>CM056995.1:352055867-353528367 GCA_029891345.1 Dryococelus australis
TGCCCCCTATGAGCCCCTGTTGAGCCCCCCCCTTAAGAACCCTGCTTACCTCCATGTACTGAGCCTGCCCAATCTAGCGATCAACTGAAGAAACAAAGATGGCGAGAGTATCTGTGTCAAACAGTCGTTCGTAGGTAGCTAAGTTCGAGACTATTCTCTTTAAGACAAAATCTGTAAGTTTTTTCTAGTGATGGAAGTGGACGTAATATTAGTGGGGGTTTTGTTAGATGAATAAAATAGACATAAGTTATACACTTTACCTTTATTTACAGACACAAGACTGCATACTAATATACAATATATACTCTCATTCGATCAATAAAACAGACAGAACACTTCCTGCTGCCAGGCAATCTTGTTCCCACACAGCAGTTGACACATGGGTAGATGGTGGCAAATGGACTGTGAAGCATGGCACCGGTGTGCTTAGCGACGAACATTTCCTTTCTTGTTATGTCTATCGCTGTGACAGCATTGCAGTGGAACACCTGGGCTGAACAAGCAAGCGGGTAAGCACTACATCTCACAGTGGAAAGTCTTATATGCTGGGCTGAACACTACTTTCATGTTGATGTGTGCATTACAACTTATGCTAAAAGTATTTCCACAATAGTAACATTGATAACGTAGCGACTCTTCTGATGGTGTTACAGATGGCAACCATGTTCATGTGATAGCAGAGTATGCAATCGCAGCAGATACCGTAATGATTCACAGTTCCTTGCTGGTGGGTGTATTATAGGTGACAAGTCATTGATCCCGTCTTCATGTTGTAGCAGAGTACACAATCTGATAGCAGAGTATGCAATCGCAGCAGATACCGTAATGATTCACAGTTCCTTGCTGGTGGGTGTATTACAGGTGACAAGTCATTGATCCCGTCTTCAGAGTACACAATCGTGTAGATGTAATCCGCTTTCCACCACACTCGCCGGTGAACTGATATCTGTTTTACATGATGTATGCATATATAATGTTCATGCTAGTTTGCGTTGATTCTCTCTATAGATGACTGCTGGCTGCATGATGCATACATCGGCATGGTTGCTGGACTGAAATGTCACCTTTCGTTCGCTGTTTAGCCTGCGAAGTTGTCCTCTCAACTTCTTTATGTCCGTGTTCTACTTAGTCTTAATTCGACTGCTGTGAGCAATCAAGACACACACTTATTCCCATATACAGCTTTGCAATTAACACATGCCTTGTATTTGATTGCAAATGAGCTATCTTCTTGGCACTGGTGCGGTTAGTGAATGTCTTGCCAAAATACTTGCAGTCGCTTCCTGATGAACGCCAAACATTTCCTTTGCACTTCTTGTTATATCTATAAAGGTTATCACTACCTTCATCATAGTTATCAGAGTGGAATGCCTTTGGGCTGAACAAGAAATGGTAATGTCATTGGGTATTACCCATATGTTAAAACACAACTTCCCCACATTGATACCTTAATACTTGCAGCGACTCTTCATGATGTTTGGCGAATGTCTTGCTGCACTTGCCTACGATGAATGACAGTAGAGGAAGGTACAGCCACAGAGGCATGCTCTAAAGCATCACCTTGCACCATCTTCATGAGAAACCAAACTGAAGTTCTTCCCACAGTAGCAGCATGGGTATATATGCTAGTTCTAGCCTTTGTGCTCTATATCTGCTAACACATATTTCATCAGCGGGGTTTAATCATTGTGCCAGTCCTGCACTCAGCTGGACTGCAGGTAACTGCGCTTATTCCGTCGTGTGTGTCAGTCCGACACAGTCTCGAACGTAGGGTGTCTTCGCTTCTACCAAAGTTGTTGTTGCACTACATATGTCAGTGTCCTGGAGGTCGTACACAGTGCTGACCCCTCCTCGCTGACCCCTCACATAGTAGTACTGATGTCACACACACACACACACACACACACTATGTGTGATGTTCTGCTCTTGTAATAATTTCATTCTGCTGGGCGAATATGACATTGTAGTAGATTATGCACCTACTTACGAAATGGTCTCTGTATTAATTCGTTCTCAACTGTAGCTGGTCTGTCCTTTGTAATGTCCAACTGGAACCCTTGCTCATGTACTATTCTTCCTCCGTGCAAATCTTCTGTATACTAGTTTCAACACTATCTTCGATGTCGCATGTGTAATGCAGAGGAACATTCGAGATCTTGAACTCTCGCACTAAATTTATCGTCGTGTGGTTCTGGTTTGGTATGTTGACATTATATCCATATATTATATTTTAATGTGCCTTCTTTTTCAATTTCATCTGCAAGTCGATCTATAATATTCTGCTTCATATGTTTAAGGTATGTAGAAATGTCGTTCACCATTCCTGTTGCAACACATGTCTTCATTAGACCACGGAAAGCAGATTCTTTCAGTATGAACTCATTCTCATTTGGTACGCTTGCAGCGTGTGCTGGTGTAGGTTTTTCATATGTACAATTTTTGACATGGTTGTTCCTCGCATCTCTGTATAGTTTTTCCAGGTAGGAATATATTTTGAGTAGCCTTTCGGCTGGAATGCTTCCTGTTGCTTGATAATGTGTGAACTCGCGACCACACTTATGGCATTGAGTAGTGTCAATGCTCCAGCTCATCTCCTTCGAACATGCTCCAGATGTCTCATGTTGACTGGCGCTGTAACGCGTACTAAAGGTCTCGCCGCAGTAGCAACACAAACATCTCGATTTTTTCGGAGAATTGTACATGTCCAAGATCGGTGTTGAGCACTGCGACTATGTGCTAGTATCTAATATAGCAGGTGCAAATCATGTCTGTGGAGAATTGATTGCAATTTTCGGGTCTGATGATGTCGATTGTGGGAGTCACCAGTATCCAATGCAGACCTCTTATCTGGTATGGGAGAGAGTCCATCACATGATGCAAGATGTCTTTTTAAGCTGTCATGTCGACCAAATTGAGACTTGCACTGTTCACATGTCATTGTAGACTACTTCGTGTTGTTAATACACCCAGACTCATGTCGACGAGCATGGCAGCTGTTGGAAAACGATTTCTTGCAGAACCGGCACAAATGGCATTCTGAAGTATGTTCCATCTTCGATGTTCACTCTTCGAATAACAACAACACACTGAGAATTCCATCAATCTGTATTTTGTATATATTTCGTCAGTGGGATTTAAACACCAATTCAGTTAGGTAGTATATTTGGTTCTGGCATGCCGGTAGATCTCTCATATCATCACCCATTGGTATTTCTAATAAAGATCTTACCACAATAGTGACACTGTTTCCTCCCCGAAGGATTGTGCAGGTCGGAAGTTGATGTAGCACTACTCAATCCGACAGGTACCTGATCGTCACAGGTTTGTGGTAAAAGGTCTTTGCACTTTTTCATATGTATTTTTAAACTATCTGTACGAGTGAAGAAACCTCGACACTTATCACATCGATATCCTGTGCGATATGGATTAAACTTACATTTATGCTTCATATGTCTCTTCGCAGTATAGGCGCATACAAATTTCCTGTTACAATAGTTGCATGGAGCTGATCCTGCCATGGTTGAGGATGATGGCTTTAATGTGGTTGACAGTTGGTTCACAGGAAACCCCCCAAATATGAAGTGCTTTAATCTCAGCAACAATCGACTGACACATATAGGAAGAAGTCCTTTGCATGATGCAATATGTCGTTCGATGTTATCACGTCGTCGAAAATGTGATCGACACTTTTTACAATATACATAAGCGCGCTTCAAATTGTGAGGGCAACCAGTCTCATCTAGAAGGGCATGGCAGCTTTTAGAAAAGGTCACCTTGCAGTAGCGACACAAATTTTCCTCTATCATCGAAGAAGTCTGGATGTAAACTGAGCCGGCCAACGTATACTAAACCATCATATTGCTATTTTAACTACTACTACTTTGAACTTCCCAACCCCCACCAGGATGACCCCAAAGGAGTGCGAGAGCACACTCTGCCACCTCTACAAAGGAACAGAACTGTGATTTTATAGCCGAACCTGTGTCGACACGACCTACGTCAGCTGCTCTAGGTCCACATCTCTCTCTCTCTCTCTCTCTCTCTCTCTCTCTCTCTGTCCTTTGTGAGTTCCTAGGAGAATGAATCAGTGCTCCTTTATTTCTCTTGCTTCTTCCGACATGCTTTACACCAACCCCTTGAATGTGGCGTGTCCATAACAGTAGTACATCCTTGCAAACACTCTGTAAATGGGAGACAGTCGCGTATCTCTTCGTCCTGTTGTAGATATGCAGGTAGATGTTTGTAGACATATCTTATTTCATGTCGAACATATATCAGAAGTAATTCTTTAGTCAAGTATGTGAGTTCGGTTTCTTGGCCGAGTGCTGCAAGTGAGTTATGTTTTCCATATGCTACAATAGCTGATAGAATCTTCTGACAACTAGAACACCATGCCATCACTTTTTTACGATGCGTAGCTGTTGACTTCAGATGCACTCTCAAAGAGCTCGCGAACGAACTGTGAATGCGCAAGAGAGCTTGGGTCTCTGCATATATAACCGCACACCACATAGTTATCTATACACAACAGTAAGGAAGTGGATGTACAGTAGCAAAAAAAGTATTGGTCAGGTGTAGGATTCGAACCTACGCTCCCCACACGGGGAACTAGATCTTAACTAAAGCACCTTAGACCGCTCGGTCAACCTGACAATGTATTAGTGAGTGACATACTATGTATATATACTGAAACGAAACTGTATAAAAAGTGTGTATTTATAATTTAGTGAAGACTTGAGCGTAGAATCGCCATGTGTACGCTAGTCCCTTCCACTTCTTACAGTAAACTATGCTTAGACATACTTGCCCCACGACCCTTCTCGCCATCTGGGGATATGTCATCAATTTGAAAACTATATCTTAACTGGTTCGGAAGTTACATCCAAGACATACTTGGCCCCCACGACCATTCTCAGCATCTTGGGTGATGCCTATGTTATGACTCATAATTAGAGATAGGTCAAACTTATGAGACTTCTCATCATCTAGGATGATGCCTATGTTATGAAATTGGCAACTATATTTTACATGGAATTACAGACAACTAAATATAGGAAAAAGTAAGTAAGTACATTTTGTAGCATTCTAGCAAGTGACGAGTTGCTTTCTTGGCCGGTAATGTATACTGTGTACTGATAGGCAAGTCGATCATTGTGGTCTGTGTGTTAGTTGAGTTCGCATCAGTAGCTGCACTCATGATCTCCAGATTTTTTCTACTATACCAGGTAATTATCTTTACATCTTCTAAAAGCAGAGAACACGTGAAATGTGTGTGTGTAACTGTAGTATGAATTTGTCAACTATATCTCACACAGTTCGGAAAACACAGTCAACTATCCATATAGGTCAAACTTGTCCTTGCGGGTCTTCTTGTTATCTGGGGTGATGCCTATGTTATGAATTTGTCAGCTATAACTTGCACGGTTCGGAAATTCCACCCAACTATGCTGTAGTCATAGGTTATACTTGATCCTGCATCTAGGGGGGTTACGATATAATTTTGGTCTCACACGGATTGGAAACTACAGCCAACTATACTGTAAGCATAGGTCATACTTGACCTGAGGCTAGCAGGGTGCCTTGGAATGGGGTATTCACACAGAATGTGAGAATAGGAAGTGCACACTTTCGGTAGGATAGTAAACTCAGTTGGGAGCACCCGGAGAGCAACGACCAGAATAAATGGTGACCATTATCTAGATAGCACATTGGTAACCATTTTGCTAGTCAGCATGTCTTCCGAGATGGTAGACCAGATTACAGAGCAGGAAGTTCTGCATTGGCCACTAGGCAGTGCATTGATAGCCATCGGGGCTGCAGAACAGACTTGAGTAGCAGGGGCAGTAGAGCAGGAAGTAGAGACATGGCAGCCCTCGAATTTCGGTGAGTGAACTGGGTTGTGTTTTGGTAGTGGCGGGGCAGGGTATCGAGCGGAACTAGGGAGAGACAGCCGCAGTCAGCAGTGGGGGGGGGGGGGCAGAGCGGGACATTTCCCCCAGTGGGACTTCGACTTAGGGAGACACGCCGTCGAGTGGGACTCTGTCTTAGGGAGAGAGCCACCAGTCAGCAGCTTTGGCAGAACAGACAGGAATGGGAAGCTTCCACTGTCGTACTAGCCAGGCGCCTGCCACCGTCATGGCCACTACCATCTTCCAAGATGGCCGAACAAAGTTTTCTGCGACTGACCGACAACCACTGCCACTGGCAGCCAGTCAGTGCGACTTCCAAGATGGCCGCCACCAGCTTACTGGTCAGCAACATGGCCGCTGGTGGTGACATCCCTCATGTGCTACAATGTGGGACACACATAACCGCCGTATTGCCAGCAAGTATCACCAAAGTAACACGGCCGCCATATTGCCAGCCAGATGGGGCTTCGTAATAGGGACACGGCCACCATATTGACAGCCAGCCTCACCATTGGGACACAGCTGCCATATTGCCAGCCAGCTGGGGCTTCGTCATAGGGATACGGCCGCCATATTGACAGCCAGCTGGGGTTTCATCATAGGAACGCTGCCGCCATATTGACAGCCAGAATCACTATAGGGACACAGCCAGTGGGTTGCGCTGACATGATGGCGGACAGGATTGACAGAGCAGGAAGTTCTCGTTCAAGATGGCGAACAGGATTGACTGAGCAGGTAGTTCTCGTCACCATAGGGGCACGGGTGGCGCCGACACAAGCTGACATAGGCAGGGTGGCGCCGTCATAGGGACCACCATCTTGCCAGTTAGTGCAGGGAGGGGCTCCATCTTAGGGAGACAGCCGCCATCTTGCCAGTCAGCGGAAAGCTTCCCGACCTGCCGCCTGCCACCTGCCGGGCAGTGCCAGGCTGAGGGAATCCCTGCACTGGAATGATAGCACAGGAGATTCTGGTCCAAGATGGCTGCACTTCATTCTGCAAACTGTCAGCCAGTGCTAAGCATGGCCAGCAAATAGCTAGCCAGTGTCAGGTGGCCATATTGCTAGCCAGTGATAGAATTTATAGGGCAGAAAATTCTGATCCAAGATGGCAGTTCAACCCACATTCCACATGAGTTAAAAACCACAATGAATGGTCACTGAGAAATTTGCATCCACATTTCGCAAACGTGCGAAAAACATGATTATTTCGCAAAGTTTTGTCGGTTTTTGGCTGTTTTCTGTGCGAAAAACAAGGTTTTTTTTTACACAAAATCCAAGATGGTGGCGTGTGTCCCTGTGTCCTGAGCCCCGAGCCCCTGCCCCATAAAATACCTTTTCTAACTACTAAAGTTCTATTAGTGTTCACACCAAAGACTTAAGGTGAGGTAGACCGATCTCGCTGGCTGTGTAGAACCAGTCTCCGTCTCTCGACATTGAACTACTTTTTGGCCAACACGTCTAGCAAAAACAGCGTGGTGTGGATTTCAGGTTAAAACACTTATTAGTAAACAAGTTCTTTGATATGTACGTATATACTTCCTCTTACCAATTTGTAACGTAATTTGATTACATTCAAACTGGTAAAAGTATTTTATTAATATAAAAATGCCTGTCTTTAAAAAATTAAGATATAAACAAACGCTTTCATCGCTGTTGACCATGTGACTTTGACAGTTGTGTTGGTTTGGGGTAGGTCAATGATGAGCAGAAGACGAATAATAGATCTACCTCTTTTTTAGTGCGTGGTTCACAAAACTGCCACTTCAGTAAGCGACATTTGTGAATCTACAAAAGACTGTATTTATAACAGGTAGGCTACATAAATTATTCACTGAGTTGTCGATAGCAGTGGTAATGATCGGTGCATGAAGATATGAAAAAACTACACAAGTGCATATGTAAATTTAGCAAAGCTTCCAGCAGTATCCAGATAATAAGGAGGCAACGATAACGGAAATACTTTGATATTTACGGACCTTTATCTCCGCGGTCTGTGATGCAACAGGGTATTTTTGGTCAACAACGTCCAAGGTCGAACCCAAATACCGTGACTTCTATTTGCAGTGCACTCGTGATTAGGGCGGCAAAGAAGTTGAAAGCTTACTAACAAAACCCTCTCGATGCATTTTGCATGGAACAGTTCACGATTTTGCACTTGAACATGCGAGGTTATAGTGTGTCGGACAGCATGTTAGGTTCCAATGCCCTTTGCGTAAATTGGCGACGTTTCTTTTCTCACTGGTCGCATTATGAGTAGAGATGATGGAAAACCGTGAACATTTTTTTAGTCAACATATCTTCTATAGCAGTCTAACTAGTTTTTATTCTTCCACGATTAGATGGACAAGGTTTAGACTCGGCTAGGTTGCTTGCAGATCAATCACAAACGTTCTGCATTATAGTATCGGAATCCTCATTGGCCCAGTGAAACGGGGTAGTAGTTTCATACATTCATGACAGCCAATAAGGAAAGAAAACCGTCGGACATGTGTACAGTACGTTGAATCCTAGCAAACAGTCAACTTTTCCCGCAATAAACCATAATCTCTAATTATGAGAAGCACTGTTTCCTTGTTTGACTGAGCCCGGGAGACTTTGTTGCTCTTCCAATGAAGCTGAAAATGTGTCATCAAATTATAAAAGTATTAGGAAGCGCTAAATATTTTAAGACTATCTTGGCACGCTAATAATGGCATATAAGTAGAGCCCCCGAGTATTCCGTGGATTTATGTGACAGAAGGTTAAAATGCGCAGTCCTCTGTACACTCGAAACATTATCGTTTGCTTATTGGTTGCTGCGTACAAGTGAGGTTTTTGCACAGCACTGTTCAACACTCACACATACAGACTACTACTTCCTGATTACTACTGGTTCACAATTAAACGGGGCGTGTCCAAACAACTGTAATAGGAGAAAAGAACAAGTGTTTGAAGTATACCTCGCCACTAAATGAATTCGCAAAATACTCGGGGCTATAAGAATGGGAAGCAACACTGCATTTATATGGCGAGGCAGTAATGCTATAATTCGGTGGCGTCGTACTTGATTAAGTACTTGATTTAGGGAAACCAATTATTTATGCAGATGAATCGTGGGTAGAGTCAGACAATTCTTTACTAAGTAATGGAAAGAGACAACTTTCCAGTGTTCGACATACATGACGGACGGAAGTGGAACAGCGTTATTTTACTAAAGATTAAAACTTGCAGTAATATTACATATTTAGGTTTAAAGCGTAGACAATTTTATACACATTATAAGAAATTATTTGTCAATTTACCATGTCAGCGTATAAGTGCGGCGACAAAGTGCGAACAGTAAAATATTTTCCCATACATGCATGGTAACATTCCTACAGTTGCTCAGGAAAGTGTCAAATGCGTAGGAAAGAGCCCAACTTTGTATAACTAAACATTCCAATATCTTCAGCCTGATGCGTAGTACTATTATCGTACACTATATGGGTTAAAAATGTCCATTATAGTTTAGAAAGTTTACCAGAAAGTTTTTTTCCAGTGCATATGCGCCTATCAGTTTAACAACGTGCAAATTCTGAACGTCGGAATTTACTTTCTATTGCAGTCTAAAAAACGAGACGCTCTCTTTCTCAATTAAGCTGGATCCGAGACACAAGAATTCAACTCACAGCATTTGGAGTCACGAAACATATTCACATTATGCCATCCTTTGTAAGCAAGTGCCCAACATAAACACAAATAACCAGCAGAGCTGGCTGTTATTTGCATGCTTCAAAACAATCATAGACTGAAATGAGATATAAGTACGCTGATCTCGGAAAACTCGGCAATTTTGAAAGTCCTGCTTAAGATCTACTTGCATGCACCCTGTGTAGTCTTCCACCATATGTGAAACTCGGACCGTGTCTCGATTGGCCCGGAGAGCTCTCTCTTGCTCTCTCGCTCTCGCGACGACGTCATTATGACTTCGAAGAGAACGTTCTCTGGTCGTCTCAATTCGTCGGAGAGAGCGCGAAAGAGCGAGAGCACAGAGAGAGAGAGCACGAAGTTGTATACTCGCTGGCGCTCTCTCGCAGGCGCTATATTTGTTTACATTTTGTCCGTGTTTGAATAAGGTCATAGAAGCTTTCTGGGCCAAAACCACGTTGCATTTTAACTGCAAGTGAATAATTTCAACTGTTTTAAACAGCGAAATAAGATACACAACACGTATTTATAAAAAATATAAATACCGATTTCTGACTTATGTCTCGATTTTTTTTTGTCACTTTGCTGCAACATGACGGTAAAATATTTATACAAAAAAATTATAGTATTTTATGCGTTAATGATTATTCTGGTAGTGCTATATTTATTTGTGAATTATTTGGAACACACATAAATTACTTACTATAGCCATGAACGCGATTTCAGCTGAAGATGATTTCCCGCCTTTTAGCATAAGCTGTTTGCATGGCGTCGGAGAGAAACGAGACCGTGGTTGTCTTAATTCGAAGAGCGAGAGCGTGTGTGAGAGCGCGAAGCAGTGCTATCGCCAGGTTGTGCGAAAGAGTGCTCTCTCGAAAGAGTATTCTATGAACTGAGACACGGATTAATACTGCCGAAGACCTCGCTGCTTTATTGATGCGTCTGGCACGTGAAACTGTGAAACTATTATAGAAGTAAACTTCTCACACTTTCATGTGCATTAAGAAATTAAAGCTAAATAAATAGTTTCAATAATCACAAGTGTTTACCTGGCATTTTTAATCCAACGTGAAAGCATGGAGTTTCCCCCCCCCCCCTCACTTGTTGCCAATTTTACTTGGTACACGCCAGTTATATGTGCCCGTATGTGACATTTTTAAAAAGGCTGAGTTCAAAAGTGCTCGATTTGCCTTTAGCAGCCTACAGTCAGATTTTCGTCTGCTGCTCACTTCGTCGCCAACATTTGCTCTCGACTTGCGAGAAGTAACGTTGGAATCTTGTTATCCGAACGTGACTTGAAAACTTCGATAAGAGGAAGTGTAATGAACTTGAAAAGCAAGCGTTTATTTCAACAGTTCTGATTACCAAGAGCTCAAGCAACGCGAAAGTACGTGATCTATCGTTAGGGGTAGGAAAATTTCGCAAGTTCAATGACCTGTAGGCTAGACTCCTCAGTCCTATGCACACTGGACGCTCAGCGGTGTGTTCATTGGCTGTTGCTCCGCACCTGGCAGTTATGGGATTCGCAAGGTGTTTCCTTGCAAGTCTGCTATTTGCTCAGAGGCGTGCAGGACGGGTCTAATAAACTGTGATCCAATTGCGAAGGTGACTTCACTCTACATGGGTTTGACGTCTATCTTGTCCCCAAATGACTTCGCGAAATTTTCCTATCCCTATCTATCGTATATCACCATTTCGCGAGTTCTGTGACCTGCAGGTTAGACTCACCAGTCTTATGCACAATTATGCAGATGTCAACTGTGCACTGGTTACCTGCTGTAATAGTGGAAGGCGACTATCGGGCCACCGTTCTCCAGGAGTTGTCATACACCGTGTGGACCAATGGCTTAAGTTATATAAACACGCATGCTTAGAATTCTAGCGTGTCCCAAAATGAATCCGCGAATTCTTCAGGTCGCTAGCTATTTGTTTATTGGCTGCTGCCAGAGAGAGTAAGTATTCTGTAGTAACCCACTCCAGGCAGTATTGGATTTTCTATCTCTGTCATTGCAAGTCTGCTGCTGGTTCAGACTCAATCAGGGCGTGTTTGATAATAATCTGCGATTGGATTGCAAATTCTACTTCGGTGTGCCCGTGTTTAAGGTTTATCTCGTCCTGAAATTATTTCACGTAATTTTCCTGTCCCTACGTAATAATATTAATCTCAAGATTTGTCGAATTTACACAGTGAGTTTGTAGTTTGCACCACGCTAGAAGCGAAGTATCTATATAGGCTATAGAGACCTTCAAAATTCGCGTTATTTTCTGGTAGCAGACTAAAATTCACCGTCCTATACATATTCGAGTCCATGTCATGTGTTTACTGGCTTCTGCAGTAGTGAGGACACATATTTCACTTTGGCTTGGTTAGATATGAATAGGCCATCCTCTCGTTAGTTGCTTGCTATTGGTCCAAAGGCGCCCAGGGCGTGTCCGAATAAACTGTAGTCCAATGACAAACGCAAAAAAAAACGAAAGTGTTTAAAGTCTAGCCTGTCTTAAAATAACAGCGCGAATTTTTCAGGTGTCTATCAATATGTACAGACATGAAGAATTTGCGGATTCATTTTGGGACAAGCTAGAATACAAAATACACGTGTTTATATTACTTAAGTCATTGGTCCATACTGTGTATGACAACTTCTGGAGAACTGTGGCCTAACCCTCACCATCCACAGTGACAGCAGGCAACCAATGCACAGTTCAAATCTGCATATTTGAGCATAAAACCGCAGAGTCTAACCAGCACATCATTGAACTTGAGAATGTTTCACGTCTCTACCTATATGTGATGGTGAAGAGCTGAATATTTCACTTGCTGTTGCCTATTGCTTCTGCCATGTCTTCTGTTCTCTTGATCAGAGAGAGTTGAACATGTAGGTTGATAAACTGTTGTTAATGACTCACTATGTTTAAGGGTTTGGTCATATCCACACCCAACTAAGTATATCAGCAGCTAACTGAATAAATACACTGTGAAAAGAACATTTCAGTAATCTTTCCAAACTATGCCAGCAGTTTTCATCTTATATAGAGTATGTAAAATTTACCACATGTCAATCTGCAAATAAGCGAATGCTACCATGGATGTATGAGAAAAAGATTTACTTTTTTGGGTTGTCTCAACACGTACATACATTGTCATAAGTGTGCAAAAAAAAAAAGGTCTTAATAATGTAATGCTTATCAGTCTGTCGAGTTCATTCTCATAAGTGTTATGAACCCATGTGATCCATTTTGAGGAACCGATTTTTCACACTGGGCTGCTTTCTTAACAGACTTCAGAATAACATTGGATGTGTAAATGAAAGAGATTAAAAACTTGAGGGAATGTAAATGGATGTTTGCTCGGATATCGTACAGGCACGAGTTGGAAAGTGCCAGGAAAGCAATGCGCCGAATGGACTCGGCTTTCCCGACTCTCAGCTGTTGTGAATCAAGTTAAGGACATTCACTAGTCAAATATTGTCGGTAAAAATCGCGCGTGTACACGTATCTGTGTAAATAAATGGTCTGGGATCAAGATTTTTCCAGGGGAGAAAAAAAAAAATTATTTACTGGTGCCACTTTTTACTTTTAACTTATTTAATATATCCAAACAAATAAAAAAAAATTGCTAAAAATAGTATTCTTAAGACTTTCCTGCCCAGTTACCATAAGGGAAAATAAAAAAAACTATAAAGTGGTATCTGTAGTTTAATCCATTAGTTTTGATCGTGCTTAATCTTAAGCGGCGTAGCCAGTGGGTCAGTGCGGTCATGACCCCTTAATAATTGGCTTTAAGGGTCATTTTCTCAGAATGAATAACAAACTTTCACTAAAATTACATTTGTTGTTAAATTAATACCGTACGTACAGAAACATTTAAGTTGATATTTTTGGGCGGCTCTTAACATCGTTGTAGCTAGAGCCGATGGAGTTTGAGGCGAGGTGAATTTGGAGCAGCGCCGGAATGCAAGGGCGGGGGAAGCAGGAGATCCCAAGAAAACCCACCGACCTGCGGCTTCATCCAGCACGATTCCCACATGAAAAAAAAACCCGGGAGCAACCCCGCCGGGAATCGAACCCCGGCTCGCAGCGGTGGGAGACGAGTGGTCTAACCACTACACCACCGTGTCCTCAAATAGGCAAAAGAAAACTGCTTATACGAGAGGAGGGCATTGACAACTAACATGCGCGGAAATATTTTCGCGAAATTCGGGTGTCAGTACAGATTAGGAACGACTACGATTGCAATAATTTATCGTTCGTACTTCAAGATAAAATTGTTAAAGGCGCCGCTGACAAGGCACCCCGAGTGGCCGCATTTTTCGTATAGGCTATTCACGGTGAAATGAGCACTTTTGAAAGCCCTGTTTGTGACCTACTTGTATGCACGTTGTGTATTCTTCCGCCCTATGTAAGATTAACACTGTCACGGGCCTCATCACTTTAGTCATCCGTCGGTAAAGTGAAACTGTGAAATTATTACAAAGGTTAATATTTTACAGACCTGCTAATTTTTACACTTCGATGTATTAAAAAAAAAAAAAAACAGAAAGCGAGATAAATAATTCAAGTTATCACAAATGGTTACCTAACACTTTTTGTTCGGCGTTAATGTATGGAACTACTTTCCCCTCCATCGTTACCAATTTTACTGGACACATTGCCCGTTTAAATTATATGCAGGTAGGGCAGTGATTTTTTTTCTGAGGTTGATTTCAAAAGTGCTCACTTTATCGTGAACAGCCTTTAGCAGCTTTCTCTATACAATAAGTCTCTCTCGTCTTCAGTCCTCCGCTTCCCCAATGATTCTATTCTTCAGGCTGCTCGAATCAACAGACTTGTCCCAGCTAGGCACCAGCATCTTCTCATCCGTGTTTATTGACCTCACCTTAAGGGTGGGAAGGACCCCGCGTTTTATTTTTTGTGAAATAGTTGTTTGCGCGAATACGCGTATCTCCGTAATTAAATGTTCTGCAAATACGAATTTTTCTCAGAAAAGATCAAAATCAATTATCTATGCCACTATTTTTTTTACTTTTGTCTTATTATATTTATTCCTGGAGTAAAACATTCGTGGAAATGGTCAAATACCTCGTTTTAAAGCTTGTCTATAGACTGTTCACGGTAAAGTGAGCACTTTTGAGGTCCTAGTAACGTTTTTCTTTCAGCTGTTTCTTATATATTAGTCACCTTTTAAAATAAACATTGCAACGTAAGTAACAAACAAAGTGTGTACATTCCACTGCACTCGGAAGTTAACGTCTAAGGCAAAAATAAAATATATTTCTTGACTATTATTCCAATGAATGGGCCTTCAAAAGTGCTCAGTTTATCGTGAACAGCCTATATGCAGTTTCCTTAAGCGGCAAGAGAGAAGTACAAAGGCACGGGCATAGTTTAATCTGTGGTCTTTCATCTCGTGTGATAAAACCTCTATGTTACAGATCTAACTTGTACAGTACAGCGCAACGACGGCTGACTGGCAGCCAAGAAATGTACAGGGTCGACTCGCAATGCACTCAGGAGTAGTTTTCCGCAAGATGCCTACAATATTAGGGCGCCTTGCTAAGCCTTGGCGGAGTACACGGCGTCCAACTCGAAAGTTTGAAAATTCATAACTATTGAACCAATATACGCATTTTCGTGGTTCTAACACCATTATGTCACGAACTCATGGCACGTTATACATATCACATTTATTACTTAAATACTATATCACAAAACAAAAAGTAACAGCCATGAATTACACAACTATGACATTCTAAAAATAGTCATTAGATCGTCACAATCTGTACTTGTATCACTCTTGTACCAAGCTGGTGCAGGTGTCTGGTTTGGGTAGGTGTTAATTCCTCCTGTTACTCCATAACAAAACGTTTTGTGAACATGCGTTTATATAGGCTACGTGTTTGCGGATGAATATATGTATTTGTCTGTGTAGTATGTTGGACATTTCCCTTAATGAAGCCTATTATCAATCGCTATGATTTTTGTAAGGGTTATTTGCAGGTGTCAGTGAGCGTGTTTGTGTCGCCCGTATCGCTCCCTCGCTTCTTGACCTTGGACGCGGGGGTCCATCCCACTCTCACTGACAGCAGAACCTTGAGATTTTCAGTCGGGATGTTCGCATTCTGAAACACAAGCAAGACGTACGGGACAAGTATTCATTGATTTCTTACTGAATGCAGTCAGCCCACTACCTATTGTCACAGAGTGGGGCAGTGGTTCCTTCCATGTAGGCGTACCCATTCTCTGGTTGAGTGCGCGAGGCTCTGGGTACGGATCTCATGTCTGATTGGCTACTGCATCTTACACTCCACAACGGTTCTTATAGGCTGTTCACTTTAAAGTGAGCACTTTTGAGGTCTTTCTTACTTTTTTTCTTTCAGTCATATTTGATCATTTACCCACATTTTAAATATTGGCACGTAAGTAATAAACGCAGTGTTTATATTCCACAGCAGTCGGAAGTTAACGTCCAAGGCTAAAATAAAATATATTTATTGACCATTATTCCAAATGAGAGGGCTTACAAAAGTGCTCACTTTACCGTGAATATCCTATAGATCAGTATCGCACTAATTGTGGAAGTATAAAAAACGTAAATTAATAATATCACAAATGTAACAAATTAAATTAATAATATCACAAATGTAACAAATTAAATTAATAATATCACAAATGTAACAAATTAAATTATACTTAACAATTTTCTCTAGAATAAATAACCAAACAAATTCACATTTATTTCATCGTTTACAATTTGAATTGTCTGCGCTTCCTTGTAAATGTTGGTTTTGCTGGTTAACACAGTTTTCATGGCTAAAATATATCGAACTACAGTTATTCATTAATAATGAATAGGTTACAATGACAGCGAAAGCAAATTATTGTAAAAAAAATGGACAATCATCGATTAGACAATATTTCTCGTGTTATGATTTAATATACTTTTTACCTTCGCCATTCCTAAAAAATAGTAAACTTTCTCATCTCACCAATACTATTATCCAAAAAGAGATGCTAATTATATAATTTTAAGACAAATACACCTATAGGAAAGCAACTTGGTTTCAAATAAAAATTGCATTTACCGCTCTTTTCAAACAACCATTATTTCTGCGTAGCTAAGAGTTTCAACCTTTTGAAATGCTTTCGTGCATATTATTTTACAACACATCTTGATTTCACGATAATTTCACTATGCATTTTTAATGACGCCAGTTCGTTTACCCTATCTTCCATCTCATGGCGGAACGGAGAAAGACTTTAATTCTGTTTAATGCAGTGAATGTGGGCTCGCATTTTGCAGTAAAAACAGGAGCTGTAAAACCTATCGTGTATATAACCACGTCCCACGACTGTGATCTACTTCGAACTGTGTGCTCATGGCTGTGCTCGGAGACTTACTCAATCCGGACACTACGAATCCTCCTTCTATATTCACAGCTCAGAGGTGCACTGAGATAGACATATGGTGGTAAGAACCATCTACACTTATAACACGGGGACAGCTAACTGTTCATTTGGAGGTGGCATTTCAATCCGATCAGTATTATAATAACCTAATAGGGTGTTCTGTTGATCCGTCTACAATCGACAAGGCACACATAATACGCATAGCATAAAGTAGTCAAAATCGGTGTTTGAGATTGTCCACGGCTATTATTTGGCGTGACTTACTTAGCGTTATTTGCGTGACTTGGCGTTAACATGAACATCTCCGAGTATCTTACGCCAAGTTTTTAACGCCAGCCAATGAGAATGTGAAACATCATAAAAACTGATGTAGCCAACGTACGCATATAAAAATTCTTGCGCTGGAAAAATTATTTCCTATTCGTTTAGGCCTACCTTTTATAATTGGTTAGAAAAGGTTTTTTTTTTTTTTTTAACGTTAACGCCCATTGTAGACAGACGGTTTCGCTTTTTATGCTTTGTAGGTAACGTTATTTAAGCCAATTCTATTGTGGACGGGGCTTGAGGATGGTAGCAACATAATTTTTGTTAGGTTATTTTAATTGTAGTTATTGCCGGAACAATCAAACTGTGCACTCTAAATTCGTGTCAGTATAAAACCACTGAATCGTAGTGAAATTCGACTACTATTTTCAGTGAAAATGGCTCCACTGATTGTTTCAGTGAAAAGATTTCACTGATTGAATTAGTGACGTGAAACAAGTTCACCGACTGAATAAGTGACGTGAAACAAGTTCACTGACTGAATAAGTGACGGTGGACTACAGGCGAATAAAATATTTCTTTTATTGAATGTAGGCAAATAATTACGCGAAATAAACATATTTACGACAGTGTACCATTTATATTGTGAAATTTAACGTAATTTAAAAAGTAACAGAAGCTTCACATGAGATTGATCTCGCGCACCCTTCGATTCCACGCCATTGCCCGACCGTCTGAGCTACCACACCAAGCCGTCGTTTAGGGAGAAAAATATATGTCTTATACCGAAATCGTGTAGTTTGAAATTGTATGCTTATACTTTTCGTGTTCGGTTTGATTGGTACCGTTACAATTGTTAAGACGAATAGTATATATGAGCGCACTCTCTTCACCACATTAAAGGCAGTTTAAACCTTCGAACAGAGCGCTGTGACGATTACGTGGGATCGAAATATAAGACGTACAAATAGAATGAAAGGCTGTGTGTTCATATTACCTCGTAAAATGGCGTTTTGAAAGACGAAACACATTTTAGATAGTATTTTGTATTTGTTTTATTCGTTTATACGTTGTTATGGTACTTCACTTGATGCACGTTGTTTAGCTGCCATTTTTAAACGATGTTCGACGGACATTTTTACACGCAGTTTCACAGATAGATCAGTCAAAAATAATTAGAGACGGAGCAAGTTGCTCAGATGTTTCACTGGCCCACCAGTCAAAAAATAAACAACTGAGAAAACGGTGGGGAAAAAATGACTGACGAATCAGTGGGAAATGTCATTGAATCAACCAGCGAACGAAATATGGCATTTTTTTCACTGGTTCACCAGTTAAATTCACTGACGTGATTATTGTCTCAGTCAGACACGTTTGACTGATTGAAACATTGAAGTTCTCACCGATTCAGACCTAGAGTGTGTACAAGGGATTCTGCTCGAGGTACCATCTGTTTTGTAGTAGGAACGCAGTGCTCTTTTTTTTTAGCAACAAAATGTATGCACAGCAACAAATACAATCACAGACAGGAATACAAGAAACATGCATATGTTGGTAGTACTGTATTTTAACACTATTTAGATGGTACCTGCAATCCACTAGAAGGCCGTTCCTATTTTGTCAGACAAGATGGTTCCTACAACCGTATTTTTTTTCTCAGTGTGTAAACTGAAGCAAGGAGTGGTTGGATTTGCTGAGGCAGACTTTGGTTCGCCGTGAGGTTTGAGTGATAGTAGGAAGACAACCGGGGGGGGGGGGGGGTTGTTTTCTTTCTAATGGGCAGACATTCAGGCCAACGGGTAAGTCTGAAGCATATGTAAATCCATTTTTGAAGACTGATTACTCACAAACTGTGACGACCTGCTAGGGCTACATGCTGTCCTACTTTTTTAGTATAATTTTATTTATTAGCCACTGTTTTTTTCTTGGCAGAATGACTAAATGGATCACTTCGCTCCTGTAGAGTAGCACAGCATTATATTACTTATATTCGTTTACTTCACTTAAAGAAATGCTCAAACGTTCTTTGTTACAAATGAGTTTAGGATCAAGTCATTGTCAACCAACGGCCGAATAAACAGACGACGGCCTTTTAAAATCGAATAAAAGCCCTTTAACTATTACAATTTGATCGTCAAGGTCCGTGCATCTTTCCAGTAATTCTTTAAAATTTTGTGTACCGGCGCGTACTTTTCCGATAGAGCGTACATTTTTTGAAGGAATCAGGGAAATAACTAATATGTGTTTTAAAACTAATACGATAAATAATTAATAGTAAAATAACTATGAATATTTTGAAACGTTATTTTATTTTCAGCTGAAAAAGAAAGTACTACAGCCACTTTACAGTGTTACATTTCCAACTAATTTTGTAGGAAAAACGTTGTTAATGTAAAGTAACTGCAAAGGTACGTTTAGAATAATGGAATAGTTAGAAGGGGAAGAGTTGAAGCAACCTGAAAGAGTACAAAATACAAACAATAATAATTTTGAAGCAATTTCGATACGGAGAAAGTGCCCTCATATAACTTTGATAAAGAACTGGCTAGAAATTTCAACTTAGATTCACTTGTTGAATTTTATTTTGCAATCACTTAACACTCCGTACGTTAAAAAATTC
The DNA here is from genome assembly GCA_029891345.1 of Dryococelus australis. Taxonomy (NCBI): domain Eukaryota; kingdom Metazoa; phylum Arthropoda; class Insecta; order Phasmatodea; family Phasmatidae; genus Dryococelus; species Dryococelus australis. Next base: position 352,075,733 of record CM056995.1, read on the forward strand.
CTTATTATACAAGATGTTCAAAGAAATGGGAGTTTCATAGAGAAGTGAAAACTGCAACGGGTATTTACGGGTCATTTTGTGTTACGGCAAAACGTTTGGTCACAGCATGAATCTAGCGTGTGGCATGACATATGTGGTGGCAAAACTTCATGGCACGTTTACTACCTTTGATGATGATGAGTTGTTGAATAATGCTCAAGGTCGTGCGGCCGTATGCTAGTGATTGGAAGTTGGACACTTCAAACATTTGGTGTAAATACCACCTGGCCAATGAAGTACATGATGTAACATACGTACAAATTTGCAGTTCATAACTTACTGTTTTCATCGCAGCACTACTGTTTAGTTGGTGCAGTGCTCCGCATACAAACATACACCAAGGTCATGGGACCGTTAACACCAAACTGATGGCCATGATAAAAAATAACCCGTATATATTCTTCTCAGTTTTCACTTCTTTGCGCAACCCCGGTGTTACAATCCGCTAGTATTTTTTACGGTGTATGTGTCCTCTTGCGTGATATGTGCGATTCTACACAGTATACACTGGTCCGCAGTTATACAAGATGTTTTTGAATAACACGTCGGAATTTAAACCACAGCATCTATAGACTAATATAAAAAAAATTGGGCGTGGCTGTGTTGGGGACACGGCAGTTTGTTTTGCGTGAATACGTCTACGTTGACGCGCTCGGACGCCTTGATGTTTATTTTACGTTCCCGGCACAACTTCACTCGATCATATGGGGTTTTATGGGTATCACTGGATTTCTTTTGAGGTGCTCTTTCCAACCGCATACGATTTCTGTATTTCGACTTGACTTTTTGACGATTGTAGGCCGACGTTCCTAGTCAAAAGTTATATCAGGTGGAAGTTATGAGACGCGGCGAAACGAACTCAAAATTGCGCCCCCCTCCCCCCCCCCCCCAATTGTCACGCGCGATGCTTCGCAGTCCTCACTCAACGTAACATATTCTTTGATCCTTTGGCAATCGAGTGGTGTAATTTAATTTTTAATGTAGACGACAGATTCGGAGCTGCAATGCCAAACATTATCCCCCGATTTTGTCATCATCGGAATTTCTGAGTTGCCTCCCACTATGGTTGCAAATTTAAAGTCGCATTCACGTAAAAACATCCTAGTAATAAAAGTTTGGAAAGTTGATCTAGTATTTTTTTTTTAACTCAACTTGAAGTTAGACAAAAGAACGCAGGGAGTGCGCAGGTATACACGTACCTGCGTGCGCAGAAAGTTGCATATCACGAAGGCGAACGGAATTGCCGCGCCGCGCGGGAAATAAAATGCAAACACTACTGGCTGCCTGCTAATCTCCCATTGCCCACGTGGTACGATACACGTGTACTAACACGCAACGAGTAGAGGCGCTCACATGCTACGTGCGGGCTCTCTCCTCGTGGCACACCAGTTACGTTCGCTTACGCACGTACGTATGTAGCCCATTCGCGGTTACTTCCAACTTTTCGGAGCCCTGCTAAAGTTCTACTTTTCAGAATATTCCTCCGCCTCGTACAAACAAAGCTTAACCAAGTCTAGGGAATTTCTCCAAATGGACCACGCACCACATTCGTACACTCTCAGTTTAATCATATTTTGCATAAGAACTATTTTTTACTGACACGCCTTTATTCTCCCCTTTTTTACCCGTATTAACTATGAACGAAATATTAAAATTACTAGATAAAATATAAATAAAGATTAAATTTAAGGTATAAGGTACTTTTATGCTGACATAAGTATATAATGCTTCTGATACAGGTCATATTTAGGAAAGAACCAAACACGTCTCACACGGGGTGATTTTTCAAAGGTTCGACTCAAAAAGCGTGAAATACCGCGAATAGACTATAGCTGCGCACTCCCTGCGTTGTTTTGCCCAACTTCAACTTAGATTAAAAAATACTAGATCACCTTTCCAAAATATTTCGCTACTAGGAATTTTTTGTTTGTATTAGTCCATAGATGCTGTGGATAGAATTTAGACATGTTATTGGAAAACATCCTGTAGACGCCGGAAAACAGAACTGCTCCAACGGTAACGACATTTCTGTGAAGCGAAGCTCTAGCTCATACACATTCCATCGCGAAGCGCCTTTTCTCCGCATACTTGTTTCCAAATCCAAAACGAAATGCGTCATTGTTTCGACGTGCCACTTCGAAGCGTTCCCCAAAACAGCAGACGACTGTATAGAAGAGACGTAGCCTAGCGAGGCACCTGTTGTAAGTCCCCTAGTCGCTGATAGCGCTGCGAAAAATCATTTGATTTACAATAGAAATAAACCTTGTTGTGAAATTTGTTTTCGAGGTAGGAGCAACTGAACTTCATTACTCGTATGAGAATGTTTCGCTTCGGTTACGGTCGGTGAGGGGAGGGCCAAGGTGACACAGCTGCTAGAGCGGTCACCTCCCACCAAGGAGAACTGAGATCGATTCTCAACAGGGTCGCCCGTCAATTTCCGCACGTGGGAACCGTGCCGGACTATGACGCTGGTCGGCGGGTTTTCTCGGGTTCCCCCCCGACCTTGCATTCCGGCGCTGGTCCATATCCACCTCGCTTCACCCACATCGGCTCTCGAGACCCCAATGTTCAGAGCCGCACAAATCTCTCCACTCCGCACTCCACTCTCGGGATACAGAGTGCTCTGCAGCAGGATCTACAGTGAACTTATTTGAACGTACTCCATTGTTACAAAGTGCCGTCGCAGAACACCAAGTCTGAGACATGAAACAAACGTAAAAAACGAGACAAGAGAGATTGAAGTGAAAATATATCAACAAAACGCATAACAAATAACACGAGGAATTTTGTCAGATTGGCTCGCTTTTCATGTTTGTTTCATGTCTCAGACTCGGCTTTCTGTGAGGACATAGTGTAGCAATGGAGTATGTTCAAAATATTTCACTTAATCATTCATCCCCTTTCCAATGATTTTTAAACATCTCAGTTCTGTTGGTATTACTAATTACTTTTAACGATATTCTTGGCGATACAAACGTTTAACAACCATCACGACTGCTATCATTATATTATCAGAACTTTGGTAAACACAGTATACTCCATTCACGGTTATTCCCGACTTTTCTGAAGCCCTGCTAAAGTTATACTTCCAGCATATTCCTCCGCCTCATACAAACATAGGTTAGAAAGTTACACCAGACGGCCAACACACCGCGTTCGTGCGCACTCAGCGTAGTAATATTTTGCATAAGAACTATTTCTCATTAGGCATTGCCACCACACGTATTTCCCCTCTTTATTCCTTCACATTAGTTTTAAACCATAATGTTTTAATTTATAGATAAAATGTAAGTAAAAGAAAAATTTAACCAAAAATAACGTACTATTACGTGAATAGAAGCGTAAAACGCTTTTGATAAACGACATACTTAGGAAACACCCAAACATGAGAAAAATGGGGTGTTTTTTCAAAGGTTTGATTCAAGACGAGTGAAGAAACCGCGAATAGATCATATAAAAATTTCTCTCAGCTTGGTTGCGTGTCGTCATGGAGTACTTCGGAATACAGAAGTGAAAGAGTGGCGTGTACTGTGAACTCCATCCACACACATGCTGTCGAAACGGCCTCACAGCCTCTGTACTTGCATGTACTTAGACGGGTAGGCATACACTGAGTGACATGCGTCCGGTTACAGTTGGTAACGGCTTCACAGCCTCTATACTTGCATGTACTTAGACGGGTAGGCGTACACTGAGTGGCATGCGTCCGGTTACAGTTGGTAACGGCTTCACAGCCTCTATACTTGCATGTACTTAGACGGGTAGGCGTACACTGAGTGATATGCGTCCGGTTACAGTTGGTGACGGCTTCACAGGCTCTATACTTGCATGTACTTAGACGGGTAGGCGTACACTGAGTGGCATGCGTCCGGTTACAGTTGGTGACGGCTTCACAGGCTCTAAACATATATGTACTTAGACGGGTAGACGTACACTGAGTGATATGCGTCCGGTTACAGTTGATAACGGCTTCACAGGCTCTATACATGCATGTACTTAGACGGGTATGCGTACACTGAGTGATATGCGTCCGGTTACAGTTGGTGACGGCTTCACAGGCTCTAAACATATATGTACTTAGACGGGTAGACGTACACTGAGTGATATGCGTCCGGTTACAGTTGATAACGGCTTCACAGGCTCTATACATGCATGTACTTAGACGGGTATGCGTACACTGAGTGATATGCGTCCGGTTACAGTTGGTGACGGCTTCACAGGCTCTATACTTGCATGTACTTAGACGGGTAGGCGTACACTGAGTGATATGCGTCCGGTTACAGTTGGTGACGGCTTCACAGCCTCTATACTTGCATGTACTTAGACGGGTAGGCGTACACTGAGTGGCATGCGTCCGGTTACAGTTGGTGACGGCTTCACAGGCTCTAAACATATATGTACTTAGACGGGTAGACGTACACTGAGTGATATGCGTCCGGTTACAGTTGATAACGGCTTCACAGGCTCTATACATGCATGTACTTAGACGGGTATGCGTACACTGAGTGATATGCGTCCGGTTACAGTTGGTGACGGCTTCACAGGCTCTATACTTGCATGTACTTAGACGGGTAGGCGTACACTGAGTGATATGCGTCCGGTTACAGTTGGTGACGGCTTCACAGCCTCTATACTTGCATGTACTTAGACGGGTAGGCGTACACTGAGTGGCATGCGTCCGGTTACAGTTGGTGACGGCTTCACAGGCTCTAAACATATATGTACTTAGACGGGTAGACGTACACTGAGTGATATGCGTCCGGTTACAGTTGATAACGGCTTCACAGGCTCTATACATGCATGTACTTAGACGGGTATGCGTACACTGAGTGATATGCGTCCGGTTACAGTTGGTGACGGCTTCACAGGCTCTATACTTGCATGTACTTAGACGGGTAGGCGTACACTGAGTGACATGTGTCCGGTTACAGTTGGTAACGGCTTCACAGGCTCTATACTTACATGTACTTAGACGGGTAGGCGTACACTGAGTGACATGCGTCCGGTTACACTTGGTGACGGCTTCACAGCCTCTATACTTGCATGTACTTAGACGGGTAGGCGTACACTGAGTAGCATGCGTCCGGTTACAGTTGGTGACGGCTTCACAGGCTCTATACTTGCATGTACTTAAACGGGTAGGCGTACACTGAGTGATATGCGTCCGGTTACAGTTGGTAACGGCTTCACAGCCTCTATACTTGCATGTACTTAGACGGGTAGGCGTACACTGAGTGACATGCGTCCGGTTACAGTTGGTAACGGCTTCACAGGCTCTATACTTGCATGTACTTAGACGGGTAGGCGTACACTGAGTAGCATGCGTCCGGTTACAGTTGGTAACGGCTTCACAGCCTCTATACATGCATGTATTTAGACGGGTAGGCGTACACTGAGTGACATGCGTCCGGTTACAGTTGGTAACGGCTTCACAGCCTCTATACATGCATGTACTTAGACGGGTAGGCGCACACTGAGTGACATGCGTCCGGTTACAGTTGGTAACGGCTTCTCAGCCTCTATACTTGCATGTACTTAGACGGGTAGGCGTACACTGAGTGACATGCGTCCGGTTACAGTTGGTAACGGCTTCACAGGCTCTATACTTGCATGTACTTAGACGGGTAGGCGTACACTGAGTGACATGCGTCCGGTTACAGTTGGTAATGGCTTCACAGCCTCTATACATTCATGTACTTAGACGGGTAGGCGTACACTGAGTGGCATGCGTCCGGTTACAGTTGGTGACGGGTTCACAGCTTCTATACTTGCATGTACTTAGACTTGTAGGCGTACACTGAGTAGAATGCATCCGGTTACAGTTGGTGACGGCTTCACAGCCTCTATACATGCATGTACTTAGACGGGTAGGCGTACACTGAGTGGCATGCGTCCGGTTACCGTTGGTAACGGCGGAGGGAGAGTAGTTCAACTTAGTAACGTTGAGTTAAAAGCATTTATAGGTTATTCACAGTAAAGTGAGCACTTTTGAAAGCCCACTCATTTGGAATAAAAGTATATATATATTTTTTATTTTAGACTTAGACGTTAAATTCAGCTTGCGATGCAATATACACACTGTGTTTATTATTCACATGGTGATATTTATTTAGAAAGGTGTTAAATGATAAAATATGGCAGACAGGAAAAAAGTAACTAGGGCCTTAAAAGTGCTCACTTTACCGCGAATAACCTATAGGCAAAATTGTGTGTATACTGAAATTACTTCTTTTGCTTTATTTTTTAATGCACGTAATTGTAAGAATTAACACATTGTAATAATATTTACCTACTTTTCCAATGATTTTACAGTTTATCTCGACTGGTGCACGTATAAAGTGATTGGGACCCATGGTAGTGTGTTAATTTCGCATAAACTGGAAGAATACACATCGTACTCACACGTGAATCTTAAGCAGGGCTTTCAAAAGTGCTAAGTTTTCCGTGAACAGCCATTAATTGAAATATAAATTCCTATAGCAAATAAACTGCTTATTAGCGACGTGACTCGAAAATGAGAGTTCCTACTTCGAGGGGGGGGGGGGGAAAGGAGTTCTCCCTGTTTTGCCTTAATTTTAGTTTGATCATAGTTTAGCTGTTGCATTTTACATTATATTCTATTATGGTAAAGACGAAGCAATTTATTCTTACGATTCGTCACGGATGTGGGCTGCATTTAGTTTGCGTAATGCACAGTTGAAAAACTCACATTCCGTTGAAGGAAACGTATTATGATTGCTATGATCCCTTGTGGAATAATTCTTGGCGGTGCTAGGAAGCCATTGCTCATTCTCCTCCCAAACCGCTGGTCACACGCATCAAATTTTTCGGTCGGATTGCGCCGAGAAAAGTTGTAAGATCACGTGACGTTACCGAATCGCCATAAGCGCCACCATATTTGTCTGGAAAAGTTGGATGGTTCCATTTTTAATGCACCAGTTCTCAAATTTATCCGATATTTGACGAGTTCAGCTGACCAGAACCGTGCACGAAAATAATAATTTCCAAACTTTTAGAGCTATAAAACGGCGAAATAAACTGGATAATAAATAAGGTTAAGAAGATAAGACATTTCTGTAGAATTTTCCTGTACACGAGTGTCATTGGACGTGCACTTTGGCCAATTGTAGTAAAAATTTCAGAGGCAATAAATTTTATACCGCTGCAATAAAGCCTGATAAAAGAAACTGAAATCTATTCTGGAAGCAAACATTGGTAACTTACCTCCCTGCTCTGTTCTGAGCTGCATGGTAAATCAACAGCTATACCCCGCTTTACAAATCACGTTTAAATAAAATTTGTTACATTTTTGAAAGAAGAAAAAAAAAACAGAGATTGACGTTTTAAATAAAAATATTGAAGATTATTTGACCAACTTCGATAAGAAAATCTAATGGCCGTATTATGTCTTCCAAGTTTCGTGGCCAACTACGCTTGAAGGCGGCGGCCGCTGTGGCTGAGCGGTTAGACTGCTCGCCTTCCACCAGGGCGTCAAATCCGCGGCCGGTTCACTCCCGGATTTTCGCAAGAGGGAATCGTGCCGGACGATGCCGCTGGTCGGCGGATTTTGTCGGGGATTTCCCGTTTCGCCCGCCCTTGCATTCCGGCGCTGCTCCATTTTCACCTCATTTCACCCTCATCGGCTCTCAAAACCTTGATATTAAGAGCCGTTGAGATCTCTCAACTCAACTACGTTTGAAGGTAAAAACTTGATGGTGCCAAACACGGCAGCTACTTCTATAACATAACTTTTTTTTTTATCCGCGTGACCAAAGGAATCGAGCGCAAAACAGGAAGGCACGAGTGTCGGCCTAGTTCACAAGTACACTGCGGTTAGATATCGTTCACAGAACGTGAAGGCACGAGTGTCGGCCTAGTTCACAAGTACACTGCGGTTATATATCGTTCACAGAACTTGAAGGCACGAGTGTCGGCCTAGTTCACAAGTACACTGCGGTTATATATCGTTCACAGAACGTGAAGGCACGAGTGTCGGCCTAGTTCACAAGTACACTGCGGTTATATATCGTTCACAGAACGTGAAGGCACGAGTGTCGGCCTAGTTCACAAGTACACTGCGGTTATATATCGTTCACAGAACGTGAAGGCACGAGTGTCGGCCTAGTTCACAAGTACACTGCGGTTATATATCGTTCACAGAACGTGAAGGCACGAGTGTCGGCCTAGTTCACAAGTACACTGCGGTTAGATATCGTTCACAGAACGTGAAGGCACGAGTGTCGGCCTAGTTCACAAGTACACTGCGGTTATATATCGTTCACAGAACTTGAAGGCACGAGTGTCGGCCTAGTTCACAAGTACACTGCGGTTAGATATCGTTCACAGAACGTGAAGGCACGAGTGTCGGCCTAGTTTACAAGTACACTGCGGTTAGACATCGTTCACAGAACGTGAAGGCACGAGTGTCGGCCTAGTTCACAAGTACACTGCGGTTAGATATCGTTCACAGAACGTGAAGGCACGAGTGTCGGCCTAGTTCACAAGTACACTGCGGTTAGATATCGTTCACAGAACGTGAAGGCACGAGTGTCGGCCTAGTTCACAAGTACACTGCGGTTAGATATCGCTCACAGAACGTGAAGGCACGAGTATTGGCCTAGTTCACAAGTACACTGCGGTTAGATATCGTTCACAGAAAGTGAAGCTGATAAGGGAGGGGCTCGGCCACAATCAGCGGTCAGGCCAGCAACACGCCATGTGACGTCATCGGGCGGAAGGCCGGACCTTGTATACACTCCCTGCAGAGGAAAAATAAAAGAACACGAGAATTTCGCAGAACAACAGTCGCGCGAGAAAAGTGCGCGATAACGAACATTCCAGAAACGAATCCTAATGCGACGAATTAATTGCGACTTAAACACGCGGGGAAACGGTTATGTAGAAACTGTTTGCCTGGGTGTTTCATATCAAGACAAACTTTCTTTTTCGTTAATTTAAACGTGACAATTCTTATGCCTCATTAAAACTGTATTTTCATCCCAGAGTTTCGAAGTTTTTACGTGGGCCTTTATTATTTTTAACGAAGTAGAAGGATGAGGAAGGGGGGGAGGGGGAGGGGTGATATAACGTACTAAACTTTCACACATTACATAAAAATTTTCAAAGAGAATGTATGAACTAGTTAGAAACATTTTGGAAATCTCGATTTAGATGGATGCAACCGCGGTAGGTTATTAGTCACACTGTATTTTCTTTCACATTTTGCAGAAAGAATGATCTCACAACGTTTTTGTTAGATATAGAGTTTGTAAGTAGATTATTTAAATAAAGCACGCCTTTTTAAATTCCTACTTAATCATAACTATCTCATACCAAACAACAGAAAAACAAAGGGTTCATGTTATGTAGAAAAAAGCAAAAAAAAAAAAAAAATTAAATAGTGCGTTTGTTTGCTTGTCTGCTACTGTACGAGAACGGATCAGGTAACATTGCCTTCTTATTGGAACTGACAGATATTGCCCAACCAATTATTATAATAGTCAGATTTCAATAGAGGAAATACCTATGATATGCACTAATTGGTTGCATCATCAGCAGTAGTTCTTAATTATTTTTTAATTAAGTAATTTCTGTTATGCTATATGTATGACTGATGATTTGCGGAAATAACAGTTGGAATTCGTAATGAGAAAACTAAAATTAGTGCCGTAAAGTCGTGTTAAGTTATACCGTCATATATTTGTATAGAAACATTTATTGATATAATTTCTGCCAGGTATGTTATATATAGTATATATATATATATATATATATATATATATATATATATATATATATAGTCATACGCAGTGGCATGCAACTATTAGATACGTTTTACATATATTATTCTGACGAATTTCATATTCCTGAGGATATTTGCTCATTTCAGGATCAATGGACTATTGAAAATGTAATTAATAAATCATAATATCTAAGATTTTAATAATGCTTAACTCTCTTTACGAATGTCCTTATTTCTCATTTTCCACTACGAACCATGTCCCAGCGTTTCGACATGGAGCTTAGAACAACCTTCACGATAATTCAGTACACTGTGCAAATCAGCCTCCTCTGTTAATATATAATTTACATACTGAGCTTTAGACAACATTTCCTACTACTAGCCGCACGTTTCAGTTCACCTGCGCTGATTAATGCATCATCTTTCGGTGCAAAAACGTGACAAATGTCAGACTGTATTTTTATAGAAGTTCATTTCAATTTAATTTTCTAGCCTGTTTATAATGACGGCGCCCATTTCAAAAAATCCCTAGGAGAACGACTACTTTTTTTTTTGAATATCCTGTACAGCCAGTGTAACGCATAAGTGCCCAAGACCTATAGTTTGTTGTAATTTATTTTCACGAGATTGGTTTCCGTATATGTGTTTCTCGCTTGCTATGTTACTTATTTAAATGACAGCTAGATTTTAACTGTACGCAATTGGAATGAAATTTGGTGCAGCCCGTAGTAATTTTATTTTGAAATTTTATGTGAATTCTTGTTGTTTAGTTCGGACTACGCTACAATGGAAATTTCCTTCCCTTGTAGACTGGACACACGCACACTCATACACACATGCATACATACATGCCACATAATTTATGTAACATAAGTCACATACGCCACACACACCGTAATACTACATTGTTTCTTTAGTGCAGGCGGTATTAACATAACATCACAGCACAACAACAAATTAATTTCGTTTTTAAAACGTGTTTTTTTAATGCACAAGTAAAGTTAGAACTCACAAATCACGAGGCATAAGTAAACACAGTGTAATTGGTAACTCCTTAGCTGTGCACCCAATTGGGGGAAATGAGCCAATAGTGGACAGTGTGTAGTGCAGGAGGCGTGTCTTGTGCAGTGTGTACAAACAAGACGGTGCATAGTGTAAATACAGCATGGCGACTTCCCCTGCAATGTTCAGTATAGGCAATTCATTTGCAGCTTATTTTCGATGCTTGTAAACATGTACCGACCTTTTCATAAAACTTCTCATTTGAAGATTGTTTACCTCCTTTTCACCTAGCAAGGTGTTCTCCACTAATAGCACTTCCTCCGGCTTGCATCCACGCATATGCAATACGTATTGAACATTTCTTGATTCGCGAACATTGAAAAATGCCCCATCTTGCAAATATTCGTTTTTTAATCGTTTACCCCCGTGACTGATGTATCTACAGTAATGTTGGTGACAAATCAGGGAAAGGAGTTCGTCTTTCTAAACCGTGACACCACAGGAAGCTGCGAAGCTATGGGTAAGTGATTCCTAAACCATGACTCTACGCTTCGTTATGACAGGTTCATATCACTGATCACTGAGCGCAAAGACTACATATAATTGTTTGAGATCTTAAGTACAGCAAGCGTCAAAATTTTTCTGACTTGCAACACGATAAATTATAAATTAACGTGGGAATGAAAGTATTAACAATTTTTTTGATGTCTAATTTTGTGGGTTGTATTGCAACGAAAATAAAATTATTCCACACATAAGTAAATCACAGTGTTTATGTGTCTTTCACATTCAGTTGAATAACAAATAATTTAACCATCACATCTCGAGCTAAACTTGACCACACGCGTATTAAAGCACAAACAAGCGAGAACAACAAACATATTGTTATGTGAGTTAATTTTGTTTAGAGTGTTTTTATTTTCCTGATAAATATAGAAAAAAATATGTAACATAAGATGTACGAAGGTTAAAATTTCTTATCAGCGCGAGGATTATCACGTGGCGAAGTTTCATCCAGATAATTTCCGCTGATATCAGCCTGCAAGTGTTTCAAACTACGTAGAATTTTTCTTTTTGCTGGCACGTAGAAAGCGAAGGACAGATACCCAGAAAGAAATAAACAATGTTGCGCGTTCTGACCTATTTTTACGATTCAACTTGAGTTTAGTTATCTAGTCTAGTTATCTTTCCGCTTTATCACCAACTGACTACGTAAATGGTTACTTATAGCAATAACAAGAAAAGTTTGTTCTCGAGTGTGTTTTATTACGTATTGTGTGTTTTTTTTTTTTTTTAATCAACAGTCTTACTGGAGATATGGGGCCGGTTCACACGCTATACGGAAAGTAAACTTTTACCCAAGTTATTTTTACCCAAGTTACATTTGTAATTTATTCACAGCTTATTAGACGCGCTATGCTGACTCTTGACTAAGAAACGAACTTCCAAGGAAACAATAATGTGATCCCTTTCGAACTATTCTGCGGTAAAGCAAGGCCATCCACTGGAAAATTGTTGAGGATCGAGCATGCACAAGACTTTGGAGTCCAGCCCACGAATCATCAACACCCGCGAAGTTTTCCGGTTTCCCCTTACAAGTAGAAAAACACAAGCCATTGCCACATCTGGAATTCGAATAACGATTGTCGTGATTCGAAAGGAATCATTTTGCGGCCTCAATCTCCGATATCATCTTATACACTAAAAAGTTACTTAATAATTAAAAAATAATATTTCATGTACCGGTCGAAGGCGTGATTTGCTTTTTTAATGGAAATTGTTGATGAAGATTTATTTATTATGTTCGGTAATCCAAGTATCCGCTTTTATTAGTCAGTTTATTTTCGGATTTTTTATTTTCAGGAGAGTTAAAAATTAATTTTTACCTTCTTTGGGGCTCGTTTTTTAAATGACATTTGTCACGCATATATGTTCACTTTTAGAAAAATAAAGAATTATGATTTTCTCTTAAACATAATGCCCTGTTACACTTAGGGACAAATACATTATGCGTTTGGTGTTCATTGTTATCGACAGCTCATATTTATGAGCCTAAGGAAAATTATAAACAAGGAATATCATCTCTCACATGTAAGGGACAATGGGCTGAACACCAAATGACATGTCGATATACGATGCCTGTTTCGCCCGTAGTAATTAAACATAAGGTCTGTGGTAACATTTTTTTGCAATTTATAGAAGCTATACTAATGTATATTATGGTACTGAATAGGCGTATGGCGAACTGTTATAGTTACTTACAACTATAATAAAGCCCAGCTGAAGTTCTACTTTCAGGATATTCCTCCGCCTCTTGCAAATAAAGCTCGACTAAGTCTAGACGATTGCACCAAAGGGTTTACGTACCGTGTTCGTGCATACTCAGTTTAACAATATTTTACGTAAGAACTATTTCTTACTAGGAATTACCAACACATTATTCACCTCTGTTTTTATTCGCATAAATATCAGAGGCTGTAGATAACATATAAGTGAAAGTTCAAATGAACTGAAAATAATAGACTTTTACGTTCACGGAAGTATAAGACGCTTGTGATACGCGACGTATTTGGGACACAACCAAACGCGTCGTACATGAAATGATTTTTCAAAAGTTTTAAGGCGCGTTCTACAATGACACGCATACGGATGCGGATAACGTACGGATACACGTAATAAATCTCGACATCTCTCAACTCTTCCGTGTCCGTGAATCCGTGTAGCCAATAGGAATCGAGTGTTTGGTTTGTTGATATTCGTTTTCGTGGCCATTGTGGTATACACAGCAATAAGTGCTTCGATTTGCCGTGGTGCCTATCATTTTTGTATTAATAAATAAGTGCACATGGTTCGGCAGTAGTATTTACGTATTTTTAAACACTGTCAAATAATACTAAATGAGACGTGTATATTATGAAACCTGTATCAGTGATTTGCAACAGCTGAGTGTTTTTTATTTCGTAAGTTGCAAGATTGTCCGTTTGTTCGTATTGTACAATGGTCAAAATTCATCCCAGTCGTCGGTTGTTTCGTTTGCGTTTCCAAGTCCGTTATCTAACGCATTCGCACTGAAACAAATATTTTGTGGCGGCCACAAAAATATCTTATTGGTATTCAAACTGCCAAATTTTTTTGTGGTGTGCACAAAAAAATTTGTAGCTGCCACAAAACAAGTTTTTAGTAGCCACTAAAGTTTTGATGTGTTAGGGAATGGGTATACATGTGCTGAGGTTGTTAATAAATTTTTCTTTTTTGGAGTTGGGGAGCGGCATGGTAGGTCCTTACCCTCGGAAGTCTGTCGTTTTACGGAGGTGTGATGTGTTGGGGCAGAGGTGTAAATAGGTATTGTGTAATATTAATTTTCAATGGTATCGAGTTCATTCCCGTCTGGCAGGCGACTGGGGAAATGGCGTATTTCTGCGAAATGAAATTATTAGGAAATATGTAATGAATTAAATGAAAAGAGACGTGAATATGATTTACGTCAGTTTCCTAACACGAGAGACTGGTGGACAAACAGAATATATTAAGAACGACTGTTTAAAAATCCAATTAAAACGAATGCAATGAGTTAATAGATTTCAAAACACACACCAATATATAAATTATACTACTTGAACTAAACCGATGACGTTACACATGGGACAAATAAATTAAAATGAATTAAACCGATGACGTCGTACACGACAAAACTATAACGAATGTACCAGAAAATATATATTTTCAAAATATATTTCAAACAACAGAATAAACGAACACAACTATGTGACTATCCTGGTGTACTAGACACACAAGCACCTCTCCCAAAACACGTACCTTGAATGTTTTTAAAACACATCTGCTTGGCTGTGAGGCTGGTGAAAGTGTATCACTTATGGCGAATTATAAGAACAACCAGAGGCAACATCTGACTGTAGACTAATGTTACGGCGGAATTCCTCGACATAAAAATAACTAAACATTTCGTCACAAATCAATAAAAACGCACTGTTTACTAATTCATCAGTTTATATTTCCAATGGGCGATAAGCCCGATAGCGTACTAGACACGTGCACCTGTCCCTCAATGTAAAGTGTTTAAAATGAAATTTTGTAAATGGAAGCAAGCAATGAATCGTAGGGAAAACACTTACCATTTTCCAAGAATAAAACAATTTTAACACAAGCTCCGTCGAAAACGTATCGCAGTGAAAGTTTAAAAATTCTCGTAGCGATCGCACGTATACTAGCTTCGGAAATCCACATTTACGAATCCTAGCCAAATGAAAAAATCGCACAGATTATTTAAAAAAATAATAGATGCTCGCAAACATCCAAATGAAGGAAACAATTTCCACACTATTCATACTCATTGTGAATTATATCTACAACGAAACATTTCACATGAAATTTTAAACAACGTACAAAGATGTTTAGGTTTTAAGAGTTGTATAAAGTACATGTGTGTTATAGCAGCAGACATCTACGTGTTGATTCACAGCTGTGGTAATTTGTAAGTAAAAATTATGAATTTTTATCGAGAGATTTATAATTTATCATTTTTTCATAATATTTTTTAGTTTCTTGCAAGCAAAAGTCGATGCACGCCGCAACTCGGTGGTGTAGGGTGAAGGACACCCTGTAGCAGCAGTAGTCTGCAGCCGTGTGGACAGGACCTTGTATACCTGGAAGGATAATGGTATAGTTCACTTAACCCTTTCTGGCAAGCTTACCCTGTCTCACCATTGTGTTCCAACTTCAGCTATGTCAACGGGCTTTCTTGAGTATTTTTAAAAGCCCTTATTTCTTTTCACACTGTATTGATTTTCTCGAGTATTTTTATATTTCCCCCAGTCCTTCAATTTTCAAATCTCTTACATACACACTGGTTTCTCAAATCCACAGTTTAAGGTGTAGTTTTTTCAAAAATCCATGTTTTAAATTAAATATAAAAAAAAATTTCACGGTTAAATGAGCACTAAGCCCTGCTTAAGATATGCTTGTATGCACGTTTTTTATTCTCCCAAGATATGGAAAATTAACATTGCCATGTGCCTCATAACTTTATTCATGTGTAGGACAAGTGAAACTGTGGAATTATTAGAAACATTGAAATTTTACAAATCTCTTTTTTTTTTAATTCGATGTATTAAAAAACATAAATCGAAATAAATTATCCAAGTTGTCACAAACGGATATTTAAGACTTTTTATTTGGAGTTTAGATATGGAACTACTTGTCATTCATCGTTACCAACATTACTGGACGCATGCCACTCAGCACGTCCATTAAAATGTATGCAGGTAGGGACAGTTACACTTTTATTACGTTGACATTAAAAGTGCCCACTTTACCGTGATCAGCCTTTACACACCACTGTACGCTGCAAGCAAGAGAGTTATCAGCTGTTCACTATAAGGGTCCACAACACTTGTTGGACGGGTGGGATTTATAGCAGAGGTTCAAGGTCCCCACTGTCCATTCGCTGGTATGTGATCTCCACATGTATACGCGTAAGTAAACTAAACATTAGGATTCATTAGCTTCTTTGTGTAGTGGTACACACACTACGACCGTACGCTATATTCATGGGTTGCTGCGACCTAACTTGTCCCTAATATAAAATTACCCACATATGTTTTCGTCTTAGTTTTCACCTATCTACGCAGATTCGATTCTATGATCCGCCATGTGTTTACATGTTTTATATATCAACCAGAGCCGTTATAACGTAGCTCTGTCGCAGAAAGTCACACAGTTTTTAGATAAAACACTTTCGAACATTTTCCACGTAAACTAGAAATGACGTAACAGTGGCATGTAAAGTAAATTTCATTGCAAATTTGGACAAATTAATTTAATTATATTGGGCGTAAGTGGCAAACAATTTTGAAGAACTGGACGAAGAAATAAAGTGTTGGAAGATATAAAGACTAATGAGATAGCAGCCAACTTTCTTCCGATAGTCTGTAAGCTGTTCCACAAACAAGGAGAAGGAAGCAAGTGACGATAATTAGTCATTCTCTTATTTCAGGGTGCAAAAAGCGATTTTTCCGTTGATAAACCTTACTCGCCTTTTCATAGTTCTAAATTACGAACCACCTTTTAGAATACATATACCCTTAAACACACTCTTTCTTCTTGTCATGTAACTCTACAGAAATTCAATCATTTTTCCATAAGAAATAAATTCCAAATTATGTAATTTTCACTTCTGTTAATGTATCCATTAAATTTAACTTTTGATTTGTTCAATTATATTGGCCATTATTACGTAACTCATAGAGCTTTTGCAATATATATATATATATATATATATATATATATATATATATATATATATATATATATATATATATATATATATATATATATATATATATATATATATATATATGCGTTATTTTATGTCAGTGTTTTTTTGTTTTTTTTTTTTAAGTATAACCAACTAGAATGTCCGTTGCAGTAGAAGATTTTTGGTACCAGACGGTAGGTGTTATTTCGTGCCAGATGGATAACATAGATTTCACATTGCCTTTAGAAATTTCGTTGGTTATACATACATTACAATATTGTACTGATTTTCCCACGCAACATACCAAATAGTTAACGTTTACTAAAGAATCCTAGCAACAAAATATGGCGTTAGATTTGTTTACAGCAAAATATAAGTGCCCTACAGTTATGGCTATTTAAAATATTTTAAGTACCAAATCACTTGTGTAATATTTTTGCATTGTAACGATAGCTTGTATGTCCTGGTACACAAAGGTGGAGAAAGCATATTTTTATAGAGGGAATCCATTTTTTAAAAATTCTTATTTTAACCATGCACCGTCATCTTATATATAGGCTGTTCACGATCAAATTAGAACTTTTAAAAACCTTTCTTAGGTCCTACTTGTATGCGCGTTGTGTATTCTTCCTCCATATGAAAAATTAATACTGGCAAGGGCCTTATCCCTTTATCCATGCGTCGTTTAAGTGAAAGTGCGAAATTATATGAAAAGTAAATATTTTACAAAGCTGCTCTTTTCTACACTTCGATGCATTAAGAAAACAGAAAGCCAAAGAAATGAATTAAGTCATCACATATGTCCACTTCTAACACTTTTTATTTGACGTTAGGACATGGAACTACTTTCCATCCATCGTTACCAACTTTACTGTGCGCATGTGTCACTCACCTAGTGCGCCCGTTAAAATATATGTAGGTAGGAACAGCGACTTTTTCTAAGGTTGATTTCAAAAGTGCTCACTTTATCGTGAACAGCCTTTACACACTTTCATTTGCTGGCGAATAAGGCTTTGATGGGCAAGGGTTTGTTTCATGTCATTAAAAAATATTTTTGTTAGAATACATCATTTTTTTATTCCCGGAAATTATTTTAATTAGACTCGTGGTATATTTATTGCTGTTACAGCCACTGATCCTTCACGATTACATCTTATAAACACTCCATTGCAATCTAGTTAAATTATATTTCATAATGTGGTAGTTGAGGGGAGATATTTAGTCGGCTCTTAACAACGAGGTCTTCAGAGCCGATGAGGGTGAAGCAAGGTGAGTATGAATCAGCGCTGGAATGTAAGGGTGGTGAGGGGGATGGGAGATCCCCGAGAAAACCCGCCGACCAGCGGCATCGGCAGGCACGATTCCCACTTGCGAAAATCCGGGAGTGACCCGGCCGGAGATTGAACCCGGTTCGCCTTGGTGGGATGCGAGCAGTCTAACCGCTCAGCCACATCGGCCCATGTTGTAGTTAATCTAACTGAAAATGATTTTTTGAAACCGAACTTACGATATATAGTTAAAATTTATATAATTCTTGAGAACTCAAATTTAAGAGACATCACTGCTATATCCAGAAATTATAATCTATACGTAGGGATAGGAAAATTTCGCGAGTTTAATTGCCTGTATGCTAGACTCCACACTCCTTTGTACAGTCGAGCCTCAGATGTTTGTTCATTGGTTGTTGACCCAGTGTTACCCCACACCTGGCAGTGCGTGATTCGCTTCTCGTTTCCTTGCAAGTCTGCTGTTGGCTCATAGTCGAACAGGGCGTGTCTAATAAACTCTGAACCTATTGCAAAGGCAAGTTCAGCGTGCACGCGTCTTAAACCTAACTTGTCCTGAAATGAATTCGCGAATTTTTCCTATCCCTGCATATACGTCATTTGACTACTAACATTTTGCAATCATGACATGCAGCAAATTTATTATCTTTCCATAGTAGCGTACTCATAGCCTGCCTCTGTTTGCGATGATGGTTTCGCTCCGAATGCATGTTTGAAAGACTATTCGATTTTAAAGCAGAGGTTAAAATATTAACTGAACGCGTTGCTATTTTAAGATATGCTACAAAATTTACAGTAAACAAGGCAGTTAATTGGATGTTCACGGTAAAATGAGCACTTTTGAAAGCCCTTCATAAATTCTACTTGTATAAACGTTGTGTATTCTTCCGCATCATGTAACTTTAACATTGCCATATACCTCACCACTTTATTCATGCGTCGGTCAAGTGAAACTGTAGAGTTATTAGAAAAAGTGAATATTGCACAAATCTGCTCGTTTTTACACTTAGATGGATAAAAAAAAAACCAGTAAGCGAGAGAAATAATTTGAGTTATCACAAATGGTTACCTATAGGCGGTAAATGTGCGTATTTCTGAGGCCATAGTTACTGTTTCCTTTCAGCCATTTCTTATTCTTTAATCAACTTTTAAAATGAATACCGCCTTGTAAGTAATAAACACAGTGGGTATATGTTACCGCACTCTGAAATTTACGTCTAAAGCTATAATAAAGTATATTTATTGACTATTATTCCAAATGAGAGGGCTTTCAAAAGTGCTCACTTTACCGTGAATAGCCTATAACACTTTTCATTCGATGTTAATATGTGGAACTACATACCCGTCCATCGTTACCAACTTTACTGAGCACATGTCATTCATTGCGCGTGTTAAAATATATGTAGGTAGAGGCAGTGACTTTTTTCTAAGGTTGATTTGAAAAGTGCTTCCTTTATCATGAATAGCATTTACAAGTATGATGAGGGGTTTCATGAGGGTAATTAGGGGTTCCAGAAGGATTCGTTATAACCCCTTTGGGGATCCGGAACCCTAACGACCCCCATTGACTCTATGCACGCTGTCAGACAATTACTGTCATGTGGATTGGTAAACAATAAACTCGTCACTATGTTGGTGAGGGCTAACCAGTAATGAATTACATGGGAGACGTGACTTGTGTAGTTTATACAAACGGAACGGTGTTGACTGAAAATACGTCAGCCAGCATAACTAGGTACATCTTCTTATTAATTTATTTTTTTTGCGGAAAGAGTCTCACGCAGGCTATATTCCCGTATCACCCTTGAGCACGTGATGTTTTACCTGGGTTTTTAGCCGAGTAAACTTTATCAGAATACAGTGCTTTACTTGACTGGGTCAATCAGAATTAGTTTGCTCTTAACACAGAACGTCTCGTCTGTGAATGGCGGTTAGGCAGCTAAGACGTGTACCTGAAGCAGGGCTTCCAAAAGTGCTCATTTTACCGTGAATAGCCCACAGATAACTTTAACTCGCACGCATCTCAGGCGTTTGCCATGTCAAACACGGACGTTCAGTGTCAGCGAAACCTTATTCTGATTGGCCCAGTCGAGTAGACAATATCTTCCCACACGGACACGCTGCCAATAGCATAAGGTAATTTAACATGCTTGCACGTAAGAAGCTGAAGTCTAGACTGTGCGTAAATCGTTTCGTGAAATACAGGTTGCCCTACGAATGCAGGCAGTTCACGGTAAAATGAACACTTTTGAAAGCCCTGCTTAAGATCTACTTGTATGCACGTTGTGTATCATTCCGCCTTATGTAAACTCAACATTGCTATTGGCCTTAACACTTTGTTCATGCGTCAATCAGGCGAAAATTTGGAATTATTAGAAAAGTAAATATGTTACAAATCCATCAGGTAATTTTTACACGACTAGATTAATAAAAAAAACAGTAAGTGAAATGAATAACTTAAGTTATCACAAATGGTTACATAACACTTTTTATTCGACGTTAAGATTTGGAACTATTTTTCTTCCATGTTGTCAACTTTACTGGGTGCATGCCAGCCAATAAGCAAAAGGAAACTGCTGGCACGCTCATAGGGTATTGCAATCTAGCATGTGCGGGAATCTTTTCGCCAAACTCGGATGTCCCTTGTCATACATTAAGAACGGAAATGAAAAAAAAAATGCTAATCTTCGGAGACGACCTGTTATCTTATACGCTTTCCCTATGCAGCTATCACGTAGACATGATACGTATTTGAAATTATCTTTTTGCAGAGTATCCGCTCACGGTTTGTTGGCCTAGATAGGTAGTAGACTTAGTATGGATAAATGTCCACCATGTCGTTATAGTGTCCAGTAACCTTAACAGTACGCCGCAGGTAAACACTGTGCTTTACACGTGGGTGATACCTCTCGTTGTTGAGACAATTTATTAGGTCCGCAAACACACATGACAAACCAAATTTTAACAAGACTCATTGTTTACTGAGCGCACCGCACACGAGAACGATTTTGTACACATACATTTGCATATAAGCGTCAGTTTCTCTACTTCTCTTTAGAGTGTACATATTCATTAGTGATTAATGTATGGGGACAGGAAAATTTCGCGAATTCATTTCGGGACAAGATATACGTCAAACACATATACAGTGAAGTCACCTTCGCAATTGGATCACAGTTTATTAGACCCGCCCTGAACACCTCTGAGAAAATAGCAGTCTTGCTGGGACACATCTTGCGAATCCCATAACTGCCAGCTGTGGGGCAACAGCCAATGAACACACCGCTGAGCCTCCAGTATGCATAGGACTGAGGAGTCTAGCCTACAGACCATTGGACTCGCGGAATTTTCCTATCCCTATTAATTGCTAAAAAGAGTGTGTTATTATTTGGCGGCACGTTGACACGTCATAACGTGTAGGCTTGCATCACTATCCTTACTCTCTATAGTTTATACGACACCCTTTGGATAATTTTGGGCTACCTCATAATTAGGCGACAAATTCTCGAGCGTTCCATTCAGAAAGTCAAACAGCTATTCAGTGCAGCAACAGCCAATGAAATGCTGAGTCATACATGAGTGTACACAATATTGTTAAGTCTAACCTGGTGCCAGGAAATAGCGAGAATTGTTACATACCTGTCGTCATGCCGTGTCTCACAGATTCATGGATTCAGATTATTGTTACCCGCTCGCTTCTTCGCTCGGCCCGCGTGAGCGAGCGGAAGAGGACAGAAAGTTGTTATATGATAGCGGCGGCGGCAGCGGGACAATGAAGCGTTTCGATTTATAGGCGCGCCGCGGACCCTGGTTAAATGATTTTCTGCTTTTATATGAATAATGCTCTAGATTGCTGACTTCGTTCTCTCAGCGCAACTCGGGGGTGCACTGAAACTTTCAAATGATCGCCCTGAAAGTAGGTATAATTATTGCGACAGGCCTCCAGGCGTCAAGTTGCGTTGGAGTTGTAGAATGAATGAGTGGCTGAGTTCCGTGCGATAGAAGACGAGCAGCGGGAGGAAATGAATAGTGGAAGGGAAATCTACAACTGCGGGTATCAAGCAGTGAAGTGTGCAGCTGGCAGGCTGGACTATTGGAGTATATGCGTGAGTGAAATACATTATAAGTGATCACAACATATAGACTGAACACATGTTGATAGTGAGTATGAGTAAGTTGACTGTAATCAACAGAGGCAATTAAGAAGGACGTTATTTAGAGTTGAAATATAATCAAATATTGTGCTCACAGTTAAATAGAAAGAGTAAAATTGGAGACAGAAAATTTAATGCTGTAAATAGTAGTTGCATGAATAAAGTAGATATCAAATTTTGTTCTTTTATTTTTATTTTTATTAAGACCTCCATCCCTCACGAACTCAGATACGCCCCTCAGGCATCACATGCAACAATATGAAACATCAAATAAGCAAGTTAAGACGCCCCGAAACAGCACTGATACGTTTCGCTGCTTTGCATTGCGCGAACTAAGAGTGTGTGGAGGAAAGAGTTGTGATATAATACTCTAGCGGCGTTTACAAAGTCGGTGTCTCAGAGGACAGCAGAGGCGTGCCGCCGCGATAGCCCTGTTTCAGCTCGCGCGCTCTTGGCCTTAAGCAGATTAAACGTCTGCATTTACCTGTAGAATGTTCTGGTTTCGTGACCGAGTTTCTCTAAGCGTGACTCGGGGGCGGCGAACATTCCAGATCAAGGTCAGCGATATTATTTAAGCCGCGATGGGCCTCCGAGCCGGGAGTTTTTATAAGGATCGGGAGTCTGGGCGATTGAAGCGACCTTAAGCGTTAGACGATGAGACAAAAGAGCAATAAATGGTGACGGAAGTGGCCAGCGGGATTAAAATCTGCGACTGCGATCATCTGTGCAGTGAAGAGTGCGACTGGCAGGCGGGACTACTGAACTGGATGCATGAGCGTAAAATAAATTTCAAATGATGGCAACAGGCATACTGAGCATGTGTTAATGATGAATGTGGGTAAATTGACTATAACCAAACCGAGATACTAAGCACTTTTATTGCATTTGAGACAGTCGTAAATAATAGCTGTGTGAATAAATTAAAAAGCTTATTTATTTATTCTATTTTCATTTAGACCTACATCCCTCACGATCTCGGATACGCCCCTCTGGCAACTTGTAAAAATACACGCTCTTACACAGCACTTGCTACAGCCACTCAAGTCATATACAACTTTAATCAGTGTACCTCATAAATAAAAAAAAATGAGCTGGACTTCGAGCAGCGTGTTTAAAAACTAGGAATCCAGGTCTTGGCAATAAACCCAGCGCATAGGGAGGGGATAAAATGGTTAGAAAGAAGAAGGCCAATCAGCAACTCGCAACTAATTGTTTCCGCGTTCCTAGCCAGTCAAAGATTGCGATCCTGTGAGACGTGATTGTCGCACCGAATGGAGGCGGCTACACCTGTGGTTCGACGTAGCGGTCGCCAAAGAGCACACAACGGAAGAGAGTCAAGTCATTAGTGCAAAGAGAAAACTTTATCTTGTACAATCGGTTTTGCTGAATTAGGTTCTATGGTACTGCCAACGTTCCAACACGGAGTGAACTAGGAATGGTCACTTTGTTATTGTTGAGACTCAGTACTTGTTGGTGTTTTTTTTTTTGTTTGTGATCTGCAAGGCCAAGAACTCAAGAACGAGCTCTTTGTTCAACCGCAAGGGGTTGCTCTTTGTCAGTTGAGAGGAGACAGTAGATGAAGACATACGTGTTGTATGGCCGCATGCGGTTACTTGGTAATAAAGTGCTTAAAACAAGAGCAATTCCAATGCCTATAAATCCGAATACAATTAATGTAATCATTCGACACAGCAGTTAAAACAGTTATGTTGATAGATAATGCGCATCAAGTCGCCAATCGGTATTTTATTTCTATTTTTAAAACAGGTATACGTTTTCTGGACAATATAATAGATTGCTTCGTTAGTTCGCAGTTATTTCATACCGTAAATGCATTCGAGAGAATAAGGGTCATATAACGGAGATGAAACAGTACTTCACAAACAGTTTTATGCAAGTATTCCTGAAAATACTCGCGCAACGAACAAACAGATGTATAGCAAGTGTTTCTAAAATATCACAAGAGAAAAACTTCCCGATAGTTTTGTTGTATATTGACGCGATGAGCAGGTGGCGAATATTCTGTTCAAATAAGCAACGTAATTTTTGAAATGCCAAAGTAGTTGAGACTGTAGATCCTCGACTTCGGGTAAGCTTTGTTCTACTCAGGTTCTCAAATGAGAGCGTGGCTTAGGGAAAATGCCCACCGCTAGGAGCGCAGTGTTCCGAAAGGTAACTTTTGATTAATACTTTAAGCTAAGTTAAGCTGAGTTACGAAGTTATTTTATGTTTCATTTATGATTATTGCAATGATCCTGGTTTTTTTTTTAAACGTAGAAAATAGAAAAAATCTGGTACCTCGCCGACGCTACTGCTTACCTAATGGCGAAAATTCCTCCTTTACTAAACTTTTAACATTGAATTTCCCCTACCTATAGTGGAAGTAGTCACGGCTGTAGAACACAAGTCTGGACACTATCTTGAAACGTTGACGCCCTTATTAAACCATTTAGTTCATGAACCCAGACACAGAGAGCTGCTACACGAAATTGCACTTTTTTTTAAAATGGGAAAATGACATTCATATCTCTATGGTGTTATCCCTACACCAGCAACGCTAACAACGCTAGTTTGCTTGCAGCGCTGTTCGGCTACCGCATGAACTAAATCACTCAACAAGGGGGTCAATTCGCTAACATCGTTAGACAGGCGAGTGTCCAGACCTGTCTTCAACGGCCGCGGAGGTAACCTTACTTCGGCAAAGATTTCGTTTCCCTAGTCGAGTTGCTGGACCTGGCGGTCATCGTTGCTCTCAGCACGTAGAGTTCGCAAAAAAGAAACATCGGTCATATAAAGCATGCTAACTGCGCAGTTCACAATTCCCGAGTTCCATCGCTGCCACTAGGATAGCCGAAAACCACATGGCTATCTATGACTCTGGATAACACTCTGTTTAAAAAGCAAAGCGCTTTGAAATGTAATTCCCCTTCTCGTGACCTAGTTTCAACTTTGAAGCCGACGTATTTCTCTTGCCTTAAAGACAATGTGGAAGTGTTGTTTGAGAGTCGGGAGGTTTGGGTGGCTCTTAACAACGATGTCTCGAGAGCCGATGAGAATGAAATGAGGCGGGAATGGAGCAGCTCCGGAATGTACGGGTGGGGGGGAAACGGGAGATCCCCGAGAAAACCCGCCGACCGACGGCATCGTCCTGTACGATTCACACTTGCGGAAAATCCGGAAGTGACCCGGTCGGAGATCGAACCCGGTCTTTACCTTGGTGGGAGGCGAGCAGTCTAACCGCTTTGCCACCACGGCCTCGTAATGTAGAAGTGAGTCACCTGTTATTTACAGTGAACACGCCGTTGCTTGTGAAACAATACTTACAGATCATGTTCGTTTTGGCGTTTAACCCGTTCGGACCGCGAATTCATTTCGGAGTTCAAGTGTTGCAATCATGTAATTTTTTTTATGCGTGTTGTACTCGCGTCAGGCATGCTTCTCGCAACCAATGAACAATTTGATGTTACCAACCCCAGTCAACCATTCATCAACGTAAGGTGCAGAAACTTCCGCAGATCCGAAGCACTCCTCGTAAGCAGAGGCTCGAAACACCGGAGTTCGATTCATTACTCTCTAAATCTGAGTCAGTGATTCCAACCAGAAGAATTATTTCACTGAGAAGTTGTGTACTGGCGAACAAGTGTGATGCAAGACCGGGGTTTCACTGCCAAGCCAGTGCTGTTCACTATAGCCATCGGTAGAAATCCACATTTTAATAAGCGATTACCAGCAACTAAATTATCGGTGGAATTTAACCGATCAAAATGAAGCAATCTCAACAGATACTGTGTACAGTGCCGGCCATAAGCACCCTTCGCGTGCAACATCTCGATCGTTTGCATGTGTACTGAAAGCGGGAACAGGTTTTTATTTACAGTTATAAATTTTATTGGTGAATGACAGGGACAGGAAAATTTCGCTGGTTTATTAGAGGTCAAGCTAGACACCATACTCGTGTATACGTCAGTTCCGTGTGCAGTTGGATTACAGTTTATTAGACACGCCCCGCATGAATCTGAGCCAATAGTATTAGCTGCAAGTGAATGAAGACCTTGCCCACGTGAAACCTGGTCGAGAATCGAGAAGCTCACTCCTTGGTTGTCGTATAACTTTTCTTTTCGTACGCAAAGAAACTTTCAGTATGGAACGTTATCAAATAACAATTTCTTTAGATCATCAACATAATGGTTTAACCTCCTAAATCCCGCAACCGAACAAATCACAAAGGATGCTGCTGAGCTACTGCAACCAAAACGCAGAGGTTCGTATTTAACGAAATTTTCTTTGCGGTAATAAAACTCGAGTCGCATCAGATGAAGTGTTTTTAGGACGCAGTTGCAAGCGAGAGAAACAATAAAAATGTTACAGCGTAGCAAGAAGTTCAAATAGTTGATGAAGGTGTTTTTCCTAATCGCTGTTTTCCTTCAACACGCACCTGAAAGCCCGGCGAGGTGCAAAATACAGCCTTCACCTGACCACTTTGCCAGCGATAAGATAGCGCCTATCAACTCAGCTGGCACTCTCCAACATTCTGCAGTGTTTCGCTCACAGAAGCTCTCCTTGGGCTAAAGCTTTGCCACGATGCGTTGCCCTATTTCGAAGCAATCCCGCTAAAACTGGTTTCTGCTCATGTTTATCTGCAGCGACAATAAAAAATGCCGGCGCCAGCCTACTTTGTGCTGGAATTGCGTTTGCAACGTGTTTCAAATCATACGTTTATAAATATTTACAGTATTACCGAGAAACACTTTTTCCGACAACTTCGAAAAATACGGGAAAATTGGATTATTTTTCAGTTTTCTATAAGAAAGAACATTTAATATGGCACAAATCCACAGTCTAATTTTTAAAAATTCTCAAGCACTATTGTAGTATAGAGTACTTACAAGTTACTACAAGTTTGACAAATAAAAATACAAAATTACTATAATTTAAAAAAAAAATAAGGCACTGTTGTGATGTGAGTGTGATCCAATTAAGCTGGATAGTCCCTAACAATTTTACAAACAAAATAAATTTAACACGTTGGTTTAGTCTTCATCCAACAAAGAATTTTTCGTAACTCTGTAGAAAATTTTTGAGTACGATATAAAAGAACAGTCTTGATTTAAAAAAACTGTTGTAATATAGTTAATTTACTAGTTACTACAAGTTTTACAAACGAAAATACAAAAACGCTATAATTTATTTACAAACCAATTAAGTTCATTTAATTATGTCTGCAATTAAAAAAAAAAACAGTTTTTTTTTCTGGCACCCAAATTTTCTGGAAAATTTGCATATCCAGCATAAGTCACCTGGAGCGTAACCAAGTCCCTGAAGGATGGACGTCTTAATAAAAATAAAAGGACTAGATTTAAAAATTTAAAATATTGACAATGTTATAAAAACACACAGCTATTATTTACAACATAAAACTGGCCATCCCTGCTATGTCACTTATTATCCTATCACTGGACGCAACATTTTCTTCCAGTTTCAATTCTAGTAAAGCCCTTATCACTGCATTCATACTAGCGACAGTTACACTTATTTTCGCATATACAGTACTCCCAAGACGGCTATTGCCGTGCATTAAAATCAGTCCAGAAATGTTCCAGTATACATCCAGTCCAGTCTCACTTGCCCACAGTCCAGACGATCAGTCTCTCTCTCTGCTCTCCTGATACTAGCAGACTACTCTCGCTGGTAGCTCGTCGCTCCAACCTTACGAGTCCATTCACACTCTTCTGAAGCCCTGCTGAAGTCCTGCTTCGAGGATATTACTCCGTTCCATGCAAATAAAGCTCGACTAAGTCTAGCACATCATACCGAAGAGACGAAGCACCGTATTCACACATCAGTTCGATATAATTCCTCATAAGAACGATTTCTTACAAGGAATCGTCAACACAACTGTCACCCCGTTTTCATTTATATTAATCATAAATGAAATATAATTTATACGTAAAATATAGGTAAAACGCCAGTTCAGCCAAAAACGAGATACCTTCATGTTAACAAAATATAACAATTCTGTGATACGTGACATATTTAGTAAACAGCCAAACACGTCACACACGGGTTTTTTTTTCAAAGGTTTTATTCAGGAAATGTTAAGAAACTGCGAGTAGACAGTGCGTTTGTCTTGTGCAGTGTAGACAAACAAATTGGTGGCAAAGACGGTTGACGATAAAGTGAGCACTTTTGAAATCAACCTTAGAAAAAAGTCACTGCTCGAACATGCATGTATTTTAACGGGTGCAATGAGTGGTAAATGCCCAGTAAAGTTGGTAACGATGGCGGGGAAAATGGTTCCATATATTAACGTCCAATAAAAGGTGTAAGGTGACAATTTCTGATAATTTAGATTATTTTACTGTTTGAGAAGATAAAAAATTTTCTAACATTTTCCACGTAAACTAGAAATGACGTAACAGTGGCATGTAAAGTAAATTTCATTGCAAATTTGGACAAATTAATTTAATTATATTGGGCGTAAGTGGCAAACAATTTCGAAGAACTGGACGAAGAAATAAAGTGTTGGAAGATATAAAGACTAATGAGATAGCAGCCAACTTTCATCCGATAGTCTGCAAGCTGTTCCACAAACAAGGAGAAGGAAGCAAGTGACGATAATTAGTCATTCTCTTATTTCAGGGTGCAAAAAGCGATTTTTCCGTTGATAAACCTTACTCGCCTTTTCATAGTTCTAAATTACGAACCACCTTTCAGAATACATATACCCTTAAACACACTCTTTCTTCTTGTCATGTAACTCTACCGAAATTCAATCATTTTTCCATAAGAAATAAATTCCAAATTATTTAATTTCCACTTCGGTTAATGTATCCATTAAATTTAACTTTTGATTTGTTCAATTATATTGGCCATTATTACGTAACTCATAGAGCTTTTGCAAAAAATATATATAATTTTATATGTATATATATATATATGCGTTAATTTATGTCATTTTTTTTTTTTTTTTTTTTTTTTTAAGTATAACCAACTAGAATGTCCGTTGCAGTAGAAGATTTTTGGTACCAGACGGTAGGTGTTATTTCGTGCCAGATGGATAACATAGATTTCACATTGCCTTTAGAAATTTCGTTGGTTATACATACATTACAATATTGTACTGATTTTTCCACGCAACCTACCAAATAGTTAACGTTTACTAAAGAATCCTAGCAACAAAATATGGCTTTAGATTTGTTTACAGCAAAATATAAGTGCCCTACAGTTATGGCTATTTAAAATATTTTAAGTACCAAATCACTTGTGTAATATTTTTGCATTGTAACGATAGCTTGTATGTCCTGGTACACGAAGGTGGAGAAAGCATATTTTTATAGAGGGAATCCATTTTTTAAAAATTCTTATTTTAACCATGCACCGTCATCTTATATATAGGCTGTTCACGATCAAATTAGAACTTTTAAAAACCTTTCTTAGGTCCTACTTGTATGCGCGTTGTGTATTCTTCCTCCATATGAAAAATTAATACTGGCAAGGGCCTTATCCCTTTATCCATGCGTCGTTTAAGTGAAAGTGCGAAATTATATGAAAAGTAAATATTTTACAAAGCTGCTCTTTTCTACACTTCGATGCATTAAGAAAACAGAAAGCCAAAGAAATGAATTAAGTCATCACATATGTCCACGTCTAACACTTTTTATTTGACGTTAGGACATGGAACTACTTTCCATTCATCGTTACCAACTTTACTGTGCGCATGTGTCACTCACCTAGTGCGCCCGTTAAAATATATGTAGGTAGGAACAGCGACTTTTTCTAAGGTTGATTTCAAAAGTGCTCACTTTATCGTGAACAGCCTTTACACACTTTCATTTGCTGGCGAATAAGGCTTTGATGGGCAAGGGTTTGTTTCATGTCATTAAAAAATATTTTTGTTAGAATACATCATTTTTTTATTCCCGGAAATTATTTTAATTAGACTCGTGGTATATTTATTGCTGTTACAGCCACTGATCCTTCACGATTACATCTTATAAACACTCCATTGCAATCTAGTTAAATTATATTTCATAATGTGGTAGTTGAGGGGAGATATTTAGTCGGCTCTTAACAACGAGGTCTTCAGAGCCGATGAGGGTGAAGCAAGGTGAGTATGAATCAGCGCTGGAATGTAAGGGTGGTGAGGGGGATGGGAGATCCCCGAGAAAACCCGCCGACCAGCGGCATCGGCAGGCACGATTCCCACTTGCGAAAATCCGGGAGTGACCCGGCCGGAGATTGAACCCGGTTCGCCATGGTGGGATGCGAGCAGTCTAACCGCTCAGCCACATCGGCCCATGTTGTAGTTAATCTAACTGAAAATGATTTTTTGAAACCGAACTTACGATATATAGTTAAAATTTATATAATTCTTGAGAACTCAAATTTAAGAGACATCACTGCTATATCCAGAAATTATAATCTATACGTAGGGATAGGAAAATTTCGCGAGTTTAATTGCCTGTATGCTAGACTCCACACTCCTTTGTACAGTCGAGCCTCAGATGTTTGTTCATTGGTTGTTGACCCAGTGTTACCCCACACCTGGCAGTGCGTGATTCGCTTCTCGTTTCCTTGCAAGTCTGCTGTTGGCTCATAGTCGAACAGGGCGTGTCTAATAAACTCTGAACCTATTGCAAAGGCAAGTTCAGCGTGCACGCGTCTTAAACCTAACTTGTCCTGAAATGAATTCGCGAATTTTTCCTATCCCTGCATATACGTCATTTGACTACTAACATTTTGCAATCATGACATGCAGCAAATTTATTATCTTTCCATAGTAGCGTACTCATAGCCTGCCTCTGTTTGCGATGATGGTTTCGCTCCGAATGCATGTTTGAAAGACTATTCGATTTTAAAGCAGAGGTTAAAATATTAACTGAACGCGTTGCTATTTTAAGATATGCTACAAAATTTACAGTAAACAAGGCAGTTAATTGGATGTTCACGGTAAAATGAGCACTTTTGAAAGCCCTTCATAAATTCTACTTGTATAAACGTTGTGTATTCTTCCGCATCATGTAACGTTAACATTGCCATATACCTCACCACTTTATTCATGCTCGGTCAAGTGAAACTGTAAGTTTTAGAAAAAGTAAATTCACAAATCTGCTGTTTTTACACTAGATGCAAAAAAAAAAACCATAAGCGAGAGAAATAATTTGAGTAACAAATGGTTACCTAATGCGGTAAAGTCGTACTTCGAGGCATAGTACTTTTCCTTTCACCATTTCTTATTCTTTAATCAACTTTTAAATGAATACGCCTGTAAGTAATAAACACAGTGGGTATATGTTACGCACTCGAAATTTAGTCTAAACTAAATAAAGTATTATGAATATCAATGAGAGGGCTTAAAGGCTCACTTACCGTGAATAGCCTATAACACTTTCATTCGATGTTAAAGTGGAACTACATACCGTCACGTACACTTTACTGAGCACAGTCATTCATTGCGCGTTTAAATATTAGTAAGCAGTGACTTTTTAAGGTGATTTGAAAAGTGCTTCCTTTATCATGAATACATTTACAATATAAGGTTCATGAGGGTAATTAGGGTCCAAAGGATCGTTAAACCCCTTGGACCGGACCCTAACACCCATTGACTCTATCACGCTGTCAACAATTACGTCATGTGATTGGTAAACAATAAACTCGTCACTATGTTGTGAGGCTAACCAGTAAGAATTACATGGAGACTGACTTGTGTAGTTATACAAACGAACGGTGTTGACTGAAAATACGTCAGCACATAACTAGGACATCTTCTATAATTATTTTTTGCGAAAGAGTCTCAGCAGCATATTCCCGTATCACCTGACGTGAGTTTTACCTGGTTTTTCCGAGTAAACTTTACAGAATACATCTTTACTTGACTGGGTCATCAGAATTAGTTTGCTCTTAACACGAACTCTCGTCTGTGAATGCGTTAGGCAGCAGACTGTATGAAAGGCTTCCAAAGTGCTCATTTACTGAATAGCCCACAGATAACTTTAACTCGCACGCATCTCAGGCGTTGCATTAAAACTTAACAATAAAAAATAAGTGATTATTTCACAGACTACTTCGTAGTTGAATTTCAGATCATTCTGGCATACAGTGTACCTGAATAGACGACTTCAATGTTGTAAACAAAAAAAAAATATATTAGACTGTACTAATTTCTAGGATTCTTTTATTTGAACAGTGCGATTATATCATTCAAGTCATAAAGAGCGACACTTAACTTCCTCGTACATGTAACTGCCATTTCAGACTTATACCTCGACGATTACCAATGTTAGGTCTTTTAGTGACATAAAATCATTTGGACGACAATGCCGGATGGGGGAGGGAGGCGTGGTCAAATTACCGCTGACCCCTACAATGAAGGTGCGATTGAATCTACGAGCTGCAACCATCAGTACCCTTATATTAGGTCTCAAGCCATTCGGAATTTCCTATCCATAAGCTAAAGAGTGTATTGCGAGTCATCTGTGTACATTTTTATCCTAACATTGCACTGAAATTTTCAACCTCGTATGCACAATTCAGTTCATAATAAGTTAACGCTATTGTTCAGCACACCAGTGAAGCGAAATCGAGTGTAAATATACGGGGCGAAAGAAAATGCTCTTCTATGGCCACGATCGGTTAAATATTTCTTTTTATCATGCCGGTGACGCTCAGGACGTGTATGAACCTCAGAGCCGAAGAAAGGTTATTATTGCGCGCCCTAGGATTGTTGTTAAAATGATATTGTATTCCGACTGACGACAGGGGTATAATAAGTGCGAAATGGTATAGCGAAGCTCAGTGGCGCATTGCTTGGATGTAACGAGTGAACTATTAGACAAAATAGACGAAACATGAAATGGATGGTCTACTGGGATTACAGTAATGGCAAGTATTACATTGATTATAGTGACACATTAATAATAAAATAGAAAAATTTGAATAGTTAGTCATATGAATCAAGTTTTAGATTTATTTAAATCATCCCAGCAATGACAAGGAAAGCAAATTAACTAAAAGCATTAAACCAAACAAACTGTCTTTTTTTTTTTATTCCACAAGTGAGAACGTTGTAAATCACTTGATAAAGAGTTAACAAGCCTGACTTCGCGCTCATGGCGCGCGGGAGAGTTTGATATCTCTGCTTAAAAGGTTAAATTCGAATGTGTTTGGTGCCGATTCTATAACGATGGCGCTGCATTCCAGAATGTCATTATTTCCCATGGGCCTCCGGCGGGAATCAGAAGGACGTGTTGCGCGGCCTCAGGGAGTAAGGTCGATTGGGCGGAATGGACTATTAAATGGACTGACATGTGAGGATGGCAGCGGGATAAACTGATGGATCTGAGATAAATCGAAGGCCGGCTCTGAGCATGGTAAATAATTATATTGACATACAGCGATAATAAGAATTATAATGATTAACAATCGAAATAAAGCTTGTATAATTAAGCTTTAATTTATCTTGTATTAAAACTATTTATCTATCATTTGCACACAAATCCGTTAACCCTTGAACTAACATACTTTAAATAATCATTAGCTCAAATAAAAAACTATTGCCCTATATAAAAAAGGTAGGTTGCAAAATTAATAGAGGATAATGTTGAAAAGCCAGCCTAAGATAATGAAAGCCACCACAAAAGATTGCGTCCTGAGAAGATTGCGACCGTGGAGCGACACGGATGGAGGTAACGGGTTCAAGGCCAAAGAGACACACGAAGGCAAGTTAGAAAGAATTTATCTTTACAATCGTTTTGCGAATTAGGTTCTATGGTACTGCCAACGTTCAAACGGAGTGAATGGAATGTCACTTTGTTATTGTGAGACTATCTGTTGTTTTTTTTTTTTGTTTGTGATTGCAGGCCAGAACCAAGAACGGTCTTTGTTCAACCGCAAGGGTTGCTCTTGTAGTTGAGAGGACAGAAAAGACAAGTGTGTGGCATCGGTACTGATAAAGTGCTTAAACAGAGCAATTCACCTAATGATAATCGAAACAATAATTAAATTGAGATAAAACTTAAGTGATGATGATTTATCACGTATTTTAATTTATTTTAACAGGTAATAATTCTGGAATATTTTTTATCCTATTTCATTAATAAGCATAAGGAATAAAGTCTAAACGTAATAACAACTCACACAAACGTTATCAATAATACAGAAAAATACTGCTGTAAACATGAGCAGGTGTAAATCACAAAGAAAACGAATTTTTGATCAAGAGATGAGAGTGAATTGTTCAAGCTGTATTTCATCCAAAGGGGCTTAGGATGACTCGGGAGCGTGTTCAAAGGATTTCAAATAAGCTATAGGATTCACTTAGTCATTTCGAAAGTCTTTTTTTTTTAAACTAGTAATGAAAAATTTAATGTTCTTATTGCTGTCCTGTTTTTTTTTCTCATTACTAAACTGAACATGAAGTCTCTAATGGGAATTCCCTTAGAAATAATGAATTTAATGGAGTATACGTTATAAACACAGGACACTACGAAATTCCTTTTTAAACATTATCATTAACCAGGTATCCTCACACAAATGATTTTTTTAATGGAATACTATATCATGAGTGTCATCGCAACTAAAGCATGCTGAGCTTTAGCACGGATAAATACTTCAAAGTGATTCGTACTGTGACGCGGTCACTTCTCAAGTCGAAAAAAATCGGCAAAATGTACTGTCGAGTTTGATGCGTTCTTCCTGCACTAAGTCCGAAAAATAAGAACTTGGTCATTTTAAAAGCAAGCGCTGATTAATTCCCATTTCACTCACTTAGAGCAACCTGCTTAAACATGAATGGTTGAGTTAGTTAGGCTTTAAATATTCCACCGTTAAATTAAAGGGAAGACGTCCTGCCGTAGGAAACTGGAATGTTTTAAACGCGATTGATGCTTACAACTTGAAAATGAAGTGAACAGTCGGATGACGTCTATAGGGTGGGACGAGATTCCCGACCCCACAGGCTCGTTAAGTGCACCTTTTTAATGAAACCCGTTCTTGGAACTACCGCTTACTTTGGCGTACTACCGTTTGGCCCAAACGGTTCAATGTAAATGTCATTTTTTACGTGACCGCCGTGCTTAACCAATAACAATTTGTGTTAACCCGTCCCACGAATGCGGATTCGTGTGAACAATTTTAGCGGTGAAACCGAGTCCTTCTCTCAAATACATGATTCCAACCACGAATCGGATTAGAACAATTATCAACGGGTATGAACTTCGCAGTCAGCCTCTAGAACCGTTAAAAACATGAATTATATCGTGGTATTGATTCAACCGAAAATATCACGAAGGTACGTGCGCATAAGATTGCGGACAGGTTCGTGCAAGCGTCGTAAAACGCTATTTAATATCATTTTTAGGATACAGGACAAATTTGATTAATAAAAGACAACAATACGTGTAAGTGCCTTAGCACTGTTCGTTTAATCGACTGCCGATGAAACGGCATTTAATACTAATTTTATTGGGTGCCACGAAATCGTGGATTTAAGCACTGTCTATTTTTTTCGTCGAATTGATAGTTTATAAACACATACTTAGCAAAATATGGTAAAGCCATCCCGCAACCGGCTAACAAAGGCTCGACCTCGTACGATACTTTTTACGAATTTATTCGTAAAGAATATCAAATAAGTTTTTAGGACTAAGGTAACAAATCACGCACAAAATCAAAGGTTGTTGAGTTTCAACAGTTTCTTCAAACGAACTTACTGGGATAAAATAAGCGTCATGAATTTGACGAGTGCAAGCAAACATCAAAATCTCAGCGTAAAGATTCAATGGTAAAGTTTCCAATCGCTGTTTTTCAGAGAATCCGCAGGTTGCAAATACACCTATAATTGCCGGGAGCTACTTAATGCGGA
The DNA here is from genome assembly GCA_029891345.1 of Dryococelus australis. Classification (NCBI taxonomy): domain Eukaryota; kingdom Metazoa; phylum Arthropoda; class Insecta; order Phasmatodea; family Phasmatidae; genus Dryococelus; species Dryococelus australis. The sequence continues at coordinate 352,112,091 of CM056995.1, forward strand.
CGCAACGTTTATCCTACAAATTTCGTAAACTGGAAACTTCCATTCGAATGAAAATGTTTTTTTGCAGTTTATAGAAAGACAATAAATGCACCACTATTTAATTTGCACTTTTAAAATACTTAAATATACAGTTTACAAAAACATATTCAATTTAAAAAAATAAGGATATTTAGTTTCAAAAGAATTTAATGCACAAATCACACAAATTAAATTTCTCAGTAGTTTAAAAAATTTAATTTCAAAAATAAATAAATTAAAAAAATAAACTGTTTATTAGTTATCATTAAAAGTCCAACAATTACAAAAAAAAATTTAAAAGTATATTCATTCAATTTTCAATAAAAATTTTTAGCAAATTCATTTGATAAATAATTACAAATATGCACAACCAAGTTTTCAATAAATAAAAAAGGCTAATTTATTAAAAAATAATTTAAATTTCATAAAAAAAAGTTTTTTTTTATGGCCAATTTCTGAAAATTTATATCCATAGCACTAGAACTCTATGAGTCTATAAAGTACAGTTTAAAAAAAATTAATTTAATAAAACAAGCATTAATACTGCATCATAATCAATTTCCTATACTACCAATTTTCTACAGTTCATCAGAAACTTTCCTGATTCAATGAGACTTATTTTGATTCGTCTCAACTGATTCCATTAATACCGTAAGTCCAGATAATCTCCAGTTCATGCCAAGCGACAATCTCAATCACCGATAACGACACTTTGACCACTCCACTAATCCTCAACTTCTACATGAAGTCTCAAAGGATCTCGTTCATAAATAATATAATAAATATACGTAAAAAAGTAAACCCTTCACAAAGTAATCCTCATTAACGAAATTTTCAGGATACACAATATTTATAACAACAATACAATTTTCTAAAATTAGGAAATTCGCAAAAAGAGAACTTAGATCATAAACAATCTGTTCATACTTTTAGTAAAGACACTCAAGTATTTTAAAGTATGCCGAACATGTAGATTAGTCAATGGTGTATGCATTGAACAATTGGGGAAAAGTCATAATAGCCTTAAAAGTTAAGTGAAAAATTCAATGCATTATTTAAAGTAAATTTAAATTCCCAAATGAAGATGTAAAAGTCATTAAAATTATAAATTGGAAATTTAATATTGGAATATTTTAGAAAAAAAATTAAATTTGAAATAAAATAGTAAAGGAAATTTTCAGAGATTTGCATAATTAATAAATGGAAGAAGACATTTAGCATCTCAATAAAGGTGAAAAGATTATATGATACATAACCTTCAAGTCTAACGCTTCAAAACAAGAAGACATACTTATTGTATTAGGGCAAATCATTTTTTATAAAAATTTTCAATTTTTAATTTCCATTTATAATAATTAAACTATTTTCTTATTGCATTATCTACATCATATTTTAAAAAATATTCAAATTTTTAATTTATTAATTCATAATTAATTTATTGTTATTATTTATTTAATAACAATAGAGCTTTTCAGAAATATATTTTCAAAATTTATTAGCGTAATTAGTCATTTTTTCTTTTAAAATTTCATAAATCCTTTATGATTTTTTACCAACCTACAGTTAGTTTCTCAGATCTAACAAATTTGCTTTTAGAAATTTCGAAATTAATCATTAAATAATATTTTTCACCAATCATTGTTAATTTTAATTAAAGCAATTGCTTAAAATGTTAGAAAATAATTCTACATATTTTTAAAATTTTTAATACCATCACTGTATTTTTTTTAACGATAATTATACTTTTAAAAGTGAGAACATTTTATGGGTTTATTTTTAATAATAATTAAACCTGAAGCTTTTTTAGCTTCCATAATTGAATTTTAAAACTAATATTTAAGCGTTTATCTTCCTTGAATTAAAATGAAAGGCCTACTATTATGGTTATAAATGATTAATAAATTATATTTTAAAGTGTTTTCTCTTCGTTAAACAGAAGCAAAGAGATACACATTTCCTTAAATTTTATTAGTGGACATTTAAGTTATTCAAGTTACACTTTACGTGCAGTTCATATCTTGGCTAAAGATTTGTGGAAGGCTTTTTTCTTAAGAATTTTTAGTTAAATTATTTAACTTAAATATTTATTGCTCGTAATTTTGTGTAGTTCATGACTAAAATTATTTATAAACATCATTTTATTAAATTATTTTATAATGTGGTATTGGGTTTAGCGCTTTCACGAGCACTATAGGTAGCAAGGAGTTAATATTGAATGGGTGTTGAGGGGGATTTTATGGTACAAACCTCGCCGAGGGAGCATGATTGAATCGGTGAGAAGCTGGTTGGCTGGGATCCAGACCACCGTCATCGCTACTCCCATTTGAAAATCAGTGATTTGAACCGACTTCATATGTAATTATAGATCGGCAATTTAGTAACAAATGTTATAAAATAACTTAAGATAATTTAATTTAATTTTGATCAAATATGACATCACTAATTTTTTTCATGTTGGCAGGAACCCCCACTTGATGCTGATTGCTATCCGTTCCTTGTGTGGCTCAAGTTACATGGTTTAAATTACCATCATGATGCGATTCGCTCTGTTCTTAAACTCTTGCTAAGAATGGATTCATACCGAAACTATTTGAAGCAACATTTGCAACTTAACCTATTATATTCAATTTTCCTACCTGCTCGTATTTGATGTATTGCATTGAAGCATTATTTACATGTAATATACTACCTTGCATTAGTTGCTCAATTAATAAACATTATTTGAAGACGGTTAGAATTTAAACCTTCTATAATTATGTAAATTTATTACAGTAATGTATCATCAATACCTACAACTTATATTCATGTTAAACTGTTTTTCGATAGTAATTACATTTAATCTCGTTTACATTGAATGAAAATAAATATTAAAAAAGTATATAAAATTGTTTTACATTTACATAAGAAACATGCAGATAATTCTTATCCATGTTACTTTCGCATTTATTTAGCTTTATATCCCTTGCATATTATCTATGATTTTAAGATCTTGTATAAAAAAAAGTGTTTATTATAATCAAATAGTTTAAGAAAGTATTTATGGATACTATCAATGAGTTAAATGTCCTACTACTACCCTTACATTTCTATGTTAATGAAAATCTCGCCTGTTAAAATTTATGAGATGCATTTTAGTTAAATTATAAGAGGTCATATTTTACAATTATTATGAAAGGCTTCTTAATAATAGCTTTCAAGTAGATACCCTTTCAATGGTGTATGGACCAAAGCTCTTGTACCCTTGGCGACAATTACTGACCGTGATTGTAAAACGTGTCACATTTGGTTTGAAATATAAAAAAGAGTACATTGAGTGAGTTCAAACGGAAGTGTTACTAATGAACGTGCTTAATTTAATGGAACGTTATGAAATTTAGCGAAACTAGACACTTCTTCATTCTTTGGAAACTAGAGTTTTACCCTTTTACCGTAAACTTATAACGGTTTTTGCGAAAAATTATAATACATGCCTTAACATACTCTTTTTTATTCTGTTGATAAGTTATAGCGGTTCAGTATCGTCAGTTCCTTTTACTGAGATTAACTAATTTCAACTGTTTATTCATGCGTCGGTCAAGTGAAACTGTAGAGTTATTAGAAAAAGTGAATATTGCACAAATCTGCTCGTTTTTACACTTAGATGCATAAAAAAAAAACCAGTAAGCGAGAGAAATAATTTGAGTTATCACAAATGGTTACCTATATGCGGTAAATGTGCGTACTTCTGAGGCCATAGTTACTGTTTCCTTTCAGCCATTTCTTATTCTTTAATCAACTTTTAAAATGAATACCGCCTTGTAAGTAATAAACACAGTGGGTATATGTTAAAGCACTCTGAAATTTACGTCTAAAGCTATAATAAAGTATATTTATTGACTATTATTCCAAATGAGAGGGCTTTCAAAAGTGCTCACTTTACCGTGAATAGCCTATAACACTTTTCATTCGATGTTAATATGTGGAAATACATACCCGTCCATCGTTACCAACTTTACTGAGCACATGTCATTCATTGCGCGTGTTAAAATATATGTAGGTAGAGGCAGTGACTTTTTTCTAAGGTTGATTTGAAAAGTGCTTCCTTTATCATGAATAGCATTTACAAGTATGATGAGGGGTTTCATGAGGGTAATTAGGGGTTCCAGAAGGGGTCGTTATAACCCCTTTGGGGATCCGGAACCCTAACGACCCCCATTGACTCTATGCACGCTGTCAGACAATTACTGTCATGTGGATTGGTAAACAATAAACTCGTCACTATGTTGGTGAGGGCTAACCAGTAATGAATTACATGGGAGACGTGACTTGTATAGTGTAAACAAACGGAACGGTGTTGACTGAAAATACGTCAGCCAGCATAACTAGGTACATCTTCTTATTAATTTATTTTTTTTGCGGAAAGAGTCTCACGCAGGCTATATTCCCGTATCACCCTTGAGCACGTGATGTTTTACCTGGGTTTTTAGCCGAGTAAACTTTATCAGAATACAGTGCTTTACTTGACTGGGTCAATCAGAATTAGTTTGCTCTTAACACAGAACGTCTCTTCTGTGAATGGCGGTTAGGCAGCTAAGACGTGTACCTGAAGCAGGGCTTCCAAAAGTGCTCATTTTACCGTGAATAGCCCACAGATAACTTTAACTCGCACGCATCTCAGGCGTTTGCCATGTCAAACACGGACGTTCAGTGTCAGCGAAACCTTATTCTGATTGGCCCAGTCGAGTAGACAATATCTTCCCACACGGACACGCTGCCAATAGCATAAGGTAATTTAACATGCTTGCACGTAAGAAGCTGAAGTCTAGACTGTGCGTAAATCGTTTCGTGAAATACAGGTTGCCCTACGAATGCAGGCAGTTCACGGTAAAATGAACACTTTTGAAAGCCCTGCTTAAGATCTACTTGTATGCACGTTGTGTATCATTCCGCCTTATGTAAACTCAACATTGCTATTGGCCTTAACACTTTGTTCATGCGTCAATCAGGCGAAAATTTGGAATTATTAGAAAAGTAAATATGTTACAAATCCATCAGGTAATTTTTACACGACTAGATTAATAAAAAAAAAAAAACAGTAAGTGAAATGAATAACTTAAGTTATCACAAATGGTTACATAACACTTTTTATTCGACGTTAAGATTTGGAACTATTTTTCTTCCATGTTGTCAACTTTACTGGGTGCATGCCAGCCAATAAGCAAAAGGAAACTGCTGGCACGCTCGTAGGGTATTGCAATCTAGCATGTGCGGGAATCTTTTCGCCAAACTCGGATGTCCCTTGTCATACATTAAGAACGGAAATGGAAAAAAAAAATGCTAATCTTCGGAGACGACCTGTTATCTTATACGCTTTCCCTATGCGGCTATCACGTAGACATGATACGTATTTGAAATTATCTTTTTGCAGAGTATCCGCTCACGGTTTGTTGGCCTAGATAGGTGGTAGACTTAGTATGGATTAATTTCCACCATGTCGTTATAGTGTCCAGTAACCTTAACAGTACGCCGCAGGTAAACACTGTGCTTTACACGTGGGTGATACCTCTCGTTGTTGAGACAATTTATTAGGTCCGCAAACACACATGACAAACCAAATTTTAACAAGACTCATTGTTTACTGAGCGCACCGCACACGAGAACGATTTTGTACACATACATTTGCATATAAGCGTCAGTTTCTCTACTTCTCTTTAGAGCGTACATATTCATTAGTGATTAATGTATGGGGACAGGAAAATTTCGCGAATTCATTTCGGGACAAGATATACGTCAAACACATATACAGTGAAGTCACCTTCGCAATTGGATCACAGTTTATTAGACCCGCCCTGAACACCTCTGAGCCAATAGCAATCTTGCTGGGACACATCTTGCGAATCCCATAACTGCCAGCTGTGGGGCAACAGCCAATGAACACACCGCTGAGCCTCCAGTATGCATAGGACTGAGGAGTCTAGCCTACAGACCATTGAACTCGCGGAATTTTCCTATCCCTATTAATTGCTAAAAAGAGTGTGTTATTATTTGGCGGCACGTTGACACGTCATAACGTGTAGGCTTGCATCACTATCCTTACTCTCTATAGTTTATACGACACCCTTTGGATAATTTTGGGCTACCTCATAATTAGGCGACAAATTCTCGAGCGTTCCATTCAGAAAGTCAAACAGCTATTCAGTGCAGCAACAGCCAATGAAATGCTGAGTCATACATGAGTGTTCACAATATTGTTAAGTCTAACCTGGTGCCAGGAAATAGCGAGAATTGTTACATACCTGTCGTCATGACGTGTCTCACAGATTCGTGGATTCAGATTATTGTTACGCGCTCGCTGCTTCGCTCGACCCGCGTGAGCGAGCGGAAGAGGACAGAAAGTTGTTATATGATAGCGGCGGCGGCAGCGGGACAATGAAGCGTTTCGATTTATAGGCGCGCCGCGGACCCTGGTTAAATGATTTTCTGCTTTTATATGAATAATGCTCTAGATTGCTGACCTCGTTCTCTCAGCGCAACTCGGGGGTGCACTGAACCTTTCAAATGATCGCCCTGAAAGTAGGTATAATTATTGCGACAGGCCTCCAGGCGTCAAGTTGCGTTGGAGTTGTAGAATGAATGAGTGGCTGAGTTCCGAGCGATAGAAGACGAGCAGCGGGAGGAAATGAATAGTGGAAGGGAAATCTACAACTGCGGGTATCAAGCAGTGAAGTGTGCAGCTGGCAGGCTGGACTATTGGAGTATATGCGTGAGTGAAATACATTATAAGTGATCACAACATATAGACTGAACACATGTTGATAGTGAGTATGAGTAAGTTGACTGTAATCAACAGAGGCAATTAAGAAGGACGTTATTTAGAGTTGAAATATAATCAAATATTGTGCTCACAGTTAAATAGAAAGAGTAAAATTGGAGACAGAAAATTTAATGCTGTAAATAGTAGTTGCATGAATAAAGTAGATATCAAATTTTGTTCTTTTATTTTTATTTTTATTAAGACCTCCATCCCTCACGAACTCAGATACGCCCCTCAGGCATCACATGCAACAATATGAAACATCAAATAAGCAAGTTAAGACGCCCCGAAACAGCACTGATACGTTTCGCTGCTTTGCATTGCGCGAACTAAGAGTGTGTGGAGGAAAGAGTTGTGATATAATACTCTAGCGGCGTTTACAAAGTCGGTGTCTCAGAGGACAGCAGAGGCGCGCCGCCGCGATAGCCCTGTTGCAGCTCGCGCGCTCTTGACCTTAAGCAGATTAAAAGTCTGCATTTACCTGTAGAATGTTCTGGTTTCGTGACCGAGTTTCTCTAAGCGTGACTCGGGGGGCGGCGAACATTCCAGATCAAGGTCAACGATATTATTTAAGCCGCGATGGGCCTCCGAGCCGGGAGTTTTTATAAGGATCGGGAGTCTGGGCGATTGAAGCGACCTTAAGCGTTAGACGATGAGACAAAAGAGCAATAAATGGTGACGGAAGTGGCCAGCGGGATTAAAATCTGCGACTGCGATCATCTGTGCAGTGAAGAGTGCGACTGGCAGGCGGGACTACTGAACTGGATGCATGAGCGTAAAATAAATTTCAAATGATGGCATCAGGCATACTGAGCATGTGTTAATGATGAATGTGAGTAAATTGACTATAACCAAACCGAGATACTAAGCACTTTTATTACATTTGAGACAGTCGTAAATAATAGCTGTGTGAATAAATTAAAAAGCTTATTTATTTATTCTATTTTCATTTAGACCTACATCCCTCACGATCTCGGATACGCCCCTCTGGCAACTAGTAAAAATACACGCTCTTACACATCACTTGCTACAGCCACTCAAGTCATATACAACTTTAATCAGTGTACCTCATAAATAAAAAAAAATGAGCTGGACTTCGCCCAGCGTGTTTAAAAACTAGGAATCCAGGTCTTGGCAATAAACCCAGCGCATAGGGAGGGGATAAAATGGTTAGAAAGAAGAAGGCCAATCAGCAACTCGCAACTAATTGTTTCCGCGTTCCTAGCCAGTCAAAGATTGCGATCCTGTGAGACGTGATTGTCGCACCGAATGGAGGCGGCTACACCTGTGGTTCGACGTAGCGGTCGCCAAAGAGCACACAACGGAAGAGAGTCAAGTCATTAGTGCAAAGAGAAAACTTTATCTTGTACAATCGGTTTTGCTGAATTAGGTTCTATGGTACTGCCAACGTTCCAACACGGAGTGAACTAGGAATGGTCACTTTGTTATTGTTGAGACTCAGTACTTGTTGGTGTTTTTTTTTTTGTTTGTGATCTGCAAGGCCAAGAACTCAAGAACGAGCTCTTTGTTCAACCGCAAGGGGTTGCTCTTTGTCAGTTGAGAGGAGACAGTAGATGAAGACATACGTGTTGTATGGCCGCATGCGGTTACTTGGTAATAAAGTGCTTAAAACAAGAGCAATTCCAATGCCTATAAATCCGAATACAATTAATGTAATCATTCGACACAGCAGTTAAAACAGTTATGTTGATAGATAATGCGCATCAAGTCGCCAATCGGTATTTTATTTCTATTTTTAAAACAGGTATACGTTTTCTGGACAATATAATAGATTGCTTCGTTAGTTCGCAGTTATTTCATACCGTAAATGCATTCGAGAGAATAAGAGTCATATAACGGAGATGAAACAGTACTTCACAAACAGTTTTATGCAAGTATTCCTGAAAATACTCGCGCAACGAACAAACAGATGTATAGCAAGTGTTTCTAAAATATCACAAGAGAAAAACTTCCCGATAGTTTTGTTGTATATTGACGCGATGAGCAGGTGGCGAATATTCTGTTCAAATAAGCAACGTAATTTTTGAAATGCCAAAGTAGTTGAGACTGTAGATCCTCGACTTCGGGTAAGCTTTGTTCTACTCAGGTTCTCAAATGAGAGCGTGGCTTAGGGAAAATGCCCACCGCTAGGAGCGCAGTGTTCCGAAAGGTAACTTTTGATTAATACTTTAAGCTAAGTTAAGCTGAGTTACGAAGTTATTTTATGTTTCATTTATGATTATTGCAATGATCCTGGTTTTTTTTTTAAACGTAGAAAATAGAAAAAATCTGGTACCTCGCCGACGCTACTGCTTACCTAATGGCGAAAATTCCTCCTTTACTAAACTTTTAACATTGAATTTCCCCTACCTATAGTGGAAGTAGTCACGGCTGTAGAACACAAGTCTGGACACTATCTTGAAACGTTGACGCCCTTATTAAACCATTTAGTTCATGAACCCAGACACAGAGAGCTGCTACACGAAATTGCACTTTTTTTTTAAAATGGGAAAATGACATTCATATCTCTATGGTGTTATCCCTACACCAGCAACGCTAACAACGCTAGTTTGCTTGCAGCGCTGTTCGGCTACCGCATGAACTAAATCACTCAACAAGGGGGTCAATTCGCTAACATCGTTAGACAGGCGAGTGTCCAGACCTGTCTTCAACGGCCGCGGAGGTAACCTTACTTCGGCAAAGATTTCGTTTCCCTAGTCGAGTTGCTGGACCTGGCGGTCATCGTTGCTCTCAGCACGTAGAGTTCGCAAAAAAGAAACATCGGTCATATAAAGCATGCTAACTGCGCAGTTCACAATTCCCGAGTTCCATCGCTGCCACTAGGATAGCCGAAAACCACATGGCTATCTATGACTCTGGATAACACTCTGTTTAAAAAGCAAAGCGCTTTGAAATGTAATTCCCCTTCTCGTGACCTAGTTTCAACTTTGAAGCCGACGTATTTCTCTTGCCTTAAAGACAATGTGGAAGTGTTGTTTGAGAGTCGGGAGGTTTGGGTGGCTCTTAACAACGATGTCTCGAGAGCCGATGAGAATGAAATGAGGCGGGAATGGAGCAGCTCCGGAATGTACGGGTGGGGGGGAAACGGGAGATCCCCGAGAAAACCCGCCGACCGACGGCATCGTCCTGTACGATTCACACTTGCGGAAAATCCGGAAGTGACCCGGTCGGAGATCGAACCCGGTCTTTACCTTGGTGGGAGGCGAGCAGTCTAACCGCTTTGCCACCACGGCCTCGTAATGTAGAAGTGAGTCACCTGTTATTTACAGTGAACACGCCGTTGCTTGTGGAACCATACTTACAGATCATGTTCGTTTTGGCGTTTAACCCGTTCGGACCGCGAATTCATTTCGGAGTTCAAGTGTTGCAATCATGTAATTTTTTTTATGCGTGTTGTACTCGCGTCAGGCATGCTTCTCGCAACCAATGAACAATTTGATGTTACCAACCCCAGTCAACCATTCATCAACGTAAGGTGCAGAAACTTCCGCAGATCCGAAGCACTCCTCGTAAGCAGAGGCTCGAAACACCGGAGTTCGATTCATTACTCTCTAAATCTGAGTCAGTGATTCCAACCAGACGAATTATTTCACTGAGAAGTTGTGTACTGGCGAACAAGTGTGATGCAAGACCGGGGTTTCACTGCCAAGCCAGTGCTGTTCACTATAGCCATCGGTAGAAATCCACATTTTAATAAGCGATTACCAGCAACTAAATTATCGGTGGAATTTAACCGATCAAAATGAAGCAATCTCAACAGATACTGTGTACAGTGCCGGCCATAAGCACCCTTCGCGTGCAACATCTCGATCGTTTGCATGTGTACTGAAAGCGGGAACAGGTTTTTATTTACAGTTATAAATTTTATTGGTGAATGACAGGGACAGGAAAATTTCGCTGGTTTATTAGAGGTCATGCTAGACACCATACTCGTGTATACGTCAGTTCCGTGTGCAATTGGATTACAGTTTATTAGACACGCCCCGCATGAATCTGAGCCAATAGTATTAGCTGCAAGTGAATGAAGACCTTGCCCACGTGAAACCTGGTCGAGAATCGAGAAGCTCACTCCTTGGTTGTCGTATAACTTTTCTTTTCGTACGCAAAGAAACTTTCAGTATGGAACGTTATCAAATAACAATTTCTTTAGATCATCAACATAATGGTTTAACCTCCTAAATCCCGCAACCGAACAAATCACAAAGGATGCTGCTGAGCTACTGCAACCAAAACGCAGAGGTTCGTATTTAACGAAATTTTCTTTGCGGTAATAAAACTCGAGTCGCATCAGATGAAGTGTTTTTAGGACGCAGTTGCAAGCGAGAGAAACAATAAAAATGTTACAGCGTAGCAAGAAGTTAAAATAGTTGATGAAGGTGTTTTTCCTAATCGCTGTTTTCCTTCAACACGCACCTGAAAGCCCGGCGAGGTGCAAAATACAGCCTTCACCTGACCACTTTGCCAGCGATAAGATAGCGCCTATCAACTCAGCTGGCACTCTCCAACATTCTGCAGTGTTTCGCTCACAGAAGCTCTCCTTGGGCTAAAGCTTTGCCACGATGCGTTGCCCTATTTCGAAGCAATCCCGCTAAAACTGGTTTCTGCTCATGTTTATCTGCAGCGACAATAAAAAATGCCGGCGCCAGCCTACTTTGTGCTGGAATTGCGTTTGCAACGTGTTTCAAATCATACGTTTATAAATATTTACAGTATTACCGAGAAACACTTTTTCCGACAACTTCGAAAAATACGGGAAAATTGGATTATTTTTCAGTTTTCTATAAGAAAGAACATTTAATATGGCACAAATCCACAGTCTAATTTTTAAAAATTCTCAAGCACTATTGTAGTATAGAGTACTTACAAGTTACTACAAGTTTGACAAATAAAAATACAAAATTACTATAATTTAAAAAAAAAATAAGGCACTGTTGTGATGTGAGTGTGATCCAATTAAGCTGGATAGTCCCTAACAATTTTACAAACAAAATAAATTTAACACGTTGGTTTAGTCTTCATCCAACAAAGAATTTTTCGTAACTCTGTAGGAAATTTTTGAGTACGGTATAAAAGAACAGTCTTGATTAAAAAAAACTGTTGTAATATAGTTAATTTACTAGTTACTACAAGTTTTACAAACGAAAATACAAAAACGCTATAATTTATTTACAAACCAATTAAGTTCATTTAATTATGTCTGCAATTAAAAAAAAAAGTTTTTTTTTCTGGCACCCAAATTTTCTGGAAAATTTGCATATCCAGCATAAGTCACCTGGAGCGTAACCAAGTCCCTGAAGGATGGGCGTCTTAATAAAAATAAAAGGACTAGATTTAAAAATTTAAAATATTGACAATGTTATAAAAACACACAGCTATTATTTACAACATAAAACTGGCCATCCCTGCTATGTCACTTATTATCCTATCACTGGACGCAACATTTTCTTCCAGTTTCAATTCTAGTAAAGCCCTTATCACTGCATTCATACTAGCGACAGTTACACTTATTTTCGCATATACAGTACTCCCAAGACGGCTATTGCCGTGCATTAAAATCAGTCCAGAAATGTTCCAGTATACATCCAGTCCAGTCTCACTTGCCCACAGTCCAGACGATCAGTCTCTCTCTCTGCTCTCCTGATACTAGCAGACTACTCTCGCTGGTAGCTCGTCGCTCCAACCTTACGAGTCCATTCACACTCTTCTGAAGCCCTGCTGAAGTCCTGCTTCGAGGATATTACTCCGTTCCATGCAAATAAAGCTCGACTAAGTCTAGCACATCATACCGAAGAGACGAAGCACCGTATTCACACATCAGTTCGATATAATTCCTCATAAGAACGATTTCTTACAAGGAATCGTCAACACAACTGTCACCCCGTTTTCATTTATATTAATCATAAATGAAATATAATTTATACGTAAAATATAGGTAAAACGCCAGTTCAGCCAAAAACGAGATACCTTCATGTTAACAAAATATAACAATTCTGTGATACGTGACATATTTAGTAAACAGCCAAACACGTCACACACGGGTTTTTTTTTCAAAGGTTTTATTCAGGAAATGTTAAGAAACTGCGAGTAGACAGTGCGTTTGTCTTGTGCAGTGTAGACAAACAAATTGGTGGCAAAGACGGTTGACGATAAAGTGAGCACTTTTGAAATCAACCTTAGAAAAAAGTCACTGCTCGAACATGCATGTATTTTAACGGGTGCAATGAGTGGTAAATGCCCAGTAAAGTTGGTAACGATGGCGGGGAAAATGGTTCCATATATTAACGTCCAATAAAAGGTGTAAGGTGACAATTTCTGATAATTTAGATTATTTTTCTCGCGTTCTGTTTTTTAATGCATCGAAACGTACAATGGGGCCGATTTGTAAAATACTTATTTTCTAATAATTCCACAACTTCACTTGGATAATGTGATGAGGCCCATCGCAATGTTAATTTCACATAAGACGGAAGAACACACAATGTGTATACACGTAGATCTTAAGCAGGGCTTTCAAAAGTGCTCATTTTACCGTGAACAGGCTATAAGAGCAGGTACAGAAGCTAGCATAACGTGGCCATCAAGAAAAAATCTCGTAACTCTAAAAACTGGCATTCTAAAAGAGAGAGAGAGAGAGAGAGAGAGAGAGAGAGAGAGAGAGAGAGAGAGAGAGAGAGAGAGAGAGAGAGAGAAATTACTCTCATCTTTCGTGAGCAGTTTTTGCTGATTCAAACAAAATAGTTACTAACAATTTAGACACTTATGCAATTTAACCCATATCTGAAGATAAATTTGCAATATAAATAAGAAACTGCTGTTCGAGTTTCGTAGCGTTATAAGGTTTCCGTTCTTTTTTGTTTATAGGTTATTTTCAAATATTCTTGGAGATACAAGATTTTCGTAGTCAATCAGTTGATTATTTTTGTGTGGTTTAATGGCACAAAAACCTGCAAACAACCAAAAATGGATTTGATTTTGAATAATCGTAACGATGACTACTTTTCCTACAGCGGTGCATATTACTGTCTCTTATCAACGCCAGTGAATGTGGACCAACCTGAAAGTGCTCAAGACCTGTGTCCGTCATCGTGGGAAGATTTCCCTATGTCGAAAGTACATTGTATCAGAAGGAAAGAATGAACTCGAAAGTGGGCGGGAAATGACTCCTTAAGACGTCGACGACGTGCTATATATTTGCTGTGATTTACAATTACACAATGAAGTTCTCTTATCTCTGCAACTTACGTTGGCACGTCTTGAACTCAGACGACAGACAATGGCTGCTGTACGTCCGCATATGTAACTGCAGATAAAGACACGCCAATCACGCGAAACAATCGCGCTGTGCGTACAGCTGACAGCGTTTCGACCTTCGCATGACATAAGCACGTCAACGCCCCGGTAAAGATAAATGCTTAACCCAATTAGCCTCAGTGTCTGTCACGAAGGGCGCGTTTCAAATAGGGAAAACATTTAAAAACTGGATTGCACACAGCAAGGATTTTCCAATGAACTAAGTACATTTTTTTTTTTGTGGATAAGAGAAAACAAAATACTCGCATTTCAGTGTTGAATTTTCCGATCGTGCCAGACCGCTGCCTACACTGAGAGCAAGGCCATCAACTTCTTCTTTTTAATGGGGAAAAATATATTTAGTTGCCCCTACAAAATATTTTGTTGGGTTAACGTACTTGAAAAGCAACAAAATGAAATTGTCCATCGAACAAAATACACGATTGAGTTTTTTAAAAAAAAAAAAAAAAAAAAAAAAGCTCTGTCTTGTGCAGAAATTAATTATACTGCCAACAAAATACTTTGTTGAATGAACTGCTTATAATAATTTGGTCACTCATTTCATTGCCTTCGTTCTCAAACACAGCTCAAGAGTTTGTTTGCATTTTTGTGACAATTAGGATAGTAATATTGGTTGTCAGTGCATCTAATAGTGCTCAGTAATGGTATAGACACCCTAATAAAATAAGTTCAACAGGAAAATAAGAAGTAAACCTGTAAAACTTGAATTATTTATTTGAATTGTATGTATTTAAAAAAGAAATCTTTAGCCGTAGCCATTTCAGCTGAGGTTGCCTAGACGTAGTATTCAGATGTCGGTCGGGATTTTCAAAATTCTTTTTATGTTAAGGCAGATTCCCGCCCGTCATCTTGGATTTATGGATTTTTCGCCATACTCTGGAAATACAGTATTGTATCGTGTTTTTTTTTTTGGAACGACAGAGTACAGAGCATTGCCTAGTGCATAGTCTGAGGTCATTATTTCGTGTATTGTAATCGTTCGCAATAAATAATCTCGCGTTTCGCCTTGACAGCTACCAGCTGAAAATTAATAAATTAAAGCGAAGCTGTGGCAGTTCGATAAAGTTTGCGAAGCTGTTATTTAGGATATGTCGCGTAGGAAATTCCAGTACGTCTTCGGAAATAGTAGCGTTGGCGGAAAATCGATATAGTCAAGATGGCGGGTGGGAATCCGCCTTAGCTGAAACTGTTTAGTTACGATAGGGCAAAGCAAATTTTTGGCTGCAGCAACCAAATAAGGACAACAAAATCATTTGTTTGCAACAACGCGTTTCATTGCTCTTATAGGCACTGTCAACTTCGTTGGGCCAAACAAACTTTGTTTGATTCACCAAAACCTTTTTCCGAACTCCTGTGGCGCAGTCCGGTTGGTGCGTCGCTAATCTGGGGTGCGGGAGACTTTGGGTTCGAATACCAGGCAAGGCATGGGTGTTAATTTAAGTTAGGTCATAAGCCAGTTTGTAAGCCATCCCCTGATAAGCCTTCAGGCATAATACCGGGAGACGTTAATAAGCCCTTTCCAATCAATCCATCAATCAATCAATCAAACAGAACCCTTTATTCAGTGTATTGCGGAATCACACAAGTGAAAGGATACGGTTTTTTTACGTCGTAAATTATTTTCGGCGTGTCTCAACTGCCTCGTTTGTAAAATATATATGCTACTTCTCGCCAGTGCTGTAAAGCGAAGAAGACAAGAATATTTCGTTCAAGTATCCACCACCGGAAATGGCCACATTGCTGGGACGTGGAAAATGCGTGCTGGCAGCGCCTGCCTGTAAGCAACCACAGGATGTAAAAGTTGTGCTGGTTGCCGATATTTCAGGCGGTCAAGCCGTTATTGAAGTTCTTGCGATATGACAATACTTTGACACGTGATAAAGCGATTACTAATTCAGACTGCAATTGTGCAGAACAGTTAGTCAATAATTATATATTTACATGTTTTAAATGTAAAGAATCTGTTACTTCGCAATGAATTTGAACGTAATGGACCTGCGATGGTACAGTAGTTTGACTACTCGTCTCCCAACGAGGCGATCTGCGTTTGATTCCCTGCCGGGTCACTAGGATTTTCACATGTGGGAATCGTGCCGGACTATGCCGCTGGTTTGCGTGTTTTCTCGGGGATCTCCCGTTTCCCCGTCCTTTCATTCCGGCGCTGCTGTATACTCACCTCGCTTCACCCTCATCGGCTCTCAAGGCCTCGATGTTAAATCACTTCACTCACTCGCGTACTAAACGGAATGCTAGATGCCATGAAAAAACCACGCGTTTATCTCGCTTGCATTATGGGACATTCGCTCGGAGTTGATGGAAAGCATTTGGCCATCGAATGACCCTCTTTCCAAGCGGCGTAGTTCCAACTTCGGAAACAGCCGGTGGACAAATGACCTTTGCTCGAGTGTTTACACGACAAGAAGTTCTGAAACGGAGCCATACTGTAGCGCAAAACTGTAAGGACTCGGTGCAAAACTACTACATGACGTTGCCGGCAGGGATTTCCATTAAAAGCTAGTGTTCAAAAGTATTCTCTTCATGTTCCACCCCCTCTCCCCACAACTTTGTAACTTGAGCTGTGTCACAGAGCATTTGAAATGCCCAAGTAAAACAGTAACCGCTGCAAGTATTCGCTTTCTGTTTTCATGACAAAAGAAATCACACTGCACACAAGTCAGGAATTCAACTTGAAACCCACTTCCCAAGTTACAAACGTTATTTTAAACGGCATCGTAAAACCCGCGTACTCAGACTGCTTTATCTTAAATTCCACATATATATTCTATTTACGCTTACCTCCAACTTTCATAAAGCCCTTTTTATGTTCTATTTAAAAGCTATTGCTCCGCCAAGTGCAAATACGGCTTAACCAAGTCTAGAATCATTATACCAAAATGACAACGCGCCGTATTCAGTTTAATAGTATTTAGCATGAGAGTTATTTATTACTAGGTTTTACCAACATACGTATTCTCTCTATGGTTTTATACACGTCAGTTATAATTATAATATTGTAATTTATAGATAAAATATAAGTATGAGTTAAATTTAACCAAATATAAGATACTGTCGTGTCAGTAGAAGTATAAAACTCTTGTGATATATCACGTGTTTAAGACACGAGCTAACACGTCATATCTGGTGTAATTTTTCAAAGGTTTGATTCAAAAAGTGTGAAGCGAATAGACCACATGAATATGGGCGGCAATTTTGTAGGGAACGACAAAGAATTTTTATACTTGAGAATTCGGCTGATAGGTCACTGTTTGACATAGGAGCCAATTTATTGTTTTCAGTATGGAGGCAATGCTCAGACATTCTGTGATAAGTCGATTTAAACATAATCTGTCTCTCCCCCTTTCTCCCTCTTTTAACCCGTGCTTTCACGTTTCATTTAATTTAATTTATTTGCATTCCTGAGATCTCAAATTCGAAATATGGACTAGTCATGTAAATTTATAATACAAATATATACAATAAAAATACGATAATATTGTACAATCAATTACACAAAAATGTATTACGCAATACTTCTTATACTAAACACACTGCTAATTGCAACTGTAAATTTATACGTGTGTGTGAATTTGATATACAAAAGTACCAACGTGACAACTCATCTACAAAAACATTCTTTAACATCGTAATAACAATAGTGAAGAAGGAAATGAGTCAGTTTGCTGCAAAATTTTGCGTGGTCCTTCATAATTTTTAAGAAACTGTTGCAGATTATTGTAAAGTTTTTTTTTCTCCATTAATCTAAACCAGCTGCATGGTGCACGTTTGTGTATGCGATTATGCATGCACGTAGGTAACACTTATTGCATGTGGTTAAGATTACAGATAATAATCAAATAAAATAATTTCTGCTGAAATATTGTTGTTTTTGGTTATGTTAAAACCTAAAAATAAATATTTTTTGAAAATAATGAAGTAAGCAGTCTACAATAAGTTATGTATCCTTATTACAAAATGTATATAGTCTATTTGCGGTTTCCTCACACGTTTGGATCAAACCTTCGGAAAAACACCGTATGTATTACGGTTTTGGCGGTTTACTAAGTATCGCGTTCATCACAAGCGTTCTATACTCGTGTTAACATAAAAAATACCTTATTTTTGTTTGAACTGAAATTCAACTTCCATTTTATCTTTAAATGATAAAATTTCGTTTATAATTAGTACGAATCAAACAGGGTGAAAAAGGAGTGTTGATAATGTCTAGTAAGAAATAGTTCTTATGCAAAATTATAATACACCGAGTGCCCATGAATGCGGTGTGATGTCCTTTTAGTATAATTTTTCTAGACTCGGTTAAGCTTAGTTAGCATGAGGAGAAGGATAGCTTGAAAAAAAATTTAACAGGACTCCGAAAAGTGACTGGACTATAGTGATCAACGAATGTTTATCAACCCAGAAGGGCGACGCTCGTTGCTGGCTGAAAAGTTGTGGCTCTACCGCCCCCCCCCCCCCCACCTTTTCCCCCCTTTTACATTCTAGGCACTTATGCTGTTATATGATAAACACGGAAGCCATTTAGGTGGCCTGCGCTTCGCGGAGGTGGGGAGATTAATGCTATTGTGTACGTCACGATAAAGAACAATAACGCTACAGTAGCTATCAGTTTTCGCTCACTGAACTACTTCTCTTGTTCGCATCGTGTTTCTCCATGAATTTATACGATTCGCATTCTTCTCCTGCGACGTGTAAAATTCCTTTATAATAACTCTTTTCCACAACATTTTCAGGGACGACAATGAAGACACGGCAAGACGGATTAGTTTTATAAGAGAGTAAAATTGCTTTAAATAAAACAAATTAAAGAAATATCAAACAGAAATTTGTAGAAACAGTTGCCTAATTTGCTCGAAAAGATGTTATTTCCATTACAAATAAAAATATTCTTCTAATTATAATAGTTAATTGAAATAATTTATATTGGCTAGCGGTAGGAAATTTTCCTGCAGGACGTATTATATATAATGCCATCACGCAATTGGGATAGTTGATAGGCGCATTGGGATAGTTGATAGGCGCATTGGGGTAGTTGACATGCACATTGGGGTAGTTGATAGGCGCATTGGGGTACTTTATTCGTGCATTGGGGTAGTTGAAAGGCGCATTGGGGTAATCGATAGGCGCATTGTGGTAGTTGATATGCATGTTTTAGTAGTTGACTGACATGTTGGAGTAGTTGATAAGTGCATTGGTGTAATAGATAAGCATATTGGAGTGTTCGTATAGAACGTCTCACTCTTAGATTGCAGTATGCGGTGTAATGGACATTCACTCTTTCTTTGCAATGCACGATTTCTGTCGTCAACACTGTCCTTGTTTCTGCGGGCGCTGCTGCCTGATAGGTTATTTTTGCAACTTCGAAAAAGAAAACTATATACGTTGCGTGCGCGCCATCCAGTCACAATGATAGGGTTTATCACAGGCTTCAGTTTCAAAGGAGCCGCTTATTTTTGCGTCGCAGGATTGGATTCGTTTAAGAGTTGGCAGGGAGGTAAACAGATAAAAATTATCCTAATCAGGCCGTTTCCTTCGCCGCCCGTTTGTTTACCAGTTTGCCAATTACGTCACAAAGCTGAAGCAATCTGGCAAGAGTGAGCACCACAAGCCCTGTACTGCAATCTAAGCGTGAGGTGGATACGTCGGGATGGCTGAGAGGCAGGCGTGTCTACGTCGTCTTCAGCGCTGCTGGCTCTTCTAGAGCTCGAAAGTGTGGAATGTGTCCCTGGACGGCAGCCTTACACTTGGAGCAGGTGTAAGTGCGGCCGTGATAGGCGAGGTCCGTGGCGCCCAGAATCCCGCGAGGGCAGCGCGCGGCGCCACTAGCTATGTGGCGCCAGGTGAACACACCTCGCCGCCTGCCACAACTAATTCCGCCTCGCCTTTGTGGGTCACCGATGCTAACTTTAGCTCTCGCTAAGTGGGGCGCACGCAGGCGGACACATCTCTCTTCACCTGGTGATAGTGCGTCGTGGCGGTATAGGGTGTCCGGTTCGCGTTCGCCTATACGCTGATCACGGTCAATTGAGCACTTTTTAAGGCCCTTCTAGATTTTTACTTTTACCCATTTCCTATCTTCCTCCTGCTTTTTATTATAGACATTACAATGTGACCAATAAACACAGTGTATACATTTCGCCACTCTCGTAAGTTAAGGCCTAAGGCTGCAGTAACATATATTTATTAGTGGTTAATGCTTCTTGTGAGGGCCTTAAATAGTGCTCACTTTACAGTGAATAGCCTATAGTGGATTCCATCCCAACGTCCTGCCCTGGTGTGGTTTTCCAGCCCCATACCACATTAAGGGTGTTATGTAGCTGCGCGCCCAAGGTCAAGACACAGGTGAGCTATACGGGCGACACTAACACGCACGCCTAGCGCCTCATCGCTTCTACGCGCAAGACGTGCGGTGTTTCAGTCGTAACGTTGTACTGTGGAAATTAGATCTGTTAGCAGTGGGGTTTTATTACACTCGATGAAAGACCGCCGAATAAACTCAGCCAGTATATTTGTACTTTTCTCTTGCCGCTAAAGGAAACTACATTGGTAAGCTTTAAAAATGCGATATTTCACCACGTACACGACTTTTTTCCTCCGAGAATACTCTAAGTACGACAAAAGTAAAAAGATAGTGATATAGATAATAGTTTTAAAATCCTTTCTGGCAAAAAGTCGTATTTCCATAGCTTTTATTTACCGAGATAT
Source organism: Dryococelus australis (assembly GCA_029891345.1). Classification (NCBI taxonomy): domain Eukaryota; kingdom Metazoa; phylum Arthropoda; class Insecta; order Phasmatodea; family Phasmatidae; genus Dryococelus; species Dryococelus australis. The sequence goes on from CM056995.1 coordinate 352,132,954, forward strand.
GCGTTTGCGAGCAAACAACGATTTCACAGAAAATGCTTACGTACATGGTCCTCTTAACGAGTGGAGAGATTAGGGCGCCGTGGGGAAACGGGAGATGCCCAAGAAAAGCACACCGACCAGAAGCATCGTTAGGTATGATCCCCATATGCGAAAGTTCAGGAGCGACACCGCCGGGAATCGAACCCGGTTCCCCATAGGTAAGAGGTGAGTGTTCTGACCACTACACCACCAAGGCCCGGACATTAAGGTCCCCGCCTGGCTGGCGCACGAAGTCCGTAGCCGGGGTTTGCTGGAAAGCAACGTGATTCATAACCGGTTGGATATTTTGTAGTGGCGTCTAAACACGAAAACTATTCAAGAAATGTGTTGTGTCCAGGCACGTTTAATGTAGTCATTTTAACTCCAGGGCCTAGCCGGGTCATTTCGCATTTTCGCATGTGGGAATAGCGCCTGACGATGCCATTGGTCGGCGGGTTTTCTCGGCGAACTCCCGTTTCCCCCGCTCTTTCATTCCGACGCTGCGTCGTACTCACTTCATTACCCTCATCGGCTCTCAAGACCTCGTTGTTAAGAGCCACCGAAATCTCTCTCTCCAGGGACTATTTTTTTCGACGTGAAAATGACTGAAATAGGTGTTTTTTTTTTTTAATGACAATAAGGTGCTTAATTTCCTGTACAGAAACCATCGGCGGAAAGACCAGTTGAGCACCTTGCGAGTAGAGGCGATAAGGCAAATGATGAGTGTACAAGAGTCGACCTTAGAGATAGCGCAGAATAGCTGCAGGCAGCGGAAAAGGGGGTAGGGGGATCCCTTAACGGCACCATCTGGCTGAAGGTATTTTAAGAATGAACGAATGATTGAAGAGATTTGGACGGATCTTAACATCGAGGTAGATCTCCGAGAAAATCCGCCATCCAACGGCATCGTCCGGCATGATTCCCACAGGCGGAAATCCGGAAGTGACTCGGCCGGGGATTGAACCCGGATCGCCCTGGTGGGAGGCGAGCAGGTTAACCGCCCAGCCACCGTGGCCCCCTGGTATTTCGAGAGCCCGGGGTTTGAAGCGCGGGAGCGCTAAGGGCGACCGAGATACGCGTATCGCGTGCATCATAACCTCTACGAGCAAGACGAACTCGCGGGCAGCCTTGTCATGTCGTCGATTTTCCTCTATGAGACGTACAGCTGAGGCATTGTTATTTCGTGGCCTGCTTCATATCAGTATGCTTCTTCAAATATCCTGTACCGGAGTTTAAAGGCCGTTTTAAAAACTCCTTAAAAAAAAAAAATGGTCTTCGGACGTGAAATATTCCTTCAATGTGATTCGTAAACATACGGCACTCCGACATGTCAAACATACTGAGAGAAAGGTTTTGTTGAATCAAACAAGATTAGTTTGTTGCAACCAAATTATTTGTTTGTATAGGGGCAGTTAAATATTTTGTTGCTGAAACCAAATTATCTTGTTGTTCTCATTTGATTGCTCCAAACGGTAAGATTTGATTGGTGCAACTGAAGATTTGTTTCGCTACGCGCAATTCATTAAACAGTTTGGGCCGACATGAAAAATTTTTACAAGTCCGACCTAGTTTCGAGCCTGGATCACCTGCGTTCGAGCGCTAGGCCCTAGAAACTTCAGATAACGCGACAGCGGAAAGCTTTTAAATAGATATATAGAAAAATATCGGGCAACGTGTAAACAAATAGGCCTATTTCAAGTTTTACAGCTTTACTTGTCAGTTTATCGTTGCGTTGTTTTATTAATGTGTTTATACGAGGGTCAAACATGAATAGATGCACTAACAAACACGGTCACTATCCTAATTGCCACAAAAAATACAAACAAACTCTCGAGCTGTGTTTTCGAACGAAGGAAGTCAAGTGAGTGGCCAAAGTTGATTCAGCAAAATATTTAGTTGACAGTCTAGTTTTCTTTAGCACATCGCAGAGATTTGGTTTATTCAAATATATATTTTGTTAGACGAACGAAAGTAATTTTGTTGTTTTTCAAATCTCATTTGCTCAAGAATATATTTTGTAAGTGCAACTAAATATATATTTGGCCCTACACAAACGAATATTTTGTTGGGTTTTCTCTCAGTGAAATGGTTCAGATATCTTCCCCTCCCTGTCGAAGCTCTTTTAGACGTTCGGCGGGCCAAGGAGGGAGGGCGGCAATCCAAACAGGATGCTGTACTCTCCCGACGTAGGACCGCCCACGCGCCAGCGATATATTTTTCACATCGAGTTTATTGGGTCAAGGAGGAGCCGCGGGGACTGGGTTAATGAGCCCGAGCAGGTGAGCGCTTCGGACACAACAACGGCCACTCAGCGCGGGACATGAGCCGTGCTGGAGCTCGTATGCCACAGCCCGCCGGCCTTCCTTCGGACAACCTCGAGCCGACCTTCTTCGCCGCCACGATGTCGCCGCGTTCCTAACGCAGCACCCTGAATGAGCGCTCTAGAAAAACAACTTCGAAAATATACCCGCTCGCTAACACTGTGAGTGCCGTACAAAATTAACTAGTAATTGGAAAACTGCAAAGTTCGTGATAATATTTTATATTGGATGTTCACGGTTATAGGCTGTTCACGGTAAAGTGGGCACTTTTTAAGGCGCTTCTAAATTTCTCCTTTCATCAAATTTCCATCTTCATGATGCTTTTTAATATAAACATTTCAAAGTGACCAATAAACACAGTGTATACGTACCACCACCCTCAAAATTTTATGCCTGAGGCTGCAATGAGATATATTTATTAGTGGTTAATCCCTGTTGGGAGGGCCTTAATAAGTGCTCACTTTACCGTGAACAGCCTATACATGACACTTTTCGAATCAAATCTTTGAAAAACTACACCATGTAACACGTGCTAGGTTGTTTCCTAAATATGCCTTGTATCACAAGCGTGTTATAACTGTGTTAACATAAAATAAAGTATCTTTAGTCAAATTTGACTTTTACAGTTTTTTTTGTCTATATGTGAAAACATTTTATATTTTAATTAGTATAAATAAAACAGTGAGAAAACAGGTGTGTTGGTAATGCCTAGTAAGAAAGAGTTCCAATGCTAAATATTATTACACTAAGTGAGCACGAATGCTGTGCGCTGTCCCTTTGGTGTAATTTTGTAGAGTCTGTTAAGCTTTGTTTGCATGATGCGCAGGAATATACTGGAAGAAGGAACTTCAGCAGGGTTTCAGAAAAGTTGGATGTAACCATGAATGGACATCGTGTGTTCTTCCACCATATGTATAATTCCCATTGCCATGGACCTAACACTGTGTAATGCGTCGGTCAAGTGAAACTGTGAAATAATTAAGGAAGTAAATACTTTATAAATTTGCTAATTCTTACAGTTAAAAGCATTACAAAAAAATATAAAAAGGAAATGTAATCACCTATTTACCTAGCACTTTTAATCTAACCTTAAGTCATAGAACTATAGGCTATTCACGGTAAAATGAACATTTTTAAAAGTGCTGCTTAAGGTCTACTCGTATACACGTTGTGTATTCTTCCGCCGTATTACAACTTCGACCGAGTTCCCAACCTAGATCGCCTGTGGCCGAGCACTACGCCTTAGTAATCTCAGCTAATGTGACAACTATGACACCGGAGAGCTTTTAAATAGATATACTGCAAAAATTAGGCAACGTGTGCAAACAAATATTTCAAGTTTTACAGCTTTACTTGTCAGTTTTCTGTTGCATTGTTTTATTAATGTGTTTATATCACGAACTTTGCAGGTTACGTTTAAGTTATAGTTGTCAAATTCATAACATAGGCATCAACCACGACTAGGAGAAGGATCGAGGGGTCAAGTATGCCACATGTCAACTTATAAGCATAGTTGGCTATAATTTCCGAACCATTTAAGTTATAGCTGTCAAATTAATAACATAGGCATCCACCCCGACTAGGAGAAGGGTCGCGCGGACATATATACCCCATGTGAACATATTAGCATAGGTGGCTGTAATTTCCGAACCGTTTAAGTTATAGTTGTCAAATTCATATCATAGAGATTCGCCACGACTAGGAGAGGGGTCGCAGAGACAAGTATGCCCTATGTCAGTGTATAAGCATAGTAGGTTGTAATTTCCGAACTGTTTGAATTATAGTTGGCAAATTCATAACATAGATATCCATCACGACGAGGAGAGGGGTCTCAGGGACAAGTATGCCCTATGCCAACTTATAAGCAAAGTTTGCTGTAATTTCCGAACCTTTTGAGTTATCGTCGCCAAATTAATAACATAGACATTAACCACTACTATGATAGATGGCTGTAAGTTACGCACCACCGTTTGTCAAAAGCGATTTTCTAGTACCTCGAGAGCATACGGCGATGGTGGCAGTCATTTCGGTGGCCAGTCGACAATGGCATATGATTGCAACAGGCATTTTGGGAGCCAGTGGTGGCCATGAGGTGGGCGACGACATCGCATGCACACGCGCAGGTACATCGCTTCCACTACCGATGGCGGTCATCTTGGCAGTCAGTTGGGGGTCACCCTGGCAGCACTTCCAACTCTTGCATTATGGTTGGTGGTTTCTGGGTGCTCTCAACCGATATTAGTTTTTTTTTTCCTTCGTACCGAAAGTGTGGATGTCCTGCTCATGCATTCCGTGGGGGGGGGGAGACCTCATTCCAAGATGCCCTGCCAGCTAAAGGTCAAGTATGAGCTATGCTTGCATATAAGCATAGTTGGCTATAATTTCCGAACCATTTGAGATACAACTACCAAAAGCATAACATATGCATAACCCCCGACGATGACGAGAAGGGGCGCATGGACAAATGTCGGCCTACCTGCCTTCTCTTTGGTACTCACCTCTCCCTCCCTCTCTCCTGTTCCCTTGTTGCCACGGCAAGGCCACACACACTTCCTCGTGCGCTCTATGCTCAGAACCTCTTCCTGCCACACTTCCTCGTGCTGTCTAGCTCCTGTTTTTCTCCCCCTCCACCAGCCACCATCTCCCTGGTCATACTTCCTCGCATGCTCGGCACCGCCTGGCCAAGCTCCAACTACGTCACAGCGCCCCCCCCCCCCGAGCATACATGTAACAGAGAGCAGACACCCTTTCCAGCCCTCGCGCTCAGGGCATTACATAGGCATCCACCCGACTAGGAGAAGGGTCGTGGGTCAAGTATGCACTATGTCAACATATAAGATTAGGTGGCTGTAATTTCCGAACTGTTTAAGTTATAGTTGCCAAATTCATAACATACACATCAGCCACGACTAGGAGTAGGCATCTATTGCAGATCCTAACGCAACTCAATAATTAGACTACAGTTCAAGCAATTTCAAGCCAAATTAAATCAAATTACTAATTTCCTGTAAAATCTTTCAAAGCACAACTCAAAATCAATCAAATTTAATGTCAAAACCAAAATCAATTTCCAACTTGTGTTCAATCTTTGTGTGTGGTTCTATAAAGCCTTATTTGCAAGCTAAATAATCATATTTTTGATGAAATTCCAAGAATTTTCATACTTTTCTTGTGATTTTCTTTTTACTAATTGATTTAGCTTGCAAATTTAGAGTAAACTTGGCCTTTTTGACCTAAATTTGGCCTCATTCACTCCCGAGAAGGACACTGATCATAAAGTGAACGAAGCATGTTTCTTTTTTTTTAAAGTGTGCCTAATCGAGAATGACGTTTTGGGTCAAATTAACTTGATTTTGGGAGTGAAATTGAAGAGATGAATCATGTTTGAAGAAGAAATTGAAAAATTTTTGCTTGAAAGTGAGAAATTTTCTTGAATTTTAGTCTAATTAGTGAGGTGCTAGGATCTACAATAGACATCTACTGAAGTTAAAAAAAATGTTTACATATAAACACAATTGACACTTAAAAAAAAAATGCTCAAATAAAAGTAGCACAAATAAAGTTGACACTACCGATGGTGTTATGCTCGTAGCTCTGATAAATTTTTAAAAATTTCTTCTATCTTCTCCAAATTGTTCCCTATTACACGAAGTATAAATTCATCGTTAATGTTTTCGTTGAGTGTTAATTGTAAACTTTGTAGATTTCTATTAAATTTGTAAACTAAGTCTTTTATTTCTTTAGATGCATTATTTATTTTATAGGGAGGCATAGTATTACAACCATCTTAAAAAAGTTTTGTCATGCTGTAATGTAACACAGGCATGATTATTTATAAATGAAAAAATTTACTAAGATAAAGGAAAAAAAACTCATTCAGGTTTAACAATAAGATTTTTTATTCGATCAAATAACTTAACAATACATCTAAAAAATTGCTTTTAATGTCGAAACAATTTGTTGTTTCAGTAAAACCGTTTACATCCTCCATTTAATAAAATTTAAGTTTTATATATCTTCATTAATGCTTTCTTTCAAATAATCATACGTTAAATTTCGTTGACTAATTAAAACAACATTACAAATGGTACCTGCTTCAACAACTTTATTAAAATCAACACAAATATTAATGTTTGTTTTATCTTTAACTACAGTAGTTTTTATAAATTAACAATCTACAACATCTAATGGTATTGGCCCCCACAATGAATAATAATTGGTTTTTCCATCGTGGTTCACAATAGGATTATAATAAAGTTCATTATTTCTACATATAGTATCTAATTTTGTTTTAGAATTTCTAAAGTCATTATAAGCAAGAAACTGTTGAAGGCAAAGACTCTTTCCAATATCTAGATTCCAATTTTCCTTTAGAAAAATCGCATTTCGTCCATTTTTAACATAAATATTTCTTACATTACAATGGTCAAACATAGGCATGGAAATACTGTTCAGCACGATTTTTTTCTATTAGTATGAAAACCTACAATTACAAAATCGGGGATGTCAAACTGTAAATTGTTAAGCTGATCTTTTATATCAGAGTTAAAAGTTCTACCAACGGGAGCAACTTCTTTTTCTAAAAATTGCCAATAATTAAAACTAATAAGAATTTTAGGCTCTCTGTATATTTTTCTTTAATTGCAATGGCTGTGTTAGCTACGTATTCAACAATAGGTCACATAATTTCTAATTTTTCAATTTCAATTCTACCTGGTTCGGCATAAGTTGTCGGAGGTGTGGCAACTGTATCCTCATAGACATATAAACAATCGTTATCAGATGAATTACGGAAAAAAATGTGATTTTATAACCATATTTCCAGCCAATTTCAGCATTATCTTCGATAAAGCCAAACAAATATCTCAGCGGATAGATTATTTCATATTTTTTATGACTATGAACAGATTTTACTCGATATTTATTATCAATACCAGTGTATTCTAAATAATTTTGTTCACCTGGCCACCTTAGTAAAGCACTCATATTTGTTGAAGTCATTCCAGGATAATCAACAGCCTCAATAATATTTCCATGTTTTGAAATTTCTCCTCTGGAAAACTGAAATGGAAAAAAGTTAGGACAAACATCAACATTGTCATATTTTTTATAATTTGCCTTATCATCAACTTTACCCCTTTTTACTAATTTAATTTTTTCAAAAACATACGCGTCATTTGGAAAAGAAAATCCATCTCCTATAGGAACATGAAACTCAATTCTATTGTTGTAAACATTTGAATTCCCCCAAGTTTGATCAGTCGGGGGAAAATTTTGCTCCTCGAAACTCTCAATACTTTTATAACTCATTTAAAAGAAAAAAAATTATATAAATGAAAGAATCAAAGGATATTTCTCGAGTTAAAGTACTCATCGAGAGGTTCAAAAATTATAAAAAGCACCATGAAGTGGAATATGAACGAAATAAGAAAAAAGAGCTGCCATTGATTGATGAATTACGAAATATTGACAAAAAAAAAAAAAGAACGGGCAAGCAAAGAAAAATAATTAATAAAAACACTTCTTCCTGTTGCAGCAAAAAATTTATATTATCTGCCAACTCCAGAAGAAACATCATTTGAAAGAGAATTATTCCCGAAATCACCTAATTTGAGTGTTACTCCATTAAAATATTTACCACCTGTAGCAGGTATTTCTACTATAAATATCGGAATAGAAATTGCAGAAATAATTAATGTTATTAATGAAAAATATGGTTTACGTGGAGTTGGAGATACATTGAAAATTGGAGATACAGAAGTAACGCTAAATAAAGATACACTATTTGTTAAGGATAAAGAATATAATTTAACACCAGGACTTTGTAATTTGTTAATAAAAAAACACAATCATATCTTGAGGGTCAATACACTACTAATGGCCTTGAAAATTAATTCTACTCCTAATGAGAAAAGGAATAATCCAAGTTCAAGTATTGGTTGGAAGTGGAATAACATAATTAGTCCAATTTATAATAACTTTATAACACCTCAATCAGCACAGACTGATTTGAGGATCTTACAAAGGATTTTAAATTTGGAAATGACATAAAAAAATACAATAGTTTGCCAAATTAATATATTTAGATGGATGATGTTAGAAAATTAATTTATAGATTGTTAGTTATTCATGGTGAAGAAACTGCTGGAAATATAAATTATCACAATGAAAAAGTAAACATTATGAATATGTTGAACAATAAAGTTTCTGTTTTCATTGTTAATAATCTAAAAGGTATTTCATATCTAATAAGAGTTTTAAATGAAATTCCACATTCATTTTGGAATTCTGAACATCATGGCAAAGGCATAAATTGGGCATTAAATAATTTTAATTTGCCCGAAATGCATTTGCCTGGTTATAATTATTGTTGTCCATTTACAAAATTAGATGAAATATTAGAAAAAGGAGACTCAGGAATAAATAAATTATACGATGCTTGCAAATATCACGATATTGCATATAGAGTCCACAAAGATTTAGAATCTAGGCATGCAGTTGATAAAATTTTACAAAAAGAAGCTAAAGTATTATGCCAGATAAAAATACTCCCATTGGAGAAAAAATTGCATCTGCTGCTGTTGCATCAACTATGTTTTAAAAAAATAACTTGGTTGGGGAATTAAAATTTTTAAACGTATTAAAAATTATTATTACAATCATCTAAAGCTCCAGACGGGGAAAGGTTTGCGTGCCTGAGATAATACACATTTTTTATCAATATTTCAATAATTTTTTAATTATTCAATTTTTTTTCCTTATAAATGAAGATAAAAAGCTTAACTTTTGATATACCCATTGATCAATTATGAGATTTGGGTATAGATAAATTTTTAACTAAAGATCAACTTGAGAGAAAAAAAATTAAAAGAAGGCAAAGGTTTCTTACTAGCTTTATCAATACCAATAATCAAAAAAGATATATAAAAAAAACAGGAAGTGATTTACGCCATGGAGGATTTTTACCAATTTTATTTGCAGCTTTAGGTGTACTCGGCTCTTTAGCTGGAGGAGCTAGTGCAATTTACAATTCTGTTGAACAAAAAAAAAAAAAAAAAAATTAGAAGAACAACAAAGACACAATTTGGCAATGGAAAATAAAGATGGAAGTGGTGTAGTTGCTAAAAAAAAAAAAAAAACAGAAAGGCCAAAACATTTTTTAAATATATACCTACTATCTAAAGCCGATATTGAAAAATATGTAAAAATTTTAAATATAAAAAATTTCAGAAATGTGTTTATGATTGACGAACCAGCAAATAGAATGCACAAAAATGAACGTGCTGTGGTAAATTTCGACATTTCAACAAATCCTGCCACTCATTGGGTTTGTTATATTAAATAAAATAATGATGTATACTATTTCGATTCATTTGAAGGCAATATTCCTACTAACTTAACTAGTTATTTTAAAAACAGAAATGTTTATTACAATGATGATAGAATTCAGAATTTTGATTCAGTTATTTGTGGACATTTATGTTTAATTGTTTTATATCTTTTTTTCGAGAGGATTTGAGTTTAATTATACAATTTCTACGTTGTTAAATTACATTTATATTTGGGAAAACAGTAATCAAATCTTTAAATAAAATTTTTGACACTAGCGCATATGCATTAAGATCATATGTAGATTCACAATTCAATTCCATTGTTTCTTCTTTACATAGCGAACTATCCAACTGTTTTGATTATACAAAATAGTATGTTTCTTTTCTAGGACGTAGAATTGTTCATATAAGTGAACCTGCAGATAATAAAGATGCGGTCAATGAAAGATATTTCGATGTATATAGCAGATTATGCATTAAAAATGATGTAGATTATTGTTTCTGATTATTCTCTAAAAGAAGATATAAATTTACAATTCAGTAATACTATTGCAGATTGTATAAAACGGTAAAATAATGCAAAATAGACTTTAAAAAAAGATGTAGATTCAAAATATTAAACTATTGTTTCGATTATGCATTAAAAAATCGGTCTGGAGAACGAAGGACAGATCGAGCTAATCTTGAAACACACTCACGTTTCTATTTCCACCTGCAACAGGATCACAGTTTATTAGATAAAATCTGCAAGTTTCGTGAATTTAATTAAAAAAAACGTGCAAGGTAACGAGGACGGAATGCCGTACTTCCTCTTTGAGATAAAACTGGCTTTCCGCTTGGGCGTCAGCCAATGAACACACAGCTGAGGCTAGAGTAGGCACAAGACTTCACTCAGTTCATTACACTTGGCGAAATTTTTTTCAGTTGTAACACAGCACCATGCCAACTTCACAGCCCTATAAATACCCAAGCAGAGATAATTGGCCATTGGCTTCTGTTCATACTCGGCAACCCAAGTGCTATGATTCTGTTAATGGTTCGGAATCCTTCAGAGCGTTTCATGTGAGCGGAAGTACAATGTCATACTTGAAACTAGCGTATACTTATACGACACCTCAGTTTATCACATGATTATAACACCTAATGATAGAAACATTTATAATCAAACAATTTTAAAATCAGCGAAAAAATATATATATCTCCGCCTGCAAATGCATGCATTTTAATATTGACTCATTGAAAATTGTAATCAGCAATTCTGCCTTGACTTCTAAAACAGCGCTTCATTTGTGGTTACAGGAACTGAAAAGCGAAAATACATAATAGTATTCATAAAAACTAGAAGGGCTTTAAAAAAAGTTTAGTTAGTTACGGAAAGTGAAAGGCATATATATACTTACTGAAACTTTATAAAACGAGAATAGTTTTAATGTATTTTCTCGTTATCTAAACAATTTGTGATTTTTTTTTTTTTAAATAAAAGTGTTAATGTTTTTAAGTTGGTTAGTACTGTACATTCCCGCCACTAACTGCTACTCTCACAAAACTACCCTTTGTTAACTCTGCCAGCGCTGCTTGACATGTACTAAGAATAAGCTTTGCAACCGGAGGGGGAAGGACTAGGGGACTCTCTACGCTGCACTCTGAACAACAAACATCGCTTTTCACACCCTGAAAAATAAAACTTGAAGTATGTTTTATTTAAATAAGAACAATCCGTCCCTTTCCGGCCCCTATATCATTAGTTTCAATATAAATAGGGGTAGGAAAATTTCGCGAATTCATTTCGGGACCAGATAGACTCCAGACACATATACCGTGAAGCGACCTTCACAATCGTATCACAGTTTATTAGACCCTCCCTGGACCAAGGAAACACCTTGCGAACCCCATAACTGCCAGGTGTAGGGCAACAGCCAATGAACACACAGCTGAGGCTCCAGTATACAGATGACTGAGTCCATCAAACAGGCCATTGAACTGGCGAAATTTTCCTATCTCTAAATATAGGATATTCACGGTAAAGTGAGCACTTTTGAAAGCTCTCTCGTTTTGAATAATAGTCTATAAATATATTTTATTTTAGCCTTATATGTTAACTTCTGGGTGCGGTGGAGTATATACACTGTTTGTTACTTACATGACAATATTTATTTTAAATGTACGTTAAGGAATAGAAAATACGAGGAAGAAAAAAGTAACTATAGCCCGACAAGTGCTCACTTTACCGTGAACAGTGTATAGCGGGATGTATACACCTGCCGTCATTGACTGCCATTGGATGATAGTTGAAAGTCACCCGAATTCACCACTTCAGGGACCGTATCTATTCTTAGAGTGAAGAGATTTCGGCATCTCTTAACATAGAGGTATTGTGAGGTGAAGCGAGGTGAGTATGGAACAGCGCTGGAATGAAGGGGCGGGGGAAACGGGAGTTCCCCGAGAAAACCCGTCTATCAGCGGCATAGTCTGGCGCGATTCCGACATGCGAAAGTCCAGGAGCAGCCCCACCGGGAATCGAACCCGGTTCGCCTAGGTGGGAGGTGAGTGGTCTAACCACTACACCACCGCGGACCCGCTACGTTTAAAGAAAGTTGAGCTATCGCAGGAAATTTTTTTTTTCTGTTTCCTATCTTCCATTGTATAAATCACGTACCAGGTCAATTACCTTTCGTTATTGTCTGTCGTCTTTGTGTGGAGATGTTTATCTTTTAGCTTCTGGGCTAGTGGATAGCCTAATATTATAAAACAAAGACTAAAACCTCATAACAAAATGACAAAGAAAATAGATGTTGCAAAGTTTTTGCGCCGTATTTGTTTATGCAGGTTGTTGAATTTCTATTGACCACTGTCATGTTTGCACACGATGCACAGGACACGCTACCTACGCTACCCACCGTTCCTCATTGGCTAGTTTTCACCGATGGAGTGAAGATTTACTGTTTGCAATTTGAAGTGACATGTCTATGTAAGCTCCAGTATTTACAAACAATCGTGTTCATTTGAAAAATTTACTAAAGCTATTTTATGAATTTTTTAATATTTCAAGTAGCTGTAGATGGCCGGTAGTGTACCTGCAGACCAAGTTTTCATTTGGCTGTTGGTACCGAATAAGACATTTTGTTACAGTCTATTCGCGGTTTCTTCGCACTTTTTGAATCAAACATTTGGAAAAACACGCTATGTATAATGTGTTTGGTTGTTTCCTAAATATGTCACATATCACAAGCGTTTTATACGCCTGTTAAAAATTAAGCACATTTTTAGTTAAATTTCACTTCTCCTTATATTTTAATTATTAATTATAATTTATTCATTAATAACTAATATGAATAAAGACAGTGGCAAAATAGGTGTGTTGGTAATGCCTAGAGACCTGAAAAATTCGCGAGTTTAATGACCTGTAGGCTAGATTCTACATTCTTATGTAGCCCTCCAAATTTGCCGATGTCAACTGTGCATTGGTTGTCTACTGTCATTGTGGAAGGCGATTATTGGGCCAGCGTTCTCCAGGAGGTGCCAAACACCGTGTGGACCAATGGCTAATGTTATATAAACACACATGTTTTGAATTCTAACTTGTTCCGAAATGAATCCGCGAATTCTTCAGGTCTCTAGTAGAGCCTAGTAAGAAATAGTATTTGGCAAAAATATCATTAAAGTGGGTGTGCACGAATGCGGTGCGTTGGCCCTCTGGTGTAATTATTTAATTTTTTATGAGGCGGAGGAATATCATGGAAGTAGAACTATCGCATGGCTTCAGAGAAGTGTGAAGTAACTATGAATGCAGTTTATTTGACTGGACCAGACAGAGTTAAATTACTCCGGTATAGAACGTCTGTGCTTCGCGAGCAAGTGACTTACTAGTGCAGAAAAAAATCGAGTCGCGATTGTGGATCTGAGATCAAGTGATCTGCTATGCAGTTATATCGGAACTCTTTCGCGAAAACCGGGGTTTTCCTTGATACGAGTTAACACTATGAAGCCTACGCCTGAGTATAGCTTACGCTACCATGTATGTAATGCAGCCTACGCTCGAGTATAGCTTACGCTACCATGTATGTAATGCAGCCTACGCTCTAGTATAGCTTACGCTACCATGTATGTAATGCAGCCTACGCTCGAGTATAGCTTACGCTACCATGTATGTAATGCAGTCTATGCTCGAGTATACCTTACGCTAGAAATGTATGTAATGCAGCCTACGCTCGAGTATAGCTTACGCTACCATGTATGTAATGCAGTCTATGCTCGAGTATACCTTACGCTAGAAATGTATGTAATGCAGCCTACGCTTGAGTATAGCTTACGCTACTATGTATGTAATGCAGCCTATGCTCGAGTATAGCTTACGCTACCATGTTTGTAATGAAGCCTACACTCGAGTATAGCTTATGCTACCATGTAAGTAATATTACCATGTGAGTAATACACACAGTGTGTATATTCCACCGCACTCGGAAGTTAGCTGCTAAGGCTAAAATGAAACATATTTATTGACTATTATTCTAAATGAGCGTATTTTCAAAAGTGCTCACCTTACCGTGAATAGGCTGTACAAAAATTTACCTGCGCTTGAAGATTGAACACAGGCCTGCACGTCTTGCGTCGCCTTGAAACGGGACCAGATTGAAGCTCCTGAAACGTCATGCCGTTTGCAAATTGTGCTCTTTTTTGTTTACTGGCTCTTATTTGTAATTTTTGTGTTCGTGTCTTCTTAGTGCTAGGTGTGTTCTTTTCAACTGGTTCATTTCTCTTGATATTTATGGGCATTGCCTATCAAGCATGCGGCCACAGACTTGAATGGGGATGTAGTGTTAAATAAATTCCTTCCCACTGCATCGATTTTAAAGATAACAATTTCATACAAAAATGTATTCTGCGGGGAGCATTTTTTTACAGGAGTAAAGGCTAACATGTCAAAAAATGTTTACAAATTTTTGTGTTTAATATTTTTTTTTCTAAAATTTAACATTTGTATTTTATTTTACAAAATAATAATGAATTAATTAAATTTAAAAAAAATTCGAATGTAGCAGTATTCTCTAATGAATCAGAGTTGATTTTTTTTTACATTTATTATTTAAAACTGACGAATTGGCTAGGAATTCTCTGACATTGACTTCTCATTAGACTTTGTGGCTGCAGTCTTGGTAGGTAGCACCCTTAATTATTTAACTAGCAATTTTTTTGTATTCTTTGCGGGATTTTTGATACTCTTGGTTCTCGGGTGTTATATTTGATAACTCTGTTATTCAGCTGTGTGGTTGAGTGTTCTTGTCATTTTATTTGTGCAATTTGCAATTGGTGTTGTTTTTAGAATGCTTGTTCATTTTTATCGCACTTGTTTACTGAATTCTTCATGTTTGACGTGGTTTATTCGACTCAATCAGTTTACTTGATAATTAAATATATTTTACTTCGTAATTTTTTGTGTGTTGCTATTTTTTGTTTAGACTTACTGATATCGGTTTTGGTATATTTTAATTTGGTAAATTGTTTACTGGGTTATTCACGTACAAATATATATTGCGTTTTTTATTATATTTATTATGTTTTGCATTCTGCATTTTGTTTTGGGAATTTTTTGTTCCAATTTGATGTAAATAAGCATTTCAGTTTTTTTTTGTCTTCAGTTTTTGTGTATATATTGTATTTTTACTATCACGTTTTTTTTTTTTTTTCGTTAACAGATTCGGCTGGAGAAAGTCCACCGAATTTATGAATATAATTCAATGACACCATTCCGAGTATTTTTCCATTGATGCTTCACTGTTGTTGAAAATCTGAAGATATCAATACTACATTTTATTACTAAAACTAACGTCTAAAAATATTCTAGTGAATACGATAACTTGCTTGTAAAGTGGTGCTAGAGAAGTAGCGTTACTTTTAATTGGCAAACAATTAATTCGACACTTCACTGGCGAGGGATAGCCTACAAGGCACTTAGTGCAGTGCAGTGTAAGGAGCCTGTGCAAAGTGGTCTGTCAGGGCGGTGCCAACTGCAGCCAGTGTATAATCCATTCAGGGATACTCCCAACTTTTCTGAAGCCCTGCTTGGGTTATACTTTCAGGATAACCTCGTGCATACAAAGCCCAACTAAGTCGAGGAAAATCACACCGAAAGACAATGCACCGAATTCGTACGCACCCAGTTGTAATAATATATTGCCTGAGAACTATTTCTTACTAGACACTGCCAACAAAAACGTATTCTACCTGTTGTTATTCATGTTTATTATAATTCAAATATCATAATTTATAAGCAAAATATAGGTCAAACTTCAATTTCAACCAAAAATAAGCCATTTTGATGCTAGCAGAGGTATTTAATGGTTGCCATACATAGCATATTTAGGAAATGTCTAAACACATCATACATGGGGTGATTTTTCAGAGATTTGATTCAGAAACTGTGAATAGACTATAAACAATGCTCTAACATCAAATTATAGGCTATTCACGTTAAAGAGCGCATTTTTGCAAGCTCTCTAATTTGGAATAAGTCAATAAATATAATTTATTTTAGCCTTAGACGTTAACTTCCGAGTGCGGTGGAATCCACACGCTGTTATTACTTACGTGGCAATATTTATTTAAAAAATGTGGTTAAAGGATAAAAATGGCGGAAAGAAAAAATATCTAGGGCCTCAAAAGTGCTCCCTATACCGTGAACAGCCTATATATTTACGTGGTTTCAGGTAGTGCTGTGGGCAGATAATGTGTGCGAAGATGGGTAACGTAAGAGTGTTTACTGCACAACTCGCATGCGAAATTTCGTCCACATAATCCCTCTTCGACGAAACCCGTGACGCGAAAGCCGTTTTTTTTTTAAGTTGCGCTGACCTTGGCTGTAAATTACTTGCCGACGGCTGCCGGTACCAGATGGCCGCGCCAGGCCTACTGGGGAAACACTTGATTATTCTGTGACGTAACGCGTCGCCGAAGTCGCTTTTCCTGAGAAAGCGCCTCGGTTGGGAAACATCCAGACCGGAAATAAACTTCAAAGACGAATAGTTTTGTGCGTGATCGCGGGGTTTTTACGGCGTGCATGCGTGCGCTCGGCTCGCCCCTCCCCCCCCCCCCCCATCCCGCTCTGTGGGTCCAGGATCCATCTCAGGCGGATCCCGGACCTTCCGCGCGTGGAGTAGGGATGTTGATATCAGAAAAATACATCGATATTATTCATATTCGTTATTTATCAAATTTTATTTCCACTAAACGATATATCGAAAGAGAAATGTCTATTTTCGGTGCATCGGAATAAGCTTCTATATTTTACGTATTAAAGGAGTAGACACATGTAAAATTCCTTGGAATATTACATATAGTCCATTCACGGTTTCTTCCGCCTTTTTGAATCAAACCTTTGAAAAGTATCCCCACGTATGACGTGTTTAGTTATTTCCTAAATACGCCCTGTATCACAACAGTTTTATACTTGTGTTCATAAACGTGACTTTTTTTTCCTGTTAAATTTAAATGCTGTTCATATTTTATCTTTAAATTACAATGCTTTATTTATAAATAATTTGAATAAAAACCAGGAGAAAATAGGTATGTTGGTAACGCCTAGTGAGAAATAGTCCTTATAGAAAATACCTACTGTTGCACTGAGTGCGCATGAATGTGGTGCGTTGTCCCCCTGTGGTGTTATTATCCAGGGTTAGTTAAGCTTAGTTTACACGAGGCGGAGGAATATCTTGCAAGTAGAACTTTGGCAGGGCTTCAGAAAAGGCTGAAGTAACCGTGTATGGGTTATAGTGAGGACACGAGGCATTGCAGACAGATATGGCGCCTGTTTTTGGGGCATGTTGCCAAAGTAAAAATATGTAGTAATTGTTTAATTTAATTTTTGCATTAAAAGCAGATCTTATTAAAAGAGCAGTTTTAAAATTATTTATTTCCGACACCTGGGAAAATATATTGATTTCGATAAAATATCGTTGAAATATACAGACTATTTACATCGCTATATCTTTGATATAATATCGCAATTTCGATATGTAGATATGTTTTCAACATCCCTAGCGAGGGGAACGTAGCGGGCGTAGCCGACGGCAAGCTAGTTTCCTCGTGGTGCTCCCGTGGTACTGTCGCCACTGCGCTTAGAGACTCTACAATTTCACGTTTCAAGACAGCACCAGACTATATTTCCCAAGTCCTCCACATACTTGGGCGGAGGTTACTTGTACATTGTCTGCCTACCACAGACAGAACTCTTTCTCCTGCGCACCCGGCCACGCGGAGATAAGCCACCAGAGTGATGAGTGTTTACTATTGGTCCTGAGTTTTGCAGGGCGTGCCGGATGAGCGGAGGTTAAATCACACAAGTGAAACTAACATAGACTGTTCACTGTGAAATGGGCGCTTTTGAAAGCCCTGCTTAAGATATACTTGTAGGCAAGTTGCGTATTCTTCCGCCTTTTGTAAAATTACCATTGCCACGGACCTCATCACTTTATTCATGCGTCGGTCAAGTAAAACTGCAGAGTTATTAAAAAAGTAAATATTTTACTAATCTGCTAATTTTTACACTTAGATGCATTTAAAAAACCGAAAGCGAAAGAAATCATTTAAATGATTCTCAAATGGTTATCTAACACTTTTTATTTGACGTCAAGATACGGAACTACATTCTATCCACAGTTACCAACTTTACCGGGCGCATGTCACTCGGTGCGCCCATTGAAGTATATGTAGGCAGGCTCAGTGACATTTTTCTAACGTTGATTTCAAAAGTGCTCACTTTATTGTGAACAGCGTTTACTTGTATGTTGCCTACCGTGGTATCGAATTATGACGCGAAATGATAGGGTGAAGAGCGAAGAGATTTGGGCGGCTCTAAACATCAAGGTCTTGAGAACCGATGAGGGTGAAGCGTGGTGAGTATGGAGCAGTGCCGGAATGCACGGGCGGGGGAAACGGGAGATCCCCGAGAAAACCCGCCGACCAGCGGATAATCCGGAAATGATAGAGTATCTAATTATATTACATCGCCTGAATTTACGTTATGACTTCAGCATTCTTTGAAGACGGTGATGTACTTTTCCGTCTCCACTAATAACGTAATATGTAGATACACTGGAAAATCGCGAAAAATTTTTTGGGCTATCATAGCTTCATAGCACTCTTGGCAGTTTATTCTTTTATGATTGAATGATCAAGTTTTCAACTCGACGAAGTATTTTCGGATCAGTCATAAACGTTCTGCTTTATAAAGTATACGAATCCTTGCTGGCCCAACGAAACGTAATAGCGCCTTCATACATTCATGGCAACCGATAAAGATATAAACCTGTCGGGCATGTGTTCAGAATTCTGAATCCTAGTAAACAATAATTTTTTTTTTCCGCGATAAACCCTTATCTCTAATATCATTACATCTGAAGCGCTTAGCTGATTCGGGATGTTGCAAAATTTAATGTCAATAATTCGAGGAAACATTCCTCGCATCTGGAGGATGAAAAAATGTTATATGAACATAGGTCCGCAAATGCTTCGTTTCTTCACTACAGCCCGTAATACATAACGTACAGTGTATGGCCCGCGGTCTGGATCATGTTACTGTGGAATGCCATCGCAGCTGTAATTGGCAGCCTTTGAGAAGCCCTGATTTAAATCCACTAGACTTTTACTTGTGGGGAAATTTAAAGCCACTTGTGTATACAACCCCAGTGAACGATGTGGGCACACTCCGTCGGCGGGTTGCGAAACACTCAGGATTTCTCCAGGGATTCACCAACGCACCCGGGTGTCCATGCAATGGCGGGTTGATGCAGGTGTTCGTGCTGATGGAGGACATTTTGTACATTTCATTTAGTGCCGACGATAAGCCTTCACACATGTGTAACTAATTCCTGTGCAGTTCCTACTGTTCTCGGCGTAGTGTCGTAGTGTGAGGTGTCGTGTGTCATGCAAACGAACGCTGCGATGGCATTCCACAGTAACATGATCCAGCCCGCGAGCCATACACTTTACGGTATGTATTACGGGCTGTAGTAAAGAAATAAAGCGTTTGCGAACCTATGTTCATATAACATTTTTTCATCCTCCAGATGTGAGGAATGTTTCCGCGAAGTATTGACATGCAATTTTTCAACATCCTGTGTAGTCAAAGCTGCACAACGGACTGTGTATCAAGTTACTTAAGAAAGAATATTTGGTTGGTTTGCTGTCGACTCAGCATTATATCGATTGATAACGATTGATAACTGATCATCACATAACTGGTGTTCGTGTAGTCATTGACACAGGAAATCAACATCTAATTTTTTTCTTGAATATCTGTAAATTTCTTACCCAGCTCAGTGTTTTAAGGTCATGCCTCTTCTATTATCTCGGATTCTTCAATTTCGTATTGCTGTAAGTTTGAAAGAAAAGGATCGATTTCGCAAATGAAACTATAGCGCCTTCGCATTAGCTGTTTAACCTTCCACGTAATAGGGCCTACATACATTCTGCGACAACTGAACTATCAAGGTATATATTGGGTTACAATAAAAAAATTGAAATATTAATGAATTGCTGTAAAATTAAACCATCGATATCTTACTTGAACCAATGTTATAACTAGAGACAAAATCAACCGTTAGAAATGTGACATTTTTAAAAGTATTCTACGGGCTGTAGACATGTCTGAATGTTTTCATTCGTTGTAGGCCGCCATGCATGTATGAAGCTACTATTCCATTTCATTGGGCCAGTAAAGATTCTGATACTCTAAACCAGAACGCTTGTGATTGAGCTGCAAACCAGTTGGCCGAGAAAAATCTTGATCATCCAATTATAAAAGGATGAACTAGCTAGAGTGCTATCCAATACAAGAATTAGTTTTTATACAAAATACTAGTACACTGAGTGGCCAAGAATACGGTGTGCTGTCTCCGTGGTGAGATTTTTTAGACTCGGTTAGTTATGTTTGCATGAGGCGGAGGAGTATTCTGGAAGTAGAACTTAGCGGGGCTTCAGAAAAATCGGAATTAACCGTGAATGGAGTATAAATTAATCGCCTATAGACCCATCCATAATGGCAGAAACACCTGTTATGTTGGTCTCTGTATTCCAACGTATAGTACCTCCCTCCATCACGATAAAGGCTGTTCACTATTAAGTGAGCAATTTTGAAATCAACATTAGAAAAAAGTCACTATACCTTTCTGCATATGTTTTAACGGGTGCACTGAGTGACATACGCCCGGTAAAGTTGGTCACGATGGATGCAAAGTACAGTAGTTTCACAAGTTAACGTCGAATAAAAAGTGTTAGGTAACCATTTGTGACCATTTAAGTTATTTCTTACGCTTTCTGTTTTTTTAAACGCCTCTGTGTGTAAAAATTGGCATTTTTTTAATAAAATGTTTACATTTCTAATAATTTCACAGTTTCACTTGACCGACGCATAAATAAAGTGATGAGGCCCATGGCAATGTAAATTTTACATAAGGTGGAAGAATACACGACGTGCATACAAGTAGATCTTAAGCAGGGCTTTCAAAAGTGCTCATTTGACCGTGAAAAGCCTATAGCACACACTACACCGCATATTATTACAGTCCGTTCACGGTAAACTGAGCCCTGTTTGAGTTTATTCATGCGTAGGTCAAGTGAAACAGACAGATTATAAAAAATGAAAATATTTAACAAATCTTCTTATTCTTGTATTCAAATGGATAAAAAAAAAAAAAATCAAAAAAAAATCAGATAGCAAGATGAATTATTTAAGTACTAATAAATATTTGCCTATGAAGACATGGTGAAATAGAATTGACTGAACTTATTCGTACTTTCAGAACACGAGCACCTTATTCACTACGTGGTACGAGAATTGAGCTGTGCAAAGTCGGCTGCTGTATTGATAAATGCCTTCTGGGCCGCTAGTTCGCAGTGTTAAAGGGATTGCTTAGTAAAAATTTGAAATAGCTCAAGGTCACGTCTGGCCATAAGGTTGCGCTGTGCATTCTCGGCCAGCTGAATTTCTCGTAAAATAGATCCGTAACAGTAGCATATCCTTACACGCGATGAAGTCAATTGACTAAACTACAGATGCCAATTTGTGATTTATTTATTTTCCCTTAACCAAACAGCGCAGGAGAGTCACATAAATGTTGTTTTTCAACATTTCCACTACGTTTTCATCTCTTGAATATTTAAAGCGATAAAAATAAGAAATAGTATCGTGTGATGTAATAATTTTTCTTACTTTCCCTGGAAATAATGGCGTATTTCCAGACAATTTCTTTACTGAGATACACGTAGATGCGCAAACACTGATTTTACAGACGACATACACTGTAAAAAAAAAAATTGTGTAATTTTACATGACTGTACTTGGCAGCACAATCTCCACACATGTTCGTGTATTTTTACATGAACATGTGCAACGTGCATTTATTACTGTGTGTCCCATGTATATTTACAAGTACAATGCCAGTGCAATTTTACTGTTCTTGTTTAATCATTATGTTCAATCACAAGTACTCTGTAAGTGTCATTTTACTTTTTTTGTTACCAATATCAAGCCACATAATGTAAATGTACACAAACTTAGTTAGTGTAATTTTATCATACCTGTCAGTTTCTTTTACTAATAACCACATTGAATCACATGTACTCTATACATGTTACTTCACTATACTTACAACTCATTTTCTACCACACATTGTAAACTAACAAAATCATTGTTATGGTAATTCTACTACACCAGTCTGTTACTGTTTAATGTTCATCATACCCAATTTCATGTGCACTGTAGGTGTAATGTTATCATAACAGTCTGTAATTTTTACTTATAATGATGTTAAATAATATGCACTCCGTGCATGTAATTTGACCATATAAATTATAGATTTCCGGCCACATACTGTAAATCTGCACAAACATTGTAATTGTAATTCCACCACTGTGTATGTGTATTTTCTCACAAACAAAAAAGTAAAATCGCAGATTAACTGCAATTGTAATTACAAAAACGTGATAGTTAAACAGAGTTATAAAAAGTTATCTTCAAAATGCGGATAACGTTTGACTTCAGATATAGAATAGGCAGTTATATACAAAAGTCAGCATATTCCGACAGTTGGAGTTAAGATTTCCCTTTGAACACACAAAAGGATTTCAAAGTAGTTCTACTCCCTACCGCTAGATCGCATGTTTTAAGCAAATGCTTGTAGTTATATTTAAATTCACAGGGGCATTAGTGTTAAATTACAAATACTGTACTCCTTTTAGGAAATTACCCATTAAATGTAAAGTTACGGTAAATTTACAAGTGTAAATATACGCTCATATACTTTCGAATTTGAAATTTTAAACACTTGTTAATGTCAATATACCAGTACATTTATGTTTCTTTTTGTACGGTAAGACTGTACTACATTTTGAGTGAAAAAGGAAAATAGCTACTGTTTGCACTGATGTACGAGTTGATACAACATTTGCACGGTTGTTAAAACACACAGGCTTGGGGTCTTTAGTTCCTAGCGTTAGTGTATTATTACACAATTATGCATTTGTAATTTTACGCCCTCTTTAATGTCAATATACCAGTACATTTGTGTTTTTTACAGTAATATTGTACTACCTAGTGGGTGAAATAGAAAAATATATATTTTTACACTGATGTACCTGTTTTAATACATTGGCGTGGTTGTAAAATACACAAGCTTAGGGTTTTAGTGCCTTGCATTAGTGTATTTTAACACAAACATTCGCATGTGTAATTCTAACCCTAGTAAATGTCAGTACACAATAGTACGTTAGTGTATTTCACAAAATGAGCGTACTAACTTTTGAAAGAAATTGAACAAAATGTGTGTTTTTACACCGATGTGCATTTTTCAATACAACACAATCGTAGTTGTAAAAATACGCATATTTGGGTTTTAATACTTCATGCTCGTGGATTTTTACACCTACTTACAAATGAGTAAATTTACACCCCTCATATAGTTAATATACCAATATATTTGTGTTTTTTTATAATACCATTGTACTATGTTATGAAAAAAGTTGTACATTGCTGTAAATTTACACTTACTGTACTTATAATTTTTTTTTACAAATTACACACAATCACGCAACATTCCAGCAGTCTAGACATTCGAGATAGCGTTTTACAGACAGTAAATAGTCAACACCCTGCCAGTCTGAACCAGCAAGATAGCATTTACAGACAGTACACCAGCAACACCCTAGCACTCTCAACCACCGAGATAGCATTTTAAAGACAGTACACAGGCAACATACTAGCAGTTTCACCAGCGAGATAGCATTTTACAGACAGTCCAGTGGGAACATCATAACAGTCTCAACCATCGAGATAGCATTTTACAAACAGTACACAGGCAATACCCTAGCAGTCTTAACCAGCGAGATAGCATTTTACGGTCAGTACACAGGCAACACTCTAGCGGTCTCAACAATCGAGAAAACATTTTACAGACAGTACACAGGCAACACACTATCAGTCTCAACTAGCGGGAGCGTATTTTACAGACAGTACACAGGCAACACCCTAGCACTCTCAACCAGCGAATTGCATTTTACAGACAGTATGCAGGCAACATCTTCTCAATCGAGATAGAATTTTTCAGAAAGTGCACAAGAAACACCCTGGCACTCTCAACCAGTGAAATAGGCTTTTATAAACAGTACAGAGGCAACACCTTAGAAGTCTTAACCTCTGAGATAGAATATCCAGAAAGTACACAGTCAACACCCCAGCAGTCTCAACCAGCCAGATAGAATTTAACTGACAGTACACAAACAACATACTAGCACCCTCAAATAATTTTACAGATAGTGCACAGGCAACACCCTAGCAGTCTCAACAAGCGAGATACCATTTTACAAACAGTAAATTCTCAACACCCTACCAGTCTGAATCAGCGAGAGAGCATTTTACAGACAGTACACAGGCAACATCCTAGCAGTCTCAACCAGCGATATAGCTTTTACAGACAGTACACAGGCAACACCCTATCAGATTCAACCAGCGAGATAGCATTTTGCAGACAGTACACAGGCAACATCCCAGCAGTTTCAACCAGATGGATAGATTTTTACTGAGAGTACACAATCAAAACCCTAGCAGTCTCATTCAGCGAGATACCATTTTAATGACAGTGCACGAGCAACCCCCTAGCAGGCTCAACAAGCAAGATATCATTTAACAGACACTAAAAATGCAACATTCTAGCAACCGCAACCAGAGAGATACCATTTTACAGACAGTACAAATGCAACACCCTAGCAGTCTCAACCAGCGAGATAGCATTGTACAGACAGTGCACAAGCAACACCCCAGCAGTCGCTACCAGCTATATAGCTTTTACAGACAGTACACAGGCAACGCCCTATCAGTCTCAAACATCGATATAGCATTTAAATACAGTACACAGGCAACACCCTAAAAGTCTCAACCAGCGAGATAATATTTTACAAACATTACACAGAGAACACCCTAGCAGTCTCAACCAGCGAGATAGCATTTTACAGATTGTACACAATCAAAATCCTAGCAGTCTCAACCATCAAGATAGCATTTTACAGACAGTGCACAAGCAACACCCTAGCAGTCTTAACCAGCGAGATAGCATTTTACAAAGAGTACAGAGGCAACACCCTAGAAAACTGAATTTGCTAGATACAAATTTTACTGGCAGTACACAATCTACATCCTAGCACTCTCAACTAGCGAGATAGCATTTTACAGATAATGCACAGGCAACACCCTAGCAGTCTCAACAAGCGAGATAGCACTGTACAGACAGTGTACAAGCAACATTCTAGCCCTCTCAACCAGCGAGATAGCATTTTACATACATTACGTAGGAGCATCCTAGCAGTCTCAACCAGCGATATAGCATTTTACAGACGGTTCACAGGCAACACCCTAGCACTCTCAACAAGCGAAATAGCGTTTTAGAGACAACACTCTAGCAGTTTCAACCATCTGGTAGCATTTTAAAGACAGTGTACATGCAATACCCTAGTAGTCTGAACCAGCGAAATAGCATTTTACGGACAGTGCACAAGCAACACCCTTGCAGCCTCAACAAGCATGATAGCATTTTACAGACAATACACAGGCAACACCCTAGTAGTCTCAACCAGCGAAATAGCATTTTACAGACAGTGCACAAGCAACACCCTTGCAGCCTCAACAAGCATGATAGCATTTTACAGATAATACACAGGCAACACCCTGGCAGTCTCAACCAGAGATATAGCATTTCACAGACAGTGCACAAGCAACACCCTAGCACTCCCAACCAGCGAGATAACATTCTAGCAGTTTCAACTAGCGAGATAGCATTTTAGTACTATATATGTATTATAATTGGAACGTAATTGGACACTATTTGAACGTCAAGATCTCAAGGATCTACTTTCTGTCGTTTTGCATCTTTCAGACACACGCAACATTAATATATCTACGGACCCAATCACTTTAGTTATACGTCAATCTTTGTAATCACAGAATACTTGAGAATACAGAATTTAAGTAGTCCCATCTATACTGAAAATAAGATATTTTTTCTCTCCTTAAATAGCCAATTGCTCTTACAATGGAGAAATTTTTAAACAGATTTTCTACTTCAAACTGTTTTGATTTTTTATTCATCTTCACATTATTACAAAATAGAGAGATATAACGCAACAATTGTGGACTAATCCAATTTCCCATAAAAAAAATGTTACCAACCAATAGTTAAAAACAATCAATTTTTCCACGATATCACGTTATCCAATTCACCTTTTGCTGGCAGTCTCACAGACATTCCTTCACAAAGATGCTTAATGAAACTATCACAGTGATACCAATATTTATATTTTTTCAACATATAACTTCGTAAAACCGATCGTCCATATCTTGAAACGCGAATTTTCCAACATCTGGATGAAGAAATTCGCGTCCCACGCATTATTCTATTACAAGTGGTCTTGCCCACACTAGAGAAGACCCACAACTACAACTTCTGTTTCTCGTGAAGGGGTATTGTCCGCAAACAATCATGTCATTCAATACATCATCGTACCAACACATGTGTGTAGTATCAGTCAGAATTAAAGAGACTTATTTCGGATTTCGGATTTCGGATTTCGAGGAGTGGCCATCACTCATGTTATCTGGATTTAGTAGCCGTCGCAAAAAATGAACTTTATTGGGTTCTATGTAGGTGGCTTCATTGTATTATAAGATACATTGTGTTTATTGCAGTTAGGTAAGGCGATAATTGCCTGTGATAGAGTTAATATTTGTTACAAGTGTCACTGTTGTTTAAATAATAGAGTTAACAGATAAATATTAATATCTGCTTGTAAAATTAATGAACCCTGTTAACTAAAAGAAAAAATTATGTTTATTTCATTATACATTGACAATTTTGCACAGGAACTTGGTGCATGATCAGGACGATGATTCAGACAAGTAGAACATTCCCGGAAACGGGAATATTCTACTTGTCTGAGTCTAAGCAGTGGAAGTTCAGAAAGAGTTCTCCCTCCTACTGGAAGGAAAGGTTCTGGTCACGTGAGAAAAATCTGAGCCAGTTCTTTGGCACCTTACCCCACTCCTCTTTATCGAATCAGTCTCTCCTTGATTTACGAATGCTGTTTCTCCCTATTTCGTTTTACTGCGTGGCTTTGGAGAAACATTCAGAAGGGTTCTCCCCACTTCAACTTCTGGGTCGAAATGACAAAACATTTGATTCAGTTAGCAAAACTTCGGAGGAAAAAAAAAAAAAAAAAAAAAAAAAAAACCCGCTCGAAATTCGTGTGTAAACAACAAATACGTTCTTCACTGTTGACCATGTAACTTTTACAGTTGTGGCGGCATTGGGTAAGCCAATATTAGGCGCATGCGCAGAAGACGACCTTATCTTTAGTCTATGGAATAAACCTCAATCTCCCGTCCCATTGTCAAATTGTCGCTTTCAAATACATTAAAAAACAATATTTGAAGTCGAGATACAAACATCAAACTTACCCATCGAACAAATTTGATTAAATAATCTGGAACATTTTTGAAAAAGTGTAAAACTGTCAATTTACTTAGTAAAAGGATCTAGTCTAAATTTCTAATTAAAAACTATGTTATGTTTCCATGCAGTCCACTACGGGAAAAAAATACAACGAACGTTGTGATTTATTTTCACTGAATTACTTAATTTAAATGTTACTTAGCACATATATTTCCTGCATAATGAAATTTAATATTTCTGAGTTCTTCATATAAATGTGCAATAATCACTTTAAACAGCATCATGCTCAGAGGACTTCTATATTAATGAATTAAATTAATAGCCTTATTTCGCTACTAGTTTACAGTTTCATGATCTCGAGAACAGCCAGTTTTGTCCTGCGCGATTATGGTTGACTGAGACTGGCAAACATTAAAGAAACGTTAGAAACAGTACAATATTCATAATGCTCGATGGAAACTAGAGCATCCAACTTTTTCAAACAAACACGATGGCGATAATGATATTTCGGTGACGTCAGAACCATCGAATATTATTCGACCATCTTCATCTGAAGCAATTTGACGGAAACACTCGACAGCGTGACAGTCAGTGCGTCCGTTAAAATACACCCAAATATTTCTTCCGAAGGTTTTTGCTTCAGCGGAGCCCTGCAGTTGCCCTAAAGTAATCACTAGCCCTAAAATTTAAGCTGTATCAAAACTGCCAGTAGCCCTAAATTGACTAACTCTAAAGTCACTAGCCTTAAATTATTAACCCTATAGTTACTAGCCCTAAAATTATTAACCTTACAGTTTCTAGCTTTAAATTTACTAGCCCTAAAGTCACTAGCCCTAAGATTATTATAGGCTATTCACAGTAAAGTGAGCACTTTTTAAGGCCCTCCCAAAAGGCATTAAACACTTATAAATGTGTTTTATTGCAGCCTTGGATGTTAACTTTTGAGTGCGAAGGAATGTAAACACCGTGTATATTAGTCAAATGGCAGTGTTTATATAAAAAAGAGGCAGAAATATAAAAATTGGCTCAAATAAAAAATTTAGCAGCGCCTTAAAAAGTGCTCACTTTACCGTGAATAGCCTATAGCCCTACAGTCTCTAGTCCTAAAAATATTGGCTCCAAAGCCACTAGCCCTAAAGTCACTAGGGCTAAAAGTATCAGCCCTAAATTCACAAATTCACAACCCATAAGGTTATTAACTCTTAAGTCACTAGCCCAAAAATATTTTTAGAGTTAGTGACTTTATGGCTACTGACGTGAACCAGTTTTCAGAGGTGATACAACCGCGAACAAGCTTGAGACGGGAGCTGCAGGCACTGGAAGCGCGCGGGTTCCGCCTGAGCGATGGAGGATGAAGAAGCTTTACGAAAAAGGAGAAAGGGTTTGGGGGGAGGGGATGTTCAGCAGGCGAGGCGGGAAATCCCAGCAGCCCCCCCGCGGCGACGTTTCCAAGAGGCGGTGAGAGGGGGTAGGAGGTACCTATTTCCGTCTGCGAAGGACGACTCGCGCCTCGACGCCGACGTCGTTCGTTGCTCCTGTGCCGGCCGGCGTTGTAGCTGCACGTGGTGGTAGCAACCAGAACACGCCCTGCCAACTGACAATGCTCGCCGCCAGGCAGCACTGCTGTCGTACATGGATGTGACTTCAGGAGGTCCTTGACCTCACACTCCATTTTCTTCTCCTGGGCTTTTTCCGTCTTGGAGCTTTATTTTACACTCGATGAAATAATATTATTCGTGAAACCAAGCATATTTGCTGACAAACATATTAAAGATTGTTCACGGTAAACTGAGAATTTTTGAAAGCCTTACTTGGTATCTACTTGAATGCATACCATGTGTTCTTCCGCTATATATAAAATCAACATTGCCCAAGGCCTAATCACTTTATTCATACATTGGTCAAATGAACTTGAAATTATTCGACAGTTAAATGTTCTCCACATTAGCTCATTGTTACGATTATAAGGATTTAATATAATAAAAAAAGCAAAATTAATCATTTTTGTATTCAAAAATGTTTACCTAATATTTTTGATTGAACCCTAAAACAAGGAACTACTTTTTCTCCATCGTTACCAACTTACTGGACACATTCCATTCTAAATATATGGAGATAGGGGGCAGGTTTTACGTCCCGAAGGCCGGCACATCCTCCATCCTTCTGCATTGCAACTGTACTCAGATGAGTAAGGCAGTGCACGGCACTTTCTCCTCTTCTTTCTTCAGGCCTTGACTTTTCTTTGTACCATACACGGTATTCTACTGGTTTTCTCAGTAAAACCTGTCCTCCTCACCAATCAGGGATATTCCGACTTGCATTGAAGCCTTTCCCCGAAAACACCCTCATGGGTCCTCGAAAAGCTCTTTTCACCAGTTGTATTCCTCAAGCCCTTTGCCAGTTCTTGAAGCTAACTTTTGCCATAACTTGTGAAGAGCTTTTTCTTTCATGGCATTTTTCAATCTCACGTCCTTTCTTTCTTCAATTACTTGGAGCCATTTCCTTATATCTTCTGTCTTCAAACAGTTCATGATGACGTGCTCAATTATGTCATCCACATCACATACTTCACACAGCGGAGATTCCACCAGACGGAATCGATTAAGCTTCACCTTGAAGTTGCAATGTCCCGTAAATAGTTGTGCACTGCAGTGGTTCATGGTTATCCACTGGGACTTCATCCTTTCTTGCACGTCTGGAAGCAACTTAAAGGTAGCTCTACACTTTTCCGACCTGGACCATCTTTCTTGGCATTCCCTAGTAACTTCAATCATAATGTCCTGCTTTTCTTCCTTACTTGGTTTTCCATTCCGTGCTCTCTCCGCCATGATTCCACTAACTTTGACCAATAGGTTAAACTGGCAACACTCCCGCCAATACTGGAAGTGCATAATTGGATACTGTCCTGTATATCCTTGTTACTGTCAGCAATGCCGCCCTCTGAGCCCTAACCAGTTTCCTTTTGTGCCTTACCAGTTCAGCCCTGGTGTACCACATAACAGTGTTATATGAAATAGTATCTTAAAACACTACTCTGTGGGTTGTTTTCAGAGTGCTGAAGCTTATCCCCAACTGTTATTACGAATGCTTCTCAATTGTTGGAACACAACAATTGTCTTTCTTGAAACACATTCAGTATGTTTCAGGTAACTGTTCTTTTCATCCAGGATGACTCCAAGATATTTCATCTCACTGATATGCTGCTCAGATTCCCCGCCGAAGCACACAGTAGGTGACCTGCCTAATCTTCCCTTCAGCAACATGGTCTTTGTTTTTGCAATGGAGAACTTTAGCTTGGCTTTATCCACCTATTGCTTGACCTTTTCCATGACGTCTGTACCCTTTATCTCCAGTTTTCTTCGGGTCTCTTCCTGATATTAGAATCAGACCGTCATCTGCATAGCCAAATACTGTGCAGCCTGGTGGGAACTCCAATTCCAAAAATCCGTCGAATAGGATGGTCCTGGGGGCATCCCTTCGTTATCCTCTTCGTGACCTGTACAGTGTTAGACCTACAGGCTCCGCCTGTCCTGGAAATAATCTAGAATTACTTTATATATATATATATTGGTAGGATATCCCTTTATCATTAGTTGATGCATTACTTCCAGCCACCAAGAATTGTCAAAGGCACTTGCGATATCGAGAAATATGCCCAATACGTATTTGTCATTACTATCACTCATGTATTTCTTGACATCACCCAACACGAAATTTGTTCCTTTACCTTTATGAAACCTATACCGGTTTTCATTAAGTTTCCCTTCAGTTTGCAGAGCTCCAACCAATCTTCTATTAATGAGCTTTTTCACAAACTTTGCCAAAGACCGCAAGCAATTTCAATGTTTGGTAAGACTTAGGATCGTCACGCTCTTTTCAATTTACTTTATATAAGATCATTAACAGTCCCACCTTTCATGTAAAGGAAACACTCCGTCCTTGAGACAATCATTCAGAAGCTTCAGTAGCACTTCTTTTATCCCTGAGAAGATTCGTTTTAATATTTCAGCTCCAATCCCATCAATACCAGGACCCTTCCCATTTTTCATGTTGTACACCACAGCTGCCAGTTCTTACATATCAAGGTCAGGTGCGTCCTGTTCTTCTGGACATATACTCATGGTCCGCCTCTTAGCAGAATGCTCCTCCCCCTCACAAGCCAAGGAGTCATCCGGCAGGAGAGTGTGAAGCAAAAACTCCATATCGTCATGGAAGTCAATGCAAGTTTCTCCATTGATCTTGACACTAGGTGGAGGTGTCAATCTTTTCACCTTTCTTGCAGCCAGCTTGTGTACTATTCCAAACGGATCTTTGTTACCCACCTTGGTAACAAACTCAATCCAAGACTCCGTTTTATTGCCGCACCATATTGAAGTAACACTGCTTCTTTATTTTATAGTTTCGCGCGTAAAGTCTTCCCTTTCTTCTCCTCTTAGGCTATTCAGTCTCCTTTTCAGCTTCCTTAGTTCTTTATTTTCTTTCTCCAACTCCAAGTCCCACCAAAAAAAGGTTAGGAAGCCCATTCCTTGTCTTTTTCGGGGTCCGTTCACACACTCCCTTAATAACACTGGATAGTGCATTGATTCTCTCTTCCAGGTTGCCATTGCGCCAAACTTAATTGTGAGCAGCTTATATTAATGCATATAATTAGTATAGTAGGGGCCACGGTGGCTGAGCGGTTAGCCTGCTCGCCTCCCACCAAGGCAAGCCGGGTTCAGTGATCCCCCGGCCGAGTCTCTCCCTGATTTTCGCATGTGGGAATCGTGTCGGACGGTGCCGCTGGTCGGTGGGTTTTCTCACAGATCTCCCGTTTCCCGTCCCTTTCATTGCAGCGCTACTCCATACTCGCCTCTATCACCGCTACTCCGTACTCACTTCTATCACTCTAACCGGCCCTCAAGACCTTGCTGTTAAGAGCCGCCCAAATCTCCTCACTCACTCACTTAGTAGAGTGACAAGAAATTACACACACACACTGAATTCTGCGAATGTAATATTACCTACGCCACCTGAATCTAACAGAGTTGTATGGAATTTGCTGCAACGAATATTTGATTGGAACACTTTCAATCCGGCATTATATTGGGAGAGAGCTGGCTAGTAATGAACTTTGTACATTATAGAGAGCGTATCCGGTGCAATGAGAACCAATAGGACGGTTATAAATGGGAATACAGATATCAACATAACTGACGGTCGTGCAGTCGTGAATATATACGTGACACACTTATAGCTTTTCTTAGTTGTCAGTAAATATGTACATCACTCAAAAGAGTTAAAAAGTACGTATAACTTACACACTAAGAACTGAGATTTATAACTAGCATTAAAGCTTAAGGTGGTTGTCTACCTGAAGATATTTTCGTGCTTGAGTCTCAGGAGCGCGGGAGCGCTAGGGGCTACACTGACACGCGCTTCAAATGCATCATCGCCGCTACGCTCAACGCTTCGAACCGGCATGTGGTTTTATCGAAATGCTGCGTGTAGCCGTGGAAAATTAAGCGGCAACCGAATCATTTTATTTATTGGAAGTGCGTAAAGGCTGTTCACGAGAAAGTGGGCACTTTTGAAATGAAACTTACAACAAAGTCACTGCCACTACCTGCAAATAATTTAACGGGGGTCCTGAGTGACATGCGCCCAGTAAAGTTGGTAACGATGGATGGGAAGTAGTTCAGTATCT
Organism: Dryococelus australis; assembly: GCA_029891345.1. Lineage (NCBI taxonomy): Eukaryota > Metazoa > Arthropoda > Insecta > Phasmatodea > Phasmatidae > Dryococelus > Dryococelus australis. The sequence goes on from CM056995.1 coordinate 352,166,297, forward strand.
TAAGGTGGATTCCCACCCGCCATCTTTGAAATTTCCCGCACGGCATATCCTAAATAACAGCTTCCCAAACTTTATCGAACCGCCACAGCGCAGCTAAATTTATTAATTTTATGCTGGTAACTGTCGAAGCGAAACGCGAGATTATTTCTTGAGAACGATTATAAAGGTGACGATATGAGCAGTAATCAAGAAATACTGACCTTAGACAATGCACTAGGCAATGCACTTTGCTCCGTTGTTCCCAAAAAAAATATGATACAAAACCGTATTTCCAGAGTATGGCAAAAATTCCATAAATCCATAATGGCGAGTCGAATAAGAAATGTTAGTCAACCATTTCTGTTAAATTAAATTATTTCTTTCTCTGTATGTTTTTTTTTAATGCATAGAAGTGTAAAAATGAGCAGATTTGTACAATATTTACATCTCTAATAATTTCACAGTTTCACTTACCCGACGCATGAATAAAGTGATGAGGCCGATGACAATGTTAACTTTACATAAGGCGATAAAATACACAAGTACATAGAAGTAGATCTTAAGCAGGGCTTTCGAAAGTGCTGTCTTTACCGTGAATAGCCTATAGCAATATTGAATGCAGGCTTTTATCGTAGTTTCGCTCGTTTCCACGTAGTATCTATCTAAAGAAAAACAGTTTTTAAAGATGCTGGAAGACTCCGAAGTAGCGTTTATAATAAACTTCTTAGTTTGAAATGTCACTCAGTCCTCTTCATACATGTGTTTTCTTTTCGTAGGTAAACGTTTTAGGGACTTGCTCAATATCTCATCAAGAAAGTTGTATTTCGAACATGCTCCAGGTGAACGACTGCTAATGTGTTCTGGTAAACAAGTTGTAACAATGTAATGCAGGGTAACTCAACCGTCAAGACTTAATGAATCTCTACATATGCCATAGCCTAATTTTCTGCGTTTCGTTTGCAAAAAAAATGGGATAGTTACAGTTTATAATTGTGTAAATAGCTAAAGATTTACATTGTCAGAACCTATATAAAAATAAACTATGATTTTCTTATTAGAGTTGTCGTACATTCGTTTCAGAATCCCATTATCCATCGTTTTACATCTAAAGTGGCAACAGAATTCGAAAATTCCCTTTGAAGTCAGCTGTAATTCTTCCGTCCTTTACCTCGGTGCTTTTAACTAAAACATGCCTGTTTAGGATAGCTCGGTGTCCCACTCACGTATATTTTTACAACTAATGCGTGTAGACACGAATGGAGCTCGTAAACAACAGCCGTGAAATACAGCTGATAGAAATCATTTTAGCACGGGCAAGTGTATGTCACATTACCGAACAAACAAAAACTTCTCTCATACTAATGAACAGAATTTCCCCATTTACCACCAGCTCAAAAGCGGCCTTTTTTGGAACACCATACATACATTGCGGCAGAAGTTGTCCAAATGCGAACTCTTCCATAAGGAATCCGGTTTCCTCTCCAACATGTGTAGAACAAACCTTAGGTATGGTTAAGCGAATTCGACGGATTCATTCGTGGACAAGCTAGACATGTAAGCATGAGTTGCTTTTGCAGTTGTCTCGCAGTTTAATAAACATATAGTCTTCTGCAGGGCTTCGACTTAAAAATAATTGGGTTTGGCTGTGTTGGGGACACGGCCGTTTGTTTTGAGTGAATACGTCTACGTTGACGCGCTTGGACGCCTTGGTGTTTATTTTACGTTCCCGGCACCGCTCCACTCGATCATATGGGGTGTTATGGGTATGCTCTTTCCAACCGAATATATTTCTGTATTTCGACTTGGCTTTTTGACGATTGTCGGTCGAAATTGTGTTAAGTTTTCTTAAATTTTTACATTAAACGCATGCAATTTCACCATTTCACCATAACTACGCCACACACAAATGTTTTTATACACGCGATTGAGTGATCTTGACGAGAGCTGTCGATTGAAACCTAAACGAACGATGTAACTTCTCCTAGTCAAAAGTTATAATACGAGGAAGTTATGAGACGCGGCGAAACGAACTCAAAATTGTGCCCCTCCCCCCCCCCCCCCCGCGCCTTTTTCCCCGCGGGGCGAGATGCTTCGCAGTCGTCACTCAACGTAACATATTCTTTGATTCTTTGGCAATCGAGTGGTGTAATTGAATTTGGATTGTAGGAGAAAGAATCGGCGCTGCAATGCCAAACTCTATCGCCCGATTTTATCATGTGATTTTCTGGATTGCCTCCCACTTTGGTTGCAAATTTATAGACATATTCACGTCAAAATAAACTCGAATAATACCTTGATACTTGGTCTTGGGTGATACTGCTTGTTCACCGGGGCAGCCAACGAGCACACGGGGACTAAACTAACAATGATGAACACTACAAGTGTCATGATAACATCTCGCGGTCGCTGTGAACCGGGCTAGAACGTTTATAAATGTTTTGCAAGGAGCGCCTGAGAGATAGACCACACAGTACCTACCGCAGCTTAACAAGGTTGCGTGTGCACAGCTGACACTTGCTGCATGCATGTAGGATCTCTGGCGAGACACACAACAGACACCTCACACCCCTTTTCGATCACAAATATCGTTACGTACCGCTAGACTAGCCGCCCACTACTTATATAAAATATTTGTTAATAAAGCTCCTTGTGTAATGCGGATCAGATAATGCGTATAATGGACGCAACCATGGATTTTAATTGTGGACATAATTGTGGTAAGATGAGATACACCCTTAATATGTACACCAACACTCTAAAATAACAATAACTTCACCTCTCAGAATGCATTGACAGTAAAGGAGACAACTGCTAAATACTTAGGTAATTAGAGGCAATTTAATTTAATTAAGATGACATGTTAAATTAAAACTTCGAGCACGTGTGGCGTGGCAGGTTTTTGGATGTAAGGCGTTCCAGAGATTGGTTTTAGGGTTAAGATCAGGTTAGTCCGTGATACAAAGTAATTCCGTGTTGGTTTCATTGCCAGAGGCCACAGTGTTACTAAGAGACACGTTAGTTTGAACTTCCAACTCAGAAGATTCCCTAAATCTGCTTGTGGTGAGCTTTAGACTACAGAGGCAGGAACAAATACGCGGTACCATTTTCGACAACCGATTGATGCACAGAAACGCAGATTAGATAAGTACACAGAGACGAAACGATGTGGTGGTTCCTTTGATAAGGCTTACTCTATCATCCATGATTGGCTGTGCGAGGCTTTGGAAACGGGTATTGTGTCTGGTTGGCTACTGCGTCCTGCGTTAGGTTTCCTATTGGGTGGGCTGCCGGCTGGCGAGTAAGCTACCGGGCGCTGATTGGCGGACGGCGTAGTGACACGTTGCTAACTACCGACGCCATATTGCTGGCCAGTGTGTGCGGCGGGAGTTCGCAGAATAAGTGACTATTGCACTCCTGTATTCTTCAATACTCTGTACTAGAGTGGGATGGAGCTCCGCGTCCGAGGTCAAGAAGCGAGGAAGCGATACGGGCGACAGTTACACGCACCCCTAGCGCCTCATCGCTCCTACGCGCAAGGCGTGAAGTGTTTGTGCCATGATGCTGTACTGTGCAAATTAGATCTGTAACATTACACGCGATGAAAGCCCGCAGATTAAACTACGCCCACATCTTTTTACTTTTCTCTTGTCGCTTAATAAAACTGCATACACAAGCTTTAAAAATCCGATATTTATTTACCGAGATACGCGTATTCGCGCAAACAATTCTTTCACAAAAAATGTTTCAGTACAACCTTTTCTTAAGGGTAAGTATCGGAGCTATCACGTAACATTTCTGTATTAATGTATGTTTTATATAATTTTTATGCAGCGTTAGCCAACAGAACCAATTTCCTAGGCTTTCAGTGTGTTAGGCACGAGTTTATTTCAATAATAAAATTAATATATACTCTTCCACCGTGTCTTACATAAAATATTTACATAAACTAAAATACAAAATGGTTTTAGTAAATAGCTATTAAAAATTTGAATTAAACATGCATTCTGCTTGTGCGGAGGATTTTATTGGGATGAAAATAAGAAAAAAATGTTGCCCGGTAAATTCAGTGCCAATGTTTCGTCAGAACGCCAAGTGTAAACTTAATTTTATATACTGTATGAGGGGCGTGAGGAATCAGACGACTGTGATTAAAATGAAATAATAAAATCTGACATTAATAGTGTGGAGTAGCTTCTACACTCTCGCGGACTCACCTGTTATCACAAAGGTGCCATATTCTGTCTACGAAATTTCTATTTAACTGCCTTAAATGAAAAATGAAATATTTTAGTTTTTTACCATAAAAGGCTACAATTTAAAAATGAATGCTTATGGCATTTAAAAAAACCCGGATAGCACTTTTATATCGTAATTAGTAGAAAATTATAGTAAAAAAGCTTAGTATCACGGAGTAACCTGACCTTACCTTACATCATTAAGACTGTTCGTATTTTTTGTCGGTAATGTTTCCGGAAATGTATAGATAATATGCGGAAACGAAATCGGTATTAATGAGAAACAACTGAGCTCCGTAAATAGCTAACACGGAACGTCTTTGTGTCCCTAGAGCTTCGGTTTTCGGGAACGAACATTGCCGAGCGTACGCGAAGTTTTCCTCGCCACGGCAACAAGAAAACTATATTTTATACGCCACTTGAGGTACACTCTAAACATAGACATATTACTACTTCAAACATCAAAAAGCCGTACGAAGCAACTTTAACAGTTAGTTAACCCTTGTAAACCACAAACATTACTATGGAACTGAAAAATTGACGAGTTTCACATTTCTACAGAAAACATAATTATATAGGCTGTTCACTGTAAAATGAGCACTTTTGAAAGCCCTGTTTAAGATGCACTTGTATACACGTTGTGTATTCCTCCGCCATATATAAAATTAACATTATTATGGGCCTCATCACTTTATTCACACGTCGGTCAAATGAAACTGTGAAATGTTTCAGAAAGTATATACTTTTAAAACCTGCTCATTTTACACTTCGATGCATTAAAAAAAAAAGAAAGCGAAAGAAATAATTTTAAATCATCACAAATGGTTACCTAGCACTTTTTATTAAATGTTAAGATGTGGAACTACTTTCCATCCATCGTTACCAACTTTACTGGACCCATATCACTCAGTGTGCGTATTAAAATATATGCAGGCATGGGCAGTGACTTTTTTCTAAGGTTCATTTCTAAGGTGCTCACTTTATCGTGAACAGCCTTTACAGATCCGTGTTATAATAAGGCAGGTGAAGGAGCAGATTCACGGATTGAACAATTTTCGAACCGTGTTCAAATCTTACCGGCATTAAGTATTTTAATTTTTAAAAGTTTTTTAATACTCAGTACGCCTAAAACATCTGCATTACGAAAATAAAATTAATTTCGTTTTTTTTTTTTTTCGTAAACCGGAAATACAGAACAATCAATTGCAGAATTTGGAGAGTGACTGCGAAATCACGAAGAAATATTTACGGAAAAATACGTTAGTGGCGGGAAGCGAGCAGGCTAACCACTCAGCCACCGCGGCCCCGGCCGAACGTAGTTTTGTGGGGTTGGAAATATTATAATTTTTTTTTTCCCCCTCTCGACCAGGAAGTCGCGTCCCGGCGCGAAGGGACCGCGGCAGACGTCGGGGCGCCGAGGCGTTGTGACGTCACTGGCGGCGTGTCTTTAACGTCGCTATTCTGGGCGCTTCGCAGGTGTGTTGCTCGCTCGGGCGCGAAGATTGCCTCCGGGACATTAGCTTTGTCTGGCGACGACGCAGCGAAACGTTCCGCCTGCCCCCGGTAAGAACTTCCCGCCTCGGGCCAAGTACGCAGTGGGCGGGACCGACAAAAAAATAGCCCTTCGCTCATCCGCCACGCGAGAGCCCGCTGCCACAGAGCAACGCGCAGTACAGAAGCGCATACGTGTATTTCAAGAGCGCGATGTACCCCTGCGGCCAAGGTCGAGAAGCGAGGGAGCGATACGGGCGGCACTAACACGCACGCCTAGCGCCTCGTCGCTCCTACGCGCAAGGCGTGAAGTGTTTGTTTCGCAATTGCAAATTGCAAAAATACATTTTTGCCAATAACGTAGGGTCTACGTGTACAAAATAAAGTATGAGTGTATAGTTGTAATGGGTACTCCTGTGAAGTCAATGGCGTATATTACTAGAAATATCGATGGGGTGAATAAAAGTTGGCCCTGCCTGCTTGGTCTGCTAAGGTGTAATTTAATTCTATATCACTGATAGCATATTTGTTATGTCAGCAGTGGAAAAAATATGGTATTGGAAGAGTTCGGTCCTGAAAATAGACCAAGGTGTAATTGTAAGATTCTGCCTGGAAAACAGGGAAAAGTCAGGGAATTCCAAAATGTAATTTCAGTGGACGCCTTCTTAATACGTCCTGCAGGCTAGACACTACAGTCCTACGCAAGCTCGTACCTAAACTGATGTTTCGTTGGCTTCACCCCTCACTGTGGGTGAGGGGTGAAAACTGGATTGCTGCTTTGTTTATCCGCAGATTTGTTACTGAAGCCTTCCGGACGGCTTTGATAAGCTGTGTCACAACAACCAAATGTATTTTTTAGAATTACCATCACATTTTAATAATATGCAAATAAATAGCATTGTATCATGACGTTTGTAGCTTTGGTAGATGAGCATTATGAGTTAGCATGCTTATAAAAGGGATTAAGGCATAATTGACCTTGTCAGGAAGGGCTTAAGGCCTAAATGACTTTGCCATTGTGTTGGATATCGGATCTGATGCCTACGTCATGAACTTTATCACTATATCTTCAACGGTTCGGAAATTATGAGTATGATCATAAAGGAGCTTAAATGCATAATTGACCTTGTCAGGAAGGGCTTAGGGCTTAAATGACCTTAGCATGGTGTTGTGTGTCGGGTACGGTGTCTATGTCACGTGTGCTGTTAACTGTGGAGCAGGTGGCTTGGTATGCACAGCGATTTGTGGCGCTAGGTTAATCTTATGGGACTATAATACATATAGAACCGGCACACCCCTACTACTACCTGCAGCTAGCGACTGGGCTGAGTTGCAAAATGTTTCAAACATGCGATTGTTTTTTTAATTACTAAACGTGCTCACAACATATTGACCTACGAAAATAGCACAACTTCATACGAGTTCGGGATATTAATTTCAAGCCATGAAGCACATTAGAAACACGGTTTCGGGCCGCTCCAACTTAGCTAACAAGGACTTTTCCATACTGCTATCTCTCAAAACGCACTAATCTTGTACATTTGAAACTCACTGAGAGAAATATTCACCCAAGCAGACAATACAATATATTCGTTTCTAAATGTCCAAACATATGCAAACAGGTGATTCAATAAAATGTTTTGCTGACCGTCAAATTTTGTTGGCACAACGGAGTTTTTTTTTTTCTTTTACTCAATTGTGTTTATTTTTGATTAACAAATTTTTCTGCTGCTTTTTAAGTTTTGTTTACTCGTCAAAATATTTAGTTGGAGCAGCTACTGTAGATGTTTGTTTGGCCACATGCAAAGATGTGTTTAGTTGGCTGTAATAAAACTCTGTAAGGCTCCTGTAGTTAGTTACACATGCACTACAAAAAACCAGCAGTTCTTGATCATCCGAGCCAACGATTCTGTATCTGATGACCGCGCTGTCGACAAAGAAATTAAAGACATATACACACATATATAATATATGCGTGTGTATGTGTATACGCACACATACACACACGTATATATCGTATCAGGACGTGAGATGGTGTGATTTAGTGTCAAAATACTGCAGTTATCATACCTGCTTTAGTCCCAAACCTAGTGGATACGGACTTTATAGAAACACTGCCTAACAATGATTTTTATCTTTATTAAATATGCCAACCGGTTCGTAGTTATCAATTTAATATTGTTGATCTATCAGCATTACTATTTTACACGAGTGAGGTAATAATGCACCCCCTCCTTTTTTTTCCCCCGCTCGACAAAGACGCGTGGTTTCAGTGCGTGTCAAACTTTGTATATGCTTTTTTTTTTTTTTTGTTCTGTAACAATTCTACGCCGTCCGATGGCTATCTGGACTAAATCCAGCAGGAATGCATTCCAATGCCTAACTTAGAATACGGCATGACCGAAACTGACTTCAGCCTCCCACTGGGCCGGAATCCTTTGAGACGGGGTCGTATATCTCTTATCACCCTCCCATCAACCCGCGCCAAGCCTAGTAGTTCTGTTTGTAAACTGATAAAATGAAACAAAGGAAAAGTTTGCGCGCCATTGTCCTGCCATGTGGTACATACATCGCGGGAAAGGGGAACTTAATTCGCTTGTCTGTGTCGCTGTTATCGCTTCCTTGATTTTTGTGTCTCGAACGCGGAACACATCGCCGAGTAGGTGGCCGCTTTTTCAAACCCGAATAAGTTAATTAATTCAGCGTGGCACTGCTCACGTATCATTCAGGCAGTGAGCTGTTACTGACTGGAGCATCAGTTCACTGGCGTCTCGAGACGTCGGGAGTCCATCGGAAATCGATAACAATTAGCGTTTAATGAATACAACGTCGCCGAAGTAATATACGAGCCTCGAGACACACAATTACCGGGATAAACGTCGAACAAAAGAGCACATAGCTGTTCGGCTGTCAGATTTCAGGCTCGTTTCTTGCCAGAGCTGCGCCGATAAATTGAATCGACACCACACAGTAAATGAGACTATAGGTTGTTCGCGGTGAAATGACACTTTTGAAAGCCCTGCTTGAGATCTACTTGTAAGCACATTGTGTATCCTTACGCCATATGTAAAATCAACGTTGCCGTAGACCTGAGCACTTTATTCATGCGTCAGCGAAGGGAAAATGTAAACATATTTTGAAAGTAAGGTAACCCTATATGGCCTAGTTAAGCTTTAGCTATTTTTTGAAAAATTTTAATGACATATAATTGCCTAGTGAAACCTGGAATCCAAAAAGGAAATTAATTTACATACACTATTGAGATGACAATAAATTATAAAGAAATGTACATCGGTCATATTGGGTACACAGTGTACTCAATATGGTCTACATATAACTAACATAAAAAAAACTAAACACACATGAAAAAAATTACTTTATAGTATGAATTTTCACAGTAGGGCCTACTGGCTAGTTCTTCGTAAATAAATAAAAAAACATATATATATAATCTGTAAGAAAAATTAGTTATTATAGTATTGACAAATGTTTAACGAACACTTTCAATTAAACTTTGGGACGTGGAACTACCTTTCCTCCGTCAGTACCAACTTTACTGGACGCTTGCAACTACGTTCGCACCTTAAAAATACATGCAGGAAGGGACAGTCACAATTTTCAAGGGTTGATTTTAAAGTGCTCACTTTATCATGAACAGCCTTTAAAGAGGTGATGCAGCCGCTTATTCCGCGCACTCCATCCACACACTCCAACAAAATGGCGTCACTTGTCGCCGACATGTCGGAACGCCGTTCGCCAACCAGCGGCTGTTAACTTAGTTGCCAGGCTGCAGGCCAGCCAATACGGAACGTTTATTGGCAAGCAGCAGCCAATCAGCACACAATGCCCACTTCCAGACCCTCGTGCGGCCAATCAGAGAATGGGTACGACCACATCAAAGGAATCGCCACTCGTTCTTGTGTAATTATTTACTCCGTGCCGACACCTACAGTGCCGCGTGTGTTATATCTAGAGACCCGAGAATTTCGCGGGTTCATTTCTAGACAAGTTGGAATTCACATACTTGTACGTTCATGTTACGTTTGTAATTGGTTGACGTGTTGTTAGACACCTCCTGGAAATAAATGAGCCAATAACAAACATGCAGTAAATTGTGCACCCAACCACCGTCGTGTACTACCACAACAATCAACCAATACACAGTTGATATCTGTATGAGAGCATATAATACTGTGAAGTCTAGCCTACAGGTCATTGATCTCGCGAATTTCTCGGGTCTCTAGTTATTGATTTCGTAAAGCAGTTTCCAAGTAGGATTGCGAAATTATCATGAAATCATTTGATAAACTCGCGCACATCAAACACGAGAACATTTAAGATATTTTGCATTTAGAGCGCTGTTAGGAGTCAACTGCAAACTTGCGCCGAAACATGAACAGAATCTCGCGCTACCTAAAGCTTAAGTAGGCATACGGTTTTTAGAATCTGGCCTGCAGACCGTGTCTACTAATAGAGAATTTTTTCTTGGTTAGCAATTTTCAGGCTCGCGCCTGACTGTTGCCTAAGGCTGCACTACAAAGAACACTTATCTGTGTAGAAGCACGCAGGTATAAGCTGTTCACGATAAAGTAGGCACTTTTGAAATCAACCCTAGAAAAAAGTCACTGCTCCTGCCTGCACATATTTGAATGGGTGCAATGAGTGACATACGCCCAATAAAGTTGGCAACGATGGAAGGAAAGTAGTTCTATGTATTTACGTCGAACAAGAAGTGTTAGATAACCATTTGCGATATCTTAAATTCTTTCTATCACTTTTTTTTTTTAATGGACGTGTAAGTACGAGCAGGGTTGTAAAATATTAACTTTTCTAATAATTCCAGTTTCATTTTACCGGCACATGAATAAGGTGATGAGGCCCATGGCAGTGTTAAGGCGGAAGAATACACAACGTGCGTGCAAGTGGATCTTAAACAGAGCTTTCAGAAATGCTCAGTTTACCGCGAACAGCGTATAGGTACGTTGGTTGGGCTTAACGTCTCGTCAACAGCGAGGTCGTGAGCGGCGGAGCAAAATGCTCAAGAGATATAATAGGAGCGGGCAAGGAAACTGCCGAGGCCTGTAGTACGGAATTATCCCAGCATTCGCCTGGAGTGGTTTTGGAAAACCATGGAAAACTGATATCAGGATGGCCTGACCGGGATTCGAACCCAGGTTCTCCAGTGACTCACCACTGCGACCTAGAAGCACGAGCGTTAGTTTACTCTTTCGATCTTTTTTCGAGGCTCTCATCTTATTCCAAGCAGCAACAGATATAGGGATTAAAAAAAAAGGTAATTTTTTAGAATTTAAAATATCAAGGATACAGTGGCATGTAGTGAATTTTTTTTTCTTCAGGGTAAGCAATGTAATAGCCCCACATATTTGAATGTTTTAGATAACATTTGCTAGTGCCGGGCTAAGGTTCCATTTTCAAGTTCTACTGACAAACGCAACTTCCAACTTTGCTTACCCTCCACATGTATTTAAAATGTTATAAAACCGGAAACGAAATTAATGTAACAATAATTAAACTGAATGTTATTTAGAGAGCATATAACAAATTATAAGGAAACTCCCGTTTTCCCGAACACTTACATCCACTTTCCAAGCAGGGCCGGCGGAAGGTTTTCTCGCAAGGGTGAGAAGGGGGTCAACTTTATTATTTGCCTCCGGTAATAACTTTGGTTTTTGCAATGTGTCATGGCGCAGAGGACAAATCAGTATTTCTGTCTCGCACAGTAATGGTTTTCATTGTTTAAACCAATTAAATGAGGCTTCTAAATAAAACATAGATATTTGTTATATCTGTTGAGATTTTGCAATTCTATTTCTTGCAAATTTTTATTATGATAATAAATTTTCACATCATTAGAGTCATACAGTTTGGAGTATGATTCTGAAGTCATACATGAGGAGTGTTGGAAAACATGTGCTAACACTAATATTGTACGCACAAATGTACCAGTACATAAAAAAAAACTCTCACTCACGCACTAGAATTCGGGAATAAAATCTAACACCCCATAACTCGGACTTAAAATCTACGAAAATACTGAGATACAATGCAAAAACAAAATACAGACATACAAAAAATATCTGTGCTGCTGTCTTCACCGCTCCAAGAGTCCAAGCTGCTGTCTGAACATGTTGTCACGACAGTGAAAATTCACCATCGTGTCATATAACAGCAGAATAAATGTTTAGCGACTCGACAAAGCTTACGTTCAAATGTTCAATACCTTACACCAAATATACTTCGAACATCTACCTGGACGATATTTTTGGCGTTGATTAACTAAAGACTGACTAATCTGAACAGTTTATTTATCTAAAGATTAGTTTTTCTCACTGCGTTTTATTTATGATTATTATTGGAATTATTGCCTTAGAATAATAATAAAAATACCACTCACAACAAGATGATCTCGACTAAACGAACAGCAGAAATTCGTTATCACGATAGTTTGAGATATTCACTGCATTTTTGCTAAAGCAAATTTGTTAGTTTTTAGTTACATAGACATATATATTACCATATTAAGTTTAAGCTATTTTTTTTTGCTACACTGACATGTAACTTATAGTACTATATTAATTTGACAATAATTATTTCTAACGAAATATTAATCAGTAAGCACTATATGTGAATTGGAATGTTTATGTAGCCTATTAGAATACGCAACAACACAAAATTGTATTCATTTTAAAATGGAAATTCGACTGTGATTTGTAAACTAGTTAATAACATAATGTATCCCAACTCGTCAGTTCGTTGAACTTACTGTAGGCTACATGTCTGCTTTCTGAGGCATCTGTGCACTCTAGAACGAGTATAAATAAGACCTAAGAACTGCTGTGACTCAATCAAACAAATGCAATGCCTAACTAGCAATGTAGGGCCTACCTGCGTCCAAACGAGGCTTCTCAGCTGCTCAATGAACACGCCACTTCTTCATATAGTCCGGATATTTTATGAAAAAATGTGGTATATTTATGAACAAATTGCAAGAAAAAATTTTTTTACATCACATTTCGCAGAAAAATTCGTAAATTAACATATATACTCACCGAAGTCCACTAAATTTTTCCCACTCTTTTACTGGGATTTGTCCCGGGAAAACGCCAAGAAAATTAATAAGTCAAAAAACGGTGCATCTTACGATAAAGGATGTGAAGACAAATATTAAAGAACACAAAATTCCCTGTAACATATACGAAATTAACATAAATTCACTAATAAATTCTATTAATTTTTCCGGGATAAGTCCAAGAACGACTTGTCTCACGACTAAAAATGCAAAGACAAAAAGTAAAGGACACAAAATTTCTTATAATAATATTTCCAAAGTTAGCATAACTCCACTAACAATTTCTACTTATTTCCCAGGATTTATTTTTAAAAAATTTGAAAAATTTATTATTCGAAAACGGCGTCTCTTACAACCAAAACTGTGGAAAGAAATATTGAAGAACACGAAATTTCCTTCTATTTATCCAAAAATCCACACAGAAATTAAATTTTCCCAAGATTTGTCCTTAAAAAACCCTAAATAATCAATACACATTAATAACTTTGTATGTTATGACCAAACATATGTCGAAAAAAATTTTAAGACTCTAAAATTCACTGTAATATATAAAAACAAATTTTAAACTCCACCTATAAATGCTATTTATTTGTCTGGTATTAGTCCCGAAAAACTTTTTAGAAATGAATAAAAGTGCTTAACTAACAGCACAAATGTAATATTGAATTGTTATTTGTCAAAAAATTACCGCTAGCAGCATGAAGCACCGAATGAAATAGCAAAGTGGTAAAACAAAGGACTTGCACTCCTGAGCATCCATATTGAATTCTTGATTCCGCTATCCCGCATTTGGCTTTCCATCGTCTCTAGAAATCCCTACAGGCAAATATCATGAACGGATCCCTTCCCCAATCCCCTTAAATTGTTTTCCTTTTTTTTTGTATGCTGCGCTCTGTTAAGGGCAACTCCAGAAAGAGACGTGATGGGGGCGATAGTCCCCGAGCCACCAAAACAAAAACTACACAATAGGATCTATAGATAGAAATAGGAATTTGGAGCATGGGTGTAGGACTGTCTATATGTAGTGTGTTGCCTCAGCCATCGTTTGGAGTTTAATAAGTGGCATTACTAACACACTCTCATATTTACATGGTTTATTGTATTCCTCCGTAGAAAATAAGCAGAACACCATCATACTCGCAGCCGAAGGCCTGTGCAGCGAGGAGATGGATCCTAGACAAGTATTGTAACACTATAGTCAGTATTAGTAGTTGTGTCGTGCTGGCGTGTTGGTTGCAGTAATTCTCTAGACTCTTGTCCTACTTATGTAGGACATTTATTTCTGATGGATTGCAACAAGCTTAATATATGTATGTAACACGTTTGTTTAACTTCCACGAAGTTTAATGGAGACTGACAGTCTATAGTGTTCATAGTGTAATCGTAATCATTATTCTTTAACAGTTAGAGATATCACGATATTCAAGAAATGCTCTTTTTGCTGTTTAATTAAGGAAGTGTATTAAAGAAATAGCATGGATTAAGTAACCATTGATAAGTATGCATTTTGTGATGAACATATTTAATCTAATGGAATAGCAAATTTTACAAAAAAGGGAGAAATTAGGAAAAAGTCTGCTTCATGTGATAGGGGAGTCGAGCTTAGCATATCTAAATAATAGTATATACATTATGATTGCTGAATCTTGCCTTCCGCATTGCTATGGAAGAATTAGAAATGTTTGAATAACAGACTTAAAATAATATTGATGAATATCAAGTCTTGATAAAAGACATTTGCAAAGAAAACTTAGAAGCCTATTCAGAAAATGTTATGATAAGAATCTCTAAGTATTTTCGTGGTGCGGTGTTGTTCTCGAAAGTGCAAGAGACTACAAATGTTGTTAGCCCCCATGAAAATGCGAGTGATAAGTTCCAGAACAGATGTAGTGCTGAATTGTTTGATGAAAACATGCGATCATAGAAACAGCTGGGAGGTTAATTAGAAGAGAGTGCAAGTCTGTAACTCAGGATATAGGGTTTTACCGAACATCTTCTGAATTGGAGTCTGCAAACACATGCTTAGATGATCTGCCTCCATCCCTTAAGTCTTTACTTAAAATGATTGCTAATAAAAAGAAGATGACTTAAAATTAGCTAGTATTGGTCAAGAAATCATGCAGAAGATTCGCCCAAGAGCTTGTCTTTTCATCCAAGCGATTAATTGATAATCTCCACGAACTGGTATTCTTCTGATCTTAGTTATGAATTTTGAAGGAAATGCTGCAGAGACTAACAGTGACCACTCAATTAAAATGATTCCTGGAAACTTTACTCAGTTTGTAGCTGATAATGTACACCACAATATACAGACTCTGGATGGTCATAATAGCTACATGCCTTGGGAATGATCGCTGTAACGACTCCAGAACTGCAGACATGCACGCTATTCGCAAGAAAGTAAACCACTCTAAAATAAATTTGACAGATCAGGAATATTCACATTCATTATACAAAAATAGCAATAAACTAGAAGCAACATACAGACCCCTTCCTTCTGTTAAAGCTAAGAATCCTGCCAGAAATCTCTATTTATCGTGGAAGATGGGGTGGTTTTGGATGTCTCAAATGACAAAATGGTCAGGAATTATGCAAATGTTGCACAATGGTTCACTTCTGAGAAAATAAAGTGTTAGATTTCTCCCCATAATAGTCATGAACCATGGAGACAATACTTGCATATAAGCTATTCAGCACTTCATTTTATCGCAGATAAAGCTTTAAAGATGAAAACTATGCCTCTACTAACTTTTGACCAAACCATTGTGGTGGAAAATCAAAAATATTATACTGAGAGAACCATAAAATAGCCCACTCTGCAATTTTGTGCTCAGACTTGATCATTTCGTACATTAATGAGTTTCCTGGTATGCAATGGACACTTCAATGAATAGTTTTTGAGGACAAATCCCGGGGAAATACTGCGAAATGTTATGTGGATTTTGGTTAATGTTGGATATCATATAGGAAATTTGTGTTCTTTAATTTTTGTCTATACACTTAGTGGCAAAACGTGCCATTTTTTACTTATCAATTGTATTAATAATTTTTCCGTGAAAAATCCTGAGAAAAAATAAGAAATGTTAGGTGGATTATGGTGCAATTTGGGTATCATATTCGGTATTTGGGTCTTTAATTTTTATCTATCCTCTTTTGGACTTAAATCACACCGTTTTAGACTCATAAACTTTTATAGTTTTCCCAGGAAAATCCTGTAAATATAGTGAGAAATGTTTAGTGTTTTGTCTGCGAACTTTTGGTCGTAAAATGCACCGTTTTAGACTTATCAATTTTTTTTTATCGTTTTCCGGGTATTATACTGGGAAAATTATAAGAAATGTTGGTGGATTTTGGATATCATATGTAAAATTTTGTGTTTTTTTATATATTTTTTGCACACTTTTGGTCGTAAAACGTACGGTTATCGAATTATTCATATTTATATCGTTTTTCCAGGAAATATTCCTAGGAAAATTGTAGGAATATTACATGTATATGGTGGATTTTCGATGCCATATTGGAAATTTTTTGTTTTTAAATTTTGTTCTGTGCATTATTCGTATCAAAACGCACCATTTTCGATCTACCAAATATTTAATAGTTGTTCTCCGGGGAAAATCCTGGTGAAATAGTGAGACATCTTTGGTGGATTTTCGATACAGTATGGGAAATGCTGTGTTCTTTAATTTTTGTCTGTGCACTCTGGGTCACAAAATGCACCGTTTTCGACTTATTGAATCAATTTTTTATTGTTTTTCTGGGAAAAATCCCGGAAAAATAGAAGAGAATAATACGTTCATTTCTGTGGATTTTAGATATGGTCATCTAAGAATATTCCTGCGAATTTTGATGTAATAAAATCTTTCCTTGCAATTTGTCCATGTTATTTTCTAACTTTCCCGTACTATTGCTAAAAACTATCACATGGAAAAAGTCATTGGTGTAGACATGCAAAATTCGCGTTATTATTTGGCATCAGGCTAGATTTCACAGTACTGTCTGTACTGGAGCCGGCCACGTTTCTCCATTGGCTGCTGCATGGATGTGAAGCCACGCCCTTCTGATAGAACTGCACGTGATTGGAACACACAGTTGTGAAGCGTTCATTCATTGGCGCTGCGTAAACCAGGGCGTGTCATATTAAGTATGATCCAATTACAAACGTATTGCCAAGGTACACATGTTTACAGCTTAACTTGTCCGCAAATAATAACGTGAATGTTGCAGGTCTCTAGTCAATGGTTATGGTAAACCACCAACACAACACAAAATCTAAACCACAATCCATTAATGCACTCATTGGAACAATGAGAGATTATGAATTGTTTGAAACTGTTTCCCCTTCTGCTATGTCCAGTTAAGAAATATACATCACTACTGACTCATTCACGAAGAATCAGGAGTGGATCCAGATATTTGTTAAGAAGGAGTCACCCTCCCTAAGTCAGGCTTACTTAGCCATAGCTGTTTTATATGTACATTGTGTAGTAGATACACCCAAATGCACATTTGTATGTTTATCTATATATTGTATATATGAATACATATATATATATATATATATATATATATATATATATATATATATATATATATATATATATATATATATATATTAAACAAACACGCTTGGTGTTTTGAAGAACTGTTTACAAATAGAAAAATATATCAATGCAGAAAAGAAGTGACCAAGTCTATGCAGATATATTCCACTAATTGCTCTCTAAAACACATATTTGTTTCGTTAAGAAGAAAGAAAGTAAATTATGAGTTTTGAAATACAATAAACACATAGATTAAATACCCTTTTTAACACTATGCACTCTGTTTTGGATTAATAGTTTACTAATACAAAAAAACAATAAATGCAATGAAGTTAAATTAACAACGAAAAAAGTCACATAATTTGAAAACATGTAATAATGAAGGCATGTATTTCTCTAAGAAAAATTACAGAATATCCAATACAACTATAACTCGGATATCCTTATACTGACTTCTTTGGATAAAAATTTTATATACACAAATGTAAATTAAAAAAATTATTTTAGTGATAATGAAACATTTTAGTAATTTATGGCGTTAGCATCTGTCTTCAAGTACACATTACACCTGACCTGCTCTTGCTACTAACCAAGTGAGAGAGAAAGTAGTTTTCATGCTGTGAGGACGGTGCATGACGTAGAAGAAAGCTCGTGCCTGCGCGACTGCTTAGTCGTTGGTGGCAAGAGAAACCTCTTGGTACCGCTGACATCAGAAATATCTACTACCCTTCATCATTGCGCATTTGCGATGCTGGAATTTATTGAAAATAACTTGAATGTGACAATTATATCTGCTGAAAAAAATTCCGGCAGTTCACTTACGAGTAACGCATTTGTAAATACCAATAAAAGCTTTACATTTTTTTTAAAAAGGAAGGGGCAGGTGGCACACCCCCCTGGATCCGCCTCTACAAAGAATCACTTTAAACATTGCCTCCCCTTTCCTCTGTGTATATTTAATAAATATGTCTGACTCGTTCACTGGTATTCCAAGGTTCTGGGAATCCAAGCACACCTAACCGTCAAGGCAAATGTTTAGCTTTCCAGTTGATGGTCAAGACTTATTATCTACCTCTTCAGTTGATGGTAAAATTCAGTAATGAGTTTCTCGTTCATTTCAATATTCTGATTCCCATGGTTTGAGAGAAAATTAACTACGTTATTATTGGATGTAGATGTCAAACTTAGGGTGGGGATAAATGCCTATATTGTCCCTCCCCCCTGTTATAGGGGGGGGCAGTGTCCCCCTGCCCTCCCCTTATCCCACGCCTCTGTTTCCAAGTAACAGCGAGTACTGGGGGACGCAAACAGAACGACTGCTTACCCTGACAAAGGAACGCGGCAGAGTAACTCGCTTGCGAGTTCGATTCATCGCTAGTCGCTCCCGTTTGTGGAAATAAATACTAGATAGCAGCACTATGCATGTACAGTACGGGAGTTACGAAAACTGTTTATGGAATAGGAAACGGGAAACTCAGAATTAAATGTGTTGAAATTTAAAGTTAAGGCGAAAACTATAAAGGGTCGAAAATCACGCTTACCTTGCGTGTATGGAATAAACGCCACTGCAAGGACATGGTTAACTAAGGACTCTACTCGTAAGGCCTAGCCAATAAGGAATTGTGAAAAGCGAAGAGGAGAAACGGGAATCCCGTGTATTGAGGACAAACAGTAGGACGGTGTCTGGAAGTACAACAATCAGAACAACTATTGTTCTTACAGTTTTGGATATACCGTCTTGCATCCAATTTCTTTTCAATGCCTGTACCTTACGAGCCCCGCCTGCCTTAATATTTTTTCTCCTTTTTGGCTGAGAGGTGCCGGAGCCATCAGGGTTCCACTAGTACGTTCTACAAGAGTGCCATCGCCTCTAAGCGCAGGTTTCTGAACTGGCGTGCAGTGTTCTCGTAGTGCTGCGTAGTGCTGCGGCGACCATATAACTTTATTGATGAAAAGTCTGCAGGAAAGTTCAATATGGGCTCCTATCGTATTTTGGCTCGTGTCCGGCTGGTATGTTTTAACATATGGCAGTCTGGAAAAGCCGTTTTCAACCATATTGGAGGGCTCCAAAATTATAGTTACAGCATACGTGGTAACTTTAAAGTACCATTCATTCCTCGTCTGGGGTATGATGTCTTTTCGTAGGTAAACATACTGGAGGCACGTTTAATAGCATTCGCCAAAACACCAGGATTCCAAATTCTCTGCGACGCAGTTCAAGCACCGCAGGCAGGTAGAACTCTTAAGGGGAATTAGTTTCCGCCATATTGGACTATCACTATTTTCACAATAAGCTCCATTTACGTATGATTAACTAAATTTTTCGCATGATATGATATACACAATAACTTCTAAAACTTTAGCAAACTAATATTTTGGAAGTTATTATACATAATATATATATATTATGTATATGCTAGTTTGCTAAAGTTTTAGAAGTTGTTATTTATGTCATATCGTGCGAAAACTTTAGTTATTCATACTTAAAGGGAGCTTTTGGTTAAAATAGTAACAGTCCAATATGGCGGAAACTAATTTCCTTTAAGAGGTCTACCTGCCTGCGGTGCTTGATAAGCGTCGCAGAGAATCTGAAATCCTGAAATATATATATATATATATATATATATATATATATATATATATCGCTACTGTCTTTATCAGTTTGTGACAAGTGGTTGCCGGAAGATATAATTACTTTTTTATGCGGGCGGTTACAGTTATGATACTGGAAACGCTGCTCAAGCAATGTTTTATAGCATGTGCAAAGTAATACCCTGTGGCTTGTCGACGGCCAAAATAGAATACAGAATCCGTGATGCGAGTTACGGCGAAAAGTTCGCAAATTCTAGATCTGGAGACTGGTCCTTCTCGAGGCACTTAAACTTTCTAGAACGTATTAGGAAATTTGAACAAAAAAAAAAAAAAGAAGGAAATCTGCCTGAAGTAGCTGTGAGGCGGGAACTTGCCTGTACGGGACGGAAGATACATTGGCGGACCGGACCACGTAGCACGTCCGCGCAAGACACTTGGCGACGGCGGCTGCGCCGATGACGCTATGGCGGTTGTCGGGATCTGGCACGTAGGTCCACGTCCTCCACTCCCGGGAGATAGGAGTCGAAGTCGAGTGACACTCACGCCGCGTACAAGCCTGCCTGCTGCCTTCTCCGACGTCCCCTCGTTTTCTTTGCTAACCTACCCTGAAGCTCAGGCTGCGTCCGAATTCGCCTGAAGCACGTACTTGCCTGTGACGTCGTAAGCGCTGTCCGAACTGCAAGCGAAGTATGCAAGTATACAAGTAAAAGAAGTTGTATACTTCTCGCATACTTGCGGAATGTGTGCCGCCATTTTGAGAAGCAATTTGTAGGTTACAATTGATTTCCGACATAATTATTTTATTTAAAGTTTAATAGGGCAACATTCATACTTCGTAGACATAGAATTTTGAACTGAATAAATAATTATCGCAAGTTTCGCCTTAAAAAAAGGCCTAAGCAATAAATTCGTATTAGGCTCATGTTCCTAACCTACAAAAACTAAGGTAAAAAAAATCAATCCAAACTGCACTTACATACAATAATGCAAGGCAATAAATGTTAATACAAATCAAATCTAAATATAATTTAATACTTTATTAACCCCTAAAACCTTCGGCAATACATGACCAATTAAAGTGGTTAACTGGCTAATAACTAGCGCCGAAGCCAACAAGACTGCATGTCCAAATTCATCAAGTTTGATGCCAAGTGTAAGTGAAGTACGCAAGGATGCAAGTACACAAGTATATAACTGAGTTCGGACACGGCCTAAGTGTTGAGTTGGCCGCCTGGTTGAAGGAATTTCGCACGCCCGAAGCCTAAAAGCATGGGAGCGCTAGGGGCGACCGTGACATGCGCATCAACTCTCTCATCGCCTCTACGCGCAAAGCACTGTACTGGCGTGCAGTCCTGACGTCGATAACGCGCCTCTATGAGACTTTCAGCCGAGACCCTACCATTTTATGACGTAATAATAACAATGAAGGCTTGATGCACGTCCCAATTCCTTCTTTAATGTTCTGTACCGGAATGTTCATATCTACAGATGACCGTGAAAATAGCTGTTCGAGACATTTTCTTCGTCGCAAAATCATGCCTTAGACAGAAATGGAGCGACTTAAAAACATTCGCAGACCCGTAACGTTTCTTAAATGCAATTCGTAAGCAGATCTCACTCAGGCACTTTGGAAGGCATTTTAATAAAATGCCTTCTGCTGGAGCTCAGCACATCATCTGCATCAGCGGCAGGTACGGGGAGCAAAGGCCGCGTACCATTTCCCTTCAAGTATGCACATGTTTATACTTCGCTCCGCATGTGACGTCACTAAGTACATACTAGCACCATCCCAATTTCCCAGCACAATACACACAGCGTCTGTACTTGCCAAGCAAACGAAGTGCATTTGCGTGCTTGCGACGGTCGCCATGTTTGTTTACTTTTATGCTTGAATCGCACGTTGGATGTCGTCAGACTTGAGCTTGAAAAGCAACAAATGCCATACATCGAATGTCGTTGATGGCATTGAGGAAAATGTTTATCTTGTATTTTAACTTGTTTATCTCAGGAGTAGCACGAGCGCTCATACACACGCACACACACATGGATGTTAGTAGTGTTTGACAAGGTTAGCTTTACCGGTACCAGCAATCTGATATTTAATGTACACTAAGAAGTATATTTCTTAAGCTTCATGTTCTTATAATTTCCAAACACTCGTTACGTGTCGTTTTAAGTTCCTAAACACGCTGATCCCGCTATTTGGGTCTTCTTTCGCCTCGCACCAACTTTATCACTTCCGACTCTCCCCGAAATCCACTAGTAGACCCTTACATTTCCAGCCATAGGTTGAACCACGCGTGCGTGACTTTCCACACACCCCCCCCCCCCCCCCAACTGTGCCCTTTCTGGGAAAATGCACGATTGCACTCTAATATGTCCACTTCTGGGGACTATGTACCTGCGCGTTCAAGGCCAAGAAGAGAGGGAGCGATACGGGCGACACTAACATGCTCCACTAGTGCCTCATCGCTCCTACGCGCAGGGCGTGCAGTGTTTCCGCCGTGGTCCTGCACTGTGCAAATTAGATACGTAACCGTAGGACGTTATTACACGCGATGGAAGTACACAGATTAAACCACGTTCGTATAATCGCACTTTCCTCTTAAAGGCGATATCACACCATACCAGGTTCCGTAAAAGCTTGTGCAAGATCCGCCATAGCGGCCAGTATACAGGCTTGTACGGCACCCGTCATGGCGTTTCCCGCCTTGTACGGCCGGATTTCGCACCAGAGTTGGTGATTGGACACGTCCTATTTTTTCGTGGCAGGTTCCATAGGGGCTTTCGCACCTGGCCAATCACATCGCAGTTTCAGAGCGTAGGGCGCTCCCCGTGGCTACTACTTGAAACGAGTCGATGAAGAAACCGAAAAGGACGCCTCCATGTTGATTATACATCCGTGAAGTTAACTCTTTCAAATAGATTAAAAATACGACAACGGCAAATAATATTGGCGATGACATTTTTTTAATTACTGTTTAAAACCGTTCTAATTACTTAAAACATTACCTACTCTATGAAAATGTTATTTCGAGCTATTAAGTGTGTGTGTGTGTGTATATATATATATATATATATATATATATATATATATATATATATATTGCCTGTGAACTCACATAACCTTATGTGTGGATTTTTTGCCGTTGTTGTAGTTGTCGTGCACAAGTTAGACCGACTTGTTGACAAATTCACAGTGCGACAAGCAAACTGAAGATCTGCAGCATCAGAGGTACCGGGGCGCGAACCCGCGACCTTCCGACTACAAGTCGGCCACCCTACCCCCGAGCTACGAGGATTGCGCTAAACGTAAGTACAGTAGTAAAGTAGCCACGTTCATTACTACAGTGCATTTTTTGGGCGCGTGTTCGAAATTCCGTCGGATCCAAAAAATTCTTTATAATTAAATTTCACATGCGGATAATATCTCGACACGTAAAGAAAAAACTATACTTTGCAACCGGTCAGTAATTTTCGTCAAAATTAAAAATAACACGCTCGTACTCTAGTGACTCGCGTCATTTTCAAGAAAATTAACGGAACTATACTAGTAAGCAATCAATTTATGTAAAAGGCGAACAGCAATACAGCAATATTAACATGGTTCATAGGACTATGCAAGTTACTAACTGGTAGCAGTTCTACGAATGGGGTTCATGTTTACTACAAACCACACACTGCGCACCCACCGAGGGTGCCAAATGCTAGTACATGAACTGCTGTCGTGTAATATGTATCTTCCATGGTGGCTCATATAGCAGTTGGTATACCGGCTCGTACACCACGGCTTGTAGAAGCTTGTATGTACAAGAACCAAGTACGGGCAGCAGGTATCGTGTAATATCGGCTTTACCGCTTAAGGAAACGGCATAGGCAAGCTTAAGTAATGCGATATTCGACCATATTCACTCATTTTTACTGCGTGATTATGATAAAAGTAAAAAAAAAAAAAATAGACAAAAGAATTATTTTTTCCGGGAAAAGTTGTACTTCCAGAACGTTTATTTGCCTAGATACGCGCATTCGCGCAAACAACGATTTTACAGAAAATGTTTCCCTACATACCTAGTCCTCTTAAGCCAAGGGGACTTGACACGCACTCACCCTTGAACCCCTTGTGGGTTTTCGATGTTCTACTGTTTTCAAGAGTGTCCTAATTTGCAAACCAACACGTTTGTTCGCAAAGGAACAAGGGGTCGTTACTTCCGAAGGGATCGAGGGCGAATGTACATGGTACTGAATTGGGACACAGCCCATGTCTTCAGCGTCCATTCAGATGAAGCAAAATTGTACTGTAGACGCGACGGAATGCATGGGCGGGGAGAAACGGGAGTACCCCGAGAAAAGCCACATGGGGGCGTGACCCCACCGGAAGCGCTCACCTCCCACTAACGCGAGTTTTGTTCGACTTACGAAGGGGTCGCTCCAGGTTTTTCACACGCGGGAACCGCGCCAGATGTTGCCGCTGGTCGGCGGGTTTTCTCGGGGATCTCGAATTTTCACCCGCCCTTGCATTCCTGCGCTGCTCCATTCCATTTCCACATCGCTTCGCCCTCATCAGGTGTCGAAGCCTGAGGTTTGTTCGGGCGACCTGAGCTGTTTACTCTCGAGAGCAAGTTGGGAATTTCTGAGAGCAGGAAAAGAGTAGGAAAGAGCAAAAATCGCACTGCTCTTGTCTGCTACCAACCGAACGCCCAAAAGCCACGGAACTGTTTACTACTAATCAGCTGATCACAACATCTTCAATCTGTAATTTTAAACTTGATTGAGTATGGCAATGTAGAGCGATGGACAGTTTCGAGGCGGCAAGAAAAGGGTATATCCTGTTTAAAGAGGATGCCTGCAACCCTACTAGCATCAAATACTGTAGAATGGTATTTGATGCTAGTAGCGTTGCAGACATCCTCTTTAAACATGGGTAAAATGGGTTATGTAATGGCAGTCGTAATTTCAATATAACCCTATCCTTGCGACGCCTGCTAAAACAAAAACTAAGTTATTGGTTGTTAGGGGCAATTCAGGGTCTTCTATTGCTTGGAACATTAAAGTGGCCTGTGATTGGATATGACCAGCTTTTAATAATCACCGCGACTGTCATTTTAACACTTGTCTTCAAGGATGAACGTAATACTTTCATCATTATCTACAATTACATTTACATGCCCTACAGCAGTTCTCAGATGATGGACAAACGTATTCGCAAATATATAAACGCCACAGGAAAGATTTTGAAGCAAAACTAGCACTATGTCGTAGTCCAGTCTATAAACACACAGATTTGGCGCCTTTTTCTTGTTACTCTCGATCTCACTGCTCCTCTGCTCTTCCTCGACAGCAAGAGCAGGAGGTTCCTGCTCTTTGTGGGAAAAGGAGCAGTGCTCCTGACGCCCGAACACTTCCGGTCAAACGAATGCTCAAAATGAAAAGGAGCAAGAAAAGAGCAGGAAAAGTGCAGAAGCTGAGGTGGCCAGAACATACCTGTTTCTAAGTCCACTCAAATCTCTCCACCTCTCCGGGAGTCGAACCATGGTCGCTTCTGGCGCACTGGCCCACGATCGCTGTGGTAGGGATGTCGATATCGGTGGGGGGGGGGGGGGGGGGGGGAAATACCGATATTATTTATATTGCTTATTTATCAAATTATCGTTTTACGAAACGATATATCGAAAGAAAAAACGATATGGTACATTAGAATCAGATATTTCATGTATTAAAGGACTTGACAAATGTGGAATTGCTTGGAATATTACACATTGACGGAACGAGGCATTGCAGAAAGTTGTAGCGCCTCTTTTGGCGCACGTTGTCAGAATAAAAAGAGTAGTATTTAAATTAAATTTTTGCATTCAAAACAATGCTTATTAAAACAGCACTAAAACAATATTTATTTTCGATACCTGGAAATAGATATTGATTCCGGTAAAATATATTTGAGTTGAGGCTCTTAACAACGACATCTTGAGAGCCGATGAGGGTGAAATGAGGAAAGAATGGAGCACCGCTTGAATGCAAGGGCGGAGGAAACGGGAGATCCCCGAGAAAACCCGCCCACCAGCGGTATCGTCTGGCACGATAAAAAAAATTGCAAAAATCCAGGAGTGGCCCGGCCGGGGAACGAACCCTGATGGTTCATCTTGGTGGGAGGCGATCAGTCTAATCGCTCAGTCACAGCGGGCCCTCAAAGTATCGTAGAAATATGTCGACGATTTATATCGATATATCGCTATTTTCCCGACATCCCTACGTTGTCGCCTGAGTGTGCGTGTGTGTGTGTGGGGGGGTGGGAGGGTGTTGAGGGGGAGGTTGGTAACAGCTGGTATGGCAAGAGGCGTCTGGCCGGGGGTATTCCTGGCTTGTAGTGGCGCTGTGCCAATAGCCAGGGGGGAGCCTCGTGCGAGGGATAAAGTGTGCGAAACTCGCGCCAGGCCAGATGCCTCGCGTCGCTCCTCTGCAAGGTCGCCGCTTCCCACGCACATACGCCGGCGTCGCAGTTCAGGAAGTCCGCCTGCCACCACGACATTCCTGCCTCCTTTGTCTGCCTGCCTTCGATAAAGGCTCTGCCCGATAAAGTGAACACTTTCTGAAATCAACCTTAGAAAAAAGTCACTGCACCTGCATGCATATACTTCAATGGACGCACTGAGTGAGATTCGCCAAGTAAAGTTGGTAAAGGTAGTTCCATATCTTAACGTCGAATAAAGCGTGTCAGCTAACAATTTATGATAACTTAAATTATTTCTTCCACTTTCTGTTTTTTTTTTTAATGCACCGAAGTGTAAAAATTAGCAGATTTGTAAAATACTTACTTTTCTAATAATTTCACAGTTTCACTTGACCGAAATATGAATAAAATGATGAGGCCTGTGGCAATGATAATTTTACACAAGGCGGAAGAATACACAACGGGTATTTCAAGAGTGCTCAGTTTACCGTTAACAGCCTATAACAAACATTTAGCGTATAGAAATGCTATCTTGCTGCTTTAGTTCACCCAATAGAAAAACATCTTGCATATGTGTTGTTGAAAAAAATATATAACTTAGTGTTAATTAATTTGTATTTTTGCTTTCAGTACTTGCTCTTTAGCAGCATTAAATGGAAATAAATATTGAAGTTTGTAGTTCAAAATCAAAATAGGAACACAGGTAAATTTTTGTGTACAATTCTCAGTGATTGACCAGGGAACTGGTATACAATTTTTTTTTTTTTTTTTACTGTGAAACTTAAACATTAAACAGTAGGGAATCAACAGCGTACTATTTACTTTTAAGCCAAGGCGATGAAAATTTTTTAAGTTTTACTGCCAAGTACTTAATACTTAAGTTTTTAAGTGTATAAACCGCCTTACTGGGTATATCTACCCTAACCAGTGCCATAAGGTAAAAAAATTAGTTTAGCCAACAATATAGTTATTTGCGCATGGCAAGCAAATATCCAGGGGTGTTATTTAAACGATTGGCCTCACCGAACCTACAGCGTCGGCGGGTAAATAATATATATTATAATAAGGGTTGAACTTTACATGGCTTAAGACTTCCAGGGCGTTCGCAGTTTCACTTGTAGCATCGTTCCTTGCCCTACTCTGCGTTCTCGTTCATGGCAGTTCTCCACACATGAAGCTAATTTCCCACCGCTACCAGCAAGAGCCCACTAACATCTGTCCTGTGCGCGTGTGACCAACCAAAACGAGGGCCCGAGAGGAGGGACTAAAGAAAAACCTCAAGCTGGGTGCAACTCCCACCTATGCGTGACACTTAGCGGAAGTCTCCCGACGCAATAGCAGGGCTCGAGGGGGGGGGGGGGGTTACGATTAAAGACTGAAGAATTAAGAATTGTACTTAACGACTCGATAAGCACACGGAAAATGAACGGTGAGAAGTTTTGCAGTTTATGATTGGATCGGCAACTGTTGAGTTTAGCCAATCAGAATCGTAGGAGACGAAAGTAACCGACATAACCTGGAAATATGGACTGCAGTGGAGATTGTTTACATTAGATTTAATTATTTGTGGTTACTGCTTGTGTAAACGTTTTGAAAAACTCGGGATATCCTGTAGAAGGGAAAGCCGATGCGAACTTTAGGCATTTACAATACATCTGGAAAGGTTAATTAAAGCGAATTCAATAACCCATTTCAAGAAATAAAACATGAACATAAACTGTTCTTTAAATAAAGAGGATACTGTCGCTCGATTAAAATAGTTACGTACTTTCATACGATTTCACAATATGACATAACCTAAATTCAAGAGGTAAATACACTTTCCCGCCAAAAACAAAAGTCACTGCAGGCTCTGATTGGCTACTTCGTCTTGACTTGTACTTATAAAATAAAAAGGTCTCTTAAGTCACGCCAAGATCGTACACGACCCTGTCAAAACCCGCACACGACAGTCATAAACTAATACCCTTGAATACATTGAATCATATCTTTAAGCACACGGCGCACTTATTCTGTTAAGTCTATCGTAAACCCACCTTTACTGTTGCCGGTCTTAAGTTCTGCTGTCCTGAACAGCACACCTTGCAGCTCTTCTTTCCAATTACCATACAGTTAAATGCATTCATACAGCTTAGACCTTCACGGTCTGACAGTGAAGACTTCTGCCTCCATGAAGCTTTTTGTCCGCGTTCGAGGCCGAGAGGCGCGGGAGCGATAAGGGCGACATTGATACGCGCATCAAGTGCGCCATCGCCGCTAAGCTCAAGGCTCTGAACTGGCGTGCGGTGTTCTCGTCGCACTGCGTGTACCTATGGGATTTTCAACGGTGAGCCTATTATTTTATACGTGAAATGTCTGCAGGAATGTTCAATACAGGGCCCTTTGAGTAGTTTTGTATGTATCTCACGCGTATAATATGAAATAATGCTCTTTGAGAATGACGTTTATAGATATTTTTTTTTGGGTGCTATGAAACAGTGTTTGCAATGCGCGTATCGGCTTGAAAGCACTCAACAGCCCTCGTCCGAAGAGTTTGTTTTCGTAGATCAGCACATCGAACATACGTTTAATAGTTTCGGGGGGGGGGGGGGGGGGGGAAGTGTGTTTAAAAAACACTGCAACTCTTTACAAACACCAGGCAGGCGGGGACTTTAAGAGAGGTATTTAACTGCGCGTTCAAGGTCAACAAGCGAGGGAGCGATACGGGTGACACTAACTCGCACTTCTGGCGCCTCATCGCTCGACTTGCTAATCAGACCTGTAGCAGTGGAGGTTTTTATTACACGCGATGAAAGACCACAGATTAAACTACGCCCGTATCACGCCAAACAGACAGAGCGGAAAGAACCCATGGCTGTTCACATGTGAGCAGATTTTTCTGCGTTGCAATTTGCCATCTAGATTACATTCAAACTATGCATATGTCCCTGAGACTCCACTCTGCCATCAGATTCTGAGGTTCTTACATTTCTGTAAGTAGTTATGCACGAATAACAAGCGGTTGAAAAAAAAATAGAAATTTTTAATAAGCCTACATTTTTTGGTTGAAACTGTGGAATAATCAACATCCACTTCTTTTTTTAGTACAACTTTTAATTGCTTATATATTAAATACAAATCGCTTTAAATCAAGTGGCTTAGTGGTCTAGGGGTATGATTCCTGCTTTGGGTGCAGGAGGTCCCGGGTTCAAATCCCGGCTAAGCCCATTAATTATTTTGTTCTGTCATTATATAATTTCCGAAAATAAGTAGTTCTGATAGATTTGGTAATATATCTTATCTCAGAGTTTTATTAGACATTAAATGACCAAACTGTAATATATCGAGGCGGGTCGTGTATTTTTGTGTGTACGGAGCAATATGTATTTTTGTGCATTCCTCTCCATTCCAGACACTGTAAGCATGTTTTAGCTTCGTGGCCATGACCTGGGCACGATGAACTGCGTTCCCACGAGGCCAAAACTAATGGCATATGCAAGGACAGATAAAATTCGCGAGTTCAACTGATGGACAAACTAGATTTAAAACATGTGTTCATTTAAGTTACTTTTACACTCGAATCACATTTTATAAGAGAGCCATGCCAGTATCTGGACCAATAACAATATTGCAAGTTAAAAAGACAAATTCCCTCGCTACCTGCTGTCTTGTCTGAGACAAAATTGACTACTCACTGGGGTGGCAAACAACGAAACTCTCCCTCAAACGTGCCGTGAAGTCTATCCTACGGGTAATTAAACCTCCGTATTTTACCAGGTATAGGCTGTTCACGCTAAAGTGAGCACTTTTGAAAGCTGTCTCTTTTGGAATAATAGTCGATAAATGTATTTTATTTTAGTCATAGACGTTAACTTCCAAGTACGGTGCAATATACACACTATGTTTATTACTTACACTACAATATTTATTTCAAAAGCTCGTTAAAGGAAAAAGAATTGCTGAAATAAAAAAGTAACTAGGGGCACAAAAGTGTTCACTTTACAGTAACAGCCTATACCAGGTATTCCTGTATGCCATGAATATAACATGCAAATTTTAGCTGTAAGTTCGTCACAGAAAAAAAATCAATAACACAGCAAGTGATTCGTGAATGAGTTACAAATATTTCAGAATTACACCGTGCATGAGAAAAGTACATTTTAACAAATACCTGCAACCATCACTATAAATGTCACTGTTAAAAAAGTCGTTTCATACAAATAACTAGTGTCATAACCCACAAGATATTTTGCATAAGGTTACATGACAAGGAAAAAACAACTGGTTTTCAAAGAAGGCGCTGGCGACGGAAAAAAATTTATACTTTATATTTGCACATAGAGTTAAACTTCCATACAGTTACCGTTACCTCGCAAAAAAAAATAGAGCCCATAGTTTCCACATAAATCTATACTCTATATATAGTATAAAACAAAGTCGCCTGGGCGCATGTATTTGTGTATTCAGCTAAGGCTTCTAAGCTACTTGAATGATATTGATGGGGTTTTCACCATCATTTAGAGAATTTCTTAAGGAAGATTTCGAACTATAATACATTAATATTTAACCTAAGGGTAGTAGAGAAACGTCGACGCTTTCTAATCAAGTCGGAAAAAGTCTCTTTTCGGGCGCTTACATGGTTTACGCTGACTAAACCATAAGAGATACGCCAAATTGATGAACTACAGAATTGTAGATCTCAATAAGGTCTACAGAACAGTCCGCAACTGCATTGGTTTATCTGTTAAGGATCACCCATAGTAACCATTTATGACTTTCTAAATTTTTGTAAGACACAGAATTAATCCTTATCAAATTGAACATCATGTTAGTTGCACCATGTCATTTTAGGAGCTAGCGCAGATTTATCAATTACGCACAACAGCATAATTACAGCGGCCGAGTGAGTTGACGAGGAGAATAACTATGACGTCACATTGCTCACGCGTGGGCGGCTCTATACGCTGTTGAAGTCGACGTCATTTCCGCCTGCGTTGTCTAGCAACCATGACATTGGATATCCGACGACTTTGTGTAGGTGTATATTTTATCTGTAGGAATCATTTCCAGAAACAAATCTGTCGTGTGAGAAACAAGATATTTAAGCAGTACTTGAGAGTGTTAATTTTCACCTGTGCAAATATGTAGTGTTTGGAAACACGTCCAATCCATGTTTGTTTACATTCATTTTCGTGAAATGTATCACCAATAGAATTCGCAGTTGACATGTAAAATGCATTTTCCCGGACTACTGCCGGACCATTTAATGAAGTAGTAGCAAAAGTTAGTTTCTTAGAGCAAGATATGATAAAAATAAATTGGTTTCTTTTAAATTGGATGACTATGGAGCCAGCTTATTAATCCAGTGTCTGTAACTGTCGTTTGCAAGATGCAAATAAGGGCAATGACTGCTTACTTGGGAGAGGTATTAAAGTTCGGGTCGTTACACATACGAGATATCGCAGTTCTGACATGTCTTCGTGTCATAAACTATAGCTATGATTTATGATTATCTAACTAGAAACACTGAATCTTCTAAACAGATTTCCCTTGAGCTTAAATTTCTTATGCTTTATAATTCATGTAGGCCTATATGGATATAATATATTAAATGAAAATTGTGTTGGAAATGTGCCTTTGCAGCAGAGCTCATGTCGCAGGAAACTAGAATTACACATACAGACACAGAAAATCAACCATGAATAGTTGCCAAAAGGACATGAAGAACACAGAGAACTCTGTAGAAGAATTCAGTTAAGTAAGCAGAAGATTAACTAATGATGGACACAGATAAACAGAGTGGTCTTCTTGCAACTAACGATTCCTTCTGCAGAATTCTGTGTGTTCATGTACCTGTCGACAACTATTCCTGTTTGGTTTTGTGTGTTTGCATGTGTAGTTCTAGTTTCCTGCAACATAAGCTCTGCTACAACAGTGTACATACAAAACAATCTATTATTTGTTTCATATGTCAGTACTGCAGACCTGGCGAATACTCGAAACTGTGGGTGATGATGTCTCTATTGTAAACATTATCATCAGCTTGTCAAAATAACCAATGTTTTAAAATTGATTAGGTCTACTCCAAAATTTCTCAAATGCCACTTCCAGAAATACATGACTATCTATAAATTTTCTTTAATTTTTTTTTCTGTAAATCCCATCTCTTAATGCTATATGTATACGCGTATGTAGGTACACTGCAAGCAATTTATTATATTTGACAAATTCCAGTTTATACTGGTACCTAAGAAAGAAACAAGCAAATATAATTATACAAAAATTAAATGCATATGAGCAAAATACTGCCCCACCCATTCAGAGACCAGATCTATGATAAGCTGGTAGAAAATTATACTAATTGTTACAATCATTTTGTAAGAGCTGGAATCTTTCGATTTTTTTGGATTTTTCTTGCAGGTATCGTTTTTCTTCAAACAATAGTTTCTCGAGAGAGCATTTGAAGACATGCTCACAATATGTTGTATTATAGTTTGTAAAGTGTGTCCAGCATCACATACGTCGAGATGTGACAGTTCGTCCTTGAGCTGCGCAGTGGTGATCATGACAAGAACATGCTTGTGATTTCCTGTATTTAAAAATTCTTCTTCA
Source organism: Dryococelus australis (assembly GCA_029891345.1). NCBI lineage: Eukaryota > Metazoa > Arthropoda > Insecta > Phasmatodea > Phasmatidae > Dryococelus > Dryococelus australis. The sequence continues at coordinate 352,199,264 of CM056995.1, forward strand.
CATGGATTCGAGATGAGTTTTAGCATTACCGCATAAGCGCACATTACAATGCTCACAGCATCCGGGTGTGGATATTGCAAACCACCACGATCCAGTTCCTTTATGAGGCTATGAGATGAATCAAAGTATTTATCAGGCACTAAATCACTGTGACACGCTTATATTTGTGTTTCTTTAACATTTTATAAACACAATACCCAGCTAAATATGTAAGTACTGGTATTACTGCCTCCAAGTCACGTAAATATTATTCACCTACGATAATGCTATGAATAATTTCGCTTAATTTCACTGTAGATTTTTCTTCACAAGCGTTACTGATGCCAAACGACTTTATTTCTATCAAACCATATTCGCTTGAGTTCAGAACTAATGGCAGAGAATCGTGCAGTCTTAGCTTCGCTTCGCACTCGAAGACTTGTCTAACTGATATGTTATTCTGACTGCCAGCTAACATTCTATACTTTCCAAACTTTTCTTCCAAAAGATCAGTTTGTATTATACCTGGAAAAAAATAACTGAATCTCAATTCTGTCATGCAGTATTTAGCAAGTTCGGGTATGGCGTGGGTCGTATGTGTCAGGGCCAAATGTGTCTCTCTGCTAAGTTTACCAGTTTCCAAGCTGGATTCTTTCCACAGTTCCATCCTAACTAGCATGTTTTCAAGGAATTCAATGGATCCGTTGCCTGGAGGAAGAGTTAAGGGCTGCATGTACATGTCTTTCAAACGTGTTCCTTTGTTTGGGTGTTTGACGTTCATGAGTTTTCCACCACCGTAAAATAACTTCTATGTAGGATTTTGTTCCTTTGTATGTTGGCAAGTTTCGCTTTTCTCCTAGTTCTGAAAGAGCAGCTGTAACATACTCGCTGAACACTTGAAGGACTAGTTTGACATTTTGTTTCTCGAGGTTTGTTGGGTTCAAGAGACTGTGATTCTGAACTACGCAATTTATTTTTTTTTAGTCATCGAAAGAAGCAGTTTCTGTTGCAGGGTCTACAATGTTATCAAACTGTGAGAAGAACATGCACTGTCTTGGATTTAGTTGATTGATCCAGTTATTTTTTTATGCATTTTAATATGTGGACACTGTCGATCACATAAAATAAATGTTTCTTTGAAATGCTTGGATGAGCGTACACAATGCTCACGCTTCGATTGGGACAGCATTGTTGTCGCTGACAACACAAACAACAGTAATTAATTTTCCAGTCCAGTAATTAATTTTTTGATTGTGGTGAATAGTGTTGCTGCAGTTATTGTTTTGGCAGGCAAAATATGAACAACATCTTTGTGAGATGAGAAAAGACTGACAACCATAAAAGCGTGAGCAGTTGTTGTGACCTCCGCAATGTTTGATGCCATACCAATTATGTTTCCACTTTGTAAACAAAAAAACGTTTCAACTGAATTTCATCTACCATTAGGACTAATAAACGATCTTTTTCCGCAAGTAAAGGAAACTTTTCTCTTGAGTATTTCAGAAAGTTAGAATCTTCTTGTTCTTCGATGGGGCTAGATTTTATTGTTGAGCATATTTTTCTTATTGTGGAAGGATGTGGCAAAATAATATTTCCAGAGTTCCTAAAAAACTTGTACGTATGAGGGGAAATGGAGTACACAAAAGAAGAAAATATAAAAAATGCTGAAGTATAAGTGTAATGTCGCTTGTCACATTTCAGGAGCATAATCTGATACAATGATAAAATCAATAATTGAAGTTTGGGTTTCACTGAACACGTGTTTGTTTGTCTGAAGCAAATTTGATACATAGTCTAATATACATTGGCTTCCTTTTTCTGACTGCGTTGTTTTCAACGATTTACGAACATGAATTGCAAAAAGTTTCTTCTCCAAGGAATATTAGGTTGATAAAATCATTAAAAAGAAAAAAAGATGTAATTAGTTCGATGGAGGGGTTTCTCAAAAGCACGCGACTCGTGGGTGAAGAATAAGGATCTTAAAAGATTGAATTAAATATTTTATAAATTGTTTTTATACTAAATAAAAGTATTTTGAATAATATTTGATGCATTATGCATTTATTAAACCTATCAATATTGATGGGGAATGGATGTACAATTGATGTGTAATCATTCCTATTGTTTGCGTGGTAATGTATTATGATTCATTTATGATGTAATCAATCAGTTCGTCTGGGTTAACCTGTATTTCGTTGTGTGTTTAGAGAGCCAATGAGGGTGAAGTATGTTTCTATATTCGTGTTGGGGAGTTGTAATTTTATATTAGCTAGCACGCCAGACCTGCAACAGACATACGTTTTCCATTTTAAAACGGGCACATAAATTAGGGCATTTCGGTGTGGATATCCTGTACATACATACATTAAATGCTTAAGGTAAGTAACATAGGTTTAATAATGTGTTGTTCACGAAGTCTTCGATATGAACCGCTAAAAGAAAAAAATTGTTACTGTGGGCCATCCTTAAAAGATAAACATAGGCTGTCGCAGATTTTTTGTGTACATTTTTGAGATGTACAATTCTCTAGTAGAATTTGGTGCATCTCTTCTGGTTTAGTCAACGTAAGCGCCCGAAAAGTGGATTTTTCCGACTTGATTAAAAGACGTCGTCTATTTTTATAATTTATTCTTACATGAAATATTAATGTGTTACATACCTAAACCTTCCACAAGACATTCTCTAAACTATGGCGAAAATCGCATCAAAATGCATCAAGTAGTTCAGAAGTCTTAGCCGAATACACAGACAGACGCGGCCGGGCGACTTCGTTTTATACTATGTATAGATTCTGTAAACTATAGCCACAATGCTGTATCCTTTCTTAGCAGATAGAGATATTAAACCCAATCCCACAATTATAAGGACTCAGAATGCGTGCGAAGCTTCTCTATGCTGTTTTCTATCGCCGTTGCATTGCTTCCTTACGCCCGAACACGACCTTGGGGAGCTAAATTTTTTTTTCTACTATGGAAGCTCCGAGACATCATAGATTCCATCCTGCTATAGGCTGCTCACTGTAAAGTGAGTACTTTTGAGGCGCTAGTTACTTTTTCCTTTCAGACATATTTTATTCTTTAACCACCTTTTAAAATAAATATTACCATGTAGCCTAAGTAATAAACGAGTAGGCCACACGTACTAAACAAGGCTTCAACACATGGTAGTGGTATGATGCACGATGTTACACCTCGTACCGGACGATGTCGCTGGTCGGTGGGTTTTTTCGGGGATCTCCCGCTTGACCCGCACTTTCGTTCTGGCACTGCTCCATACTCACCTCAATCACCCTCATCGGCTCTCAAGACGTCCTGTTACGAGCCGTCATTCATTCGGTGGGGAATTCACGCTAGATTCCTCCGGTTGCAGAAAGGGTTGCCTACTCACTAAGGCCATGGTATTGCTATATACCACCGTACCTTTCGTTTGCGATCTAACCGGAAACGGTGGGTCAGAGTTGCAACCAGGGGGGGGGGGGCTTATTTGCTAATTACGACTTCCTACTTCATCCAATGGTATCCACAATCACTTTAACCGCTCGGTGTAAATGTTGCATGCAATCAAAGGGTGCCAATCCCTATTATTTACATTATGGGGGTGTGTACGACGGACCATGCCATCCTTTTATCAAAATATTGGTTTAATTAATCCGTACACCAATTTGTGTTCCTCTAAGTACTAAGTCCTTTGCTTAATGTCCCAAGTAATATGTTTGTCACCCTCCGGTTTAAGGGGCTGCTACAGTCCTTATTGCTTGAGCTGTACCATGGGTGTCCTATATCAATCTCCCTCTTTTCCCCACATGTTTCCTAAACACGCTATATACATATGGCGTACGGCTACAGAATGCGAAGAAAACACGTTTTTTTTTTTTTTTTACGTTTACGTACGGAAATAAAATACAATCCAGACGGCGACGAAATGGTGCTTTTAATACGTTAGGCACATTGGGACAATTATTTCCATGCCCTCCAACGTAGCTGAAAACGGCTTTTTTCAGACTGCTGTATTTCGAAATACACGAACCGAATACATACGAAACTACGACATAGGCTTGCACGGGACTTTGCTACAGAGTCGCGTCCAATACAAGCATAGTGAACGTTCACGCTGCACGCCAATTGAGCGCCTTGTTCGTAGAGGCGACACCGCATTACGCACGCCGGTCAGCGTCGCCCGTAGGGCCTCTTCGATTTTCGCTTATTCACACAAACACGCCCTTCACCAGACGACCGCCTTAAGGAGAACGGCGCGTTAAAATAGTATATTTACACTATTTTCGTCATAAATTGTTTTTCGGCGGGGTTTACTAAAACTTTCGGCACGGCAAGATGCAAATAATAATTTTTGACACCTTCTTACTTGGTTAAATATTTGTTGCCTATATTATTCTCGAAACAGCGAAGGACGCTAATACGTGAGATATTCTTTCTTATCTTACACCAGTGCTCCAAAAATAATAAATACAGCGAATATATATATATATATATATATATATATATATATATATATATATATATATATATATATATATATATATATATATATATATATATATATATATATATATATAAGGAAAAACGTACTATAGGCTGTTGGTTGTAAACTGAGTACTTTTGAAAGCCCTGCGTAAGGTCTACTTCTATGCATGCTGTGTAAATAAAATTAACGTTGCAATAGGCCTGGTCACTTTATTCATGCGGCGGTCAAGTAAAACTGTGAAATTATTATAGAACTAAATATTTTACAAATTTGCTTTTCCTTACAGTTATACGCTTTTTAAAAAATAGGAAGTAAAAATAATAATTTATGCATTCACCCATTTTCACCGAACTTACTTAATTCAACGTTAAATACATGAAATTATTTTTCCTTCAGTCGTTACCAACTTTACTGGACGCTTGCTACGTAATGTGCTCGTTCAAATATATGCGAGTAGCGACAGTGAGAATTTTCAGACTTTAATTTAAGAAGTGTCCAGTTTACCGTGAACAGCTTATAGAGATTGTTATTTATGTCTTGTGCCACAAATCCGAAAAAAAAAATCCTCTGAAAAACTACTTAAGGCAATCATTAAATAAATGTACGGCTTTGTTGCACCATTCTCCATAAGCAAGGTTTTCAAAAGTTCTCAATTATCCGCGAACAATCCATATTGAAGTTTTGTAAAGGCTGTTCACAATAAAGTGAGCACTTTTAAAATGAACCTTAGAAAAAAGTATCTGTCCCTGACTTAATTAATTTTAACGGGCGCACTGAGTGACATGCGCCCAATAAAGTTGGCAGTGATGGATGGAAAATAGGTCAATATTTTAACGTCGAATAAGAAGTGTTAAGTAACCATTTGTGATAACTTAATTATTTGTTTCGGTATCTGTTGGATTTTTTTAACCATCGACGAGTAAAAATTTGCACATTTGTAAAATATATACTTTCTAATAATTTCACCGTTTCGCTTGACTGACGCATGAATAAAGTGATGAGACCCATGGCTATGTTAAGTTTACATAAGGCTGATTAATACGCAACGTGCATACAAGTAGATCTTAAGCAGGGTATTCAAAAGTGTTCATTTAATCGCGAATAGCGTATAGGCTGTCTGGAGGGAGAGCGCAGGTGGGCGGCAGTTTCGATCCGTGGCGTCTGTCGTCTTTGCGGGACGTTTTTGTGAGTAAGCGCGCGAAATAAAACTGAGCGGAATACGATCCATTTCTCGAAGAGCATCTGACGTCATGTTAAATATAGCGCAGTCGTCAGGAGGTGAACAGCCGGTAATTAGCGAGAGAGGGAGTCGCGTCTGAAAGAAGGGGCGAGTCCACTATCGCGGAGGTGGGAGAACTTGGCACGCGTGGAGCGGGGTTCCTGTCCGTAGGCTACTTGTGAACAGAACATGCTATCAGTGGCGTCCCCACCGCCACTGACTAACCATTGTAAACGTGTCAGCTATAGACGCTGCTAATAATTGCGAGGGTAAGATTGAAATGCAAAAAAAATAAACTTTCAAACACGTTATGGAGAGATCCATTGCAAAACGGTATTGCATATAGAAGGCAGGGCACGAAAAAGCCAGGGTACCATGCTAAATAGGTGTCGACCTGTAGAATTCGCGTTATTATTTGGCATCAGGCTAAACTCCACAGTACTGTATATACTGGAGCCGGCGTCGTTTCCCCATTGGCTGCTGCATAGTTGTGAAGTCACTCCCTTTCTGACTGAACTGCGCGTGATTGGGACAGGCAATTGTGATGTGTTCATTTGCCAAATAAAGTATGGTCCAGTGACATACGTATTAGAAAATTAACAGTGTTAAAAGTTTAAATTGTGTCTAAATAATAACGCGAATTTTGCAGGTCTCTCTAAATAGGAGTAGTGTATTTCCGCTGGATCGGGGAGGTCAAGTGTCAGTATCTAGGAACTGTCATTACTACCTACTTTAAGGTTGAAGTAAAGCAACTGCCTATACAATGTGAAGAACTCATAAAACATTTAGTATTTACACTATCAAAATTGTCAGAAAAGTACGATTTATGCTGTATATGAAAGAAGAATGCATATATTTTGCAACATTATAAAATATTTCTCTAAAATATATTTTTTAAATATAAAAAATAGTCGATTAACATAGCCTGTATTTTTTAACAAAATTTAAACCCATTTCAATTCTGCATGTTTTAGAAAGTAGAATTTGCAAGAAAATCTTCGTAATAATATATCATCATAATGTTTACTATGATTGCGTGTAAGAAAATTGTAATAATAATATAGGAAAAAATGTCTATAATTATTTCCATGTGCGTCCATTTGTCACAAACATTTATGACTGAAATTGACGTAAATGAAGGTAATTATAAAATGATATGATACCTTATTACTATGATTTTATTACACATGACCACAGTAAATATTATGACGATCTTTCTTGAAGTAGATTTTCCATAAAATTCTGTTATTTTAATCGATTTTTTTTACATTTAAAAAGTTTATTTTAGTAAAATATTTTATAACATTGCAAAATACATATATTTTTCTTTCAGATACAGCATAAATCGTACCTTTCTGACAACTTTTATGGTGTCTGAACTACTTTTTTATGAGTTCTTAACATTGTATAGTCGGGTGCAGTGCTCCATAAGCAGTTACTTTACTTCAATCTTAAGTCAAGTGGATAAGTTTGGGCGGTTCTTAACATCGAGCAGCGCCAGAATGCAAGGTCTGGGGCAAATGGGAGATCCCCGAGAAAACCCGCCGATCGGCGGCGTCGTCCGGCAAGATTTCCACACGCGAGCTACCTCGCCGGGAACAGAATCCAGTGGGAGGCGAGTAGTCTGACCACTAGATCACCGCAGCCTCACTTACCTTGAGGAAGTGTCTTCTGTGTTAAGTCAATTATTTGTAACGGATTGTAAGCAAGAAACGTTGTGATTAATTCTTAGAATTAATTGGAGAGCCTGTAGGATTTTGTGTGTCTGTTAATAACGCACTATCCGCTTCGGAAAAAAAAATCATTTTAAAAATATATATTAAAAAAAACAACAATTTTTCTAGAATATAGCAAAAGATGTCTTGCACTAGTAATTCATCCAAAGTAGTAGGGGCGACGAGGTTCTAGGTCACTTTTGATTTATCGGATTAACCCTTTGATATCAAATTGATATCAAAAGGACTAATCCTTAATACGATCTTAATAATATCGAAATTATTAATCCTATTTTAATCTGATGGATTTTTATTAGTCCTTAATCCGATCTTAATCTGATCGATTTTTTAAATTCTCATCTGATAAAATGGTATGAAATTTTGATTGATTGGTCCAATAAATTTTATTGAATTAATCATTCAAAAATTGTTGTGTGATAAGTGTATAGTTTGTTTGTACTTTCTTTCTTTCTTTTGGTGGCGGTTGGGAGCAGCTCTGGCAGATGTCAGGACGACAACTGGTACTCGGATGAGGTGTGGTGTGTTGGGTACAGGGTATATATATATATATATATGGTATATATATATATATACCAGGGTATATATATATATATATATATATATATATATATATATATATATATATATATATATATATGAAATATAAATATATATATATGAAATATAAATAGATTAAAATATATTTATTGGTTAATATTGCAAATGAAAGGGCTTGCAAAAGTGCTCACTTTACAGTGAACAGTATATACCCTGGAGTATAGCGTGCACGCCATTGAACTCGCGAAGTTTTCCTATTCGTGCCAATCGGGTCTACCAAGTTGCGTATGGTTTCCCATTGGTTCGTATAGTGTTGGGCGGGTTAGATGGCTGGGTGCCTATTGGCGGATAATCCTGGCCCCGTGTTGCTGAGTCGTTGGGGTGAGGTTCGTGAAGTCCGTAACAGTTTAGCATCTGGGTTAATTGTAACAGTAATACACGTATTAAAGAAAAAGTTAATAAATAGAATTACACTTGTGGCACTTTTGCACAAAACTCAGCACACCCATATATATATATATATACCATATATATATATATATATATATATATGGGTGTGCTGAGTTTTGTGCAAAAGTGCCACAAGTGTAATTCTATTTATTAACTTTTTCTTTAATACGTGTATTACTGTTACAATTAACCCAGATGCTAAACTGTTACGGACTTCACGAACCTCACCCCAACGACTCAGCAACACGGGGCCAGGATTATCCGCCAATAGGCACCCAGCCATCTAACCCGCCCAACACTATACGAACCAATGGGAAACCATACGCAACTTGGTAGACCCGATTGGCACGAATAGGAAAACTTCGCGAGTTCAATGGCGTGCACGCTATACTCCAGGGTATATACTGTTCACTGTAAAGTGAGCACTTTTGCAAGCCCTTTCATTTGCAATATTAACCAATAAATATATTTTAATCTAACCTTAGGCGTTAACTTCTGAGAACAGTGGAATGTACACATTAAACATTTATTTTCAAATATGGTGAAAGGTTAGAGGATGGCTGAAAGAAAAAAGTAACTAGGTTCTTAAAAAGTACTCATTTTACCTTGAACAGCGTATAGTAAGTTTACTCTGTCCAGCTGCCTGCTGTCACAGTGAGTATGCGTTGTTCGCACTGTGTTTACACACTATTTCTTATCAAACCATTGCAAAATCACCCCTTTTTTGACGCGTTTGGTTGTTTCTGAAATATGTCGTGCATCACAAGCCTTTCATTCCTCTGCTAACATAAAAATATCTTGGTTTGATTGGACTTTTACCTATATTTTATCTATAAATTATAATATTCCATTTATAATTAAATCAAATAAAAGCAGGGAAAATACAGGTGTGTTGGTTACGCTTAGTAACAAATATCACTAAAGTGAGTGCGCATAAATGCGGTGCGTAGTCCCTTTGGTGTAATTTTAAAAAATTGTTTAAGCTATTTTTGCATGAGGCAAAGCGATAGCCTTAAAGAAGTATTTTAGCAGGGCTTCAGGGAAGTCTGACGGCGCCATGCATGTACTATAACTAGTTTTACGACAAACCAAGCAAGGGCATAGGATTAGGTCCACGTTTCGTAACAAGTTTGACATTTCTATTTATATTTCGATTGAATGTATACAGTGTCGAAAAATGAATATTTTGATATTGGTTTTGTTCTTTGGTTTCCATGTTTATATTTACGGCTTCTTATTTACCAATGGATACATACAATTTAAATAGTTGTAGAGATCTTAAAATCTTAAATATTTTACGTACAGACCATTGTCATTAAACTTTAAAAGATAATAATTGTGTTATTGTGTAAATAATCCTGCAGGGAGTGTCAAAAACCGATCCAGTTACAAACATACAGTAACGAAACTATAGCTGCATTTGAAGTCTTAATTAGTCCTCAAAATAATTCGAGGAATCTCTTCCATACTTTAGTTAGACACGCGGTTATCAAAACAATGGAAAATTCTGAGCGAAAATTATTTGCGCATCTCGCGTCGGACTGTGATTGCAGAGAGGATTGTTCGAAATGCTGATAAAGTTCTGACGTCACTCGTGCCTCACTAGCTCTACGGGTTGTTTATCATGATCCTCTTCAACGCTCGGCGATCCCGGGCGCTGATGATTGGTCTTCGCCAACTGTTACTCTTCGCTGGCGATGTCTTGCCACGAGTTGTGCATGCCGCCATCACATTGGACACTGTTGCTCTCGATACACCTAACAAACTTCGATATACTTGCTACAACTAAGTGCGCCCTAACAATTTCACCTCGTTGAGAGTCAGAGGGGTCTCTCTATTTTTGGAGACCACTTTGGGGAGCCTGCTCGCCTCCCACCAAGGCGATCCGTGTCCAATCCTTGGCCGGGTCACTCCGGATTTTCGCATGTGGGAATAGTGCCGAACAGTACCGTGCTCGGCGGATTTTCTCGGGGATCTCCCATTTCCCCCGCCCTTTCATTCCAGCGCTGCTTCATATTCACCTCAGTCACCCTCACTGACTCTCAAAACCTCGATGTTAGGAGCCGTCCAAACCTCTTCGCTCACTCGCTCACCATTTTTCCTCATCTACGTCTGGCCGATTGCACGCACGCATACAAACTACACAGCCTAGCGAAATGCAGGACAATGTCCGCCATTGCAATAACAAACGACTGTCGCGGCGCACGAATTACTCGTGTTGCCGACTCAGACGCTGTCTCACAAAGATGCTGTGTTCCAGAACACGGGTATTTCCATTATTTTGCCAACCACCTGCGTGCTCGTATTCACCAGTCAAAGAATCTACATAGTATAATCAAGAACGAAAGTTTCCGGCGTCATGCACTATACGCCCACATGACGAGAGGGGAGGAGGCCTAGGGGGATCGATAGTGCCCCATGGGGGAGGGGGCGAGTTATGGTTGCCGACACCCCACCACTTACCCGGCGTGCCCGGGGGGGGGGGGGGAGTGTTTATGTGCCCGTCAATTAAGTTTCATGGAAGGCGCATTTTTCGACCGATTTTCATGGGATTTGTGGGAGGGTTGTCTTTCTATGCCACGCCCTCGTCCAATGGCTAGTTAGGCCCTTCAAACGTATGCCTATACTGGTGTCCGCTTCAACCAAGGACACGAGTCGCTTACTCTTTTCAAGCCCTCGATCGTTTTCGGATGCGCAACTGTTGGGAATATTTCGATTGTTAGTATTTATAACTTTACACGGCCGCGTAAAAAAACACTCTCTAACGTCACAAATACAAACGAAAATAGCGTAGAAAGAAATTCGACGTGATAAAATTCGAAGTGGGAACGAACGCAGACGTCCGAATTCGCAAATGAATATTTCTCACGAAGAGAACAACAGCTAACATGGGAACGGTATAAGGGTAATTTATCAATGCCACATTGCACAACATTTGAACTCAGCCTGTGTTAAAGGGCGCTGCCCACCTGGCTCTTGATTTGAGTCGCAGTGTGTTTGAAAACCACTTGAACGCGTTCCCAGTATTCCGACATACGAAAATAAAACACACTATATTACGCTGACGACTTCACGTAAGTTAGAAGTACTACTTCCGAGCCCTCAGACGAAGCGCGAAACGGCTTACTCGCATCGCTGTTTCCAAATATACTCGTCGTAAACATGCAAAGCTGTTGTAGGGACCCGCACTGAATTATGCTGCACTCTTTCCACCAACATAATAATAGTGTCACCGCTTTAAGACCCATAGCTAAACGCAGCACGGCGAGAACATTGTACGCCATTTCAGAGCCTTGCTGATAGGGGCGATGAGGCAGTAGGCGCACATATCAGTGTCACCCTTATCGCTCCCGCCCGTGCTTCTGTGCCATATTTAACTTAAATTTGTTTCTTCCTGACTCAAATCTGGGTGGATTTATTGAAAATGAGAAACCAGAGAACGCTTATTAACTAACAGGTAGGTACCAAAATTTGTACAGGACTATTCAATGTAATGCTTCTCTAATGAAACATTTTCAGTAAGACACCCTGACTCATCTATTGGGACACTTAAACAGATAATGTCTGTATAAGGAGTGATACAGCCTCTTTGGGCTGTTCATGTTAAACTGAGCACTTTTGAAAGCCCTGCTTTAGATCTAGTTGTATGCACATTATTCTCACGCCATACATATAATTATCATTGCCATGGACCCGATCACTTAGTTCATGCGTCAGGTAAGTGAAATTGCGTAATAATTGGAAAAGTAGATTTTTCACAAACTTACTGATTCTTACACTTAGGTACATACATAAAACACAGAATAAAAAAAAAACCATTTCAGTATTCGTTAATATTTGGCTTGTACTTTTATTTCAACGTTAAGAGGAGGAATTACTTTTCCTTCCTCATTACCAACTTTACATGAAGCTACGGTGGTGTAGTGGTTAGACTGCTCGCCTCCCACCTAGGCGAAACGGTTTCGATTCCCTTCGGGGTCGCTCCTGGATTTTCGCATATGGGAATCGCGCCGGACGATGCCGCTGGTCGGCGGGTTTTCTCGGTGACCTCCCGTTTCCTCCGCCCTTGCGTTCCGGCGCTGCTCCATACCTCGTGTCACTCTCATTGGCTCTCAATCTCTCCAGTCTCCCATCAACTTAACAGGGCGCTTCCCAGTCGGTAAGACCGTTAACATACATGTAGGTATAGGCTGTTCACGGTAAAGGGAACACTTTAGTGGGTCTAGTTGCTTTTTTCATTCAGACATTTTCCATCCTTTATCCGCCTTTTTAAAATAAATATTGGCATAAAAGTAATAAAAATAGTGTGTACATTCCACTGCACTTGGAAGTTAAAGTCTAAGGCTAAAATAAAATGTATTTATTTAAAATTATTCCAAAAGAGAGGACTTTCAAAAGTGCTCACTTTACCACGAATAGCCTATAAGGGCGGTGACATTTTTCAAAGGTTGATTTCAAATAACCGTGAGCAAGCTGATAGGTTGTTCACGGTAAAGTGAGCATTTTTGAGGCCCTAGTTACTTTTTACTTTCGCCATCTTTATTCTTTAGCCATATTTTAAAATAAATATCGCCATGCAAATAATAAACACAGTGCGTATATTCCACAGCACTCGGAAGTTAATATCTAACGCTAAAATAAAAAAACACATTTATTGACTATTATTCGAAATGAAAGGGGATTTCCAGAAGTGCTGAAATAGCCGGGCTGCTGCACAAGTGTCCTGCAGTTGGAAAAAGGCGGGCGCGCGCCCCCTCATCACCTCCCCTGGCCAGCTGTAAGTGGAACACTAACACACCGGCGAACTGGGTCGAGCACCTGGACCACACTTCTTGGTTGGACTAGGTCCAGCGCCGGTCTGGCTTCGAGCCCCTGTGACGCGCTGCGCTCACTCACCAGGCGCAGCTACAGAAGCCACGCCAGAGCGTCTAGAGAGTTTTTTTGTTTTTTAGGGTAAGCAACATGATAACCTCACTATTTGAGTTGTTTAGATATCATTTAGTTAAATGCCATTAAAATGTGATACGTCACACACTTTGCAATACAATAAATGGTTGGTATAGGCTGTTCACGGTAAAGCGAGCACTTTTTAAGACCCTTCCGAAAGTTATCAACCCCTTATAAATATACCTTACTGCAGTCTCAGACGTTAACATTTCAGCGTGAAGAAATGTATACACTGTGTTTATTAGTCATATTACAATGTTTACGTTAAAAAGTGACAGAAAGATAGAAATGAATTGAAATGAAAAATTTAGCAGGGACTTAAAAAGCGCTCACTTTACCGTGAGCAGCCTATATAAGACGGGCTGTGGTTCCATTTTCAATTTCTACTGACAAACTCAACTTCCAACTTAGCTCGCCCCTCACATGCATTTGCCGTTTCATAGTACCCGTCATTAGTTATAAAAATGTAAACGAAATTAATTTAATAATAATTAAACTGAATATTATTTAGAGACAAGGTTGCAAATTAAAAGAAAATTCCTGTTTTCCCGAACACTTTCATCTACTTTCCAAGGGAAAATGTAGGATTGGATGACGCAAGAGAACGCCTGCGTACCCTGCCCGTGTTGTTGCTTGCGAGTTCGATTCATCGCCAGTCGCTCCGAAATAAATACTCGATAACAACACTATGCGTGTACACGAAAACTCTGTTTCTCGAAGGGAAAATGTAGGATTGGATGACGCAAGAGAACGCCTGCGTACCCTGCCCGTGTTGTTGCTTGCGAGTTCGATTCATCGCTAGTCGCTCCGAAATAAATACTCGATAACAACACTATGCGTGTACACGAAAACTCTGTTTCTCGAAGGGAAAATGTAGGATTGGATGACGCAAGAGAACGCCTGCGTACCCTGCCCGTGTTGTTGCTTGCGAGTTCGATTCATCGCTAGTCGCTCCGAAATAAATACTCGATAACAACACTATGCGTGTACTCGAAAACTCTGTTTCTCGAATGGAAAACGGGAAACTTAAAGAGTCAAACATTTCCGATATGTATTGGGTGAGCACTGATCACCTTGCGTCTACGGAGTACTCGCCCTTCCAGTTCACGGCCACCCGCATTCAGGGAGGGTCGGCATGGATGACGTGGGTCTGGCGCCGGTTGCAGTCGAGTCGAGGGCTGTCGGTCGGCGCCGAGACACTTTGTAGCCCGGACATATTTCCTACACATTCATGCCTTTACGCGCATCTCAACTATAGCACGTTCGTGGTTTATTCACACTGTTTGAATCAAATCATTAAACAAAAATCATCCTGTGTATAATCCGTTCACGGTTACTCCACACTTTTCTGGAGCCTTGCTGAAGTTCTGCTTCCACGATATTCCTCCGCCTCGTGTAACCGAAGCTCAACCGAGTCGAAAAAATTACACCAAAGGTGAACGCACTGAATTCGTGCGCACTCAGCTGTAATAAGATTTTGCATGAGAACTATTTATTACTTGGGGCTACCGCCACACGTGCTTTCTCACTGTTTTTGTTCATATCTATTATAAATGAAATATTATAATTTATAAATAAAATATATGGTAATACTTCAATTTAAAGAAAAATATCACACTTTTGCGTTAACAGAGGTATAAAACGCTTGTGACATACGGCATATTTAGGAAATAATTAAACTCGTGATATATGGGGCGATTTTTCAAAGGTTCGATTTAAAAAATGTGAAGGAACCCGGATAGACTGTATGATGTGTGTGGTTGTTTCCTATATAATCCATATAACACAGGCGTATTATACGTGTGTCAACATAAAAGTACATAAAACGTGTGGAACGGAAAGGCAGAAAAAAATTGAATGACGAACCACGAAACGTAAAAAAAAAAAACGGCGGGAAATACAGGCGCGTGTTTACATCTCTGGGACGACGCGAGAACTTATTGCAGCGCCACTGGCGTCTTGATTCTTGACTGCGTCATCAACGGTCCACAGGCGTCAGTGCGCTTATCGCGCACGTGACGAAGGACTGTAAACACGGCTCCTGCATCAGCCTTGCTGCGTTCAATGCCCCGGGTGAGAGCGCGGTCAACCAGAGCGTTATTTTGCACACTCGAGGCCTTCGAGTGCGAGAAACGCTACGGACCACTCAAGCAAACGTTTCAGATACCGTAATCGCCTTTCTGAGCAAGGCTGTTAACTGGTGTCCATTCTCTCCCTCGGTAACTCCTCTTTCAGTGGTGATCCTGACATTTCAATTAAAGCTTAATTATTACGTAAAAGCGTGCAGCACACCCCCGTACTACACTCTATAAAAATTGTAATTTTTTTATAGAGAAATTCTTTGTAATCTTACATAAGTCTATAGCTGATTGTGCAAAAACCAGGGGTGATGTAAAGTGTAGTTGCGAGTAGAAAGAAATGCATTGCACGTTTCAATAATGTAAATCGCTTAAAACAACTCAAATAACCAAAGTGGTGCAACTTTAAAAAACACGTGACGCTATTACTCATTAAATGTTAATGTTTCATACATACACAAAACTCTTACAGTGAGACAAATGCGCACTTCTTGGCCGAATAACTTCACTAGTAATCTGTAGGTATTTACTGCTATATTCATTGCAAAAAATAATCACAATGTCCGTAAGTCAGGTTAGCATTGTGGTAAGGAAGTAGGATGGCAATAATTCAAGGGATGTGGTTTCTAGTCCCTGTGTAAATTTCTTCTTTCCGTGAATTATATTTTGAAATAATTTTTCCCTCTATTCTTGTTATTAATTCGTCACATTTGTTTTCTAGAAGGGGAAAAATAATTTTATGTCCACTTCTTAATAATGTAGTTACAGTAATACAAGCATGTACTGTGCAATATTACAAATATATGTTTTGGAGATTTTACAAGAAAACTGTTTGTAGTTCTACAAAGGATTTTCTCAGCAACTGCGTTTCCAAGGATTTCTGTTGTAGAAGTACAAAAGGAATTTTACAGTGTAATTTAGGTATCATATACAAGAGTTTGTATTCCTGAAAATGATGGTGAAAAAGCTCGTTATTTCTGTTTAAATTTTTTAAAAAATCCCACAGGAGGAAACGGAAAAAGGACACTAGTATTTGTACGCGAGATTTAGAATTACAATTGTAAGCAAAGGCCACTAAAATTAGTAAAAATTTTTGAATAAAATTTAATTTAATTCTTTTTAGTACTGAAGGTCAGCTCTCAGTTTGGTTGCGAAGGTAGGCGGCAGTCAGAACGTACACTTTGAATCCTTCGCCACGCGGAGTCTCCGGATATGAACTGTGAACATTTATCTACCCTTGGAGAGTGAAAACCCAGCAATGTATTTTCACTGCGTCGTTAGCTTTTGAAAGATATCGCAAGAGCATCGAAGATCGTCTAATGTAAATATATTATTTGCAAAATGCTGAAATAAAGATGTAGATAACTTGAAAATCCTGTTACACGTTCAACTATACAGTACTTGGGCAACCGTTAACTATACAGTACTTGGGCAACCGTTAACTATACAGTACTTGGGCAACCGTTAACTATTCAGTACTTGGGCAACCGTTAACTATACAGAACTTGGGCAACCGTTAACTATACAGTACTTGGGCAACCGTTAACTCGGCTTTTCAATACTTAAAGTTGTGTAGAGTAAGAGACGTTTCCTGTGCCGTGTTCTCTAACTGATGATTTCAACGGGGACATGTATTTAGATGAGAAATGGTTAGTGTAGACCCACGCCTTTGCAGATCTACGTGTGTCGCAGAAAACCTAGGCGATGACATGAAGCCGAGGTTAGTTAACGTCAAGAGATACAAACATTTGTTAAATTTGGACTAAACTCTTGGGAGATTGACTGCAGTTAATCTAGGCTTGTTTACAGTATATCTTTTAGACCCATCGCCGTGACTTTCAATGGCAACATGGCTCTGCAATAGCAGATATACGCAGTAATAATTGTTCATTTCTTTTTCTGTGCACTGAGGGCAAACGTGGTGGTGCTGACTGCAAACACATTGCCACTTTCATGATCAAATTGGCTTGCCCTCCGTAAGCACCATACTCTACTCGATGTGGGGGGGGGGGGGCCCGCGGCGGATGAGAGGTTAGCACGCTCGCCTCCCACCAAGGCGAACCGGGCCCAATCCCAGGCCGGGTCATTGGATTTTCACAAGTGGGAATCGTGCCCGACAATGCCGTTGGTCGGCGGGTTTCCTCGGGGATCTCCCGTTTCCCCCCACCCCCTCATTCCGGCACCGCCCCACATTCACTTCAGTCACCCTCATCGGCTCTTGAGACCTCGCTGTTAAGAGCCGCCCAAAACTCTTCACTCACTCACTCGCTCTACTTGATGTGCGACTCTGTTCTAACGTTCGCCGTATCGACGTATTTCACTAGCCGCAGTTTCCTTTGTTTATTGGCCAACATGTTTCGTACGAAGACATCTTGTTACTTGACCGGACCAATCCACAGTATCGTACGAATACATCTTGTTACTTGACTGGACCAATCCACAGTATCGTACGAAGACATCTTGTTACTTGACCGGACCAATCCACAGTATCGTACGAAGACATCTTGTTACTTGACCGGACCAATCCACAGCAAGGTTACTCCGGTAGTGACTTGAGGGCAGGCACCTGAGACGCGTAGCATTTTAAACCATCCAATCGCTTTTGCAGATTGTAGTTCAAGTGTGTTGAAACACGATTACATAGATAGATCTTTTTGCGAAAATCGGGCGCCCCCTCCCCCCCTCCCTTTGCACGTGTCCTGTTTCTCTGGTGTTAGTAACAGTATTCGTCACTTCTGATGAAATTTCCCACTGCACGCTCTCACATATTTTGCAACATCTGTTACATCTCATATTCGAAAGGTTTTGTAACAGCCAAATATATATATATATACACATGGAAAATCCGCGGGTTCATTTTGAGACAGTTTAGACTTCGAAAACTTTTGTATTCCTCTCGCAGTTGCACCACACTTTACTAGATCTGCTCTCAAGGGGTAGAGATCTTCGCCAAGTTGGACTGGCGTACAGTACGTTCCTCCATAACTTCATTTCCAGGTTCAATATCAAAAAACCAAGCTTGTCAAAGTGCAGGGAACATCTTAACAGTCATTTCGAAAATACGACTTATTTCTCTACCGTTGCTCCTTTCACATCTATAGCCGTAATAAAAGATCTCCTCATAATTTAAGAATTCCTGTCCCACATGGAGAAATACGGATATAACTGTAACTGTAGAAAGTTAAAAAAAAATTGCTATTAGTATATAGTGTAGATATTTTCTTTCGTGGACAAGTGCAGGGGCAGGAGGATCGAGGATCCGTCCGCCATCTTAGATTCCTCTGTGCCACGCCGAGCTTTGATTTTCAATGTCCGGCCATAAAGTTTACTTACGAGGATAAAAAAAACCATGGTTGGGATATATTATTCTCCTTAACTGCGCAGTACCATTAAAAACAGCAACTGACGGTGGAACCAATTTTAATTTGTTCCCCACGTTTGTCATCTGAGCACTTCTGGGAGCCCTGCTACAAGATATAGTCTATTTGCGGTACCTAGATACACACTTTTTGGATCAAACATTCGAAAAGTCATCCCGTGTATGACGTGGTTAGTTGTTTCCTGGGTATGTCACATATCACAAGACTGTTCAGCAAAAACTCCCCAGAATTTTTGTTAAATTGAACTTGGATATATATATTTTTCTATAAATGATAATAAATATGAATAAAAACAGAGATTACACGTGTTTTGATGATACCAGTCAGAAATAGTTCTCATGCAGAATATTATTGAGCTGAGTGCTCACGAATGTGGTGGATTGTACCGGTGGTGTCATATTCTAGACTTAACTAAACTTCGTTTGCATATAGCGAGGAGTATCCTGAGAGTTGAACCCTGAGCAGGCTTTCAGAAACGTCGGAAGCAACCATGAGTATATCATGTCAACAAAACAATATTGCAATCACTGTTCTTTAATGAGCTTCTTCTAATAAATCAGCAGACCTACATAACCACTGTTCCTGCAGTTCAACGTCAGCTGAGAGTTAACATAAACCGATCTCGAAGTGCTAGACGAAAGACAAACTTAGGCTTGGCTGTGTTGGGGACACGATCGTTTGTTTTGCGTGAATACGTCTACGTTGACGCGCTCTGATGCCTTGATGCATTTTTTTTTTACGTTCCCGGCACCGCTTCACTCGATCATATGGGGTTTTATGAGTATCACTGGATTACTTTGAGATGCTCTTTCCAACCGTATACCATTTCTGTATTTGACTTGGCTTTTTGACGAGTATAGGCCGAAATTGTGTTGAGTTTTCTTAATTTTTTACATTAAACTCACACAATTTCACCATAACCACACCACACAAATGTATTTATACACGCAATCGATTGATTTTGACGAGAGCTGTCGATTGAAACATAAACGAGCGTCATAGATTCTCCTATTCGAAAGTTATACTACGCAGAAGTTATGATACGCGCCGAAACGAACTCAATATTGCTCCCTCCCCCCCCCCCCCCCGGGTCGCTCGCAATGCTTCACAGTCCTCACTCAACGTAACATATTCTTTGATCCTTTGGCAATCGATTGGTGTAATTGAATTTTGAATGCTGACGATATATTTGGAGCTGCAATGCCAAACTGTTTCCCCCGATTTTGTTATCATCGGATTTTCTGGATTGCCTCCCACTGTGTTGCAAATTTAAAGACGTATTCACGTCAAATAAACTGTCGGAAGTTTCGGACAATTCGACGACGAGAAATACAGGCATGTGTTCACACGTGTGGGAAGGCGTCACATTTATTTTCTTTTTGCAAGCTTTTATTTAACATCACTTGTTTGTGTGTACGGTAGGTGTCTGTGAGGTGTCTGCCCGGCGCCCACCAAATCACTAGCAATCACGATGTATTTGGTGGACAATTTATCGATTACTGGTGGCGCGTAGAGTTTCAGTGCCGAGGAAGTCCTCATTTACACATGGCTGTGTGGGTAAAACACCACCCAAACTTTGAAACACAGTAAGGAGTTCAAATGATCGACTGCGTGTATGCGAAATACCATTCGAGGATTCCGATCTGCGTGAGCTCGTATTGAAATGTAAAATATACCGACATACACACACGTGTAAGATGAATAATGCACATTCAAAATGCCGGTCCAACTTACCGCGAAAAGAGTGCACTGAAACTCGCCTGATCGCAAGCAATACTGATGACGGACGAGTCTGTGGATGTATAAATAGTCTACCTATACAATAATAATAAAAAAAATAGGCGAGACTAAAAAGTGAAAAATAAATTAACTGCAAAAACGTTTTAAAACCAAGCTTTTGTTTACAAATGAATTAAAAAGATAAGAATAATTATAGTAGTACAAATTAACATTTTTGTATCGATTTATATTTAGTATGTAAAATCTCGACGCGAATAGTTAAGAGCATTACGCAAGATATGTGCTTGCTACGCTTACGCAAATGAGGTATACGTTCTATATTGCGAATAGTCAAGAGCCTTACGCAGTACATATGCTTACTACGCTTACGCCAAGCTTTTATATACTAAATATAAAATTATAAAAAAATAATAATTTGTAGTAAAGTTTATTACGGCTGTTCGACCACGTCTTACATGTTGTACAAATTCTGTAACTACTCGTATAATAATTTTTATCTGTTTAGTTCATTTGTAAATAAAAGCTTGTTTTTGAAAAAAGTTTTTTACTGTTAGAACATTTCCTACGCCATTGGCGTCTTTATTCGTGACTACTTCGCCCAACCCGGTGTCGAAAGGCAGCTGCAGACGTCAATAGACTTATCAAGCGCGTGTCTGGCAGACTTGAATCTCCATCGTGGACCTCCAAGAAATGTTCACATTAAAAGCCGAAGTCTCCAAAGCGTCACGTCGAAATCGCGTATCAGTGGGGGATGGCGCACGAGATTCGCGTTCAAGTCAGTTCGCAGTGACGTGGGTACTTTTGAAATCAACCTTTGAAAAAAATAAAAATAAAAAAAGACTGCCCACGACCTCGTACGTCACAGCTCACGCTGCGCTGCCACGTGGACTGCCAGTTGCTTTGCCAGCGAATTGATCAAAGTAGCCCGAACTAAACCGCGACGCACCACGAGCTGAGTTTTAAATTTACTCCATCCATGGCTACCTCCAACATTCCTGAAGCCCTGCAAAAGTTCCACTTTTACGACATCCGTCTTCCTCGTGCAAAGATTAACTGTGCCAGAAATTTTACCCACAAAACGGACAACGCACCGCAATCGTGCTCACTCAGTTAAATGACATTTGGCAAATAACTCTTTCTTCCTAATAACTACCGACACACCTGTGTTCTCACTGTTTTGATTCGTGTTGATTCCTAAATGAAACCACGTAATCCTACTATATAAGGAGACGATAGCTGTCTGTCCGTCTTTAATACTTCTAAGTCCCTTGAAACTCAACGAAAGATCTTCAAATTTTGCAGAGCAAATCATCAGAGTCTAATACAGGCCAAGTTCGAATTTCAGCAAGATCAGACGACGTAAGAACTCATTTTTTAATTACTTTTTTCAATGAAAGTTTTGTATTAATGCATAGAAATTATTGCATAGAGATATGAAGGTAATGGAGTATCACTTTTTTACTCTAAATGTCTCGCTTCAATGTTGAGTTAATTTCACATCAAGTGGGGCCTTAGTGGCCCAGTGGCTAGAGCGATCCCAAGTGGGGCCGCAGTGGCTCAGTGGATAGATATGTATCAAATGGGGCCTCAGTGGCAAATTGGCTAGAGCAATTCCAAGTGGGGCCTTAGTGGCCCAGTGGCTAGAGCGATCCCAAGTGGGGCCGCAGTGGCTCAGTGGATAGATATGTATCAAATGGGGCCTCAGTGGCAAATTGCCTAGAGCAATTCCAAGTGGGGCCTTTGTAGCTCAGTGGATAGAGCTATTCCAAGTGGGGTCGCAGTGGCTTAGTGGATAAAACTATATCCAATGTTGAGTTGATTTTACATCATTATTTTTCCAGTCTTTGTATGATAACAATTTGTAACATCGTAACTATTCGAGACACGTGACCATTCTAAAAACACGGTCACGGGCTAACCCCTAGTTTATAAATAAAATATAAGAAAAAGTTTTCGGTATGGCCAAAAATAACAAGATACTTTTATTTACACAAGTATTAAACGCTTGTTATATATGACATATTTAGGATACAACCAAACACGTCCTACATGGGGTGATTTTTCAAAAGTTCGATTCACAAAGTGTGAAGAAACCGCTAATATCCTACACTTCCATTTCTATACACGACATAAACAGTATTTGCATATCAGAAACAAATTTAAACTCCTGACAAATCCACGGATTCACTTGCATGGCTCGTGAATAAAGTTAAAAGGCCCATGGCAGTGTAAAGTTTTCGTACGGCAGAAGGATACAAAAGAAGAAAAGTAGTTCCCTGGAAGGGCTTTCGAAAGGGACGGCATGCACTACCTTAAAAAAGGGCAGAGCTGCAAGAACTCGCAAGTTTGCATTATTTTTACTTTACTGCACCGCACTTTGTTACAAAGGACAGAAAAGCTTCTCGAATAATTTTCAAAATAAGCTGGACTCGAAACACAAGTGCATTTCACGTTTGCTACTGGATCCCAGCACGTAACCACGCCACTCTTACTGCCTGCGACTGCGACATTATTTCCGTTTCTAATTAATCCGCTGTCGGCGAAACTTTCAAACACACGGGAGGATAACAGAATCCAATAAGGGAGAGGGTGGCGGATGGTTTTCATACGTGGCAGTGCGGAGAGCCGGACATGTTCCGGAAATAATGTAGCCCATGATGTGTGTAACTGGAAAGGGCTAGTGATGGGTCTCCCATAGGCTCGCCTAGTCTAAGGGAACACACTACCTCATCGTTATACCGCTGGGTAACCTATTTTTTGATTAGTAAAAGTGGGAGGAGAACCCATGATTAAAAGGATGGAGTAGCACGGGCTGACCCCATTACTCTAGAGTAGGGGTTCCCAAACTTTTAGTTTATCACGCCTCCCGTCAGCAAAAAAAATTACTATGCCCCCCCCCCCTCACCAAGTCATAACTTCATTATTATTATTAGGGTAAAACCAAAACCTTATGAAAGTTTGATATTTTTGTACGCTTAAAAAAGTTTGAATTCTATTTACTAACTGTACAAGTGAACTCAATGTTCTAGAGGTTCCCTCTGCCCGGAGGTGAGATTGTGGATGGACTCGCGCTGGCAGCGGTTTGAAAATCGCAACCCCCGAAAGACGAGCGGGGCATCAAAAGCCGGTATGATGGAGGGTAGTGGGCCTAAAACTCACAATGGATATAATACACCAATAGGGGATTTGGTGAAAAAATCACAGCAATACTCAGAGTGGTGAGGAAGTAGGGGTGCGGGGGCGTGACCTTGTCCGAGGGCGACCTCCGCATGTCACTGCTGGCCCACCTAGTGCAAACTCGCATTTGGCGCAAGAGTGGCCTAAGTGCCTAATTGGCATATACAAATGAGACTAGTTAGTTGTTTGATTAATTGAATAATTTATTAGATTAATTAGTAGATCAATTAAAGTGATTTATTGGAATAATCGATTAATTAAATAGTTTTATATCAAAACATTTTTATTAATTTAATGTAATCTTTGGTAGTAAATATTGTTTGTTAATGTATTCATGTCATAAGGGTCATATTTGCGGAGCAGCATAGATGTGTTCAGTGTGAGGTTCTGGGACCAATTGACCAGAGGAGCGGGCTGCAGCTCCATGAGGCTTAATGAACTGGTTTTAGTTCAGAGATCATACAGTTAAGCTGGATCGCTAGCACTAATGACGCCGAACGTCGCAACTCCAGTGATGGCTTTCCAGCCGGGGTCTGGATGAATGCAAGCCTTGTTGTTGTTATTGTTGTTATTGTTGTTGTTGTTGTTGATGTAGCCCATATTCTACGTTAATACATAGGTGGCTGGAAATAGTAAGTGTTTTATCTTTTAATGTCGGAATCATACGGTCCCAACGAGCACAGCACGACACGACCAAAACCGAAACCACGACCATTTTCAACGTGTGACTGCTCGATTTTACAGCCCGACAGTTTACTGACGCGACACAACGAGTACAATTTTTTGGATCCGTTTAGAAAGCGCTGATTAACTACGATAGTTTCAAAGGCGGTGGGCGGGTTGGGAAATTTGGAATACATGATGGTGAAAAAGTTTTATACCTAATACATACAAGGGTAAAATTGTTATTTATAAGAGTTAGATACAATAATTTTCATAATTTGTTTTCCTTTAAGCTACGTATTTCCCACCGTAGAGAAAGTTTATCATACGATTTCATTTTACAAGTTTGTACACACTGTGCGTGGTGCCGCACGACACGACGAAGTATAGAAATAATTTCTAATCCAAAACTGCTGGTCGTACGACAGAATTGTCGGGCTTATGTCAGATATATCTTGTATTTCACTGGTTGTTTATTTTTTAAGTGCCGTGTCGTGCTTGTCGTGTCTTGCTGGTCGGGGCTATGTGATTCCGGCATAGTAACTCAAGGATGTACTCGGAGAAAGCAGGCACTCGGGAAACGGCGGTTGATAGGCACACAAAGCGAACGTTTTATATTGCGAACTATAATAATAACGTGTGAATGAATAATTCTTCTATTAATGAAGTGTATTCAGGAATATAAGTGTACCTCAGAGATTATGCCAGTGTTGAAGAACGACACGACAATGTGCTGGCAAAGGGCCTAGATTTGCCGCGAGATTGCGTTGTCAAGAACGATGAATTACCGTCTGAGTTGCAGACAGTAAATACAAAAATAGGCGGTTCCGTGCGCAATATCGGCGCCAGCTGCCACGAGTCATAGAGATACATAGTTACTCGCAGGTTCAGTCACATGCAGTGCTGGCGGTGGTAGTTCGTTATCTGCCGCGCCGTGGATTGCCCGTGTCAGGGTCGCGACACTCTTCCCGCCATTATTCTCTCAGGTCAGGTCACAGTCACATTGCCAACATTGAAAATAAAATTGATTTTTTTTTTTTAATTTTTTTCCCCCCACTTTTAAAAATTATGAACATATAAGATTTCTTATTTCGAGGTGGTTAGAAAAAAACAACTTCACTTTTAATATAAAGCAAATTACGCAGTGACGTTTTTGTGGCTTCATACGATCGTTGCGTACTTGTATTACAGCCTTGCATTACTTGATGTTTTGTGCCTTACCTGCTTCTGTGTGTACCGGGGTAGTATTTTCGAATTAGTTTATTATAAGGACAGTGGAAATACAAAGCAGTTTGAAAAGTTAGATTTTCTAAACACAAGAGAATACTGTCCCCCGATTGAATAATTCACTGGATGCGATTTAACAACACGACAAAGCTTAAATCCAAGATGTAAATACAGTTGCCCGCCAGCAGCTGTCTCGCTGTGATATGATTGGCCACTTCGTCTTGATTTGTATTTAAGATATAAAATATAATCATATCTTAAGTTAAGAATTGACACAGCCCTTGAAAACATAATTCATATTCTAAGCACATGGTGTAAGATTTCTGTTAAGACAATCGTAAACCCACCTTAAATTCGTTAAGTCTAGGTCATCAGGTTAGCCAATGAATGAATTCATAGCTTTTAATCGAACTGATGTGCTTTGACAAATGTTATGTTGGTACGCGTTTGTAGCTCGAAATAACAGCTCGACGCAACACACGCAGCAGTGTCGCGCCTCTAATTAGTTGTTCTGTGGCCTGATTCAGTATCACCTCAGGCCAGGTAGCACCGAGTTCCAAGCATGCTCCCTCTACTTAGTTGCTCTGTGGCCTGATTCAGTATCACCTCAGGCCAGGTAGAACCGAGTTCCGAGCATGCTCCCGCTACTTAGTTGCTCTGTGGCCTGATTCAGTATCACCTCAGGCCAGGTAGCACCGAGTTCCGAGCATGCTCCCTCTACTGAGTTGTTCTGTGGCCTGATTCAGTATCACCTCAGGCCAGGTAGCACCGAGTTCCAAGCATGCTCCCTCTACTGAGTTGCTCTGTGGCCTGATTCAGTATCACCTCAGGCCAGGTAGCACCGAGTTCCAAGCATGCTCCCTCTAATTAGTTGCTCTGTGGCCTGATTCAGTATCACCTCAGGCCAGGTAGCACCGAGTTCCGAGCATGCTCCCTCTACTTAGTTGCTCTGTGGCCTGATTCAGTATCACCTCAGGCCAGGTAGCACCGAGTTCCAAGCATGCTCCCTCTAATTAGTTGCTCTGTGGCCTGATTCAGTATCACCTCAGGCCAGGTAGCACCGAGTTCCAAGCATGCTCCCTCTACTTAGTTGCTCTGTGGCCTGATTCAGTATCACCTCAGGCCAGGTAGAACCGAGTTCCGAGCATGCTCCCGCTACTTAGTTGCTCTGTGGCCTGATTCAGTATCACCTCAGGCCAGGTAGCACCGAGTTCCGAGCATGCTCCCTCTACTGAGTTGCTCTGTGGCCTGATTCAGTATCACCTCAGGCCAGGTAGCACCGAGTTCCGAGCATGCTCCCTCTACTTAGTTGCTCTGTGGCCTGATTCAGTATCACCTCAGGCCAGGTAGCACCGAGTTCCAAGCATGCTCCCTCTAATTAGTTGCTCTGTGGCCTGATTCAGTATCACCTCAGGCCAGGTAGCACCGAGTTCCGAGCATGCTCCCTCTACTTAGTTGCTCTGTGGCCTGATTCAGTATCACCTCAGGCCAGGTAGCACCGAGTTCCAAGCATGCTCCCTCTAATTAGTTGTTCTGTGGCCTGATTCAGTATCACCTCAGGCCAGGTAGCACCGAGTTCCAAGCATGCTCCCTCTAATTAGTTGCTCTGTGGCCTGATTCAGTATCACCTCAGGCCAGGTAGCACCGAGTTCCGAGCATGCTCCCTCTACTTAGTTGCTCTGTGGCCTGATTCAGTATCACCTCAGGCCAGGTAGCACCGAGTTCCAAGCATGCTCCCTCTAATTAGTTGCTCTGTGGCCTGATTCAGTATCACCTCAGGCCAGGTAGCACCGAGTTCCAAGCATGCTCCCTCTACTGAGTTGTTCTGTGGCCTGATTCAGTATCACCTCAGGCCAGGTAGCACCGAGTTCCAAGCATGCTCCCTCTACTGAGTTGTTCTGTGGCCTGATTCAGTATCACCTCAGGCCAGGTAGCACCGAGTTCCGAGCATGCTCCCTCTACTTAGTTGCTCTGTGGCCTGATTCAGTATCACCTCAGGCCAGGTAGCACCGAGTTCCAAGCATGCTCCCTCTAATTAGTTGCTCTGTGGCCTGATTCAGTATCACCTCAGGCCAGGTAGCACCGAGTTCCGAGCATGCTCCCTCTACTTAGTTGCTCTGTGGCCTGATTCAGTATCACCTCAGGCCAGGTAG
The DNA here is from genome assembly GCA_029891345.1 of Dryococelus australis. Taxonomy (NCBI): domain Eukaryota; kingdom Metazoa; phylum Arthropoda; class Insecta; order Phasmatodea; family Phasmatidae; genus Dryococelus; species Dryococelus australis. The sequence goes on from CM056995.1 coordinate 352,227,032, forward strand.
CACCGAGTTCCAAGCATGCTCCCTCTAATTAGTTGTTCTGTGGCCTGATTCAGTATCACCTCAGGCCAGGTAGCACCGAGTTCCAAGCATGCTCCCTCTAATTAGTTGCTCTGTGGCCTGATTCAGTATCACCTCAGGCCAGGTAGCACCGAGTTCCGAGCATGCTCCCTCTACTTAGTTGCTCTGTGGCCTGATTCAGTATCACCTCAGGCCAGGTAGCACCGAGTTCCAAGCATGCTCCCTCTAATTAGTTGCTCTGTGGCCTGATTCAGTATCACCTCAGGCCAGGTAGCACCGAGTTCCAAGCATGCTCCCTCTAATTAGTTGCTCTGTGGCCTGATTCAGTATCACCTCAGGCCAGGTAGCACCGAGTTCCAAGCATGCTCCCTTGCGTATTTGTTACTGGCTCGAAGAGTATTGCAAGACATGTCTAACAAACGAGTAAATAAAAAAAAAAAGTGAGTAATATACGTGTGTCTGGAGTGTAGCTTGTCCTCAAATGAATTTGCGACATTTTTCGCCCCACAGTCAACTTAAAAACACTTATAAAAAAAAACACATTTTACACAAAATTGCTAAAGGTAAGTATACACAAAATAAAAGTTTGAACAAAACAATACATGACAACAAACATTGCTCTTTTGGTGAATTGTAACAGAGCAGGTAGAAAGTTGGATAAATTGAAATAATAGGCCTATACAAGGAAAAAAATTACTACACCAAGAGAAAAAGCTTAATAATCACCTAATTGCGTGCGAGAAAGCATATATTTACGTACGAATTCATAGAGCCCGGAATTAAATGGAATAAACTAACTTGTCTGCTGTCTTTTAAACACATAAGTTCAAAATTGGTGTTAAACAAATGAGATTTTAAGATAATTCGAAAACGTCGGAGTTATTACTAACGTAGGTGGATTTAAGTTTTTTAATAAAACGGATGGACTCAGCCGGGATTTGAACCCGTGACCTCCTGCACTCAAAGCAGGAATCATACCCCTAGATCACTGAGCCAATTTCATAGATTGAGATTATGTTTGTTTGAAATGTTGAAAATATGTTTCATGTGTTAATTTCTCGTTTTGTCTTCCCGAGTCGTTTAAATTGCAACAAAATTAGTATGCGTGGCCCTCTCCATTGTTTCGCCCTAAAGAAGAACGTTGAGGTTTTTTTTAGAATGTTTAGATTTTTCAATTATAATTCAATATAAAGGAACAGGCACAATTTTAAACTGACATTTTAAAGATGCAGACCACTGAACGCCTCAGAATCTGAGAAGACAATTAATAACATATGCAAACATACTGTAAACATAGAGTCGTTTAATCTGCATGCAGCAGATCTAGATGTATTTAGTCAGACGGCAGTAAATCATAAGTGGTATAATCGACTGTATGTATTCTTAAAGTCAGGTAACCTGAAGCCAGTATACTAAAGACGTTTAATCCACTGCAGTGCACCAAAACTCATTTAACCATCAAACAGAAACACTTCTTTGTGTGCATCTAAAATATTATAAATAGCTGTGAATTCCTCATATCCAATGAATCCAAAGATGAGTTATATATATATATATATATATATATATATATATATATATATATATATCAAATTTTAATAAATGTTTTACATCCATCAGACAGTGTGCCTTATATACACTATACCTTGCTGTCCATTAACTTTCCCTCATATAGTGTACATGTCATTTAACCCAGTCACTACACCTCCTGTATTTCCAGACGTTTACAAACTGTTACCAGAGTATTTCACAGTAAGCAACGAAGTTTTGGCTCAGAATAGATGTTTATATTTTATTACTGTATGTACAGAAGTTCCTGCTGGTAGACTGATAGCAAAATCTTGCATTCCTAAGTGCGTGCGCATTCTATGTTATTTAAGAATAAATATATTCTATTTTTTTTTTAAATAAGTTTGCGGCAGGATTGTTGCTCCTGGCGTAATAGTTGAAAACTACACCCCCTCCCCCTCCTTCAATTTCCTTATATGTTTATCTACGATGAAAAAAAAACATTTATCAATGAGCGAAGTGAAATAGACCCGCCAGGCATTGCACTTCTCAAGTAGGCAGTTGATACGTGAAGTCCTGTAAAGTAATGGCGCTGAGTGAAATGACACGTGGCCAACTTTTTTTGTTAGGTCGATGAGCGATAAAAAAATGTAATGGAGGAGATAAGTGTTAATGGAAGTAGTATACAGAAGCGAATGTCCTAGTCGCTGATAGTGTATGCATGCTGTCCATACACTTGATAAGCCTGCACTACTCCTGGTAAATTCTGAATGCGTGCACCACGTTCAGGAATATTTATATATATTACGCAAGCAGTATTATGCCCCCAAAAATATTTTTGTCATGGCCAACTGAAGCCGAAATTTGTTTGTTGGATTCATATTCGTCATGTCCACGTATCTAGGGACCGGGTTAATTGGCAGGTTCATTCGTCTCGCAGGGTATATTATACAAACTTGTGCATATCTAGCCTGTTCTTTGGTCGGTGCCCTGGCGAGCAGCGAATTTTATCCCACGCCAGTTGGCAGACGATTCTGTTCTCGCAGTCGTGCAGGATGTGTCGAATCAACTGTCATTTTATTTTAAAAAAAAAATAAGTATCTTAAAAATATAGAATTTAATGTTAAATTAATGCATGTTTTCCAACAAGTAACAAGCACATCGTCAACCAAGTTATGTTAGTCATGGTTTCCATGTTTCTCAGAAGTATGGTAGTTATCATTGTTGGCATAGTTTTAGTAACACAACGATGGCCCAACTTAGCAATTAATGCATGTTTTCCAACAAGTAACAAGCACATCGTCAACAAACAAGTTATGTTAGTCATGGTTTCCATGTTACTAAGAAGTATGGTAGTTATCATTGTTGGCATAGTATTAGTAACACAACGATGGCCCAACTTAGCAATTAGTACCAATTATTAACCTCTACATTCCCAAAAATTAAACAGCATATATAACCGAATGAACATATTTCAAAGAGGAATATCTCAGGTCATGAAGAAACCTTCATATTAAATAAAATACAATAAAGTGGCATTATTTCAATTCAAAAAGTTTGTTCCAAACTTTTACATAAAATGTTGGTCGTCCAACGTTTGCCCAACAGAAAATACACACATATTACCAACAGCATGTTTACTCACTCGTTGCCGAACTTCAGCCAAACATATATATATATATATATATACACACACACACACACACACACACACACACGTGCGATAGGTTCTGGGATTTTCTGGTTTAGTGGCATTGTCTGGAGGCCGTTTAGTAATATCTTAATATTTCCGCGGTAGCGAATTTTTGTTCGCATTTTCAGTTGGGCCAACGTTGTATCAATGTGTGCTCCAGCCCGAAATATAGCCGACCTTTTCAAGAAATTTCCAACGTTGGGTCAACGTATGTTGCTACTGCGGAAGGTATCCGGAACAAATTAACCTTGCAGTACGTGTACGTAAAACAGAAAGAACTTGCGGACCCAGCTGGGATCTGAACCCGGGACCTCCTGCACCCAAAGCAGGAATCATACCCCTAGAACAATTTTTTTTTTTTTTTTGGTGAAAGTTGCCTTTATTGAGAAAGTGTAGGTATTTCGGCGTCACATTACAATATTGAAAAATTCATAACATCTAAACAGCATAGCTTAACCCATTGAAGCTTGAGGAAATATGTTCTTGTATGCTTGAGGCAGAACAACAAATTGAAAGTGAAATTTTTGACCGGCACTGTACGGCCCGGTCGGTAATGTGCCAGGGAGATATTTAAGGGAGGATGATTCTCGCATGGCCAGCTCTACGTGACCTGCTCCAGACTAAGCTCACCTAGCTGCTTGGTAATGTGCCAGGGAGATATTTAAGGGAGGATGATTCTCGCATGGCCAGCTCTACGTGACCTGCTCCAGACTAAGCTCACCTAGCTGCTTGGTAATGTGCCAGGGAGATATTTAAGGGAGGATGATTCTCGCATGGCCAGCTCTACGTGACCTGCTCCCAGACTAAGCTCACCTAGCTGCTTGGTAATGTGCCAGGGAGATATTTAAGGGAGGATGATTCTCGCATGGCCAGCTCTACGTGACCTGCCCCAGACTAAGCTCACCTAGCTGCTTGGTAATGTGCCAGGGAGATATTTAAGGGAGGATGATTCTCGCATGGCCAGCTCTACGTGACCTGCTCCAGACTAAGCTCACCTAGCTGCTTGGTAATGTGCCAGGGAGATATTTAAGGGAGGATGATTCTCGCATGGCCAGCTCTACGTGACCTGCTCCAGACTAAGCTCACCTAGCTGCTTGGTAATGTGCCAGGGAGATATTTAAGGGAGGATGATTCTCGCATGGCCAGCTCTACGTGACCTGCTCCAGACTAAGCTCACCTAGCTGCTTGGTAATGTGCCAGGGAGATATTTAAGGGAGGATGATTCTCGCATGGCCAGCTCTACGTGACCTGCTCCAGACTAAGCTCACCTAGCTGCTTGGTAATGTGCCAGGGAGATATTTAAGGGAGGATGATTCTCGCATGGCCAGCTCTACGTGACCTGCTCCAGACTAAGCTCACCTAGCTGCTTGGTAATGTGCCAGGGAGATATTTAAGGGAGGATGATTCTCGCATGGCCAGCTCTACGTGACCTGCTCCAGACTAAGCTCACCTAGCTGCTTGGTAATGTGCCAGGGAGATATTTAAGGGAGGATGATTCTCGCATGGCCAGCTCTACGTGACCTGCTCCAGACTAAGCTCACCTAGCTGCTTGGTAATGTGCCAGGGAGATATTTAAGGGAGGATGATTCTCGCATGGCCAGCTCTACGTGACCTGCCCCAGACTAAGCTCACCTAGCTGCTTGGTAATGTGCCAGGGAGATATTTAAGGGAGGATGATTCTCGCATGGCCAGCTCTACGTGACCTGCCCCAGACTAAGCTCACCTAGCTGCTTGGTAATGTGCCAGGGAGATATTTAAGGGAGGATGATTCTCGCATGGCCAGCTCTACGTGACCTGCCCAGACTAAGCTCACCTAGCTGCTTGGTAATGTGCCAGGGAGATATTTAAGGGAGGATGATTCTCGCATGGCCAGCTCTACGTGACCTGCCCAGACTAAGCTCACCTAGCTGCTTGGTAATGTGCCAGGGAGATATTTAAGGGAGGATGATTCTCGCATGGCCAGCTCTACGTGACCTGCCCCAGACTAAGCTCACCTAGCTGCTTGGTAATGTGCCAGGGAGATATTTAAGGGAGGATGATTCTCGCATGGCCAGCTCTACGTGACCTGCCCCAGACTAAGCTCACCTAGCTGCTTGGTAATGTGCCAGGGAGATATTTAAGGGAGGATGATTCTCGCATGGCCAGCTCTACGTGACCTGCCCAGACTAAGCTCACCTAGCTGCTTGGTAATGTGCCAGGGAGATATTTAAGGGAGGATGATTCTCGCATGGCCAGCTCTACGTGACCTGTCCCAGACTAAGCTCACCTAGCTGCTTGGTAATGTGCCAGGGAGATATTTAAGGGAGGATGATTCTCGCATGGCCAGCTCTACGTGACCTGCTCCAGACTAAGCTCACCTAGCTGCTTGGTAATGTGCCAGGGAGATATTTAAGGGAGGATGATTCTCGCATGGCCAGCTTACGTGACCTGCTCCAGACTAAGCTCACCTAGCTGCTTGGTAATGTCCCAGGGAGATATTTAAGGGAGGATGATTCTCGCAGCCAGCTCTACGTGACCTGCTCCAGACTAAGCTCACCTAGCTGCTTGGTAATGTGCCAGGGAGATATTTAAGGGAGGATGATTCTCGCATGGCCAGCTCTACGTGACCTGCTCCAGACTAAGCTCACCTAGCTGCTTGGTAATGTGCCAGGGAGATATTTAAGGGAGGATGATTCTCGCATGGCCAGCTCTACGTGACCTGCCCCAGACTAAGCTCACCTAGCTGCTTGGTAATGTGCCAGGGAGATATTTAAGGGAGGATGATTCTCGCATGGCCAGCTCTACGTGACCTGCCCCAGACTAAGCTCACCTAGCTGCTTGGTAATGTGCCAGGGAGATATTTAAGGGAGGATGATTCTCGCATGGCCAGCTCTACGTGACCTGCTCCAGACTAAGCTCACCTAGCTGCTTGGTAAAGCTAACACCGGAGGTCGTAGCTACTAATGCGGTGTGCGAGAACTTCCTTCGGGTGAAGGAAACAAGCATCTGCTTCGCGCAGTACACGCGCCCGAAGCCGCCGCAGACGGGAATGTTGGAAACGTTTCAAATCTCGACGTGCTGCGACGTCAACTCGCGCTGTCGTATCGCGGAAGTGTCGCGCGCTCTTGTCGCCCCATAATCCCGCAAAAATAGAAGAACTAGTCTTTCGGTGAGACGAACGCGAAACAAACGTTCGTATATTTGTTTTGTCGCGTGGTTTTCACGTTACTGCTGGCACCTCAAGACAATGGTTCTGGGCTTCCACACAAGACGACGATGAGCTTGTTTCAGCTATAGGTTATGTAAGATAAAGGCTGTTCGTGATAAAGTGAGCACTTTTGAAATGAACCATAGAAAATAAGTTATTCCCCTGCCTGCATATATTTTAATGGCCGCACCGAGTGACATTCGCCCAGTGAAGTGGGTAACATTGGGTGTAAAGTAGTTCCAATATCTTAACGCCGAACAACAAGTGTTAGGTAGCCATTTGTGATAACTCAAATTATTTATTTCCCTCTCTGGTTATCCTTAATGCACCGAAGTGTAAAAAAAAAAAAAAAAATTGTGAAATATTTACTTTCTTAATAATTTCACAGTTTCATTTGACCAACGTACGAATAAAGTGATGAGGCCCATGACAATGTTAATTCCACATAAGGCGGAAAGATACACAACGTACATACAAGCAGATCTCAAGCACGGCTTTCAAAAGTGCTCATTTTACCGTGAACAGCGTATAACAGCATTCGATTAAATTATCAAGGTTACTATTAACTTTTACTATTGTAAACGTAACCTGAGTAGCAAAGCAAAGCTTGGTAAATGTTTATGGGGTATACCGACCGGTGTGAATGTAAGTGGCGCGATGTATGACTTGTGACTCAGTACGAGGTTGTGGACTTGTGCTGGAAAAAGGAAAAAGTGAACAGGGCGGGGGGGGGGGGGGGAAGGGGGGGGGGGGGGGGCTTTAGTTTGTCGTCTTTCGTGAGACGGGATTATTTTGATTTTCTCATGATGCTGGAATCACACAGCCCCGACGCGCACGACAAGACGGCCAACAGCCAATGAAATACAAGATAGATCGTCGTAAGCTCGACCGATTTTGTCGTCCGACCAGCAAAAATTTCGGATTATAAATTATTTCTATTCTTCGTCGTGTCGTGCGACACGACGTGTAGAGTGTAACAACCTTGTAAAATGAAATTGTACGACAATCTTTCCAATCTTTCCCTACAATGGGAAATATACGCAGCGACACAATAATTACTTCTTGGTGTGCAGTGCCTCAGTATAAAATGAATTAATTTCAAACTCCAATATCGCGTGTTTCAACGTACCGACCGATTATTTTTCTGACGAATTACTAATTATGAAAGTTCAGGAGAATAAGGTACTATACGATTTTCGTTTGAAGACGTATCGAAATCAACACCTATATTATAACTTAAAACAGTATTAGGAACACAGCTGCTAATATTTTTGCGCTTAAATCGTGTTCAAAACAACAGGCAACATGTAAACGAAGATTTCCTCTTGTCCACCGCCTTTGAGACTAACGTACCCTATCAGCGCCTTCTAAATAGTTAGGTTAAATTCCGAGAGCGTGGTGTCGGTCGTGCTGCAAATTAAAGTAGTCACATTGAAATGTGTCGTGGTTGCGTTTTTGGCTGTGTAGTGCTGTGTTGGTCGGGGCTATGTGATTACGGCATTATGAACTATATTCCAAGGAATTTGTAAGTTAACTATTTTTTAAGCGTAGCAAAACAGTGAAACAACCCAGATGTATTTCATTCTCACTATAAACGCCTACCTAAGATGAAAATGAATGCGGACTGAAATTATATATATATATATATAATTGTGGCCGACCTGTAACCAGAGGGTTGCGGATTCGCGCCCCAGTGCCTCCGACGTGGCAGATGGTCAGCTCGATTGTCGCACTGACTGGGAATTCGTCAACAAGTCGGTTTCACTAAAGCTTCTTCAACGTCAAATATGTCACAACAACGTCAAATGAATGTTAAAATAATAATTTAAAAAAAGTGGTATAGGGGTATGATTCCTGCTTAGAGTGCAGGAGACCCCGGGTTCAAATCCCGGCTGAGCCCACTGAATTTTTATAGTTTCAAAAGCACTTACAAATTATTCGTATATTGCCCTAAATTTAGTACCATCGTACTCGTTTGCAGTTTAGCATGACATAGCGTAACTCGTGTATAACTGTCGCCACCACGAGGAGACACAGTAGATAAACACACAGATACGAAACGGCGTGCTGTTTTCTTTGATGTGTTGCTCGTGCCAGTTCTGTGATTGGTTGCGCGATACTCTGTTTACACTGCTGCTGCAAGGATTCGCATTGACCCAGCTGGCGAGTATGTTGCCAGACGCTGATTGTCGAACGGCGTTCCAACACTTGTCTGGCCGGTGACGTGTGCCGCTGGGGATCGCTGTTTCACTTCTTTGCTGCTCCGAGTCGAACACACGTCTGCAATGGTCCGCCGAGGGGGAAGGGGGGGAGGGGTGAATATAACATAATCTTGTGCTACCTGGGCCCTCGTAAAACTGTCTACTCGCTGGGACAGTAGTCGACAACAACTGAGGTCGGAGAACACATACAGTAGCAACCAAAAATGTAGGGCCACCAATACATCTATAATAAAGAACTTACGTCCCTATAATATTAATTGTATCTATTCGTGTATTTTTTTTAAATTTCCTCTTTGAAAGTTAAATTTTGTAGTAGGGCAATTTTTTTATCTTTATTTGTTTACAGGCTATAAATATTCCAGAAATTAGTACAATATGTAAATTAGTGCATTTGACAATACACTAAGGCGAACACCCGAAAAAATGCTTTATACATACATACATATATATATATATATATATATATATATATATATATATACACACACAGAGATAAAATGTTATGAAAAACTCAAATTGTTAAAAAAAAATAACTATAATATACACACTCTTTTATAAGCAACTGAAATGATTTTAAAAGTTGAAAAAAAATCTTAATAATGTCACTATTTTCGTGCAGTGAACAGAGGTGGTATTGGAAAAGCTGCAGCATTTTCTGCGTTTCGACGAATTAGTTTATATATTTGTACAAATATAGCTGCACACAGCATATTTTTTCTTGTATAAATTATTTTTTGAACCTACAAACAATTATAGGCCATTCAAGGTGAAATGAGCACTTTTAAAAATCCTCTCATTTGGAATAATAGTCGATAAATATATTTTATTTTAGCCTTAGACGTTATTAAAAATCATTGTTAAAAGAAGAAAAATGGCTGAAATAAAAAAGTTACTACGGCCTCAAAATTCTCACTTTATTGTGAACGGCCTATAGTTTGGATGCACCAAACAAACTTTCATTTATTCAGCAGTGAATTTTTCTCAGTTGTTCGTAACTGACTTTCGCATGACAAGTTAAACATATTTTTTTTTTTCTGATTACGGACAGTTGTTTCCTCGCAGCTGACGAGCGCTGATGCAGCATCTGTGACTTCAGTTAGTATCAGCGTCGACAGAAGGCGTCATGGCTCACGCGTTACGCATGTGAACTGACGACTGCTCGGAACGTAACCCGACAAACAACAGGAAGGATGAAAAACCAAGTTCAACGTCGAGACAGAGAGACGAGGGCACGCAGCAGCTGCGGAAACGGGATGAAACAGAAGAAAAACCCACTGGACAGTAGAAACGTCCGGCATGTTTCCCACGTACTAACATCGAGTATAGACTGTTCACGGTAAAGTGAGCACTTTTTAAGGCGTTTCAAAAATTTTCCTTTTAGTCAATTTTCATATTTCGGCCACTTTGTGACTAATAAAGACACTGCATACATTTCACTCTTCTCAAAAGTTAACGTCCGAAGATGCAATGAAATATATTTATTAAAGGTTAAATACTGTCGGAAGGGCCTTAAAAAGCGTTCACTTTACCGTGAACAGCCTATAAAGGTCTCGCCGGAATCGAACCTGTATCACCACGCTCGCAAGCTATCGAGCTAACTGCTATTACTACGAGTGTAAGGTTTCTTTAATAACATTTATTTCTCACATGGCACGGTTTATATTAACAAGAGGCGGAAGGATATAAATCGGTTGAAAGAAAAAAAGTAACAAGGGCTTTAAAGCCACTTTACCGTGAACGGCCTATGATTGATTGTAACTGAAATCGGCGTACAGTATTTTAGTTTTACAGAATATATTATTAATAATTTGCAAATTAGTAAAAAAATTAAAAAATAATAAAGTAGCAATTTTTCACTGCCGCTAGACCAACGCATAAATATTATTCATCGTGCCCTTAGAAATGTTAGTTTTCGCTCGCAGTTGAAGGGCATACATATATTGGTCGTGGTCCATTGCCAAGAAAATACGCAGGGTCTTTCAATAGCACAACAGAAAAAATATGCAAATTTTTTTTGCAGCCAAGGCACTGCGTACAGTTTCTACGGAAATCCGTTAGATGCGATGGTTTGGCTGTGACGCGGCGCAGTGCGAAATTTCACGAATCGCGCCACGCCAGAATTTCTCAGAATCCTCTCCGCCGCAATAGCGACAGTTAAGTATAGGCTGTTCACGGTAAAACGAGCACTTTTGAAAACCCTGCTTAAGATCTACTTGTTCGCACACTGTGTATTCTTCCGCCTTGTGGAAAATTAACATTGCCATGGGCCTCGTCACTTTATTCATGCGTTGGTCAAGCGCAAATACTAAATTATTACAAAAAAAAAAATGTTTTGCGAATCTGCTCATTTTTATACTTCGATGTAATAAAAAAAAAATCAGAAAGGGAAATAAATAATTTAAGTTTACAGAAATGGTTACCTGACACTTTCTATTCGACGGTAAGATACGGAACTACTGTCCCATCCACTGTTACCAATTTAACTGGGCACATGTCACTCAGGGCGCACGTTAAAATATATGCAGGTAGGGATAGTAGCTTTTTCTAAGATTGATTTCGAAAGTGCTCACTTTATCGTGAACAGAATTGAACATTCGACAAGGCTTAGCACATTGCACTGCACATCTTCTGGAATATGTATTGCTGGAATAATGCTGCCAGGAACATTTCTGCAACCACCAGCAAGAAAAATGTTACTTATTTCTTGTTCGCAGTAACTAGTCAATAATTAATCAAGTCTGTAGAGATGCAATACTTTTGATATAGCTTTAGGAGCTGTTATTTATGCCGTGCAGTGCGAAAAATTTCGTTACACGTTCTTAAATGGAACCCATGACAAAAATAGTGAAAATCCAAGATGGCGGGGAATGATCCTCATTAATAGTGTTGGATGCCAAAAAAATTTATCGTTTTCTAATAGCCTGAAACATTGTTCAACTTGTATGCATTGTATGGGATACAATATTCCTCGGGCAGAAAAAAAATTCAATTTATTTATTTATGATGTAAAATCCCAAAATGTTCTGTATAAAATTGACCAAGTCTGAGCACAAAACTACACAACGAGAAATTTTCTGATTCTCTCAGTATAATATTTTTGATTTCCCACCACAATGGTTTGGTCAAAAGTTAGTAGAGGCATAGTTTTCATCTTTAAAGCTTTATCTGCGATAAAATGAAGTGCTGAATAGCTTATATGCAAGTATTGTCTCCATGGTTCATGACTATGATGGGGAGAAATGTAACACTTTATTTTCCCAGAAGTGAACCATTGTGCAACATTTGCATAATTCCTGACCATGTTGTCATTTGAGACCTCCAAAACCACCCCATCTTCCACGATAAATCGAGATTTCTGGCAGGATTCTTAGCTTTAACAGAAGGAAGGGGTCTGTATGTTGCTTCTAGTTTATTGCTATTTTTGTATAATGAATGTGAATATTCCTGATCTGTAAAAATTTATTTTAGAGTGGTTTACTTTCTTGCGAACAGCGTGCATGTCTGCAGTTCTGGAGTCGTTAAAGCGATCATTCCCAAGGCATGTAGCTATTATGACCATCCAGAGTCCGTATATTGTGGTGTACATTATCAGCTACAAACTGAGTAAAGTTTCCAGGAATCATTCTAATTAAGTGGTCACTGTTAGTCTCTGCAGCATTTCCTTCAAAATTCATAACTAAGATCAGAAGAATACCAGTTCGTGGAGATTATCAATTAATCGCTTGGATGAAAAGACAAGCTCTTGAGCGAATCTTCTGCATGATTTCTTGACCAATACTAGCTAATTTTAAGTCATCTTCTTTTTATTAGCAATCATTTTAAGGAAAGATTTAAGGGATGGAGGCAGATCATCTATGCATGTGTTTGCAGACTCCAATTCAGAAGATGTTCGGTAAAACCCTATATCCTGAGTTACAGACTTGCACTCTCTTCTAATTAACCTCGCAGCTGTTTCTATGATCGCATGTTTTCATCAAACAATTCAGCACTACATCTGTTCTGGAACTTATCACTCGCATTTTCATGGAGGCTAACAACATATGTAGTCTCTTGCTCTTTCGTGAACAACACCGCACCACGAAAATACTTAGAGATTCTTATCATAACCTTTTCTGAATAGGCTTCTAAGTTTTCTTTGCAAATGTCTTTTATCAAGATTTGATATTCATCAATATTATTTTCTTCCATAGCAATGCGGAAGGCAAGATTCAGCAATCATAATGTATATACTATTATTTAGATATGCTAAGCTCGACTCCCCTATCACATGAAGCAGACTTTTTCCTAATTTCTCCCTTTTTTTGTAAAATTTGCAATTCCATTAGATTAAATATGTTCATCACAAAATGCATACTTATCAATGGTTACTTAATCCATGCTATTTCTTTAATACACTTCCTTAATTAAACAGCAAGAAGAGCATTTCTTGAATATCGTGATATCTCTAACTGTTAAAGAATAATGATTACGATTACACTATAAACACTATAGACTGTCAGTCTCCATTAAACTTCGTGGAAGTTAAACAAACGTGTTACATACAACGACGGTGTCGTGTTCAAGCTTAAGGCTATCCAACAAAGCAAGGTCACGGACAGTGCGTAATACTGGACCGTGATGTGTTTGCGCGAGACGGCACTTCGACGATCATACCGACCTAAGAGAAGCCATATCGATTTATATATGCTGCTCGCGGTAAAGTGAGCTTTTTTGAAAGTCCTCTCATTTCGACTAATAGTCAATAAATATATTTCATTTTATCTTCATACGTTAACTTTCTAGTGCTGTGGAATATGCACGCTGTGTTTATTACTTTCATGGCAATGTTTATTTTAAAATGTGGTTAAAAGATTAGATATGGCTGAAAGGAAAATGTTACTGGGGCCTCAAAAGTGCTCACTTTACCGTGAAAAGCCTATTAAGGGCAGACAGCGCAAATAATTTCGTTACAGGGTCCTAGATTAGGCGTAATACGGTTCATACAAAGCACAAGCGATGAGAAATGATTCACTTCATCACTGCCTTCTCTTCGTCGTCATCAACTTTACCAGACGCATAACACTCAGTGCGCACGTCAAAATATATGCAGGTTGGGTAGTGACATTACCCGAGCGTTGATTTTAAAAGAACTCTTCTAATATTGAACAGCCCATAAAATAACTTTAATTAATATAATACACGTTCGTATCTAGTGACTGCGAACCTGTGGAGTTGTTTGTAAGATTCATGCAATGCGGGTTCGCCTGAAGACGGGAGCAGATAGCTCAGCTCCCCAAACGTCTGGCGACAAACTCGTGTAAGAAAACCTACTGTGTTCATCCATCTGTGTCGTCATCGTTGTGTCTTCCAGTCTCGTGCGAAATATTGTATTCGTCCCAGTGTATGTCTGCGCTGTCTTAGATGCGTTGTTCCTGGTTTTTCCAATTTTCCAGTTTGATTGAAACCAATTTTCCAGTTTGATTGAAACCAATTTTTCTTCTGTGTTGTCGTCACCGTGTTGCCTTGTGTTTTGATTTTTTTTTTTTTTTTACTATTCGTTCTGTAGTATTATTTATAATTTATTTTTCTATTTTAATATTTACGTTACAAAATTCCCTATTACTTGTGAATTTTGACTACAGCCACTCTCGACTCGTTTACCGCGTTTGCTCCGTTTCTCAGACTTGTCTTTCTGTGACGACATAATTTAGCAATGGGGTATGTTCAAAATATTTCATCAAATGCAAGCCTGCTGCGCACAATTCTAGAAAAAAAAGTGGGCTTATTTTATTACATATTCATGATATTACTGTGGATCAACGACAGTAGGTGAAACACCTTTCACCAAAGTTAGTTTCGAATGAGAAGTGTCTAGTTCTCCCACCTGTAGATCAAATGTCTTTAGACATACGGCAAGTAATTTTAACATTTCTTGGTCTACTGTCATCTGGCGAAATAACTAAAGTTACCTACTTCTTGTAGGATAAACGATTCCAGGTTAATGTTTGTAGGTCACACAAAAAATGTATACATTTTAAAAGTGAAACTACGTAAGTTCTTTTCCTGTAGGGCTGAAGATTTTTATTCTTATATCTTGGACTCGAATATTTTATTGAAACAAATGTTTATGAACCTAGTGTGTAAATGAACTCAACAGGGTATGTCAGGTATGCATTGGCAATTCCAAAGGGCGAGGACATCCATCTCTTAATTTTCTTTTATCATCTGTGTACTAAGATAATGTATTCCATAAACTCGGAAATATTTTTGAAAGGAGCGACTTTAGTGCATTCCTTCATCCTTTAAACACACAAGAACAGTTTATTTATTTTAATAATTATGATTGTAGAAACGTTTCTTCTATGTGGCTCAGTGGTCTGGGGGTATATGATTCCGTGACTTGCTATAAATGTGTTAACTAAACATAACTTCCCGGCAGATGGACAACACTTGTTACACTCAAGGTATCTCAAGTGCAGTAAGGGTTGGCCTCACGAAGATGTTACAGGCATTCGCTAAAAGTAAGCTATGAATTCCTCAGTAACTACGGGTTTGGAAGTGCGCTTTTGGGACTATAGTCTATTCGCAGTTTCATCAAACTTTTTGAATTAAACCTTTGAAAAAACACCCCATGTATGATGAATCTGTTTGTTTACAATATATATAGTATGTATCACAAGCGTTTTATATTTGTCTGAACATAAAAGTACCCTATTTTTTTTATTAAATTAAACCTTTGCTTATATTTTATCTATAAGTTATAATATTTCATTTATATATAAATATGCGTATAACAGGTAGAAAATAGGCGAGTTGTTAATGGCTAGTAAGCAATGGTTCTTATAAAAAAATTTGAATGAATGCGGTGCGCTGTCCTCTTGGAGTATTTCCTAGACTAGGTTAAGCTGTGTTTGCATGAGGCGGAGGAATATCCTGGAAGTAGAATCTTAGCAGGACTTTATAAAAATGTGAAGTAACGGTGTAAATTCTATAGATAGATCCGGCATCTGTCTGTGACCACGAATTACATAACAAGTTACGCAAAAAATTGGAAAATGGGAAAGTGCTACAAAATTAATAGCTCGATTTCAAAAGAATAATAATGTGGATTGTTTTCTCTACTAAATTCCTAGAATCTACAACATCTTTAATCATTACACACGAATTACTCTCCCATAAGCTATCAGCTTAAGATAAGCATACCTGATGCGGATATAAATATCTACTTTCACCTGGTTGGTCATTATAGACTGTTCAGTTTTCCACGAATAAAATCAGAAGCAAAACTTTATTGCTTTACCTGCACTGGGTGGGATCGATTTGAAAATAATGTATTATTATTATTGCATATTTCTTCGTGTCCATTCAACAAAAAAGGCATATGTAATTAAATATCCCTAGGTAATACAAATATCTGTACTCGCTGCTGACAGATTAATAATCAGTCGTGATAACTCAAACTAGGCTTACGCGCCTGCAATGAAAGGATGACAAATTCAGTTATATTGAAATAATTTGATGTTAGCAGTTTTGTAGTATTTTAATTGCTTTGTACATTTAAACATTACCCAGTGTAGTATAACAATTTTTTTTTAGCCAGTTCAATAAAAGATAATAATTATATCCTTATCTTTACTTTTTTCGTATACGATTTAGCTCTATATATTAGGCTCCACTACACTTTTCAAAAGGTATAGATAACAAACATATATTTTCACTAGACTTTAAACGATACAATGAAATTGTACCTTGGCTAATTAGTTATTCATTTTTCAAAATTGGAGTCTTGTAAACTGGGCTTATGGAATAAAGCCTGTTTGCTGTCAGTAAGAACGTTGACTTCCTTTTGAAATTATAACTGAAAAATACCATTGCAATAGTGTAACTCATATTAACTTGCGAAAAAATTACTTCGGTCATTATCTGTATCTACACAGTTATAGATCCAATGTCTTCCAATTTCTTCCAACCAGGCAATTAGCTATATGTGGTAAAATATATTGGACGTAAGCTGTTACGAATAGACATAAAAAAAAATTAATATTATCACATTTAGTCTCATAGTTTATAGTTTTCATTTGATATGCTGAAAATCCTTTGACGTATTTTTTTTTCAGAGATCTGCAAAAATATTAATGTAGCAATATTTATTTGAAAAAGAAAATATAGAAAAGACATGATATGTCCGAACACCAGAGTATAACAGTTTTATAGTAAGACATGGTCGACACTACTGTATTGCAAAACATTGGGAAAAATTCACTTTGTCCGGCATTCCAACGTAATAGCAATCATTCTGATTTACGGTGGAACTAGTGCATTGCCATCCCTGCTAGGTGAACCCATAGTGAGTACAGATGATCGTAATCATTACATTGACCTGAACATTTTCATTGCTTTGGCTTTAAAACAATTAATAAAAAGGGCTTCTAGCCCTTGGACACACAAAATGCGTCCTGGTAGACTACCGTCTGAAATATAAAGACATAACAGATGCCTATAGATACGAAATATAATATACTGTATAAGCAAGAAATACAAAGAATTCCACAGCATGTGCCTCAGTGGTCAGGCGCTTCATCGCGCAGTATGGACAAATGGCATTACCTACAGGCACTTCAAGGCGTGAAACAAACACTCATTGAATTACCGGCCGGAGTAGGCGTCACTACGAGACAAACAACATCGAAGGACTGTGAATGTAGTTCCGAGGGCGCAACTCAAATGGACCAATTTGCATTGGGACACAATACGGAAAAATATAGCAGATGTCGAACTACCCACCGCACTCCGAGCGTCTGCATATTCCTTTGTCAACGACTTAACTCCCACTAAGATTCGACGTAAACGTATTTTCCTTGACGCTGACGGCCGATGCGTCATATGTGATCGCCGTGATACAGCACTTCATCGGGTTACCTACCAGCTGTATCTATTCCCGTCCCTCATGGACCTGGCGTCGACGTCGCATGCATTGCACGAAGACTCGACGTGGCAGCTGATGACATACGTGAGGAGACGCTCTGCTGCCTTGATTTGACAGCCTTCCCTACCGTCAGACGGAGAGCGGTGGTCTGTCTACTCACGAACTTGATTCACTTTACTGTCAGTAGGCCGTCACACTTTCACTTACGTGACTTTGTTGACGGACTGCGCAGGGCGAGGTGGCTGATGGTGAAAGATAATACACTGAACAAAATATATGGGCATTGTTTGTTTTTCTTTTAAAGTGTATCTCTGAGTGTGTGTGTGTGTATGTCGTAACTTCTTCATTTGTAATAACAAGTTCGTGACCATAGTGAGGGCATGCGCACTCGAGCCTCTGTCCACTATTGTATTCCCTGTATTCTAAAGTAAAAATACTCTACTTCATAGTAAAAGAAACTGGACTAGGGGTATGATTCCTGCTTTGGGTTCAGGAGGTCCCGGGTACAAATCCTGGCTGATCCCGGGGCGGTTTTCTTTATTTGACTTGGTTTTCGGAAAAGGAATTGCGAAATAATTGAAACCATCTTGCTTTACTAAAACGTGGCCAGATCGTTACGTACTTAATAAAATTAAGTAAGATAAAACCATAAACATGTGATACAGTACCAAGACAATTAAAATACAGGAGTAACAACTCGGCATTGGAATTAAAAAAAAAAAAAAAAAAAAACTCGTAAAATGAAGCCAGCATGGAATCAACTACATGACGGAGGAAGGACTCGGAGCATCAACCTCTGATGTAGGCCTAGTCCGTCTAATGGATTGAATGATAGGGTTCACTAGCCTGAAATATTTACGTGGCCATCATTTTGAAAATATGAGCCTGGGTCAATAAACACGCATAAGTTTACATTGCCTACCATAATGCAACTTGTGTGAAGAATTTTGTGGAAATCGGTCTATTGGTCTCCAAGATATGGCATTGTTCCTCCATTGTTCATGTGACGATCTTCATAAACAGAGAACTAATGTTTATGTATTATCAGATTTGATGATTTTCATTGATACAATATACAAAGTTAAACGTAAATACGTTATATAATTTCGTTGATATAGCACACTAAGCTAAAATGTTTGTATGGATGTTATTCGTAAAATAAGCGACTCACACACTTAAAATACATAAATTAATATGGCCTACCACACTACAACTTCTTCGACAAATTTGAAAGAAATCGGTTGATTGTTTCCCGAAATACAACATGTGGCATTTTCTTACAAAATGGTGAAGAAATAAGGTTTTGCATAGACAATTTTGGTGGATAAAATTGTTACTGTCAGCATACAAGTTAAGTTGAAATTCGTTCCCTAGTTTCGTAGATAAAAAATTCTGAACAAATATTTTATATGGCTACCATTTTGAAAATATGTGTCTTTGACCCTCTTAAAGTTTACCAGTTTACGTGGCCTGCCATAATACTACTTATTTGTTGTGTTTGTGTTTTTTCAATTTTCTTGTATGATTATTATTTCTGTAATTTTATTTATTTGAATTTTTCTATTTATTTATTTATCTGACAAAATTCCTTGTAGGATTTAGTATACGTCTTACATATATATTTTGACTTCAGCCACTCTTGGCTCGTTTTTCGTGTTTGTTTCATGTCTCAGACTTGGTTTACTGTGACGACATAAAGTAGCAATGAAGTATGTTCAACAAAATATTTCACCAAAAGCAAACATATTGCGCACAATTTTGGAATAACATTTTCTAGAAAAAAAGTGGGCTTATTTTACATCACACTGCTGTAGATCACCAACAGTAGGTGAAACACATTTCACCAAAGTTAGTTTCGAGTGAGAAGTGTCTAGTTCTCCCACCTGTAGATCAAATGGGATTTAAACATACGGCCTGTCAATTTAGCACTTCTAGGTCTATTCTAACTGACGAAATAACTTAAGTTACTTACTTTTCGAAGAATATAAGATTTCGAATTAATGCTTATAGGTGACACAACAAACGTATGCATTTAAAAAATGAAACTACTCAATTGAACATGATAGGTTCGGTTTGCATTGGTAATTCCAAAGTGCGCGAACATCTGTGTCTTATTTTTCAGTTATAATCTGTGTACTAAAAGAATGTAATCCAAAAACTCGAAAATGTTAATGAAAGTATCGACTTAAGTTCATTTCTTCATACTTTAAACAAACAAAAACTGTTTCTTTATTTCGAATATTTATGTTTATAAAATCGACACTTCTGCTTGGCTCAGTGGTTTAAGGGTATGATTTATACTTCGGGTGCAGGAGGTCCCGTGTTCCAATCCCGGCTGGGCCCGAGACATTTTTTTGCTGATTTACATTACCTTTATGGATAAATCGTTTCGAGAAATCAAAAATACTTCTGTGACTTGCTATAACTTCCCGGCTGATGGACAATAGTCACTATACTTAACGTATCTCGAGTGTAATAAGTGCTGGCCCCTCTGAAAGTGTTAAAAGCATTCGTTAAAAGTTATCTATAAATTCCTCAGTAACTAGAAGTTTTGAAAGTGGTTTTTTTTTTTGGACTAAAATATATTGGCGTTTTTATCGCACTTTTTGAATTAAACCTTTGTGAAATCACCCCATGTATGATGGGGTTGGTTATTTCCAATATATGTCACATTTCACAAGCGTTGTATACTCGTGTTAACATTAAAGTACCTTATTTTTTATGAAATTTATCTTTTGTTTATATTTTATCTCTCAATTATAATACCTATTTCGTTCGTAATAAATATGGATAAAAACAGGCAGAACATAGGTGAGATACATAGTAAGTCTTGTAAAAATGTTGATTACGCTGAGTGCGCATGAATACGGTGTGTTGTCCCTTCGGTGAAATTTCCTAGATTCGGTTAAGCTTAGCTTGCACGAGCCAGAAGAATATCCTGGAAGTAGAATTTTAGCAGTGGTTCAGATAAGTTTGAAGTAACCGTGGATTATCTATAGATAGACCCGACACCTGGCTATGACGGCGTCATAACACATAACATAACAAGTTAGGAAAAGAAAAAAAAAAGAGATTGTAAATGGGAAAGTGTTACAAAATAAATGACTTGATTTGAAAAGAATAATAATGTGGATCTTTTCTCGACTAAGCTTCCTAGAATCTACAACTTCTTTAATCATTTCATACGAATTACTTGAAAAGCATGCATGATACGGATCTAATATCTACTTTCACCTGGTTAGTCACTACAGACTATTCAGTATTCCACGAATGAAGTCCACAGCAAAATATTTGTTGCTTTACCTGCTCTGGGTGGGATCAATTTGAAAATAATGTATTATTATTATTAATATTATTATTGCATATTAGTTCGTGCCCATTCGGCAAAAAAAGTATATATAATTAAATATGCCTAGGTAATGCAAATATCTGAACTCGCTGTTAACGATTTTTAAAGTGCAGATTAATAATCAGACGTGATAATCCAACCTAGGCTTAGCCGCCTGTACTGAAAGAATGACAACTTTAGTTATATTGAAATAATTTGATGTTAGTGACTGTTTAGTAGTATTTTCATTGCTTCGTACATTTAATCATTATCCAGTGTAATATAACAGTTTTTTTTTAGCCAGTTCCATAAAAGATAATAATTTTATCCTTATATTTACTATTTTCGTATATGATTTAGCTCTATATATTAGGCTCCACTAAATTTACAAAAAGGTTTAGAAAACGAACAATTATTTTCTCTAGATTTCAAACGCTTTAATTAAATTGTACCTTGGCTAATTACTTACTCATTTTTCAAAATTGGAGTCATAAACTGGGTTTATTGAAAAAAGCCTGTTTGCTGTCAGTACTACCATGGACTTCCTGTTGAAATGATAACTGAAAAACATCATTGCAATTATAAAGGGAATAATTCCTCCATGATGTAAACCACTTCCGGATTTTTCTTTGGCCCTCTTTTTGACTGTTGATAGCGGTAAAGTTAATTTGAAAATTTTGACTTCTTTCAATTTTTTGTGTTTTTCTCGCAATTAGAGCATTTGTTAAAAATGTATCTATACCCAAATCTTTTAATTCCTCAAAGGGAATATCGAAAGTTATATTTGTTATCTTCATTTATATGTGTATATGTATATATATATATATATATATATATATATATATATATATATATATATATAATATATATATATATATATACAATAAAACATTTTACTTCCCCAACCTAATTTTCTTTTTGTAAACGTTGTTGAGGCAATGGCAGCAGAAGCAATTTTTTCTCCAATCGGAGTGTTTTTATCTAACATGATTTATTTAGCTTCCTTTTGTAAAATTGTATCAACTTCGTGAATAGAATCTAAATCTTTATGATCTCTATAGGCAATATCGTGATATTTGCATGTTTCATCTTATTTATTTATTCCTGTATCGCCTCTTTACAATCTTTCATCTAATTTTGTAAATGGTCCACAATAATTATAACCAGGCAAATGCATTTCGAGTAAATTTAAATTTTTTAATGCCCAGTGTATAATGCCTTCACCATGATGTTCAGAATTCCCAAATGAGCGTGGAATTACATTTAAAACTCTTATTAGGTAGGGAATTCCTTTTGGATTATTATCAACAAAATCAGAAAATTTATTGTTTAGCAAATTCACTATATTTACTTTTTCATTGTAAAAATTTTTATTTCCAGCATTTTATTCACCGTGAATAACTAATAATCTATCAACCAATTTTCTAACATCATCCATCCAAACATATTATTTTGGCAAACTATTGTATTTTATACCTTCTCCAGATATAGGAGTTATTGGAGAAATTCTTTCTGATGTGTTTGGCTCTGATCTTGATGCTCTTATATAATCATCATAAATCGGTCTAGTTATATTATTGTACTTCCAACCTCCACTCGAAGCTACCTTTTTATTAGGATTATATTCTCGGAATGCAGCATTGGTTCTTTTAACAATTTCTGCATAATTTTCATAATTCTCATAATCAAGTTTACCCTTACAAGCTTCTGGTGAATTTTCTGTTAAGAAATTACAAATTCCTGCTGATAATTTATATTCTTTATCCTTAACAGAAAAGTGTATAATTATTTATAGGTACTTTTGTATTACCAATGTAAAAATCTTGCCCAACTCCACATAACCAAATTTTTCATCAATAGCAGTAATTCTTTTTGTAATTTCTGTTCCAGATTTATAGTAGATACAGACACTGCATGTGGTAAATTTTCCAATTGTACAATTCCCATTTGCTCTTCCAAATAGGAGATTTTTGTTATGAGAATAATTAATTCTCTTTCGAATGATGTTTGTTCTGGTGTTGGCGGTGGCGGATAATCTAAATCTTCTGGTGTTGGCGGTGGCGGATAATCTAAATCTTCTGGTGTTGGCAGTGGCCGATAATCTAAATCTTTTGCTGCTACAGGAACTAGTGTTGTTATTAAATCCTTATCGTCTTCACTTTTTTTTTCTACTTTTTTTTTTACCGAAATTTTGTAATTAGTGGATTAATGGTAATTCTTTCATCTTATTTTTTTCATATTCCTTTTCATGATACTTTTTATGTTTATATATATATATCAATGAGTAATTTAACTCAAGAAACACCCTTTGATTCTGTCATTTATATATGATTTTTTTACTTACAAATGAGTTATAAAAATATTGAGAGTTTTGAGAGGCAGACTTTTACTCCAACATATCAAACTAGGGGGAATTTAAATGTTTACAATAATATAATCGAATTTGATATTTCTATAGGAGATGGCTTTTCTTTTCCAAATGACGCTTATGTTTATGAGCAATTTAGTTTACTAAAGAGAGATAAGGTTGGAATTGCGGAAAAATATGATGAATCAGATAATATTGATGTTCAAACTTATTTCCTTTCCAATTTTCTAGAGTAGAAATCTCAAAACTTGGATATATTATTGATGCTGTTGATAAACCGGGTATAACAACAATGATGAATGCTTTATTAAGATCACCAAGTGAACAAAATTATTTAGAATTTACTGGTGTTGATAATCTACATCGGCATAAATCTGTTTCTAGTGATATAACAAAAAAGGTTAAAACTTTTTCTAGTAATAAAACAAATGAAATAATCTATCCTCTTAGATATTTGTTTGCTTTTATTCGTGATAACAATGAAGTTTATTGGAAAGGTGGTTACAATATTTTTTTTTTTCGTAATTCATCGGATAACAACTGTTTATTTCTTTATGAAACTTTAGATAAACATAATAACGTTACGAAACATTGTCCTGATCGTGGTAAAATTGATATTAAAAATTTAGAATCATGTGGCCCTTGCAATTAAAGAAAAAGTATACAAATATCCAAAAATACCTATAAGTTTTGATTATTGGCAATTTTTAGAAAAAGGAGTTTCTGCTGGTTCGACTGTTTTTAGCTTTGATATAAAAGATCAGTATAATAATTTTCAATTTCTTATGATTATTGTAGTGTAAAAAATATTTCTTTTAAAAATGGTAAAAATGAAATTTTTCCTAAAGAAAACTGGAACCTTGACATTGAAAACGGTGTTTATCTTAAGCAATATTTTGTTTATATTGATTTTAGAAATTCAAAAACCAAACTAGATACCGGCTGTAAAAATAATGAACTTTATTATAAACCATCTGTAAACTTTGATGGTGATATTAATAACCATTCATTTTGGGAGCGAAGACCTTTATATGTTATTAATTGTTCATACAGAAAAACAACCGTCGTTAAATAAAAACAGACATAAAAATTAGTGTTGATTTTAATAAAGACGTCGAAGCGGGTGCCGTTTGTAATGTTGTTCTAATTAGTCGAAAGAATCTTACTTACCATTATTTGAAAGAAATAATTACTAAAGATTTATACATTTTAATATTATTAAATGGAGGATGTAAACGATTTTACAGAAACAAGAAACTGTTTCGATATTTTAATACAATTTTTTAGATGCATTGTTAAGTTGTTTGATCGAATAAAAACCTTTTTGTTAAACATGAATGAGCTTTTTCTTTCAATGATTCATGTATGTAATTGTGCTCTCTGGGATGTGTTATTATAGTTCGCTTACGAGTGATGCACCTTTTTGTTAAACCCGAAATAACATTTTTTTCTTTCTCTTAGTAAATTTTTCTTTTATAAATAAAAATGCTTGTGTTACCTTGCAGTACGAGAAAGCTTTTTAAAATGGCTGTAAATCAACTACGCTTTCTTATAAATTAGATAATGCTTCTTACGAACGCAGAGAATTAGTTTACAAATTTCCATCGAAATCTACAAAGTTTACAATTAACACTCTTCGAAAACATTAATGATAAATATGTACTTTATGTACTTTGAGCAGATAGAAGAAATTTTTAAAAGATTAGTAGAGCTTCGAATTTAAACTATCAATTGTCTTTTCAATATTTTTACTTGATTTTATCTTATTTTGCTTTTTTTCTTTCTTTTAAATTCACTTGATTTAGATTGCTCACGTGCAAAATTAGCGTTTCTAGAATAACTGATAAATTGCTTAATTTTGAGGTAAAATTCGCTTGATTTTCGATGGCACAGCACTTTTCCGAAAAACGGATAAAATTGCTTGATTTTGAGGTAAAATTTGCAAGATTTGGGATGAAAATTTTTTTTTTTTTTTTTTTTTCGAACTGAAAATTGTCTCTTCTAGAAACATGAAAAGGTCGCAAGAAAAACGAGAAATCTGCCTGATTTTAGCTCAGATTTGCTTGATTTTTATAGTTTTTTTCATTGAATCCCCAGATTTTGAATTATTTAATTTTTTCTTGCACCCTTGTTAAAATTAATGGGAAATAGTTGTGTTACTTTTTTCTTGCACTTTTGAAATAAATTGTCGGAAAAAATATGCTGCGCTAGAATCCCCATTTAACGTCTACTCCCACCAACAACAATATTCAGCTCTGAATTCAATGCTTACAACCTGCGTTGTCCACATACAAAATTTGGTTTAAGTCGGTCTAATGGTTTCCGAGACATGACATATCGCAGTAAATTTTAAAGTGGCTGCCAATTTGAAAGTAAATGCCCGAAGTGGTCGAAAACTATAAAAGTCAGGCGTGGTTTACTAATTAGGCATACTATACGTGTGCCAAATTTGGTGAAATTCGGTTCACGCGCTCAAAAAAAAAAGGGGGGGGGGACACACACGCACACGCACAGACACACACATACAAGAAAGTGATCTCATTAGCATTTTTTTTACTTTCGAAAGTAGGCTAAAAATTAACAAGCAAAACGATGGGGGTACTGATGTATGGAATGTGACTCCTGTCTCTTCGCACACACATCGCGAGAAGCAGAAGATATACATTAAAAAAAACTAACGAACTCGTCCATTTTGCGCAAAACAACAGTACTATAGGCTTTTCGCGGTAAAGTGAGTACTTTTGAGGCCCTAGTTACTTTTTCGTTTCAGCCATTTTTATAAGCCCTTAACCATTTTTAAAAATAAATATTGCCATGTAAGCATCAAACACAGTGTGTTGGTTCCACCGCACTCGCAAGTTAACGCAAAAGGCTAAAATAAAATATCTTTATCGACTGTTATTATAATTGAGAGGGTTTTCAAAAGTTCTCACTTTACTGTGAATGGCCTATATCGGCACGCGCCTAGTTTCAGTTCTCGTCAAACTCTCAGAGCGCTGTGCCGTCGTGTGGCATGGATATAGATGTGTGATGTACCTACTGCTATGTCATTATCGAATTTCGAGATTGTTTCAAATTGTTTTAATTCTAATAAACTAGCTGTAAGACTTAATTATAAATACTCTTTACTGTGTTCAATTATCGACCCACACCACCATTACACAAAGTAGGAACTAAAATTGCACAACGGATTAAAAATATTTTTATTTCGAAGGAAGGGCGCCAACATATTGCTCACTTACTCTCGAAAATTGTCGAGGACCGGCCCTGTGAACACTATAACTAAGAATTTTACAATCAATTGTAGGCTAATGTGGAAGTAATATACGTATTCTTGAAAATTTGGTTCAGTTATTATATTTGATTATAAATAATACCTACATCCTGTCATAAACATGGCTACGTGTAAAGTTAAGTGCAGTTTTGGGGAGAGATTTCTGGTAGGATTGACAACAAGCCACACACGAGATATCTGCAAGACTATAGGCACCATTATTTTTATTTACCCGTCCAGCATTTGCCAAGGCGTCACAGAATTGTAAAATACATGAAAGAAAATGAATAAATTCACACCTTATTACACAGAAACAGGGCAAACTAAGATTTTGTCAACTTTTCTACTGCGCAAAGCTACTTTAACATCCTCCCCCCCCCCCCCCAAGTCAATCAGTAACTTCGCCATAAGTCTAAGGATGGCATTCTTAAACATGTCGTTTCGCGGTCCCGCAAACTCCTCGCGTATGAGGGGACTGTCGCTTGAATATCTCGCAAACCAAGCTTGAATCCACGACCGAAGTTTGCGAGTCCCCTCTTCCGCGAGGAGTTTGATAGCCCGATGATTTTACGAGTCCCGTGTGCGAGGCTAAAAATGCAAAGCACGTTCCCTGTCATCGGCGGTTGGAAACAAGGTTTGAACTGAAATGGATTCGCCGAAGAGCACATGCGTTGTTAAACATGTTTGTAAATTAATGTGTATGCTACTTAAGTGGGTACTAACGGAAAATGTAACACAACGGTGCTTATGAAATATGAAACGTTTCACAATTTGTTCTATATATTCGGCCGAAGCATTCTACTGTGACGTACAATTAAAAAAAGTGAAACTTTAAAATAAAAAAAATACGTGGGAATCTACAACAAGCGGAAATAATTAAACAGTACGAATAATTATAGGAAAGAATGAAAAGACTTTTTCATCCGAAATTTTGTTAACGCGGTGAGGTTTGCTTGATAATCTTGTGGTTATAACAGCGGACTTATACTGTTTCTATAACTCAAGCACTGTGGAACTTGTATTGTTTTCCTTCAAAACACTTCATTAGCAACACAAACAACGAAAATAAATTAAAGATTTTACAGATAGTTCCAGGGAATTCGTAGGAAGTTCCTTCCTAGAAAATGTAGACAGGCCTTCTAATAAACATAGAATTATGCATGACGCTAGTTATATTCCTAATTTCGCTGAGATTTTCAAATACAGTTACTTGGTAGTCATTTAAAATAAGACTCATGCCGCACCAAACCACGGTACGACGAGCGAGTCATAGATAAATATAATCGTATTTATCCATCGGTTTTTGAGATGATTTTCCGCCTTATCTTCCACCCCTACATTTGTGTGAGTCAAGAACAGTAGACCAACGCTTAAAAGTAAACTTATAAGCCATTGCACTGTATCTCAATTATCGTAAAGATGTATTGTGTGCGCCATTCTTTACTAGTACAAAGGAGAGGTTAACTGGACGCGAGTTCTTTATGGTAGTTCAAGGCCTCTCATAACGTTGAGAGTGGCCGCAACTGTAACCAACATGTAAGCAACTCGCCAGTAGGTCTTGTAAGTCGCCATAAAATGGCTCATAGACAGGGTTTCTTCACGTTATCTATAGGCTGTTAACGACAAAACGAGCACTTTTAAAAGCCCTGTTTAAGGTCTACTCGTATCCACGTCGTGTATTCCTCCGCCGTACGTAAAACTAATATTGCCACGGGCTTCATCACTTTATTCACTCATCAATCGGTCAAATTAAACTGCGAAATTGTTACTAAAGTAAATACTCTACAAATCTGCTCATTTTTTCACTTCCATGCATTGAAAAACAGAAAGGGAAAGAGATAATTTTAAGTTATCACTAGAGCCACGATTATTTCGTGAATTCATTCGGATGCGAGGTAGACTCCCAACACGTGCTTTTTTCTCCTACTGTTGTGATTGGACGTCAGTTGTTTAGACACGCCCCGTTTAACTGCGGTCCAGTAATAAACAGGAAGCAGTAGTGCGAGTGAGTGTTTTAACAGTCCCGTACAGAGGCCTCACTTGATCGCAGCAACCAATAAGCAAACGATAATGTCTCAAGTGTATAGAGGGCTGCCCAGCCTAGCTCGCTGTCAACTCGATCCGCGAAATACTCGGGGCTCTAGTTATTACAAATGATTACCTAACACTTTTTATTCGACGTTAAGCTATGGAACTACTTTCCATCCATCGATACCAACTTTACTGGACGTATGTCACTCAGTGCGCCCATTGAAATATATGCATGCAGGGGCAGTGACTTTTTCCTAAGGTTCATTTCTAAAGTGCTCACTTTCTCGTGAACAGCCGATATCAGGATCATCCTCAGGGATTGGCATCTCCGCCATATGGGGTTTACGTTTATCTCTCCCTTAACTTCATAGTTAAATACTGTAAATCCAAGCTTCTGAAGATAGGGAACATTTTAAGTGTTATTTCAAAATACAACTGTTTTTTTTTCCTATTGCTACTCTTTTCACATCTGTAACCGTAATCAAATTATTCGAGAATTTCTGTAGCACATGGGAAAATACGCATGGAAGTGAAACAGCACACGCTTCAGAAATTATGTTAAGCAGTCCTTCACGCTGTGCTAAGCTCTGAGTTTTAAAGTCCGGCCATAAAGTTAAAGAGACAAAACAAATGAAGCCTAACGAGGTCTCGCTCTCCTTAATGTTCGCAGTGTAATCAGAAGAAGGACGTTTGCCTTGTTATCACTGACCTACAGGCCGACCGGGTGACCTATTTAGATTAAGCGACCAAGCGACTAGATTACGACGAGGAAGTCACGTACACAAGCTGATGAGACATGCACCGAGTAGATATGTTGTCGAAACATCTTTCAGTCTACTGGCGACACGCCATGGCCTCGGCCGGGTGCGATGTACAAACATGACGTTGTTTAGGTTTTATTACATCAAGTATATACACTAAATGCTTAAGGTAACTAACATTATAGTCCATTCACGACTGGAACAGACTTATGAAAACCAACCTTTGAAAAACACCCTAAGCCATTAGCTGCAATAATAGCTAGCCAACGAAGTGGCGGGAGCGGGTATAGTGTCCGAACCCGCCACTTTTTTTTTTCTAGCTATGCATGCAGCTAATAGCTAGGGTGTTTTTTATAAGGTTGATTTTCAAAGCCTGTTCCAGTCGTGAATGGACTATAGGATTAATACTGTGTTGTTCACAAAGTATTCGTAAGTGAACCCCTAAAAGACAAAAATGGTCACCATGGGTCATCCTTAAAATATAAACATAATGCTGTTGCAGACTTTTCTATAGACCTTTTCGAGATGTACAATTCTGTAAGACATACATTAATTTGGCGTCTCTCTTATGGTTCAGTCAGCGTAAGGTAAGCGCCCGAAAAGTGGCTTTTTTCCGACTTTATTATAAATCGTCGACATTTCTATACTATCCTGACTTTAAATATTAATTTATTATATACCTAAACCTTCCCCAAGAAATTCTCTAAATACATGTGTAAACCGTATTAAAATTCATCAAGTAATTTAGAAGCCTTAGCCGAATACACAGACACACTATGAATAAATTGGCAGTTTCTCCACTCTTGTTGAGTAAGCCTCTAAAAAATCATCCTATACATGAAGTGTTTGGTTGTTTCCTAAGTATGCCAGGTTTTGCGTTTCATACTTGTGTTAACACGAAAGTACGTTACTTTTAGTTAAATTATAATATTTCTCTTATAATTAGTATGAATAAAACAGTGAGTAGATACGTGTCAACACACGTATCTACTCACTGTGTTACCTAGTAACAAATAGTTCTTATGCCAAATATCATTACTCTGACTGCGCACAGATACGGCTGTCCCTGGTGTAATTATCTAGAATTAGTTAAAGCTTTGTGTGCCCGAGGTGGAGGAATGTCCCAAAAGCAGACCTTGAGCAGGTCTTCAGAAAAGTTGGAAGTAACAGTGAACGTATTATATAGAGCATGTGTGTAAATTTCCTGCCCAAACTAAACAATTAGTTTTCTCAGCGGGACACTTACAGGTATGCATGAAGCGGCACGCTCGCTTATTTCAAAGTCGTGGCTTACTTGCACTTAGTTAATTTCCGGGAAAATGTAATGGATGAAATAATATATCATTTCATTACAAGTTTTGCGCTAGTAGGTGAAGTTCGATTAAGTCATTGCATTCAAGGATGTATATTTAAAATATTGCTAAAAAAATATTTTATTTATGGGTCAACTTGTCGAGTCTGGAGAGGGCCGCAAGTGGCCCTGTGATTTCTGATCAGTGTAAAAAAAAGGGGGGGGGGGGAATTCACCTCTCAAATATTATTTTTCCTGTCTCAGGTAATAAAGATTATTTACTTGCCGGAAAAATTG
The DNA here is from genome assembly GCA_029891345.1 of Dryococelus australis. NCBI lineage: Eukaryota > Metazoa > Arthropoda > Insecta > Phasmatodea > Phasmatidae > Dryococelus > Dryococelus australis. The sequence goes on from CM056995.1 coordinate 352,257,916, forward strand.
ATTTTCCTGTTGCAGGAAAAGTAATAATGCACGATGACTGATGAAACAATTCGTTCCTCTTTATCACGTACAAATTATAACGAAGCGTGGTGCCTGGTCCAAGTTGTCAGTATGGACTTGAAAACACACGCGGCCACGACGACAGATGTATACTGATAGTCGAAACCCAGGTTTCCAGCGCAGCGCGAAATTGCGTGTCAACCTTGGTGCACTCTGTCGCACCAGGCACACATTGCAGACATAACAGTGCAGTTTGTATATAGCCTATAAGATAATACATACGTCTGCTTGCAGTCATCAGCTACTTTGTTGGCAAACATGAATCTCCAAAAGTCCAAGAGTTCACTAAAAAAACAAGTTCCCTCCTCCTTCATCAGAAAAAAGTTTAATTCGCACCATGCTTGTCATGGTGGGCAGATAGAAACACAAAATTCAAATAAACTCTTGCCTGGAGAAATCAACGAACCTTGGCAGTCGAAGATGCGCTGCAGTGTCGGGAAAGTTCGAATGTCCCATACAGCAATTGAGTAAAGGCTCTTCACGATAAAGTGAGCTCTTTTGAAATCAATCTTACAAAAAAGTCACTGCCCCTATCTGCATATACTTTTAACTGGCACACTGAGTGACATGCGCCCAGTAAAGTTGGTAACGATGGATGGGAAGTAGTTCCGTATCTTAACGCCGAATAAAAAGTGCTAGGTAACCATTTCTGATAACTTGAGTTATTTCTTTCGTTTTCTGTTGTTTGTAATGAATCGAAGAGTAAAAATTAGCAAATTTGTAAAATATTTACTTTTCTAATAATTTCACGATTTCTCTTGACCGACGCATGACTTAAGTTATGAGGTCCATGACAATGTTAATCTTACATAAGACGGAAGAATACACAACGTGAATGCAAGTAGATCTTAAGCAGGGCTTTCAAAAGTGCTCATTTGACCGTGAACAGCCTGTAGAGAGGCGACACTCACATCGAGGTGAGCAAGCACAGCGATATGGCACAGTGAGTGAAGAGATTCGGACGGCTCTTAACATCGCGGTCTTGAGAGAGCCGATGAGGGTGACATGAGATGAGAATGGCGCAGCGCAGGGTATGCGAACGGGAGGGAAACGGGAGATCCCCGAGAAAACACGTCCGACACGATTCCCAGTTGCGAAAATCCGGGAGTGACCCGGCCGGGGATTGAACCCAGTTTGACTTGGTGGGAGGCGGCTAGGCTAACCGCTCAGCCACCGCGGCCCCAGATGGAGCAGTGCACTCACTGCAGGGGAATGCTGGGATGGGATCACGACAAAGGCCATTGTTTGTTCATTCCAATTCCTTCCCCGATCCCTCTTCTCTGAGCAACTTACTCCGTCTGTAATGACCTCGCTGTCGACGAGACGTTTAACCCAACAACCCCAAGTAACCGCACCAGTGTGGTGAATAGCTAATACTTCACTTACTGGCTACTCTGTAGACCAAACGTAGACCTACGCAAAAGAGCATGGACAGTGGCGATTATACACAACTCATATTCGCCAAGGTTAACTTTGTCTAGGTGACTTTTTTTCACTAAGGTTTTTCTAGTTTTCTTGCAGCATGAAATTAGCATAAATTATTTTTTAATGTTTTCTAATTGAGCGCCAAATACTGGCAACAGCTCATTTTCTCAAATACTTATGTAATTTAAACGACTTTGATACAAAAACATTAGAAAATTTTAGTACGTTAGGCAAGGCAAAAAGCAGCAGTGGGGCATGGCAGCAACCGTACAACGATCGTGCGAGGTCACTAAGCAGTTGTATTATTTGCTACATATTTCTAGTGAAATTATTTTTCTGGAAATTTAACCGCAATAAATCAGGAAAAGAATTTTCGTATGTACTTATGTTCGAAATCTTAAGGTTGAATAAATTTACTTTTTTTTTTGTGTGTGTGTGTGTTGGCAACACGGATGTGATCTCTGAGAAAATAGTGACTCGACAGTGTCTATTGAGCGTCGTTACTCCTGGATTATCAGTATGAAAGTGCAAGGCTTTCAGACCAAAGTGCAGTTAGCATGCAACTTGCTTTAGACTTACGTAATGATGTTTGCGGACTCCCGACGAAGTTACTGCGATTGCATTTCTTTCCTAATCTTTCTGGATTTAAGTTAACTGCTACTTTGTGTTCCTTTCTGCTTACGGATGCTGTGGTTTGGGCAGACTATTTTGAAAAATGCTGTGGGCTATATGTCTACGATGTTTTACAAGTAGCAGAGAAGGAAAGATTTCGCGGTTTGAATTATTTGCCAAGCTGGACTTCACAGTCCTGTACTTAGCGTTGTCCTAGTGAGGAACCTCTTGTCACCCCAGATATGGACGTATGGGACTCCGTCCTTGCTTTCTTGGCAGGTTCGGTGGGGCCCCTTACACAATCACGTCATTCCTGCCTGTCTCCTGCGATAAGAACACGGCGATTGGTGCACGTGACCATTTGACGTCACGGCGCTGTCGCACTATCCCGCGTCTTAAGACAATCTGTGTCCTAGGACAAACATCCACCAATTTCGAACATTTGTCCCAAAATGTGTCCTATGATGACGGAAGAAGAATATTTTAGTCTTTTTATGCGTTTTCGAGCGCTATAAACATAATGTAAACATAGACAACAGTCAACCGTTAGTTCCCATAAAATAATCTAAACTAAAAATTCATACGTTACTTCAACAATTACGCTACTGACAGTTACGTTCAAATTATAAAGGACGTCGCATGCGTATTACAAAAATCGATAAATATGGAAATAACTGTAAACAAAAGAACAACGCTCATCTTGCTGTGTTTCCGGCACTTGTTAGCAGTTGGTGGGAGATCTTTTGTGGACATCGCGATAGGAGACCGTTATTCTTAATACGTCAATGTGTCATAATTTGAGTTGGGACTTTGTTACGAGTACATCCACAGACATGCTGGCGTACTGAGTTAGAAGTTCTGCAGAAGGTGCCTAATAAACTGCTCTAAGACTACAAATGGGCATGTGTTTGAAGTCTATGTTAACTCGAAATTAATTTTTTTAAGATTTAATTATTTCCTACGCATAGTCTGTTCACGTTATAAAAAAAAATAGCACTTCTGAAGTACATGTTTTACAAATACGCTAATTCTTACTCTCGTATGCATTAACACTTTCAGTCCTAAATTAATTATGGTTTAAGTGTTGCAATCAAGTAATATTTCGGTTGGTTCTATAATTTTCGCAACTCATCCGTTGTTTCGTTTACGCAACTATGAAATATGCGCATAGAGCTTAAGAGTTATTGGGGAAAACCATTAACAAACCAAAGCTATGGAAACGTCCACACATTACATAACACACGAAGAAGAAACTGATTACATTGGGCAATGATCCTAGCTGCGTACAGCTCTGATCATGCACTTCCTTCCTCTGCATCATGTATACTGTAATGGACTCAGGGACTGGTAAAAATAAATAATTTCGGTATTTACAGATACTTATATGTAACACTTTTGATACAACGTCAAGACATGGAAATATTTGCCCTCGGTCGTTACCAACATAACTGAACGCCTGCCAATCAACGTGCCTGTTAAAATACATGCAGGCAATCGCAGCAAGGTTGATTTCCGAAGTGCTTATTTCACCGTGTCCATGGTCGAAGGCGTGTTTCATGCGAAGGCCATATCTATGGTTGGTACCGCACAGCACGAGGAATCACTGGCCGAAGTTTCCAGCTGCTTCCTTCCGAGTCGTCTGGTTTCTCGAAGTTTTTGCATCTCTCGTTCCTGAATGGTTAAGCGGTTTTCAAAATAGAGCTTTGCGACGCGACGCGACCTATTCGAGCATCAGCCCACCAGATCTTTGACGCTAGCGTCGAGCGCCGACAACATTGCACGAACAACAAACGTTGGTTTTGACGCTCGTCGCCACCGCAGGGGGAATAAGAAGAATAACTTCGTATAGTTTGTAATATACTGGCGAGAGACTGAGATAAAGAACTAAAAACACGCTGGACAGCTAGGGGGCCTGCTTCTCTACCAAGATTCTTCTCATGGAGATGCAGGTAATATGTTCAGGTCCTTAGACGTTTACACTTACCGGGGATCGTGTGATGAACATGGGGGGATGAGTGAACATGGTTTGTGGGGGATCATGGGGGATTATGATAATGTGATGCATGGCCATCGGGGATTTTGCCCCCCCCCCCCCACGGGGGCCTTCTGACGCACCATTGCAGATGCCGCAGCAGGTAGAAGATGAGGTTGGCTGAGCCTGTAGTTTTGTTCCCGGCCACTGTCATCAGCGGCCATTGAAAACGTACATAAACGGTTTGCAGATATACTAATTGAAGTCCACATTTTTTTAAATCAGTTTTACCTATCTTTAGGAAAACAAAAAGTATTTTTTCCGATGTCTGAAGAGTCGTTCCATGTTATACATCATCATTTTGAATTTTAATATAACACTTTTATTAAAGAAAAGTGTATTTTAATTATTTTTTTTTTAACTAAATGGCAAGAAACTTCACTGCATTTTCTTGAAGGATACGAGATGGCAGCCCGGTCTGTGTCGCCGGCGGCTCGGGTCAGAACATCGCTCTATTGTGAAATAACGCTGGTCGCTGGCGGCGAGCGTCGGACGCGACGCTCTGTTGTGAAATAACGCTGGTCGCTGGCGGCGAGCGTCGGACGCGACGCGCTATTGTGAAATAACGCTGGTCGCTGGCGGCGAGCGTCGGACGCGACGCTCTATTGTGAAAACCGCTTTAATGCTAGCATCAGCGAACACGCAGTACGCTGTTGATTTGCTAGATGCAGGTGCAGCGCCCATCATAAGATTTATCTATTGCAAAACATGCGCTCGTAAATTAATTCGGGACAGAACAGGTTAATTAGAAGTTTAAAAAAATATTTCTTTGACACAGAAAATTTTAATTTGTGTAAAAATACAGAGTGCCTTTATTTTTTTAAAATTTTATGTGATTTTTAGGGGTTTCGAAACTTAGCAAAATTATATAGAGAAACTAATGTTTCCAAAAGGTAGATGCAAAACGTGGACATGCACCCGTCGAAGAATCAGAAAATTTATTGCCTATTTAATATTGCTTTGTAGGACTTTCGTTAGAATTCTCCTCGCTCACCGAACTCGCCAGTGGCGCCCCAAATATTTTATGCATTATTCCGTTCAGTCCCGAAATAATTTACGATCTCAAGTGTTGCAATCGCTTGATATTTAGATGCGCACTGTACTTTGACCTAACATGTCTCTTGCAACCAATGAACAACGTCCCCCGTGTCCTCGGAAATCAGTATTGGCCCAATCACATACGAGAGGTACAGAAGCTTCGACAAATCACATTTGTCACAAGAACGACTCTCAGAACATCGACCACTGATTCCTTCTTGCGTACAGTGCCGACCATAATATATACTTTATGTGCAACTTGTCCTCGATCATGGACGTGGTGGCTGAACGGATTATTGTGGCAGCAGGCTAGGCTGTACAGTCCTCTATATACTCGAGACACTGACGTTTGCATATTGGTTGCTGTGATCAAGTGATGTCTTTGTGCAGGAATGTTCAACGCTAACTCACACTACTGCTTTCTGCTTACTTGCACGCAGTTAAAAGGGGCGTGTCCAAGCAACTGCCGTCCATCCACAATGGAAGGAGAAAAGTCTACCTCGCCGCCGAATGAATTCGCGAAATACTCGGGGCTCTATTCATCAGGTGAACCGAATAATGTTGTTAATGTCCTAATGTCCGGTTGGAAGACGAAAGTTCTGGCCGCCATCGAGTGCACAATTTTTTTCCGTCGTACACAACTTGCTCACCACGCCTCGAATGATGAAGCCGAACACTTGATTTCACGGGTTTTCAAAATCGAGGCAAAGTTACCAGATTCACTGTGTGTGCCGCATGGAGGCATTGTGTCAAAACTATTAAGGTTCTCGCTATTATGCAGGAAGTTTTGTTAGGGAACCACTTACATGACGAATTCACCAAATCTCTCGTGTACACCCGCACATGGTCTACCTGGTTTTCGAACCAGAAACCTCATCGTCCAAAGCCGCCTTTTTCCTGTTCAAAGTCGCACCTAACTTCAACATTGTGCCTTGAAGTGACGTGATAACCACCCTGAGATGCGTCACTGCACGCTGCACTGCCAGTTGAGTGCCTCGCTCGTAGAGCCGACGAGGAACGTGACGCGCCTTCTACTGTCGCCCTTATCGCTACCTTGCTTCTCAGAAGCCTAGATGGCCGGAGAAGACAGAGCTGCTGTTGGACTAACATTGCTAAAACTACCATAATGTTTAATTCTCGAACCCTAGTAACACACACATCTACGCCGGATGTAAGAATATACACTTTTCACTAAAGTTAGAAAGCGCTTAACGGTAATATTCTCCCCAATAAGCCCATGTTTGATAAGAGGGCAGGGTAACCGTAAATATTCTGGAAGATATCACTCTTAAATAAATACTTGGAAAAATTTTAAAACTTACGTGTGCCAGACAGAGACTAATGACGAGGAATGGAGTGTACTTGTGCTACAAACGTTAGACACGGAAAATCAATATTAGCCCAAACATTTTTTTTTTGATGACGAAAAGGAATTTCACTACTTTTTGTAATTTTTACTGATAACCGTAATAGGTTCGAATATTACCGCTCGGAAGCGCACGTGCTCTAATATCCTGTCGTTAGAGGATTTACCGTTACGCGTTACAATATGGCGAGAATCGCAGACTTTTACATGCTCTAGAAAAAGTCACCGACTTAGTAGCGAGGAGGTTTATTTTGCGCTGGGCGCTGTGTTTGATGTGACTTATTTATTTCGCAACACCAAAGAGTTGCATTTGAGCGGAGAATTACATTTCATTCCATGTTCTCCTCCGGGGCACCTTGGCGCTAGGGCGAGTGTCCCTCAGTTGCGCCCTTTTCCCCCAAAAAGGAAATTTCCTTGGCTGTTATTTCTTTTGTGCTCTTAATCTAGGAGCTGAGAGGTGGCTCAGTTTAACCCGGCCACACGAAGTGAAGTATCAAGGGTAAAGGCTGTTCATGATAAAATGAGCACTTTTGAAATGAACATCATAAATAAAGTCACTGTCCCTGCCTGCATATATTATAACGGGCGCACTGAGTGAATTGCTCCCAGTAAAGTTGGTAACGATGGAGGGAAATTAGTTTCATATCTTTACGGAGAATAAGAAGCGTTAGGTAACTATTTATATTGATTTAAATTATCTATTTGGCCTTCCTTTTTTTCTCTAATCTATCGAAGTGCAAAAATTAGCAGATTTGTGAAATTTTCCTTTTCTAGCAATATAACAGTTTCACTAGACCGACGCATGAATAAAGTGCTGAGGCCCAAGGCAACGTTAGTTTTATACAAGGCGGAGTAATACACAACGTGCATATAAGTAGAGCTCAAGCAGGGCTTCCAAAAGTGCTCATTTGACCGTGAACAGCCTATAATGAGTATTCACTATTGTTTCCAGTCCTGGCGGCGTGTCGACGAGTAGGTTTCCAATGACACACACACACACAGAAACAACATACACGTGTGTGCAGTCTATCTCGGTTGTGATCTTTCAATGAATAGTGAAATGGGGGTGAATGACTAGTTGGATATTTATGGACACTCGCAATTGCGATGGAGATGTCTGTCATGGAAACACAAGATCGAACATGAAAAAATACTTCAATAAGTCAAGCAACCTATAGGAGAGAACATAGATATATTAACATAGATATATTTATACAACACTGGAAAATTCCAAGAGGGAATACTGAGTCATAAAACTGGACAGCAACTAGTTACAGAATTATATATATATATATATAAACACATACACGACCAACAGATAACACATAGAAATCAACACAGGCTGAAAACGTGCTTAGAAATATTAGGACAACACTAATAAAATGTGTAGGAACAAAATGGGACACAAAACAAAGAAACACATTTAAAACACACAGCAGTTTTACCAAACGCGACAGAATGCAAGCCAGGTAGGCTGCAGTCAAGAATATATATATATATATATATATATATATATATATATATATATATATATATATATATATATATATATATATCAAGAATATACTTGATTTATTTAAGTATAATTTTTGTGTTCAGTCTTTATTTTTCCCCCCGCGAGAGAAATCTGCATCGTAATGGCGAATGTCTAAAAATCTCCATATAGTTAGTCTACCTTGGTACTGATAGGGTATCGACGCATCGTCTATCCTACGCAGGCCCTAAATACTCGTACACGTAACGATAATATTCGTACGGTTGTGAGCGCCGTGTTGGGCAATCGCCCAATCCCGGCGGTAAACCGGGTTACTCCAACGTTTACTGCCCCGCGGCGCGAGCCGGCACCGATACCACGATTTCAATCCGCAGTGCACTTGCGAACGGGGCCGTCACGCAGGCGATACGACATGGCTGTATAGACTGTTCGCGGTCAACTGACAACTTTTGAATTCAACCTTTGCAATATATCGCTGCCACCACGTGGCATATATTAGAGTGGGCACTCTGACTCTTGAGTGACACGCGCCCAGTTAAGTTGGTAACGAAGGAGGGAAAGAAGTTCCTTGTCTTAAAGTCGAATGAAAAGTGTCAGACAAAACATTTGTGATTGCTGAAATTATTTTATTTTGCTATGTGTTTTTTTAAATGCATATAAGTGCAAGGATGAGCAAAGTTGTAAAATATCTACTTTTCTAATGATTTCACGGTGTCAGTACACCGACGCATGAATAAAGCGACCAGGCCAATGACAATGTCAATTTTACATGGTCGGAAGAACACACGATGTACATGGAAGTGGACCTTAATCAGGGCTTCCAGAAGTGATCAGTTTACCGTGAACAGCCTATGAGAATGCAATTTCACGTAATCCTGTCTGCTATCTTTTTCGAGGCCTGGTGTTAGAGCGGCTAGGTAAATTTGAGCGAATTCGTTCGAGGACAAGCTACTAGACTTGAAAACAACTGCCTTGTCCGTTTGAGTCACTCGTGCAGTCGTGTCGCGGTTTTCGAGGCACGCCTCACCTGCGCGGCTGAAGCTACAAACCTTCAAGCACACGAGGATGGCATCTCGCGCTACCTGGGGCGGATTTTTTATTCGTATTCCCCGCTTGTCGGGACCGCGATTACGAGAGTATTGCTAGACGGGGCGTAGCGTAGTTAACTGTATTCTGACGTAGCCGATTTCTGGTTTATTCACACTTTTTTTTTATCGAACACTAAAAAACAAAAACCCATGTACGACGCGTTTGGTTGTTTTATAAATATGTCATTTATCACAAGCGTTTTATACTTAGAGTAATGTTGACATAAAGGTGTCTTATTTATTGTTAAACTAAACTTTTACTTATAATATGTATACTATTTATAATATTTCTTTTATATTTAATATGAATACAAACAGAGAAAAAATAGGTGCGTTGGCAAATTTTTCGTATTTGTTAGGTTTCGAATGCTCTCTATACTAATAAAATCTTCGATAAAGGTAAATTCGTACACATTTCGTAAGAACTCTCCGAGCCCCCGACAATGTTCTGGTATTCGTTAGCGAATGCAAGGAGGCTACACCACGCGCAAGAAATTCTAATTAAATATAAAAATATTTCTATAAAATTATCAATAAAGCAATTTGGCAATATCAATAAACCAAACTTGCAAACACTTAAAAAAAATATATGTATTTAAATTTATAGGGTTTTAAATGTCATTATTAAACAAATAATTTATGCTAGAGAAAATATAAATCTTATTCGTCGAATGCCTCAAATTTACTGCCCACCTGGTGTTAGGTAGTGTCTCATTACTGTTTACCACATGTGTCATTTTATTTATAAACAAAAATTCTGTCATTTCGTATGAACTTGTGTTAGGCGTAATGTAATTAATCAAATTGATAAACACCATCATAGTAGTCAGTCTGCACTGTTGCATAGGTCCAAGTGGTTCACAAATTAAAAAAAAAAAAAACAAAAACGTTAATTGGTTCAATTAACATATTTTTACTTTGAAATGTATAATAATTTTTCGTAGTTCAGATATAACACATTACGATCGTCATCTTCCGCAGTTACAAATAACAATACCTGCCATGTTTTCATGATGAAGCTCTGTAACGACAGCCCAGAGTTTCATTGTCGTTTCGAGTGTGATATCGAAAGTAGTGGCGTCAAACGAACGCTAGAAGGCGCTCAGAACGACTCCGTTCGTAAAGAAATAAAGAATCAAGGATATTTGTGTCAAAAGTATAACGAAACAAACATCTTAGAATAAGCCACACCCCCCCCCCCCCCCGTAACCCAGTACCTTGACAACTTCCACTCTGCTTGTTGTTTCCACAGCGTAAATCCGCTCCCCATTACAGCGAAATGGGGAGGATAATCGTGCCCCTTGGTAAGGTGGAAAAAAACTGTCTTGTTATCTGGCACGCAACCTGTGAACAATCAATTAGCTGAGCCTTGAGCTACTCGTGGCAAGACTCGCCAATTATTTCTCTTTGCAATTACTCCCGAATGTGCCTAGATCTGCCTCCTTCAAAAAAAAAATAAATATCACTCGAAAGTGTTCTGCGCACACAGGACGACCAGAAGTACCAGATGAATCAACAAAATGATGTGAAGTAAGATGAAAGTATGTTGTCGAAATTCTTCTTGATTTGTGGGTGGTTTTAACACGTGTATTTTGTAAAACAGACTACCTTGGGTACCTTGTCCCAACTATACAACCTTCCCAATCGGATTTCGGCCTGGAACTCAACACGCTATCACACTGAAGGCGACCAAAGTGCGTAGTCGCTAGGTCTTCAAGTAAATTTGCGGAGCAATACAGTCATTTGGGGTAGCTCTGCCTGATTTACTTTCAAATGATGGCTCGAAAAATCCTTGCACATTACCACGTCCTGGCAAATAACATTGTTAACCGTTATGTGTTGGGATTTGTAATGTCTGTTTCAAAATGAAAGTGTGGCACGACGTTAACCTTAATTCGCACTGTACACACAAAGTTACCGGAGATAACTGTGCTCGACAAGTTACACGAAGTTGAACGGTTGCAAATTTCTGTGGGTTTCTATATTACAGAACGATGCGTAACTGGAAATAAATTCCGTTCACGCCTTCGCTGCTCGGGGTTTGCTATTGGTGGCAATAGGCAGTCAGAAACGTCTTTCGTTCTCATGCGGCCAATTCGTATGCACATACTTCATCCGAATCGTCTGATGACCTCGCAGCTGCCGTGGGCTTGTGTTTAACAGACGTATATTCCGAGGCTGCTCTTGTGTGTACCGAGCAGTGCACGCGATGGCTTGTAAATCCTGTAACATAAAACACTATTACAGCGCCCGCCACCTTGGTTGGCCGTTGTAATCTGTCAGGGGAATGCAATATTTCAAGAATTTGAGCAACAACACATATATAATACACGTGATATACATAGTACATAAAACATATACAAATTCAACAATTATTCTAACTTGAAATACGACTATTATTACGCAGATAATAAGGAACTTTCTAGCACTGTACGACACTTATATCGGATCACAGTACACTTGATACTGGGTCGACCGACTGTTGATAAGTAATGAACTCTGTAAAAAAAAAAACCTGCCGCAAGCGTGTGGGTGTGGTATGGATAGACAATTCACTCACAGCTGGTCTTCAGTGCCAGATTAGAATTTATGTCGGCCTCAAAGACCAATCCTTTCCGCCACTGGTAAAGTGTGATGGATGACGAAAGGAAATAATTTAGCGTGTGTTACAGCAACGGTATTGTTTGTAATGCACGAGTTTCTCAACATAAAGCTATAAGAAATATATATTGTTTTTATAATTTAGTAAAGAAAAAAATCGAATATCTACTTTCACCTTCACGAATATCTTTCATAAAGAGACGCTAAGATATATCTTGACAAAATGTATTATTTGTGTTAAATTTGTAGCTGTGTTGCTTTACAGTCGCTCTTAGAAACGAAATGAAACCTCTGTGGCACTAAGCAGCGGCGGTGGAATAACCAGTTTTAAAGCATAGCGCTAGGCGCCACAAATAAGATGATGTTGCAATTAGTACGCTTTCGTCTACACAAATTACAAAACGGCTATTCAAAAATTAAGGCACTTTTTTTGTCGTTAGGCGTTCCCGTAATGCGTATGTAAAATTTAGATTCACCGCGATTACGTAACACGACGAGGCTTAGTGTCCAAAAACTTCATTATTTATCGCTTATAAACACGCGAGCGGAACCGCGGGCAAAAGCTAGTGCTATATATTTTTATGATAAAGTTAATGTTTTGTTCGAATTGAGATCTATAATTCGGACAGCCAAAATTTAAAGTATAATCCATTCACAATTACTTAACACTTTTCTGAAGTTCTGCTTAAGTTCTACTTCCAGGATATTCCTTCGCCTCATGCCAACTAAGCTTAACTAAGTCTATAAAATGACACCAAATGACAATGCACCGAATTCGTGGACACTCAGTTGTAATAATTTTTTTGCATGAGAAAAGTATTTCTAAATATGCGCCACAAACACGCATGTTTTTTCAGTGTAGCAACGAAACTCGTCGTTTATCAAATATATGTGCTCTGAGGGTGTGTGTGTGTGTGTGTGTGTGTGTGTATATATATATATATATATATATATATATATATATATATATATATATATATATATATGTAGGTGTGTGTGTGAATGTGTGTGTGTGTGTGTGTGTGTATATATATATATATATATATATATATATATATATATATATATATATATATATATATATATATATACACACACACACACACACACATTCACACACACACCTACACACACACATAAATGCTGAGTTTCGTTATTATACGCCCCACGATTTGGGTAGCCAATTTCTGTAGTGCATACACTTTACAGTTTAGTTAAATAGTCATTTTCTGTAATGGCAAACAGATAGTATGTGTGGTTTATGTAAAATTTATTTTAAAGTTTTGAAAAATTGAAATATGTACAGGTGTGAGCCTTTTTTGTATTCTGAATGATGAGTTTTGCAAACCAAGGTGGTTAAACATAAAATGCCTTTCTTACCAAACTTACAAATTCCAGCTTCCGTATAGCTGTAACACAAACTTACCACTCGCCTGAAAAGTAGGCAACAGGAGGAACAGCTAGATACCAGAACATTAAATGGACCAAACACGTCACTTCAACTACATTACTAAACGTCTACATTACTAAACGTTGTTTCAATCCATATTCGAACCAGTGTAAGAGGCCGTAATTTAAGTGTCGCCTTGTGATATGGTAGTCTTGGAATGCACATTAAGTTGGTTATTTCCAGTCTTTAAATTTTATTTAAAATATTTCTTCATTTAAATATTTGATTCAAACAAATGCTCACACCTTTCGGGAGCTGATATCTCTTTTAAATCGGGGATTGTAGGTGAAAAAAATTATACTGAGTCTATGACGTCAGTTAACAAAATGGCGTGGGCGTAGAGATGTATCAAACTTAATCGTCCGCCATCATATTAGAAAAAAAATAATGCTTGAAGAGTTTCTTAATATGTTTCTTAACTCACTAATTCTGATGCAGCCTCAGTAGATTAATGGGAGCAAGGAGCTCAGGAGCTCTTCTGGTCAGCTAAAATCTTCCCTAATTTGCACTCACGGGTCCTGGTACACGATATAACCAAAGTCCTTTCACTACCACACGCGGAAGCCCAGGAGACTAGCCTGAATTTAAGTTAAAACGGAGAAATAACTCGCTCAGGTCCTCTTCTGTTCTTGATTCCAACGTCCCGTTTATTCTTCTTCGTGGTCTGATTTACATCACTGCAACACTCGCGGACTTCCCCTATAAAATCAGACGTAAAATCCTACGAGAGCCCAACACGTGGCTCTCGAGTTGGCACGCCTCGCCTAGCGCCACCACAAGACACACCACGCTGCCCTACAGGAAGAGGCTTTCAATTTGAAAACGACGCCAAGAACTAGCCAATCACAAGGCGGCTGCTTCGATTAAAATCAACACAACTTGCGTTGCCCCTGGCAACGGTTCTCGACCTTCCAGCTAGAATAAACAAACTCTCGTTGCCCCTGGAAACTTCTAGATAATTAACCACAATGAAATAAAAGAAAATGAAAACGATTGGAAATAATGAACAGTTACATTAACATCAGTATACTAAATTACGTAATAAGGAAAAATGATTACGGCCACGAAAAGAAAAATATTCAAACACATCAGACAACAATACAAAATAATAAATTAAATTTCACTATATCTAACAAAAAATAAAATTGGCATTGCAATTATATAGTCTGTATAAAGCATAATAAGTGGTATTTTACCAGGCGTTAGAGTGTTTTTATTTGTATTTGTTATAAAGGAAATATTATAATTTATAAATAAAATATACGTAAAAGTTAAATTTAACGAAAACTAATGCACCTTTATGCTAACAGAGGTGTAAAACGCTTGTGATACACGAGATATTTGGGAAACAACCTGACTCGTCACGAATTGCGTGGGGTGATATTTAAAAGGTTTTATTAAAAAAGTGTGAAGAAACAACGAATAGACTGTATTAAATTTATTTTGGAACTATTACTCACCTCCTCCAATGGTCTTTACAAGAGCAAACAGTAAAAATACCACTGTGTTTGGCATTGAGCATCCTTAAGCAAGCTTATTTAAATGGGAAAACGTTATGAATTGAAGTGTGAAATAAATGTATCCGTCATGAAAAGAAACTTTTTTTTTTTCCTTTTCCCTTAAGGAAACTGCAGACGAAAGCCTTTTTTTTTTTTTTTAATTTCACTTTTTATTTTCGTTTCAGTTGTTATATTTTAATAAAGTAATTGCGCAACTCAACTTTAGCTAAATCCAGTTTTACGACAGAATATCAAACAATATGAGAACGTATTACGTCATATTTACACCCTAGTGAAAATAATTAAGTTTGTTATCTACGTAGGTTCTAACACAATCCTAAACAGGAAGGTTTTAACACAATCATATTTATTTTATGATTGTTGCAATTATTCAATTTACTTAATTAAGCTTGGTTCACATGTACGCCAATCACGCCGAACAGACAGAGCGGAAAAGCAGAACAGCCAATCAGAAGCCGTCCTCGGTTTCCGCGGTTGACCGGCTTACATGTGAACCAGCCTTTACAAAACGGAAAAATCGGTACATGCGACACCAATGCGCCCTGGCGGCGGAAATTGTTAGTTGCCAAACTAAGACCATCGAGTTTCCTAACCTGAGTAGGATAAACCCTACAGCCGCTCATGAGACTGCAGTAAGTTGCATAAAAACAACTAATGGTGTATCAGATGCGACACGCCTTCATCATCAGCCGCTGCATTTTGCTGTGAAGAGCGTAGTTCATTAACCTTTTGAGGAGTATGCACGTATATACTCGGGCAACGTTTATTTGGAAATGTCTTTGCTCTTGAAGACAAATATCACACTTCTATGGTTTTACTGTTTCGCTGAACTTTATGGGGATCTAAGTAAAATATTACAACTAATCACTATTTCAATTCGTAAGAATAAAACTGTTCATTTTAATAATTTCTGAAATTAACACGATGGATTATGAAACACGTTACACATCGATTGGCTCGTATTCAACAAGCAACTCCATTGGTCGATGGACTACCAATAATAAACGTAGCAGAGTACAGTAGGCGTGTCTTGCGTAGCCAGGACCAATAGGAAGAAGGTATGTAGAAATACAGAGACCAACACAAGTGATATTGGTGTAGTGAAGGATATAGGCAGCTCACTTTAAACTTGGCTTCAGTGACAGTCAATCTGTGCCTTCCTAAAGGGTTAGTTCCACTTCTGTGATTAATTCCATCACGTACGTACGACACTCTGACTGAAAACTACATTAATACATGCGGCTCAGTGGTCTACCCTGCCCCCATAGCTCAGGGGTAGGGTGGCAGACTTGTGGTCGGAACGTCGTGGGTTCGCACCCCGGTTTAAGTTCGCTTGTCTCACTGGGAATCTGTCAGCAAGTCGGTATAACTCGAGCTTGTCAGCGCCACTTCAATACAACTGCAACGACAACGACAAAAACATGTGGACTAGGGGTATGATTCCTGCTTTAGGTGCGGGTGATTCCGGGTTCTAATCCCTGCTGAGCCCGAAGAATTTTACTTACTTGGAATACAATTTGAATATATTTCATTTCGACATTTCTTACTTATAATTCACTAACAACACGACATTAATGCACACATTAACTGAAGTTTAGATGTTTTACGAAGTCATTATAAGTATAAATGCCAAGATAGTGCAGTACCACACTAAATATGAATCTACAGTCAGAACGGCTGAAACTCAAGTTAATGAGTGGTTACCTTGTCTAGAATCAGTGGAATGCAGAGAGGTTTCAGGGCCAGTTCCATTGCAATGCAATAGTTATCAGTAGAAATAACTTAGAAGGTAATGAATACCATAGACTAAAAATGAGGTAGACCGATCTCGCTGGCTGCGCACAACCAATCTCGGTGTCCCTACATTGAACTGCTTTTCTGCCAACACGTCTAGCGAAAACGGCGTGGTTTGGATTTTAGGTTAGAAAACTGATTTGTAAACACGTTCTTAGAAATGTTTTTATACTTCCTCTAATCAGTTTAGAATGCTTTTTAATTAAATTCAAAACCGTAAAGATATTTTATTAATATAATAGTGTTTGTCACTTAAAAATTAAGATGTAAACAAACACGTGCATCACTGTTGACCATGTGACTTTGACAGTTGTGTGTAGGATTGGGGTAGGTAAATGTTGGGTACATGCGCAGAAGATAAATAAGCGATCTGCTTCATCTTTAGTCTACGGTGAATACCCATAGCTAAATTAATCAGTGGAATTTTACTCGTTCGTGTGTTGAAGCTGTTTCATCATATCTGCAGTCTAATTTACGGATTTAGAGCGACTTGAAAAGCTAAGAATTTAGTGTCTACGTAGTTTTTATTAACTTTGTGATCCGATATTTAGCCAGAGTGATGTATATCTGTCGATCTGTTTGTGACGCCGTAAAAATTTAAAAGTTTACTGCTGCACAATAATGCATTATGCTGAACGCATGTCTTGGCTCAAAGATTTTTTTACACTCAGTTATCTTGAATCATATTCTTCAATATTGTGTGGTGCTATCAATGTTATAAAATTCTTTGCCGCGGCAAAAATTAACAAATATTTTGTTCCAACTATAAATTACATTTTTGTCGAGGGTAAGGATGTTTCTAAAGCATCACTCCTGAAGAGTTCAATTTAACCGTGACGTTTAATAAAGCTTGAAAAATGGGGCGTGGCTGCGTTGGGGACACGGCTGTTTGTTTGTGTGAATACATCTACTTTGACACTCTCGGACGCCTTGAGGTATTTTTTACGTTCCCGGCACCGCTTCGATCGATCATATGTGGTTTTGTGGGTATCACTGGATTGCTTTTGAGATGCTCTTTCTAACCGTATACGATTTATGTATTTCTACTTGACTTTTTTGACAAGTATAGGCTGACATTGTGTTAAGTTTTCTAAAAAATTTTGACATTAAACTCATACAATTTCACTATAACCACGCCGCGCAATGTTTTTATAAACGTAATCGATTGATCTCGACGAGAACTGTCGAGTGAAACCTAAACGAGCGTCGTAGCTTCTCCTAATCAAAAGTTATACTACGCGGAATTTATGGGACGCGGCGAAACGAACTCGAAATTTGTGCCCTCCCCCCCCCCCCCCCCCCCTTTCCACCGCCACAGCGCGCGATGCTTAGCAGTCCTCAATCAACGTAACATATTCTTTAATCCTTTGGCAATCGAGTGGTGTAATTTAATTTTGAATGTAGACGATAGATTCGGAGCTCCAATGCCAAACGTACCCCCCTACCTCCCAGATTTTTGTTATAGTCGGATTTTCTGGATTGCCTCCCACTATGGTTGCAAATTTAAAGACGCCTTCACGTCAAAAATTCATATCGACGCCGGCCTATGTTGGCGGCCTGGATTAAATTTTTATGACAGCCCGTGTATATCATAGATAGCGCGTCAGCAGGCAAACAGCGACGAGTCAGATCGCGTCGCCCGCTGTTACTAGGTGATGGTCGGGCGCCAAGGACGAAGCCCCACATATTTGTCAGCGTTAAGCCCTTGTTACATACACAATCCGCCTGCTTAGGCCCGCAAGGACTTCGCTAAGCCGCATCACGCCACGTTATTATGCTGCGCCTGGCGTCTAATACCCACACACTCTAAAACCTGAAACAGTGAGTGAGTGAGTAAATACTTGGGCGGCTCTTAACATCGAGGTCTTGAGAGCCGATGAGGGTTCTGAAGTGAGGTGATTGTAAGGCGCAGCGCCGGAATGAAGGGAGGGAGAAACGGGAGATCCCCGAGAAAACCCGCCGACCAGCGGCATCGTCCGGCACGATTCCCTCTTGCAAAAATCCGGAGTGAACCGGCCGGGGGATTGAACCCGGTTCGCCTTAGTGGGATGCGACAAGTCTTAACAGCCTGAAACAGTGAGACTTAAGCGAAATCAGTGAACAGAAGTGATACTTGAGCTATTGATAATCAGTGCCTGATAACTTGTTCATGTGATGGTTGGATTTCACGGATTTATTTGTGATTCCCGCTGAAATAACCTATTCGCAGTTCATTTGCTTGATTTGCTAATCGGCAGTAGCTAATTGACTTTCAGTGAATGTCATTTCACCTATTGATATCAGTGATTCGAGCTTAGAGTGCAGTGAAAATAGTTACATATGCTGGTACATAGCCAGTAGTAGTTCAGGGCCATCCCTGCTTCTCATTGATTGCACTGGAAAACCGGACAGCTCAGTCATGGCACCCACTCCATCTTCGTTCATCCGAGCCGCTGACACCAGGATTTCCAATCCGTGGGTGAAGGCAGGGACCAGTAATCGGGGGAGCCACCCCCTTGGCATCCTCTAAAATAGTCTGTCGGTCTGAAAAACGCAAGACATCCGAGAACTACCAGTAGTGTAGCGAAGCCGCTGGCACAGGAGTTAACAGTGCCACCGGCGGCCGCTTCCAAGGTCCGATGCATTCCAATCCATTCATCACGGATTCGCAGTCGGCAGCCTGCAGAATCCACTTTGCATTTTTCAGCACCTCGATATCCCTCTTTCTGCCTTGATTGTTGGGCCACCAAAAGCAGATGCACTTCACCATCTCGTTCTGAGCTGCTGCCCAGATTCCCAACGTCCATGACGACGGCGCTCTCGCACCGGCTATTTGGTCCACAGGCTGGTATTGGAATATTCCCAGCCACCCCAGAGCCTAGGTATCCCCTAGCCATCACCTGGGGACGCGACGAGTTTTGGATAACTGCCACACTCGCAGATGCACCTCGTTTTTGCTGGTCCTCAAGTCGCGGGTAGTTCCCAAGGAGCGAGCGGCCACGAGCGCTATGTTCTTCCCATGACAGCTTAGCTCATATCATTTGCTCTCAGATTGTAGAAAAAGCATACCACACGAACAAACTTAATGGCCGTGTTTATTGTGTCCAGTATATAGACTTTGTATACTGTAATTTGACTTGTCCAATATCTTTGTACAGCTATGTATTGAAAAAAAAAACATATTACGGAGGCAATAAAACAAACAAACAAGCAACTAGCAAGCAACGAGATAAACATCATAATCGACTGCTATGCACCCTAGTGGATGATGTCAGACATAGAAAGGAGATATAGGTTAAATGGCTGTCTGACGGTGTAGCGAACTTGTACATTTCAAATTTGTTATTGCGATATTGCCTGCCTTCGACGTCTCTATTTAGTGGTCCATTGGTTACGAGCTATATAGTAAACATAGAGAGGGTGACTGAGTCATTACAGTTCTCTTAGCGAAAGCCATCGGCAAATTGTCCAGCCATTTTAATTTCGGTAAAAACAGTCAGCTGATGCTTCTTGTCATGTTGTCACCATGAATGAGACGTTATAAGTTTTTGAATATTACTGTGTGTTTCGTTAACAGCTGTGTGTAAAATGGTATTGCTGTGTGTGTGCATGATTTCAAATATTTGATGTGCATTATTTGTACGTCTTAACTCTGAACTGTTTTTAGACGAAGTTAATTATTTACATCCACATTTGTTTATTTATCATAACATTGTACCTTTGCCCTAGGTGTTTGAAACACAGTCGTATTAGGTGATTGGCCACAATCCCAACAAAATACTAAGCCCTGCCCGATAAATTTCAATAAACCTAATAAACAGTAAATAGCAATACATAGAAGAACTATGAGCGAAATAAAAGTTACTGTAGGCTTATTTGTGAGCATGTTCACCGCTATTTTTTAAATTTTGTATGACAAAAAATGAGCAACACAAGTTACATGCTTGAATTTAATGTGCCTCTTTCGTTTGACTGGATGTTCCTTTGTTCTAATATTTATTCCAACTGAGGCCGTCATTTTAAAGAAACAACCAAACACATATCAATAATAAAGGATAAATATTAAAGTTCTTTGCCTCGCAATTTGTAACAGTGTTAAACACCATCACTGCAAAATATTGACGTGCATTACATGTAAAAATGCTATGTCGTGGAAAACAAATATGTTAAATAAAAATAACCATAAGCACTATCGTCAGTTCAGGCATTTTGAAAACGTCATAAAACTGACCTAAATAATGTTGCAGACCTAAACTGTGAATATTCGTATGGAATTGTTTTTGAAATAGGCCTATGATAATTATTTGATCAGGAAAATTGTGGGTTAAAACGAGTGGAAAATATGTACTTCATAATAATATTTACACATGGGAATACGTGAATTGCCAAAAAGACAATCAAACAACACAAACCAAACCAATACTTGAATTGATAGTGGCGAGAGCAATGAAGATCAGGGAAATTGTGGGGTAAAAAATTACAAAATATGTACTTCATATTAATATTTTGACGCGGTGCACCCCAGAGATGATAATGGCGATGTGTGCCCCGCTTGGTAGCAGGTGTAGGGCAGGAAATTATGATTTTTCCCGGCGCCATGCTCGGAAGAGCGAAAGATGATGATGGGGTCGTATGGCCGATGGACTGCGGCGATCTCTGGATACACTGTCAATTATAAGGAGAGTTTAATTTAATGACCAATCAAATTATATGTATTGTCATATCAAACCCTTTGCTAAGGAACGAAGTTGTCGGCCACTTCGCATGCCTATACTAGCACTGATTTTACCCTGCTTAAGTGATGCAGGCCCCGAAAAAAACAAAACTTATTACACTGAAAGTACACTTTCTATTGATTCTGCTATAGGGCGCAGTGCCCGATGTACTTGGAGGGTAAACTCAATGATACCGGCCTTGTCAATGTGTGACAGTTTTATTGATGAAAAGGGTACAACAGAATGTCACTGCAAATTAATGCTACCCTTTGAAAAGCGGACTCGGCACTCCAGACCTGCCGGTGGTTGCTACTGCAAAAATAAGGCGAGGGACTTAAGTGACGATTAAATGAAAAATGCGTCCCAGCGTGTGAAGTCCTGGAATGTTACCTCAGGATCCAGAAAGACCTCCCTTCGGCTATAAAAATGACGTTAAATGTTCCTGTACTAAGTTAAACTATTGCGGTGAGAAAATGCAGCCTAAATTGAAGAGCCAAAGGGGGTGTCGCGGGAGCTTACCGCCTGTCCTGCGGGTCGTCCGAGTGCTGAAGTCTGACTGAAGAACATAGCGGCGAGCCCAGCACCAAAATGCATACCAGAAAAAACATAACTGCACATCTTACATGATTAAAGAAAACTACACTTGATACAATTATTACTAATGACTAAAAACCATGTTGGTGATATACCCATGAATGCTGGAGCCCCAGATATGGTTAAGAATGTGACGTCACGAGTATGTCATCACACTTTAAGGGTGATCTTAAATGAAATGATGCCTTAGGTGGCTGATTCTCGATGAATGAATACATGTATGCTCTTATAATTAATACATATATATCGGCATATGTCGTTATATGGGGGAAAATGGGAAAAAGTGCACGCATTTTATTTCCAGCGATGAAGCACACATTTCACTGAAAAAGGGTGGGGCTATGCCCTGTCCTCTGGGATATTTGGTTAACTCTCTATGACAAACTGGGTGGCTTCCCTAGTTAACTATGGTGCAATAGTTGCTGAAAATTACTGTAATTATTCTCATAAATGAATGCTGCTAGGGAGACACTCGTCATTTTGCACTTATGCTGGGAATATTATTCCCCACCTTTCGATACATCTTGGAGCCACGTCGCACTTCGGATTTGGCCACGAGGTACGTCGACATCGCGCACATTGAAAAGCCTTGGGATAAAACGGATCAGCTTACCCCAGTGTTCTCTCCAATGGCTGTTGCGTCTAACGGTCGTGACTTTGTGGGAAACACCCATTTGGGCCGCATATCAATTTATTATGAGAGTTTATTCTTGTAATAAATTTAAAGTTTGGTGGCCCGTGGTCGAAAGGTTGCAGAGCATCAAGACAAGTGTAACCACACCGTTCTTGTCGACCTGCACTGATCGGAATCGTCGAGAGTTGCTGTATGGTTGATACATCTGCGATGGTACAAACGGACACAAGGGATACGTGGACGTCTGGAACACGTCAAATGGAAATACATGAATTGCAAAAAAGACAATAAAACAACACAACACAAACCTATACAAACACCTAAATTGATAGTGGGGTGGGCAATGAAGATCAGGGAAATTGTGAGGTAAAACGAGTGGCAAATATGTAGCCTACTTCATAAAAATATTTACACATGGAAATACATGAATAGGCAAAATGACAATCAAACAACACAAACCAAACCAATAAAACACCTAAATTGATTGTGGGGAGGGCAATGAAGATCAGGGAAATTGTGGGGTAAAAAAATACAAATTATATAAATTTTCTACAGTTCATAGCCCTCCCCATCAGCTGAAATATTAATGTACCTCAATAAATATGTGTTTTGAATTAATAATAGAGTGAATTTATACCATTTTTCGGAAATTTTTTTTTCAAGAAACCCCCTTTGCTTTACATTACCTCGACGATATGTTTACATTTACCAGAACCTGCTTTTCGTAAATACCCACAAAATATAATTTCCACATCACGTCGGTCTCAATTCACGAAAATAAAGGTTTTCATTAGAATGTCAATCTACCAACTTTGTGGTTTGATGCCAGACTGCTGTAGTGTATAAATCATATGCATTGCCCTGAAGGCTGTCGTGGCTTGGAAAGGGGTTGACTGGGATTTATAAAGATGGTGAACAGAATTTGGAAAAAGGTGTTTGGCATTATATACCCGGGAGGCGCCAGACGTCGTCATGGTGGCGTCATTGATGTTGTTGCAGTAAATCTGAGTCTCATAACCTCAGTGTGCTGCGGGCCGATCACCCGGACCACATTAGCTCAAATATCTTGCAATTGTTCACCTGACGTAGAGGCCTTGTTGTTTTCTAAATGAGGGGCTTTTCGGGCGGCCCAATAACCGCTTGGTATTGCAAATTAAATACTACAGCGACGTAATCAAACTCCCTATGTGTGGATTGTTAGGGCCAAACCACATGCTCATAAATGCTACTCGCGTTACTTTGATTAGGTTGCAGCACACATACAAATTAATATTTAAAGGCAAATGGCGAGTTTTAAGGGGCCTGTGCCCTGAAATGCCTTTTGGCAACTGAATAAAAAGCACTCGATGTGGCGCGAGGTATGGCGGTGGTGGGCTCACATACTGCAGAGGGATCTACCATCACATGTGGAGAAACAAATTTACAGTTACATGTTATATCAATCTTTAACGCTGCCAAAATACAAATCAATTATTATCTCTGAGAATGATGTTGACAGTGCCTAGGTCTCAGGCCATTCACCACATCATGCCAGCAGAGACATCATGAATGCAACACATCACAGTGGAGCACATGAGTCGACGTACCAGTTCCATGTGCATGTTATGTGTCAAGTGCAATGGCATGTAGAAGGTGTAATTAGGGTTATGTCAGATGTTAGGGAGTGTGCAGTGTGTGTTTATTTTTGTGTGTGTACATCATCATCCTACAATGCTACAAGTGTTAGTGTATAAGTGTCAAATGTTCTCAAAATGTGTGCACAAAATGTGAAGTTAGGTTACTACGCAACCAGGTACGTACTTGTACGAATGCCAGTGTCCAAATGTCAGGCCAAGTGCCATGTACTTTTGTTTACTTTTAGTACTTATTTTTGATGATCAATGTGTATGTAGTGCCATATGTTATGTCAGTGTATTATTTTCCCACGTGACCCATGTAATGCAAGTACGAGACAAATTATTTATTTATATTTTATTTTTATTTTTATAGTGTATTTGAGTGTAATTCTGTGTTTAAGCAATTATTAAGTTGTTGACAGTTTGTGCTCTAGAGGCGCCATCTTGTGCACTTACTTGAACTGCTACAGACGAGGCTATTGTGACATGTAGATGTCTATATAATAGTTATTATAATTATTATCGTAACTTTTAATGCATTGCAAATCATTTTTAATATTTTATGTTTAAAATGTGTATTCAAATGCTGGACTTTCCTACCGTGTTCTAAAACGACATATCAGTGTGGACCGGTGCACACGGTCATGTGGCAAATAGCTACTGTAAAATCTTAAAAGTATTTTTGAAGTGTTTTTATGCAAATTAATTTGAACTCACATGTTTTGCCAAGAACAGGAAACATAAAGACGTAAAAACTTGACTGAGGACAGACCCTGTAAAGATATTATTGTTTATTTGTACCTGTTAATGTTGAGGTTAGGTTGCCACAGCAATGCGATCTGGTCGAACATGTGAATTTATTTTTATATATTTGATATGTGCTTTTACATTTTGTTGTTAAGACTTTATTAATATGTACATCTTATCGGCATTGTAGAACCAATTTCGTTTCATTAATTTTATTTCACTTTATGTAAAATTATGTCACATTATGTTTGGGCAGGTATGTCGGCCAGTGAGCGGCCTCCGCGCCAAACAGGCAGTAGAAGCATCTTAGATCTTGTGAGAGTACTACCGTGCCGCAGTGCTCTGGGCACTTCATCTTAGTTTGATAATCACAATGTAATTTTGCTTAATTAATGTTAGTCTACCAGAACCTCTTGTTTATTGCTCGCCCGGAGCACACAATCTCTCACTCTCGGCTCGTCTTTTACACGGCCGAGGCGTACTATGCAACTTAAGCTTATAGGCCCTACGGACATTTCGTCTGTATAAGAGCCTGCCTGGCTAAAACGGCGGTATGTAACTTCAGTGCCCCGATGAGGATGAACTTGTAATAAATAAGTACTGGTGATATACTAACATTTTATTATGATTTACCGCTTATCGGTTACTTAACCTTTTCTCATAACTTTACACTGACCACGTGTTTTTAATGATGGCATTGGGTAGCAACGGGAGTGAGCTGGTGTATCAGGGAGGCTGACATCCCTGACTAGACGAGGTGAATTGGAGTTTAGTTTACGGCTGGCAGAAAGGTACTTTCAAATGATAACATCCATCAAGATGTGGACATGGGAGCATGCCAATGGTCGTCAGTCATCACGAGCCGACAGGAGGAGTATCTAGCAATTATGACTTCGTGATCGCACCGTGGGCTGGCGCCCTTAACCCTGGCAAGTAGCAGTTTCTATTCACCATACCTCATTCCCTCCATGGTCCAGCTCACCACACGTCAAGGCTTACCTTGAGACTGGAATGAAATGGGGTGGACATAACACTTGTGGCGGTGAAAATAAACATTTGTGAACAAAACAATAACACTTCAAAACAACACTGGGCATAAGGTTTTTCAGACATATTACACTTTATTTGTGTGTCACATGTCATTATCACATGTCCAGAAATGTGCTTGCAAAAATGCTATAACCCTTATGAATGTAATACACTTTAAAAAGTAATAATAATAATACTACATGCATTTGTGATGGAATAGAATGTCAATCGAAGAATATAAAAT
Source organism: Dryococelus australis (assembly GCA_029891345.1). Lineage (NCBI taxonomy): Eukaryota > Metazoa > Arthropoda > Insecta > Phasmatodea > Phasmatidae > Dryococelus > Dryococelus australis. Next base: position 352,283,955 of record CM056995.1, read on the forward strand.
CGAAAAGAAAATATTCCTGTTAAGGACAGAAATAAATAAATGCCTGTAACGTATGTGTGCCTTGTGTAATATAAACTATGTTGAATCTGCTAGATGTGAAATTTAACTTAAACCATGTTGTGATACTATTTTTGCCATGAGAAAGTAAGCGATAACTCTGATTTTATCCGTGTGCTGGAAAGAGATCAGACAGAATTCCTGTGTGTTAATATTCAGCACAGTTTTTGGTGCGTTTTGTAATAAATCAACTTATCATACAGCACAAGGCATTTTTTCACAAAACTACTTAAATGATATCACATGCAACTACATTTCCAAAATGATTAGTATTTTAATGCAAGGCTCAATATTACATAACAGTTTAAGCAATACGAAATGAAAATTCAATAAGCAAAAAAAAATTTCTGCTGTCAGCCTATCAATGCAAAAATGATGGGATCTGCTAAAAATTACCCATTGAAACACTGGTGTACCAAAAAATTACGCAACAAACATTTATGAAAATGTCTAGACTGATTCCAATAAAGTTTACCTTTCTCCTCAAGCAATATTACAGCCAGCAAATTAAATCACACCAGAGATTCTATTAATTTTATGTTTTGGCCCACTGATCCTATGATTTTCAAATCAAATAATTTTGCAAATGGTTCGACAGGAACGATGGAAGAACTACTACATCTTAAATTGGAACTGGCTTACATTAGGACGTGTTGCGACACCGAAACCTTCACTTGAACTCGGGCCTTTTCAAAACACGGACATCGGTCGTGTGCTGTGGGAATTTTTGACGTCTCAATAAATTGCAATAGCTGGGCCTCCAGCTGATATAATACTGTGCTGCTGGTACATCTCCGCAAGGCCGACATCAGCATTGCCATTCCTCAGTTTCCTTCACGTCTACTCACGGCCTTGTTACAAGCAAGAAACACAATATTCACCAAAAATGTTCCTTCATGTTCTCTTAACAATTACCACAATGACATGTCCTTCTTGTGTAGATGATCCAAGATAGGAATTTTTGTGCAGAGAAAACAAACTAGCCCAACGTAGGTTGCCAAGCCCTAAGAGGAAACTGTTTTAAGCAGTCCAGAACTAAAATAAATACTTTTGTCATTGTAACTTCAGATATTAATCAAAACAGATGGTATGGACTCTACTAAAAATGTAAATAACATTGTCACAATACAAAATGTAAATATAAAAAATATTAAAATATTGTTAAACTTCTGGAGGTTGAACAAGGAAATAAATAAATGGATTTAAAAGGAAAAATACTGAGCGGAACACATCAAAACATTACCTCAGCAAATAACCATTTAGAATCAATCATTAACAACAAGACACTTTACCACAACACGTAATACACGTGTTCGTGTATTACACAGCCCACTCTCCCAGGCTGGTAGATGCATGTGGTGCTACACTCTTCTGCACTGCATTGCACTTGCCCGATCTTACCCACTCCTGCACTCATGTGACACTAACACTACTCGCCGGTGATCAATCGTCGAGAGTGAATGTGCATTGCGCTTGGGAGCGGCCGACGTTACAAATGGCCCAGGGTGAGGAGCGACACATGTCAGTCCATTATTTTCGAGCACTCAAATAAATGGATACATCAATCGCTTACGTGCTCCAATTCATAGGCGTATACACTGCGATCTCAAGCATGCAGGCTGGTTTGGTAGTAACACAAATCTTCACAATAATAACATTCACATCCCTATACTATACAACTTCCGAACTGATTGTATTATGCGATCTTTAACCTTACAAAGCAAAATCTGCGAGTTACACTTTATTTCCAGCCAGAAAGTGAGTAATAATGTCCAATTGTATTTTATTAATAGATTATTTTGGGTAGGTATGTGTGATATTCATACGCTACAGGTTACAGAATACCCTTCTATATCTTTTGCCAACACAACTCCAAAAGAAGTGGAGAAAACAATCAATTCTTTCCAACCAAAACTATCTAGCAGCTGAGATGGCATTAACTGTAGGTTATTAAAGCAATATGCACTTTTGAATTCATTGTTTCATTAAGCCATATTTGTAATGATATCTTCAATACAGGATTGTTTCCAGACTGACTCAAATGGGCTATGGTAACACCACTGTTCAAAAGTAACTGAAAAACTAATTTACAGGAGGTTGCTGCAACATTTCGAGAATCACAGAATCTTATCAAATTTCCAGTTTGGCTTTAGGAAAAACACGCAACAAATGATGCAATTTTCAAACTAACAAAAAGCATTCTTAATGCACATAATTAAAAAGATGCCATCTAATTGAATATTTAGTGACCTCCCTAAAACATTTGACTGTGTAAATCACAACGTACTGATGTGTTCCTGACGTCCACATATCCCCTGTGCCCGTTTGTTCCATCGCAGACGCATCAACAACACAGCAACACTCGACCGATCAACATTAGGTCACTGTCTCGATCAGTGCAGGTCGACAAGAACGGCATTACACTTTTCTTGCAGCTCTGTAACTCGTGGCAGTGGGTCATAATATTTAACTTTCACCAGAAGAAGTAACTCTCATGATGAATGGATATGAGACCTAAACGAGTGTGTCCCGTGAAGCCATGAACGTTAGACACAACAGCCATTGGAGGGAACACCGGGGTAAGCAGCGCAATTTATTCCCATGACTTTCCGATGTGCGCTATGTCGACGGGCCCCATGGCCGAATCTGAATTGCGATGTGGAGTCGAGTGGTTTCAAATGATGGGGAATCAAATTCCTGCAGGAAGTGTGAAGTGGGGAGCGGTTCCCTAGCAGCATTAATTAATAGGAGCATTTTAAAGCATAATTCACTGTGATTACACCATAACTCACTAGGGAAACCACCCCCTCTAGCATAGAAAACATTCCATAGAAAACAGTGTGTAGCTCCGCCCTTAGTTACGAAATCAGAGTGTCATCACATCCATACACATGCCTGAAATTAATTACATAATGACACACACTGATTCTAAAATGTTAATTGTAAGAGTGTACATGTAACCATCTATTGAGAATCACCTACATGAGGCATCATTTGATTTAATATCACCCTTCAAGTGCTGTGACATTCTCGTGACGTCACATTCTTCCTGGGGCTCCAGCGTTCACGAGTATGTCACCAATGTGTTTTAGTTTAGCAATCTTAATTATATACAACATCAATTTCACTTATCATGTTATTCATTAAGTTAAGTTTTTTTCATGTTTTCATTTTGGCGCCGGATTCGCCGGACGTGCGGCGAAACCGACGCCATGTCATTATTCAGACTTTAGCACTCCAGACAACCGGCAGGGCAGATGGTAAGCTCCGCATACCCCTTTTGACAGTTCAATATAGGTTCCTTTTTTCTTCATATCCATAGTTAACATAATTCAGGAACCTTTTAGTACTTTTATTCAGCTAAGGGGAGATCTCCCTGAATCCTGACATAACATACCAGGACTTCATGCGTGGGACGTATTTCACGTAATTACAATCTAAGGCCCACACCTTATTTTCCAGCAGTAGCGACCACTGGCAGGTCCAGAGCACCGGGTCCGCTAACTAAGTGAAGTAACATTCCGTTGTACTTTTATGGTAATAAAACAGTCACACCATAATTAGACGTGTTTTATTGCATTTAACTCTCCTGAGTTCATTGGGTACTACACCCTAATAGCAGCCTTCAAATTTACAAGTGTATTTCAGTGATTTCTGCATTTACGAGGCCTGCCTCCCTTAAGCAGGGTAACTTCAGTGGTAATATAGGCGTGCGGACTGGCCGACAGCTTCTCCCACAAGCAATATTTTACCTTTACATAATATAACGGACAAATTCACTCAGCTCTCCTTCATATTGACTGCATATCCAGAGTCACCATAGGCCGTCGGCCGTACGACCACCATTAACAATCGTTCTCTATACCGAACGTGGCGCCGGGCACATCATCAGTTCCTGTTCCCCACCTGCTCTCAGGCGGGACACGAACACACCACTAGCATCTCTGGAGGCACAGCGCGTCAATACTTAAGGAAAAATGAAAGTTTTATGGAGTCTCAGGTACACCAAATAAACTAATAAGCTCATACCTTTCAAACAGACAACAAGCAGTGCGGATCAAAGGAAAAACTACTTCATTCTACTCTGAACCAGGAAAAATCAAGCATGGAGTCCCACAAGGATCTATATTAGGCCCCGTACTTTTCCTAGTTTATATAAATGACCTCCCATGTCCCTTAACCCCAGAAACTACTCCAATTTTATTTGCAGATTATACTAGCAGCTTACTCTCTGGAATCTCAGTAAATTATCTTCAGTTAAATTAAAACCTGTCCAGAAAGGGCCAGCCTACCTTGGTAGCCAACTTTTCAAATAGTTACCACAGTACCTTCAAGAAATTTGTTTCTCTAACCAAAAACTCTTTAAAAAACAGCTGAATTTTTTTTCTAAACTAACATTTCATAAAGTAGAGGAATTTCTAAACAACAAAAATTAAGAAATTATTGCATACCATGTCTTTGTATGCATTTTTAGTTCCGGTTTTTTTTCGCGTTTGTTTTATATATATATATATTAGTTTACTATGTCCGGTGTATAAACTTTGTATGACTCTGTATGCTGTAATTTGATTGTTCCAATATATTTTTACAGCTATGCATTGAAAAAAGTTCTCACTGATGCAATAAAACAAAACAAAATAAAATAACTGCTACACCCTAGGAAGGATGTTTTGACTGACATAAAAATGGCAGACAGTATTCAAATATGTGTCAGTCTGGAAACATTGGTTAACATGGCATGGCGATGGCAGTGTCCACTCTTGTTTACATATTCTGTGATGATTGTTATAACTGACAACGGTTGCTAGAAGACAGATCGAAGTTGGTGGTTGCTTGCTCGTGCTTTCTCAGCTAACGCTGTGTTATTTTGAATTATGTTAAATTATAGTTGATGTTTAATAACCTTCAGGATAACCATTAACGTATTCTCCAATGGCTAACACAGGTGATTATTCATGGGGGCACCTGGCGTCTACAGAACACTTCGGAAGAGAATCTAAGAACTACTTGACGTTAAATAGGAATGATTTGCAGGAGCCACTCTATAAAGATTGTACTCAGGCGGCACACTGCATGTTTTATGCAAGAAGTGAAAAAAAGATTTTCGACGTCTATGATCCTCGTATGATAATTCTGGTAAGCTACTGTAACATCTCCCGATATTCATAACCTAGGTTTTATTGTTGCCCTATACTTTGCATTCATACAGGACAATTTTTTTTTTTTTTTTTTTTATAGGGAGAAATGGGAGATATTGTAGTTGATGAACAGGAAAAAGAGAGCTGACTCAAAGGTTTGAAAATTTGAAGTAAATGTTAAGGAATAAGGCAGACAGTGTAGGGTAGGTTTGTAGGAAGATTAGAGAAGTGAGAGAAAGTTTTGAAAGGTACTAAGGGAGACATAAGCACATTGCAGACTGCTCTCCAGGGGAAAATGTAGTAAGAAAAACGAAGGAGAAAGGAGGCAGTGATGCAGATGGAAAAATGGGGGAGAGTAGAAAAGTTTTAAACTATAGCAAGGGAAAAGGCAGTGGTACTGTGCAGTGATCATTATAGGAAGGTTTGTAAGGAAGGGAATAGTGGAGGCCAGCTTACACTGAAAGTCAGGCAGAACATATTAGGCTGGTAGTGGGGAGGGGTGAAAAGAGGACTGGGTGTAGTAAATTTGATGCCAGGGGTGGAACAGATGCAGGCTGTTAGTAAGGGACCAGGGAGGAGGAAGCGACATTACAGGGAAGTATTTTAGAGAAGGAACCAGAAGTGATCTTAAGGAGTTCCATTATTAAAGGGGTAGAATTAAGGGGATTCTGAAATGCAGCATTTGATGGGGCCAAGTTGGGATATTGGGGAAAGGGGAAGCAGCAAGGCTATGGTGGTTACAATGTAATGGGGGGGGGGGGGGTGTCCCCTTGTTTATAAGACTGTATAGGCTATTCACAGTAAAGTGAGCACTTTTGAATGCCCTCTGATTTGGAATTATAGTAAATATATTTTAAGAGGTAAACTTTCCAGTGCAGGTGTCCATTACTTACATGGCAATATTTGCAGTATTTAAAAAGCTTGTTAAAGGATAAAAAATGGCTGAAAGAAAAAAGTAACTAGGTCCTCAAAAGAGCTCACTTTACCATGAACTGCCTATAGGTGAAGAGGTTGGGCAGGATGCGAGAGGGTTGGTACGTAAGGTACATGAAAAGTTCCCGAGAGCAATAGCAGTAGTTATTAAGGTGCTGGTCAGTAAGGAAATTAATTATGCATAGGCTGTGGCAGCTATCGAGGTGTATGAGAGGGAGTGCAAGGATGTCGGGCCACATTTTTAGAGCAGGAAGTGGGTAGGCCACGAATTGATCAAATTCCAAAGTAGGGACTTTTTCAAAAATGGGAAAAATAAAACCTGGATATGTTAGATGTGATTAGTAATCAGAATTACTAGTAATTTTTGAGGGGCTTAAAATACTTTTCTATAAAAAAATGAAATGTTATAGGGAGAGGGTTTTATCAAAAATGCTGTGTTTATGCTATTAAACACTTGGAATATATTTATTGGGTCGAATAATTGTATTATATGTGATATTACAATTTGAAACAAATTGTTAATATTTAAAATGCCTTTCACACGGTATACTTATGCCATGGAAATAGGATTATTCAGTTAGGCCTATAAACAACACAGGTATAAAATAATGCCTGAAGAACATGGTATTCTGGTGAATTGCTCAAGGCTTACCTCCTGATGGATATCTACGAGGGTTTGAATATATAGACAACCTTCACAGATAAAATAGTTTAATATACGGGCGGTCCGCTTGCTATGTTTACGTATGGCCAGCGACATGTTTGACATACCATAATGTTGTCAGTATACAACAATATTGTATACCCCCACCATGACAAAGCACTGCCGATTGATAAGCCTGCAACCAGAGTGTAATCATTTGTTGGTTAAATGCCAGGTTGTGTGTGTCGCGGTGCATGTGGTTGTGAGTTGCGATGTCCGAATGCGTCTGTACCAGTTGGAGGTTTTTCGAAAGAGTGCTTGAAAACGTGTTTTATTGTAATTATTTCAGTTAGACGTGTTAAATCAAATAGTTTTAAAATAGTAGTCTATTCTATGCTAAAAATGCATGGGGAAAAGTGAAATTATAATTGTTTGGTGATTTGAGTGTGTATGGAGTATCGTCAAATAGAATATATAGTGTATGGTTAGTATAGGACAGCATGCGAGCTGCGTTTTTTTGGGTAACTTAATTAATTTTGCTGTAGTATTGTAGTTTATGACATTCCAATTAATTCATCTGTGTAGTATTGCGTGTGTGTTAATTGCTCCGCGTAATGTCAAATGTGGACGACCTAACCATATTAAGGTTAACTTCACTATAGATGGTATGTATAAATTATATTGAAGCTGCGAGTAGTGTTAAATTGGGAAGACCTAACCAAATTAAAGTTAACATAACAATAGGTGATACTGTAGGAATGATTTTCAAGGGTAGCCCTCTAGAACTGAAAAATACTGTAAAAGTGTAGCCAAACATTGTGCACCGAGCCAGAGTTCCAGCACCAGCAGGGGAGTAAATCCCCAAACAGTGATTCAAGGTGCGTCAGCAATTTTTTTTAGTGGCGAAGCGTCGTGCATCAGCGATGCTTGGAGTTTCTCCAGAAATGTTTTTCATGTGTAGCCCATTTGCACTGAGAAATAATGTGTTTTGCAATTTTAACATATTTTTGTTATTCGTAATAGTTTTGTAACATTGTATCATGAAAACATGTTTAATTGCAAAGTGATTGAACTGAACATTACCTTAATTGACTATGTTACCAATACAATTTAGAAATATGATAGTGGGGAGGGCTATGAGCTACAGAGAATTTGCCAGACAAAAGTTTGTCATGAAAACTTAAATATTTTTCAAATTTTTTACCCCACAATTTCCTTGATCTTCATAGCCCTCTCCACTGTCGTATTTGTAGTTTGTATTGGAAATATTGTCAATTTAGATAATGTTCAATTGTATCTTCTTGCAATTTAATGTATTTTCATGAATAAATATTATATTATGTATATATTTTTCACTAGTTTTACCTCACAATTTCCCTGATCTTCATAACCCTCCCCACAATATTTTTCTCTCTGATTTCTATTGTTTAAATGTTGATGCCCTTATTAAATTTGTGTTCTGTGTAATCAGTAGAGTGGAATCATACCACTTCAAAAGAGCCCTTAGTCTGGAATTTTACCCATGAAAATGTAGGAAGCCACCAGGGAGATGGCAGGTTGCCTGAAGAGAGTTAGGGTAGAGCAGCCGGGGGGATGAAGAAGCAACCAACACAAGTCCTGGGGAGGGTTAGTGTGCAGAGGCAGAGCCAATAGGGGGATTGAGCGCTGGGAGATTGTAGGGAAGAAGAGATGATGCAAGCAGAGGAAGCTAGTAAGTCAGAGTGACAGCACATATGTTAATGTTGGTAATCTTTAAGAGTGTATACAGCGAGCTGGAGTAAGGTTGAGGGATGCATGGGCAGATACAGTGGTGGTGGTAGTGGAAACATGACTGAGTGAGGAAGTTCTATACAATGAATGTTGATAACACAATCTTCAGATGCGGTAGCGGGGTTGGGGGGGGGGGGGTTGAAAGGGTCTGTAATATGGACTAGCAGAGAAGTTAGTTGAAGTTGGGAGAGATAGGAGTATCGCACTACTGACAGTGTACAGGCCTCCGGGACAGGGTGGCAGGCCATCGCGGTCATCTCATTTATATCTTAGACCAGTACAACCAGATTGACCTAATTGACAGTATATACCATGAAATGTGATGGTGAGGAAAGCTGTGTAGATTGGAGTGTTTTAATTTCCAGAGAGGTTTGATACACTCTGCACACATGCACACATTTTATTTACTATTTATTATAACGCGATGAAATATTTATTATCGCCAATGTAATATAATTGACAAAATAATTGTGGTTCAGCAGCCATTGCCATATAATAAGTTGTGCAAAAGAGATGCTACTGTCATATTCAAAGTTCAATTATTTATTTTTATGGTAAAGAAAACTGAGGCATTGTTTGTTATATTCTGTGCGGAAGATATTTGCAATATATACTGAATTTAGTTAATTTAATTATTATTATGTATGTATTTTTTCAGAACTCTAAATACTTTAGCTTTAGAAACTAATGTGATCTCTAATACAGTTTTGACAGACCTCAAAATTTTGAGTACTGGTACATCATTAATAATATCCAGGGTGAAGACTGAGCATCCCGACATAAATAAGAAAAAAGAAAATACAAAAAACTACATTATGATGTCAAACCAAACAGAATTTTTGAAAGGTATGCACATAATAGACGAAGCACTAAAACCATAGACAGCCAATCTCACCTGCCTCGTGATGGATTGCAGACTCGCACTAAACAGGCGACTTAAGTATCTTTTGAACAGACTGTATTATGGAACTAGAGACAAAGTGAGGAAGAGCGAGGCCCAGCAAACAGTAGGTGGACCAGTGATGCGCAGGTGAGAAGGGGAAGGCAGAGAAAGAAATAAGAGAAGGGGACAGCAAGCAGAAGAGATGGAGGGCAGTGAGAAGGAAGCGGTAACAGCCGTCACATGGAGCAAATAACCCGCGAACATGTCAATCAGCGCTCTCGTGCGTTAGTAACAAATGAGAAGGTTCACGCAAAGAAAAGAGATGGTTTGAGAGGAACTTAATTTGTATAGGTCGTCTTTCAGGGTAGACCTTCAGAACTAATTAAATTTTTCTTGTTTGGGGGGGGGGAAGGGGGGGGGGGGGGCACTGTTTTGCCCTGTTTCGAGTTTTCTAGGGGCACTTGGGGCTGTAGTGGTTAGACTTCTTGCCTATCACCAATGCAATTCATGTTTGATTTGTGGCGGATCACCTGTATTTTCGCATGTGGTAATTGTGCTGGATGATGCCACTAGTCTGCTGGTTTTCTCGGGAATCTCTCCCCCCCCCCCCCCCCCCCCGGCATTCAGGCACTGCTCTATACTCACCTCACTTCACCCTCATAGGCTCTCAAGACCTCAACGTTAAGAGCCGCCCAAATCTCTTCACTCACTCAACTTGGGACACTTCAGTTTCCTCTTCTGTCCACAGTATGCTGCTACTGCTTCATCATTTCAGCTCGTTCATTCTTGAGGCTAGCAGGAAGGACAGTGTCCCGGATCCAGAGTGAGAAGGGTCATACGGTTCATGACTTCTTGTGCCCCCCCTCCCCCCTTGCCATATATACATTGACATGACTGTCCTCTGTTTTAAAACTAAAATGAAATATCAGATCTGCTCCTGTGTAGAACATGGTGCTGTAGTTATCAGCTTTCTCTCATCCAGATTGTTGACTTTACGTGAAGATGATAATGTTATGTGTGTGGAGACATATTATGTACGTGTCGTGTAGTACATATGTGATGCTGTGGGAATTTTCCATAAAATAAAATATTTTTCCCCTTGAAAAAATGTCATCTTAAAGTATAAAATACTTTAATAAACGTGTTGCACATTTCGAGAGATGAGGAGAATGTATTCCTATTGCGCCACTCCTTTCCTCTATGCGCATGGCATCGTGCAACTGCTCTTCCCTTTGAGATTTAGAGCGTGAGAAAATGTCTTACAATCTATGGTACTGATCATTAAATGCCAGAATAATAAAATTAGACAAGCAGGCGAGTGAATTCTGTTGCAATGAATACTTATTAAAAGCATATCCTGTACCATGTAAACTTGTACAACACACAAACCCTTGGAATTAACATAGATAAAAAACAAGATACTTTTCATACAATTTGTATGAAGAACTTGATGCCGGCTAACAGCCAGCAGCGCTAGAACCCATGGCGGTGCTCACCACGCACGTGTGACGTGTCCCGCATGCCCGCAAAGAGGCCAATAATTTCGAACTCTCACATAAATATTATTTTTTCAGTTTAAAATGAGTTGTAATGTATTTGCAGGGCAGTGTATGTCTTAAAATATCTCCGTGTTTGTTACTATTTTAAAATTGTTTGGTTATAAAATTCAAAGTGCCCGCGGCACCAATATTAAGAACACTGATATTCCGGCATGAACGCAGTCATAAAGAGACACTAAATTCATATGAAGAATTCACAGGAAAATTATAAAAAATGTAAAACAATTTTTTATTTAATTTGTGCCATTTTATTTCTATAATAAATATTTTACTTGGCTTGCATAGCACTTCCGCTTATGTGAACCCCATAGGTGGCCATGGTAGGTCTGTGTGATGCATTCCTCTGGACAGTCTGTCGAGGAGAGCTGGGGAGATACAGTGTCACGTACGCACTACAACTTTTGTTCACTGATACAGACTTCAATAGTCAGTTTAGTTTACCGGTCAACCTTTACTTGCGTACGTTTTTGCTAGACGTTTCCCCAGCATTATGCTTCCGTGCGAATCCGACAGAGCGCCGGAAGCAAGACATAAAAGTTCAGTTGAAAATTTGGCTAGGCAGAGACCACGCCAGGTGGGCAGAGCTAATTCCAGAAGTAATGTTTTGCATCAGAAACCAGGTAAATGCAGCCACAAAGGGAAAACCCCCCGATACCACCTGAGGAAGTGGTTCATCCCCAGGCAAGGGAAAATCAGAAAAGGTACTGTACCACGGGGTACCAGAAAGTAGGAAAACGCCACCCGAATTACAGCCAGGGATGTACGTGTACGTGAGGGGAAAAACAAGCTATCGGCCAGGATGAAGTACTGTGCTGGGCGGACAGGACCAGTAAGAGTAGTAGAAAAACTGAGAAATTCCACGTTCTTAGTGAAGTTGGGACCGACACGTGGTACACAGTATTTTACATAAATAAGCCCTGAAAACGCATTGATAGCGTAAACATGTACTTGGCGATATCTGACCGCGTGGTCGTACGTGATGTGACCGTAAAATGATTAAACATGAAAAATGCCCTAAAATACATACATTACATAGACTTACAGCCCCTCAAAATTGCACGCACCAATAATACAGAAATTACGATGAAACACTTTTAGCATGGGCGGATGGCGCCTGATTCAAGTTGTGCAGGCTGTGTGGCCTCTCCAACATCTTTCTCCCTTTCTCCTTGTTTGTTTCAAAAATCCACAAGGGCACAAATGATTTATTTAAGTGGGCGCATAATGCTGGGGAAATGTCTAGCAATCTACATCAGTGCTCAAAAGTTTTAGTGCCTATGTGGCAGTGTCTTACCTCGCCAGTTCTCCTCTAAAGACTGCCCAGAGGCAAGCGTAGCGCTGACCTAGCATGACTGCCTATGGGGTTCACATAAGAGGATGTGCTATGCACGCAGAGTAAAATATTTTATATTGAAAAGTAAAAGGCACTTTGGAAATTAAAATTTTAATTGATATTGCACATTTTAATTTGGAATTTCTTGTCTTTTGTTACTGCGTTCTAGCCGGAGTAGAACTGTTCTTAATCTCTGCGCAGCACGCAGTTTGAATTTATAACCAAGTATGGTGCAACATTTTATGAATATAAAAATATTATACAAAAAGATTATGAACCTGGAATAAAAGAAAACATATTTAACACTTAAAAAATACAATATTCTCGTTATGGGAAAGTCCAGTTTAAGGCCTAATTGCGCACGTGCTTGCCACGTGGTGAGCACCATTATGGTGTTAACACTCGCTGGCTGTTAGCCAGCGTCAACCTCTTTAAGCATTAGCAATCAAAATGTTAACTATGTGAGTCCTAGTGGACTAGCTGGTAGTGTTTCTCATGATAGCGATGTTACTAGAAAGTTTATGACAATAGCTCAGTTTGGTAAAACGTACAAGAATCTTGATTACGGCCTCTGGTACTATCTGAAGAAACATTACGCCCTCTATAAAATTTCAATTCTTCCAAAAACATCTTAAAATTTCTGCCAAAAGTCTTTAGCTCTCAATACTGGTAAGATGAAGTTACATATTACTATCCTGGTAGGGCTTATGTAGTTGCGTAGTGGATATGGCAGCAGACATCTTGATGCACTCAAAACTGATCAAAATGCATCTCAGTCCTTTTCAGCACGTGTCCTGCATTAATTAATATGCAAGGCACCTCACTAATTCTTACTCTTATGATGTGCGATCAAGCAAAACTGCAATGCCAAACTTGCAGCTTAATCTTAAGATTGCCTGCTATTGTCGGAGTATATAGAAAGAGTCCCTAGCTGTCGGGGTTCACATTAAGACGCTAATTAAAAATGAGAAAATCCCTTTACTAGGTCGCTTCCTTTGACGCCACATTATAATAAAATTCAGTACAATTAAAATTCCTCCATGCCAAAACTTCTGAATATATCCAGGTAGGAATGCAAGGAGAAATAGTGTTACACATACAAATTACCTCGATAAAATATAATTGCTCAGTACTCCCTTAACAAAATAAAAATAAGAAAATTGTGTGAAACGTGAAATCTAAACAGACCAAAACTAATGAAAAATTATCAAATTGAGATGTCCTGTTAATACATAGCTACCTATTCCTGAGGTTAGGGCTTGAGAAAATAAATATCTTTTTCCAGCAATAAATACACAGTTAAAATGAAAATAAACATAAATAACCTTTTTAATGCTCTCATCTTTATAACAACCTGCAGATTTCTATCTACTTAATTTTTGTGCATGTTTCTTGTGTGTTCAGATGCAGATGCGATTTGACGGATACTTGGGGTTCCCGGGTGGTGGGATAGACCAAGGTGAGGATGTGGTCTGCGGGCTGAACCGTGAGCTCATGGAGGAGATGAACCTGGACGTGTCACGGTACGGGGTGCGGGACTGCGACCACGTTGCCTCCCACTACTGCCCTGACCACAGACTGTGTTTGCACCTGTACGCTCGTGAGTTGGCCCTGGAGGACCTCTCTCACATTGAGCAGACGGCCCTCTTGGCCCACGATTACGGCTCCGAGGTACTTGGACAGCTCTGTAAAAAAATTTTTTGAGGAAACAACCAGTGTTTTGTTATATTGAGACAATTCTATCCTTCTATTTCACATTTTAAATGTATTTTTATTATGTATTGTGATTTTTCACAATAAATGTATTTATTAGAATAGGCTAAAACCATTCTTAAAGTTTACCTGTATCATTGATCCTCTAAAATTCTTTCTGTTGCAAACAGTTAGTAGGACTGTACTAGCTACAAGTAAACATACTCTTTCACCTCTTAGGATATATCTTCCCCATGCTGGCAGCAAAGGAGCAGGAAAAGATGATGTGGAAATGTGTGTGTACCTGGTTCGAGACTCCCTTAAGCCCTTTTGATGAGACATAGAATTTCACTACCTTTCTTAGGCCGGTTTCACCACACGAGAACGTTAGTTTAGCAAGATTAAGTGCCAAATTACCTCAATTATATATGTATTTTATGTTTCACCATGCACCTTATATCAATTTTTTCTGTATATCTAGATAAAATATTTGAATCGCCGATTTTGCTTGGTAGTGTCTCGTTATCGGGATGAAACTATAAAACAAATAGACTACTCGCAAAAAAATTTGGAAAGTGATAGAGAATTGTTATTTGTAGATTATTAGCATAATATTAAACTAATAAACACATAATCTGGAAATAGTAGCAAAACTAATGCAAGAGTATTCAGGAAAATGTCTGTATATAGAAATTAGTTTGGGAAACTGTAATTGCAGCGTTGTCTGTTTTCTATATAAAAATGTATGAAGGGCAGGAATCCAATAACTTAGTCTAGTACTTGTCAGTAGGTGCACACACACAAAGTAGGACAGTGTTTTCTATATAAAAATGTATGAAGGGCAGGAATCCAATAACTTAGTCTAGTACTTGTCAGTAGGTGCACACACACAAAGTAGGACAGTGTTTTCTATATAAAAATGTATGAAGGGCAGGAATCCAATAACTTAGTCTAGTACTTGTCAGTAGGTGCACACACACAAAGTAGGACAGTGTTTTCTATATAAAAATGTATGAAGGGCAGGAATCCAATAACTTAGTCTAGTACTTGTCAGTAGGTGCACACACACAAAGTAGGACAGTGTTTTCTATATAAAAATGTATGAAGGGCAGGAATCCAATAACTTAGTCTAGTACTTGTCAGTAGGTGCACACACACAAAGTAGGACAGTTTTTTCACGCGGTTGCACGATCGCGAAGTTTGGCTGGCTAAGTCAACTTCATCAGGCTTAGCCAGCAAAACGTCGCGATCATGCAACCACGTGAAAAAACTGTCTCGTCCTACTTTGTGTGTGTACCTGTCTGCAAGCGTTAGACTTTGGGTACTTGGATTCCTGTCCTTTATATATATTTTTAGTAGCCTAGCAGCCTATTTTCAATCTTAACTAACATGTTTTTTATATAAAACAATTATTAAAGTTTAATATATTGACTCTGCGCTTGGAGGAAGCGCACTCCAAATAAACAACTTAGCCCCATCTGAGTATAACAAACTACAGGCGCAAGTCCAGCATAATTTCAGATGGTAATGGAGGCAGGACATGCGGGACTTCCAGACGTTGATAGAGCCTCAACACACTTCTAACCCTGTGCTAGCTGTTAGTCAACCGGAGTTGGCAGTAAGCAGTTTTAAAATTAAATTTAATTAAAAAATAAACCATGATACAGCAATGTCGTGTGTTTGCAGGTCCTGGGCACAATAAGAGTGCCACTGTACACGATGGGAGATGGCTTCCGCGGCTTTCCTGCCTTCATCTCCAACATGTTTGTGGGCAACGCTCGCCAACAGCTCTTCCTCGCCCTCAAGAAGCTAGGTGTCATGACTGATGACGAGATAGTGGCTGCACTGCATGCGAAGCCAGCGCCTACGCTGGCATTAACTGACTAGACCCACCAGCTTCAGTATGCTCACAGCCATGCCTTCGCGTCATTATGACAAATAAATTTTTGCCTCATTCAACACTGCTCTTATGTTTTGCAGCAGTCACAGGTTTTAAATTTTAAAAAGTTTACACCAGTTTGACTACCTTCAGCAGTCTATTCGCATATTCGTAAATTCACCAGATCATCCACCGATGTTCCTTGGACATTCAAAACTACTCGTCCACCGATGTTCCTCGGACATTTGAAACTACTGTTTCGGTTGAGTTAGATTTGATACAGTTAAACTGGCCTGAAAATTTGTTGACGTTGGTAGATATGCACAAAAATATTAACCGATGAATTTTTGAATGCCTTCTCTGAAAAATTAATGTTAACACACCCTCATCTCGTAATTTTCAAGCATTCCATAATATAGAAAAGTAATTTGGATGTTGAGTTTTAGAAATTGGCAATGAAACGGTTAGAATTTGTGAGTAATGGTATTAATTTGCTGCTGGAAGCAGACGAAAATACTAGTGAAAATCAACCTGTTGCTTGAAAAATGCCTCGACCAGCGTACACCATGTATCAACCACTGGTGTGTACATCGATGAATTTTCGAAAACTCTGTAGGGATGGGAAATGACACAGCTCAACCCATCATTAACTAGACTCCACAATAAACTGCATGACATGTGCAGAGTCAGCTTAAATGTAGGCGTATGCACATTAGGAGTCTTAGCTTATCCTCTAATGAATGTGTGAAATTTTTGTGTGTCTAACAAATCTGCACTTTATAAAGAACACAGAGCACTTATTGCAGGCGAGGGTGTATCTGTAGAAGTAAGATTGTGCGAATGCTACTTTTTTCTCACAAAATGAAAACAGAAAATATGTTAGGATTTTTTTGAAAATGAAAAATAATTTCATAAGCTCTCAGTCTTAACTAAATTTTAATGACATATTCATTATAACAAATTTGTTAAAAAAAACCAAACCCAAAAAAGGTAGGGTATAGAGTATTTACCAGTGGTTCTTGCATGCATTTAAATTTCATTTTTTTGTAGTTATTTTAGTTATAAATTAATGAAAAAAAAAATTATTTAGACAAAAATTTATTGTACTGTTGCACTAAATGAACATACAATTAACACTCAAATATTCATCAAAACCTAGGATTTTAATTTTTTTAAAACCTTTGTCTCCCAAATTTCGTACCAAAATGAAAATGGAAGCTGTAATGTTTCATTTTTATTTTAGTATACTGAATATTTGTACGACCCCACTAAGAAATATGGTGCAGTATTCAGGAATCACAAATGTTTTAGTCTGCTACAAGGAAAGCAATGGCTCTTAGAAAGCAGTTGAACATTTCTGTGGTAACCAAGTGTGTGTACATGGCCACTGATTTTAAATAATGGCTTTATAATAATTCTTTGTCGCGTATTTATTTGTACATCCGTGTACCGTAACTGAAAGACATGACTTTGAAGCTTGTGGCACACTGCACCATTTAATAGAATGTGTTATGTTGGTGTAGAAAAACTGCCCGTCATTTTCTCATGCGAGTTAACAAAACAAGAATTCACGAAACTCTTTTTTAACCACTTAAACCACAGAGCAAACATCTCGTAGTGTAGTCCAATCAGTCTCTTTAACATTCCAAGTTTCTTGTGCAATACGATTTTCTCCCACTACTACAGTGTCTTCGGCCTTTGACAAAATCACCAATGAATAAATATTCAGTTTGGTGACTATTGTGGTAATTTTTGTTTCTGTGGGTTGCAAATTTCAATTAGTATTTAACAGTCAGGATTCCACTTCACGCTTGTATACTGTACTTGGTAGCAAATTTTTTCATAGATATTTGTTTCAATATATGAGTCATATATGTGCTTTAGGCTTATGCAAACCATTTACAGGAATCTTACTTAAAATAATTCAGCCTTCTAGCATGCGAGGGAAAATCAAAAAGAAAGTATAGTAAAAAAAAATTTAATGTCCTGAAACTTGTGTGGTTGTGTTTTTCAATGTGTCGCTATATTAGGATAAATTGTATTATTATTATAAGTTACAAATTTGTTTTGTTTCCGTCACAGTAGAAATGTTTGCAAACTGTCTTGATGGACTGCAATGATTTTTTATAAGGTCTCTTGGATAACGGTACAGTGTCTTCAATGTGTCGCTATATTAGGATAAATTGTATTATTATTATTATTATAAGTTACAAATTTGTTTTGTTTTCATCACAGTAGAAATGTTTGCAAACTGTCTTGATGGACTGCAATGATTTTTTATAAGGTCTCTTGGATAACGGTACAGTGTCTTCAATGTGTCGCTATATTAGGATAAATTGTATTATTATTATTATAAGTTACAAATTTGTTTTGTTTTCGTCACAGTAGAAATGTTTGCAAACTGTCTTGATGGACTGCAATGATTTTTTATAAGGTCTCTTGGATAACGGTACAGTGTCTTCAATGTGTCGCTATATTAGGATAAATTGTATTATTATTATTATTATAAGTTACAAATTTGTTTTGTTTTCGTCACAGTAGAAATGTTTGCAAACTGTCTTGATGGACTGCAATGATTTTTTATAAGGTCTCTTGGATAACGGTACAGTGTCTTTCAAAGTAGTTGTCATGGCACTTACTAATATGACCTTGGCTATGTTTCTCAGCCCGGCAGGGAGGTTCAGTGGGATGAAGAACAATTTTGGTTAATGCATCTTGCTGTTATCGCTGTTATTTAATTAATCCCTCGTTAGTTTGCAATTATTTGTTTGTGGTCTATGGTTAGTCAGGATGCTGCCCAAAATGTAACAGAAATGTTCCTAGCGCTGTTATAGGTTGTGCTAACTGCTTTAGGTGACCCTAGTATTCTGTTGTAGCGGTTGTTGTATACTGGGGATAGGCCACTGCTTGTCATAGTTGAGTGAAGCCAACATCTCTACAGGAAGTTTTGCTAAGTCTGTGCATAGACTTTTGTATTTGACAAAGTACTAAATGCTTTGTTTGCTGTCCAATTTTCAATTTGTTTGGATTTAAGCGGGGCTTACGTCTTTTCGGTTGCCAGTGGTTGTAGATGCATAGGTATACGTGTTTTTGGCAAGAATATTTAACAGACTAGTTTTCAATGTCCTGTGTGTAAACAGACAGCTTTCTTTTCTTCATTGGGTGCAGGTTTTTACAAGACATTTTCCCACTTGACTAGGCCAATCAGAATTGGGTTCCTCCGGTACAGAATGTTTGTGTTTGTGGTCGGTCACCTAAGACGTACAACAGTTAATGAAATTGCAAAATTGGGTCTTGAAATATAACTATGTATGTAGTTGGAGAATCTGTTTGCAGAAAACGCACCTCCCTCTTCCCCCACACATACATCTATAACAAGGAGTAAAACTTAAATTACTTCCAAAAGTGTAAATTTGAGCTCGCAGGTTGTGGATGGGGAAAAAATCAAAGATAACTGTTTTTGCCATCTGTGGTAGCAACTATGTATTTTGTAATACTGACCTATTTATGTTTCATATGTGCTGCAATAACAAACAAAAATTTATTGCATCAGGAACAGCTCAGTAGAAAATCATATCTGGTAAAATATTTGCCCTCGTAGTTAGTAAAACAATTATCTGGTCTTACAAACTCTTGGTTTTTCTGTATTAGCCCCCATAAAATTGGGAAATGTGATTGGTCTTGGTAGTGTAAATTGCTGCCATCAGTGTTAGTGGACCCCTTAAGGGTGGCGTCTGCTTGACAATTTGATCATGGGGGACTGTGTACTGATAATCCATGTGGAGAACAGTGTGTGGGAACCTCTGTCCATAGGAACAGTATCTCCTGGATCCCTATTCGATTCACTTCACTTCTTGTGAAGCCATAGCCCTTTACTGATTGGCTAAGTTTTTCTGGTCAGGGTGATATGTTAGATACTTAAGAATGTGTCATTGCATTCAACAGTGTTGGTGCTTTCTGGCCACAGATCTGTCCATGAGCTGTTGTAAATATTTTGCTAGTCCACCTTGTTTTCAACAAAGTAGATTTTTAACAACTAAATGAGGAGCATAAACCAATTTTGCAGCATTGAGGTGCAAGGAAGTGGGTTAGTTTCCGTGGTCCACGCCCAACAAATCTGTGTATTTTCCTCCTTGTACAGTGAATGGATTGTGTTGTAATATTGGCCCTTCCATTGACAGTTTTCCATCCACCATAAATGTGGGAGCTTTCTATGTGCATTTGGTCGAAGCAACCCTGTACAATCAACAGAATAGTTTACAGCATCAGCTAACCTATCCTATACAGGGGATGTATGTACTAACTGCCTGTTACAGTAGAGCCCTGCGGAATATATTGATGAGAATTATATATTGATGCTGGTGAATTGGACGAGACAAGATCAAAATATTTTGGAAAGGCTGTAGAGACACTGCCCCACGTTAGGGCAAGCTATTTTGACATGGTGTCATGGAGCCTCTGAGGGTAAAGGCAGGTTTTGAGGAGCAGTAAAATTATTAATTAGGTTTGGAGGTTGGAAAGGTCTCGGCCCAGGTGCTGGTGATACCATGAAGTTTTGGTAGAGCTGACTCTTCTTTGAGGGTCGTGAAGGCCGATGACCAAGGTAGTAATCCTACTGGCGGTAAATGATAGCTCCTCGTAAATATTATAGAATTCCCTTGCTTGACACGCTGTGGACTATTTGAGCTGACCACGTACTCTTAAATGCTCTATACACACGTTGCAGTTAATTGTGAACATTTAGACATGATGAGGAACACTTGCAAAGAGACCTGTACACTTTAGGCGGGAATGGTGGGGGTCCGCATCCCTAAGTGCTCGAAGGCAATAAAAACACGTGAATTCCATCAACGTAGCTTAACAACTTACGTGCACTTTCCGGACCTTACCTGCCGGCTAGGTTATACTGCCAAAAAGGCGCGAAGGCAGTACAATGATTAAGTGTGGAACTGAAGCTTCCCCAGGCAATGCAAGCACAGGGAAAGGTGAGAGGCTGAGTCACGGGCGGCAAAAGTGAAACTGTTCTGGTAAATTAATCTGTTGCATTGAAATGATTGGTAACAAGAAGTGATGGAGGCCAGGGTGCGCAAAACTGAGACACTGTGTTACATGTCCGGCTTCTCATAACTCTGCGACTACTGAATTTGCAACATTATGTGTGTGTGCTGGCATTGGCGGGCAGGCAGACCATGTGGATGTGCTTGCTACTTCAACACTTACATTAAAAGCTCTTGACTTACTGCACATGCAGGTAAATACATGGATAAATTACTCTTTACAGGATAATATCGAATACATTGCAAACAAGGAATGGAATGACCTGGAAAATAGTACACAACAGAAAACGCTCAATTATATACTTGCAAGACACTAGGGCATTATAGGATTAAGTGGGAGTCTCTTGTGTGCACGTGGCTTTGCACAACAAAATTACCTCTTGCCCTTTTTGAATAATAATTGAGCCCTATTTGCATCCCATGTATCAATGTGTGCCATGGAGCACGTGGCTGCTTGGCCAGCGCATCACTTATTGCACTGCACTTCACTCATGTCTCTTCCTGCACTTTTGCACCTGCACTATGCATTCCATGCAATTCATCAAGCACACTGATGCACTGCTGTTAGTGTAGCTGATGTCTGCACTGTTGAATGCAGTGCAGCGGGCAAACGGACTGGGAATGGGGTAATGCGGAACACTTCAGCATAAGTGCTGAACAACTTTCAGACGAGGCGAAGAATGTTCTGGCCCCTTTGGTGAACCTGTCTGAATTGTGATTTGCTTGATACACATAATATAGATGCATCTTCTACTTACTAGGAAATGTACTCTATACTCTAGCTGTTGCTATTTATGGCTTCATAAACGAGTTGTTTGGATTTTGCAGTTGTCGTTTAGAAAAGTGTAGAAATAGGCCATTAGACTACGAATTACACTTTTAAAAAGGAGACGGAAACACGCGTACTTTCAGGGTGTTACTCGCAGTCGCCACTGGGTGGGACCTTGCATTTGTATGGAAAATGTGTTGGGCTGACTTATGTATATTTGTCTGCGAGTACTTGTGATTTCTGACTCATTTTTAAGAGACCTATAAATTTTGAAATTTTTTTATTCCACAGAAAAGTTCTGGATCCACGCATTTACCTGTTTGTGTTTCCAGGTGTGGTTTCTACATATTTATTTTACTTTGCTTATACGCAGCAAGATCCAGCACATTGGCCGGTGTACGACTTGGAAGCGTTTCGTCAAGATGACGTTCATTGTGAACATAAGTACGCACATAACGTAAAACTAGAATAACACTTAAACATTTGGAATACAATGATAGTGTGGTATATTGCAAAGCAATTATAATACTGCTGCCCTTAAAATTAAATATTGATTATGTAAAAAATAGAAATGAAATATACCAAGTGACCAGTATGTACTTATGTAGGTCATTGATTGTTCTGTATTTTGGAGCATATTTGAATACCTGAACCTGTGCACATAAGCTGTGTAATTTTGGCATACGCACGGTGCACAATTTTCTTTTCCGTTGACTGTTGTCTGTTATTTTCCGTAATAAAAATAGTGACTCCATCATCCAAAAATATTGAAAACATTTCCAGTTGAGAATGGGTTGTTGTGGTGGTCATTTCTCGACGTGGGCCACATTATAGTTGCTAAGAAACAGTGAGTGTAATTTCCAGCTTTATGAGCACAGGTCTGGACATTATAAAAATAACAAAGCAGACACCGTTAGTGATTGATGTACTGATTCAGGAAAACAACTGCAGCCACAAGTGTGTGAGCCAAATCAGACAGTTTCCTCTTTGATGAAAGGCAGGAAAATACAGTGGGTTCAGCAATGTGCTGTATACTCAATCCTCAGCCGTTTCTGCTTGGATTAGCCAGTGTTGCCTCTTGACTAAGTAGGGTGGTATTTTATTCTAATTTTCTTACAGGTTTGTTATTGACTTGGAGTTCTGCAGTGTATGCCTTCCCAACTTATGATCCTGTTAAAAAATTATCTGAACTGCACTTGTGTTTGAGGCTAGCTTTTTTTTTTTTTTTTTTTCAGAAGAAATTTTACAAAATTTTCTTGTTAATAGCACCTAGAATAGAGATGAAAAAATAAAAATAAACTACGTAATTTTAGATTTGCCTACGTTACATAACATTTTGTGAGACTTTGTCACAAATATAATTCTTAGTGGTACTAACACAATAGCGTATGTGGATGTGACAATTTTTTTTGTCATAAAATTATTTCTCTACACTTGGTTTTGGGAATGAACCACAAAATGCATGAAAAAAAAAATTATTGTGCATTAATAGTTGAAATGTTTTTATTGTAGGTGGTTACTAAAAATTTGTTTAGGTGGGATGTATCACCTTTTGTGAAGTAACAAGGAGTAATACGGTGTGTAAAAGAGAAGGTAGAAACATGGCTTATGATTGTTGTGTGAAATAAACTGGTCAGTAAGGTGAGGTTTAACGGCCCGAAGGCCAGCATACCCTCAATCATCCTGCGCTACAACTGTACTCTGATGAGTAAGACAGCGCATGGCACTTTCTCATCTTCTGCCTTTGGTCAGTAAGGTCAGCAGCTTCTCATACTGGGAGGGGCCACAGTGGTTAGACTGCTCACCTTGCACCAAGGCAAACCGGGTTCAGTCTGCGGACGGTTCACTCCGGATTTTCGCAAGTGGGAATTGTGCCGGGCAATGCCGCTGGTCGGCTGGTTTCCTCGGGGATCTCTCATTTCCCCTGCCCTTTCATTCCTGCGCTGCTCCATACCTCACTTCACCCTCATTGGTGCTTAAGACCTCGATGTTAAGAGCCACCTAAGTCTCTTCTCACTCACTAATTCTCATGCTGGGAGAACAAATAAATGTCTAGATCTGCCTTGAGATAACTGCTGTGTGTCTAGTCAGTTTTTGTCTTTGCTGCATTATGCTGTTTTTAAAACTTAGGTCATTGTGAATTCTAGCTGTATTTTGTTTCAGAGTTAAGTGTCTAGCTGTTAACTTATAAGCTCGAAAATAATACAGTAACAATATTATTTACTAAGAGAATTTGCCTTATCTTTTAGAGGCTAAGTGTCACTTTGCAGTAATTGTGAATTCTTGAGTTTGTCATTTTCCTCATGTACCAAAGTGTGTTTTTACCAAAGATGTAAGTATGGATCTTCAGGACTGGGATTTCATGATCATTAAAGAACAACGCTGGCTTGCAGTTAATTGAACATTCGTTGAACTAACGAGATGTAATTCCCTGTCTGTAACTGTGTATATTTTAATATTTAAAATGTTTACAGCAAAATCTGAATAGGTTTCTAACCTCATATTAAAAGTGAAAGTTTTAAATTGGTAGTTCTTGAAATCTTTATATTTCTTTTTGGTATTTTACACATTAAATTAACAGATGGCATAAGAGTATCATGTTGGTAACAATTTATTTGTTTCACATGATCAACATGTGGTACTGCTGTATAACTTTGTTATAGTGTTTCTGTTTATAACATAATTCCTGGTTAGTAAGCTAAATGTTCGTGTGTGGTTGTGGAGTAAGGAGTGATGCCCAATGGGCAGGAAGATAACAATATTGTAAGCAGTGCTTTTAGAGATGCTCAATTAATTGTGGACCATTGTTTTATACCAAAGGTACTATCGGTTGTCTTGCAGTCTATGCATATTCATGATTATTATTTGAAAAATAAAATGTGTACCGGCTGGGCTGGTGTTGAAAATGACCCTTTTAAGGTGTTTTGTGTGAGAAATTGAGTGAATTTTTGTAATGCTTTACAGATATATTACTTTGAATGTTACAGTATTTAAGCGTTTCAGCTTAACTTTGCTTTTGTGATATACATTATAAGATAATGTTCATGTGTTGTAAAATTGGTATATGTTATTTTGAAACTGTTTAAGGCTTGTTCTTATGAAATACTACAATATCCCAAAATTCATGGAGTTTTACATATTACTGTTTTGTGGAAAAATTGAGAAATTAAAAATTACAATACATTGAATAACCTAAAACCTAAGACTTGCCAGTTTTTTTTCAACGTTGTACTAACTTATTATGATAGTACTGTGTACAACCATATGAAACTTCATCATGAATTTTGGAGATAGTGTGGTGGGTTATGCAGCCAAAGTATAACATAAAATTGTTATTGTATGATATATACGTAGTTCCTGGATCTGACAGTTTTGTGTGTTAGGATAAAAGTGCTACTTGCTGTGCTAATGGAGTTTTGACCTGCTTGTTTGCAAACAGAGCTGGTCTCTGTGTTTTTTTCATCCTAGATTGCTATGCTGAGGTTTTGGTACTCAGCCTTGGAGTTGGTACGAGTGTGAATTTTGAGTTTTAGTTTGTAGGCCTATGGGTACTTGAAGAAATGTTGCCCAGCACAGAGAGTAAAAAGTAGAGAAAATTACAGGGTATTTTTTTTTTTTTTCAAGTTTAATCTTGGATTCTCATTTTGACCAAAACTGCACATGTTGTAATGTGCAGTGATACCAGGGTGTGGTATTAAATGTGTGATTTGTAAAAAGCTGTTTTATTAGTCACTGAGGAATGGAAGGTCTTGTATCCTCTTTGTGAATGGCTACAGTTAGTTTGTATGTCTAAAGTTCCTTTCTGAATCTACTATTAATTTTCTCTTTAAACGTTCTTTGCACTGTACAGTTCACACTAATTTCAAAGTCGTAATTTTTAGTGCAGAAAGTTTTTTTGAGTTAAGTTGATTAAGCATAGCTTTCCCCCAATTACAAAACTTTGACCTCTGAGATACCCTACGACCAGAGTTGATTTTTTTTTACTAGTTTTCTAGCAGTGTGAAATGTTTGATTAAATTTGTATTTAATGGTAAGCTTTGTACTGGTTTTTAATATGGTACCCTGGTTATTGTACACATTTAATTCTTGTACCAAGATAATGCCAAAGGGTAAGGATTTACACGAGTGACATGTTTAGAGTTTCATGACATTGACTACCTTTCATCCGGCAATGTGTTGGAAAAGTGTAACGCAGTTCTAGTCTAGGGGTATGTTTAGTTAATAGTATGGAAAAAATTTACAGGCCCACTATGTCCTTTTGAGTATGAAGGAATATCCTTATTAACCATCAGTATTCTGTGTGTACAACATGTATGTGGGGCAAGAAAAGAGCAGCAGAAATAGAGGTCTTAGTGTTATCTGCTTTGCATAGCATCTACGTCGAGATGTTTTCAGCCAGATTAGGGTGTTCATCACTTGATTTTCCCCAGATTGGCATGTCCGGGTTAGAAAATCAGCCGATGCATGCTGGTCGGGTCACGTTGGTTTGTGTTCCATAACAGTTGACACCTTCCGTTTGTACGTACTTTGTTAAACCTGTGTTGAGCGTAGTGCCTTTTTCATGGGTAGTCGTCAGTTCAAGAATGCTAAGGCTCCTTCAAGACAGTGATGGCAGTGTTGCTTCCTTCTGTTAACTGGAACCTTGTCTAGTTGTGATGATACGTGGTTCCAGGAAGGGCCATAGTCAGTAGTTTAACTGGAGGGGGGAGGGCAGGGTGTAAATGGGATGCAAGAATGAGAGTGATTGGCCACACACACTGTTTTTGTTTACATAGGTGCATTGACATATTCTATATATAATCATTAAATTTTGATTACACCAAAATTTTATAAGAGAAATATGAATGTCTGCTTAAGTCCCCCCCTTCCTCTCTTCCCCCCTTCCCCCTCCTCTCTTCCCCCCTTCCCCCTCCTCTCTTCCCCCCTTCCCCCCTTCCTCTCTTCCCCCCTTCCCCCCTTCCCCCCTTCCTCTCTTCCCCCCTTCCCCCCTTCCCCCCTTCCTCTCTTCCCCCCTTCCCCCCTTCCCCCCTTCCTCTCTTCCCCCCTTCCCCCCTTCTCATCTTAAGTTACTGCCTAAAGATGTACCTCCCTCTTAAGTGGGAGATGTTGCTATTGGTAGGTCCTTGAATTCCATTGCTGTTCCATCTGTCGCCCTTGTGGGTGTGGATACTAAAAACTTCATTGTTAAGGGGAGTACCTAGTAAACATTAAATCCTGCAAGGTCACTTCTGGCTAACTGTAGCAATGTGGTGGTGATGGAAAGTAGCATACAATCTTTGTGTGTGTGGATTTCCATTAAACAGTGACTATGGGGTTTAAAACAGTAATCTGTTCAGAGAATGTATAACATTTTTGCTATAGTTTAAAAAGTGCTTTTACAGGAGAAAAAAAAATTTAATATAGGGCTTCTAAATATTTGTGCTGAATTTTTTTTTTCAATGACCACCTTTATAAATGGGCAACAAAATATCAACTTTCATTTCTGTTCTGTGAAAAGATTTTTATAGAAATCTTTTGTAGTCATTTAAAATCAGAATTCCCAAACGTTTCCCTTGGTGTTCCTGCACAACAAAAAAAAAGTGACAGTCATGTGGCTTACCTGTAAACGTTTCAATGTACTTGAAATGTTTCACAATATAGCAATATGATACAGCACGACATCTATTTACAGGCGACAAAATTTACTGCTGTTTCACCCAAGCGACACATTGTGATGAATGCCACCTCAGACCGTGCTGCCATATGCTAATGAATACTTTACCACTAAAGAGATTGCAATTTTAGACTATACCCAGGGAAATTCAGCAGTTAAAACTTAACGTAAAAAATCAACATTAAGACGTTATAAAAATGCAAATTCGCTTGCTCACTACAAAAAAATTGACAAGCACAATAGCAAAATTAAATTCCACAGTGAAACTTGTGAAAGTGGCAAGACTGTGTGAACAGCAACTATAACTGTAGCACCGAGAATTTAGCACATAATTTAGTGAATAAAATGGCTTCTGCTCTTGTGCATACACAGCACCCTTGGTGAGTTGTTGCTGTCATGAAATATCACTTTGGCTGACGTCCATGTGAAAAAAAAACTTAAATTGGGAGTAATTAAGAACTATGGATATTTTGGTTTAACTTCGTATTTTTAGCAAAGAAGGTAAGAACACCAGCAATGAATTACATATCTCTGAAAGCTATGCTTAAAAGCTATTTTCATATTGCAGCATTTCCTTTTTCCACAGGTAAATAAACATTGCAAATCTATTTTCATACTTCAAGCTCTGTCTATCATTCCACCATTGAATACTTGTATATTTTGTAATTTACCAATGTGCACTAGAGCAAATCATTAAGTTTTACTTTTATTTATAAAATTATGATTTTTCTTATTATTAAGACAATGCTCTGTCAGTGAAGTTTGGAATGTATATTCATACACGTTCAATGATAATACTAAGCCCTTCGCCATACACCCGATTCATGTAAACTAGTTTTTGATTGTTTCATAGAACTGAACTATCTGCAAGTGATATGTTTATTTGGAACCAATTTTGCAGAACTTGTCCTTGTAAAAGGAATCTACTATGAAGCACGAGATGCGTGCTTGGACATTTATGCCACAAGGTAAGATAATGTCGGGGAGCTACACTTGTCATTTCCAGACATTGCCTTTTGTTACATGATGAATACAAGGCGTGACATGGAAGACAATGAACAATACTGCCCAGTTCACATGCTTCCTTCGCCAACAAGGAATGAGAAAGAGTTAACATCTGTTTTTAGTCTGGCTATGTGAAATTAGTTGTTCATGTAATCATTTTACACGTGATTAATATGAAAATGTGTAGTGGGGGCATTCATCAACCAAGTTGGGTGTATTAAAAAAAAGTGTTTAAGGTACGTGTACACCACATGAAATTAACATTTATTACATTTTATAATTACAACTGAATTCTCCCAACACTTCAGTGGATTCGTGTAAGCAACTGAACTATACAATTATACAGCTGCTATGAAACGCATACACACACAAAATTCTTTCCAAAAATGTCCACAGTATACAACTAAGCCAGCAGAGGCATAATACAATACAAATTGTACTTTTAAATTTTGTTGCAGCACTCTTAGCCATAAGGCCTTTTCCGCGCTTCGGCCTCCCAATAGGCGGGGGAGAGGGATTACGCCCTCTCATCGCAGGCGTCCGAGCTTTTCACCTGCATTGACCAGATCCAAAGCCCCAACCTGATATCAAAGTACAGCTCAAAATGCGTTACCTCAAGGTTCTGAGCTGCTTGTCCTCAGAAACATTGTGCGAGGCATTGCCAGGGTCTATCTAACCCCTAGTGCCTCTCCAGGGCACAACCGGAGCACTTTGCTGTCCACTGTCGGGCCTTTCTTTAAGAGGGGGAAATCCCTCTGTACCTCCCCCAGCATACAGGGTTAACCACTGGTAGCACAAGCCCAACCCAATGATTGGTCACCGAAGAGCACCTCCGGTGGAGCCAACCGATTGTCCCACGCTTCCACCTATTTTCCATGGCACTTCTGGGTTATTGATGACCGATCGCTCCCCTGAAGAGAGGTAGATCAGAGGCAGTCCCGTCCACACAGGGTGGTTAAGAAAACTTTAAAGCCTTACCGGGCATAAGCCTTACATCTATTACAGGCTGGTTGCTTGTACTCCCGCCCTCGTGGGCCACTCACGGCGTGGGAAAATTTACCATAATCCAGAATGGCTGTTTTTCCTGATGCCGCAGTTCACCGGGAAAGCAGTCAGTCCCCCCTCCCGGACAATGCAATCACCGGAAAAGCAGCACTTACTCTTATTATGGAGGATGGATATAATCTCCCGTGTTTTCATCTCGCTGCATTCAGACCATCGCTAAGTTACGGGGGGAGCAGCATGGGCCACAGTCAATTACAATACTTTGAATTCCTACATGTTGAAATTCAGGTATTGGGCCCCAATGGCCTGAATGCCAAGTGGTTGGGTCTAGGTACCAACTGTCGGCCCAAGCCATCACGTCAGATACTCCTTGCCAGCAGAGGTAATCAGTCTCTGGTATTCCGACCTCATTGAAAATCCCTGGACCCCTCCTTTTTGGTCTCTTCTGCATTAAAGCTACAGTTTACATCGCCAACCCATCTGCTGCTCTTGCTCTACACTGGAGGAGGCTCATGCTCCCATCCTTTTCATAGTTCCTACTGTGGCTCGACGTGGCCATGATGCCGTTGTTAGTATTGCCGTAGAATTCAGACTTTTAAAAGCAGTGCAGATTGTCCTTTGATGCATTTTTGAACTTGAAAAGCAGATTTTACAAATAAGAAAAAAATTCCTGCCATCAGGAAAAATTTTTGGGACATTCTCAATGCCCATACAGTTCCTGCTTTTCCCACATTCCCTGATCACTGGACTTGCCTGATTCTTTAGTAGTAAGGCATAAACAATACCATAAGTTCATTCAAGATGCCTACTATGGATTTGTGCGATCAGTGAAAGAGGGTTTTTTTTAAAACCGTAATTGATGCAACCTTTGTGTTGGTATGATAAGATTGTAGAAAGACGCAATGATTGGTTGCAGACAGTGATCTCCATAAAAATAAGCAGTTATACCTATGGAGCACCTCTAGTGTGAGCAAGGGCGTGAGAGAGGCCCCTTGAGCACACGTGCAATGTTTCAACTCATCTACTAGTTTCCCCTGTAATAGTGAAAGTGCACTAGTGGATTGCAGACTTGAAAACAGTGATTTCCCAGTACCCAGAAATAATACAAAGATATGTAATTAAGGCTGTTGAGAGAGAGAAGAAATTAATAGGTATTTGTTTGATACATGTGTAAATTATATATACAGTTTAATGGTGTCACGTCAATGCAGCAGCTGGCACTTGCTTTCCGCCTAAAAGAACCAGGCGAGTTCCGTGCATGGGAATCATGCTGGCCAATGCCGCTGGTCGGCTGGTGTTCTCTGGGTCTCCAGTGTTGTCTACATTCTGGCATGAAACATGTAGCTAACCGCACTTGTGCAAATTATTTAATGCTCGGCTTGAATTTGTTGCCATTTTCACGAATGTATCACCATGAAGCTGGTCACTTTTGTTGACAAATGGGGTCGCATGATGCAATTTTGTATGTGAAAACATTTTTCAGCATTTGTCAGAATTTCAATTGTGATGACAGTAAATGCACAATTACCAAACCATGGTCATATTTATTTTAGCCTTTGAGGTATATATACTTGAATTTATAATTAACTTCAGAGTATTCGCTAGTATATGGCAGCACAGTTTGAGGTGGTCTCCATCATAGACAGTGTGTCGCTTGGTTGAAACAGCATTAAATTTTGTTTGTAGATGTGTGTTTTGTGCTGCATCATTTTATGGTTTACGATAAATGTTTAAAAAAAAAAAATCACAAGCATTTTTTTGATATTGATCATAAAGGGTAATTTTCTGATTATTAATCTGGAATTATGAATTAGTGGTGTAAACGTGTGTAGCATTCCATTGATGTGTTGAATTTCCCACTCTAGAAGAATGACTATGTGCACATTTATGGTGCTAAAATAGTGTTCATTAGTTTTGGTGTCCCCCTAGCCCATGTGATGATGCTTAATCATATAGCAAGTCTTCCCCCCCCCCCCCGGCTGTTTTAATGCAATACTGTACTTGTGTTTAAAGAAGTTTTGAATTTGTCAGGACTCCATTCAAGTTGTAAATGTTTAGTGATTTGTGTCTTGAGTATTGTCAAAAAATATGTAATATGCCTTGTAAATGCGAGGTAGCCAGGGAAGGGATATGGATTTTCGACTGAAGGAGAATCCCTAGTGAAAAATTGTAATGTCTCAAGGTCATATTTGGCTATAAGGAAGCATGGGGACGGGCTCGTCCAACACTGCGCTATGCACTCCCTGGTGTACGCTATTCACTGTAAAATGAGGACATTTTAAAGTACTTTAATTTGGAATGGTAGTCTGTAATTATATTTTGTTTTAGCCTCGGACGTTAACTTCAGAGTGCAGTGTGGAATATGCAGACTTTGTTTACCACTTACATGGTAATGCATTCCATAAAAAAACTTGGCTGAAAGGATAACGTAAGTTGCTTCAAAAGTGCTCATTTTACCGTGAACAGCCTATAGCTGAATTTCTTGCAAATAATAGTAAGATATTATTGCATGCATTAAAAGCCAGTCGATGTAACGACGGATGTCATTTTG
Organism: Dryococelus australis; assembly: GCA_029891345.1. Lineage (NCBI taxonomy): Eukaryota > Metazoa > Arthropoda > Insecta > Phasmatodea > Phasmatidae > Dryococelus > Dryococelus australis. The sequence goes on from CM056995.1 coordinate 352,315,882, forward strand.
TACTATTTTCCCCTTTCTCCCCCCCCCCCCCCCCCTTTTTTTTTTTCCTACCTCCCTTTAGAAAACTGTGTATAGGGAAGCCAGAAAAATGCTATCTTTTAATCTTTTTTCACATTTTTTTTTTCCCCTCTTCCTCTGAAGATGTTAAATGTGATAGAAGTAAAAATTGGCAATTGTAGATAATAGTATTTTTTTTCCACAAGTGCATTTATTTGTAGTGATACGCTTACATATGTAAATCCTGATTTTACTAGTAAGTCCCCTTACGGACAGTAAGAAATTCTCAAACAGGTGCTTGGTAAGATTTATCTGCATAATATCTTTAGACCTTTCATATAGTCTGTGATTGTATTGGGCTCAATAATGACAAAACCCCCCTCCCGAAGTCTGTGTTGAAGGCATGGAGACAATGTTGGCTGGCACATCCGTGTTTAAATGTAGACTTGCTATTGCATTAGAACTGCCATGCAGTCTTTGAACTTAAATAAAAAGTCTTTCCCATTTTACTATAGTACTGTAGTTCCTAAGTTATATTCTAGTCATGTCAAGCACAGACTCATTTTCTACTAAAATACTGTGCAGGGAACCTTTTACAGTAGTGTCTGTTTATAATAATTTATTTCAGACATGTTGGAGCACAGTTCGTGCACCATGTAGGCATGTGCATGAAGTAATTTTTTGTCTTGTATGAAGGAAGGAAATTGTTTAGTTGAGTCTCCTCCTTCACCCCCCCCCCCCTCCACATTGTGAACCCTGGCTATGGTGTTGATGAAACTTTCTATTGGTGTGGTTTTTGGAAGCAACTTTCTGTGATATGAACCGAAGTAAGGGCATTAACTACAGTAATACCCTAATGAATCTCAAGAAATAGCTGATAAATCTAGCAAATGTACTTAGTTTTTACCGGAGATGTTAATTATTACAAGGAATTGTAGAAAATTTTGCAACAAATGTATTTGTACAGTTTTACAAACAAATTCATTGTTATAAATTTAACTGTGTGTCATTTAAGCATTTATTGTATGTTGTGTGCACATTGTAAACAGTCTCTCCTGTGGTTGAGGGTACTCAAAATTATTGTATAAAATAAAAAAAAAAATTTTTGCAGTCATTAATTTTTGTAGATGAATGTATAAACTATGACACTAATAGTGTACCGTGTTTCAATGTAAAGTTACTAAGAAATATAACACTATGTTCTTCTTATGTCACTTGTAAGTTGGTCAAAAATCGTGAAAGTGAATTTGGGGAGGGGGGGGAGACAAATTTGTATTTGGCTGTATGTAGTTGCCTGAAAAATTACAGAGTTGGGACAAACACTGGTTTTGGCATCTAACATTTTCCTCAAAGCCAAACCTAACTGAACCTTAACATTGTTCACAAGCCTAACCCAAACTTAACTTCAAAAATAAATAACGCAATGTTTAGCTATAATTATAATGCTCCAAAATTCGTGTACATTTTAAATAAAAATTACTTCTAATTTCTCAAATATGTGTTAGTTAACTATCCTTAAGTTGACGCGTGATGGGTTGGGGAACTGTATGGCAATGTTACAGTTGGTATCAGTTTTAGTGTGCAGGATGGTCACGTGGGTTAGTCTGTGCTATCTCAGCGACAGGCTGGGGCCCGACCAGTATATAGTTAGCCATGTGGCCTGGCGGCTGGGCTCAGTCTACTGCTGGGTGCGCTAGCGAAGCCGGACGTTCCCCAGGTTCTACGCTGGCCGAAAGCATAGACTTTGGTTGGGTTCAATCCTCAACTGCCCTTAAACCAAGGGCAAGCAATGCCCAAGGGAACTACTATTGGAAGCCACCACATGATGTGGTGTGTCTGGCATCTTCGTAGGAGCTGAAAAGAGAGAAGGGGAGGGAGCTGGATGGTGAAGCGCCTCTAGTTGGCGGGCGGCATAAGCTTGATCCTGGGGGGCAATCGTGGCAGTGCCTTATTGGATGGGGGCATGCAGCCCCAGATAGCCTTGTAGGAGACAGTCACACCTCCTCCAGAAACTCAGTGGTGCGGTGGATGGAGTGCAAACTGTCCTGGCAGTCTCAACACAAGGAGGCTAATTGGTTGTGGCTTCGCCTTTCGGTACACCAAGGTGCATTGAACAGATGGCCGTCAAGCGTGTATGGCATGGACGTAAGAGTCCCGAGGGGGAGCCCGCAGTCCTACGCTAGACAGTAAAATCAGATTGTGAAAGCCGGTCTGCTGCTCCAGTCTGGTGGGCGTGGTGTTTGTGGGATGTCGGTCACCTATGGAAAGTCAAAGTAGGTGTGGAACGTATTTTATTCCTGAAAGGAATATACAGTGGCTCATACTACCTCCTAAACTATCTTGAGTTGACTGGAAGTGTAAACTACGCAAATCCAGAGGACCTGGTTCTAAACTAGGTGTGGCAGGTTCGAGTAGGTAGCTATTAAGGTTCCCTATCTATCCTGCGACATCTCGTGAAGGGACTTAATGGGCCCACTTCCCGAATGGTTATGGGGGTTGCAGTTACCAGGGGTTAGCGGCAAGGAGGGTTGACGACTTCTTTGATGTATGGAGGGGTAGATCCTCTTGGAAGATATGAAGACTATGTTGTAGATACTGAAGAGCTTCTGGGATGTCTGGAAGTCTTAGAGTGGTTAGGGAGCTCCAGCACACAAGGTAGTGGAGCAAGCTGCCCTCGCCGGGGTTGTAGGGTGGGAGTTATGAAATCACTGGACATGCAGCCAAGGGTTATTTACTGCTGGCTCAAGCATGATGGGTAACGCCAGTTCTTGGCGCACCCTTGAACTAGTTTGTGGGGGGTAGTTTCTGCTGCTCGGTCGGTGGCTCACGCTTACTTCTGAGGGGAGGGGGAGGTTGAGTGTGACACTTGAACTGCGGTGAATAGTACAACATTAACGTGTGTGTGTATTACTCCCCACAACCAGGGATGTAACCTGGTAGCCACTCTGGTAGATATTATATGTCCGGTGCGATGCACACATGTAACAAAATTGTGGTTGCATAGTACGAAGAGCGTCACGTGTCAAAGTTAAGTTTCGTTGTTATTGCAAACAAATCTTCACTTCCCTTTTTTCCAAGCAAAATACTATGATTAAAAACCTGCAAAATCCTTTAGTAACTTATTTTTAGAAAAATTATCAATGGATAGTAATTGTTTTCTGCCCTTATTCAATACACACGTGCTAAAATTCTTAGCATACTACAATGAAAGGGATTATTTCCCCCCCCCCCCCCCCCCCCCACAATAATCTGAGAATCACTAACCTGTTTGGCAATTTATGCTGGCCATAGAACTTCACCTGACTTTCAGTACGCACTTAACAGTGAAATAGATGTAATATGTGTTTCACACTAATCTGACTATCTGCATAGTATGTTGACAGAAATTATTTTGCTTTGGAAATAACTGTACAGAAGACTACAACTGTCAGCCGCCACCTTCTGAGAGGGACCAGCTGATATGAGGCTCTCCTGGAGGTCTTGGTTCAACGCGACCACCTGGTCGGCTTTGGCACTACTTAGTGCCGAGGCCATCCCGGAGGAGGAGGAGAAAGAAGACGAGTCCATCAGCCGCCGTCGTGCCGAGGCGGCAGAGGAATCCAGGTAGCTTCTGCCTCCATCGGCCACCCAGGGTCTGTTGCCGGAGCCGCCAACTTATTGCCTTCAGAGAGGGAAGCCCCTACCAGAACTGCCAGACTGGTTGAGGTCAACTTGGCGACCTAATCCCTGTCAACATTGTCTGTCGCATCCTTCCTGGATGGCGTGGCCACCCAGCAGGCCTTGGTGTCCCCCCCCAGCGCCGAGGCCAACCCAGCACCAGAACGAGGGGATGAGCCCAGCTTTCCAGCCTCGGAGACAACTGCACCTGCCCTGCATCTGCCTCTACAGGCCACCATGACACAACTCATCAAGAAAGTTGCCGACGATTGTCCCCCGGCACATAGTAATCCAGAGCAGACCACCGCGGGGATGACAACCCTATGCTTGGCCAGGCAAGAAGAGAGCACCCACCTGCATGTGTCGCAGCCCACATCAGCCTGGTCGGTACAGAGAAGCCCCATGGAGGGCAACGAGACACTTCGTGTGACCCTACTCGTCCACGAGGCTCTCAAGAAGAGGGGCTGTCTGCCAAAGAAACTTCGCCAGTGAGTGATTAAACTTTTGCCAGCTGTTAAGAGTTGAAATGTATGAACAGTGACAATGCGGTTGTCAATGGCCGCTTATAAATTCTACAGCACGTAAAACATTTTGATTAGTAGCCGTCAAATTGCTACATTTAACGAGTGAATTAACAGACATGTTAACAACCACCAATTGTTTAGCAACACCAGTGAAGAGGCAGCCAATATTTTAGCAGAGTAAGTACTCGCTCAGTTTATCAGTGAAAACTCAGAGTAAACTTTGATGCGTGACGTACCTGGCTCCAGTACTCACATAGGTCACTTGATTCCTAGAAGTGGCGGCTAGAGATCATCTTTGGCAAAAAGATAGCCAGTCTCTCTTCTTAGCGGGTTCAGTTCTGCAGGAGTGCAGAAGCTTTTCCTCAATATAGAACTGGCCATGTGGCTACGCTGCTGGGCACGAAATCTTGACTTGTCAGAGCCGGTCTACGTTTGGCAGGTATGACAGATGCAATGCTACCTGAGCTATGTTTCAACAAGGCAGAAGAATTGTGCTGGGGTGAGCTATCGTAGGAACAGGTGGCAGTTTTGGCTTTCTCAAGTACTCGACGATGCTCTCTGGGAATGCTACGTGCCCTGAGCGTGTAGGAGGCGTAAACAGATGCCGTGGCATAGGAACTTCTCTTGGCTCTTGCAAGTGTCCGAGAGCTTGCACCTGTTCTCTGGGTGGAAGCCTAGCTATCTGTGTAACTAGTGAGGGTTGGAATTCTTGAGCTCAACCCGATGCAAAAAGTGTCTCGACATTTTCCTTCTTCCTTCAATCCCCTCCTTTTGGCAAAAGGCATCAAGAGTTTAGGAATTACTCCATCAAGCAGTATTCCATCCCCAGGTATTTGTTTGTATGAAAGTTATGTTTATCACTGCTAGGGTGCGTGGCCTGGCAGCCGTCTGACCACTTTGATGGTTAAGATTCCCCAGCAGGGGCCGCTCCGGGGAGAAGTAATCGTTCAACTTAGTACTGCGGTTTCACAGACTGTGCCTTTCAGAGCACTTCCGTTACCACAATAGAGGATTGGTGGAATGGTAGGCTAGTGCTAGTTTGTGAACAGTGCTCAAGATAAGTGTGAATACCTGCAAGTACGTGACAAGAGTAACTACAAGGTACTAAGACTACACGGAATGTACTTAAGTTAAAGGTCACACAAATTTTATTTTCGAGAAAATTAATGAGTGGTGATAGAACTCTAGTTTTGGGCCAGCTACGCAGGCTTCAAACCTCGAAAGCTATGATGATGGTCAGCAGAGGCGTCCGACTGAACAAAGAGGTGCATCGAAAGTTACAGAATCTCTTGCTCGACTTGTGTGTTGTAGGAAATGACATAATATCGCTGGCACTCGCTTGGGAAACTAAGCATGAAGGTGGCAGGATAGTAGTCTTGACAATGACTAGGATAGAATCCACTATCACAAGTCGTGACAGGAGGTGTAGGATTACGGGGTACGTAGCGGAATATCTCCTGACGTAGACCTATTCTACCACAAGCTTTATTGATGTTGACCGTTGGCAAGGGGTATGTTCCAAGCAATGCATGCTGGAACGACAACAATACAATATTTAACGTGGCTGAAGTTGGCCTGAGCAACAGGTGTTAGGCGCAGCAACGATTAAGCTGAGCTTCAAACAGGGAAAATCAGTTCTGAGCAACAAGTGCTGGAAAAGACTATGGCAATTTGATTGGATCCGAGCAACGTGTGCTGGAAACAAAAACTGGCTTTGAGACGCGGGCCGTCTTGCCTTGTACACTCCTCGTGAGTCACTGCCCATCGCATGATTGGCTATACCGCTAGGGCAAGGGGTGGTTATTGAGCAGGGGGTGTGAATGCATGACTTGACTTGCTTCTGTGACATCACCGGCTGGCTGGAAGGGGGGTGCAAAAGAAAAGACGAGCGTTATTACTTCTAGTGTGATGTAAATAAACTTGCGTGTTCTATCGTAATATGGTGGACAGGTGAGTAATAAACACTGCAAGGTAGACTATACCATCTCACTTTTTAGCGTAATAATTTTAAGCTTCAAACTCTGTGCAATGGACCTGAGGGATGCAGCTGAAGTCGTTAAAAGTTAATAACTCAAAGCGTCGTGCGACAATTCGTCCCCTCTTCGCTGCGACTGAAGCTCATCTTCGAGGTCTAGAAAATCTGGTATCCGCAGAATACTAGCATGTTACTCTAGCCTTCATATAAGTAGATGATAGATAGAAGACTATTTGATGGGGAAAGCTACACTATTTCACTCAGAAGTCTTGACTGCAGAGGGATGCAGGAGCCCACCATCGAAGATCACAGGAAGTGTACCAGAGCTTGCAGACAAGCCTGTCTTATGATTCTCTGGCACTTCACTGGACGAGCAATCTACCAGGCAGGCTCGGCGACCTCCTCCTTGGAGAGGCAGAACACGTCTTCCCTACTAGTCTCCGTACCAATGGCAATACCTGACATCCTTGTGCCACAGCAGAATATATTCCCTTTCCTGCGATGATAAAGGCAGCAAAGCGAGAATAGTATTCTACCCAACTTTTGCTGGATTACAGCCTGATACGCAAGTGCCTTCCTGGGTCTAATCAACATTCCTCTTGTGCTAGCACTTTCAGAAGGCTGTATTAAACAAGTGAAAAATTCCTTTGCAGAAATGCAATTTTCCCTTATTCGCTTCTGTACTGCATACTTCTCTGTGCGCTGTGACGCATGGTCACCTTCTCTCGTTCATATGAACTTGATCTTGCTCGTACAGCTGGGAGAGGTGAGGTGAAGGTCATTCATATCCATCTGGTGTCTAGAACAACTGTTAGTCGCCCATTGCAAAAATCACAAACACAAAGAAGGGATGCACTCACTGTCTTGCTCAGACCCATACTCTAAACGCTATCAGGAAAAGACGGGAAGGAATTGCTTTTTTCCAGGCTGGCGTGAAGCATGTGCCGTCACTGTTACTTTATCATCTCAGACCTTGTGGCATCTGTTTCATTAAAGCTTACACTATCATACAAAATAATTTTATATATATATATACGTATATGTAAAAACAATTATATTTATTAAGTAATTTTGTGGTAAAGGTTTTTACAGGTTACTGTGTAGGAATGTCAACATTTCTATTGAATGTGGTGCCTGGCTCAGTCTTCAGTTGGTTACTATTTGTCCAGCCTTAGAAAATAGTCTTTCGCTGCTAACAGGAACAAGGTTGGGGTATTGACTCCCATTTTCCCTCCACCACAGCAGTGTCTCACCATTTTGTGCGATGAGTGGCTCGTCAAGATATTCTGAAATCTGAAGAGAGGGAAATCATTATTGTGAAACCGTATGTTAATAATAATAAGTATTTAGCAATAACAATTAAATTAATACCTTTTTCTTTATGGCATATTGAGATTTTTGTGTGATACACACTGTCACAAAGCTTCCTGTATGAGGCTCTTCAAAAGTGTCATCATTCGTTGGTTCTTCTGCGATCTCTGTATCCACTTCAGTTAATTTCTATGCCTCTGCTTCCTTCTGCAGCAGTACTTCAGCTCATGCCAGTTCATGTTCCTCTGAAATTACACCTTTAAATCTAGGATCCAAAATCAGTAAATATGCATAGTTTTCATGAACAAAGAGGAATCTTGTTTTCGTTGAATTCAAGAGGCTTTCGGTGAAAGATGTCGTACTTGTTTGATGTAAGATTTTCTTTGAGCTTGAATTTATTGTGATATTTGAAATAAACTGCTACGATTTGTTAAAATCGTTTTATTAGTGAAAAGTAAACATTAATTAAGGATTGGCTTGATGTAGCCGAATACCAATATAATAACATTCAACTACATTGTCCAAGGAAAAAAAAAAAATTGTTTCCTCACTACTCTCTTATCTATGTTGCCAATGTGAGCTATACACAAAGTAAACAAAATAAACATTTCCAAAACATATTTCTGTGAATATAAGATTAATAATTAAACATAATATACACATTTTATCTCAACACACTCCTTTACTGAATATGTTTTTTAGCTTTTAAGTCCTAGAGTTCTATATTGCTAATAAGTGTCGTAAATCTTGGTTTGTGAAGTGCTTTAGTAAAAATGTCAGCAAGCTGGTGTTCCCTCAAAATAGGCTGGAATTGGAGGATTCCCTCCGTAAACCTCTCGTACAAATAAATATCTTGGGTGAATGTGTTTGGTTCTTTGCTAGTTTTATCGCAGCCTCATTGGCCACAAACAGGGTCGGTTCCCCCCTGAAGACCAAAGAGTTCATCAAGAAGCCATATAAGTTTGCGGGCTCCTTCGCTAGCAGCGACCACCTCAGCTGATATGGCTACAATAGTCTGTCATTGACTAAGCCAAGATATCGTTCCGCCAGCATACTTGCAGACTGAACCAGTTGTTGATCTTCTGGTGTCCACATCACCACCCTGGTGAGCATCGCTAAATTCTTCCAGCGCACTTGAATTCCGATCTGGACAATACACAATGCCTAGGTTTTCTGTATCATTTTGATAACGAAGAATTATCTTCACTTGGGAAACATCTTCGGCAGTTGGATTCTCTAGCGACCTTGAAACCACTCCTACCACATAAGATATATCAGGTCTCGTTGCTATCATCAGGTTCATTAGACCTAAGGCTCCAACCACCTTTCGATAAGGAAATTTTACATTGTCTCGTCCTGTTTCCCTTGGTGATCTATCGGTCACCATTAGTGTAGATACAGCTTTGGAATTCTCCATATTGAACTTCTTAAGAACACTACAGGATTTAATTCTTTTGGTCAATATAAAATGTACGAATGGCTGTACCTGACATCCTTGTGCCGAAGCAGAATATGATCCCCTTTACTGCGAGGATAAAGGCAGCAATGCGAGAGTGGTATTCTACCCAACTTTTGCTGGATTACAGCCTGATACAAAAGTGCCTTGTTCAAGTATCCTAATTCAGCACAGAGCACATATTTTTTAAACACTAAGTGAATGACCAATACAAGTCAAATTCACATGACTAATTAGAATTCAGATAGAATTAAATTTTGTGCTCATTGAGAACAAGAGTAACAATGGAGAAAGACAATATAATGTTGTAAATATTCATGTGAATAAAGTGAAAATCAAATTTAGTCATCCTATTTTTATTATGACCCACCCCCTCATGAACTGTGATATGCCCCTCTGGCGCCTTGTAAAATATTTAGTGAACAGGTGGAGGTTGCACTTGTAAATAAAAACACATGGAATGGCCAGTATAATTTTTATTTCATTTTAGGCACATAGCAAACAATTTATTTAATCATTTTTGGAAGATTTTCTTGCTACCCAACTTCTTAAGAATTTTTTATTGTAGTAACATAATATGTGTTTTTTTTTTTTTCTCCCCTCTCTCTCTCTCTCTCTCTCCAAGGCTTACACTAAGGAACTAAAACCAATTAGTTGCCTGGAGTGCGAATGAGAAACCACTTGGTGAAAACACACTGCAGTTGGCCAGACTCACATTGCACAAACAATATAAAACTGAAATCTCGAATAGCAGAAAAGTGAACAACAGAATAAAAATTCCCAGGAACTGAATGAAAAGTATTGTAACATGCAGGCAGAAAAAGAAAAACCATTTATGCCATAAACACAGTAACTGTCGCAAAAAAAATGTTCTACCGTAAACAAGCCTGGCCGCTAACATTTATACACTAATTTGAACTCTTCACAGATTATCCAGTTCTCATTACTTAACAAGCATTGCCATGCTAAGAATACTCATTTTACACAAAATATTGAGCAAATATCATACTGACTCAGTGCATTACAACATAGGGCACATATGTTCATTACATAGCTTTTAACTTCTAAGTACTCTTTTGGTCCACCACGTCTCATTAGCTTTTAAAACAATCTTTATTATCTTTGATTAAAAGTAATTACACTCTGAACACATCTAAATGATAAAACACCAGTGGAGAAAGTAGGATACAGAGAGAACAGTTATTCCACCAATACTCACATTTCTTTGGCATGTCACAAAATATTTAACCCACAACTTTATGTGGCTTGTAAGCTTGTTAAAAATCACCAAATATTCTGTGTGGCGACATGTTACTGAGACAAGGTTAAATACCTTATTTTCCTGTGTACAACCTGCCATTACGTAAGACACATTTTAATTATTATCCCAGGAAAAATATTCATACAGCTGTGTTACACAAACTGCACACACACACTACCAAACTAAATGTGGCATGAGCTATACCCTGTTTATTCAAAATACACGCCTCAAATTGTCGTAAAACAACAAAGTGGCATCTCGGAGGTAGGAAAGTGTTATATTCATGTTTTAGGCTGTACCATTTAAAATGGTATCTACAACCATATATTTCCTCAGTGTGCCTGACTTAAGCGTAATAGCACAACATACAATGGTAGTGCCAAGGAACATATGATAAAAGTCCATGAATGACACTACTACACTGAACTGTAACTGTGATAGAAGCAGTGATAACTGCATATTCCCTAACAAAATAGTGTACAAATAAGTGCTGTCAGCTGCCGCCGCCGCCTGCCAAACAGGAGTGAGAGCTGTCCATCACCAGGTACAGTCGGAGTACGACAGAAATAGAAAAGATATTTAATCATGAAAGGCTACGTGCCTTGCTGTACTACACATCTTTGACATCTGTATGCATAAACGGGTAAAACCTGCCATAATTTTTTTAATATAATTACCTTTTAAAGTGACTCATATACAGCTTCAAACACGTACTGCTGGTTCACGCGTGCTTTGGGACCTGCCTGCAAGCCACCTACCTACTCAACACCTGCTAACAGAAGTCTGCTTTGTTTCTACAAACCTGTAGCCGACACCATTCTTGCTGTAGCTATGCGTTCATGGGAGGGAGGGAGGGAGGGAAAAGCAGTCTTCTGTTATCATGAACACAACTGTTTTCAGTTCCTAATTTTCCTCTAAAACCTTAATCTCCACGCAAGACCCTGCACCCCTATTTTTCCAATTCCTTTCCGAGAAAAAAATGTGCAGGTGGTACTCAATTAAATATGGTATTGAACAGTTACATCTTGCAATAGCTGCCACGGCACATCTTTGGTGTCAAAAGCGAGTCCACAAGCACCGATCTAGTATCGTGGCCATTATCTCAAGCACAGTGTTTAAATCAAGGGTACATGAATTTGCCACAGCACCTGGATGCGGTCTCTGCACACTTTCAAGTAACTTGGTAACATTTTTCTACCACGCTGAATCTGAGGAACAGCCCATATGCTTAAGCAGCACTCTATGTGGCCAGACATGGTCGTGTCACTCATGACCTCTTCATACAACAGCCCCACCTAAAGCCATACGTACATCCGTGTACAGTCACTTGCAACTCTGTTGCGGACAGTCCTTCGTTCGTGGTGGTAGGGGAGTTCCGGATTGCAGCCTTGGATTTCTGAAGGAAAGAAGACTGGTAGTCATGAGCCGAGGGCCAAAGGATCTTCCTGGGCTGAGTATGGTTGCAAGTCCTGCAAGCGGCGATACTTTGCCACAACTGAAACATTCATTTAACCTAAAGTGAAATCTCATAAGAAAGTACACCAAGGAACTTTCAACTTTATATTTAATACTAGCACTTATAGTGCTTTAAAGCGAACAAGACTTACATAACACAACTTCCAATTACATTATAAAAATGAGACAGAATTCACAAGTACTCTAGGAGGAGGAGGGGAGCAAGAGGGGAAGAGGAGCACAAAGGGGAGAAGAGCAAGAAAGGGGCAGCGGAGATGAGAGAAGAGAGTTAGGAAGATGGGGAGAGGAGAGAGAAAGAAGAGGGGAGGGTTGGGGAGAGAGGGGGTGGATTAGAGAGAGGAAGGTTTGGAGTGGAGTCGGAGGGAAGGAGGAGAGGGAGGTGGTAGAGAGAGAGAGAGAGTGTGTTATATATATAATGTCCATTCCCGATTGGAAGTGATTAATGAAAATAAATCTTTGAAAAAAAAACTCTAGGCATAACATGTCACCTGTTTTTTCAATAACCTGTATTCCACTAATATATAACATTGGTTAACTTTAGAGTACTGTATTACTGAATAAATGAACCTTTACCTTAATATCTTCTATAATTTGTAATATTTTTTTATTTTTTAAATATGAATTACCAATAGCGAGTGCAGCGACATGTTGGCAACGACTGGTAAAAAATAGTTCACATTCATGGTTAAAATATTATTTTAACCTGGTTTTTTGGAATACTATTTGTTAATTAAACGATGCCTATCGAAATATTTAACGAGCCCCAATGGCAACATATCACATTTTTATAGTTAAAAATAACAGCGTAAAATATTGTGAGTAGGCCGTAATGGTACGGTATTGTTTAATCAAGCAAGAGAGCAATTGAAAAACTGTCTGCTGGCAAGGCTTGTTGCCCTCGTTCTTCGTCTCTTTCACACTCTGGAAATTTCACTTCACTAATAAGCAAGGAAAATACATCTTTTCAATTGTATCATATTTCATACTTATTACAGCAAAATAATGATTTTTGAATTTGTAATTTACTACTGAAAAGAGATTTTAATGTTTGAATACGTATTTTAATATATTTAGATATGATGGCGGGGCAGTTACCTATTGAAGTTGGCAGACGTGGCGAGCCATGACATGGCATGTTACTTTTTGTCAAACAAAACGTAAATTATTCTTACTCCGAAAAATACTTCAAATTAATACATCAAGTTTGCAGATGATGTGTTTTTTTAACCTACTTAGACAAGTTATGATGTGATAAATCTGTGTTTCCACGCCAGTAATAAATATACTGTGACACGTGTTTAGTTAATCATTGCGTCTGTGAAATTGCGTGCCTTTGCTCATTGTGGGAGATACGTTGGTCATGTGTGTGCGTGATTTAAAATATTTGATTAGCACTATTTATACGTTTTAAATGTGAACTGGTTTTATGACTAAGTCATTAATTTACATCCACGTCTGTTTATCTATCACAACGTTGTACCTTTGCCCTAAGGGGTTTGGAACACAGTTGTGTAACGTAATTTGCCACAATCCCACAAGAAAAATACTAAGCCCAGTCCCATAAATTTCAATAAACCTAATAAACAGTAAGTAGCAATACATAGAAATATGAGCGGAATAAAAGTTATCGTAGGCTAATTTGTGTGCATGTTCACTGTATCTTTTAAAGTTTGTCCTTGACTGGTTGTTCCTTCGTTTTAATATTTATTCCAACTGAGGCCGTCCTTTAAATGAAATGACCCAACAAGCATCAATAACAAAAGGATAATTAGTACAGCCCTTTACCTCGTAGTTGTAACAGTGTTAAACACAGTCGCGGCAAAATACTAACGTGCATTACATATATTGAGCTATGTTGTGGAAAACCAATAACCGTAAGAACTGTCGTCAATTCAGGCATTTTTAAAACGTCATAAAGCTGACCTAAATAATGTTAGAGGCCTAAATTGTGAATATTCGTATGGAATGGTTTTTGGAATATGACAGAATTCTCTGAAAAGCTGTAAACAGTAAACAACACATTTGACAGGTATAAAAGTAGAAGTCACATTTCAATGTTTATTTTTAGGTGTAGCGAAAGTATATGAACATATGTACACACACAATGGAATGTAAACATTGATTTTGACAGATGCTACATGGCAGTCACATGGCAATGTTTGTTTACATTTGGCGGAAGGATACGAAACGGTCCTGCCAGTAGATATTTAGCAGGGCTCCGAGAAAGTTGCTTCCAATGGGGAATATATATATATATATATATAAAACACACACACACACTTTCTGTGTATGCACATGTAAGTACAGTGACACAACCATTTTACGGGTGATGCTTTCCTGATATATCGTATTTTGGCGTGTATAGGCCACATCTGAAGTTTTTCATGAAAAATGAGGGATAATTAATATTTCAAGTATAGGCCTCACTGAATTTTTGTATTCCTGTAAATATTGTTAAGTCACGACTCCATACAAGCACAATAAATTCTGACTTAATTTCTCCCCTACATAACATTTGTGACAAAAAATTTTAACTGCACGATTGAAGGAAAAAAAATAAAAGTTCCTTCCCTACCTATTCCCTTCCTTCAAGAGTTAGAACATAAAAATATAATGTATGTCGACAAATTTCTAAACATGTTTTGGGGGGGGGGGACAAATTCAAAAAATGAATTTTGATGCCAATATCATGTATATAAGCCACACCCTACATTTTGTAGTATTTTTTTTGGTAAAAATGTGCAGCCTGTAATGCAGAAATATGGTATATGCAACACACCAGGTAGGGTCCGACCCAGTATAAGAACTGAGTGGCTGCAAGTTACTCCCTTGTCACGGGGACTAATACAGACACGTTACTTTTGTATTGTTCGCTGCAGTCAGAAGGTCACAACAAACACCCCCAGAAGCATGAGTGGAGCGGCCGAAACCACCCAAGTACCTCCAGAATGCGCTGAGGGATGGTGTCACTTGCCATGCCAGCAGGCGCAGCAGCAGACAACGCTTGGTTCCTCCCATTAGCAGACGACTTGATAGCCCGCACAAGGGCAAATACTTATACCTGTACGCGGCCCAGAAACATCAGTTGTTTGTCGGCTCTTCTTAGAACCACACAGCCCTGACAGCTCGCTCTACCACCACATGTGCTGGAGCTCTCTGCCAAATTAAACATCTTTCAGACGACCCACAGGCTCTTCAGCGACTTCAACAACGCCCCACAGACCTTCGAGATTCTGAAGACGTCCTTAACCCAGCTTGCCGCTTGGCAATACCCCACTGCCCTTCAGGTAGTGGGTTCCTTCAGGACACGGAACAGAGCAGATAGGAAAAGTTATCAGCTACCTAGCCTTCCAGCATAAAACCAGGTTACCTTCATCTAGCATTTGTGTAGTTAGTATTTCTGGTCTGCTTGAGGTAGTTAGGATATAGTACAGGCCACCGTGTCTATTCCTCCTGGAAATAAAACACAACTGCTCTCTTACTCGTAAGTTTCATTCCTTAGGTGACTGTTCTACTCCCACGTTAACACCACGCCCACCAGAGTGAATCTGATTTTACTGAACTTAGTGTAAGACTGCAAGCTACCCTTCAGGGATGCTCGTAAGTCAAACAGACAGACACGCTCGATGGCCTCCCACTAGAGACACAACCACTAGACATGGTTCGTACTCCCACAGGGAAGAAAAAAAATTACGACTTTTAAAAGTATTTTCTAAGGACTGTGCTGATTCTCCCGTACGGACTATATTGAACGCTTTACCGCTCGTGCTTGCCTGTATCGCAAGAAAGACATTTTTTGTACAACTCTTTCTCGAACCACACTAGTATATTAAAGGAGCACTTTCCTGGCATGTTCGAAGACAAATATTACATGGTAAAATCACACATAGATGTACATTCCTATTACAGGCGAAACAAGTTATAATTTTCATGAACAAAGACTATCACTATCACCCTGAAAGCTACTTGCTCTCTCTACCCGGTGGTATTTAGAACCACTCCGAAATCCTTGTACATAAATTAAAAAAACTGGTACTTTATATTAGAAATCTGGCACATCATGCCAGTTTCACGCAACAAGAAGAGAAAAGCAATTTCTTTCTGTATCTATTCTGGGTCACAATAAATTTCACTGGGTTTTTAACACTACCTTTTCCTGGAAAATGGCATGCAAAATAATAGTTACATTAAGAAACGAATATTATTGAAACTTCGACAGAACACAAAAAGTTGCACAAATCAAAAGAGAACTAAGGATGTGCAGAAACTGAGAACTGAGCCACGATGGAAGGTTCCTTGGAAGATTCCATGCAAACTTGCATGGCCAGTTCTGTGGAAGGTTCCTTGGAAGATTTGGTCATCCGCTGGCCATTTCAAGGGACGTTTTCGTAATTGATCAGGTGCAATTTTTGATAGAAGGTTTCTTACAAGGTTGAAATTTGTGCCAATCAGAGTGTGTGGTGGAATGTGGTATTGACAATATTTGTAATTTTACTTACTTTGTTTAGAAAACCTCACTAAAGCCATTAAACAAGAATAAATATAAATAAAAAACCGTAAAAATATTTACTGGTGCTGTAATACCACTGCATGAGAATTATGCTAAACATTTGTTTTTTAACACAAATGTTCCAGTTATCACAACAAAATGTTTAGATTCTGTGCGTCTTGTGAAAGCTCCCGCCCGAGCTTGTATGGAAAATTTTAGTGTGGCATACAAGCTCCACATAGTGCATCTGATAATGCCGTAATCTTGGTATATATCTTCGTGCACAATTCCAAAAAAGTTTTGGTATGTGATGTGACATCATGGAATCTAGGCCCAATATTTGTACCAAGAAATTGGTACGTCTAACAAGCTGTGTCCCACTTACAGAAGAGTCAGATGCAAGATGCAATAGTCAATATCACAATACACTACCTGTATACAAAGAAAGCCAGACAAAAAATTTATATGCAGAGGTGCCAACCATTTGCGAAAGCTATCAGTAGTATTTTGTTTAAAAATCTGTAGTTTTCATCAATTTTCAGTAGTGACGATACTCATTTGTATGTACTAGAAAAAAGTAAATGTAAACTGAAAAATGTTTAGCGTCATTCACTACAGCTGCTGTTTTTAACCTAAAACTCGAGCCCAGGCCCTGCGGCATTTACAGGATCCAGCTGAACCAGAAGTTCCTAGAGATGTGTTCACTGCACCCACGAACACCGGCCCCGCAGCATACCCGTGGTAGATTGCAGGATGCTTGTACCAACCAGAGCAATCTGAGGCACCTGCCGTCGCCTACTTGGTTCCTGGAGTACTTCGACCCACACCTTGCCCACTGCTGCAGAACAGACCAGCCTTCTCCACCGCACCTACTACTAACACAGATAAAACTCCCGTAGCACGTCGCCCTGGTATCACCTAAACACAGAGTTGTTATACCCGCTCCAGACTTTGTACTCTCCTGCTAAACTACCTGGCCAGTTATTTACAATGGAAAGGCACCAGTGCCCAGTCAGGACTGAAACCTCCTGTAATACACTGACATAACAAAAGTCATGTGAAACCTGTCCCTCTAGCACGAATAAGTGCCGTAACTTGACGTGACATGGATTCCACACATAGATGGAAGACCTCTGGAGAGATGTTAAGATGGTACGCCATGCTGTCTGAATAGTTTCGCAAAGTTCCCTGGTATTTCTAGATGCAGGATCTTGGGTGCGAAAGCCTCTCTCCACCATGTCCCATTAATGTTCAATTGGGTTCATGTCGGGGGAACATACTGGCCACTATTTGCTGGAACTCTCCAGAATGCTCTTCAAACCAGTCCTGGACATCCGCAGTTTGATGAGACGTCACATTATCCTGTTGGAACATCCCATTGTTGTCAGGAAAACTTAAGTCCAAGAACGGCTGCAAATGGTAACCAAGGAGAATTTTGTAGCTGTTAGCACTGAGTTTTGTGGGTACATGGACAAGTGGACCCAACCCATGTCATATGAACACACCCCACACCATTATGGAACCACCACCAGCCTGCACGATGCCTTGTTGACCACTGGGATCCATGGCCTCATTGGGTTTGCGCCATACCCGAACCCTGCCATCAGCCTGAACCAACCTGTATCATGACTCATCGGACCAGGCCACATGTTTCCAGTCCTCCAGGGTAGGGTCCAATTAGCAACCTCACGAGCCCTAGTGAGGCATTGTGCTGTTAATAGGGGCACTCTGGTGGATCTAATGCACGTTGCACAAATCTGCTAGATTCAAGTCTGACCATTCTACCCAACCTCTGCTGGTCACGATCATCAAGTAATTTTGGATGGCCACTGCGTTGTCCATGGTGGATCATAATGCCTTGATTTTGATATTCCCTGTTCACACGTGACACGATGGATCGAGAAATATTGAAGGTCTCCATAACTTTTCAAATTGAATGTCCCACTCTGGCACCAACAATCATGCCCTGTTCGAACTCCGATAACTCACATCGCCTTGCCATGAGCATGTAAATAACAGTCAATCTGAACGACACGACCAACTGTTCACAACTGAGACCGGTTTAAGCAGAGCAATGTTGTTCTGCAGCACTGGCACCACGAGCATTCAACTACATGACATTGTATACGAGTGCTTGGCCTAGCTCCTAGCCAAAAAAGGTAGACGCAGCCTACTGTCTCAGACAAGTGTTTCCATTCCCGTGTACGTCACGCATCACAACATACTGCAGATGTATTTATTTACCAGACACTGGCTAGTTACAGGTTAACCTTACTCGTAGGATATCTACACAGATTCAAGACACAAGTTAAGAACACAAAGTTTTGATGTGGATACAGTAGTCACAGTGTTACCACTTGCATTTTTGAAGGAATAAATATTCACAGGCTGCCATCTTGCTTTGAGGTATGTTCTAGGCGCACAATGTAAACTAGTGTTCAAGTGTGCACTAAGTATCCAGATGTTACCCCAATGAACATCTCGTACACATTTTGAAAATTTATTTCAACATTAAAATTCATAAACATGTGGTGGTTATCTGTCATGGAGAAACAAGACGTAAATAAACTGTTTGTACATGTTTTGCAAGGTGTAAATAGCAGGAATATAACAAATTTTGTGATGCAATTTGAGGGAAAGTGTTCCATTACTTCTTATGTCATATAAACAGAACATGGAAAAAAATTGTGCAAACCGAGGGAAAATGCAGATACTGAGGATGTACGCAAGAGGTTTCATTGTAAATTCTGGAAACTTTGAAATTTTTTAAAAATTTCACATCACAAAATAACACAAAACATTCCTTGTGTACTGTTGACTTGTTTAGGTTACATATATCACTGAGGTAATAAATTATTTCCCTGTACTATTTTTATGCAGATTTACCTGATATTGACTGATGCTCCGATATGGCAAAATATTGGCACAGCTCTAGGTTATATTGGATCAGTTAACTGACTGAGGTCACTGTGAGTAAATTATTTTCTTGTGCAATTGGCCACTGTCTCAATTTATACCATGTATTTCAACTTTTGTGGGTGTATACTTTTTTTTACGGTGTCTTGGATCACGCCAAAGTTAATATAGAATTTTTTGTTAAGGGTTTGACAAGGCATCCCTGTAAGGCTGGTTGTAGGGCTGAATGAAAGCACACAGGTTTTTTGTTATATCGTTGGTGGATTGTAACCCCGCGAGAGCAAAACTTGTGTTTGTTTAGTCATACTGTATCTACATTTTCACGACCACGATTAAAAAAATCAAGCCCATCAAATTGTTTCATACGTTCATCGTAGCTAGATGATGTTGGGGCACTTCGTCGACCTCCGCGAGTCTGGTCGGGCCTGACTGCTTCCCTTCTCATACCAGCAGCAAGGCACTTGGCGAAGCGACACGCCTGACAGCCGGTCTTCCTCTGCCACGTTACGGGACAATCACCACTGCTGCGGCACGCACTCGGGGCTTGTCCTGCATCACACATTACAGATTACACTTCTGAGGCAGAGGTTACTTTAAATCCATTTCCGTTGGACCAAACATCCTCACCCTGGTTCTCCCGCCGGACGCTCCGCTTGAAGAAGGCCTTGCAGCTCTCGCAGGTGTGTATGCCGTAGTGGAGGCCTGACGAGATGTCCCTGCACACCAGGCACAGCACTGCAACTTGACTGGGTGCCTGGCAACATACGTCATTGTCAGTCAACATACTGGAACAGATGCCTACTTTCTGTGTGCCCCAGCTGCATCCACAAATTAAACAATTAAAATGGCAGTCAACTCTCATTTCTAATGACAACCCTCTCAAAATGATCTCTTTTTTGGGAACCATGAAAAACAAATTTAACTGAAAAAGTTCTTTCAATAACAACCCCTTTGAAACACAGTAGAACCCTGTTATAACACTTCTTGAGGGACCCCAGAAATGTCAGTCTTATATAAGAGAAAACTTTGTCAGTGCAAAGGTTACCCTCTTACAAAAAAGTTTGTGGACCAAGAGAAGGCTCCTTATTAACCAGGAAAATGTTATAATAGGGTTCCACTGTAACAGCCCTTTTCCTGGGAACTATGAAAAATCTTAGAATGAGAGATTACTGAATACACAATGTAGTTATGTTGCTCTAGTGAACACAGTGTGTCTACTCGTAAAAGAAATTTAGCAGGATCAATGATTAGTCAGATCTGATTTTTTTCCATATGTGGAAAATTACCTTCAGCTTGAGGATCATGTGTTTGCTGTTTCTGGAGCAGTGGCAAACCACTGCACATCATATCATCGTATCCAGCCTAACATCTACACTTGTGTACAAGCTGATCATCCAATATACTCACGATGACAATTATGATATAACAACAGTAGGCAGGCCCCTGCACTCATGACATGTTAAGGAATTGCATTGTGAGGGCCAAAGGGCCCATCCTTTTTCTGACACTGGCCACAAGTGAGGAGAGATGATTGCTAGTGTACATTTGTCGACTAATAATATTTAAATTAAAAATAGAAGGCCGAAATTCTATTCAGTATTACTTGTTTGTTTTCTTCAACAAGTTAAAAAACTATTTCTTTCATCTTCTTAAAAACAAAATTATATTAATTTTTCTCTTTTTTTCATTCTTAATAAAAACAATCCCAACATCTTGCAGCAACTATCTTAAATATCCACCTACATACATATTATTCTTCACTTAATCATTTCTCTGCATATTTTCCCACACGTCCATCATTGACTGTGATGGTAGTATTTCTGCTAAAGAAAGATGTTAGATTAAAAACTTCAGAATTGCCTCTTTTGTAACACGCTCCCTGACTGGCAATGGCGAGACGAGAGCCAACCAGGATGTTTTTCTTTAACCTAACGTGACTTATAACATGCAATACTTTCTACCCTCTAGGGGATTTAGAAACATATGAAATATAACCTACAAATGATATCTATGTCAACAAACTAGTAAGATAGACATCAATTACCCTGCACTTAATTTAAATCAGTTAATTAAGATTAATTTGGAAATTATATTAAATTAAATTTAACTGCCAAAACAATCAAATAATCTGCTGAAAACAGTTATTGTCACAAAGATAAAATGGAATGTACTCAAATTACTTGTGATGCATGCCAACATGCTGTGCAGTGCACTTGCGCACCCTACGGGCGACTTCGTCCGATCACGAGCCTACGAGAGCACGGGGCAAGTTATAAACAGTGGCAAAGTAATTTCACGTACCGGCCAAAGGAACTCCACGCGTTGGACAGCCTCGGATGTAAAGATAATTAACGCTATTAATAATGAAATGTACAGCCCGCCCAGAACCAGGCATGTATTCGCCACCCCCGGGAATACATAAAATATTTTTGACGAACCACTACCCTACATTTAGCTGTGGAAGAAATTCCTGCGACAACACGAGATATCAGCACCTCTGCTGCCCTGTGACGTAACACCCGCCAGCCTCAGAACGAAGTGTTAAAATTTGTCGTCGCCTCCATGCAGGGAGATAAGAAATGAACGGCGGCACTGCAACCCTGATAAACCTACCCCTGCGCTGGAAGATCACTAACCACGGGGTTTTTCACTATGTAAGGAAGCCCGAGAGCACGCCCTGGTCTGCAGAAGACCTCTTTCTCGTCTCCTCAGCCTGCAAGGCTCAACCTCTCCAGCAGTCTGTAACATGGCTTAAACCATCTCTGCAGACTGAGAAGACTACACCAACCTTGCAGCTTGAAGAAGGCTCGCCTGCAACTGCACCAGCTGATCGCAAGGATGGCTCAACTCCAGAGGTACCCTGCAACCCTTTACCCCAGTCAAACTCCTTCTATTCTGCGGTAGAAGGTTGTCGCGATGTAATTTACCCCTTCTGGATAATCCCCGTAAATTTGGGGATGCTGTAAAGAGCGTACTTTACGTAAATTTAAAACCTAGTATTTTATTTTTATCAGGCTCACCTTCACCTGTGTACTTGCGTAACTCATTTTATAAATTGTTTAGCCAGTTTATAATATGACCGGGATTTTCCCCATTCCCTAGTAACAACCTTATGTGAATTTAAATTGTTTTGCTTACCATCATTTTAACTTCAGTTCCTGGATCACAATAATTTTTAAATATTCTTTTGTATGTCAGTAAGTCTTGCAACAGGTGTAATAGCAAAACCCTGCTGAAGACTAGCCGTGAGGCGCACTGAACTCCACAAGAGACGGAGCTTGCAGAAAGCCTTAGTCTGCACAAAACACACAGCTACTCCTAGGTTTCCAGTGTTCCAGTGCCTACCTTCAGTAACGCCCCAATATTGGACCGCACATCTATAAATCAGGGCCAATTAACACCTACAGGACTGCAGGTCTGCGGAAGGGTCAGAGGACAGTACAGATGTGTAATAAGAAAGGTGGAACTAAGTGTTGCATAAAACAAAGAGAATGCTGTGCCTTACAGAGAGCTTGGAATTCTAACCCCGATAATGAAGCCACGATCAAGGTTGAACCTCCTCCTACGGAGCCTGATTTCACACATACGTCGATCTCACCATTCATCTCCCCTTGATCACTGGTCACCTTTAAATAAGTATTTAGGTGCTTGTTGGCCGCAATACGATCCAGAACTGATACGTCCTACCCAGCAGGACTGACCACCACTGGTAGCAAGTGCTACCCCACCCAAGGTAGTCCTATCGAAGGACGAACAAATTTTGAGTTTGATCAAGTTGGCTTCGGGGAAGACGGTCCGGGTTCAACTCCCGCCAAAGGTAGTCCACAAGCCTCGCTTAGTTTCTTCTCCTGTGAACTACGTTCCCGCACGTCGGCCTACACGGCTACTGCGAATAACCCCAATCTCTCCAGCCAGATCATCCACCCCCACCAACACGATCGTTTAAACCCCCTCACATCTCTTACACCCCGGGACAACTGGCATCCCACCTCTTGGCAATCTTAGTAGTGCAGTAGATTGAACTCCCTGGACGGGAAACAATCTCATTTCGCCTCACTCTGGGGTTTGACTCCCTTCTCTTCCGACGGTTAACTCTAACATGCTGCAGTAGGAATACTTGAGGAATACGGGATGGTAGTCAGCGCCTTAACCACTATCCCTCGAGATAGGAGAGTGCACAGATTGACGGCCAACGTGGGGTCATTAGCTTCAGATAGCTCAGACTTGGGAGCTAGGACCTAGCCAGTTACCCCCCCCTCCCCCCTTCAACGACTCCTTGTAGAGCAGCCCGCCCATGACTTCGGGGAATCGAAGTAAAAACCCCATGGCACCCAACTAATGACCATGTCAGACTCCGAAACGAATCTAGTGGAAGCGCACTGTGTGCCAGCAGAAACACATGCCTTGCCCCATCCCCTCGTGTCCGGGCACTGGCATGAATTTAATCATGTGTAATTTCCGCTACCTCGAATACCATTACATGTGTTTCAAATGGGACGACACGCCATGCTACACAGACGGCTGGAATACAGGTGTCCGTCCTGTAGGCCGGAAGATGTACGGGTTTGTCAACGGCTCGAATGCAAAGGACAGGGACGATTTATTGTCTACTGCGTGTTATTTATGCAACTGTGACTTTCACCACTCGTGCATAGGCTGGGTGGACGAGTATGTCCACAACCCAGGCCAGGTGTATCAGTGCGAATTCTGTCGGAGAGAACAGACCTATAAACCGCACAACCCGACCCACCGGAATAGCCCTGTCATCCCAGGCTAACCCTGTGAACTCACCATGCCTGAGTTTCACGGCAAGCCTTATAAACACCTCAAAAAATGTATTGTTCAATGTGAACGGGAACTGAAGGAACACCTCATTCCCCGTAAACAGTGGATGAGCAGACCACGCCACCAACTCAGTGGGCCTGCCAGGAAATGGTGGAAAGAGTATGGGAAGTTTGCCGAGGGATGGCTCCAGTTCAAATCCCAGCTCATCACACATTTTTCAGGCGATAAAATTCTCCCGGAACTCATCATGGACTTACATTCCCGTGTACAGCGCAACGAGGAAGTCAAATTATTTGTAAGGCAGAAGGAATGCCTTCACAAACGAGTTTACACCAAACAGACTGAAGAGTAACGAGTCAGGTGCATAACCCGCACCCTCCTGCCCTCGCTACGTAACCATCCGTTAACCGCGAGACCGCAGACGGTCTAGGAGCTGGCTGAAAGAGTGAGGGAATTGGAAATGAATGAACGCACCCTCCTTGGGAAGAACCATGTGACATGTGCCTAGGATGCCGGCCCCACCCCATTCCCCAGGCCGCCCGCAGGGCAAGACACGACCTTGTTGAACACTGCCACGCCCTTGCCACGCTGCTGGCACTGCCCAGGCCGGCACTTCTACTGGGATTGCCCGAGGAGGCAACCCCAGGAGACACACAGTTCTCCTCCCCACCTGGTAGACGCAACGAACCCCCCCCCCCCCTGATGGTCACGCAGTTGATGGACCTTCAGAATCATCACACATACGAGTCGAGGTCAACCGCATCCCTCGGCAGAACTTAATCAATTCAGAAGCCACTGGTGATTTCATAAGGACCGACGTCCTTACCGCTTCTCAAAGGGTGGGTCTTCGACCCAAGCCCCTAGATATTCAAATGGCCTAGCTAAACCGCACGTTACGTGCGCAGGGGAAAATCAAGTTAATAATGAACGTGTGCCACCTTACCCAGGAGACTTGGTTCACAGTAGTCCCCAACAGAAGCGAGGAAGTCATTTTCGGCCAGCCATGGTTAAAGGATTAACAATGTATTGTTGACCACAGGCAAGAGAAAATACACGTGGGGAGAACTAAGCTGATAACTATCAGTTGGAAACACGCACATCTCAGAGTTAGGTTCCCCCCTCCCCCAACGACATACAACACTAACTCGATGGGGACCAGTTCCTACAGCTAAAAGGCATCTTAGGAAAAAACTCCCACATATTTTCGAATTCTGGACCCCTCTCGCAAACCTGGAGTATTCAACATGAGATATGGCCCAGCACTGAACAACCCATCTACAGCCACCCATATAAAGTATCCGCATACAGACAGCGGGAAATTTTAGAGCAGGTGGAGAAAATGAAACAGCAGGGGATAGTTGAACCATCCACGTCCGCATACAACTCTCCAATAGTTTTGGAGGGAAACGCTTTCGTGTAAATGACAAAAAGCTCAACAAACATACCCACCCAATCGCGCCCCCTTCCATCAATCTCCAAAATACCCTTCGCGCAATAGGAGAGGCAGCGATATTTAGTACTCTGGATCTTCATCCGGATACTCTCAAATTACAGTCCATCCGGATAGTAGGAAGTACACAGATTTCACCACACTGAACAGGGAAACCTTACAGTTTCGAGTGATGCCGTTCGGACCCAAAAACGCTCCTGTCACCTTCTAAACATTGATGGCCTCCGAGGTCCTGATGGGACACGTTGGGAAATTCTGTTTCGCTTACCTCTACGACATAATCTATTCCCGGAATTGGGAAGAGTACTGCAGTCACCTAACCAGGGTACTAGAGCGGTTAGAGATGCACGGGTTTACTTGCAAATTCTGCAAGAGCCATTTCGGGGGAAGACACATTGCATACCTAGGGCATGTTCTGTCCCCTGAGGGCATTTTCACCCCGGGAAGGTTCAATTCAAGCCCTTTACCACCTTCCCTGTTGCGGTACAGATCATGCATGTATCGCATAGGCGTGTGTCCTTGTCTGGATTGGGGGATGGTGCGGTTACGATAGGCGAGGGTTTAGCCAGCTGGTAATAACTTACGTGTTCTAAATCAGGCCACAGCAACAGCTTCTCAGATATGCATCGAGTTCCAACTGATGGCCGCACACCATATTGGCGAGATGGGACGCAGGGCAATCTCAGGTACTGGAGATGGGGATGCGACCTCGCAAGCGGAGTCTACTAGTGGAGCAGTAATCGGTGTTTGCAGTTCTCTCTGTAGAGCTCGTTGCTCTCTACGCCTGTTTCTACTGGGTACTCCACTCCCTTTTCTATTCATTTGAAGCTAGGCCACAAGATCTTATACTAGAACCAATTACTCTTTCCCCTTCCTGCGGACGTATAGTCCTAGGGGAATGTCTTCCCCAGACACGCCCAAGGCACTGACGGGGAGAATTGCAGGCGAGAGTTAGAGTGCCGCTGTGGGTAGGCAACGGTGTACCAGACACGCTCAGGAGCTTCGGTATGGCCTTGCGGACTAAACGCCTTATTCAGACCCCGTCTCCTAAGGGTTTGGCTCCCTCACACCTATTCCACAGGGAGGAGATAACTTTTGACGTAAGATTTATTTTACGTTTGGAAAACACTGGGGAATCCCTTCAATGTACACTCTAAATGATTATAATAATTAGCCTAATTATGGATGCAGGCAAAGGTGAACCTAGATGAAAATAGTAATAAAATATTTGACTCTGGGAATTATGCAATTCACAGAGTTTGCTTCCCAAGGGGTGGTTGTCCAGAGAGGACGTCGCGATAACCTGCTACCGCAGAGTCAAGGAAAAGACTTGGGTAAAGGGGTGCAGGTTAGGACATCGAGGTTACCTCTGGTGAGTTGCAGGAGCTGCTGGATGAGCTGGTGTAATTGGAGCCGTCTCAAGCAGCAGGAGCTGGTAGAGCTTTGTGCAAGCTAGGAGAGGAGGAGGTCTTGCCCAGACCAGAGAGAGCTCGCTGACCTATGCAGCTGTCGAGCCGACAAACTCTGGCTAGAGGCACTTCTGAGTCACTTTATATAGTCCAAAATCTGTGCTCCAGGGCTCTTCAGAGGATGTGGGGGAGGATAGCCTTTCTCCGCAGGGGCTGTTTATCGCAGGGTAGCGGTGCCGCCGCCCATTCCTTATCACCCTGGGTTGAGGCTGCCGACAGGTTTACTACCTCCGCTCAAGACTCTGCTGCTGTGATGTCACTGGGCACAGGGGTGCTGCGATACTGTGGTGTCTCTTGCAAATTCCTTCCCTGCTATCTGTCGTCCATGGCTCATAGACAAAAACAATCTTAGTTCAAGGGGGTGGCGATCGCATGTCAGAATTCCAGGTGGGCAATACCATTTTATAATTAATCTTTTAATTATAAGTGTGGTCGTGGTTGTCTAGGCTCGTGTAATCAACTCTGTTGGCACATGAATCTCGTATACCTCTGTTGCAACTTGCCCCAAGCTCTTTATTACTCGATAGGACGAAGTCTCCCGTAGGGTGCGCAGGCACGCTGCACAGCATCGTTGCATATCACGTGATTCAGATAAAGATGAAGAATAGCTTTTAAAAAGAGAAGGTTCTTCCAACTTAGATTCAGGCCCTTTTAACTCAATAAATTGGAGAAGTCTGGGCAGCTCTTAACAGCAAAATGTCGAGCCAATGTGGATTAAATGAAGCAAATATGGAGCAGTGACGATATTTAAAGGTCAAGGAAACGGGAGACACACCAAAAAAACTAGCCAACCAGCAGCTTTGTTCGTTATGATTCCTACGTGCAAAAATCCGGGTGCAACTGTGCCAGGAATCAAACCTAGTTCACCTTGGTGGGAGGCAAGTGGTCTGATCATTACACAACTGTGGCTTCTGAATGAACGGGTGCTGCAATGATGTTCACACTTACAATTGCTCCTCCCAGTAGCACTTCTTTCAGAGTCGGGCACCCCAAGTCTCCGTTCTCTTGTGTAGAATCTTCAGTAATATCACTCTTGACAAAAACATACTCAAACCCCTGGGAATATTCCTGAAATGAACAAGTAACAAGCTATTACAATGTATGTAAAAATGCAACAAGTCACCAAGATTAAAATCGTGCTATCTCATGCACAATTTGCTTACAGTTATTAGACAATATTTATACAAGTGTAAAAATATTTCATTCCAATATTTTTAAAACAATTGATGGTATATTTATTTTCAACAACTAAGAAATCTGAGGTGCCAAATATTGCTCGATTAGCAGTAAGTAATGGTCAATATTATTTTTATTCAATTTACTTGTTTCATTACATATTGCAGTACAACAGCAACTTGACACGTGCTCGGCTATCGACTGTATGGAATGATCGTCGAGGTTTATTGCGCTAGACCAAGTGCGCGGTTACAGGCAGCTGACGGGAGGTGTTAGGAACCTGACTTACTCTGAAGGTCTTCGGTCGGTTGGTAACGTGGGTTTGCTGAGCGAAGCTGGTGCTACAGTCCTTGGGTAAGATTATGTTGTACTGAATTGTCTCACACCGTACTCCAAGATCCAGGCCGCTGACTCTTGACTCCAGAATCTAGGAATGGCTAGTCCTATACATTAGACCCCTCAGCACAGGATGGTAGTCGGAACTGCCCGTAATCTCAGTGAGGTGGTGCGGTCCCGTTCTGCCTGTCTTTCCTGTGTAAGAGGAGATAAGGTACTCCGTTGTTTGGCAGCTATATGAACAATCTTTTGTTCCCTATGCCGTCGGCCGTGCCTTATCTAGTAAGTCATAGAGTTTGGTTTGCCACTGAACAAGACACGTCGTGCACTACGGACGAGAAAACTATTCCCTATAATAGTGTAGGTCCAGTAGCTGATTTGTGGCACATGCTCGGTAAGAGTCCCCACGTTAGTGGGCAGATCAGACGTTGACTTGTGTGGGCCGCCAATGCTACTACTGGATGCGACACCCAGCCAAGGTCCAGCCACAGTACCCAGGCCAATACCGCCTCCAGCACCTGGGTGCTCGGGGTAATAGGAAGTAACAGGCGGCCGTCTAATGGGTGTGTTACCAGACTGGAGGTCCCCAGGAAAAAGGGGCCCTCAGTCAAGCTAGTTTGGATTTACAAAAGTTCACGGTTCCTGTCGGTAGTGCACAGTGCGACCTATTCCTAGCGGGCGAAGTAGACGTTACTCTAAAAATGAAAATGTTAGGTTAGAGAAAAAAGCTATATATATATTGAGGACTCAATAAACACAGTGACTCGAGGGAAAGAAAACTAGAAAACTGAATATGTAACTACTTAACTAAAGCTGTCTAATTGCAGGTATCTGGAAGAGACAAAATGAAGTTAAGTTATTAGCAGAGTATATTCAGCACTAACGAGTCCTTGGGATAAACTCTAGAGAAGAAATACGAATCACTTCTGGAGCCCTGCCGCGCACTGTCTTATATAGTCAGAAATCTAGACTGCTGCGGGGCGTGCGGGGAAGGCGTGTGACGTTCTTCTGCCGTGAGGCTGGCGAGGTGGGAACCCTCTCGTCTTGGTTCGCGGATCTTTGGTGGTGCTTGGCAGTGCCCGAAGTGGTTAACAGCTTCTTGGCACTCAGCAGGGGGGGGGGGGGGGGGGGGGGGTGGTCCAGGGGGTATGGTCGCTGGTTGCATAACCTTTTAGCCACATGTTCGGTCACCTGGTAGATTTAAGCGACGTGCAACAACTGTGTATTGGTTTGCAGTAACAACTCTCACATAGATGGTTGAAGTAAGGGTACACTTCACCTGAAGAGTGATGAGTCATAATCGTAATTAACAGTAGTATAAGCGGCACACGTCAAACCAACAAATCAAAGTGTCATTTAGCTGTGCGCAAATAGCTGATTTTGACGTTAAAATATTTTTGGATTGAATGCATAGTAAACATTTCCAATAACATGTAAAAATTTTCAAAGCCGAATAGCTACCAGTAAACATTTCATTTCAACTATACATAATAGAAATACATAATAAGTGTTTAGGACAAGCAGTCATGCTCATCCTCCATTCGCGCCATCTGGCAACACTACAGTCCTCTCATGGCAAACAAGCAGCTAACACGTGTCTGAGCACAACAGCACAAGTCACATATTCAGAATTTCACATCGGAATTTTTTTTTGTTTGTAAACCTTCCGCCTACCAAACATAAACATTTTTTTCGAATTGCCCTAATGTACATACTGTACAAAAAACATCAAACAAAGGATGAGTCGGAAATCTAACACGATACACCATTATTCTACAGGAAAAGAGCAGATTTTTGTTACTGGTCTGGTGAAGTTGATTGAAGTGTTGTTAATGACACGACACGCACTATTCCATCCTGCCCAGCGTGAACTTCAGTGGAGGCAAGTTTGGCACTTTCAGCAGCACCAGTTGGTTCACTTGAATGTTGGGCTGCGGTGACGTCCACTTGTTTCTCTGCTGATTAGCTCCCACCGGTCAAGATGGTTCTGAGGAAGATCTGACAAGTCGTGATACGGCAGAGCTACCAAAGCATCACCCACTAGGATATGCCCCGGGGTGAGAACATCATACTCTCAAGGATCCTCCGATAAAGCACATAGCAGTCGAGAGTTCAACACTGCAGATATCTGTGCAAACAGAGTTCCCAGCTCTTCGAAGGTAAGCAGCTGTGTTCCCACCACACGTTTCAGGTGTTGTTTTACACTTTTAGTAGCCGCCTCCCAGAGGCCACCAAAGTGGGGACTGGCAGGGGAACTTAACCGCCACTTTATCCCTCTGTGACTGGCCTCGCTGACAATTTGTTGCTGGCTTTCTCCACAGAAGAGGCTTTTGTACACTTCTTTCAGGTAGTTTCTGGCACCCACCAGGTTGATTCCATTGTCTGAGGATATCTCTGATGGAAGCCCTCGAGTTGATACAAAGCGCTTCAGTGCAGCAAAGAATGCTGCTGCAGAGATGTCGGTCACGAGCTCCAGATGCACAGCCTTGGTCACCATGCAGATAAACCTTCTGGGTGGTCTTCCTTCTCGCTTTAACTGGGGTAGCAATTCTAACATTGCTAAATGCTCTATCCTGGGTGAATCACGAGGCAGGGAGCGCATGCCCATCAGTGGGGCTGATGAAGCTGCACTCACTTTAAAACATGCGACACAGTTGTGAAGGAGCTTACGAATCAAAGTGCGAGCAGGAATTATCTAGTATTCTCGACGTGTCATGCACAGTGTGGTTGATGGACCTGTGTGCAGGTTGGTCACATGACAATGCATTATAATCAATTAGGACAGTCGGCTTTGCTTTGGAAGTAGAATGGGATGCTTACTTTCTTTATTCAAAGGTGCATTATGCAACCTGCCGCCCACCCTGACAACACCTCCATTCGCGCCATCTTGTGACACTACTACCCTTTCATGGCAAACAAGCAGCTAACATGTCCCTGAACGCAACAACAGCACAAGTCAAATATCAAGAATACCACCACATCAGAAGTTTTTTTGTTTGTAAACAATAAGAAAGAAGAAATATATCCTATTTTCATAAATACTGCAGTGAAAATTATTATGAGTGTGATGGTTTTTGATAATAATTCTAGTTTTTATCACATTTATAAACAAATTACTAAATGTCATACCCATGTACACAACTTCGCTCAAATCTAATGATCGTCAATTTGCCACTGCATCAAATGGCAAAAATGTATAAAAACGACCATTTATCTTGATAAGTAACATTTTAGCTCTAATAATTATTAAATAAAAGTATAAAGGAATGACTACAAATAAGTATGCACTTAATGTCAAGCAAATAAACACTTGAGGTGGAATTATAAATTACATACAATTTTCACAGAAGATATTCAAATTTGAATGTGAATAGTTTGTAAATTACAACTCGCAATCTATTGGAATTTTTAAATATTCCCACACATCTGTATAAATATAAATCTTTAAAAATGTGTGCTCAAAAAATTTGTGGGGAAATTTGTTGTCAAGACTGACACATGACGCTCAGTGGAATTATGCAACCAGGAACTTAGTTTCATGTGTGCGTATCTCCTTAGTGCACTGGACAGGGTCCGAACCAAGTATAATATCAAACAGCATGGTTACAGGTTACATCACCTGTCGCAGGGAGTAATACAGACACGCCATTATTGTACTGTTCACTGCAGTCCGAAAGCCAAGTTAAACCCCCATTAGAAGAATGAGTGAGCTACCAGCCAAACGGTCGAAAACAACCCAGAGCGAGCAAGTAGTTCAAGGGTGTGCTGAGGGATAGCGCCACCTGCGCTCCAGCAACTAGCAGATGCCGCAGCAGACAACCCTGACTTCACATCTGTCAGTGATGGCTTGAATCCTACCTTGCAACCCAGGCGAGGGTGAGCCGGCTCGTATTCATAACCACGTGCGACCAAAAATTGCCAGCTGTTTGTTAGCTCTTCTGAGAGCTACACAACCGTGGCAGTTCGCTCCACCACATCGTGTGCTGGAACTCTCCGACTGCTTTTCGTCTCCTAGACATCCCAGAAGCTCTTCTGTGCCTACAGCGCCATCGTCCAGACCTTTCAGAGGATCTCCCCCTGAAGACATTGAAGAAGTCATCAACCCTCCTTGCCACTCATCCCTGGTAATGGCAACCCCCACAACCCACCATAAGTCCCTTCAGGAACTGGCACAGGACAGATCGGGAAAGTTAATAGGTACCTAGTTGAACCAGCCACACCAAGTTTAGAACCAGCTCCTCCTCACCTGGATTTGCGTAGTTTACACTACCCGTCAGCTCAAGGTAGTTTAGGAGGTAGTATGTCTATTCCTCTCAGGAATAAAACAAGTGTTCTCATCTACTTTTGACTTTCCTTTCTTTAGGCGACTGTGTGATCCCCAGTGAATACCACGCCCACCAGACTGGAGCAGACCGGCTCTGACAATCTGATTTTATTGTCTTGTGTAGGACTGCGGGCTCCCCCTCAGGGACTCGTACGTCAGTGCCACACACGCTCGACAGCCACCCGTTCGATGCACCTTGGTGTACCGAAAGGCAGAGGCACAACCAATTAGTACTCGTGTTTTTGAAACATCCTAGGGAAGTTACAATGTTGTGATAAATGTGTGTTTCCAGGACAGGGATGATTAATATACTGTAATGAGTCTTGTGATCGCCGCGTGTGTAAGGGCGTAGCCGCCATTTCCGTCTATGGTGGCTGTGTTACAATTGTTGCGCACAGGCCAGATGTGTGTGGATTTAAAATATGTGCAAAATTTATATGTTTTAACCATGAACTGATGTTATGACGAAGTTACTTATTGAAATTCCCGTCTGTTTATCACAACGTTGTACCTTTACGCTAGGTGTTTGAAACATAGTTGTGTAATGAGCTTACATTTCTGTGATTTTAATGTCTGCCACAGTCCCAAAAATAATATTAAGCCCAACCAGATAAATTCAAATAAATAATAAAATAAACCTACAAACTAGTAACTACCAACGCATGTAAATATTAGCAGAATAAATGTTACGGTAGGCCTATGTGTTTGAATGTTCACCACCATCTTTTACATTATTCAATGGTACCGTACAATAAATAAGCGACAAGTTGTGTGCTTGAATTTACTGTGTCGTTTCGTTGGACTGGTTGTCCCTTAGGTTTAATTTTTATTCTAAACACACATTAATAACAACAGGGTAAATACTACTGTTGTTTCCGCCACAGATGTAACAAACACCGTCGTGGATAAATATTAATGTGTATTATGTGTAACGTGCTATATCGTGTGTAACAAAAGCAGACCTAAATATTGTTATAGGCCTAAATTGTGAACATTCGTAGGAAATATGACAGCATTCTTTCAACAGCTGTAAGCAGTAATAATTGCCTGTGACAGTTATAAAAGTAGAAGTCACATGGCAGTGTTTATATTTATGTGTAGCGGAAGGATACGTAACCAGTAACCAAAAGTAGAAATTTAGCAGGGCTTCAGGAAAGGCCGAAGTTATCGTGAATCAAACATACATAAAGATTTTTCTATTTCTTTGCGTAGCTACGACAGGGCAGTGAAGAAGTACCTCTGACGGCTGTGTATCCAACTGCACAGAGCTGCTGTCCAGCGATGTAATACTTGCTTCTTCCACGGAATCAACGTCAGTCGGTTCCTCCTTTACCACAGATGTGGCAGGAACAGTTTTACTGTTAACTACCCTCAGTAGTTCTTCTATAGATATTGACCCTGAAAAATATTTACATACAAACACTTTCAAATTTAAAAACAGCATCATAAATTCTTCATGCTCTACTGCTTTAGAAGGAGTGTTTGCTTGCCTATTATTACAGTTCCCTTAAAAATAAAACATGGTGAAAATAGCCGCTACACTGCCCATTATGTTATAAAAAAACATTCACATTTGTTCATCTGACTTTTGTGTGTGTGTCTATCCATGACTACCGCCCTGTGAGTACGTTACTTGGGCACTCTGTCTACTTTTTATAATATAATTTTATTTGAAATGTTTTTTCGTTAACAAAATGTGATTTTCATATTTATTGTCCAGTATACGTGAAACCTTCAACGCCAGGATTTCTTGCTTTCTGAGAATTACGTTCACTTCGATACAAACAGTCAAGCACTGTACTAAGCTTACAGTACTATGTATTCTGATATTCCAGCCCGCCATACTGTACCAATCATTAAAACCTGAAACTGCTACATCTTCTAAATAAACAATAATTTGTAATTTCTGCACCACGTTAACATACTGAGTAATATTGCTACAGAATGTCAAAAACAATTTCCCAAACCTTTCCCAGTTTTACTAGGGAGGTAAAATTACAATCTCTCACAATAATAAACAGGAATATATGTGCAGAAAACAATTATACTCAGTGAAATGTGTTTAAAATTACACTCGAGGAATTTATGACCACTTTCAAGTTACCTAATTTGTAAGTTCTTCCCTGACTAAGGAATTTTTTCACCATTTTCAATTTCTGTGACTTCCCCTGATTTTCTAGAACTACTTTTCAATTCCCTAACTTTACAAATTTCCCCCCAAACATTTTCTGAGCACCTGATTTTCCCAGATATTCTCTAACAACTTTCACGTTTCCCAACTTAGTAAATTCTTCCCTGACTTTCCAAGGATTTCTTTTACCACGTTCAAGTTTTGAGACTTTAACAGATTTGCCACAACTACATTCAAATTCTCTAGTTTTTCCAGTTCCCTCTTTCCCCAAACATCACATACCCTGACTTTCCCAGATCCTCCCTCACCACTTTCACATTCTCTGAATTTTCCAGATTTCCTATCACCACATTCATGTAGACTTTCCCAAATTTTCCCTGACCATTATCACGTTCCCTGACTTTCCCTAACCGCTTTCATGTTCCCAGACTCCCCAGTTTTTATATTTTCATGTTCCCAGACTCCGCAGATTTGATCTAGTTTCATGTTCCTCGACTATCCCACTGCAGCTCACACCCTGCACAGAGTATAGCATTACTGTGAACAACAGGAGGTCCTTGCTTACCATGCAGTGACTGGTCGACCCGAACGGAATCCCTCTTCATGCCTGCTGCAAGGCACTTGGCGAAGCGACATGCCTGGCATCCCGCCTTCTTCTGCGACGTCACGGGACAGTTCCCGATGTTGCGACACTTCACTGGAGCCTGCCCTACACAAACCACATGTCACACTTCCTCAGTGAATACTGTAACTAACAACTATGTATTCTAAGTGCACCCAGTTTCAATATACCGTAGGAATCTCTATACAACAGATTTTAAGTTTAAACATATTTTTAATATGGTTTTTATTTTAGTATTGCCTTCTCATGGTATTAATCGTGGCAGTATTTTTGCACCTCCAGTTGTGTTTTTGCATCATCGTGGCTGGATTACGCACTAAAACACCCTGTTTTCCAGTGACAGTAATCTTTTTCCATTGTACTTTTGTGTGTTTCGCCTTTGTTGGCAGCATCGTAATGGTCTTTGCATCCCGTGCCACACCTGAGACCTGTTTCAGTGATCCGGAACATCCTGCGGGACCACCAAAAAAGGTCAGATTTGGGTCACTAAATGAACAACTGGGAACATCTGGTTCTTTCCATGATTTTGTTTCCCTCTCCTCGCCTTCTGTGAGTGAGGTACTGTGATATTGTGTCTCGTGAATTTTCTTCACATGTATGCACCTTATTTTGTCCAACCATGGCTGATGTTCTAGCCATATCCTTGTGGCTGAGGTTGGCAGAAGGGCGACTAGCGCGGTGTAGACTATCAGGTAGGCTGGTCGGTTCCGGCAACATGTGTTACGGAAGACTGGTTCTTTCGTTGTGGCTTGTAGACGAGCCGATGAATTACTGGCATGACCCTCATTGGCCACCCGAAATGGGATGTGTTATGAGGCTGGGAGCCTCTGCTCCCATAACTCACTAGGCGATTGTACAAACAAATGCACCCAGATACTTCGCCTAATCATTGAGTACGCGGCGGGGGCCGTGTAAGTGTATTTCTAGGGCATCTGTTCCCACATTTAGCTTACCGCTTACCGGGAAGTGGAGTAAAGCATAGCACTCTGGCGCAACGTTACCGGCCTGCTGGAAGAAGGATACAGACGAACGATGAAACATACTTGTGGTGCCATCTAGCGGTGATAAGTAGTACTTGTTGCCTTGAGGTGCATAGCTTCGCTGGACCAATGAATAATAAATTCTCAGCTGGCTGGAGCATCACCTCTTGCAAGGTAGACAGTACAAACTTGACACTTGCCGCTTATTTCAATTATGTACAATGATTACGAGTTATCTCACTGCAACCTAGTATACTACTTTTACACATGTGAGATTCACATCCCGCGCCAACCTGTACACGGAAGTCGCGGCCTGCCACAATCCTGGAGGGCAGCCGGACACGTGGATGCGACGGGTTGTGCAAGACAGCGGCTCGTCACCCCCCTCCTGCGTTGTGAGCCTACAAGCCAACAGCCACCTCGGCGCATGCCCGAGCGCCACCCAGAATAAGCGAAGACTGAGAGATGATCAAAGGGTGCTACCCCCACTCCGGCCTCGCAGCAGAGAAATGTCACCCCCCCCCCCCCCCGGCTACCGTGACACGTGCTACCGTGACTATGTAAGTCTGTGCGTAGCGGACCTGGTTCTTCAGTCTTCGAGTTCGCTCCGCCACTTCAAGTGCTGGGGCCCTCCGACCATTGTTAGATCTTCAGCAGCCCTTCCAGAGGCTGCCACCAACTGCTCAACACTCTTCAGCAGCCACCAGAGGCTGCCTACATTGACGTCGCCATCAGAGCTCTGCAGCACCTGCGACCAGATGCTCCAGCAACGCCAATCACCAATGGCTACCACAAGCTTTCTGTAGCTACCAGACATGCCACACTTAACTTCTTTGTCCCCTACAGACACCCCAGTTAGTTATATTTGCAGTAAGCAATTTTCGACAGTTTAATTTCACTTACCCAAAGCCTAGGACCAGATCACCTGCACCTGGCTACCGTAGGTTTACTTCCAGCCACCGGTCTTCTTGGTAGGAGAGCACGCATCACCATGTTTACTAAGCTGTTAATAAACACTGCTTTGTTTCTTATAACTTTGAGTCTCATTCGTAGAGTGCTTTGTAACTAACTGCTCGGAGAACCTCGAGACAAGTACTGCCGACCAAAAACGGGAAATTATTACTACGAACTAGCTACAACTGGGGACTCCCCCTCAGGCGGCTCCAGTTGTAATACACACATATTAGACAGCTATCTATTTTATTCCTGCCTAGTATACACGTACTGGAGGAGTAGAATAGAGGAGCAGCAACAACTAGCAACACTTTCCACCCAGGGAGAGAGAGTACGCCTGAGTTATATCCCTACCGGAGCACCTAGGTCCTGGCAGGGGTATCTGCTTACGTGCTACAGCCTGGCCTTGGTTGGGATCGTACACCCAGTAATTGTCTTGGTAGCCCACACAGCTTCTACGCTTCTGGTTCGCCCGCTAAGGTGAGGGGTCTTCTGAAGCACTGGGCTCGTGCTACCAAACCACTACTGGGCAACACTATTCTAGGGCTACTCGTGTCCGTAGTGCTCGATTCATAGTTCTCAGCAGCTAATCGATAAGCCGAACGAGATTGTGCCGCTTTGCTCAGATCATTACAACGACCTATGTCTACAGCAGGAGATCCGGCTACTTTCTCGGCATCACCTCTTCGCATGCATCCTGCCTGCTACCCAGTTGTGTATGGGTTAATTAAACAAAGTGAGGAACACCTTGGCATCTCGACGCCAACTTCTAAAGCTCAGCAGCTACCAGGTGAAACTGTAGTTTTTTTTTGCGTTGCTACACCTTGGGCCCTCGCTGCCACCCGGGCAGAGAACGATCGGCTCAACCAACTATACCCAGCTAGTCCTCACACTCACAACGTTAGTAAGCCTGTTAACACTAGCACCTCCCGCCAGTCGTCTACGATAACTAGTCACGCCACCAGCCATAGGGCAGACCAACCCAAGGGACTTGTCAATCGCAACATCGAGAACTTTGTTTCTTCATGTAAGGCCACGGCCCAGCTATCATATCCAACCGTAAACACCAGTAAGCACAACCGGCCGAAGTGCAACCAAAGACACACGACTGTAATCCAGCCTTAGCTAACTGGACACGCGTCATACTTCTGACATCACGTGATGATTTGCAGTAATGCAAACTTCATAGAAATCAGATGTGCTGCAGGCTATGCTGATGAGCTGAAGTCATTGAGATTGCCATTGTTGAGAACGCGTCATGTGTCAAGCTGTTAACTTTCCTTATCTACTACTTACTGTGTCCTGAAAGTACTTAGAAGGTTCACTTCCTGAAGGTTTGTGAGGGAGCCATTACCAAGGGGACAACTGACTAAGGGGGGTCAACGTCTTCTCCAAGGTCTGCAGGGGACGATCCTCTGGTAGGTCAGAAAGATGTTGGCGAGGGTGCTGAAGAACTTCTGGAATGTCTAGACGGTGGAGCTAGCTGCCATGGCGCTAACAAGAGCCGACGACAAAGTGGCGATCTTCTGCCGTGCACAGATACTTATACCACATGACAAGCCCTCTACGGAGCTGCATGGTGGGGATGGTGAGTCACTTATTTGTGGGCGGAGCCAAGGGCTGTCTGCTGGTGTCCATTGCTGATTGGAGCACGGATGGTGCTATACAACGGTGTGCCCTTTCTCATACTTCCATCTTCTGAGCGGGTGGCATGGCATAGCTTACTGACAGCGGGCGATGAACAGTGTGACACTGATGCATCCGTATTACTCCCCCGCGACAAGGGAGCAACCTGAAGGCACACTGCTTTGGACCTCATCCGGTGCATCAAGAAAATGCGCACTGATGAAATAAGTCGCTGAGTAAAGCCAGTATGCATCACTCATCAAGGTGAAATGTTTTTTTTAAAGGTATTATTTGCACTAACACTTTTTTTTAAATTCCCATTTTTATTGGGTTTGCTGGTTAAAACTTATTCACAGATCATGTACAGCTCTCATTATACTCAACATAAAGTCTAATAATGTTAAATGATGTAATCTATTGAAGTATATGCCAGAACCCTCATCTATGGAAATCCTGGATGTATGGAAATTTTTTGATAGTCCGTGAATAACGGTAGATAGGAAGTCTACCGTAAATTATAAATTTTTCAGGAAAGTGGACAATTCAAATCTTTTTACAGAATATGTGATTCAAAAATTGGTATAATAGTATTTCCACTGCGTAAAAATATAACCAATAATATTTCAGTATTTTCACTGTTGCAGAGAAGAGGGGAGAACAGAAAAAAGAAAAGAAAATTGAGAACAAAAAAAAGAAGAGAAAAAAAGAAAGAAAAAATGATTGAATTGTATGATGACTCATGACTCAACCAATACGGCTCACTCACCCTGTTTCTCACGTTGAACACTTCGCTTGAAGAATGCCTTGCAGCTCTCACAAGTGTGGATACCATAGTGAAGACCCGACGAGACATCCCCACACACCAGGCATACCACTGGGTCTGGCCTGCCACTCGGGGTAGACGCCCTGTAGTTCTGGAACACATTAAACTCTGTCTCAGCTACAAAAATCACATTTTGATGATCGGGTAGCAGGCAGATCACAATATTCTCTGAACAGGATAGGGTTCGCCAAAACAATTTTGTGTGAAATTGACAAAACGAACACAAACAGCATGGTTTTCATGCATCAGAAATGCTCAGGATATGTCGGCCACACAAGAACACAGGTACTATCTTAGAAATGTCACAAAGTGACCTTCATAACTGAGACAGGGTGTAACAACCATGGCATGTAAGGCAGAACCTTAAGGCGGTGGTGAAAACAATCTTTTTCCATGATCTCTTCAACATGGCATCAGTCATATTTTACAGGACGTGGAAATGCCATGGACAGCATAGAAAATATTAAGATATTTCCATGATGCTCTAACATTAAATTAAATTTCTCATATATAGTCCATTAACACTATTTTTTAATCAACCATGTAGGAGAAGTTAAGTTGTTTCCTAAATATATTTTGCATTGAAAGCGTTTTATACTTCTGTTAACATAAATATTTTATTTTGGTTAAATGTAACTTTTACTTTTATATCATCTAATAGTTATAATATGTAATTTATAATTACAGTCGACTCTCGATTCTATGACCCTTCACAGTTCCTGGGAAAAGGGTCGTTATTTTGAGAGGGTCATTGTTCCAGGGGGCATCAGAATTGAGAGGCGACTGTAACGTGATTAAAAACAGAGAGGAAATAAGAATGTTGGTAATGCCTAGCAAGAAACCTGGTTACTCATAGTGGACATGTGGCTTTCTTACTGCACCAGACGCGGTGGTGGCATTTTTATGGGTGGGGATGCACGGGTTTTCTGGGTTAAGGGGACACAAATGTGTGTGAAACTCTGGCCATGTAGTAGCATCTAACTTAAAAACATTATACAATCGTTTATGTTCTTTTTTAAAAGGATTTCTTTCCGAAAATGTGACACAGGGAATCAATGTTCCTAGCATTAGTAGCCACCAAGATGCCAATAGAAGTCATTCATAAATAATTACATTTTAAAGCTAAGATATTCACATTATAGTGTGAGAGGGAGGGGTACGGGAGTTTAAGGAGGTATTTTTTCTCCATATGATAGGATGCAAGTAAATCTATAGTTATACAGGGATGCCTCCCTATTGGAAAATTCCGTGACATTTCCCTGATTTCCAGACAAAAAGCATCTTTTTTCCCTGACCCTTTGCTAACAATTTTTTTCATAAGGATTGGCACCTTTCCATTTCAAGATACTGACGGGTGCCGCTTATACTACTATTAAATATGATTTCAACTCATCTCACTTCAAACCAAGTATAACTACTTCTACCCACCAGAAAGTCAAACCCCGCGCCAACCCGTACATGGACGTCGCGGCTTGAAGCAATCCTGGAGGGCTGCCAGACATGTGGATACGAGGGGTTGCGCAAGCCAGCCCCTACGCTGAGAGCCTATAAGCCGTCAGCCACCTCACTCAGAGCATGGGCGAGCGCCACCGAAGATACGCGAAGGCTGAGAGATGACTAGAGGAATGCTACCTCCACTCCTGCCTCGCACCAGAGGGACGTCATGCCCCCCCCCCCCCCAAGGACGCCACCACACCAGCAACCCTGACTAGGTCGCGATCAGACGCTCCACTAACGCCAATCGACAATAGTGACCAGAAGCTCTTCATTGGTAACTAGAGACATTCAACAGACCCCACTTTATAGTTAGTTCATTTTTGTATTAATGAATCTTTGACAGTTTTTATTCACTTTCCCAATTAGCCTAGGACCAGGTTGCCTACACCTGGCTAACGTAGGTTACTTCC
Source organism: Dryococelus australis (assembly GCA_029891345.1). Taxonomy (NCBI): domain Eukaryota; kingdom Metazoa; phylum Arthropoda; class Insecta; order Phasmatodea; family Phasmatidae; genus Dryococelus; species Dryococelus australis. Next base: position 352,357,527 of record CM056995.1, read on the forward strand.
AGCCACCCACCCATCTACTTGGCAGGAGTTAGCACGAGTCACTGTGTTAGTAAGCAATTAATAAACACAGCTTTGTTCTTCCAACCTCGAGTCTCATTTCTAGAGTACTTCTACGTCAGCTGCTGGGAGGACATAGAGTCGTACACTACCGACCAAGGACGCAATATTTTACTACGAACTAGCTACGACTGGAGCCGGACTCAGGAGGCTCCAGACCGATACACATCCATTAGACGGCCATTAATTATATTCCCACCAAGCACCGAGGTACTGGAAGAATAGAACAGAAGAGCCCCAACCACTACGAACACTTTTCACCCAGGGAGAGACAGTACGCCGGAGTTGTATCCCCACTAAGCACCTAGGTGCTGGCAGGGATATCTGCTCAAATGCTACGGCCTGGCCTTGGTTGGGAACTCACATCCAATAGTAACAGTGGTGGCCCACACGACTTCCAATGCTTCTGATCTGCCCTCTGAGGTGGTGAACCTTCTGAAGCACTGGGTTCGTGCTACCAAGCTGCTAATGGGCAGAAACTATTCTAGGGTTTTCTTTGGGTCTGTGGTGCTCGACCCACAGTCTTCAGCAGCCATTCTTACTCTACGCTGTATAAAAATATATAAAGGACAGGAATCCAAGTACTCAGAGTCTAATACTTGTCGTTAGGCACACACACAAAGTAGGAGACACAGTTTTTTCACACGGCTGCGGGATTGCGACGTTTCGCTGGCTAAGCCAGCTTCATCAGGTGGTGAGTTGTAGGAGACCGCAGTATGATGGAAGGGCACTTTTAGTAGAAAACCTAGTGGCCGGGTCGCTAACTAGGGTGTGACTGGAAAATTGAAAAATTGCAGGTATAGTGAGGAGTTGTGATTACCTTATATTGAGGCCTAGTGGCTGCCTGGATTTAGTTATAAATTGGTCAGCTAATTCCCAGCGTCTTGAGTTCTGAGCTATTTCTTGAAGGTGGTAGGGCTCTCATAACTCTCGTACTGTAGCAGGAATCAAAATCTTTGTTTTGGGATGCTGCATAAGATGCAACTGGTTTGTCCTGTGTGTTATTGATGTTGCCAACTATGGCTTGTTTGGTATCTGCTCTGTGGCCATCCATGCTTTGCCCAAGTGTGTTGGTGGTGAGGCCGATGTATTCTGCATTACAGTGTTGGCACTGTAGCTGATGAATCAGATTTTGTGCTGCACAGTTGTAATTCCGTGGATAGGGTATGTGTGGTTAGTGAGTCTGCTGTTGAAAGAAGTTGAGGGTTGGTGAATGGTGCACGTGCCACAGCGAGAGCTATTGCAGGGGTGGGATCCTTTGAGAGTGATAGTTTGATTGGCATTTGTGGTGGGCTGCAACTTAGGAGGAACCAGTTTGTTGCGGAGGTTAGGTGGCTTTTTGAAGACCAATCTGGGTGGTTTGGAGAGCAGGTCTAGTGTTTGTGGTGAAGAAACTAGAATTTTGTATCCAGAGTGGAGAATGTTTCTGAGTATATTTAAGCCTTCATGATATGAGACAACCACGGGAATATCAGAGTGGTTGACCTTGGTTCGTGTTCCAGTATTTAAGATTGCTTGCTGAATCTGTTTATGGATGAGGTGCCTGGGGTAGCCCCTGTCGAGGAATGCTCTGGCTATTTGTTCACACTGTTTATTGAGATCACTGTTGGTGGAGCAGATAAGTTTGGCCCTAGTGAAGAAACTGTAGGGTAGGGATTATTTGGCATGCTATAGGTGGTAGCTGTCAAAATGTAAGTACTTGAGGTTGTTGGTGGGTTTGGTGTGCACAGCAGTTTGAATTGTGCCAATGTGGAGAAAGAGTTCAACATCTAGGAATATGGCATGTGTTTTGGAGTATGACCAGGCGAACTTGAGTGTACTGTATGAGTTTAAATTGGTTAGAAAATGAATTAGGCTCTCTTCAGTGAGGAACAGCTCAAGGAGGGAGGAGCAAAGGATTGCTCACCTTGCTGCACAGCAGCGGGCTGGTTTAGCTCCCCAAGAGCAGACAGAGACCACGCCGCCTTACTCAGGTTATTAGAGAGACAGACCTCTCCAGTGCATGATACTGTCTCTCCCCCTACTCATATGCACTCTGATTACCACCCTGTCCTGAGTGGTATGGTGAACGAGACAGAGGGACGTCTTGGGATCTCCAACTCCATCTTTTGGAGTCCAGAAGCAGCTAGGTGAAACCACAAGTATTGTGTTGTCAAACACGGTGCCATGATTGCCACCTTGCCTGTCTACACCAGCGTCTCCAGTCTGCAGTCAGCCACCACTCACAACCAAGTCATCAGTAAGTCAAGTAACCTAACACCTCCCGCCAGTCGCTAACGGTAACTAAGTATGCGGCCAGTAAAAGGGTAGATCAGCATAAGGGACTAGCCACCACAAACATAGAGAACTGTGGTGTTCTGCGTAAGGTTATATGCCCCAATGCCATATCCAGCCGGAAGCGATACCTATCGAAAACCTTAGCCATGCCTTTGACTTAAGCACAACTAAAGCCACAACGACAGTGTCCCAGACTTAGTTAACAGGACATGCGTCAATACTTTCACACCAAAATACTTCTCTGATCTTACAAATTTGCTTACCAAATAGATTGCAAAGAAGAATGCATAAGCATTTAGTCAACACTCATTAAAACAATTTCATATGATTCTGGCAGCGGTGCATGATTAATGACAGAACTGCCAAATATAGCATGCATATCACAGAATTCCCTGACATGTAGCATACTTGTTTGAATTTCCTGACATTTCCCTGTGTTTGAGGTTTCCAAGACCAGTGGCAATCCTGTTATAGTCCGGGAGAACCTTACCACTCAGTCTAGCAGTTGCCAGGACCCAGTACCAAGTTGCCTTTCAGCTATTACAAAACACTGATTTAACAGAAACCATGGAAAATGTTTTTGCTTAGGTGCATAGATGACCACACTATTACCAACCACTGCCTGCAGTAGCAACTCCTCCCTTCAGTGGATCTAATCCCCTCTTCGCAATTGCTGTTGATTGCTCCACTGTGGTTGGAGGAGAAATACAGAGGGGAAGCGCTATGAATGCTGGGTGGTCTACTGGTATTTTTAGAATGCCCTCTTCACCCTCTTATCTCTCTCTCTCTCTCTCTGGCCAGATGAACGTGCCACTGCAGCTGTGTGTAATGATGCACGCACACATGCACCATCCTTTCCCCTGCAGCTACTCATGCCCTTCGCTCTGTCTGGTGGAATATAGCACTGTTGCAATATTTCAGCAGGCGTGGGCCAGCTGGTGTGGCCCAGACACACCCAACAGCAAACTAGTTATTACTGTAGTTTGATGTTGCCCGAGTTTGCTATTGCTGTGTTGGTTGGCCTCAGCCCCAGCACGAAGAGGACTGGCAATATTTACAGCTATTAAAAAATTCAGCGTGGCCTATAATTGAAAGATTAATTATGCCTATTTTTTTATTTTTTCATCAAAAACTTCCGGTATGACCTATACATGGCAAAATACTGTAAATAGCAGATTTTCTTGAGCACTTTTTGTCCCTTCAGATGTATTACATAAAGATTTTTCTATTTCTTTGCGTAGCTACGACAGGGCAGTGAAGAAGTACCTCTGACGGCTGTGTATCCAACTGCACAGAGCTGCTGTCCAACGATGTAATACTTGTTTCTTCCACGGAATCAACGTCAGTCGGTTCCTCCTTTACCACAGATGTCGCAGGAACAGTTTTACTGTTAACTACCCTCAGTAGTTCTTCTATAGATATTGACCCTGAAAAATATTTACATACAAACACTTTCAAATTTAAAAACGGCATCATAAATTCTTCATGCTCTACTGCTTTAGAAGGAGTGTTTGCTTGCCTATTATTACAGTTCCCTTAAAAATAAAACATGGTGAAAATAGCCCGCTACACTGCCCATTATGTTATAAAAAACATTCACATTTGTTCGTCTGACTTTTGTGTGTCTGTCTATCCCTGACTACCGCTCTGTGAGTACGGTACTTGGGCACTCTGTCTACTTTTTATAATATAATTTTATTTGAAATGTTTTTTCGTAAACAAAATGTGATTTTCATATTTATTGTCCTGTATACGTGAAACCTTCAACGTCAGGATATCTTGCTTTCTGAGAATTACGTTCACTTCGATACAAACAGTCAAGCACTGTACTAAGCTTACAGTACTATGTATTCTGATATTCCAGCCCGCCATACTGTACCAATCATTAAAACCTGAAACTGCTACATCTTCTAAATAAACAATAATTTGTAATTTCTGCACCACGTTAACATACTGAGTAATATTGCTACAGAATGTCAAAACACAATTTCCCAAACCTTTCCCAGTTTTACTAGGGAGGTAAAATTACAATCTCTCACAATAATAAACAGGAATATTTGTGCAGAAAACAATTATACTCAGTGAAATATGTTTAAAATTACACTCGTGGAACTTATGACCACTTTCAAGTTACCTAAATTTTGAGTTCTTCCCTGACTAAGGAATTTGTTCACCATTTTCAATTTCTGTGACTTCCCCTGATTTTCTAGAACTACTTTTCAATTCCCTGACTTTTCAAATTTCCCCCCAAACATTTTCAGAGCATCTGATTTTCCCAGATATTCTCTAACAACTTTCACGTTTCCCAACTTAGTAAATTCTTCCCTGACTTTACAAGGATTTCTTTTACTACGTTCAAGTTTTGTGACTTTAACACATTTGCCACAACTACATTCAAATTCTCTGACTTTTCCAGTTCCCCCTAACCACTTTTAAATTCCCTGACTTTTCCAGATTTCCCCTCACCACTTTCATGTTGACTTTCCGAAACTTTCTCCGACAGATCAAAAGGAAGTCCTTGCTTGCCCTGTGGTCGTCCAGGTGTCTGGTTGACCCTAACGTAATCCCTCTTCATGCCTGCTGCAAGGCACTTGGTGAAGCGACATGCCTGGCATCCCGCCTTCTTCTGCGGCATCACGGGGCAGTTTCCGATGTTGCGACGACACTTCCCTGGAACTTGGCCTACACAAACCACATGTCACACTTCCTGAGTGGATACTGTAACTAACAACTCTTCTAAGGGCACCCAGTTTCAATATAGTGTAGAATCACAATATAACAGATATTAAATTTCAATATATTTTTACTATGCTTTTAATTTAGTATTGACTCATATGGTATTATTTCATGCAATATTCTAGCTGACACATGTTTATTACTTTACATTACATATAGTTTAACTTTAATATTAAAAAATCTATCCATGTAAGAAGTTAAAATAATAAGTAATGAGATAGAAATTATTTTTTAAATCTACTGCAAACACAAAAGTATGGTTGCCACTCAGTGTGTGTGATGAAATACATTCCAGTTATGAGCAGCAAGCAAACCAAAATATTTTTTAACTTTATTTCTTTATTTTAAGAAACGTCAGTTAACAATGACTATAAATGCTGAAAGCTGAAATTGCACAAAGCTGCTGTTAAATGCACAAACCACTAATAAGATAAACAAATGTGCTCTTTAAATAACAATAAAATGAGTGATGAGATTTGGGCTCTTAACAAATAAATTTTGAGAGCCGATGAGCGTGAAGCAAAGAGAGTATGGAGTAGCGCCAGAATTTAAGGTTGGGGGAATTGGACGATCCTCGAGAAAAATTGCCAACAGCGACATTGTTAGGCACAATACATGAGAAAATCCAGGGATTATCCTGCTGGGAATAGAAACCCAGTTCTTCATGGTTGGAGACTAGTAGTCTAACCACTACATCACATCGATGTACAGAAAATGCATTTACTAATAAACCACATCCACAGTTAATTTTCAGTGGTTCCAGCAAAATTCCTCTATAAATTGATGTGCGACATATTTTCTACTTGCACAAAATCGACTTCTACTCATCAGCGTGACCACTCAGCCACACACGTCAACGGAGTTTGATTGGTACTTCACTCTATGAGACGTCAGAACTTGTAATGTTTACCTACAGCTAAAGATGCATGCTCCACGCCCAAGAATTGTACTGTTTACCAGCCGAGCCACCGAGACTATGCATCAAGGTCACATAGTACTATAGAAACCCGCAGGATGGCACTACTTGTATGAATTGCCGAGACATAAAGCACCTGGATACAGAGCCAGCCGGTGACGTCACACGCCTAGAGATCTACGCCGCTACCCCCTCCACCAGAGATTAAGGGTGAGCCAAGAGGAGTATAAATACTGGGACCCTGCCCTTGGAACATCAGTCTATCCTGTTCCTTCAACACACTGCTTGGTGCTAAGGGAACCATCAGATTCCTGGTTGTTCACTGCACTGCTGGTGCCGAAGACTCCTATCAAACCACCAGTCCTCGTTAATTCTTCACTGCACTCCTGATGCAGAAGATCTCGTAGTTTAAGTCACTGAACGCTTAAAACACCTCTGGCCCCTTCAAGGCAAACACCGTTGTGTAGTCGAGTTTGATTATTTATTTCTGTCTAGAAAATACGATTTTTTCCCAATTAAATATAATTAATTACTTTTAAAGACAGTCATTTGCCACACGTGCAAGGAGTCACCAATATGTATAGATAAGCAGTCTGGATTGAGTAGCTTTGGCTGTCCTCTGCGGTGTTCGCAAAGCTCATTTTCTCCCATTTCAAGGCTGGTAGGGTGGGAGGTAGTTGCCTAGCAACCAGCGCGATGACCTTACATCCATCCTCTGCATACAAAATGGTTTAAAATTGGAAGTATACATTGTTCACTCCTCACGCCGCTGAAGCTACCACTTCACCATCTCCCTTCCATGAATACACTTCTATATAACTTCTTAGCATGCTACACCTGATCCTACTGGTGCACGTGAGACATTAAAAAAATGGCTTTATATTATATCCATTTTCATGGGTTTGAGAGTTTTGGGTCTGCTTGCATTGGGTGTGCGATTAAAATATTATATATATGTTGAATTTTGACATGCTATATTCTTTATTAAAACAAATTGAAGTGAAATGTTTTTACTGTATTATTTACAATAATACTTTTTTTTTTAATTCCCATTTTTATTACATTATTCACAGATCATGTGCAGCTCTCATACTCAACATGAAGTCTAATAATGTTAGATGTTGTATTCTATTGATGTACATGCCAGAACTCTCATCTATAGAAATCCTGAATGTATAAAAATTTTTTGACAGTCCCTGAATAACTGTACATACAGAGTCCACTGGAAATGATTAAATGATCAGTAAAGGGGACAATTAAGATTTTTTTAATATCATATGTGATTCAAAAACAGGTAATAATAGTATTTCCACTGCGTAAAATTATACCCAATATTATTTAATTATTTTCACTGTTGCAGGGAGGAGGGGAGAAAAGAAAAACAGAAAGTAAAAAAATTGAGAACAAAAAAGAGAAGAGAAAAAAAGAAAGAAAAAATGATTGAATTGTATGATGACTCATGACTCAACCAATACAGCTCACTCACCCTGTTTCTCACGGTGAACACTTCGCTTGAAGAATGCCTTGCAGCTCTCACAAGTGTGGATACCGTAGTGAAGACCCGACGAGACATCCCCACACACCAGGCATACCACTGGGTCTGGCCTGCCACTCGGGGTAGACTCCCTGTAGTTCTGGAACACATTAAACTCTGTCTCAGCTTAAAAAATCACATTTTGATGATCGGGTAGCAGGCAGATCACAATATTCTCTGAACAGGATAGGGTTCGCCAAAACAATTTTGTGTGAAATTGACAAAACGAACACAAACAGCATGGTATCAGAAATGCTCAGGATATGTCGGCCACACAAGAACACTGGTACTATCTTAGAAATGTCACAAAGTGACCTTCGTAACTGAGACAGGGTGTAACAACCATGGCATGTAAGGCAGAACCTTAAGGCGGTGGTAAAAACAATCTATTTACACGATCTCTTCAACATGGCATCAGTCATATTTTACAGGACGTGGAAACGCCATGGACAGCATCGAAAATATTAAGATATTTCCATGATGCTCTAACATTAAATTTAATTTCTCAGTCTATTCACACTATTTTTCATTAAAACATTTTGAAAAATCAACCATGTAGGAGACGTTTAGTTGTTTCCTAAATAGGTTTTGCATTGCAAGCGTTTTATACTTCTGTTAACATAAAAATATTTTATTTTGGTTAAATTTAACTTTTCCAGTCGACACTCAATTCTACGACCCTTCACAGTTCCTGGGAAAAGGGTCGTTATTTTGAGAGGGTCACTGTTCAGAATTGAGAGTCGACTGTAACCCGAAGAGTTATTGTATTTCGGTTTGTAAACACTGCACATTAAAACAAAAAGAAACATAAGAAAAAGTACTATATTTACTAGTGTATAACGCACCCTTTCCCCCCCAAAATAGAGGAAAAAATTTCTGGGAAGCACGCCATGGCTATACATGGAAAAAAAGAGGAAGGGTGATTGGATGCCATAAATTGTCCCGGGATGTTGAGGGAAGTGGCGGGACTGTCTGTTGTCTCATCTCTCGCTTTTACATCACTCCTCTCCCTTCTCTCTCAGCGACCCTTCAGTTATGTGTAGGTCAAAACCCTGCTCCCTCCCCCCTCCCACACTCTGACATCCTGTCACGCAGCAAACCAGTGCTGCTGTATTTACGGCCCCTCCACCTTCAAATAACACCCTTATGCTGCTGGTCGATAATTCTGCCAGGTCCTCTTTGTTTCCACGGCAGAGACTAGCAAGCCATTTTCGCTGAGAAAAGGGGAAGAGTGGGGGGGGGGGGGGGGAGAAGAGAAAAGGAAACATTTTTTTAGATAAGGGTAGTGTGTGACACTCTAGCACGAAAAAAAAAACAAAAAAAAACCGGTCACTGCTAAAAGGAGACAAAAGAAAAATAAAGCTGGAAATGTTGAGTAGTAGCAGAGGATGGTTTCCGGAATTTTTTTATTTTGGCTTTTTGCACCCAAGTTATGTAATTAAAGTATTTTCCAAAGATATCACAATCACCACACATTAATGTGAAAAAAAATAATTTGTTCCATACTTACTAACCGGGTGCCACAAATTTTTGGTGCAATTTTATTTTTAAAAAATTTTCCCCCTGGAACTTGTTGCAAAAATCATGGTGTGCACTATACACTATTAAATACGGTATGCGTCCCTCAAAATAGTTGCACCTAACATTACTTGTATTTCAAAGCAAATGGTTTCACCTGAAAATGTTATGGAAAACATTTTAACGAGGAATTATTATTTGTAAAGATGTTTTCTTTTGTGTTTAAAGGTTGTTTTATCCGGTAAGGTTAGTGTTTCATTGTATCTGGCGTAAAATTTACATGACTTTAAAACTTAAAACATACTTATTTAACTCAAAGGGCAGCACCTTAGCGAATAAAATTATATGCCCAAAAGCATATACTCTACCATTTGTCAGCAAAAAATTGTTTGAACATTGAGTTACTTGTATTATAAGTGTTCATTTTCAGTAACTTATTGAGGGGAAATCAGAGGATTTATATGAATTTATTTCAATAGACACATATCTTTGAATAAACTGATAATATGTAAGTGCCTATTCAACACGTTTCCCCATCTAATAAAAGGTAGGCAAACACCGAGCCAAGTGCAGTGTAACTCATGACAGGAAAAATCAGAGGACATGGTTTTGAATGATTAATTATTAATGAGAGTGAAGAAATCAATTATAATCGCCTCATTTGCATCTCAAAATTACAAGTTTTCTTTGCACTAAAATATGATTAATTATTTAAAAAAACAGACAATTGCCATGCGTGCAAGCTGTCACCAGCAGGTAGCAGCGTGGAGAGTTCACACCCCCCCCTCCCCCCGTAAATCAACAGACATGACACTGCCCGATCGATAACTTCTCCATGCGCTCTTAGCTGATAGTGCACATGGGACATTTAAAATTTGACTTGCATTTGGTGTCATATTATTTGCATTTTCAGAGGGTTTGAAAGTTTTAGGTCAGCTTGCATTTCGTATAGGATTATGATAAATTATAAACAGTATTTTAAAACATTATTTTCTTAATTTAAACGAGTATAGGAGAAATGTTTTTAATGTATTATTGACAGTAATGCATTTTTTTGATAAAATTCAGTGCTAAGGATATTGGCATTGGAGTATCTGTATCGGAACATCTCTAAGAGAGAAAATAGGCATGTTGATAATGCCCGGGTGTAGATTTAAGGCGGTGCGACAGGTGCCAACACACATGGCACCGAAAAAAGGGGCGCCAGAATGTGTGTTCAAATGACAAAACTATTATTTTAATGAACATAACATATGCAGTTGTACTGAATGACAAATGTGTAGGAAATCTATGGGGTGGCAGTTTCAGAAACTAAGAAAGCTTGTGAAACAGACCACATCGTCGAGGTCTGGAAAAGTTATAAAACAACTACTATAGTGCTAGTAGCTAACAGGTGAACGAGACACACTGTCAGCAAGAGTTTCCGTTGCCGTCCACATGGGGCACTGAATGATGAGCAGCGAACATGCTTGCATTCCCTCTATAATCTGCTATACAGTAACCAGAGAGGATTCAAAAACTAAAATTTGAACACTTGAGTGCCAGATCATTTGAATGTTTAAAATAGATACATTGCTGAAACAGAACACCAACATACTACACACACACACATGCGTGCATACACACAAAATTATTTGTAAATGAGACTCAAAACTTATTTTTTGTTCTAAAGACAAATTGTCTAAGTGGAATCATAATATGTTGAATTTTTGTTGTATCTAAGCGACTTTAGCGTTAGGGATTTTACTATCTGGATCTAAAAGTAAAAACTCTTATTTCACTTTTATTTTGGTATTAAAAATGAATATTTGTTATTTGGATACTTTTTGTGACTGATTTCTATACTTCAGCATAACTCAGCGAGTAACTGAAACTATGACGTAAAGCACGATGCAACATTAATACAGAAATAACATGTAGTCCACTGTTGCTGTTTTAATTTGTGTTGAATAAGAAAAAAGCACAAAAATTAAAGTTAATGAACTATGAATAATGTTAAAAGTTTTATGTTTCCGGACAGTGTAAGTTGGCCATTTAGTATTTGTTTGGTGGTCGTGTGACTGTGTTGGATCGACATTAACATAATAAATACTCATGATGATATTGCTGGCACCGAGTAGCACGAAACACCTGTTACAACTAAACTTCAACTTGCACATGTTTTGTTGTTCCACTACAGCAAAATTTGGCACAAACGTTTTGTGGATATCAATTTTCTGTTTTCCACACTCTCATTTGGCTATGGGTTCTTTTCTGTGTCGACAAGGGGGGGAAAGCAACAGTTTAAGTTCAAGGTTACTGCTAGCTGCATCCAATATGATGGTAGCGGTCTGTAACGTAATATGCTTGCTGAGTTTTATAAATTTTTCCTAGAGTTTATGTTTAAAGGTTATTGAAGGTCACGGGGTCAATATCAAGGTCATTGGCTTCCAATACGGTGAAGCAGCCAGTAACGTAATATGCTAGTTGACTTTTATGTCCTTTTTCTCAAGTTTTTGTTTTCAAAGTCATTCGAGGTAATGAGGTTAACATCAAGGTCACTAGTTTCCAATATGGTGGTAGTCTGTAATGTAATATGTTTGTTGACTTTTTTTCTAGAGTTTTTGTCTTTAAGGTCATAGGGTGAAGTTCAAGGTCAACTGCATCCAATATGGTGGAATGGGTATGGGTGAGAGTGACCACCAGAAGTTATGCTTTTTTTTAAAATAATTTTTTAGTAACAAATTTTTTATATTTTAATAATACATTATTTTGTGATTTTTTGGAATTGTTTGGATTTTTGGGGTCACCTGGGCCGCTAAAACGTCTCCCCTGCTCCTTTTTGAAAATGGGAAAAATGGGACATTTCTTGGGAACGAAACAAAAAAAAAGATGGCGGCTGGGTGATCTCATAACATGACAGCCCCTGGCGCCTGGCTCGTGTGCCCAAAGGAATTTATCCCTACTACTAATATGCATTTAGGTGTTATTTCAGTTTTTATCACTATTCACCATATAATCTTGCCTCTAATAATCAGAGAATTAACTAAAATCATAAAATGCAACACAAATAATTTTGAAGGTACACAGTGTCAAGTAATGTTATAACAAACATAGAAATACAAAATTGGATCTTTTTCAAAAAGGGCTCTCATACAGTCTGAACTTTACTGGGGCATCTATCAAACTTAATAAAGTTTACACTTACTATTTTTTCTTCTGTAATTTCCATTTTTATAACTGGGGATGCTACATCTTCATTCTCTTGTGCAGAATTGCTCCACATCTTGCTCTCGACAGGAACACACTTTAACTTCTGGGAGAATTCCTGAAACAACAGAAGTGAGATAACCTTTAATGTTTTGCTTATATTGACGCATGATGTCCTATTGGCAAAGGAGGCACATCATGGCCCAAGTGATTTGGCAGGTGTGACAGCAGACACACCCAGGGTGAGTCTGAACTCTACTTATAGCTCGAAACGGGAGGCCGGCCAATGTAGAGAACTGGTCGTGTAGGTTTCCGGCTGGGCACAAAGTCGGGGATGGCAAGTGCAATCTTACGCTTAGGTGGACCCACTCTCACTTGTATACTCAGGCAACTGATGGCCTATGGAGGCTGCTGGACCTGCTGGGGCTGGCACTGAAACCTCGAGCGCAGGTGGCCGTCAGCACTGGTGGTTGTCCAGGTTGACTCTGTGAGCTGGTGTCCCCTAATCCAAGGGGTTGGCTATATCATAAGAGACTTCTTCACCACTAAGGCTAGAAACAGGGGGTGAGAGACTCCTACGAGTTTGACTGGCAGTTCAAATTGATATGATACGGAGGCTTGTGAGACCGGCCTTTCTATATGACGCGCTAGTTGAGATTTCTCCCAAGGACTCAGGTTGTCAAGGTCGGTTAGGTTGGGGCTATGCTCTTGGTATTTAGAGATGGTAAGAGCCTTTTCAACCCCCTTATGAATACTACTCCAATGGGAGTAGGGCATGAGGAAAGGAGGTAGAGCAGGTGACATTCACCCCTATCTAGGTGTACTTCCATGCACCGTAATCGCCAGACCAAGGGCGGCCCCTATCCCAGCATCCGGCACCAGAAGCGTGGTGGATGGAGTATCACACAGACCGATTATCAGCCCCCAAAAGGATGAGTACCTAGTGTCTGGGCTCTACCGTTCTATACACCGAGGTGCACATAAAGGGTGGCCAGGAGTGTCCTGATGTGAGTTTCCTGAAGGGAAACTCGTAGCCCTATGCTAAGTTTGGCAAATTGTTTTAGAAGAATAATGCCGGACAAACCTGATGTTTACTGAGGAAGGTTCAACACTACTGGATAATAATCTAAGTGGGTAAAACATGTTTATTTCTATGTGGAAATAAACATGACAGTTTATACTTCCTCCTATCAAAAAGAGTTTAACGAAAGCTGGCTATGCTTAGACAGGTGAAGGTGACCTGTTCTAATCTAATGGGGTAGGTAGGCACAGTGGCTATAAAAATAACTCAACATTAACTAACGCTACGTGCTTGACCTGAAGGTGTTTAAGTGATCGATGACTCACACATAAGAACTTCTGGCAGGTGTCTGTGAGGTGCAACCAAAACTGGCATTACATAATTAAAGTAAAATAAAGTTAACAACCTGTATATATAAATTTATTTAAGTTAGTGATTATCAATCTAAAATCGGCCTATAGCTAAAGGTTTTTATTGATGACTTATTAATTTAAAAAACAGGTAAAAGTAGGAACATTTTTTTTTCTCGTTAGTAATTGAAATTAGTTTGGAATGAATGTAAAAAGTGTATAACAGTAGTTCTGGCATATGTGTAAGAACTGCTAATACAGAGGGATAGATGGAGGAAGTTGAGTGTGCGAGCCGCCACGCACGCTCTAACTTTCACGCCTACCCAACCGTAACCAATAAACTCCCCAATATAAAACATACGCCATTTTGAAGATTAAAATGTGTGCTAAAATTTGTTACATACATTTTTTGGAATTTCAATTAGGCCTATTTAAAAATTATGCAACAAAAAATACATAATTATACCTGAAAAAAAAAATACATTTTTAGGTTTGTAATTTTATAAGACCTTAATTATTAATATTAGAGAACATGTTGCCTGGACCAAAGGGCTAGTATTATTGACAAATAAAACTCTAAAAAAAAATATTAATTTTTACGACATTTTGTAACGGACTTACAAGCAATTCAATGAAGGTCATCATATTCACATTATGGAGTGGGTTGAGGGAGAAAGCACAAGGAGAAACCGGGACATTTTAGAAATGAATGCCTCATAAGGGTTTATACCCATCACCTGAGAAAAATGAATGATTTTTGGTTTTTATTTCCTGGTCTATTCAACCTGCGAGTCTCAAACCTGAATGTCTACAAACACAGAGGGGTCTCCGTCATTACACTCAAACCACAATGGTCATATGAACATTATCAGGTACTTTTAGTATTTGCAACATTGTAAAATAGCAGAGTAAACTTAAAAGTAAAATTCTGTATCTACTACTTATTAGGGAATTCTACAACAAAATACAGTGAAAACTCTTTAAAAGACATTCTTATCACCAGCATGACTTCTTTTTACAGTGGACTCTATTTTACATTGCAATCCAAATTAAAATGAAGCTTATCATCATCATCATCATCAACAGGTTCTAGCCATTGGCCGTCATTGTTCGCAGCACATTATCAAGCATATTTTATTAAGCAACAAATTAACATTAAATTCCCTAACTCATTCCAAGAGGGAAGAAGACAACTTTGTATTAATGATAATTTTGTATAAAAACAAATTTCAAAACATGGTTTCATTGTATTATACAAATGGTAGTTTTACTTTTAAATATTTTCTTTGCACAACTGATGGGCCAGGGTAGACTAGTAATACCTCGCATGGCTGTGAAGCAGGTCGCTCCGAGTCGTCCAGTGTTGTACTTGCCACAGCTGCGGTCGAAAAGTTGGTCAGATTCTCCTTTGTTACCGCAGATGAGGTAGTCATGTTGGGTGGTACGGGGACGTTGGCATTATTTACAAACTTCACTGCGTCTTCCATAGGAGATGTACCTTTAACAGATATATGGGGTTGAAATAAAAGAAAATGGATACCTTGTATCACCTGCAAGTAGTGTTTAACTTCTGACTATTTTCAATCTGAAATTTTATCACAGAATCTAAACCATGCAAGGAATTTGCACAAAATTTTTCATGTTGTTCTGAAGATGACAATAACAATGTTAATCAGTAAATGTGACATAAATGTACAATTTTCAAATTAGCTTGGCTGAAGATAGAAATTTTAAATTCCCTTATTTCTGTTAAAATTTTTTGAAACTTAATACAGTATTTACTTTTTTCTTTGCAAATACCAGGTTACTTCATTGACATAATTTCCAGAAGATAGAAAATATCCTAAAAATAAATAAATCACGTCATTCTGTGCATATCCATGAAACTTAAAACATTAAATTACTTTGTAAAATTCCAGTCATATTTTAAATACTTTTAAATGTCCTTGCTTTATGCAAAGAGGCAAATCTGGGCCTCCACAAATCCGGATCCCTTCAGCGGCAGATTAAAAGGGGACGCTAAGGGGACTCGGGCCCCTCCCTTGGAGCTTGAATTTGTACTATATAAAATGAGATTGTTCTTGAAACCAAGTACATTGTTAATAATGCAGTATTAATACATATACTCAGTAGAGTAACAGGATATTTTAAAACATCTTTAGATAGCATATTTTCTATCTACTGATATTTATATGTAGTGTTTAAACCCAAGTAATGCTTATTGATAAACATGTGGTTTGAAAATATAGCACAGTGCCCCATACTTCAAGCACCCTCTCATTAATGGGTCCCTAGATCTGCCACCGAGCCGTATCCCGCAAGGTCACCCGGGTGACCTCAGCCACGGATTAACACTCAACATTTTCGATGTCTGAAGAGAAAATATTTTTCAGTTATAGTCGAGAGCAGGGATGTGTGAATAAAAAATGCTGCATTACCTAAACCTGGGCAGGGTGGCGGTAAGCACCTGCGACCACCACACGTCTGGTCGACCCTCACGGCATCCATCCTCATGCCGGCGGTGAGGCACTTGGCGAAACGACATGCCTGGCAGCCCGCCTTGTTCTCCCACGTGACGGCGCAGTTGTTACCATTGTGACACGCACTCAATGCTTGTTCTGGACCAATCACAACAAAACAACATTCACCCTGCAAGACTCCTCCAGTAGAGGCTGTTCATTGAACACTTTAGAAATCAACCTATGAAAAATATCACGGCCCCTGCCTGCCTGCATGCATCTTAACTGGCACAATGACTGGCATGCACTCAGTAATGCTGGTAATGATAGATGGGAAGGTGGTTTCCTTGTATTAACAGTGAGTGAACACTTGTGAATATAGCACTCAATGATTTCTTTTGCTATATATTTTTTAATGCATATAAGTGTAAGAATTAGAAATTTTAAAATATTTACCTTTGGCTCTACTTCACTAATAGTTTCACAGTTTCGCTTGACTGACGCATGAAGTTACCAGGCCTACGGCAATGTTAATTTTGCGTATGGTGGAAGAATACAAAATGTGCACACAAGTAGATGTTAAGCAGGACTTTCAAATGTGCTCATTTTACTGCGAACAGCCTATAATTACATTAACACCAGACAAAATGCTGTCACTTAGGGTTTTAAAATTTCCGGAAAAAATTTAAACCAGGAAAAAACCAAGAATAAAAACCTCCCCCTTTTTTCTTGAAAAAAACTGATTATTTAATTTCTATAAATATTATTTAAGCTAATTATTTTGTAGTTTTAATTGTTTATGATGGCATTATTTCTTCGTACGGAACACCGCTACCTGAGGCATTGTTGAAAATGTTACTCCTAAAGCAGTAAAATCCTACGCAGTTCGTTCAGGGAATGAAAAGAAGTAAGTAAAAGCCCAATATAACGCAGCTGTTGGAGGGACATAACTCAGTCCTGCGTTACAGCTTTCCGCGCTATTCTGGGAGCGACCGTGTACAGTAGCAAAATAAAACCAGTGTTCTAATGTTGCGTGGCGCCTATCTGTCAAACACGGAGCAAGTATTGTTATTTACCGCCATAACTCGTCAAACGTTTAACCCCTTACTATCGGAACTTTATTTTTTTTAATCTGCATCACTGGACTTGAAAGCACCCAAGGGAGAGAAACACACTGTGATGAAGGGTCACATGCATTCAAGCAAGAATAACTAAACAATACTGCATTTTCCAGGCAAAGGTTGTACTTATTCCATCATGGTCAGTGTTTACAAACAAAAAAAAAACTTCTGATGTGGTGGTATTCGTGATATGTGACTTGTGCTGTTTTTGTGCTCAGGCACGTGTTAGCAGCTTGTTTGCCATGAAAGGGCAGTAGTGTAGCAAGATGGCGCGAATGGAGGATAAGCAAGACTGCTTGTCCTAAACATTTTTGGTCCCCTGGACATGATTATTTAAGGGAGATACAGTTTTGTTTACGGAAATGTAAGCTAGAAGTGTACTATACACATTTTAATGTTTCGGTGATGGCGAATGGGAAATTTTTTTGCGGTTATTGTCAGGTTTTGTTTACGGAACATTGCGCTGAAACTCAATGTCAATAAACACGCTGCAATAACGATCACTCCCATGCCAGAGTAATTTTAATCCACGTTTCTATCTCACGTACGAGCACGTGAATATTCTGCCCTTTTATACAGTGATCTTTGTGCATCAGTGCAACTTATTTGTTGGATATACACTTACATCTTTAAATAAAATGGTGGCTGCAGCATCGCCTGAGCTACAATTTGAAATTTTCAATTATCTGCTAGCACAGGCAGACGAGGCCAGAGAACTGTACGAAGCATCTAGGGAAGGTGAATCGAAGGTGGAAGACTTCGAGTTGGTCTTTGAAGAGGTTATATTGCAGAGAGAGATTAACTACTGGCAAATTTTTTTGCTATCTGTGCCCAGCCACCTCAAGAAGATCCGAGTGTGTTAAGTGAGTGCAAGGAACAGTTTGCAACATATGAGACAGTTTTCCGTGAACTAAAAAGGTCTATAGTAAACTGAAGAACACTTGGGACTGCACGACCCGCAGTGACTGTTCACAAATGTTAGGAATCCTGACAGCAGTGCTACCACCTCTACCATTGCCGGTATTCAGTGGCAATAGAGCTGAGTGGATAGGCTTCGCAAAGTTATTTAATTCAATTGTTGGTCATGCTACGCACCTTACCCAAGTCCAGAAAATTTAATACTTGTTGGGTTGCTTACAAGCTGAGGCCAGAGAGTTGGTACACAATATACCGGTCACCGAAAACAATTACTCTGTAATTTGGAACATACTAGAGAAGAGGTTCAAAAGTTTGAGACTCGCAGCAACACTACATGTCCACAAGATCTTGCATCTACAAAAGGTTGACTGTAAGAAAGAAGGTGGGTTAACCAAGTTTGTTACAGTAGTGGAAGAAAATTTGAGTGCGTTGGAGGCTCGGAAATTTCCAGTGGATCAGTGGGATTTCCTGCTGCTAAATATATTGCTAGAGAATTAGGATGCATCACTCAGGCAGGCATTTGAACTGTCCCACGAAGAGGATGTACCATCGTATTCCAAGCTACTAAGTTTTTGGAACGGAAGACTAGAGCAGTGGAGCATGTTCAACTTGCTGCTGACGATCAAACCTGATCGCTACACCTGTAAGAGTCCACCCTCTAGAGGAAATTTTCCTTCTGGAACAAATTTCCGTCGCTCAGCCATGGAAACAATAGCCAGTCAGCAGATTCAAACACAACCCTTGTTTCAGTTCGGGACAATACAGGTAAGCAGATGTTATGCCCAATTTGTAGTGCAGCTCATGAGCTACCACAGATACCAGACATTTTTTCAAAGCCGACAGATGAGAGAAGAGAGTGCGTGTTAACCTCACAAGTTATGTTTTAACTAATTGATATTCAAAGTTTCGCAGTCAGCAGTGCCAATGCACACATCACACCTTGATTCACTTGTCGCGAGATACAAGTTCTGATGAGAGAGATCAAGATGATACAGACCCTTCTGTTCAAGAGGAAGGTAGTAATAGTAGCACTGTCGCAATGTGTTCGTGTCTTTCAGAGGAGGATGGTCCTCTGACTACTGTTTTGCTTAAGACTGCTCGCATCAATGTTAAAGACAGTGGTGGCCAATACCAGGTTGTGCGTGCATTATTGGATAGTGCATCCCAGTCATCATTCATAACCAAAGGGTGTGTGAAACGCTTGAGACTTAAAAAACATCAAGCAGGAGTGAACATTTTGGGCATAGGGCATATACTCGGACAGACTCAAGAGGGGCTGTAGTATGTGAGATTACATCACTCCACATGCCAGAGTTGCATCTTACTACTTGAGCATTAATTCTCAATAACATTACTGGCAACTTGCCTTCAGCGGAAATTGTTACAAAAAATCTTGCACATCTTAAAAATATTCCCTTAGCCGATCCTGAATTCGCCTCACCTGGTTGCATTGACATGTTGCTGGCAGCACATGTAATAGCTGATGTGATGACTGGCCTCAAGATCAAAGGAAAACCACATGCATATCATACAGCATTTGATTGAGTAGTTGCTGGTAATGCTTCATGTGCAAGTAAAGGTGAGTCAGTTTCCTTATTTGTACGAGTGGATGCATCTCTTGATGTGGCCCTTCAGAAGTTTTGGGAGGTAGATGAGGTTCCATCAGTGAAGTTTCTGACAAGCAAGGCCCAACAGTGTGAGAATCATTTCATAAGTACCCACAAACGTGGTGAAGATGGTATATTTGTTCTGAGACTTCCATTCCAATTATCCACGTGTAATTTGGGTAACACATATTCAACAGCAGTGCGTAGACATGGTGGGCTAGAACATTGACTTGCAAAGATGCCAAAGCTGGAGCAACACTACCAAGACTTCATGGAGGAGTATGAAAACTTGGGTCACAAGACTTGTATTGGGCAGTTAAGACCCACACGTGATGGCTATCAAATATCCCTTACTACGAGTGAGTTTTCTCAGCCAGCATACTTTATTCCTCACCAAGCAGTAGTCAAGGAGGAAAGTGTTTCCACAAAAGTGAGGATGGTTTTCGATGCATCCTGCAAGACCATAAATCGACAATCACTGAATAATCTTCTACTTTCTGGGCCAAAATTACAGAATGAAATTTTTGATATAGTTTTGAACTTCCGAACATTTCGAGTTGCTGTGACTGCGGATGTATGCAAGATGTTCAGACAAATAGTTGTTGATCCTATTGACAGGAAGTACCAGTGTATCCTTTGGAGGAATTCAGTGGATGACCCAGTTAGCATGTACGAATTGAACACAGTCATGTATGGGCTGGCTTCTTCTCCTTTTCAAGCTTTCCGCACCCTGCAGCAACTTGCAACAGATGAGGATAACAAGTTTCCACTAGCTGCTAATACTATATTCAATGATGTCTTTGTTGACGATATAGTTACAGGAGCTGCAACTGTTGCCGATGCTCAGTTACGAAAGTCTCAGCTCATCGGACTCTTGGCAGTAGGAGGGTTCAAACTGCACAAGTGGTGCTCCAACCTTGAGGAGCTCTTGGATAACCATTAACATGAATCTGAGAACTCATCTCATACGTTTGGTTGTCCTGATTCAGTGAAAGTGTTAGGCCTACTCTGGGACCCAGTACAAGACCACTTTTTGTACAAAGTGACTGTCCCTAACCTACCAGTGACAAAGCATGGTATACTCTCAGCTGTTGCTTGTCTTTATGACCCATGTGGATGGTGAATGGGTAGCACCAGTGGTCACATCCAGTAAGATATTGTTACAGACCTTGTGGACTCAAGTCCTAGGTTGGGATGAGCCAGTTGGAGAAGAGATATCAAGAGTGTGGACACGTATTAAGGACTCTTTGCAATCCTTGTCTGAAGTTAATGTGAGCAGATTCGTTCCAGTCCAAGAACATAGCGTGCAGTTTCATGGTTTTTGCGATACCAGGCAGAAGGCATACACTGCAGTTATTTATGCTCGTTGTGTTACAGCAGGTGGTGCCACTGAAGTGCACCTACTTGTCGCCAAGTCCAGGGTGGCGCCACTCAAGACTCTGTCTGTTCCAAGGTTAGAGCTGTGTGCAGCAGTTTTGTTATGTAAACTTTGGCAATGTGTTGTAAGACTGTATTATTCAAAAGTTGTTAATCTGACATTGCATGCTTGGACAGACTCCACAGTAGTCTTAGTCTGGTTACGATTGTCACCACACAGTTTGAAAACCTTTGTTGCCAACCGAATTGCAGAGATCTAGTCCATTGTACCACCTAATTCCTGGAGGCATGTTCCATCAGAACATAACCCTCCTGATGTTGCTTCACGTGGCTGTTTTCCAGACAACTTCGTGAACACAATATGGTTTTCAGGACCACGTTGACTGTTGCAATCTCATGAGAGCTTGCCTGTGCAGCATTCTTGCTAGAGAGTATCTCTTCCCAAAGTTAAACCAGTGATGTCCAGTGTCTTGGTGGTGAACTCCAATGAGATGCACAACTCCGATGACCCTTTCGGCTTGTTGCAGAGCTTATCCTACTTTCTAGACTTCAGAGAGTCATGGCATGGATCTTATCAGCAAGAGCAATTTTCCAAAAACTGCCTCATTCCATTGGCAAGTTGCAGACAACTGAGGAGTTTGAACTGCCCATAATTACTGTGTCAAGATTGTGCAAGCAAATTACTTCAGGGAAGAGATTAGAGCCTTGGAAAAGGGAGAACCATGCTCTAAACTAATTAAAAGCCTTGTGCCATTTTTGGACTCGAAGGGTGTTGTCAGGGTGGGCGGCAGGTTGCATAATGCACTTTTGAATAAAGAAAGTAAGCATCCCATTCTACTTCCAAAGCAAAGCCGACTGTCCTAATTGATTATAATCCATTGTCATGTGACCAACCTGCACATAGGGCCATCAAACATACTGTGCATGACACGTCGAGAATACTGGATAATTCCTGCTCGCACTTTGATTCGTAAGCTCCTTCACAACTGTGTCGCATGTTTTAAAGTGAGTGCAGCTTCATCGGCCCCACTGATGGGCATGCGCTCCCTGCCTCGTGATTCACCCAGGATAGAGCATTTAGCAATGTTAGAATTGCTACCCCAGTTAAAGCGAGAAGGAAGACCACCCAGAAGGTTTATCTGCATGGTGACCAAGGCTGTGCATCTGGAGCTCGTGACCGACATCTCTGCAGCAGCATTCTTTGCTGCACTGAAGCGCTTTGTATCAATTCGAGGGCTTCCATCAGAGATATCCTCAGACAATGGAATCAACCTGGTGGGTGCCAGAAACTACCTGAAAGAAGTGTACAAAAGCCTCTTCTGTGGAGAAAGCCAGCAACAAATTGTCAGCGAGGCCAGTCACAGAGGGATAAAGTGGCGGTTAAGTTCCCCTGCCAGTCCCCACTTTGGTGGCCTCTGGGAGGCAGCTATTAAAAGTGTAAAACAACACCTGAAACGTGTGGTGGGAACACAGCTGCTTACCTTCGAAGAGCTGAGAACTCTGTTTGCACAGATATCTGCAGTGTTGAACTCTAGACCGCTATGTGCTTTGTTGGAGGATCCTCGAGAGTATGGTGGGTGAAAAAGATATACTGTGGACCTTAGATGGTGACAAGAAGTTATAAGTGTTGATGGGAGAAGAATTAAAGAAAGGGAAAATTAGAAGATAAGAAAGCAAGGAATGTTAATATTAACTGTAAAATGGATCACTACATAGAATATGTGAAGGAAGCAGGGTCTGCAAGGGAAATGCTCAAGGCTTTGAGCAAGGTTTTCGAGAGAAAGAGTGCCATTTCAAAATTATTGCTGCGAAACAACTTTACAGGAACATTTTAATAAGTTTGAAAATCTTGTATACAACCTAGAGGGAATGGGATAAAAATGGATCAGGATAATAGTCTGCCATCTATTGCTAACCCTATCAGAATGCTATGACTACATCATAACTGTACTAGAAACAATAGATACAGATCTAACCTTGGAGATTGTTAAGTCTAGTCTTTTTTGATGCATAACTGAAGCCAAACCACCTACAAAGAGATGTTGAGCATGTGGAAACTACTACATCTGTGGTAGGAAAAAAAACCCACAAGAAAATGTTATGAGAGTGGTGACCCTCGGCATCTGATTGCTGAGCACCCCAAGGCAGGATATAATCGCTCAGGTAGAGGAGGGTATAGTGTCTGGACCAACAGAAATTCGAGAGGACAAGGCAGAAGAAAGTGAGGTTACGTTCATTGCTACTACAGACAAAGAAGAATTGGTGTTTGTTGCTCAAGAAGGTAAAGTACACGAGAGACAGTTTGTCCTTGATTCCGGATGTACTGATCACCTGATCATGACAAATTTAAAAGACAGTATGACAAATGTTGAAGATCTAGAGATACCCATCAAGATAAGAGTGGCTAATGGTGAAGATTTGACAGCGAGCCAAAAATTAACAGTAAAGCATCAGAAAGGTGCACAAAAAATAAAACTAGAAGCACTCATAGTACCTAACCTGAAACTAAGTATGTTGCCTGTCAAGATGGTAGTGAATTCAGGGAAGGAAGTGATTTTCAAGGCTAATAGGGCAGAGATAGTGGACGATAGCGGACTGAGAATGGTGCGCAAAACATCAGGAAAATTGTATATTGCTAATTTTTCATTGTGTAAGCCTACAGAAGGAAAGTGTTCACAAGCATAGGGAGAGAACCTGTGGCATAAAAGACTTGGACATTTGAACCGCAAGGGTTTGAAACAAATGGGATTACTTATGTCAAGTAAGGTAAGCAATGTATGTCGACAGAGAAAGGCAATTAGACAATCTTAATATTTTTCTCCAAAATCCTCCCGGATGTTGGGGGGCCAATGTCCACACAAACTAGTAATGGTGAGCAATATTATCAAACCATAAGTGATGACTGCTCACACTTCAGTGTAGTATATTTACTCAAGACATAGGCTGAAGCTGCAGAAAATGTGGTAAATTACATTAGACACCTAGAATCACACTTTGGAACAAACTGCACTGTGAGGGTGAGGTGCGACAACGTGCCGTAATCTGAGACCCACCTCACCCTCCCCTCTTCCTGGGACGATGCGCTTGCATCCTCCTGATTTGCTCTTCTGGGAATCCCGTGAATGCCGACAGTGGCGGGACTTGCCGGCGTCACAGACCTCCTCTTGCCTGCTAGAGTTTCCGATACGTTTAGCGACGACGCAAGAATGTTCTGGTGAGATTGGCTGATGCCTCAGCCCTCCGCATCGCATCACGCGAGTTGGGGAAAATTCTAGGTGGCGGCATAAGACAATGTACTGCCGCAACCCAGCAGCCGGCAGTCTTTGACGGAGGCTGCCTGACGAGTTTGCGCATGCGAAGACAAGTGTGGACGATGATTGGAGATTGCACGATGACGTCGAGTGAGGTGTTCATGGCTTGAATGGACGAGAGGGTGTGAAACCGACGAGTGGAGCCTACTGACCATCAGCGCGCTTTGAGGACTCTAGAACATTACGATTGGCGGGGCATGGACTGAACTGAGGTGGGACTGAATGGAAGTGTAATACTGGTTTTATTGTAAATATTCAAACTGTCAAATATGGATGCATAAATTATAAAATAATTGAATAGGTTTATACACTGTCTATTGGGACTGATCTTTAATTATTTAATTTCATTTATTTTTGTCATAATTATAAATTTTATTAATTGGTATCAATTGTGAACAGTAAGTGATTTCTATTTATTGTGAGAATTTGAGTTACGAGAATTTTGCTGAAGTTATTGTAAATAAAATAAGGAAATTACAATAAATTCTTTTATTTGATTAAGGCCTTCATCCCTTAACAAACTTGGTATAGCACCCTTAATTTGTAGAGAGAGAAATTGTAACAATATTGTGCAGCATGTATTTCAAATTCAAAATGTGTACTGCGCCGAAGAACCAGACATTAATATTCCTGCGTAATCGCCTATAAAGAACAGTCATCGAACACCAATATTTAACAATTTAAATTGTTCTTATTATTAAGTATTTCAATCTCTTATGTGCCTTTTAATTTTAAGATAATAATTTTAATCTGAGAGCATAGCACTTCTGCTTGTATGGTAGGTCCATAAGAAACTAGCCTCAGGGCAGTCTTTCGAGGAGAGCTGGCGAGGTAAGATGCTGTGACGTATGCGCTTCATATTTTTGCACAGAGTTAGATTTCCATAGCTTCATTTAGTTTACCGGTTAACCTTTGCTTTGCGTACATTTTGTCAGACATCCCCAGCATTAAGTTTCCGCTTAAACATTTCATTTGCAGCCGTTGCGGCTTTTTCAACTTAAATTGAGGGAAGGACGAAAGACGTCGGAGAGGCCATGCGGCCAGCGCAACTTATGAATCTGGCGGAATTTGCCTATGTTAAAGGTTTCTGACTGTAATTTCTGCTTCATTGTTGCAAGCAATATTAAAGGTAATAATTCTATGAATGTATTTTCAGGGTTTTCTTATGTTTAATTGTGTTACGGCCACATAGCCCATGGCCACACCGTCAGTTCCCTGCAAGTCAGTATCTGCGCCATCCATGCACTTAGGGGATTTATTCTTGTAATATCTTGTGCGCCTTAATTAATCTCAGGGTAATATGTATTGTTCTATTCAGGGTTCCGTGCAATTTTGGTGATTGATGTTTTTTATGTATGACCACGCGGTTTCACATGTTTGATTTTTCCGCCATCACATGCACTACAAACTTTTGTATGCTTGATTATTGAAGGGAATAATATTTTCAACATCGCTATCACTTTGTCCGGTAATGATTTACAGTTTTTCATATTAAACTATTGCGATTCCATCTGCACCATGTGGTCCGCTACGAACTTTATCCAGCGGCATCCGTGCCATTTAAGAATGCTTTCACGCATCTACGTGTTTATTGTGTCTATTCATGCAGTGCCCCATGTTTTGTAATTGATACTTATGTATTTTGTACAGTGGTATTATTTTCCGTCCTAGCCCGCCAAGTGTATAGACCGTCGCCACATGTCACGCAGTTCGGGAACGTGTCCTGATGAATAGGCGTTAGTGACGAGAATAAACGCACATGTAGTGTTCATGTTCATACTCCGTGTCCCTTCTCCGGGTGAAATCTGCAGTCCATCACAGTGGCTGTAGACCCCTCACCTTGTGGAGATTGTGCTCTCATGCACCACAGAGAAATCATCCATCCAGGAGAGCGCTAGATAAATTACGAGCTGGGGGAATCGCCCACCGGAGTTAGCTAGTTACGGCCGAGGTTAACCATAACTCATTCTGGCACAATGTGTGATCAATGGCAAATAAAAGCTATGATCTCAGTGTAATCATGTGTTTCCTTGTAGCGTTGTAGCCCAGCATGACTCCAGAGCACAGTGTTTTTATAAATGTTTAGTAATGCAAAGTGTTTTGTAAAGACGCTCGGGTGAGACGGACACACATAATCCACAGCATCCCCGATATGTGTGTGTGTGTATATTTAGGATATCTGCCATACCATAACTACTTTCAGGTAACTAGTAAATTTGTCAGTATTCTGTAATCAATCAGCAGTATCAAACTTAAGCTTTGAAAAGATTTCTAGGCCAGTTATGCTACTAACCTATTCAATGTATTTATAAGTAGAAGCCCTACTGTGTTATTTTGGGCAATCATTGTTGAGCATGAACATAGGCTACATATTCACCTTAGAACTGTTGTACTTCATAACCAAACTGTACCCATGTTGCAGTGTTAAACAGTTTTTATCTCTGCGAATTAAACAAGCTTTTGAACTTTTTTACATTTATTTGCCCCCCCCCCCCCCCCCCATGAATTTTTCGCACAGAAGGAATTTTTTTTTTTTTTTCAAAGTTTTCTTCTAGATTATTCCTGGTTTTCTTCCGGCCTCACGAGAACCCTACTCACTCTGGACGCTTCGCTTGAAGAAGGACTTGCAGCTCTCACAGGTGTGAATGCCGTAGTGCAGGCCTGACGAGACGTCTCCGCACACAAGGCACAACACAGTTCTTTCACTGGGCACCTGCAAAACACACATCACAGTTGAGTTGCATAATTTGACTACACCAGCTAATACTACAAATACAGGGCTCGTAAGAAGTCATTTTTTTATTTTTTAACTTTTTTTGAATTTGGTCACATTTTGTCACTTGTTTTGACATTAGTTGCTTTTTGCAACTATTTTTTTAATTCTTTGCTTG
Organism: Dryococelus australis; assembly: GCA_029891345.1. Lineage (NCBI taxonomy): Eukaryota > Metazoa > Arthropoda > Insecta > Phasmatodea > Phasmatidae > Dryococelus > Dryococelus australis. Next base: position 352,384,809 of record CM056995.1, read on the forward strand.
TTAATCACTTTTATATTGTGTTGTTACAAAGTATTTCACCAGGTATAAATTGTTGCTACTTATTCTAAAATACTTTCAGTACAGTATTAATCGTGCCCTAATGAGCGTATTGTGAGGCATATTTCATGCTCCAGGCTGTTTTAACCCAGCTGTTGTAGCATTTTATTGCAGGAGAATATCATTGAATCTTTTATTGGAAAATTTCTGCACCTGTTACAATTTAACTTGCAAATTATGGGAGCAAAAAAAAATCAGTGTTTACATGGTAAACTTATTTTATATATACATACTAAGAGTCATTTTTAATTTTAAAATGATTCATCTGATTGCCAGAGTCTATTATGATTATATACTTGTAAAGACCGAGTTATGTGACTGTTGTTGAGACATACGAGCATAATAATTCTACTCCTAGTAATTTGTTATGAATAATGATTTTGTATAGTTCCAATAATGTCAGTTTATATGCGGTTTTGACAAGTGCATGTGAATTCAAAAAAGATGCTCTTTATAGTAATTGAAGCATGTTTTCTCTAATCTCTTAGAATAACTTATTTGTTTTGTTTTCGGAGTTTCTGTATTGTTTTCAAGTTTTTATTTCGTTGTTACAGTAAAGATAATTTTAGGTTTTTCGCAAGGTTGTCATTTAGGCATGTTAATTATCGCTGGTATTTTTCATGTTTTACAGTTTGGAGTGAAACACGGGGTAGTGTAAATTTCATGAAGACTGGTTAGATAGAGATGATTCCCAGGGTCACAAAGTGACGCAGCAATGGGGAAAAAGAAAAAAAATGGCAATGAACTTTTCTGTATGGTTTGCCAAAGGATTTCAAGCAGTTACCCAGCATGCAGCTATTGCAAAACACAAGCGGGAGATTGAAACAAAGTTGGCATCAAATCAACTCCATCTTTTTGTCCCAGCCCAGTCCTAGTAGTGTCTCTGGTGAACAGTTCTTGCTGCAAACAGTGTCACCACGTGTATCATCTCCATCCTGTTCATCAGTTCTGTTGTACAATGCTCGGGACTAAACTACAGCTCCAGAACTCATATGGTGTACGAAAATGTGTTGCAAGTGATTACTCATTTTCATCGCGAACAGGTTTGCGTGAAACATTTCAAGTAATGTTTGGGGGAACTTTGTGCCACGAGATTTTTCTTTTGGCAGCAACAAAGCTCACTTACCTCGTAACCGATGCATTGGCACCATATTTTAAGAAGCTTCAGGTACAAGAAATGGAAGGATCTCTCAGTTGTTTTATCATGAAACCACAAACGCTGCTGGTGTGGAGGAGTTTCAGACTGGTGTTAGATACTGGTCGAATAAACACAAAATAATTGTTTGCCAGCACTTGGAAACGTTTTACATTACTACAGCCACTGCTGCAGTTCTAATACACGAGATAAATGATGCTATGGCCAATGCAAGTGTTACATCAACCAAGCTTCTTATGCTTGGTTCTGATGGACGTAATGTCAACAACGCAGTAGCCCGTCTCATAAATAATCAGCTTTTAGTAGGTATGTAGAAGGAAACCTTTGATAGATATCGGAACATGTAATAGGCCTATACATGTTGTTCATAAGACATTTTTAAAAGGACTTGGAACAACTTGGCAATCACATTTCGTTTTTGCAATTTACCATTTTTTCATGGCTGACCAGTTCGCTGGGGTAGTTAATGCAACGTTCAAGCCAGTTTGAGCACTCCACCAGATCAATTCACTAAACACGTCCCTAGCAGGTGGCTCGTTTTACAAGCAGCAGCAGGGTGATTACTTAAACAGTGGGATGCAGTGATAAAATATTTTCTTGACTTTATCCCAAAAAAAGTCTGATTTGACTACAAAACCAAGCTACACAAAAATTGTGAGACTTGTGAAGAGACCTGCATTAAAGGCTGAAGTCATGTTTGTTATCTCCAGTGCTGCTGTTCTTAGCCAAGTGACAGAATTTCTCCAGAAGTAAGAGCCCCTAATACACATGTTGAGCCACAGTCTAAATTCACTAGTGACAACTTTACTGGGTAGAATATGCAAACAAGATTTCCTCAGAACACTAAAACTTGAAAACTTTGAGAGTATTTTTCAGCTTAGAATATTTACTTCCTGTTATTAAAATTGTGTTTAATGATGACATAACTAAGTTTTTCAAGCTGTGACAGAAAAAGATAAAACAGTTTTACGGTTTCCACGCTGAGAAGCATTATTTTGAAGGTGTCAAGCATATAATGGAAAAGTCTTCTCTGTCCTTTCCATTGCTCAAGAGTTTCCCGTGCTTCCATCTGAACGAGAGATTTTCTGCAAACAGCTGCCACAACATTGTCGAAGTTGCTCGAGCAATGCCATGGGGGGGTGCCTACGACATTTTGTTAGACGAGTGGAAATTGCTGCAACTTGATCATGATGAAGAGGGATCGCAAAATAAGCATGTTGATTTGTAGTGGCTACAGTTTATGGAAATGCAAGAGTTCGACAGCAGCCCTAAACACCCAACAGTGACAAAAAATGGTAAAATCTTCCATTTCGCTGTCACATGGAAATGCAGATGCAGAAAGGAGCTTCTCCTCGTCATGTAGAGCGCTAACACCTGCCAGGTCTACAACGGCAGAAAGAACACTGAATTCTCTGATGATTGTTAAAAGCACTCTGTTAACATAGGACAACAAGCAACACTTAATTCCCATAAGCAAGGAACTTCCTTGAAAAGGGGCGTGTAGTATATAAGAGCTACAATGCTTACTTTGAAGAAAGATGAAGATAGGAAGAAGAAAAAGAAAAGTAGAAAAAGTATGAGGAAGAGAGAAGGGTAGGAAGGAGTTAGATTTGAAGAGAAAATCTATCACCAAAGATGAAGAAACACTCGTAAAAATGTTAAAAGAACAACACGACACCCTTGACAATGTTTTGAAGCTGCTGACTGAAGCTAACAAAAGATTGAAGAAGAATCTCAAGGAAGCTGCGTTAGCACAAGCTAGAAGGAGTTGCCAAAGTACAAGAAGGCAGCTGAGCAGCAAATACACACTGTGAAAAGTGCAGACAATTCTGCAGAAAGAAAGAAATAAAAAATTGATATCTGATTTTTTTGTAAAACATTCGCTGTGACAATCATTTCAACTGCATTTTTTAGAGTACTAAATTTTTAAAATTTCTGTAACTAAATGTTTTATTTATCATTATTTTAGTTTTGTAAGCATTAGAACTGTTTGTATTTAATAATTGTAAACAATGTATTGTCAATAATTGACTATATTGAATAATTTGTAATAAACGATAATAAGACACATTTGATAATAGATGTCTTTATCTTTTTGGCATTAATTCCAGTGTAAAAAATTGTGAAGCTGCTTGAGTCACTAAAAGTCACTTTTTTCACTTTTTTAAAACCTTTAACTTGTTACAATCCCTGCAAATATGGAGGGCAGGGGGAAGTACCAGTAAAAACGCATGACATAATATGGTCAACAATTGTACTCAACAGTGAGACTGTACTCACCTATATGTTCGTGGCACCTGGTGGCAGGAGGAAGTGGTGTCAGGCCTGTAGTCAGAGGGGTGTCCAGATACACCCCTCCACCCCCCAAATTTTTTTATTTAATAATAATTAAAAAAAATAAAAATAATATCCTTTATCATGTGTATCAGATTCAATACCAGTTTTCAAATCTAAACTAATAAGTAAACAAATAAACATATTTTTACTCCTCTAGAACGTGTCCTTCAAAATGCCTAAATACCCCCCCAACAAAAAACCCAGGCTACGGGGCCCTGATGGTGCATGCACATTCGTGTCGGGATACCGAAAATTAATTCTGCCAGGTACACAATATGCAAATATGTTTATGATTGTTTCATGCTAGGCAGTGGTAATTATTCGTTTATGTTTGTAATGCTTTCTATTTTTCCCTAAATATTATATTTTTTAACTTATTTAAAAATAAAGCTTTTTGTTTTACATATTTGCGAAGGTAACCTCCTTATAATCCGTTTACAGTTAAGTTACTTCACGCTTTCCAAAGTCCTGTCAAAGTTCTACTTCCAGGATATTACTCCACCTTATGCAAACTAAGCTTAAATAAGTCCAAAAATTAAACCACAGGACAACGCACCGAATTTGTGCGCTCTCAGTTGTAATAATATTTTAGCTGTGTCTGAATTTACCTTAAGTAGATACTTGTGCATACCCGTCTCCGGAAGTTACGTCTTTTAAGTGCTGTCCAAACTGCAAGGATATTGGATACCTATTCCTCCCCCGCAACACAATTCCACTCACTCACAAACATAGACTGCCTACCCCGCTCCGTTCTCTCCACACCCTCTGGAACTTCTCACCTCCTTACTTAGCTTGTAGTACGGGATACTTTGAGCCGGCTAACAGCCAGCGGTGCTAGAGCCCATGAGGGCACTCACCACGCACATGTCACGTGTCCTGCACGTGCGCAAAAAGAGGTCAGTAATTTTAAACATTCATATATATGTAAATTTTCAGTGTAAAATGTGTTCTATTGTATTTGTAGGGTTTAATATGTCTTAAAATGTTTTAAAGTTTATGTTATTTTTAAAATTGTTTGGTTATAAAATTCAAAGTGCCGGCGGCACCGAGATTAAGAACACTTAATATTCCAGCATGAAAGCAGTCATAAAGGGACACTAAAATAATATGAAAATTCACAAGAAAATTATAAAAATGTAAAACAATATTAAATTTAATTTGTGCAATTTTATTTTCAATAATAAAATATTTTACTCTGCGTGCATAGCACTTCTGCTTACATGAACCCCGTAGGCAGCCATGGTAGGTCCATACTACCCTTGTCTCTGGGCAGTCTGTCAAGGAGAGATGGCGAGGTAAGACACTGTCAGGTACGCACTACAACTTTTGTTCAATGATTTAGGTTTCCACAGTCTAATTTAGCTTACAGGTTAACCTTTGCTTGCTTATGTGTTCGCCAGACATTTTCCCCAGCATTATGCTTTCACTTTATTAATTTATTGTGTCCTAGTGGAATTTTTAACTTAATCAAGGAGAAGGAGGAGAATTATGTCAGAGAGGTAATGCGACCTGCGCAACATGAATCAGGCGCCATCCACCTGTATAACCACGTGGTCGACAGATGCCAAGTATTTGTATACGCCCTCATTGCGTTTGAGAGCTTATTTACGTAACAATGTATGTGCAATATTTATTTTAGGGTTCTATGTCAATTTTATTCAGGGTTCAATGTATTTTTCACGTAAATTAATGCTTTTGTACTTGACCATGCGGTCACATTAATGTTTGATTTTACCGCCATCAGGCATGGTACAAGCCTGTTAATCAGTGCAATCGTAAAGAGAATAATTTTCTCAGCAAGAATAATATTTTGTCTGAATTTAACTTGCCGTTTCCACGCAGAAATATCGCAATTTCACTTGGACCACGTGGTCTGCTACGAACGTCATCCAGCGGCATCCACACCATCTAAACTTGTTTTCACACATGTGTGTGTTTATTGTGAATATTCATCTTGTGTCCCATCTTGTTTCATGCATCATTCAAGGGTTTATGTAATTTTGTAATTAGTGTACGGTGCAATTATTCCCATCCTCTAGCTGGCTCTGTGTATAGGCCGTCATGCTGGAGGGCGAGCCCCGACGAGTTTGTATTAGTGATGCAGAGTAATCACGCGTGTTAATGTATCAAGGGTTTCATTTGTAATTCATCATGTCCTGTCTTCAAGGAAAAACTGTCAGTCCACCCTAGCGGCTGTCAGCCCTCTTCCCTTGTGAAGATTGTGCTTTCACGCACCTCTGTGAGATCATCCATCTAGGCATGCAGTAGAGTTATTGCGGGCGGGAGAGCACCCAAGCGGAATTGGCTAGTCATGACCGAGATAATCATAATTTCATTGGCACGTTGAGGTCTATGCATAATAACAATAAAAACAAGTCTACAGTGAACTTAATTCTTTTATTCAGTAGTGACAGTGTCCTAGCTACATATATTTTATTCAGTGTTTATTCCAGTGATGTTTAGTATTTGCCAACGTGTTTGTAAGTACGCACGGGTGAGACGGACACACAGAATCCACAGCATCCCTGAGAACCCTGAGTCTCAATAGTGCGGTGATTGGGAAGCACAGCTGGCGCCCAAATTATCAGTAAGTATTTGTGTCATCGTTCGTCTCGTCTCTCACCCGAAGGCGTCAAAGTTTGTAGAGTGAAAGTAAAGAAAAATGTGAACAACTGATCCAAGCATGTTCCAAACATAACCTTTAGCTTTCCTCATGATAAAATAGCTGTTTGCACGGCATTAATGGCAAATCATCTTGTAAATCAATACAGGGCTACACCTTATAAAAAAACATCACTTTTTTTTCTCCCTAAACCAGCAGAGTTGTAGTGACAAACAAGAAATCAACTGTTTATCAACACAATAATATACAACCAAATCAGTTCTCATATTTTTAATAACTAATGTAGCCATTCTGATTTGCGATTTTCATGGTTTCTCGAACTCACTCCGACAATTTCTGGGGTGATTCATTAATAAAAGCAAATGACCAATTCCTTCCTTGTATTCCCTTCATTGTGTTCTTTGTGTACCATTCTCTAATGAAACTGCTGTCGACAAGATGTTAAGTTAAATAAATAAAGTTTACTTGTGTGTTTAGATGGTGATGTATTTAACGGTAGGCTGTAATCATTACGGTAAATGACAATTGTTTACATTTTATATTTTTCCAAATGTAGTTAAAATAAATTAAATTTTTTCCTGTAAATACACGATCTGCAAACATGTGATTTTCTTAAAATGCAATCTCGCCCTTGTTCAGGATTTTTGAAGTTCTAATATTGAGGGCAACTAATCGGACATTAGCTTATTTTAATTTTGATGATGAATCATGGGTATTTAGAATGAAGCGTGCTTCGTGAAACAGCAAATACTCTAGCCGCCACACCACCATGGTGAAGGGAGGAGTTGGGACAGGTTTACGTGATTTGTAACAACCAAGGTGTTGAGAGCCAATGAGGGTGAAATATGGCAGATATGGAGTAGCACAGAAATGAAAGGGTGGGGAAAACAGGAAAACCACGAGAAAACATGTCAGCCAGCAGCATCAATCAGCACAATTCCTATATGTGAAAACCTGTGAGTAACCTCCCAGGGAAACCAACATGAATTACTTTGGCGGAAGACAAGTTTCCTACCACTACGCCTACCGCAGCCGTCCCTCTCCTTTAGGAAGGGATGAGAGGAACCTCATTATATTTGGGTTAAGTCAATTACACAGTTGAATTTAAAAAATATAACTGTAACAATTAATATAATTCTCTACCAGCATATCATTGAACTTGTTTCTGAATGGGAGGTACAGTATTTTGCACATCTCCATGAATTTTTTTTATAATTATACCAACTTTTTTCTTAGGTACCAGTAAATATTGGAAGTTGTCGAATATAAGAAATAGGTTGCAACGTGCCTACATGGTATTTACAAAAAAAAAAAAAAAAAAAAAGTAAATGATAGAAAATTAAAGAGAAGTCGTGTATTTTTAGAAATGGCATTTGAAAACTTTCGCAATAGACCTACTCAATTTAAAAACATCTGTAAGTATTTTGACAAGCTAATGAAAATGTTTACAATAGTGACATCACCCACTGTTCCGAATATTCACCAGGTCTACAGATACATTGTTGTAGCAGAGTTTGGTCTGCAGATACATTGTTGTAGCAGAGTTTGGTCTGCAGATACATTGTTGTAGCAGAGTTTGGTCTACAGATACATTGTTGTAGCAGAGTTTGGTCTGCAGATACATTGTTGTAGCAGAGTTTGGTCTGCAGATACATTGTTGTAGCAGAGTTTGGTCTACAGATACATTGTTGTAGCAGAGTTTATGTTGCAGAAAACTAGAATTACAGATACAAGAAAAATAAATAACACCAAGCAGGAATAGTTGTCAACAAGTACATGAACACAGAACTCTGCAGAAGCAATCTTTTAGTTGCAAAAAGACAGCTGCATTTGTCTGTGTCCATCATTAGTTTACTGTTTCGTTAATTTGCTGCTTACTAACTGAATTCCTTCTACATAGTTGTCTGTGTTCTTCACGTAGGTCTCCCTATTTTGGCAACTATTCACGGTTGATTTTCTGTGTCTGTATGTTCGTATGTGTACTTCTAGTTTCCTGCGATATGATCTCTGCCGCAAAGGCAAGTGTCCAACACAATTTTTCGTTTAATAGGTATATAATATTCATATAGGCCTACATGAATTATAAAGCATAAGAAATTTTAGCCCAAGGGAAATCTGTCTGCAAGAACCAGCGTTTAGTTAAATAATCATAAATCATAACAACAGTTAATGCTAAGACATGTCAAAACTGCGATATCTCGCATGTGTAATAACCCCAACTTTAATAGCTAGCTTCCAAGTAATTACGATTACTAATAATCATATCTAACATATTCAGGTATTATTTTTCCGATTTTCGAAAAAGCCTCTATTCTTAAGAATTGCCTTTTTACAATTACTTCATTAAGTGGTCCTGCAGTAGTCCGGGAAAATAGAATTTACGTTAACTGCGAATTTGATCGGAGATGTACGTGTCACGAAAATGAAAGTAAACAAACGTGGGTTGAATTACTTGCAAAGGTGAAAATTAATACTATCAAGTATTGCTTAAATATCCTGTTTTTCACGCATGACAGATCTGTTTCTGGAAATTATCTCTACGGATAAAATATAAGACTGCAGAAAGCCGTCGGATATTGTAAACACAGCAGACTAACGAGTCTCTCTCCAACGCCGTGGTTGCTAGGCAACGCAACCGGAAATTACATCAACAGCGTATTACTCGTATTTCGTCGTGTCATGTCGTTGTCGTCGGGGTCTTGCGACTCCGGCTTAATGCTGAATTTCAGAACCCCTACCTTTTTGTGAGTGCTGAAACAAATTCTAAAGAGTATTATAAAGTAACCACAATAATTTATTTTAAAAATTTTGGAGAATTTTTTTTTTTTTTAACTCTGTATATACACACCAGAAAATTTCTTCCTAGCATAACGGCGAAGTACGAACGAAGCTGTAGAAAAAAAAAATCTTCGTTTAAGTCTGAAGATCCGTAAACTCGACTTCACTACAGCACATTTATTTAAATGACGGGAGCAACAACTGAGTCCAAAGTGTGAAACGAAGGTTAACTTTTTAACCAAAATCCGATAAACAATTCTCAAAAATACTAGGCAAACGACAAAAATTCCTTATACTTGCAGGAAACCTTAACTAAACATTCACTCCACTTCACCCGATCAAAGCGCCTCGCGTTCTCTTTCTACACAATCCCATCGCAAATCCTACACGTGAAGTCGCAGACTCGCACTGGTGAACTACGACCTACTTTTTGCAATAGGTCGTTGTTCCCCGCATGGCCAGTGTTGCCAACATGGAAAGAGGTGATTTTCCTACAACTCTAGTAAAATTCCGCTACACTCCGCCATTATTATTATTATTATTATTATTATTATTATTATTAATGGAAGCAGAAACTCAGCTTTACAGTGACAGGTGATAAAATCAGAGTTAGTCAGAATGCAAGTAAGGCTGCAGAAGGAACTGCAGGAGGAAAGGCAGAGCTAGAGGAGGTAAGATTAAGGAGGAAGATAAATGAGTTGGAGGCAGTAGAAAGGGACAAGGCAGTAGGAGACATAAGACAGCAAATAAGGTTAGAGGAGCAAGAAATAATAGCAAGGGATAAGGTGATAGTAGTAGGCAGGAAGCAATCAGGAATAGAGGAACGGGAAACAAAAAGCAGGGAACAGGCAGTGGTAGAAGGTAGGAAGCAGTATGCTGAGGCTTGCAAGTGTGCGATTAGCAAAGACCAGCAAGCAGGAGAAAGTGGACAGTTCAGTGCCAGAGGGGAGAGAGGATGGCTGGCCAGAGGGAGAGAAACAAGGATGCTGCAGGAGGCTGGAGACAAGGGTAGACAAGTGGGTAGAAGAGCCACAAAACAGGAACAGGTTGTAGGAAGGGAGCCAGAGGTAGTTTTTCTAGGCAGATTTATTGTAAACGGGGTGGAGCTGAGGAATATCAGGAAGGAAATTCCATATTAAGCAGGGTTTGGGGGGGGGGGCAAATACTAGGGATTTGGAAGAAAGGGTTAGTGGTATGAGAGATAGCAGGGTGGGAAAGGTTGTTCTCATTCATGTAGGGGGAAATGACCTGGCTCATAGGGAGGTGGGGCAGGAGGTAGAGCGGGACCTCAGGGGATTGCTGAGGAAAGTGCGGGAGAAGTTCCCTGGAGCTAGGGCAGTAGTCAGTGGCGTGCTGGTTAGGAAAGGAGTATCCTACAGGAAGGCAGTGGCTGCGAGTGAGGTATATGAGAGGGTGTGTAGGGATTTGGAGGCTACATTTATAGATAATAGGAAATGGGTAGGCTGGGAAAGTGTAGGGAGGGACCAGGTTCACCTGACAGAACAGGGAAAGAGGATTATTGGTGATCTGCTACCACCACGACAGGGATGGCAGGCAATTGAGATGATCAAGGAAAGGGTCAATAGACTAAAGGACAGGCAGTGGGTTGTTGTAGCAGGGGATTTGAATATGCCAGGGGTGAAATGGGTAGAGGGTGCAGAAGGAATGGGTAGCATGATGCAGAGAATGGCAGCACAGTTAGTCAACAGAGGATTAGTCCAGGTAGTAGAAACACCTGCGAGATGGAATGAGGAGGGTGTTGGGTCAGTGCTAGATGTGGTGTTGGTCAGACCTAGGAATGCTGTAGTTGGTGCAATAGTATTGGATGGTATAAGCGACCATATCCCGGTTGTGGAAATTGGGATTGGCAGGATGAGGGAAGTGCAAATGGCAGAAATGTTGGTGTGACAGTATGGGAGAGGAGACCAGAAGGGGGCAGAAATATTCCTGAGAGACAGGTTTAAAAAATGGTCTATGTCGGAGGGTGTAGAGGGGTTGTGGAGGGAGTTTAGAGGATTAATGGAGGTTATGTTGGAGAAATTCGTGGCAATGAAAAGGTTACAGACTGGGGGAGATTCGCCATATTATGGACAGGAGATTTTGAAAATGAAGAAGAAGGGCAGAAAATTACATGCCAAGTGGAGAAATGAAGGGATGATAAGATATAAAGAAATGATAAAACAAATGTGCAGGGAGCTTGAAAGGAAGATCAAACAGGCAAAGAATGTATTTCTGGGGAACATGGTGGAAGAAGGAAAAGGCAAGGAATGGGGGAAATTGTTTAGGTATGTTAGGAGGTTAAGGGGAGGAGAGGAAGTGATCCCTCTGCTAACAGGATGGGATGGTAGCCATGGATTCACCCCGAAAGAATAAGGGTCTAGTAAGGGGCATAGAAAACCAGGCAAAGTGGAGAGGGCCTGGAGAAAAATATGCGACAGTTGCGGAGGTTTAATGTTTATTGAATTAGGGCTGGAGAAAGTAGGGTGGTGTTAGTTTGCGAAGATAGACTTTGTGAATGTGATACGGGATGAAATGAAATGAGGTCGTAGCTAGATAGATAACCAGGGTCGCACTATGCGGCTCTGGTGGTGGGGGACAACTGAGCCACCCACCCGACAGATGCCAGCCATCTCTCTGTAACACAGGAAAGGATGTTAGTGTGTTACAGGCAATTACAAGAAACTTAAAACTAGGAGCAATATTTATACCACCTTGTCTGTGATCTCGCGTGCAGCTGTCTGTAGGGGTTGTTAGTGTTTGTCAATGAAGGTGTAAGTGGGTGTTAGTGTAGTGTAGGTGTGCCACTCCACTACCCTCACCAGCCGCTGCAGAGAGCACCCTACACCACAAGCCATCTCATTGTTAACCAATCTCTGGAGTTATTGCTGATTAACTTCCAGAGCCTTTATATGGTTGTATGTGCTGCGAGTGACTGCCTTGGAATCGGAAGTGGCGACGGGCGATTCATACAGATAGCTGTCGGATGAGAGAAGCTTTGTAGCACATGTGTGTGTGGTGCAGTGTGGATTCAATGTGAATCACTTGACCATCTCCGAGCCAGAGACTGTACAGAGCATGCTTCGCCTTGTTCTGTGATCACATATTGCTTCATTACTTTGTGATAATTATTTCGTCAAAGAGTGTATTTTGTAGTTAAATGTATTGCAGTATTACGGGTTTCCAGAATAAATTTGTTAATCAGGTGCATGGCTGAGGGCCTGCATTGAGAGTTTCGGTGTTTTAAGGAGGCCTGTGAACTAAAATGCTTTTAGGCCGCTTATATTTTTGAGTTTCGTTGGGGTCATAATCGCCAAGACTAGATATTTTCTAGTTGGCATGTATTGCACAATCATTGTAATATTTTTCCGCCATTCTGACGAAGCATTCGTCTAGTTTTTCGATTGTAAGTTCGTTATGCAGATTTGTAATGGGGCAGTATCTAGGTGCGTCTGCCGCAATTCGCAGGCATTTATTTTACACAATCTGCAGTCTCTTGATGTGTGTTTTAGCTGCATGGGCCAATGTGAGTGCAGCATATGTTATAACAGGACGTATGAGCATGTTATATAGCAATACTGCTATATTTCATGTTATGGCACTTAGCCTATTAAGTATAGGATGTAGGGCGGGGAGTCTGGTGTATGCACCTATGCATTTGGCGTCTATATGTGCTATCCAGGTCAACTTTCTGTCCATATGTATGCCTAGATATTTAACAACAACTTTATGTGGTATGGGTTAGCCAAATAAAGTGATCTGCGGACGAATCGCAGCTTGGAGTAGTGTCCTGCACGTGAAAATGCTCGCCTCGCTTTTCCCGAAATTGATTTTAGTCAGCCATTTCGTGTAATATTCTTGAACGGCTGTTAAGGCAGTTTGTAATCGTCGTGTTGCTAGGCCGAGGTCGTGTGAGCGAATAAATATGACAGTGTCATCGGCATAGCAGCCGAATTCCAACAGCCGGTGGCCTGGTTTCGGTAAATCGAGTATATAAAGCATAAATAAAACTGGGCCAAGTATACTGCCTTGAGGTACTCCAGCATAAATGGTTTTACTCTCTGATTACGCACCTTCGCGTTGGACAGAAAAGGTCCTGCGATTCAAATAGCTGGCTAATAATTTAATATAGCATTCGGCGAATTTTAACTCATAAAATTTATCAATTAATTTAGCATGAAAAACTCTGTCTAAAGCCTTTTCAATTACTAAAAAAACTGCGACTACATAGTCTTTCCAGTTAAAGGCTTGGTTCATATACTCAGTGTATCGTACCAATTGGTGTGTTGTGGAGTGCTTTGGTCTAAAGCCAAACTGCTCTTCGGGAAGTAAATTGTTAATACTCATATGAGAATTAAGCGATCTTAGGATTATATATTCCGCAACTTAAGAACGTGTATCTAAAAGACTAATTGGCGTATAATTTTTTGGGAGTTTCTTATCCTTCCCTGGTTTGTGAAATACAATCACATTGGCAGTTTTCCATTCGTTTGGGAAGTATTCAAGCTTGAGCATAGCATTAAAACATGTAGCTATATACTCAGGGCCAGTTCGGGCATTTTATTTAATACAATACCCTGAATTCCGTCTGCTCCTGGAGGTTTTCTGGGATGCTCACGGCGAATTGCCAGTTTTATTTCGTGCGACTGTGTAAATTCAGGTTCGTCTTCAGTCGGTTTTCTTTGCTTAATTTTAATTTCTCATTAAATTGTCCATTGTAAAATTTCTATATCCTGATTTGGTTGAAATGTATTTTTCAGCACATTTGTAAAGGCTTCTGTCTTTGCTTCAGGGGTAAAAACAAATCCTGTGTTAGCTTGCAAGGGCGGGATTTTATCGATTTTTTTTAAGAGGCGTTTAGTTAAGCCCCATAAGTTATTTTCGCATGGTGTTAGCTCAGCTACTTTAGCATCCCAGTCACTGGCCTGCCATAGTGTTACTATGTCTGAAATGACAGGCTGTATTTCGTTAATTCGCGCCTTAGTTTGCCGATATTGGCGTCTAGAATAATGGCGTCTTAGGCGGTATTTACGTGATTAAATTCCGCATATACTGCCGAAAAGTATCGAGTTAATCGTATGTTTCTTTTCTGAAACACGTTCACCCACGCCTTGCTGTATTGTGCTTTTAAGGGCGGTTGTAGCTTCGTCAACATCTTGTGTTGTTGCTAGGGAATCTTTATTTATCTGCGGCAAATTATCTGTTATAAAATTCGTGAAACTCGGCCAATCGGCCTTAGAATAATCTTTAATATTTCTCGGAGCATTAGCTTCTGTGGAAATATTGTCAAAATCAATGTTAACTGGGTAATGATCGGAGGAGAGATCATGTTCGACTCTTAGGTCCATCCCAGTTGTAAACTGTTTAACTAGAACAATATCTAAAATATTAGGAAGTTGGTTAATATTTGGTGGGTTCATGGTTGACTCAGTTGGAGCCATAACATGATAATTTCTATTCGCACAGTGCCTTTGTAAGAGCATCCTATTTGCTGTTCTATTTCTAGAATTTCAGTTTAGATGTTTGGCATATATGTCGCCAAGGGCGAGAAAAGTATTACCTGTTTGATTATATAATAAATCTAAGTCGGCCAGTGTTAGAGAGTGCCCTCCGGGGGGGAGGGGGTTGGGGGCATAAATTGCTGATAGTTTAGTGCACTGTTGGCCTAATTTTAATTCAATGCCAAGTGCTTCTAAAACAGGAAAATCTGGCAAGTTAATTTCGTGGTGTGCGACTGAGTTATGAATTAAAATCGCCACTCCTCCCCCTTTACCACTTAGCACAGGCCTGTCCTTCCTACAAACGACATAGCCTGGGACAGAGAAGCAAGATTTTGGTGTAACATGTGTCTCGTTTATTGCCGCAATTTTAATTTTATGTCGAGACAAATAATCTATAAGTTCGTCTCTTTTTGATCTGAGGCTGCGTGCATTCCAGAAAAGAATGGTGTTTATGTGAGTTTCGGGTTTGTTTGTGGTTGCTGCATTAATTTGGTTTGCCAGCATGGTCAAAATTCTTGACCAGCTGAATGGAAGAACCGATAGTCGAGGTTATTTATTTCTGTATGGACATAGATGGAACTGTCCATATCGCTATCATAGCACACAGGGGCTGCAAGACCTGTGCCAGGTCAGAATACTTGCGGAAATGCTCATTATTATTAAAGGCTGTGTTGATAGCAGCCATGATTTTGCTTGGGTGTACTTATGAGGGTGGAGGAGGTGTTGCCTGTACTGGCATAGATCCTACCTCCATTGCCTGGGAGTGCAAGTTTTGTTCAAGAACAGGCACGGTCTGATTGGCCGGCTGGACACGAGCAGGGGGAGCTGTAGCTGTGGCAGCGGGGGCGCGGGTTCATGCCTTGCTCGGCAGCTTGTCGTTCAGCATTTTTGCGATATTTTTGTGAAGTTTTCTTTGCTTTAGATTTGATTTCTGTCCCCACCTCACATTAGGGTTATGGGGAATTGGTTGATTTGCTAGGGACGGAAAAGCCATTTCTTTCTGTAGCCATACATACCTGTTGCACACAAGTACAGGTTCTGGTTGTTGTTGCGCCTAAAAGGGCATAAACACATTTCCGTTGTTATGAAGTGTCTGGAGCTGCTGTGGGCGAGCTTGTTGTGGCCCGACTGAGGCTTGCGCAGGAGCAGGCATTGTTTGCCAAGCTGCTGCTCGCTGGTTCTGTTTTTATTGCCTGCCTGGATTGCTGCTGGTGGGCTTGGCGCATCTTTGGTGCCAGATGGCTCCATTTCGCATTCTTGTTAATGCCACAGCGGCGATAGTTTGCACAGTGGTTCTGCCCGCAACCTATACACTTTACCTGCGATCGATCGTTCACGATGCCGCAGTCTTTTGTCAAATGAACTCCACTGCAATACCAACACTTTGGTGCTGTGTTTCATCCAGCTGCCATGTGGTTAAATCGCTGGCAGCGGGAGCATTGTGCGGGCCCTGTTGGGCTGTGGAAGTCTTCAACTTTAATTACAAATCCCACAAAGCTCGTGAGTGCGAAGTAGGACACTGTGTTTGTGCCATGTGGCAATTCAATTACGAGTTTATTTATCGTCCTTCTGTTTCGGTCTGTGATGAACCAGGTGTGTTGCACTGGCATTCGCAGTCGCTGGAATTCTTCGTGGAGAAATTCCGTTGGTGTCTCTGCTTGAATGCGACACAATACTAGTTTTACCGGTATTTCATTTACCTGTCTGAGCAGGCTGTGTTCATAGCCCATGGCTTTGATATTGCTCACTGCTGTGGAAAAATCAGTGAGGGATGATTTGTGCATGTGAATACTGTCTTTTCCAACACATACAGCACTCCATGGCAGTGTCATGCATGCATCCAATTCTCTTTTCAGTGAGGGGTATTTGTGCGTCTGACTCAAATACACTGTGAATGGCTTTATTTGTGGTTTTGTTGCCATCTGTGGTGCGTCTGCCTTTGCATTCTGGCCCACTGGTGGCGGTTGCACATCCTGATGGTGCTGTGGTTTTCCTTGATGGGGCTGGGATTTTCACTGAAGGGGTTATGGCATGCCTTGAGTGGCCTGAATGTCGTGCGTGCACTTGGTGCGTTTCGATTCTGTTTGTAGTTCGTCATTGTTTACATTTTCCTTCGCGGTGTTCGGGAAACATGTGCCTCCACGGCAGCCTCATTGCTGGCCATTTTTGCATTTCACTGGCAGTGGAATGTGTGCTTATGGGTGTACCTACCACTGTACCACTGTGTTGGCCGGTGTGCACCGTCAAAGCCCCTCCCTCCTATCCTCCCCCTATACCGGAGACAAGGCCAGGGAGGTAGGGGATGACTGGCGATCTGTGTTTTCCTAACACTAATAAAAGCTTTATATTTGTATTTAAAACCTAACAAAACTAGGGGAACTTAACTTCAATTTGTGCAATAGTTCTAAGAAGAACTAGCCACATGATCTTTCACTGAAATCGAGTAGTTCTGAAAAGAACTACTCGCAGCAATAACTGAGAATGGCTACAGCTCCTTTCTCCTTGCCGGCTGCCTTGGAATTCCTCCTGCCCATTATCACCTACGACCTATAGTTCCCTTTATCCTCATCATCCTGCTCCTGCCTTCTCCATCTACACTTCGCCTATCGTGCTGCCCTTCTGATGCATGTCCACGTACCCCCTTTCCCCTTAGCATGATTAGCCGCCTCACCTAATTCCACAACACAGAGTGTGTGCACACTTTATGTGTGCAGGTTCAGTGCAGTGCGATGAGCGACGCGACACATGTTCAATGCAAAGTATCTGTGTGCCGTGGGCACACAGATACAAAAGTAGGCCTTGTAAACTTTTCAGTATTTTCCCTTCACATATAAACGGAAAGATAATATCATGCAATGGGGCATAACTAATAAAGATGCATATCCTAGCAGCCTCAAAGCCCTAAATGTTTTTCAAGTGTATGTTTACTATGTTCTGTTATGTTCACTCACATGTTTTTCATCTTCACATCATCCATTATTTTGCAGTGTTGTGTAGTAATTTGTTTGTTTGTTTTAGTGCATCCATAAGACCTCTTTTCAATACATAGCTGTAGGCCTATAAAGATATGGGACAAGTCAAATTACAATATACTAATTATTAAAAGCAATGCATAACAGCCGGCACGGGGTGTGCAGTATATATGTATATAGCCGATTCTAGCACAGCGCACTTTTACCGGCAATTTCCCCCAATAGTATAAAAAAAAGGAACATTAACTATACCCTGTTATATTTAACGAAAGTACAAAAAAATTAAAAACTCAAAATTTCAAATTCTATGAAAAACTATCAAAATCAAGCAAATTTTAACTAAAATCAAGCAAATTTCTAATTTTCAAGACATTTTTTCATGTTTATAGAAATAGTCATTTTCAATTAAAAAAACCCAACCATTTTCATCGTAATATAAACAAGTTAAGCCCAAAATCAAGCAAATTTCCTAATATTTCACAAAATGGCCATACAGGATTTTTCATACTATAGAAACAAGCAATTTACACCAAAAGTACAAGAAAAACTAACATTAACTCTTTCCCATTAATTTTAACGAAACTACAAGAAAAAATCTAAAACTCAAAATCATAAACTCTATGGAAAACTATCAAAACCAATCAAATTTAAACTAAAGTCAAGCAATTTCTCGTTTTCAAGCTACTTTTTTGTTTTTCTAGAAACAAAAATTTTCATTAAAATGCACAAGGAATTTTCATCGAAAATCAAGCAAGGTTACCCCAAAATCAAACAAATGTACCATTTTGCCAAAATAGGCATACTGATTTTTCATTCTCTAAATCAAGCACATTTAAGCTAAAAACAAGCTAATTTTAGCTAAAAATCCGATGAAATATAAAAAAATATAATTCATACATTAATAATAATATAATATTTATATTTTTAAGAGAATTCTAAATCATGCATAGTATTTTCATATTTCATTTCTGTTAAACCTTTATACATTATAAAAACTTGTTTCTCGTGTATTAATTTTAAAGCATTTTTATCAAGTATATTTACATAACGATCTGGTAAAGTAATATTTTATTTACCACTTAGAATAATATTAATTTTTCCCCAAACTTAGATTTGTATAGTTGAATTTTGGTAGCAGCATACTTTTAATTTTTTTCTAGGTCAGGTAGTTTAGTCAATTCAAATAAATAGGTCAGCTTGTTGAGCAGTGATGCAATTTTTTTTTATTTAAAAGGAAAAAATAATAATTATAAAAAAAATAATTATTTTAATTATTTAATTTTGCAATTTCAATTTTTTTACTGTAATTTATTAATTTAATTTAATTATCATTTAAATTTAATTGTAAAATTTATAATAATTTTTTTCTTTTAAATAAATACAAAACATGAAGTTGCTGCTCAACAATGAAATGGAAAATAATACCATATCTAAGGAATGTAAAAAGTGTGGTGAATTATTAAACAAAGAAAGTTTTTAGTACCATAAAATTAATAAGGATAGACTTTATATTACCTGTAAAAAATGTGGCATTGAAAACACCAAAAGTAGAAAAAGTATTGTGTGAATGTGGAAAATATGTTTGTGTTGCATATTTTAAAGAGCATAAAAATACTAAATCACACAATGTGTTAGTAGATATTCTAAATGAAATTCAACACAATAATTACCCAACAAAAACATGTAGAGTATGTAATGAGAATAAATATATAAAATTATTTTCAGTTCATACAAGAAATAAGGGCAAACTTAGAACAATACGTAACAATTGTATTAGTGAATATAATAATAATTATCGTCTTAACAAGAAATCTACTGAACTTAAAGAGAAGGGACACCTGTAAAACACACAACCAAACGTAAGTTACACAGTTAAAACGATTTCACTTATTATCAATAATAGATTTCATTTTCCAATATTTTTACAGTTTTTATAGCTCTTCATTGTCTATATAAAATTTCAAAGCTTCATACATTTTTTTCTTTATAAATAAACAATCAAAAATATTAGCGAACAATCTTACATTTGAGTTGGGCGAAAAGACAATGTGGGGGCAAAGAATTATAGGTAGAAATTTAAAAAATAGATATTGGCATACTCTAAGGAAATATGATTTTATTAGTCTTTGGTATATTCTAAGGAAACATAATTATATTAGTCCTGGGTATAAACTAAGGAAATACGATTTAATGACAGCTATTATACCATTTATTATAAATGAGCAAAGGAAAAGAAACATTGAAAATTTACCATTTTCATATGTCAATATCAAACAACTATATTCAAAAGATGGAAATGAATTAAAAGAAACATTTCCATTTTCTAAAAATTAATTTGTTAAGCCTAGAAATAAAAATAACAGGATATCTGAATGGATAACAAAGAACAATTTTGCAAATTTACCTTTATCATGTGCCAATATTAATTAATTATATAAGCAAGATATAAAAGAATGAAAAATAAATATTCCCCTATTCTTCTAACGTATTCGTAAGCAAAAGAAATATAAGAACCAATAAAAATTACTTAATACATCTTTTGAACGCAGGATATCAACTTATAAAATTGAGAATTCCTTTAATTTAGTTTAGCCTAATCATTTTTTGACTTCAATGAAAAGTAAGGTAATTGTGATAATACAGAATAATCCTAGAACATTTAAAGGGGCGAAAACCAGTATTAAATTATATCCAATTGTCGTAAGCAAGATAATAAGCAAGTAGAATTAATTACATTCCAATCACCCAATTATACAATATTGAATGAAGGAGATATTAAAAGGATTAATAAATTCCTTAAAAAAAAAAAAAAAACAAAAAAAAAAACAATTATCTGAATTTAAATGAAGAGGTTCAGGATGGACTTTAGATAGAGTAATTTGAATACAATTAGCTTTAAATAAGAATAATCCATTAAATGTAGTATCGTGTATAGAACTACCATAAGTGATTAATAATAAAAAGCATGTATTAATGTGAAAAATGAAGATAAGAAATGTTTTCTTTGGGCAATAAAGTCTACATTGTTTCCAGTGGAAAAAGACCCACAAAGAGTATATAAATATAAAAATGTGGGTCTTAATATTGACAAAGTATTATATAATTATGAGTATCCAATTAAAATTGGTGATATACCAAAAATATTAAAATCAAATTGATACATCTATGAATGTATACCCTATTGAAGATAAATCCACAGTATATCCACTAAAACAAAAAAGAATAAAAAGGGTAAGCATATAAATTTACTTTATTTCAAAAATGATACAAATTCACATTATGGTTGGTTAAAATATTTATCTAGATTAGTTGCAGCACAAAAAAATAATCATCAACATAAAACTTATTATGTGATATGTGCCTTATATTTTTTTATTCTCAAGAAAAATGAAGTAAACAAACAGAAGTCTGCTCTAAAAATTAATTAGTAAGAATCAATTTACCTTCAAAAGGAGCACAAATAAAATTTAAGAATTATAAAAATACAATGAAGGTTCCTTTCACAATATATGCCAATTTTGAATAAATTCTACAGAAAATTTCAACCTCCAAACCAAACCAATGAGAATTAAATAAATTTAAATTAATCCACAAATATCCAGTTTTAACAGATGATATAAACTTACTAATGACCAAATAAATAATATTGATTTAAAGTTGAATGACAAATCATATACTATGAAATATCAATTACACAAAGTATCTGGTTTTTGCTATTATATTGTATCTAGTTATGGTGATTATAAGCTTCCAGTATTATATCGAGCTCCAAATGCACATTAGATGTTTGTACAATAAATAAAAAGGGAAGTAGAAGAAATTGGAGAAATTTATTAAGAAATTGAAGCAATGCGCCAACTAACAAAAGAAAAAGATGCTACTTGTTATAAATATTAAAAATGTACTGTATGCCAATGTGAATATACAAAGGTAAATAAAAAATTGCATCATCATGATCATATAAGTGGAAAATTTATTAATGCTGTATGAAATAATTGTAATCTACCATTAAAATTACCCAATTTTGTACCAATTTATTTCCATAATTTAGCTGGGTATGATGCTCATTTATTTATTAAACAGTTAGGATATGATGATAAAAATATAGATTTAATTGCGAATAATAAAGAAAAGTTTATTACTTTTGGGAAAAAGACAGAAAATTTAAAAATGAAATCTACAGACACTTTTAAATTTATAGCCAATAGTTTAGATAAATTATCATCTAATTTAACTAAAAATGAAATGAAACATACTCAAAAACATTTTCCAAAATATAAGGTATATTTTGTTATAAGAAAGGTTGTTTATCCATATGATTATATGGACAGTTGGGAGAGATTATAAGAAACTCAACTTTCACCAAAGATTGAATTTTACAGTAAATTTAATGAATCTGACATAATTGACACTGAGTTTGAGCAAGCAAAGCTTGTATGGAACCAACTGAATATTAAAAATCTGGGCGAATATCATGATTTATATCTAAAAAGTGATGTATTATTGTTAGCAAATATATTCCAAAATTTGAGAAATGTGTGTATAAATGCAAATGAATTAGATCCTCCATGGTATTTTACAGCACCAGCATTATATTGGGATGCAATGTTAAAAATGACTAAACAACCACCAGATTTATTACATAACTATGATATGATTTTATTGATTGAAAAATGAATTAGAGGTGGAATATCGCAATGTTGTAAGCGACATGTTAAAGTCAATAACAAATATTTAGAAGATTTTAATCCAAATCAAGAGTCTAACTATTTAGCATATCTTGATGCAAACAATCTTTATAGATGGGCAATGACACAATATTTACCATATGGTGTTTTCGAATGGGTTTATTATACATTATATGATTTAAATTACTGGTGTGAAGAAAAAAACTAGATTTGGAGGATGATTCTAATTATGGTTATATATTAGATGTTGATTTATAATGTCCACAAGAACTTCCATTTTGCCCAACAAATAAGGTAATGCCTGGAACAAATCAATCCAAATTGTTAACAACTTTACTTAATAAACAAAATTATGTACTGCACTATCATAATTTGAAACTGTATTTAAATAATGGTTTAAAACTGACTAAAATACATAGAATATTGATGCTTGATCAGTCCGATCGGCTGAAAAAGTATATAGATTTGTATACAGAAATGAGAACTAATGCAAAAAATAACCTTGAAAAAGATTTTTTGAAGTTGAAGAATAAGTCTGTGTGGTAAAACAATGGAAAATATAAGAAACAGTGTAGATATAAGATTAATATCAGATGCAGAAAAATGTGAAAAATTATTAGCAAAACCAAATTTCAAAGAAGTGCTATATTTAATGAGAATATTGCGGCCATACATATGAATAAAACAAGTGTATAATTAAATAAGCCTACTTATGTTGGTATTTCAATTTAGATCTATCAAAAGAAGTAATCTATGATTTTCATTATATAGTAATGACACCAAATTATGGCGATAAACTAGAAATGTGCTATAAAGACACTGATTCTTACACTTATAACATAAAAACAGAAGATTTTTATGAAGACATGAAAAAAATGATAGAAGAATTTGATACAAGTGATTATTCAAATGATAATATTTATAACATACCACAAATAAATACGAAAGCTAAATGTAAAATGAAAGCCTAATGTAATGGGAAAATATTGAAAGAATTTGTTGGCTGAACTGCAAAAAATGTATGCATATAAACTTGATAATAAAGAAATTAGAGATCAAAAGGTATTAAGAAGTGTGTTGTTAACAATAGACTATAAGAATTGTTTGTTTAAAGAGAAGATATAATATAGAACAATGAATTTAATGAGTGAACAGCATAAAATATATATAGAGTAGAAGTTAATAAAATGGCATCAAGTCCTTATGAGGACAAAAGGATTATACTAAAAAATAAAATTAATGCATTACCATATGGGTATCAAAATGTATAATTTTTAATTAAATTTATATTATTATATTTTACGCACCTTTAATTTCCAAAACAATATCGATATCAGCTCCATCAAAATCAATCAGTTTAAAATTTTCATCCCTAATTTCTAAAACAATGTGATTAAACTGCTCATTATTTATTTGATAAAGAATTGGATATGCTGGTTCACTAATAATATAGTATCTAAAACCAAACATCGTTATTGGGGGAAAACTAGCATTTATATCTGTTTCTAAGTGATTAGATTCATCATATTTTATAAACATTCCATAGGCTAAATCACAATGAACATTTATTGTTTCAAATTAATTAAAATTAGGTAGCTTAGTAACTACAGCCACTTTCTCTTTTTCAATAAGCATATTTCTCTCAAAACCAAGCATATTGGATAATTGGTTAGCAAGTTTAATATCAAACTCAGATTTAACCACAACTCCATTTTTTCACATTTTCTGATGTCAGTTCAATGTTATTTGTTTAAAATGGGTCAATTGAATTTATAGTTTCCTTTAAAGATTCGATATTGTAGTGTCCTTTAGGAAAGTTGGAACTTCATTTTTATCAATGACAGCACTCATATTTTCTAGTGTCGTGATAGTATTGTTTTCTATATTAAAAGATAAAATTTTGGCATGAAAACATAAAAATATTTATGTATTTTATTTGGAACAGTTTTATTCAAAAGAACCTAAACAATTAGTAAGGAATAATGTGAACTTTTTAGGCGTATTTCGAAGATAATACAAATTTAAGTCATATTCATAGTGATGTTGTTGATGAAGATATGACTTTTGATCATTTAAAGAGCATTGTGCATGGTGCTGGGACAATGATTTTGGTTTTATCTCAATAGATTTGAGCAGAAAAATGAACATTGGTAAGTATAGAGACCAAATCCTACATTTTATAATGTAACTCTGACTAGTTTCTCTTGTACACGAGAATTCTTTATCTACTTCCTGGATAGGCACTTTTACCACCACAGTCATCCACGACAGAACGTCAGTGGACTCTTGTGGCAACAGGAAGCAGTTTATCACAATTGTGTCGCTATCTACTCACAGTGCGGCAAACACTCTCCACGACTCGATAATGAGCTTCCACTTCACTGCACCTGGCCACATGAAGCCTTTTAATCATCGCCTTGCTCATCTTGTCGCGGTGGCTTAGCGACAAGGCATTTGATTTCAAATGTGCAGGTCATGGATTCGATCACCGGTCTAAGCAGATAATTTAACAGTGTGAATATGAGGTGCCCATATTTGCACTTTTAGATAATCACCAAATCATTTAGAATTTGATCCAAGAAAACCTTGCTCTTGCTCATTAAGCTATATATAAGTATCGATGAAAAAAAAAATGGTAACTCAAGCTTAAGTAAAAGAATGTTCTCTATGCTACGCTGGTAGTATAAGAGATGTATGAACTGGAGTGTTCTCATATAGTAAATGGCGCCTCTCTATATGAGAAAGGGTACCATAAGAAATAAAAAAAAAAATCCCTTACCTTTCCACTAAATTTCATTTTTAAATATAGGCTGGCTGGTGGAGTGGTGAAGGGTTTCTCCAATTGGAGTTCTTCATGTGATAAATAAGGCCAGAAAATATATAACAGATCACTGTCGAAGTGTAACAACCCCTAAATCTTTCGTAATTTTAAAAAATAAAGCTCACCATAGGTGAAATATTGATTGTAAGAACATTGAACAAATGATGAACAAACAATGAATGAATGTTGAACGAATCATTGCACTTTCCTGCCTGCACTATTTGGCTCACTGTTACACTGTTTTGGAGTGTTCGATATGATCTTGTTCGTGTATAGCGTGGTCACCATTGCACTAATGTGCATGGTAAAGTGCAGCTCTCTGCTGCAATATTTTAATGATTGAACCAAAAATTGACTCAGGAGCATCCCAACAGTCGTCTTCAGATGGTGGCCATCTTGCTACCAATTTGGCGATTTGTACAACGTAACTTATCCCATTAATATAATTATTGATAAAAATTAAAAAAATTAAATATAGGAGAAAAATGATTAAATTTTTTCATAGTAAAAAAAATTACACTATTACCTTAAAAACTCAGTACCGTAAGTAGTCTTCAATTTATTGTATAATATATATTATAGATACGTATGTTTAAAAATATTGTGAATTTTTTAAAAGAAACTTTTTTATTTCCTTTCGAGATGTTAGTTCTTGTAATTAGTAGCATGTTAAATAATTCAGTACTTGTGCCTTAAAAACCATTTTCGAATAAAGAACTTGTATGCTGCATAATTCGCAGCTTATAAGCATTTCGAGTATCGTCTTGATGAACATTTTCACTTTTGTATAAACTATCTATGGTACGTTTATTAAATTATATTACATGAATGAGGCTGTGTTCCATTATCTACACAATACGAAATATGACCTGCGAAGTAGTTCGGATACCTTCACACAGGCGCATCGTCGCACCTACTACATCATTCTACTTCCGGCCAATCTCACGCATAACTTGCACAAGGAAAAAGCACAAATATTTCTTGCATTGACGTCACAGTGGCGGGAGAATGCTAGAAACTAGTCATATTTGGAGGTTAGTATCGGTGGTGTCGAAGGGCAAATTTGTTTGTTTTTAGGAAACATGGGCAGTGTTGATTGTACTGAATGATTCCGGAACTAAACTATATAATGCTAATAACGGACAAACGTATTTTGGTAAAGTAAACTTGAAAGGATTTCCATAGGAAAACACGTTTTTAAAAGGTTGCGAATTTAACAGTAAGTTGTTGTGTTTTGTAAATAATGTATTTGTAAACTGTTACTATAATTATTGAATTGCACATAGCCTAAAAGAGTCGCACTTTCAATACTTTTGTTGTGTGTAAATAATATTTGTTTCTTTGCCTAAATTGTGAATTCAACGAGTGTAAGGTTAATTTCGGGCAAAGTGTGTTTGTGTGTGTTTTGCTGCATCTGTACGAATACGAACGGTGTATGTATCGTGCTTTGTTTTTTATTGAAGTTAAAGTTGTTGAAGTTACAATAATTCGAATGTTATTTCGATACCAGCAAAATTTTCAAACAAATTCGTCTTATGAAAGACGTAAATCTAAAGACCCCACCCCCCTAAAACAAAACCGTTTTTTCAGACAGTTTCCTTTTTTTTTTTCCATGAAATAAAGTAAACAGAATCCAAGAAAATGTAACTAGGCGAAAATAAAGCAAGTTGGAATGCCAACCTGTGACATGTTAATCTGCTGTGTGTACGACTTTGGAGTTAATATGTATTCGTGGTGGCTGTTAAATATATAATATTACAATAATTTTAATATGCCGCATTTACATATAAGAGAATTGTAAAAAAAGTTTTCCTGTCAAATCGTTGGACAGGATCACAGGTTTACCATCGACGTATATGTAAATGTCTGCTATTCGTAAACAAAATGCTTAAATAACGCGCCGAAAATAGAGCCTGGAAGTTGTTCCCTTCCCCAGCCCAGGATTACAAATGCAGTAACGGAACAACTGACAACTATACAGAATACGGCATGACATATTCAATGCACAGAGATATTATTTCAAATGTTTTAAAAAAGTTTAACAGGAGGTTATTTTCTTTACACCAATTTTGACACGTTAGTGTAGTTTTTTTGGACTAAATATATATTTTTTGAGTTGAATTTCCCCAATATTGAATTATTTCTTAACAGCTTCTAATCTGTTGTTAAAGCATTTTTGTAATCGTTTTTAACCAATTTGCAACGTATTTTGATAAAATTCACATAATTAAAAGTCTATTTATATAAAATTTATTATCATTTAAAAGTTAGGAATTAAACACTCACCCTTCGTTTGGGTGTGTCATTAATTTCTGTGTTGATTAATTATATACGTTCCTCTCTATTTTTTTAAAAAATGTTTATATACCTCATCATTATTCTATGGTGTCTTACTTGTACGACTACTTCCTTTTCCGATTGGAAAGAATTTAGAAATGTTGTATTTGCTAAATTTTTTTGTGTAATTTTGTCTAAGGGAGTGTTGTTTGGTTCGGAGGACAATGAATAACTCTGTCACTATGATATATGGATACTTTAATGAGAGTAGTGAGATCTTCATAGGGTCCTGACTGGTGATTTTTGTCCACTGTCCGTCTCTTTGTGCAGTTATCTTGTTGCCTAGTCGCCCAATAGGCCAATTGACGTTTCATTTTTCTGACTGCGTTGTTGGGGATTCGATGTGATTTTGTTGTGTCGACTCGAACGTTCGCGAGTTTTAATGATATCGTTTTAGGGTTTTCGATTTCGAGCATATTGCTGCTGTAGGCCCTATGGTTGTATTTTTCGTTTGAAATAGTTTTTTGGCCGTGAACGTATTTGCTATAATTAACTACGATGTAGCTGAAAGGTGTTTATGTTCTTATGCTGTTTGATGGGTGTATGGCTGCACGGTTAAATCGAGGGCTACATGCTTTTCACGATTTAGATTAGTGTTTTTGGATTTGTGATTTTGAGAATTTTGCCAAAAGTGCTCTTTTTGTATTCGCTGTTGACCATTAACCCCAAATGGATTGTCTGGGCTTTTTTTTTGTGTTGAGTTGTTGAATTTTCTTTAGGGTATTTTATATTCACTCATTTGCAATGCTTGATGTAGCCGTAGACGTTGGATGGCTTTATTTATTAATTCTAGTGTTTACAAAAAAAAATGGGGGCCTATTTATCAACTTCTGTTTACGTGGCCATGTTCTGCATTTAGCTTTTGCCAAGCAATATTTTGCCATCAGTTGAAAACATATAAATTTTGTTCTTGTCCAAAAAAAAAAAAAAGACATTACACCAAGAGTTTCCTCTATTAAAGGTGTCTACCAAATTGCAATCTCTACTACATTTTAATGAGGCATCCATAGTAATGTGGGGGTTTTCGGGCGGGGACACTTTTTGCATTACTGTAAGTTGGTATCGCTAAGTACTCTTGAACCCATCTGCCCAAGTATATGGCGTGATACCACTCTTTGGTATCAGGTTGTACACTTGAGCCCTTCCGCCCAAGTGTACAACGCGATATTACATGGTGTTAGTGGGCCATGACAACAAAACAGCCCATAAGGGGAAGGTGCAGCGCTACCCCTCCTAAAGCGTCATGCCCAGGTGGAGAGTGGTACACTCAGGACAGCCTACTGAGGACCATCAACAGCACATTGGCACTCACAAAGGGCAGTGTAGTTACTGTGAATTTCGTACTGATAAAAACTGTTTACGCGCGTACACAACAGACTGTAGAGTTCCCACTGGGTACAATTCAACCAGCACAGTTTGTTCCGCACCTATGGTACATAAATCTACATATTAAAAACATCCATCTAACTTGGCATAATAACGTTAACAGAATGTACAATTAAATACAGTTGCAAATCACCTATGAACAAATAATATTTACTACACCTTAAACGTTCCTCACCTTAATGCCATGTCCTATTCTACAATGCCCACATTACTCTTAAGTGTATATATATAATTTAAACAATTGACAGATTAATATTAAAATAATATTCCATAATAGCAATATCATGTTTCATGCATAATACAGTTACAACTGTTAACGTTACAAATCATTAGCAAAGTGTCACGTTAATAACTGTGCACCTTGAAACAAGTGTTGTGTATATTCTGACTTCCGGGAAGGTACATTGGTGTGTGTTCCTTGCATATGTCTGTCGATAAATGTACACTGAAGAAATGCGGACTGTTTGAAAGGAATGTGTCGCAAATTACAGAAACACTTGATGATGTAATGTGAGCTGTGAAGTTACACAACATCGGTAATAGATGCTTAAGTCTACTCAACTTCTTCGATACCTGAAAGTTCACTTTCGGCTACATTTCCATGTACACTTCTGTCACTGAAGCTGTCGGTATCATGGCTACTGTCGCTTTCACAGTCACTGTCACCACCTAAACTAATTACAATCTTATCCATTCCTTCATCCGTGCGACGATAGTTTTTCCAATACTGCTCTCCTTCTCTCTACCAGTAACACTGCTTATTTCCAATCTTTTTCAGAAATACTGTGCATGGCTTCATCTGTCGGGGACTTTATTTGGTCGGCTCTTTGCGAAACGTTGCTCTTCGCCACACGAGACTTGGCAATATTCCATATATCTTCGATGGCATTTAAGTTGCAGTGATGAGGAGGCATCCTGACTACTTCATGGCCATGTTCTTTATGAAGTTTGTCTGTGCAATACTTCGGATCCGGTCGTTGACATTTCACGATGTGCAGTAGTTCTGCTTTAGTCACCTTTTCCTCATATACAGTATTATTTAACTTGAGCCACTCTTTGTATTTCTGTCTTATGTGGTGTCATTTAGGGGCTTTGTTTGTCTGCACTTAGTGATAGGGTGCATTATCCATTACAATTGTGCATCTACGGGACAGATTGGGTAAGAGTTTTTCGGATAAACATTTTGAAAAACTCGCAAAACTCATCTCATGGTGGTAGTTGTCACTTTTGATTTTAGATTTAAAGATGAGATACGCGCCAGGAACAAACTTCGCATCCAAACCAGCATGCACAGTAATCCATTGTTGGTTTGCCGTGTCGTTCTTCAGCACACCTGGCGTGTGTGGATTTTGCCAACATTTTCTGACTGTGTATGCAGCATGAATCTATGTTTCGTCGACATAAACCACCGGTAACCTGTTCTCCCCTAGACTATCGTTTTTTCTCATTCTCCTTAAATACCTTTCCCTCCATGCAACAATGTCTGTTCTCTCTATTAATACAAGTGTGTTGTTTTTGCATTTCTTGAATTGGAAGCCAATCTTCTTTATGATTTGCCGTATCGTTTGCTTCTGCTGAAACTAATTTCTGTTCATAGTACAGAAAGTAACTTCTTTCATATAGGCACTTCTTTCCTATGAGCATAAAAATTTGGATTGTACGTTGAACACAATTCAAAACCATCTAACACAATTTTTCGGGCGTTCCTCTTCTGTTTCTTCCAAGGTGTGAATAGTTTTTTGCCTGTTAGTTTACCTGCACTGATTTCCTTCCGTTTTCTTCATATTGTTGCCTCAGATTTTCCTGTTTCAGCTGCTGCTCGCTTTGTTGCGTTTTCAATTGGATATGTATGTTTCCCAGATATCTTATCCTCATCAAAAAATGAAACGTTTTCTATTATTTCACGGCCTTTTACTATTGTGAATAGTGGAACTTTTTTACTACACAAAGCCATAATGTTATTAATATTTACAGTAGCGCTCAAATATATGTACACGTTTGGAACGATCAACTACTTGCGTACTAGTAAAGAGGCGCTATTTCAGACTACATTTATTTGCTACCACCAACCAAGACTGGCCTTGTCGATTTTCATGCATTATAGACTGTACGTATACATGTCACAGCTGCTCGCCTCTGACTGGTTCGCTGGGTTTTACCCTCGTCCGCCCTCTCTCTCGCTCATCGTCATACCCGCAGAACCACATTCTTTTGAGAAATTTTGTTGTCTCAGCCGAGTTATAACGTATAGGATACTTGAGCCCTTCCGCTCAATTGTATGACGCGATTCCACTCATTGTATTGGTTTGTACACTTGCGTGCATGATGCAAAACATTTATGGATTTGAAGACGTACACTCCAACCATAACTATATCTTAAGATTACTGTCGTCACCCCACCACTAACATGTATTTGTTTCTCTCGGATCATGTTTAGTTTATTCTGTTCTTTGTGGTTATTTTGTACACTTGTATTTATCCTTTCAACACAATTGGTTTTTTGTTTATATTTACGATATATATCTTTTTCTACCATTTGCTGTATCAAATACCTCCTAAACATTAACCCCCTGACCTAAGATAACCGACCTACAACCACCGTATTTCTCATTTCACTCTAAATATTAAATGCCACTTTATCTTACTACGCCAGTAAATTTTGTCTTTGTCAACTAAGTACATTACCTACCAGAACTTATCGGTCTATTTATTAAAATATGTTTCACGTTCTTACTTTTTCAGCTATTATCCACATCAACGTTATTTGCTGTCCTCGCCTTACATTTATTACTTTCTCTTTTTCCTAATGGTTACTACACTCCCTAGTCATACTCAAATTGATTTTATTTTCCGGATTTATTCCAGACTAACCATTTGTTTTATTCTCAGCATTTTCTCTAACGTTCTTTCATTTTCAATATGCTTTATGTTCGTGCTTATAGGGTTACAAACGTATTTTATCGTCACACTAACACAGTTAAATTCACATTAATGCTATCAAACAACACCAAATTCGACACTTATTACCATTACACTTTTATATTGATGACCGTGGGAATGGCTATTAACTTCATGCAAATTAAGTTTAATTTTTTTTTATATATACATACTCCTTGTGAATATGTATGTTTCTTCCCTCCCTTTGCTTCATGTTTTATTAGGTACTCACAGATTAAATTGTTATCCACACTACGCCATTTTCCATTTTATCACATGACATACACCGTACAATTATTATACTTTCACTTTTCCCCTTCTTTTATAACCACATAATTACTAGTTTTCTTTATAACCACATAAGTACTGTT
Source organism: Dryococelus australis (assembly GCA_029891345.1). Classification (NCBI taxonomy): domain Eukaryota; kingdom Metazoa; phylum Arthropoda; class Insecta; order Phasmatodea; family Phasmatidae; genus Dryococelus; species Dryococelus australis. Next base: position 352,416,770 of record CM056995.1, read on the forward strand.
TTCTGCACTATTATTTGATTCAACGCGTTTAACTAAATTATTTCTGATATTACAATCTGTTATTCATTTTTCTTTTAAACGTCTTAACTGTACTTTCATACTGTAACATTGTCATATCAATAGCAGTTTCTCTATCGTACTACGGGATATCCAAATTATTGGTACTCTAAAAAAAATTTGGTACGTTTCCGTACCATCTTTACCTTGTCATTGTACACTATGCCAATTATTGTACATATACCACATAAATGGTACGTTTAATATCTCCTATGTAAACAAACCAAGCGAACCATTACTATATGTTACTATGTTATTTATTGTTCTATTAATTTTATCATGAAGGTCTCGTATGTTGTACAGATAATCCATTCACAACACATTTACATTGTTACGTTAGTCTACGACTTCTTGTTTACATAAAACATACTGGACAAATACCCCATTTATTTTTTACTTGCACACTAACCATATTTGTTATACCAATCCATCACATTACTTACTACTATATCTGATGTTACTTTTATTTACAATATTTTCTCAACCTTTATAACCTCCACCATATTTTATTCTACTAATTGACTAGGGTCATATATTCCCTTAACGACATGAATAAATGCCTCAAATATGCAATCCTTTTTTGATATACTTTTCCTCCAGACATACTCGTTTAGGTGACTTTCATTTCACTTCTTCTTTTACCTTTCCCTATATCATATTTTATTGCACTCTAAAAACCTTCAATAGTATTTGTGCAACATCCTGTTTCAAAGTCTTTAAATTCGTATTTATGGTTTACTGTGAGGTTTCGGAAACCCTCGCTTTCCAAGCACTTATAGCTTGCCCACATGTCGCTTTATATAGTTGTTCCTTCACATGTTCAATTTTTAATTATGTTAAGTAATGTTTTCTTCCTTCTATCTCTTACAACTTCCAGAAACATTCCGGTCCCCCCTACTGCCTCTCTCTATACCACCAAATATCCACATTCCTTCCATTTTTTCATCAATGATACTTCCTCTTTCCAAAGCAGCGCTCATCTATTTCCACTATTTTACCCTCCACCAATCTTTCCCTCCCTTGATTCCCACTGATTACACACTTCCCTACAAAAATTGTACCAGTCAATAACAATTTTCTTGGACACTTCAGCCTCGAGCACTCTAAATGCTACTCCCGATTGCCACAACAAACAGTACGCTATCACAATTATTTGTCGGAAGCTTAACTTTGATTTTTCAAAAAAACTCCTCTTACGGATGCTCATCACTTGTCTTTCCGGCATCTCCAGATATACATATTTTTTGTTTGCTTCTGGTTGACGTTAATTATAAAGTTATTATTTGTTACATTTTGCCTCTTTGTTTACTAAACCCTTCTTGTGAAGAAACTTTATTCCTTCCATTGGATTTGCAAACAAATTCATTAAGTAAAATGTCACTCCCATTACCATACAACTTCCTTGTTCCCTGCTTAAATTTCCGCTATCCATACTGCTCGACAACGATCTACTCCTAGTCCTATCCCTTTTCCTGCCTACTCTACTCAGCCCTGCTACATTATCCATTGTACTAACGTTGTTATTCTGTTACAACTGCAAACTGAAAAACATCTCCATTCTTTACTCCTAATATATCTTACAAATCCCTTCTACTTACCCCTCCTTCTGTTAATCATCTCTTCTAACCTCTTCCTAAACTTTCTTCCATTATGTCATATATAGACAAATCAAACATTTTTCTATACCATAAACATTCACTACTACCAAACTACTCAACTACGCGGCCAACGTCCTTATCACTGTATTTGATGGCTATTCCTTTTCTTCTCTTTATCTGCTACGTTATCCGGACCTAACATTACCTAACTTCAAAACTACTTAAACTACATAACGGACACATTTCAATTTAAATTGTGTTCAAACTTACCTTTACAATTTATATCCATTCTGCGATACCAGGCATTGCCACTCAAATTGTGTTCCCAACTGCGCAATTTTCACCCACTCGTTTTATAGCACAAATATACCCCTTCAACACTTCCTATTACAATAATATTACACAAACAATCACTCGTCGCAATAACTCAAACATACTGAAATCTCTTAAACAGCTGTACATTTTTCTGTATTTGTACTTTACATGTAACCGCTGTCTTTTCTTATGAGCTCAACATCTTAACTACTCATTTCTACAAAATGAAGAAACATATAGCCGTACAACTTCCGAAAACTAAAATATTAAGCTTTTATAAATTACTGTTTGCAACTGCTACTAACCTAACCAACTATATGGCCAATGTCCTGATGTCATTAACTACGTCACACATTTAAACAAACATTTGGTATCAGGTTGTACACTTGACCCGGGCTTCTTTCTGCAAGCTCCACTATTGTATAAGCCATTCATGGTTACTTCAAATGTTTCTGAAGCCCTGCTAAAGTTGTACTTTTTGTTACAGATTAGGTAGCATTTTCCGTTATATGTGCCATATGACTTCTACGTTTTGACTGTCAAATGCTTTGTTTACCGTTCCCTGCTGCAAAAAAATTCTGTCGTATTTCAAATACCTTTTCATAAGATTGTTAACAATTCAGGCCTATAACCATATTTCTGTCAGCTTTTACTTTTTAACACTGTCTGTATTGATAGTACTTTATGGTTTTTATTTTACGTTGTAAACATACTTGTTATACGCGACATAGCACACTTCACGTAATACATGTTAATATTTTGCAGCGACCGTGTGAGAAATAACCAAAGCTTGGAAAGATCATTTTGAAAGGGAACTAGTTCCAGCTCAAGTTCCTTTTTATAAAGAAGGTACTTTTAAGTTCATGAAAAGGAACTTGCAAGTTCCGAAAAAGTTCCTCTCATATTTTGTAACTGCTTTATTTTGTCATACAAAATGTCACGTATAATTTAGGATCATGGTGAGACCGGTTTTCAAAATTATAAGAAAAATTTATATATTTCCTATTTGCACAAACACTACATATGAGTCTTCACTTGAACAGCAATAGTAAAATACCCTGTTTGAGCAACATAAATTAAACATGCATTTCACACTTAATGTATTATAACAAAATATTGCACATTTACAAAAGATACATACAGATCTGTGATAGAAACATTAAGAAAACACTTTGGTATTACATGCAATTGTTTTCATCTTAAAACAGAAATCATGCTAGCAGTACCCACTCCAGGAAAGTATACATATTACACATGGATTTTGTATATAACCGGTAAAACTAAAAACTACAAATTTTATTTCTGTATCTAAATGAGTTGTTTCTTCAATCCTATTTTTAATTATTGTACCTTTAAATTAATTTTATCGTGTTGTCAGAACATCTGCAAGGTAAAAGCCATTACGTATAACTCAGCATTATAAATCTCAAACACTAGCTTTATTTTGTGTAAGCTAAAACAGGGTTTTCGAAAGTTTGATCATGACAGGATTGCCACTGACCTGGAAAGTCGGGGAAGTTTTGATATAATTTGCCATGTGATTTTGTCCTACCTTCATCAAATGTGTCATCAATTTTGATGGCAAAATCACTTTTTTTTTTCCAACAAAATGTACTTCTTGGAAACGGCCTGCAGGGTCAAAAATATGATGCTGCTGCCATCTCTTGTCAGCCTTAAGTCGCGTCTGAAACCGACAATTTCATACAGTAAAAGCCCGATATAATGCGGCTGTTCGGGGACATAACTCATAACCTCGTTATGGCGTTCCGCGCTATTCCGGGACTGGCCGAGTACAGTAGCAAAAAAAAGTCAGTGTTCTAATGGGGCGTGGCACCTATCTGTCAAACACAGGGCAAGTGTTGTTATTTACTGCCGTATATCATGAAACGTTTAGCCCCTTGCTATTGGAACTTTAATTTTTTTTATCTGCATCACCTGACTTGACAGCACCCAAGGGAGGGAAACAGAAGAAGAGAAACGTGCTGCGATGAAGGGGCTCACATGCATTCAAGCAAGAATAACTAAAAAATACCACATTTTCCAGGCAAAGGATGTACTTATTCCACCAGGGGCGGTGTTCGCTGCGATTGTCACGCAGGTTGGAGAAGGGAGTTCACCCCCCCCCCCCCCCCCCCCCCGGCTCGCTTCGCTTTTACGCCACCTGCTGTGCTTGGTTGGGAGGAAGTGAGAATGAGAAAAGTAGTTCGCATCCAAAGGTCGAATGCACGCTTGCACTGTAGATGGGATCTATCAGTGCCTCGCGTGATGTGAAACATGTCACTTGCTCGTCTGGTACGCATTTTCAAAAGGAAAACTAAAACAAAAAAAAAAAAAAAAGGGGAATGATTTGTGGCATGCAATGAAAGGCCGCTTTTCTGCATTAAGCCTTGTCCACAATAGCTTGTTCGCTTGGAAATTTTTGTGGAAAATGGTAAGACATACTGTATAGCCGGTATATATACATTATAATCAAAGTGTCTACATCATAATTATAATGATTACTTAGCACTCTATCCCATAGGAGATTAATAATAGGCCAGTAAATGACTTAGGAGCACGAATTATGAGGCACATCTGAAATTTTGGGATTATTTTTTTCAAAAATGGGAAGACATACCGAATAGCAGCTATATACGCATTACAAGCAAAGTGTCTAGATCAAAAATTATTACGTATTACGCTATACAACATGCGCACATTTCATGTTAGCTTGTGTCAGTAAAAGCATGACAGCGGGACACTTGTAAGCATGATATACGGTTTGGAATATGGCAGTGTCATCTTCCTATACTAATCCAACGCCCAGATAAGATGGGAAGGTTGCCACAGTATCTTTTTTTGTCTGTTTACAACCAAATGGCAGAACAGGTATAATAGGGTCACAAAAAAAGGACCATAAGGAATTCTTACGTCAAAGCTTCGCACCACGCCAACAAAATTGAATACGGAAAAACAAACAATATTGGCTGTAAAGAATCAGGAAAATAGATATCGGCACTGAAAGGAGGGATAAACGCGCGTCCGCTCCCTCCACCTTATCTATCAATGTCCCCGACTTACAAACACCCTCTGACAGACCATACACGTACCTGACCGCACACTTTCCACTTATTTATTTAAGCTGGGGGACATAAATTGCCCTGCGGTATAATCGAATCCACGGTATCCGGGCTTCCACTGTATTGTAGTATTTAGAAGTTTAGTGTGGGTGAATTCGAATGTCTCTTTACAGTGCTGCATACAATGTGTGAACCACTTACTTGCACGTTTTTCGACGTTACTTTTTTTTTTTTGGCTGAAGAACAATGCAAGCATCAATTGCCCTTTTCTGTTATTTAAATCCGTTAAATTAACTTTTATGTAGGCCTAGGAACAATTTACTTCCGTACATAACAACAAATTAATTACCACACACATTTCACCATTCCCAATACTTTAAATTACCAAATAAAAATAAATAAACAGTGTACTCCTTCACCTCAGTAAATTTCAACACCAAATACCTAAGGCCTAAAAGTGGTCACGTGATTGAGTTAATAACCTAAATAGAGGGGGTTCGTGGCCATTTTGAACACTGCTTTAGCATAACCCCGCCCTGTAGCGAGGAACAAGCCAATCACAGCCATCTCGGACAATTTTCGTGATGTTTTTTATTTCAAACTTAGTTTTAGATTTGTTGCAGTTCTATTTCGTTCATAATAAACTCTAAAATTAATATGAAGATAAAATTAACTGCATTATTTATTGACTTATTGAACAAAGCTTAAAGTGCCGACTAACAGTACAAAGCCTATAATAGGTGGGCACATGAACATACAACATAAAAAGACAATACATTACACTATACAGGACAAGTACAAACACATAGGACAAACAAAGAAACAGATTATACATGGACAACAGAAAGAAAATAATGATAACCAATTTACATTATGATGTGTGTGTAGAAATTTAATATTGAATTATAAAATTTATCTTGTATAGGGTTTACAAAGATCCTTAAAAGTGATTTTTCTAGCCAAAAATGGATCGAAACCAGAGAAAAATTTGTTGTAAATATTAGTACTTCTATTGACTTGAGTCCTTTTTATGTGTTACAGAAGAGAACATGGGAAAGGTTCTGTGAGTATATACAGATGTTTTAAACCTTTATACTGTACAGCTTGACAAATTGTAAAAGCTAAAAAGGAATTGAAAAAAAAAAAAAAAAAATAATAGCATCAGTAATATTACGACGTTTGTATAAAGTGAGAGTATTAAATCTGGCAAGTTCAAGTTTGTAGTTCCATTCAGGTTGCAGGGGAAATCTACTATGAATTAGTTTAAATACTTTTTTTGGATGTTCTCCAATTTATTTGAGCCGGCAAGAGTAATATAGTTCCAGATGACTGAAGAATATTATAATTTGGATCTAACTAAAGAATAGTATAGAACTAACAGAGAATCAAAGGAATTAGCGGAGAAAGTTATAAATTTAATCAAACCTAATGTACGACTAATGCTATTAATTATACTACCTAGATGAATATGAAAATATAGTTTGGAGTCAAGAAAGACTCCCAACAAAATCCTCTCTTTCAATTATAGCAGTGTTTACACGGTAAGTATACAGCACAGGGTTGGTCTTCCTCTTAAATGAAATAGAAAAAGTCTTTTTTATATTTAGATCCATTGCACTTTTAATACATCAATTACTAATAGATATGATGTCCTCTTGTAGCAACGAGCAATCCGAGACATCTTCTATAAATCTTAAGATCATCAGCATAAAGAAGTGCATTTGAATGCCCTATTATACCGACGATATCGCTCATAAAAATATTGAGTAACGGTGCTAATGTGCTTCCTTAAGGAACACCAGAGAAGACAGGACACGAACTAGAAAAGGAATTATCTAATTTAACAACAAAAGTTCTTGAAATATAACTTATACTTCATATAAATATGGAATATAGTGTGTAGGGAGCTGTGAAGAACACACACAAGGCCTCCTCGTCGCGATAGACAATACGAGATATAATCATATTATATTCAAATAGATGTGTGCTGTGTGTGGTGTAGAATTAGTATACGCAACAATGGGATAACACACACAACACTTGAGTGACCAGGCTGCACAGCTGACGTGGGAAAAGAGGTGACTAGGCTGCCTGTGTATAATTGCCCGGTGCAGTCCTGGGCCGGTAGGGGAACAAGTTTATTACCATTAGCACCCTCTAGAAACTAGCATTTGTCCTGTACATCATTTATGTACGTACGTCAAACTAAGGCAGACAATTGAAAACTCTAGTAAACACATATGTAAGACCCTGGGTAAGAAATATGTTAACTTGACACTACAGTAGAGAAAATGACAAAACAAATTCGCCCTTTGAATAAATTTCATTTATTATACTTTTCATTTCCTTTTGTATTGTAATTGTTTAAATCAGAAATAATTAAACACCCTGATAACAATATGATAAAAACTATAAAGACAACATAATATCCAAATAATGCTAAAAGTGGTAATGCCTAGCCTACTTGAACCCTTTTACGGTTACGTGACATAGCTTGCCAGAGTCTGAATATACTGGTTTCAAAATCAAATTAATTAAACTGTTCTCTGTAGTAAATATTACGTTAAAACAAATTGTGCTCTCACTAAACAGTCTAGCTCTGGTAGAAACTACTCTTATCACAGGTTTTACAGTGGGTGTATATATGCTGGAAATTTATGTATTTCTAAAAGTCAAGATGGCGTCACTTGTGTACTGATGCTAACGGTCATCGAGCTGAATCATATTGCAAATACAATTAAGTCCTGATGAAAATGTCAGATCTTTTGGCAGGACTTATCTTATAATCATCAAGCGGATCGAAGGTAGGATGATCTTACAGGATTAAGGTGAAGATACGTGGAGCTCCGCTCTACACGTACATAGACGGCGTGTTAATATCTAGCTCCTGACCACTTAACCTCGCGAATGGGCGACCATTGACACAAGCTTCATTGCCGGTTACAAATTTACTTAAAAGTTGTTTCAGGGACACGTCTACATGCCCCAAAACTAATTTAAAGTCCAACCGCTCTGTCCACTTCAGACGGGAGGTCCTGCCATACGTCTGACGTCATTGGAGGCTGCTAGCAAAGAGAGCATTAGTCTCTACAGGCTGACGTTAGCTTAATGGGGCCTATAGCGCCATCCATTCAACAATCAGGATTTAAACCTATTCAAACCACCCACATTAATGAGAAAACCCAAAGAATACGTGATCTCGGAACTGAGATATAATACAATAAAAAGTAGAAAGACTTACAAAATTGAGATCACACCAAAAAATGAACTAGCATATCAAAATTACACATTATTATTATTGCCACCAGACATCTTAAGTTTTAAAAATCGTAAGTGTTAAGAAAAATAAAATTTACATAAGCAGTTGAAATCATATAAGTGACATGTGAAAAATATTACCTTAACTCTTGCATGACAATATGTGTCAGTGTCAGTTGTCAGTGTGCATGACAATCTATAGTTGATCTAAGACAAGAGATTTATGAAATTACGACCAATAGTTTTCTAGTAATACGAATGCTATACCTAAACTGTGTTAGGGTCCTTTTGAACCCTTTCATAAATATACAGTTGGGGAAATTCTCAGTGTTCGACTAAGTAAATAATAATCCGTGGACTACAGACAAGGGCTTATCCTAATTATCGCAATAGAAGGCACTTTCCTCAGTAGGAACTCCTCATTTGACGGAGACTCTCCACTTGAAGGGAACTCTCCACTTGAAGGGAATGCTCGTTCTGTGTGAATTGCCTGGCTTGACGGGGACTTCCCCCACTTCATAGACTGCCCTCTCTGCAGGGAATTCCCTCTTGATGGAGACTCCATGCCCAAAGGGAATTCTTGTCTCTTTGTTTGGAACAAAAGTGCTACAGTTATAATGTGTTCAGTGCTGTTTGCTGAGCCTTAGTGTCAGGCGTAATTGTTTTGTCTTTTTTTTGGTATTGCACGAAGTTTCACAATAATGCCTCGACGATTATCATACATAGAAATCGAAAATGGCCTGTCGGCTGCTTCAGATGACAAAGAAATTGCATCTGAATTAAAGGATCACATTTCCAGCATTTCGGAATCATCTTCAGAAGAAGAGACTGGAACCACCGGTGTTTCTTACTTATTGAAGGATGGTTCTATTCAGTACAGTAGTTAAACCTCCTTTACAAATAAGAAGATGTGCTGCAAAGGATCTTCAGAATATTACTCCAGGCCTAACATGAATGCAACTTCACAAATTACAGATGAATGTTCTGCAGTTCTGTTGTTTTTTACGAAAGATATTGAAAGCATTATCCTCATAAGCTCAAATGTTGAGGGTGTTCGTGTGTATGGGAATGAGTGGAAAACTATTGATAGTGTTAAACTTGGTGCTTACATACGTTTACTGTTGCTAGCTGGAGTTTTCAAGTCATGCAATGAATCAACAGAAAGCCTTTGGGATGCAAAAAAAGGTAGGCCAATTTCCCGAGCAACCATGAGTTTGCAAAGATTTTTTTCAAATATAGCACGTTTTGAGATTTAATAGCCGTGAAACTCGTTCCTCCAGGAAGCAAAATGACAAGTTTGCTGCTGTTCGTGACTTGTGGGACATTTGGGTAGAAACACTGCCAAAATTTTTCAACCCCAGTGCATTTGTTACAGTTGATGAACAGTTAGTTGCATTTAGAGGAAACTGCCCTTTTTGACAGTACATACCCGGCAAACCACTAAACCAGCCTTCAGAAAAAAAATCAGGGCCTAAGAGTGGTTCTTGATTTGTCTTATGGTTTGAAGGGACATATTACTTTTGATAATTTCTTTACGTCGTGTGAAGTTGGTCAAATGTTACTGAACAGAAATGTAACTATGATAGGAACAATCAGGAAAAACAAACCTTCCATTCCAACTGAACTGCTCAACACCAAGAACAAAGAAGTTTTTTCATCCACTTTTGCATTCACGAAAAATAAGTGTGTTGTTCAAAGTACATTTCACTTCGATAAAAAAAGGTCCTGATTCAGTATCTAAGAAACCACAAGCAATTTTAGATTATAATGAGATTAAGGGTGCAGTGGACACTGGATAAAATGGTTTCATGTTACATGAGCAAAAGAAAAACTAAAAGATGGCCAGTTGTGGTGTTTACAAAAGTGAATCCAAACTGGAAACAGAAGTCACTGGCAAAATGAAGACTTTTTCTTGAAAATCTGGGTATGTCACTGGTTCAGATACATATAGGAAGAAGGGAGGTGCTTCCAAGACAAAAAGAAACTTGAAATTTTGCGAAGTCTTCAAAGTCAAGTAACTGAAGATGAATGCTCAATTCGTAAAAGTATGGTGCTGCAAGCAGTAGCAGAAAAAGGGGTCACTGCTCAGTGTGTCCTAAGTCGGACAACAAATATCAAAACACTGTTGTAAATCACATTTGCTTGAAGTATGCACAAAATGTGTTTGATACTAAACTGTATCGGTTATTTAGCCACTAAAATGAATTTACTCTGTAAATTATGGGAAGTGAATTATGTATTTAGATTTTAACTATTTGCAGCAAAAATGTGAGAAACATGTTTCGTACTGAACTGCAACTTTTATTTAGCCACCAAAATGGACTAAATAATGTGTAAATTATGTGAAGTCATTATAATTGTATCTGGATTTTACATATTTGAGCCAAAATGTGAGAGACTGAACTGGAACTTTATTTAGCCAAAAGAATGGAAAAAATTATTGGTCAAGCTTCGTGTACTGTAATATTTTCATAATTGTAATTAGATTTTAAATATTTTTTAAATGTTTTACTGTATAAAAACTTTATTTAATGTTGCTTTAAAATTGTACTTAGGTAATAAACATTTATAATTTTATTTTTCTCTTGTAAAAAAATGAAGGGTTCATTTGGACCCAAACACAGCAGTAGAGTTAAACAAACCCAAATTCTAAGACTCGCTGTCCAACACATTTGTCACTGTGTTCAAGATATGTTGTCAGCTAGGGGACGAGGCAGTAAGTCTTTCATGAAAGACTTATCTCTGACTTAATCTGAAAATGTAAATAAAAAGGTTGTTTTTATTCAGGAAAGGTTGCGTGAGGGAGAGAAAATGTGTAATTATTTATTTCTCATTTTACTCTACTGTGCTCTACTGTCCAACTACCCTACAACAACTTATATTTTCAATTAGTCTTTGATATCTTAAATTCAATTCATGTGTGTTGTAGATCTAGGGCCAAGACTTTTATGTAAATGAGTTGGATAATAAAGAACGTGGGAAGTAATTACTTTATATGTAGCGCCACCCTCATGAATGGATGAAGGGGAAGGTAGGGGAAATGGCGCATGCGCAGGTGACATGGACGGCATTTACGTCATTCGAACAAACTTAAAAAATACTTGAAGGTGGTATTCATTCAGATAACAGCTTATCCTAGGGATCCGAAGACTGGGGTTACACATTGGATACAATTTACACTTTAAAAACCATTGTGCTTACCGGAATAGTAGGAAGTGTATGTTTGAGCAAGCTTCTCACTGAAACAGGTCCACACAACCATTGCCCCGTTTGCTTTATAGAACATTTCTCACTTTTTGAAATTTGTGTCTAAAATACATATAGTACTACTTCATCCATGTACAAGCAAGACTACCAGGAAATATACTCAGTGTTTCAATAGAATACTTGGTTTTATTCAAGGTAGGTGAGTGTGGAGACAAGACAAAGTTCGCTGGAATAAAGTGCTCAAATAAAATATTGAAAATCCCTTTACTCAGATTAAAATTAAAATATTATTTCTCTGAGAAAATCAATTTAAAAAAAAATGTATTGGTGTTTCTATAAGGAATTGCTGTCCAGATAACAGGGGTTTGTAATTTGTGAAGGTATTCCCACTAAACCAGACGGGTACTATAACACATCAGCTTAGTGTACAAATGTGGCATTTTAATCTACCTCAACTAACGCTGTCCCAAACCAATATAGTGTCCAGTTACATTGCTCGGCGATGCTTCAGAGGTAGGATTGCACAAACATATGGGACTTTATCCTTTTACCATTGGGATTGAATGTTTGTTAAAAGAAAACCCTAGATCACTGTGACTCTGTCAATTTAACTGCTCAGTTCATTTAAAGTAGTATTTAATCTAGTTCGGGGAATAACTAAACTGGAAGTTACCAGATGCGTTGGCCGCCGGGTCCTGTGGCATACGTCGTCTGCGTCGTTCAACAGTTAGTTTTCACACAAGCCATGATTAAGGACCAGGCCCCTTCTTAACTCGCCTGAAAAGTGTCTTACTACTTAAAACAAAATCTGCCAATTAAAAATCAACTTATTTGCAGCCGGCGCACATATTTTAAAGTGTGGATTACTGTGGCTACTTTTGAATGACTGTTGACTCTTTCAATGATGGCAGCAGAGAGAACGAATAGGAACCTTTGTAGCCGATTCAAACTTAGCATAGCGGAAGTCCTATGATATCACATCAGCTGCGGTATTTAAATAATTACGAAAAATTGTTGGTACGTAGAAAACATTCAAAATAATATCTGTACTTTGTAAGATGGTTTTAAAAAACTTGTTCACAAACCAAAGGAACGCGTTCCTTCGGTTTTAAAAACTTGTTCCCAAACCAAAGGAACGCGTTCCTTCTGAGTTCTGGAAATAAGCATAGTCTTTAATGTGTGTTGAGTTATTACTATAAAAGGAGGGCCTCGGTTCAAAGAAATATTAAAATGAAGGAACGAAAAGACAGTAAATGAGCATGCAACACATGTTGCTTGTGTTTTGTACATAGTAGCGTCAAACTTAAATTGAGGACATTGCTGGAAGAAGCATATATGGACAAACAATAATGTTGGGAAATAGAGTTTAAAGATTTTTGGTTTCATTGTAAGTAATCCTGCTTTAAGGAATTTGATACACTTGTTTCTTCTAGATTACAAATCATGCACATGAAATAGATGCACTTTAATATATTAAACATAGAAGGAAAAAACAAATGTGTGTGTTATGTGCCTTTCTTAGAAAAATAGCGATTCGCTACAAATCTCTACATACTTTATGGAATATGAACAGATGTTTATTAACAATGCACATAATCATGAAACAGTAATACAGTATATTCAGGAATACTGCCAGCTACTTTTCATTACTGTCGTCCATCATATCTAGAGAGAAAATAGTTAGAATTTTTGTTTCTTCATTGAAACATGTCATTTTTTGAACCCATTTACACAACATAATATTTTCATTTGTTAGTATTCAGCAGAGTCATTAAGAAATGCACAACTAACATTTACTTTATGTGATTTGACTCTTTGAGATTCTTTCCCTTCGGTGCTGAAAAACATCACAAAGGTGCTCAAGAGTACTTCTTCAGTCTTGCATATTTATCCAGTGCCGATCTTCTTCACTAAGGTGCCTGAGCAGACATGTCTAGCTTTTTTTGCCATGGAAACAGTGGGATGTGAGATAACTTCAGGTTGAATGGTCTTATGGTCTTCCAAGCCATGCTTGATGAGAAACTGGAATGGTGTGGACAATGGACAACAGTTTTCAAAACAAAGGATATTATGTTTGTATGTCAACATTATGTACTTCATTATTGTAAATGTGTGTGTTGGTGCTGAAGGTTTCTTCTGAAAATACGAAACCAGGTTCCATTAGATGTTCGAAATTAGAGTGTGTCTGTCTGGCCAATACAATATCTTAAAGCCAGGGTTTAGCAGTCCCAGTTTTTCCTTTCTTCTTTATCTTTGATCTTACAAGACCAAAGTTCTGGTCACATTGTGTGAAAGTATGTCTACAAACCGGGAACAGATGGAAAATCTCAACTCCAAAATCATAAGAGAACCTTGCACAAAATTTGACCATGGTTGCATTTCTATTTTGTCCTCCTGCAGCATCAGAGAGTAAAACTACAGTTTTCACATTCCCAAATTTCAAAAGAAGCTTCTGGAGACAGTCGTACAAGAATGATGCTACAGAATTGGCATTTTTAGCACCCTGTGTGTCCATGAAGCAATAGAAATACGAAGAATTATCATTGTGGATGTGGATATTGAGGGCATAAAGCCACAGTAATCTCTTGTAAAACTGACTATTGACATTGTCGAGGTGCAGGATAAATTTTGTGCGTAGTCAAATTCACAAATTACAAAAGATGGATCGTTTCTCTTTGGTGTCCTAACACTGAAGTCGGTGTCCTTTAAATAATTTAAAATGATGTGGGTAAGATAGCCTCAAAGCCTGTCTAGTCTCTTGCGTGTAGTATTCTTGAAACATCATGTACAAAGTTTTCACATTTAGCTCAGGATTGTCGAAATATTTCAAAGTAGTTTTGTTGGCGCAGTAATGACTTTGATCGTGTTTGATTGAATTTAGATGTTTCTCCATGAGAGTCAGTACATTGTCTTTAAGTTAGTGGGTGCGGTTTGTAAGGTACCTCTACGTTCACTGTAGTCGATACCATCCAAAAGTTTTGTCTGGATTTCTCGTAGCCTTTAGATGGAAACGTTCAATAAATTCAAAATGAATTTTTGACATACAGGAACCTTCAATTCACCAATGTTCACAGTGTACCTCCATGTATTCAGCTGCACTTTCTTCACGCTTGTGCTGTAGTTGCTGCACTGAGACTTTCTCATACAATTTGCAAGGTAGGAGTCTTGTAGTGACTTTTGTTGGCCATTATATACTACCTACCAAAAAGTAATCGGGCACCCGTGAAGATAGGTAATTCAGTACGCCAGTTGACTGTGTTTCACGGCCTTCGGCATAGGACCGCTGGTGTTTGTCCATGGTAGCATGAACACACAGGCCTATTGTAACATTGTGGCATGGTTACGGAATGGACCCGTGTTACTTCCAGGATAACAATGCCAGGTGCCATGTTTCAAGGGCTACTATGCAGTGGTTCGCCGATTGGACTGGTCCACCCAGAGCCCCGACCTCAACCGTGTAGAACATCTTTGGGACTAATTGGTTCGCCGGGTTAGGGCTCGTCAGGTGTGGCCAAAATCCATTGTTCAACTCGTGGAATGTTTGCATGAGGAACGGCAACGAATCCCTGTGGATGCTCTGCAAACACTCGTAGAGATCATGCCAGACAAGGTGGTTGCTGTTATAGTCGCAAGAGGTGGCCCACCGAGCAAACATTGTGGACAGGTGCCCAATTACTTTTTGGTAGATAGTTTAAAATGCCCTGAAACATTACTTTTGGTATTACTCAACTACAATGACGGTAACATTTTTCAGTACAACACTAACAGATGTGAATACCTTTGCACTAATTTCCTCGCCTTTGGCATTAACATAACCTTATACCCTGCTGTTTCTTAATTTTTGCATTGCATTCTCCCGTTTCAAGTTTTTGTTATTATTGTACACTTTGCGTATTTTAGAGGTTGATAACTCACCTATTTCACTACATATTTACCATTATAAATATCAAAATACACTACCGAATTTGTGAACATCAATAACAATCATAAAACAAAGATTGTGCACAGAAGAATATAAACACCCCAGAGAAAAGGGAGCACAACAACACAATCACTCCTGACATCTAGCATTCAAATGTTGAAAAAAATTTGAAGGGAATATACATATAACTGTGGCAGTTCATTTACAGCAATTTCTGGAAAAAAGGGTACATAGGTCTATGTGCCACAACTACACAATCATCACTCCTGACATCTAGTGTTTGAATACTGAAACAAAATTTGGAGGACATGTACATGAAACCCATGGCAGTTCATTTTCTGTGATTTTTGGATAAAAAGCACACAGGCCTATGTGCCCTTCTTCCGACAATATCCTCAATTATAGTAGTGAACATGCTAACAAATAGGGCTACGTAAACTTTTATCCTGCTTATACTTCTATTTCTAGGTTTATTTTATGTGACGCAGCTTAGTATTTTGTTGGGATTGTGGTAAACGTTCAAATAATAGAATCTTAAGCATGTAAAAAGTTTATATTTCGCACCTCCAATATGGGCATTCATATTTACACTTGTTCAGCATAACATAGACAATACACACAACGCACATTACAGTACATGTATTCCTGCTGTGGAAACATCACATAGTAACTAGCCTAAGTAATTTAAAAAAACATAATGTGTACAAACTTGATGCATTTTTCATAAGAAGAGAAATTAATGATTCATTCTGCATAATGCCGTGTCATGTCGCCAATTGTGACATCTACCAACTTGGAATTTGTAACAGTCCCGCGATCACATCTAAATATTTTACAATAAGTATTCAAACAAAATCTCATTTTAGTTATAAATTACAAATTCAAAATTAAATATTTTTACTGTAATAGGTATTGAAGACGTGTAAATTCCCGGCTGCTACTAGAGGCGCAAAACTTCCAGATAGAGAAAGAGATAGTTACAAACTATACTCGACCTATCCTTTTCTACCTCGGATGAAAGAAACACTATGTCACTAAGGCCTATGCACCATAATTTGCGCTGATATTTTTGACTGAGACAGTGAAATATGTTTCCATCAGTACTTCTAAAAACAAATATTTCAGTAGGCAACGTTTACTTTGCAAATAGAATACCAAAAACCAAATTAAAACAATAGGGTCAATCCACATCAAATCAACCAACAAATAATTTATTTTAAGCCTTCATGCTTCCAATTTCTTCAGTCTTTAGTTTTGTATTTTTTGAAAATTGATATTAATTCCTATATTACTGAATTCAGTATATAAAAATAATTGCTCTGCAGCCACTGGTGCTAGAAAGCTGATCCTGGACTTGTTTTAAAGCTCTTTTGAAGGGGGTTAATTTGATGTCACACAACGCAAGTAAAAAAAATAGTGTTTTGACACTTTTTCAAAATCTCAAAAACACAATTTTTTAATGTATTGAAAAAAAAAAGTATTTTAAAATTACATGTTTTGCAAGACATCCTGCAAAATTTCAGAATGGAATGGCATTGGGATCATCTTAAATTAAATGGTTTAAAAATCATTGCAAGCTTACAGCTAAGCTGGGTATTGTATGCACAATGTTTGCCTATTCAAGCAAAGTTCTAGGTTGTATGTTCTATCAAAAAAATGTAATCTCTGTTGGTGGAAAAAACAAATTTAATATAATCTTTTTAATACTAACGGAACAATGATTGCACTGCCTAAATACGTAAAGTTTAGCCATACTTGTGGTGCTTCTGGGATGCATTTTCATGACTATTAATTTAACAGTTAAATGGTTTTTTGTAGTCACAGTCCTTGAAAGCTGCACAAATATACCTTAAAAATGTTTGGGTTATTGTTTATAGGAAAAAGAGATTTTATCATACTTTTTGTTTAAAACTTTACGACAAAAGAGTTGAAGACCTTCGAACATCACTGTTACTCAGTGAGTACATACATCTAGATGCAGTGACAAGTTTCACTCCCACAAGTACAAAACTTGCAGGAATATCCTGAATGGATGACGAAAACTAGTTGTGGTTCGCTCTCGTGTCTGGCTAGGATACATGCCAACCACCATGCACCGTCTGATGTAACTGTTGGAAATGCTCAGAAACTACGTGTACTTCTCTGCTGCTTCTTGAGCACAGTTTGACTGAGACTTCACAGATGTAGGTTTCTTCTTTCTGTTGGGTTCATGCGGGGGTGGTAAACAGCGATCGTATGGTTTACACGATCCACGAATTGTGTGTCTTCTGTTAACGTGTGGCATGAAAAGAACTCATGTTCCAGCACCTTTCCAATTGTACTGGCGATGGGGTAAGCTTCCACCCACCTTGAGAACAGATCTGTCACGACCAACATAAAACATTCACCGGTTGGCGTGCATAGGTACAGGTGCATTAAATAGAGTGCCACTGTTTCAAAAGGCTCAGTTGGCAGACGTGGCTGTGTCTGTTGCTGTTGTCTCTCTTCGCCCTGGCCAAATTCTCTACGCAAGACCGTTTTCACCTGCCCGCCATGGAAAAGTATTGATAGGACGTGTGCTGAAATGAATTTCAGGACAAATTACGCTAATAAACTTTCTTTGATTCTCATGAACTCTTACAATTATGTTGACAATGTCCACGTTAATGGAGTTTTGGCTCGTAGTGGCATAATTACTGCACAAATAATTGTTCTTGGTCGGACGCAGACCACGTCAATGTCCCTGTATAAACTGGCGAAGCGCAGGATGCCTGGTGGGAGTTGATGCTGGCTTCCACCAGATGTCAGCAGTGTTCCTTCTTCGACACACGGTGGAAGACATGTGCCCGGCCTGTGCACTTTTGAATGGAAAAATCTCAAATGCATGGACATGATATCATAGAAAATGCACTGGACTATTCTTTAAGGTACCCCGATAGGGAGAGATTGAGTGACTGGTTTTTTCGACACTGGCTCGCTATTGGTGGACGATTGTACCTACCCCCATAACGAGGCAGTGCTAAAACATACATGGTATCGGGATCAGATGCTGGTTGCGAGAGAAGTCTCTCCAGATAACATGTCAGGTAATTTCAGTAAAAATAAAAATGTAAAGCCTTTAAGGCTAAGCAGGAATTTTAAAGTCAGGATAATTTTTGGATAATACGAGCAGGATAAGAACTTTCTGCACAACATAATAGGAACCACTGCCATTATTCTAATAAGAAATATGAGAGGAGGAACCTTAATTATTTTTCCATGTCATTTTAAAATTTTCCCAGGAATGATGCTCTGTGCCATTTTTGGGCTGATCGAATAGCCTCATTCATAGTCTTTGTTTTGCCCACAGTTTTGGGAACGGGCTGTTTGGGGAGATTAATTGGCCTCTGCCAGGGTGTAAAATCCAGAGATTTTACTCTGTATTAATTTAAAATAGTGGTAGATCTCAGGTGGCCAGGGAGATATAAATGTTGTACTAAGCCAAAGATAACATTTTAAGTGGCGGTAAATTTCGTAGATAGGGAAAGTCACGATTGGAAATACAGTACGAGTCATATTTACCTTTTTAATAATTATATGTGAATTTAAATTGTGGAATCCTTTTGGTTCAACTCTTGGGTTATACTATATGGGTAATCTCTGTAAATGTTTTAAATGCATTTTTGTGCGAAAAAGCTAAAGACGAAAGTATATTTAAAGAGTCCTTGTGGGACAAAATATTTTTATTGAAACATCATTGTAAACTATTAGTTTGCTTAAAAATTTGGAAAAATATTTTTAAAGAGTCTGTGGGACAAAATATTATTGTAAACTATTTGTTTACTCAAAAATGGAATATTTTTCCGACCATTTTGAGTCTGTGTAAATATAAGAAATGAAAAATATGATTCAATATTGAAATCATTAGGAACATATTTGTGTTTCTATTTGGTAGTGTAGTGTTAACCTTATGAAATCTAATCCAGATTTTGGAAGTATGTTTTCAGCTTCATTGACCATGCTTATAATACTGCATGCCTCTTTCCTTTTATCAGCATACTTTGTTTTTAAGTATTTTTGGAAATTGAATTATTTGAGGTGTCCTGGGTTCTCTGGGCTTCAAAATTTTCGCACGTGTGTCGATACACTCGGTCAGTGAAAATACCGGAGAATTTTGCATTGTGTTTGGGCTGCGCCTGGAAATCTGGCAATATATGATGCACGTGGTCAAAACGTAACAACATTTTGCGTGCGGAGATGGGCACAAATGTGTGCCACACGTCACTGTTTATACTCGCTCCTGACTGTACACAATTTTCAAACACTTGCCATAATTCTAGTGTTCTTTCTGCACACGCAACTCACCACTTGTTAGTGACGTCACACTTTGATTGTTCCATGATGACATAATCCGGTAATGTTGGTGTGGAGGGCAGGGCGGTAATGTTGGTGCATTGTACTGTTGTTGTGGGCGTGTTAACTAGTCATTCGCCACTGTTTCACCCGGCATGCCAAAGAGGTAATCTGTGAGCTGATTCTCTTCTCCTGCCACATGCTGCACCTCGACATAAGTTTGCAGCAGGGGTGCCCAACGAGTCAGCGGTTGTAAAGAGCTGATATTCCAAGACCTATCTGTACTTCTTCAGGTTCCATGCTACTGCCAGACACTCTCTCTCGTTGACGTATCTTCGTTCGATGGTGCCAAATTTTGTGCTCCCAATATGTGGCACGTCCTGTCATCGGCAAGTTAAAATACTACGGCTCCCAGTCCTTTCTTTTTGTCATCTGTCTATATATAAATGACATGTCGGGTCTTGCTGGGCTAATGCCGAACAGTTCCTGAAACAGCGTTTGATTTCATTAAAACTGTCTTGCTGTTCTTGTTGCCATTTGAACTGTAAATTATTTGACATGGGCTCTTGTGGGGCGGTGACAGTAGCAAGTATTCCCTAATCCAGTTGACAAGGCCGAAGAATTTTCGGGCTTGCTTCCGCATTGTTGGGGCTGTATAATTTTCAATGAGTTGAAGTTGTTCATATGTAGGTTGGTTTTCCCCACTCATCAGCAAGATGTCCCAGGAATTGAATGCTCGTTTTCCTGATATGGCACTTGTGGTTGGTGCAAGTATGAGCTTGTTGATAGCTAGGTGTTCTAGGACCAATGATAAATTATGGATATGTTAGGACCATGATTTTGACTATACAATGGCGTCAAGATATGCCAACGCGCATTCATTCACTAGACCGTCTATTACCTGCATCATCGTCTGGAAGGTAGAAGGCGTGCACTTGGAGACCATACGGCATTGTGCAGAATTGAAAACTCCGGCTGCTCAGAGCGGTGATGCTGTCTTGGGGCCGTCTTCTGGTTGCACTAGGATCTGCCAGTATCTCTGCTTCTGAGGTCGATGGTAGTGAATACAATTGCATCTGTGAGGGTGTTCAAGGTGTCTTTTATATGTATATATGGCGTGAACTGTGAGTGATGAGGTTGAGGCATCGAGAATCCATGCAAAAACATTAACTGCCATCTTTTTGGCACTAATGTAATTGTGGAGTTGAAGTTGGTTTCAGTTGGTTCAATTATTCCTTTTGGCAGTTTGGTCTCTAAATGATCTTACATTGATGTGGTTGGTATCTTGTAGGATTATCGAAAACAAGTTCATCAGTAATGAGGGGAATGTGGTGATCTTCAATGGTGGTGCATCTTAATGGGTGTGCTATTGTGAACATGTCGTGTCGCTTGTTAAGGCGGATCAATCCTCGCCATCTTGGATTTTGGAATTTTCGCAGTAAATTGTATTACAGATATTGTATTTTATTTTGGGGGTCGACAATCTGTAGGACATTACATTGCACATGTTCTAAAACATGTATTGCTAGATTGCTGTTCCAGGACCATTTCTGTAAGTGAAAGCAAGAAAAAACTATTTGTGTGTTGCCTTCAATAACTAGTCGAAAACAATTCTATAGCGATGTAATAGTTTGATTAAATATAAGGAGCTATTATTTA
Organism: Dryococelus australis; assembly: GCA_029891345.1. Lineage (NCBI taxonomy): Eukaryota > Metazoa > Arthropoda > Insecta > Phasmatodea > Phasmatidae > Dryococelus > Dryococelus australis. The sequence goes on from CM056995.1 coordinate 352,438,156, forward strand.
TGTCATGTGAAAAATCTCATTAAACATTCTTAAATGGAACTTACGCCAAAAATAGTGGGAACTGATCCCTCTTAAATATCCGCTGGACAGCTTCTTGGTGCTCTGGAGAAACTGCATGTTCCAGGTCGTCTAACTGTACGGCAGATGGTTTGCCAGCTGGGTGAGGTTCCAAGGTTGTACAGTGTGTGGATTCTTCTGGTGGTGGGCTTGACTACGGTATTTTAATCCGTCAGTCATGGTATCCCAAGGATGACATCCTCACGAATATTGTTTGAAACAAAAGCGGGGTGGGGGGGGGGGGGGAGTGTTTGTTTCAATGTCCCTGATTCTCACTATGATATTATCTGCCTTTCCTGAAATTTTGCTAGAATGTTGATAGGTGGCGAGTTGGATTGTTTTGCTGCACTGGTTTGATTTTGCGCACATTAATCACATCGGTCCTGATGAAGTGCGAAGCGGCAGTGTCTATGAGTGCGCGGCATAGGTTTTGGTTGATTAGGACTGCGATATGGATGAATTTATTTACCCTTGTTATTTGTGAACGTAAAACTTGTTGTGGTGTCTGGTCTGGTATGTTGTTTGATTCGGGGTGGGCGGCATCCGACTGACCTACCCCAGGTTCCCTTTTCCCGTCGCCGGTTCTTCCTAGGTGTCGTCTGCCCAGGTGGGACATTGATTGTTCCAATGGGGTCCACCATACCAAAGTCTGGCATCACTGTAAAAACGTTTGCCAATGCAGTTGGTGCAGTTTTATTTGTCCACTCCATATCGCTGTAGGCGGCTCACACAATTGTACAGGAATGCAGGTGGGTCCTCGACTAACGTCCCGGAATATGTGGGCAGGACTGGAATTGCGCTGGTGTGCAATTTTTACCCAAAGCACAACAATGATCCGTGACTTGGATTGTTGGCATTTCTTGCCAGAACAGTGGTGATGTTTTCGTAATCAGCAGGGTAGGCGGTTGTGGTATTGTCTGTTACTGTCGTGTGAAACATTTGAAAATATCATTCTGCTTCTCGGGTGGCCGTGTTGACAGTGATAGAATAGATAACATCACCATAGAACTAATTAAAAAATTTGGTAAGAGATAAAGGTAACATTAAGAAAAATTTATAATAATTGTTATAAAATAAAATTTTCCTGAGGTTCGGAAGAATAATATTTTTATACAAGGGAAAGACCAAACTTAGAACTAATGTACAAAGATTTAACATCCTTCCTTTTTTTCATAAAAAAAAACCTTTAATACAACTTTCATTTATCAATGCAGGACCTTCAACGGAAGATGAAATCGCAGATGCCAATCCGTTCCATATGATTGCTATAGACAAATGTTTATGTTGTGTAGTTGTGTATTCTTAATTAGCATAAATTACCTCTCACCTTTCTGTGTTCTTGAAAGGAATGAACATATCTTATGTGCACGTGAAAAAACATTGAAATTATTTTTTTAGTTACATTTTTTAATACTTTGAAAAAAAAAAAAAATTGGTTTGTCAAGGAACTCTTATAAGCAAAAAAGAACAGTTTCGAATAGAATATCAAGACTTTCACACAAACAGACCAATTGAAATAGTTACACCAAGAGTCGTGTGTTTTAAAAAAAGTATGGGGATTTAAAACAAAATAATAAAACATCATTGTACAGATACTTTAATTAATTTTTATTTATATTACACACTTCCAAAAATAATACAGAATTTTTGGGTGATGATTCAGTAGCCACATATAATGGAACTGCACCAGCATTCGCCTGGAGTGAAGATGGGAAAAAACCATCCCCAGTGCAGTTGACTGGGGTCGAATCCACGCGCGGCATGCTATTACATGCTCGGTGAGAACAGATTAACACCATCACTTTCAATAAATGTTCACCTGTCACTTCTGAGTACCTAAAAACACTTAAACAGTTTATAACTTTACCAATAGTATACGTGATATATACAAATCACTGAACAATTTCTGGAGAGGAAAAACACACACACAAATCAATTTATAAAAAAAAAAAATTCACAGCATTTTCTCACCGATGGTGAACTGAAAACTGAAGATAAAAGATAAACATTTATATTCACTGGTGTTAAAAAATCTTCAGCTGTCTTTGTGATGCACAAATGTTTATTCTATTAAACAAGGAAACACGTTAAGTAATTAGCTGCTCTCTATGAATACTGCTCACCCAAAAGAAATCTTGATTTCTGTACACAACTGCCTGCCAACATCATCTGTACTTTAAATATCAGGTAGAAATATTTACAGCAGTAGCAACAGTATGGCCAAGTTGCAGTGAGGAATGCTCCAGCATCTCGTGCATCAATAATGCAGTGAACTTCACTTACGACATCTGGTTCTGAAGACAAATCTCCCCTGCAAACGTCACAAATTTTTACAAACACCACTCATTAATTTCTTAGCAATAAAGGCACTAACATATGCTACAGACTGATGTTCTGTAAAACTCAGGTCACTGGAGGGATGAGTCGTCTTCTATTTTATTACCTGAAATACAAGAATTCATCATACAATAAATAGTTGGTTGAATTCTTCCTGGTGCCATCTATCAAAAAGCGATCAAGTTTTGACAAAAGTCTGCCCTCGTCATCTTCGCAGTTTTTTGATGTAGTCGTGGAAGATCATAAGACATGTTTTAAATGCTGCAGTGAACTGACCAGCTGTTGGGTTGTTATTATTGCCGTATAGCTGGAAAAAAAATTCTCCAGTCCATCTTGGTTTAATGTTCTTGGCTGCAAAAAAAAAATTCCTTTATTTTTAAGTTTGAACCATAGCATTTGCATAGCACAAATTGTTGTTATCCATCCATCCTGGCTTGGCGGTCAAGTCACTTTGCCTGAAACACAATCTACAGCTTCATTCCAAAAACTGAGATGACCCGAAGACTCGTGACACCCAACACCACAGAGGGCAATGAGCAGAGGAGCAAATCTGGAATAAGCATTGACGCTGTCAGAAAGTGTATTCATAAACAACAAAAACTCAGCTGTCACCATGGCCTCACGAAGCATTACCTCATGAAAATTATCTGCTAAAACATTCAGGGTGCTGGAACATCAGTGACTGAAAATCTGAGCAGCTAAAGAAACTCTCATTTTATCTTTACCTTTAGGATTGACATGAGCATCTGTAATTTTATTCACTAAATTATACAAACATCCTTCATTTCCAAATTTAAACTTCAAGATATGCTTCCATGATGTATCTCCTTTGGGCATAATAACGTTGTATTTCTGAAAATTATTTCTAGTACTCTTTAATAAATGAGACATATAAAAAATGGTCACTATCCTTTCTACATCAATCTGAAACACAAAGTTATTATTAGCATTATCCATTGGAAATCTCTTCAGAAGCCCCTTTACTGTTGAGCGAATTGTACTGCCTTGATCGGAGACCACTGCTTTGACATAAATACCTGCAGAAGAAAGAGCATGTACTATCTCAACAATTATATCTTCTGAAATAACAGCCGGTGTTGTAGACTGACATAAGTAATAGTCCAGTGGCTCCTTCCATTTTGTACGAAGTCCTCGGGCCATGAACACCAAAGCATGATCGGCACACCTCGCTGTCCTACCTAAATTTTCAAAACCCTCAACTTAATCTGCAGACCTAAGAGAAATTTCATCAAAGTACAAAACACAATATTGGTTACCATCTTTCATTTTTTTCACCTCGTGTCCCAAGTGCTTGATGATGTCATGATTAATACCTACATTGAAATTAAATGAATTCAATAAATTAGTAAATGTTGTTCTAGAAGGAACAGCTATCAGATCACTTAAAAATCTGTATGCCTTTGGGCTTCGCTTATACAGTGCAATGGCAAGCAGCTTTTCTCTTCGTGTCCACCTCCGATGTCTGGCCTTCACCAACCTGTTCTTTGCATCTCCACTTGTCACTGGAGCTGCTGCAGGTGAGAGGTTATGCTATAAAAAATTGTCATTACATGAAGCTAACGCTTCATCATCTTCCCACGTTTTACGAGTCAACTTAAGCATTTTCATTTTCTTTGGAGTGATGTCATCTTGCGTCAGCTCCAACTCTCTCAGCAAACTCCTATTAAACTTTCTTCTATCACCTGAAACACTTGCATTTGAAGAAGTATTAATTATCCTGGACTATGTAGTGGATGAAGGTTGTGTCTGGATGCTTCCATCCAAGCCTGAAAAAGTAATTCTATTTGTTTCACTCTCCTTAGGCGTGCTGCTACACGGAAGTTGGGAGTATACATTCCTTGGCATGACAATTCTGCACTGGATCTGAAACAGCAAACACATTCAGAGAATCAGTTATATTTGAAGAGCTTATCACACTAACATCACAAGTCTCTTCCGCTGTTCCTGAAACAAAAGAAGCATTAGAAAAATCTTGGTTAGTTTTTTTTGTTTTCTTTTACAACAGATACATTGGGTACACTTGAACCATTCAAATCTAGGTTAGCTGGGAAATGAGTGGAAGGTGAAGTGATGGTACAGCACAGTGAATCAGCCTGTTAATAAACTGAACCTCGGAGAAGTGTACCGTGCACACATGTAGATTATGGAGAAGTGGCAGTGGTTTCGCAGACAGGTGTGGGTCCATTTGCTGCACCCATAACAAAATTCTAATACTTATTATCCACTGTTCATGTTTAGTAAGCTATAAAACATACACAATTCCTGTATGCATAGCAAGCAAGCACCTTAAATTGGAACATAAAATAATACTATACAGGTAAGTCATCAGCTCTACGACAAACTGCGAGAGGAATTTCCTTCCAAAATTTCAGACAACGAACGCCAGGAAACCCTTGTGAAGATTGGGGTGCGGTTATGAACTTTAATTAAACTGAAACCATGTTATATTAAGGGATGAATTTCTGTAGACATGCCAAACAATTCAGGCACTGTAACACTCAAGTACCCATGTTGACCTACCGCATACCCTACATAGTAAAATGGGGGTTGCCACCTCAATGAAAAAAGAGTAGTCGTACATCATGATCACGGCATATGAATTACCATTGTAAGACTTGAAAACAAGTCCTCTTGATAGATAACCTCAGACGAATGGCTTGTGAGTAAACAGACCTCCACTATATTAAATACCACGTAATGCTTATGAGGCATTTAATATCTTGGAGGTTGGTTTTCTGAGGTTTTCTTACCAAGAGAACATATTTTTACATCTTGCAATGGTAATTCATAGGAGGCCGTGATCATAATTTACATAACGATGCATGAAGACCCTTTTTTCGCAGCCAGGAACACAACATGAAGTTCTGTTCACCATTATCTTGCAAACAATATCATTTGCGGCTATAAAATTCATTTCGAACACGTTCTTGCAGCCAGCCTACAAACAAATGTTGCTATATATTCAATGTCGCACACAACAAAAAATTAAGAAACGAAACAGAAAAATCAATCAATATTTAAGTTACACAACAACAAAGGATATGCAGTCTAGCAGTAACCACAGTTATAATATTTTGAAATAATTTCTTTCCTATAAATACAACTACTTAGCACGCTAAAATAAAATGTGATATGCAAATATCCAAATAATTGTTGCAAAAACATAAACAATATTACACAGATGACACGTGAATAGGAACACACGAAGCACATAGAGATAGAAGCTGTTTACAGTGCTACCTAGCGACTGGAAGTACCAAACTCTAATAGAGACAGAACTTCCCATTAGCGTTGACAGAGGCTGGCTATTACTATGTCACAATTAGTATACAGTACTGGCATTTGAGTTCCACTATGTATACGCGCCATACTATGACAGGTATTGGTAATAGAGGAGTTGATCTTATACGAAAGGAATATCATTTACTATTGTTCTTTAACATCAACTTTGCTAGGAAAGGTGTAAATCAATTTTCTGTCTTTCAAAGAGATTCGTGGGCTTGGTAAAACTGCCACAATATCATAACATAAAAAATATAATTTTTTTTCCTATAGGTTCATGGTAAAGTGAGCACTTTTTAAGGCTCTCCCAAAAGGCATTAACCCCTAATAAATATATTTTATTGCAGTGTCTGTCAAATTTTGAGAGTGATGAAATGTATACATTGTGTATATTTGTTACATTACAATGTTTACATTAAAAAGTGCTCACTTTACCGTGAATAGCCTATACCACTCTTTAGTTCTTGCACCATTATGTCACTGTCCTGTTCATCACTAGATGGGACGGTGCACACGTATTTGTAATGTGTTTTGTTTTGCACACCACTCAAAATATCAGCAAGGATAAATTTCCCGTTACTGATTGTTGACTGTCGTTGGGGCGTCTCATACGCCACTTCAGGAATTTCAGATAAGTTTTCAGCATATGCCTCTAGATATCCATCTTCGTCCTCATCCATTTTTGGACTTTCACCACCACTGCTGTCAAAAGAATGCTGGTTGTTGTTCTCCTTACATTGTTTTCTTCTTTTGGGATTTCCTTTGCATGTAGCTAATCCTTTTAGTCTTCTTTGATCTCATCTGTACATTCCTCTTGTTGATCTTCATCAGGCAAAGCAATGCGTGACATAAGACATGGGCTATCATCTGCCAGATCACTTTCTTAAATTTTACTTGATGATGCTTCCATACTTCAGATACTGGTGAAAAACGTGTATTTTCTCTGAAATGAAATACATTTAATGAAGCGAGGAAGGGTAATAACTACTTTATAACAATAGCAGTACAGTACCTTCTTGGACACTTTGAAACTGGTTTTGGAGATTTAATTGTAACAGGTAAAACATTATCTGCATCACTGTCACCTCCATCTTAAGAATCACAGGCGTGCTCATCTGTCATTTGGTCAAATCTTTGTATGATTTCATTATTTATATTTACTTTTTTACAATGTTTATAGTTGGCCGTGGATGTTGGATTGTTTTATTTATTAATTCTAGTATTTACAAAAATTGGGGGCTATTAACTTCTGTTTACTATTTCTGCCAAGCAATATCCTACCATAAGTTGAAAACATTCAATTTGTTCTTGTTCAAAAAATGACATTTCCCCAAGAGTCATCTTTATTAAAGGTGTCTGGCAAATTACAATCTCCACTGATGTATAGGCAATTCATGGTTACTTCACACTTTCCTGAAGCCCTGCTAAAGTTGTACTTTTGGTTACCGATTATGTACCTTTCTGTTACATGTGCCATATGACAATCTACGTTTTAACTGTCAAATGCTTTGTTTACCGTTTCCTGCTGCTCAAAGAATTCTGTTATATTTCAAATACCTTTTCATACGATTGTTCACAGTTCAGGCCCATAACCACATTTTGATCAGCTTTGACAAAATGGCTGTATTGATAGTTCTTTGTTATTATTTTACATTGTAAACATATTTGTTATACACGACATAGCACACTACACGTAATGCACGTTAATATTTTGCAGCGACTGTGTTTCACCCTGTTACAACTGCAGGAGAAAAAACTGTAGTATTTTACCTCATGTTATTGGTATGTGTTGGGTTATTTCTATGAAGGGATGGCTTCAGTTCAAATATTAAAATGAAGGAACAAACAGTCCCAACGAAAAGACACAGTAAATTTGAGCATGCAACACGAGTCGCTTATGCTTTGTACACAGCAGCGACAAACTGAAAATATAGTGGTGAACATGCATACAAATAGACCTTACCGTAACTTTAATCCTGCTCTTATTTCTATGTATTGGTACTTTGTTTTCTAGATTGATTTAAATTTATCTGGTGCAGCTTAGTATTTTGTTGGGATTGTGGCAAACATTTGATGCCGTCGCGTGACACACAGAGACGATCACTAATACACTTTTACCTGTGGTAGATGGGCACCAGCGGTGGTTCCTACACACCACACTTTGAGACTCAGGGATCTCAAGGATACTGTGGGTTCTGTGTGTTCTTCTCACCCGTGTGTACTACACTTCATTTTGCACAATAACACACTTAGTTAGGGTTGGGTGACTTGACACTCAGAAGGCATGTTTGTTTCCAAGGTACATTTTGTGCCAAAATTATGCTTTATGGTTTACTTCTCAAGATAACACGGGGCCTACAGCCGCTAGGATGGAGCGCAGGTTTTGCCATGAGCATACACACAAATGTGTGAGCAGTTTTAGATGGCGCAGATGCCGCTGGATTCGGCTCGTAGCGGACCACGTAGGCGGGTGTGAAAATGTATTTCTCTAGGAATTCCAGCAGGAATTGTCTGCGCTGCTTGGATTTGGTAGTAGCGAGTGTACAAAATCTCTGGACGGCGGGAAACGTACAAATACACGTGGTGACAGTGTGGTCAAGAACAAAATGCATCAAAACATGGAAAAGTACAGGAACCCTTATAAAATATGGTGCACAAGATGAAACAACAATTAGCCCTCAAAACGCAGTGATTGCGAGGATGCGGACTTAGTGGTAGCTGACCACGTGGTCGTGGGCGATGCGGCCGCAAAACATGAAAACACTACAAAAACTCTCAAATAATATTACAAACATATTACCCTTGTGATTGTGCGTCGCAGTGAAGCAGAAATTACATTGAAAAGCCCTAGACATCGGTGGATGGCATCTGATACACAATAAGCGTGGGCCGCATGGCTTCTCCGTTACAACGCTCCTTCATCTCGTTAATATCTTTAAAAGCCTAAAAGGCTGCAAAATAATTAAGTAAAGCGGATAGCATTACGCTGGGGATGTCTGGCAAAACTTACTCAAGACAAAAGTTAACTGGTAACTAAAATGTGCTGTGGCAAAGGATGAACTGCGTACATGTCAGCATCTTACCTCGCCAGCTCACCTAGAACAACTGCTCGGAGGCAGGGATCGCGTGGACCTACCATGGCTGCCTACAGGGGTCACACAAGCAGAAGTGCACAAACCTGACTGTAAAATGCATTGTTTTTTTTGTCGGCCATACTGATTACATTATTATTAAATTATATAGTGTCTTGGCAAACTCCATTATGATCATTTTCTAGTATAAAACTGACTAAAATTACTGAGTTTTGTTTTGAGGGCATACTTGATGTATCAACATGCATATTACACAGTCACCATTAACAACACTACACACGAGATTAAAGAACAAATGATCACTTGCACATCCCTTTACCAAGCGTTAGCAGGACAAAATTAAGAAAAATATGGTTAAATACACCATTAACCATTGGGATGATATAAAAAACAATTTCAAGGCTGAATTACAATCTGAGGACAGAAATAAGGTAGCCAAGGCATTAGCAAACTATATTATGCACGCAATATGTAAAATTATCACCACACTGTATCAAATGAACTTACAGATAATTAAGGAACATAACCCCACTCTTCTTGAAACATGATGTGTTGATCCTGTGTTAAATTATAAAACCCTCATTGTTAATAAACAGGAACAGCCACATTTCTTGCCATTGTACGCTCATGACCAAGAGTACATAAAAATTGATGACTCAATTTTTCATTTATGCCCAATTGTCGTAAATACCTCACCATTTGTTGGAGAATACGAACGTGACCCTCACATAAAGCAATTAAAGCTAGCATTACTTCACCCAGATCAGGCAGACAACAAATACCGTACATTGAGTCGATGTTTTGGCATCACAGCGAATTTTTTTTTGAAATTTTAAAATACCCCAGGGTCCCACCAAGCTAACTCTAATACCACAAGTTTATGTTAAGGAAAATTATTCAGGCACACCATGATGCCATATTTGGAGGTGGGTACTTCTGTGTGTTTTAAACACTAGAGAAGATTAAACAAACTTATTATTGGGACATTATGTCAAAAAACCAACGCCCCTAATACAAAACCTTCAGGTCAAATGACATCTATTCCGCCTCAACTTCTTTTACAAACATGGTCTCTTGATGCTAAAGGTTCCCTGTCACTACATGGTAACTGCTACATTTTAGTTAGGACAGAACATATGTCGCTATGTTGTTGCTAAGGCAGTTAAATCAATATACGCGGCCACATGCGCCGACTTTATTAAGCAGGTAATTTTACAGTTTATTTGCCTAGAACAAATCATTACAGATCGTGGTACTAGCTTCCAGAACGAGCTAGTTAGTAATCTACTCAAGTCATTAGGAATGAAAAAGTTAACCCCCGCTGCAACGGCCTTGTTGAAGTCACCAATCGTGTGGTAGGTGAGGAGCTCACCGCTTGTGCTAATACCGACCAAGACAGCTGGGCTCTTTATGTTGAATTTACTATATTTAATTATAATACAAGCGTCAACACCATTACTAAGTATACTCTTTTTTATCTTCTACATGGTGTCGAGGCAGTACTCCTTGCGCAGGTGAGTGGTGTAATAAATTATTGCAACGTAAGAACGCTAAAGTGAATCTGTTACATGTGCAACACCAGCAGAAAGCCCAATTCGATAGAACCCACAAGCCATGTACTTACACTACAGATAAACAAATGTGTAGGTGCGAAACTGATGCCGACAAAAAACCCTTGCGCATCGTTAGTGAGGCCCCTTCAGGGTAGTAGATGTTCTGGGCAACTCAACAATACAAATATGGGTGTACCTAAATTCTATGCAGTTTGTACTCTGTATACAAATCCCGCTTTCCTTATAATGTCATTCACTTATCAATATGTACATGTGCAGTGTTTTATGTATGTGTTAATATGAGACACTGGGGATGCCGATTGACGTGCCGTCCATTCATGCGCCGCCTCTGGGACACGCAGCTCATGCTCTGCTCTGAGCACGTGTTGTAACAGCATGGATCCAGCAGCGCGAGGCGCCTGCGTAGTCTCCCTGCCTGTCACACTGCTGGGCAATTGCTGAGCAACCGGAGGCATGGAGAAGGGGTTCCACCGCCACCAACCGTTGCCTATGTGTCATGTCCCGCATTTAGCATATCCGAAGAAGTCCTGCAGCCAGTTTCTATTAGCACCAGTGTGTGGGCGAGAGGTGCGCCCTGCGCAGGTGCGTCAGCGTTGCCATGGCAACGTCAACCACGAGATGAGCTGCTGCCGAGGAGTGTGGAACCTCCTGGCCTCGCTGCGTGCATGATCAAGGTCATGGCCGCAGTGTGCCTTGTTCTGCACTCACACACTTGCTGTCCTGCCAGTTACACGACCCACGCCAGTCCCGTACACCTCTCTCCCACACCTGCTTTACTTAAAAACGTACATGTGGCCAGTACCAGAATCAAATAGCTGTACGAATGGAAAAATACTGAAAACATGCAGGTAGTCAAACATGGTGTACTCAGAGAATACCATGGCAGATTAATCACTGTGATTTGCCAGTACTGCCAACTATTGACCACTTCGCATCGCATGTTAATTTAAAGGAAAACAAACCATTTTCTTTATTGAATTCAGAGCACTGGCTATATCATCACAGCAGTCTTATCTGTACTTCTGTTTTCTACTGTCACCTTGTTGATATCAATCATTCTTTCACGAATGACAACACCACAGTAAGTATGACAAATACAAGGAATATTATAAGCTGAATTTCATGCAAATACTGCAATTCAGCTACATGGTACGTCCAGCACAGTCGTCGCGTAACTAAAATGTGTAAGTATGTGTGTGAACAAGTGATGTTCTTCAGCACTTCATTAAGCACCTTGGATTTAAATTAAATCATTTTAGCCAAGCACGGGCACAGCTGTCAGGCCCAAAGGAAGGGACAGGTAGGTCGGACCCTAGTAGGGAAATTTTTGCTTTCTCTTTATTACATGATGCCCATTGGGTCTTTATGGTGCAACTTACTTATTGACACTTCTACTGAAGTGCATGCCTCCTGGCATTATGATAATTTTTTTTTTTAGATTGAATCATTGAGTACTAATACCTACTAGCAACATTTGTTTCCTATTAATTAAATACCTCAAGCACAGTCTGTATCAATGATTGTCAGGGTATTTTGAAAATTACTGCATAAAGATATGACATATTATTTGTATGTTAACTCAAATTAAATTAATTCTAGATTATGTATTTCTTAATTATGTGTAATGTCAAATATATATAATATTTTCCTCTGTAAATATAAAATTAGTAAAGTATTAAAAAAACATTAGTTATGAAGGAATATGAGAATGGTCGTTATTTTACTACTCATGTTATGCATATTAGAAAGACCAGTATCTCCTATATAATTAAGTATTACTATAGTGTTGCCCAACAAATTCAATGTCATCATCAAATAGTAATTGTCTTAACCACTAGTAAATGCTAATTCCAATTGTAAACTCTCTGTCATTACAATTTTTAATCGCATGTGAGAAAGTGAAATCTAAAGATTATTTATTAACGTTAATCTCTGTCAACTGCTCACTGAATAAACTGAACTTTTCGCAGCATATGTGCGTGTGTTTCACTGCAAAAAAAAATCTCGTAACGAGTCTGAACAATTTAAAGAACAGTGCGACATACAAAAATGACAGTGTTCCAGAACTGTGTTAACAAGTATGTGAAACATTCTTTGAAGTGATAATTACACAAATTCACAACGTGTCTATGGCACATATGTAAACTTTCGTTACAACTGTACAATTATATATTGATGTTACTTCCCTCTGTGGATTCCTACGGAAATATTGTTACTGTAAAGAATTTTTCAATGTCTTGTCATGTTCAGTTAACTCTTTATGTCTAATTACTTGTATGTTTCTGCATTTTACCACATGGCACTTGCAGTAATTTATATCACAACTGACTAATGAATATAATTGTAAGCTAGGCTATAATTTTATGTTCTGCGTACACTTATCTGTGCTCTGTCAAAAAGAATTTTAATCACTATATCAGACAATTCACTTTCACTATGTATAAGCCAGGCGGTAACTCGCCACGTAAGTATTCCTGACAACGTCGTTGCTGACAAAGATGGCATGACTCATCAGTGCTACCAACCAGGTAGCATTGCATACCTTTCATACACGTATTTTCCATTCTTTAGCCATTATTTACTACTTTAGTTTTATGAATCCTTTTTTATTGCATATATTTCACGCCTTCTAATCAAAGTCATTGTTGTATTTTCTTATTGGTACCATTCAGAAACTTCAGCCAGCAGGCTTACTACAATGTGAAATTATCAATTTCTTAGTGTAAAATTTTCCTGGCGTATTGTAGACAGCACATGCGTGCACATTCAAATATCCTCTTACCTATGTCCAGCGCCTAGTTTTGGGGGTTCCTTTTATTTTAACGTTAAATGTGGTGGGGGATATACTTCCTTCTGTCCAGTGGTCATGCTACACAATGTGCGTAGATATTACAAATTAAGGTTCAATCAACTTGTTCATTATTTTAATATATTCCTTATGTTTTTCCCTGCCTTGCCATTAATCAAAACCTACCTTTCAATTTTTTTAACTTGAGTGTTTAAACTGGATTGTAAAACGCACCCTCAAATTTAGTTTTGCGTCTCCGATACTGCCATTAAATTCAAATCATGCGTGCCACCGTCTGTCTCCGTTCGTTGCTCCTGTGCCTCTAAACTCCATCCAGGATGGTTCCATGATATTTCTGCTGCTATTTTTGACGAAGGGGCATTGTAGCAGTCACCTTAGGGGCTACACACATCTCACCTAAGGTACAACGGGGTATAGCAATGAGAGCGAAGCGTAATGTTATTTTATCAACAAATCCCCGTGACCCACTGTGGCAAACTATATAAGTTGAGCGCATATCCCCCCTCCCCCACGGCTTATCAGTGAGACCAGTGCTGCATTGCATTCAGTTGTCGGATTCAATGAGAGAGGTATCGACGAGGCTGAAGATGAGGGCAACTCTGCTATCTAGCCTGGAGGAGCTCTTGGCCATCTACGGACATTTCTTATATGATGAGTATAATCCGAGTTGGCAGTTAGGCTCATGGCTACCTATCGATACCCCATTAATTAGTTTCACTCAGATCTTAATTACTTGCTGGGACAGGTATAGCATGTCAGAGTTTTGGTTATATTAATGTTACAAGGCACAAGCGTGCTGCAATATAACGATAGCATCAGAGTAATCACCCTGTTTCGTACATCGATATTGAATTGTTGTAATAAATGTGTTTGTGTTGAGAATTCCCTGTTTGATTGATTCAAGCCCATCTGGTTATGCACCCCCCTTGAGCGCCTCCCCTTCACATTGCATTAACGAAGAATATATGAATAATTACCCTTAAGGGAAGAACTGAATTAGGAGTGACAAGTGTAACAAGAGCTATGAGGAAGGGGAGACGTTACACTACGTTCTTCAACAGGATCAATTTATGTAATAGTCGGAAAGCTGCGAAGCCAGGAACATTGCTTTGCTAATGTTTTGTATAGTTAACATGGGGTATGGGGACTCTGTTTCATTTACACTCTCATTTTACGACACTTCTACCAGTTCTTGAAGGTCTTCCTCACTTAGCTGAGCACTGTGACAATATAAGTTCTTGGACTTTGTGTGGTTGCATGTCTTCAAGACCTTCACCTTTCAACTGCTGTGCAGCACCAACAATGCGCATTACCTCAATATCAATGGCTGGGAATCCTTGAAAATTTTGCACTGCCTCCGGCTAAAGCTTATGCCAGCATGCACTTAGAGTACACTCGTCCAACGACTCCTTTATCACAGTGATGCACTCAGCTATGTCGTAGTTTTTCCAGCACTGAAGAACAAGAAGTGTCGGATCCTTGGTCATCATGTTCATGATGCGGGAATGGGTGCTTCTAGTGTAATAACACTTGAATGCTGCTATTATGCCTTGGTCTAAAGGTTGGATGAGTGATATTGTGTTTGGAGGGAGAAATACAACCTCAACATTTGTATTGGCGAATTTCGTGCATCTGGGTTGCCTGGTCCGTTATCCAGAATGAGAAGCACTTTGAAAGACAGATTTCATTCTGCGAGATACTTTTCCACTTCTTTCACAAAGTTTTTGAACCAGTCAACGAATATTTTGGCAGTGACCCATGCTTTTAGATTTGATCGCCAGAAAACAAGTAACTTCCTTTGATATTTTCAGCAAGAGCCTGAGGATTTTGCGAACGATAGAGCAACATAGGCTTGATCATGCATGTCCCTGCAGTGTTCTCACACAAAAGCAATGTTAAACTGTCTTGTGCTGCCTTTGATATAAATGTGCGGTTGGGCATTCGCTTCCAATATAAACCTGTTTTGTCTGCGTTAAAAACTTGTTCTGGCAGGCAATCTTTGTCTTCAATTATGATGGCATTAATTTCCTGTTGATAGTTTGCGGCCGCTGTGTGATCTGCTGAAGCTGCTTCACCAACAAGAGTCAAGCTGTGAAGGTTGTCTCGTTTTGAATTTCTCGAACTACTCCTTAGTTGCAGTGAATTTCAGTTCTGTTTCACTAGCAGTTCCTTCCCCTGAACTTGTTACTAGGTGAGAGTAGAGGCGCACAGCTTTCTCACAAATTATTGGACTCCTGAATGGCATATGTTTTTGTGTCTGATCTTCCATCCACACAATAAGGGCTTTTTCCATTTTTTCCAGGAGGAAAGAAAGTTGCTTACGCAGAACTCTTCCTAATCGCATCTTCACTCTAGACTTGTTTATCCCTACGTGTCTTGCTACAGAAGCATAAGTTTCACCACTCATAAGTCGGGTCAAAATATCCACTTTCTCTGACAGTGTCAAAACGCTTCTAGCTCGTTTGATAGTTTTATCAACATCGCTACTTCCGGCATTCTCATTCACCCGGGTGACTGCTCCGAATAGGCTGTCATGTCTGAAATATGCCGCTGATTTTACAGCAAGAGAGGAGAGATGATGGAAGTAAAAACCACACGGAGGGTAAGGCAGAGGCAGCGGTACATGACTAGGACAAAGAATTTTCACTGACACGGCCTGCAACTCCCCAACCCCAAAACACCCCAGTCCCCTTCTGGCATAAAGTAATTTATTTTTTCACTCTGTTTGGGACAACCAGTGTCTATGATAGAAGCTTGAAAAATGTACGACCACTAACATCAGTAATGGCTAGCTTTCCATAGACTGAAAACCATGGATAAATAGAAACTTGTACTGTTGTTGGAGAAAATTTCTACAAAAAAAATCTGCACATAACTGAAACTGTGGTTCATGTTACCCGGTTGGCGAGGGATTACTGTACTGTATGTCTACAAAATCAAAAATTTTAACTGGTAAAATCTAGAAATTTCATGTTTTTTTTAATCTGTAGTACAGAGACCATGAGATGTCACATGAGTTATAAGTTACTAGTTACCAAAATATACAACACTTGTAAAGAGTGAATGTTGAACATTTTGCTAGTGGTAAGTTTGGATTTCGTCAGGTCATTGCTAAGTCTTATTCTAGTAAGCGACAATTAATTTTTTTTCTTGGTTTATTCTGAAGCTGCATGCTATATGTCACATCACCTCAGTGAGCACCCTGACTTAAAATACCACCAGTCACCACATGCGTGTTGTAAGAGGAAACTAATTGGGATGCGGTCAGGATATATTTGTCATATTTTTCTGTCCACATACCCAGGTCCTGTCAAATCTTCCTTCTCTACAGCATCATCTCTGGCAAGAGGGATGTCCTCATCACTGTGGCACAATAGGAGATTGGAGGGGATGGAGTAAGGTAGATCACTGCTGTGCTGACAATGACTAGGTATTTGTCTATAAATGGTGTACAGTATTTTAATGTGACTGTTGCCACAAATGAAACAGAACAAAGTGACAAACTTTTCTCAGATTTGTTGAAAATGCCATATTCTTTCTTGCTGTATTAGATTCCAAAAGCCTATGCCGCTCGCTGTATTCCCTATTCCTTCCAACCCTGGAGGTTCGTGGGCAACAGTGATTCTTGTAGCACATGGGAGCATCAGGGGTCAACCACCAAAACGTAAAACCCCTAAGACCAAATAATCCCCACGTGCACACAGCTAAATGACAACACAGTGGGTGATTACTAAGGTTAATATCATACAAAATGGCCTAAATGCTTTCACAACACTCTTAGCAGGTATAGTCTACTTCTGTAGTAAAACAAAGGTTATTTAACATAGGTTAAGTAAAAGAAATCGTTATTAATGATTTGTGGGTTAATTAAAGGGAATCATTACTTTCACAAATAAAAAAAAACATGATAAGTACATAAAAAACACTGTAGACATACACTCTTTTATAGAATTAATATAATAACTTTTCCATTTATGTATTATCAAGTATTTATCTAAATTATTGGGATCCCGAGATCAATGAAGTTGTGCAAGAAACCATTTTAGCTATTTGTAACATGCCAGTTGAGAAGTACAGTTAAAATCTTAATATTTTACACATTCAAAGCCTTTTGTTTTAACCAATACATTTTTATATCTATCTTCCTGAATCGAAAGTTGAAGAATGTAGCAAAGTGAAGTTTCCCAAGTTTAGGAATGCAGGCAGAGGCAGTTTTTTTTTTCTTTTCACATAATTTCAGGTTAGTAAAATTTTTTGTTTAATTTAAATAATGGCCTGAACGAAGAAACAGGAACATGTCTGCAGCATTGGATGCTCCTGGCAAAGTAGGATAACAATATATACATGTCGGAAAGTCAATGGATATGAGGATTCGGCTCGCCACGCCTTACATTCTAATGCCTCTAAACGGCGACCGCAAAAAACACATAATAAATGGGGTAAAAAAAAAGTGCCACAAAAAAACAAAGAATGTGGCGCATAAACGGGGCTACAAACTAAACGTACCAAAAGCGGCGGAAAAGAAAATTTAGCAAGTAATCATGAAGATTTTCCTTCTTGAGACCAGAAAGTAAGTGTTATCACGACATGTTTGTTAGGTGAACAAGAAGGAAGTCGTGGCACCCGGAAGTGGTCCTAGCCAAGAGTGAGAATCAAAATACAACATGGTGCAATAATTTCTGTTGAAACAAACTCGCATATTATAATAATCAAGCAATAATATATAAACATAAGCAAAAATATTTTATGGATGTAATTTCTAATTAAATTGTCATTATTGACATAATAACCGTTAATAACACACACAATCTTTTTGCTAATCTAAATGTTTCACCAAATTCCTGACATAAATTGTCATTGCTGTAATTAATTTTTATGTTTACTGACACAAAATTTATAATGCAAATTAATAAAACAGTAATTATATCTGAATCATCAAAGAAATACTAGAGTAACCTACTGGGTCACATTAACAGTGAAGCAAGATTAAATAGCTGAACCAGACACAGGTTTTGCCGAAATTACTAAAATATTCCTAAGAAAACAGGAATACAAATAGCAAAAGTTAAAAGAAAACAAAATAGTGTGTGACGAAAGGTGGCACATTCCTGATGCGAAAATACAGTAAGACGTGGGCTGGAGAGGGGAACCCCAGTCTCCCTCCACATTGGTGGAGGTGGACTACCAGGGTCCCGGTGTGGCTCTCTCTAGGAGGCAGGCAAAGCTTCCTCTCAGCCGCTGATTCCACTGGAAACACTCCCGCCCTCAGGTAGAGGGTTAAGCACTTTCCTGCAGGGCAACACAGGGTGATGGTTGTAGAATGGTGTTGAGGGACTAGAGTACGTACACACACATGTCCTAGTTGTCAGCTTGGTGGTGACTTTGCTGGTCTGTCACGCCAGCTTCTCACAGGTGATGTTGACCTGCTGGTGCAGGGGCTCCTCCACCCTTGCTGCCATCTTCTCCCTAGGAGTCGAGAAGGCTGTTGCATCTCAAACTAACAGCCCTCTGCTTCAATGACCCATGCTTACTTGGGATGGTAGCCTCCATGTTCTACGAACATCTTACTAAAGACAAAAGTAAGCTCCCTGAGACCACCTACCTACTGTCGGTATTCTGTATCCCAGCAGATCTGGAGGTCTCTCTTCTGTGCAGACACCTCCACTAAGATATTCAGGTTATTAGCACAGGTAGGCAAGCCCACACTGACTAATTGGATTTGCATCCAATACTCTCTGCTCCTTGTAGCATATGCAGTTCCCCCTCCTCCAGCTGTGCCAATTGAAGTGTCAGCATATCTGTCGGAGGCTCTTCTTCGCACATGCTGCGAGCTGGAGCCTTCTGCCTCAGCTGCACTCTTCCACCATGGTAAAGTGACAAATCTAGCTCACTGTGTAATGATTGCGCAGTTTATGATTGACTGACTATGGCTTCCGTTTTTAGACTTCCAAAACTTGGGTTGTTTCCTCCTCCTGAGGTGCATTTATATGGTTGTCTCTTGCTGTGTTAAGTTCTTAGGCCTCTTGTTTTATGTATAAGTTCCTTGATAAATGATCAAGCACCTTAAAGCATGATGTGGTCTGAACTGGGAGGCGGTTTGGGATTCCCTCCTCAGACTATCGTGCTCCTCGGCACATCCTTCTGTTCACGATGCTGGTGTGCATATTGTGACGAGCCCACCCAGTTGTCAGTATTACGTGCAGAGGTTGGTGAACCTTTACTTGTCTACAGGTTGAAAACTTTCTCCTGTCGTGTGGGGTGAGGGTAAGCTCAGACCTTTCACATCTACATTATGCAGCTTTTCTGCACCATTTGTATAAGGCGAAGCCTCGAGCTACTCAACCTGAGTGCATTTGCTCTCAGCATGTCTGGGCACTGTATGATATTCCCCTAACTTACCTGTGCGTCATTACTGTCTATGTTGGACTCAACTTTCTGAACAATACGCACACCAAAACAAGAGAGACCAGTTAGTTTAATAGACCAGTATTGAATATGTAAACAACAATGTACAAGCAATCACTTCTCAACATCTTGCAGACAGCTGGGCAATAGGGACAACAATGAAATACGTTTTATGTCCAGGCAGGAATACCGAAGGATTTTGTCGTGGCCTTATCAAGGAAACATTACAGCATTTGCCTGGAGTGGCTTTGGAAAATCATACAAACCAATATTAGTATGACAAACCTTGACCATTCAAAGTGTGATACTACTGCATCACTTTGCTCATACATAAATACAGAATTACATGTAAAATAATTTTTCTAAAAGATGTACAATTTTGTTAGTGTAAAATTTTCATATTTTTTTTGTTCTCGTTATTCTTCACATATGCACTTGCACCAACACTTAATGAGAACATTAGAAAATTTGCTGGAAAACCTGGAGCAACTTCAATTCTTGCATTAACTATGTTGAATTTGCTGAAGAATAGTATGTTCTATGGGGTACAAGGTATTGGCATTGTTATACTTTTTTGTTTAAATAAATATGAATGTCATATGCAGATAAATGTTCAGTCTGCTGCACATCGAACTGGATACATGTCTTAACACTATTTTCTTGTATACAGATCTCCTTTCTAATTCACAGCATTATTTTAATCTACTGAATACTCAAGTTTTGCCTTCTTTCCTATTCCCCAACATTCCTTAGTTCCATGCTGGGATTACAATCAGTGCATCATCTGCATGTGCCAAAGTAGTGTAAGACTGATGCCTGTGGACATGTATTCTGTTTCACAAAACTACAAGCATGTACTAGTAACAATATTTAAGTATTTTGGTTTCATGATTGCACAAGCCCACTCTTGAAATAAATGTTCTATTTTTTACAAGACTAGAGAGCTTTGTAGAAATTTCTACAGGTTAATAATGGTGATAATTCAATACAAATCAAATTTCTCATACCCTGTTTTTGTTAATTATAAACAGAAATGTTTAGTAGCGATTCAGAAAAAGTGTAAACAAGCATGTAACAAACTTAAGTATCAATGTCGCAAGACCATTTAGATAAAGAGTGAGTATGTGTATGAATATTATGAACTTGTGGTAATTACTTGCTTTACACAATGTAATCTTAATGGCATTGCCAGGAGGCCAGTATCAGTCGTGGCTGTGTTTGTACAGTGTAAATCTACAGTGAACACGTAATAAAGATATGTTTGCTATCTCCTTTAATATAACAGTTGGATATGTTCAGTTACACAAAAATTTAGTAAGTAATTTTTGGAAGTCTAGTGGCTTCACAACAACAGATAAATCCTGGATACAATTATAATTTTCATATTTGTTATGTTACTGGAAAATTCAGTTTTTTGGCGACTGATGAAAGTAGATATAAAAAAAAAAAGAAAAAATTAACTTTTTCATAAATGTGCGTCACTCATATCAGCTAAAACAATTTTAACGTGGTTATTTTGTGTTTGGCTGCATTATAACATACTATTCAATTGTTTCAAAACAGTATTTTTTCAGTTCTTACCAATGTTAATTATTTTTAAATTCAAATAAAATATAACCTATATAAGGCCAAAAAGCCATCGCAGTCTCGAACATTCTATAATTTATCGGGCTTCGTTACCTTATCTGATAAAGGACCAAACAAGACATTTTTAGCTTCTCTGAGCTTCTTCTACAGTCAATTTGTCATTTGATTTACTTGTAAAATGAACAAGTGCACTTGTAGCAAAGAACTAGTATACTGAAACTTTTTAAACACAAATTACAAGTTCTTGTATATACTAGTGCTGTTCGTGAAACAGAATTTACAAATGCTTTTAGATAGTAGCACTTGTAACTAATAACTTGTGAACTTGTAGTTTTATGAAATGGGCTCCAGGAGAGGGCATCAACAACTGATAGCTCTTAGAGATATGGAATTAGATTTGCCTTGTCCTCTTTCCAAATGCTGAAATGTTTATAAGCCAACCTTTCACTCATGATGGAACTGCTCTCTTGGAATTGTGACGGATATCCCTGCACATCAAATGAAAGTGAAAACCGACGGTGCCATATGAAGTTGAAAAAATGTTGGCCGTTTATGACGCCTTACCTTCACTGTGATGGGGGTGTGTTTGACGAGCTCCATGCCTCACGTCCGCTGGGCAGGCCTGTTGGTCTGCAAGTATGGGCGCCGCTGTCGCCCCTGAAACTATGACTGCCTTCCCCTCTCTCGTACATCACCCTGACCACGTGACGCCAGCCTGGCAGTCATGCACCACCAGGGTGCCCCTTCCAGGACTTCAGATATAGTCGGAGTGAAGATCATTTTGTAATGTTCTAGATGATTTCAAATAAAATATAAATTCAGGTGTCTCGCCCAGATTCGGGGAGACAGCATAGGGTTTTCACTTGGGGAGGAACTGCTGTTCCGTCAAAATTTTAAAAGGGAGGGCTTTATGCCATTTTAGTTAATTATGGTCTAAAGCAAAATAATTATATGTAACCTGCATATAGCTGGAAAGAGATGCAATTTAAAAAATGTAGATTTTGGGGGAAGTTTTAAACATAATTAATTTTGATACCCTTTTATACTAAATGTAATAAGTGGGAAAACTATATTTTTATTTAACGTTTATTGATTGTAAAATTTTGGGGAAAAAAAATGTAAATGGTTATAGTTTGATTAATAACCAAGGCAATGAATAATTTTCAAACCTTTTCACTGGAACCATCCCAAATCCTTCTTTTGACATCATTGGGAGGGTGGGGGGGAATCTCAGCAGTTTTCCAACTTAAAACACCTTCATTCAGTAAGCAATTGAGACAAGGACCTTGTCCTGTATGTGTTGGCAAACATCATCACATAATTTTTTATCCATTTATTCTTTTCACATTATTTAAAATAGATCTTTGAAACTTTGCAGGGTTGAATTTATCAAAGTATCTAAGTAATTTGTGAAGTCTGCACAGATGTACTTGGTATGTTGTTTAAAGCAACATGCCAGTATACCACGACTAAAGTTACTCAAAAGATGGGTTGCTAAACATGATCTCTTATGTGAAAAAGGTGGCAGTCTTTGATTCATCAGCATTTCTTTCTTATAAAATTCTACTGTTGAAAAGAGGCCATATTTCCATTATATATGACATCAAATCTTTTTAATATTATTTCTGATGGATTTAATTGTAGAATATGTAAACCTTTTCTCTATTTCAAACTACACATGACAGTGTCTGCATTTTTAAGCAGTCAAGGCCAGGGTCACAAACTATGACACCCAGTTTCCTGAACTGTATTAAGTCTTGTAGTGGTTCAGATTTCGTGGAGTCAACAGTAAGGAAATATTCTAAAATCTGTTAGAAATTTTTCTTAAGTCTGTAATCATTAAAACAGTTGCTGGGAATTCACAGGAGGTTTGAAATTTCTGGCCTCGGATCCCAAATCAGGGTATCTCTTAAAAATATCTGAAGAAGAGTTTTATGTAATGATATTTCATCACATATGAGAGAAACTGTGTGGTCTTAAACACATAATTGTGACACTTTCAACTTAAGTAGCTTAAAAATATTGTCATTTATGCCAGGAGCTACTGACAAACATTTTAGTCACAAACGCAAAGATCTCACTGTTTGCATCACAGGAAATGTGCATGCCTTTGGTGAACAATAATAAATAGTAGATGTGAAGGTTTTTTCATTATCAGTGTAGCACTGCCCCGCGTCTTTCTTCTTTTAGTTAAGCAGCTATAATGACCAAGATATTCAATTTTTTTATCAACTTGCACAGTCTGCAAATTGTTTTTGGGGTCGTGGTAGCTTCTGTTGTAAGAATCTCATTTAGAAATTGGGCGATGCCAGCATTACATGTTACCTTGAGTATTTTACATTTAACGCTGTTAGTTTTTTGTTCAAACTGTGTGCTGTGAACACTTTGGTCTTTTCTTTTAGGAAATGGAGTGGTAACTATCAACTTATTACCCTTTAAAGTATTTTTTTAAGTGTGTTTGACTGGGAGATTTTGAACTATTTTATACCAGGTCGCAGGCTAGGCCACAATCTGTGAAGCAGAAACTCAGGAACATGGGAATGTGTTTACATCTCATGGCAAACACATTTACCGAAAGATCATGATGTGACGGTCAATGACATGGGTTTGGACAGGAACCATGTGTGTCCAGTCACTCAGGGGAATATTATCACTGTGTTCCCCATTGGCTTGGTTGGGATACCCACAGTTGATATTTGTATGTGTTCCCTCCTTTGTATCTCATGACAAAGGATAGGTGTAAGTAAATAGACGAACATAGTAAAGTTAGACTTAAAAATGAAGTCATAACAAAGGCCTACCATGATATGCAAGCCTCTGGACATTCATTTGTAAAGGTTGGTGTCACAGGAACCACATCTGTTGACATGAAATTAGGGCATGGTATCACTGTGTACGCCTTGGGCAATGGCATTGTGTAAAGGCAAGATATGCCTACTGGCATACATTTGTGAAGGCATGAGGTGAGCAGGAACCACATCTGGCTTCTCCTTAGGTGAGGGCAAAAACCAAAGTGTATCTCGTGGTGCATTTGCATAATCATCCCTCTGCATTTATCCTTGCTTGAGACCGGCAGCACCACTGGAAGAGTGATGCAGGCTGTATTACGGTTGATGTGTAATGTGTGTTGTAGGCAAGTGAAATAATGTAAGGAATTGGGTTTTGTAAATGTCATGAAAGAAAATAATGTAACTAACCATTGACATTTTAGATGTTGCAAAGTGTAATTTTCAATACATTTGCCAGCGCCCGAAACACACAGAAGAACCTTGATGGTGGTGAGTGGAATTGGAGAGACAATAGGTAAATTGGAAGGGGAAGCAAGTGCCAGCGAAGGATTTGCATTTACTCACGTACCTCAGGATAAACTACATTGAGAGTTTAGTTATTGTGGTGAAGTTGCCTTGGCAGGTGTATATCAGTTAGTTTAGCAAACACACAGATAGCATTAAATCATTTAGCCCTTGAAAGGGCAAAATACAATTGGCAATGACAACACAGGAATTTCATTGAATGTTAGACGGGAAACTGCAGTCTGCTGAAGTAGAAAGGATAACCATTTTTACAAGCAATGAATTTAATGCAGGGTTTCACAGCCAATTCCCCTTTGAAAGACACAATGAACATTTTTGCTTCAATGGTGTAGTTGCAGAGGCCCAACTGTAACCAGACATGTTCCATTACATACACCATGTGTTGGATCAATGTTTGCAGATCAGCATAATGACAGATCCAATGACAAATTGCAGAGAGTAAAGAGGAAGGGTGGGTAGCCTCTGAAACAAAGTAAAAATTAATGTACTGTTAAAAAATATTTCACATATAAATGTAATTGCCCATTACCAACACTCACATAGTCTTAACATGTTAATGATGTGAAATTGCAGTGCATTGTTGAATATAAATGCAAAAATATGGGTATCTGTTTTAAGCTGTGGACATCTGAAAGGCAGGTAGCCCTGGACATAGTAGAGTAATCAATAATAACTAGTAAAATTACACATTTAGCAGTAAGTACAATCTTAAAAGAGACACAATTAGATACATTTTGATTTACAGTCATCACTATGATAGAAAGGATCAATTTCATCATAACTAGCACATCCTTCATGGGCCCAACCATCACAGTCTTTGCACTGACTCCAGTCGTCCTCAAAATCTTCACAACATATAATGCAGACAGTCATTTCTTTATAAAGTAAACTTGGTCCTTTTCTTTTGTGGCTCCATCGAAGAACTCGTAGAAAGTTTTCTCGTGCACTTCTGTATTGCAGTTTTAGACTTCTTCTTATGGCTATGCTTATTTTTACTGTATGAAACTGTTAGTTATGATTCAATTAAATTTTTATATGGAGTGGCTGTGAGAATTTCACTCTTCTGTGACCTCAGTTTCCTTGCTTTATATTCTTCTCACTCGCCTTTGAGAGTGGTGATAACCTGTTTAGTGAATTTTGAAAATTAGAGTTTTCAAAGTCCTGTAGTCGGTGACTCGTGGTTTGGGTTAAACACAATTGAATGCTGCATGGAATTTTCAACAGCTCATGTTTCCTTTGTAGTGTTCTCAGTAAGACGAGAACATTGAACTTCAGTGTTAAAAGGAACTGCTTCAGAGTTCAATGTCTTTCTGTCACATTGCCTGATGATATGGCTTGGAGAAAACAGCATTGTGTGGTATAGGTTGTGGATCATGCAAAGTGGTTTTAGAGTTCTGATGATTATTGTGCTCTTGAAGTTCGAGTTTGGGCCTACAGTGTTTGTCGGTTGGAAGGTCTCCACAAGGCAGTCTACTGTTGTGGCAAATATTTTATCAAGGAAGTTTTTTTGTAATTGATCTGCTATCCAATGCAGGATATGGATTGGTCATCATAAGACTAGCTGCAAAATCAAGATCGCTGAACACATTTGGGTTTATTGGATGAATTCCAGTGCTAGAAATCCCATTTACCGTCTCTTCCAAACTACAAACCTTGGTGTATGCATTACACACAAGTCCAGCAATATCATAGTCATCACAGAAGAAATTTTTGTCATCCAAAGTGCACATGTTTCGGCGTATGCACCCTTAAAGGGTTTCATAAATGTGCGGTCTAGGTGTAGTAGCTGGTGAGATATATGGGGTGGCATGAGCAAACATGATAACTTCAAGTGCTCTATGGCTGTAATGTCCATCAATGATTAACAACATTGGATTTTCTTCTGTTGGATGAGTTAAGTTGTAACAGGTTTCTGTCCTGTTCTCATTGTAGCCTCAGTAAACACCAAGGAACTAGCTCAGCGTGAGTTGGAGACTGAAAGTTTGTTGATACCAGGATTGCCAATAAAAAAAAGTTAACGTCTGCAGATTTGTTGTCTTGGTAAAATAAAAAATTATCACTCGTAGCTGACAAAAAAAAAACCAAGACAGAATGGCAGCCATCATAAAACAAAACTTCTCACTTCAAGAGTTACGAAAACGAGAGAGAATCGTTACTTTTCTCTCCCAGCACCCTATTGACGACTCCTTGCACCGACGGAAAATAAAAGTAATAGATATTTGAACTGAAATGTCCGAAATACAAAAGAAGGTTAAACTCGCGGGCGCTGGTCGGTGTGAGTAACGTGAACACTCGTTGCAGGCTGACAGCTGACAAATGATCATGCTGCGATACTGTTGTGATACCCGAGAAAGGTCATGCTTCCCTATATATTGGTATTGAGCAGTCGGTCATATCAGCTGAAGGAGACCTCTGTTATTTTCCTAGTATCACCATGTTGTGGCAATATTTTTAGTTTACTAACCCAGTGAAAAGGAAAAGATGCGCTATCATCCTATGATGTCTGTTGTTGACGTCTGTTACTACTGATGAAATAAGGAAAGAAAAATAACATTCGGAAAAACAAAAATATATAGAATACAAACAAGTTGTCATTGCCACGACCTTTCAAATATTACATGAATTAGTATCCTTGACTGAAATATAGACAATTTAAATAAGATTTCGAAGAAACCTGTCACAAATCGAAATCTACCATTACACTATCACACAAAGTAAATTAATCATAACATGATACAAAATTTCGATCTACATTACATGTATATTTTACAAGGACTCTCTTCTAAATATTGATAATATGTAGTATCATTTTCTCTAGTACTTGGACGTCTTGGCCATTGATTTGTCCATTCTGTACTAAACCAAAAATTTTATAACCATGTAAACTTAAATTTTGAAAACCAAAACATTCAAATCTGTTATTATGATTACAATATCCTGTATTTAAGATACTATCTGCAATCATAATCAAAAAAGGTACTTTTATAAGCACTAGGTGGAGATACAGCTTCCAAAACATTTTTTTTTATCACTAGCTAAATTTAATACATCACATAAATTTTTTTTAAATACTAAAATTGCTTCTTTATTGATATTAAATTAATAATTTAATAAATCTGTTACCCATTCATGTGTTTCATCAAATGGTTCTTTTATAGCACTAAATAAAATTTTATTAGGTTTATATATTGCATGTTTACCAAATACGTAATCTTCAGATTCATTATATGTAAATGAATTAATAATACATTTCACAGTTTCTAAACTTTGATTTAATACAATTTTAGACACATTTACCAATTTATCTTGTTAATGCCACCATAATGTCTTTCTTAATATGTAGAATGGAGTTACTATACATTAAAAAAATATGTGCAAGAATCACTGGGGTTATTTTTTTTACATGCAACAACTCATATTACGAACGTCGTGTGTCATTCCTTCCTGCCTCTTCAAATTCACCAATTGTGAAATTTCGTGAAGGAGTCTTACTACATACTTGTCGATCGCTGTCCTCGGAGCTGTCATGTTGATGCTTCCACATCTCCTTCGTTGGTACTGATCATATTTTCTATGTCGGGAATAACTTCAACTGTAAAAGAGTTGGTGGCGGGAATGTGCACTTGTACACCCGACTTGCGCTTCTTAATGAAATAAAAGAAGAGATTTCGGTAGTACTGTGCGTCGAGCTGCTCTGGTCGTCGGATAAATTTGGGAAGGCGCTGCTTAACGACGATGTTGTCAAGTAACCGGGATCTAAATCTTGAAAAATTCCAGGGGCAGTGGTGGATAGCATGGAAATGTCCTTTTTCTTCTCCGTGTCGATACGTGAGGCTGAATCTGTCCGATCTGTTGCCAATTCCACTTTCTGTCGTGAAAGCAGGAGTCGAAAAATTAGACTAGTTCTCTGTGGTTGTAGTAAGGGACAATATCATTGACCTATTTCAACATATTCAGCCATTCTGTCCAAGTTGTATTGTCACTCAAATTCATGACTGGAGATGACCCCTGAAGCATTACCAAGATACGACTGATGTGTAAGTGTTCTGCCAGAAGCCCAAGGATCTATATCTAGTACATGACATGTGGGTGCAACTATCTGAAAGAAACCAATGATAATATCTGCTGAAAAGGAAACTGTTTTTTTTAGGTTTTGAAGATTTGAGTTTTTTACCTTTATCTGTTGGTTGTGGGGAAGGTAATCTTTTTCTAGGTGAAAATAATAACTGTGTTTCTTGAACATAAATGTCTTCAGTATCAGACATGATGCAAAGGCAATTCAATGTAGGAAAATATTTGGAAATACAATTTTTATGTAGAAAAGCATCCCGTTGATCCAAATCCAATGTGAGTACTTGTATTAGGAATATTTGCAACAAAAGCTACTACAGGTGAAGTATAAGGAAGAACTAGCGAGTGTGCAATTTGTTCACCAGCTAAAATGTTGATCAATGGTATACAATGTTGTAATACTATCCATAGTTGAATTGAGTACAATACAAGTGAAAACTCTAACATATACACAAGTATTCACAAAATTAGTTTCAGCAGAAGGATCATTTGATTGTACAGGATAAATTCCAAAATAAAATGATGGTTGAATTTTGAGATGGAATTGCAGTCCAACCTTGATACAATAGTACATTCACATCACTGTAAAATAAATCCCATTACTTTATTCCACAAAGTAAATTAATATGAATTAGTTACAAAAATTTGGTGCACATCATATATCTCTTTCAAAGTCATTACAATGTTACACTGACTTTCAGTACCTGATTCATTAGCCACTGAATGGTTAAAATATTCAATACATAGTTTACACAAAATTCCCTAAAATTATGATCATCATATTTCAAAATATTGTTCGCAGTTTTTATATATTTTATTTGAAATAATTTTGTATCAAATTTTTCATGTTTAGTTTAAACCACACAGATTTAATTATTTTAAAGTTTCTATTTTCCAGCTAAAGTTGAGCTGGTTCCCACTACACATGCCATGTTGCTTCTAGGTTTGCTTAATATTACTTTAATTCCTTGTTTGGATCAGCACACAAAAAAAATTATATAAGGCTAATCCAGGCCTGCCCCAAAAACTATAAAAACTACTTCCATATTTTCTTTATAAACATCTTAATATCTAGGTGAGTGTTAACAAAAAGGGACTCAGACCTATCACCCAACAACTTACTCTTATTGCTAAGATCCAAGGACATTATACACACTGGAGCAACCTTTCCACACTTCATCTTTATGTTCTTAAAACTAAACACACATTACCACATCAACCTTTATTTGTTGTCAAAAAAAAAAAAAAAAACTCTTCATGTTAGTTATAACCTTTAATTTAACATACACTGTTAAATTTAAATAATTTCCATTTACTTCAAAACTATCCTTTTGTTGCAAAATAATTACATTCTTAAACATGGACGTCATAACAGGAGCAATATCAATAAAACCCAAGTTCACACTCCATCATTATACTAAAAGTACAAATTTGAATTTTGTTTTCTTGGTTTAAAAAATTTATCTGCAACATACCTCAACATTTTTCAAAATCAACATGTAGTACATATTAACATACAAGCAATCTTTCTTGAGAATGATCAAAATGCATTTACAAAATTAATAAAATGAATTCATAATGGTTTTCCATTACAACACAAAACATACTGTGCTTTGATTTAATTACAATACACCCTTACTTTAAATTATAATAATATAAAATAAAACACAGCATTATACACTTCATTTAAGCTTGTCATTCTCCAAATTAAATCTTTATGTTTCACCAATTACAAAAGTTAATACGTTATAAACTAACATAATAAAATAAGAACAAATTACATCACGTTTGGTTTCACTCTAAACTCAGGTTATATCAATTACAATAACAGGTACGTAGTTTATACCTTTACATGTTTACCATTATTATATAATTAGGACAATTGTGTCTCGTTTATACACACTGTCTTACAATTTCATGTTACTCTTAAACCCCAGGCCTGCAACAACGAAACATGCCATTTGGCATTGTGACGTACTACTGCTTCAACCTTATATGGCCTTTCGAAAAGTTATGAATCTGCTTATTTGCTAATGATGACAAATGGTGTGTGGCCACAAGTACATCACCAACTTTGAACATTATTGGTTGGATATTCTGATCCCACCTTTTCCGTCTGTGCTTGGCTTTCAATTCCAGCCTTAGTGAGGCAGCAGTTCTCATATTTCCAGCATCACTTATGGGAAAATGTTGCAATACGGTGTTAGGTTTATCCAGATTCATAAGTTCGATGGGGGTAGCACCTGTACTTTCATACCAACAGCTATTTATTAATTGTTCCACATCTCGTACTATCACAGCCTATTTGCTATGGTGTTCATTACAGTATGTTTGAAACAATTCTGTCATAACCCGTTCAACTGGATTTGTGGCTGGATGGTACACTGTGGTATATCCTAACTCAATCCCAAAATGGAGGTGAGTGCTTTCCACTTATCACTAAGGAATTGTGGCCCATTGTCTGACCAACCTGTAGTATATAATAATCCATTACGTTTTCAGTGATTACTTTGGCTTGATTGGATAGTTTCACAAATTTAGTGAACATATCAAGAATTACAAATATGTCTTTTACCCCCCCCCCCCCCCCACAACTTTTGGTAGAGGGCCAAAGAAAAACAAATCAACACACGCTATCTCCAATGGCTCTGTAGCCAGCACGACCCATCATCCGTTTACATTTCCTATTGGGTGCCTTTGTGTTAGCGCATATTAAACACAACCCTATTATTTTAGCTACATGTCTCTAAATACACAAAAATGTTGTATGTACTTTACTGTTTTGGTAACACCATAATGTCCACACTCACTATGCATATATCCACTAATTTCTTTCCTGAGTTGATCAGGTATGCATAAAACCCATTTTGCACCAGTGGTGTCTATATATTTTGAAACAAATACTAATCCTTGATCAGAAATTTCTCTACAGTTATTTGTTTCCAATTCTTTTACTACCCTTTGGAGCGGAGAATCCTCTGATATTTCTGTTTTTAACTGTATCTACTCGTTTGATTTGGTCCCTCAAAGACAGGATTTGAAATTCCTTAGGCTGAGTAGCCTGTGTATCTGTCCTACCACTTGAAAGTGCGTCTGCTACTACCTTTGCCTTGTCAGAGACATGTTCGATACTCAGGTTGTACTCTTGTAAAGCTAAAGTCCACCTTGTGATTTTATCATGAAGTAGTTTGCACGTTCAAATGGCATAAGGCCTTATGATCGGTCAACACAGTTGTATCCCTGACATAGATATATGTACAAAATATGATACTAAGCAATTCCTTTTCTGTGATAGTATAATTTATTTCTGCAAAATTAATATGGATATGTTCCCCTTGATCATTAACATGGCACCTTCATCCTCACAAGCTACGAAAAATTTCTTATCTAACCTGGGATGGTGTAGCATAATCTCTTTTCAGTCTCTCATTCCTATACTTGTCCCTTTTGTAATAATTTTCTCAGAGGTGTACAAATATGACTGAAATAGATAAAAAAAATCCAACCAGTCTCTCTGTTTACGATTGATTGGATATGGGTAGCTTTAACCTTGTGTGGATCCACACGAATACCTTGAGGACTAACTAAATTATTTAGGATGCTTCTCTCTTTTTAAGGTTAGCAGTCATTTGGCCCTATCTCAATTTTCTAAATACTATGACTTGGCAATGTTCCTTAAAAGCTCTTGTAGCAATCAGAATATCATCGACATAAATGGTAACTAACTCCAAAACTTCAGGCCCTAGAACTTCTTAGAGTCCCCTAATGAAATGACTAATGGTAGCCTTTTGAAACAGTATCTCTTTCCTTGATAAGGAAAACCAGTGTAATGTCTTGACTGCTGCGCCAAAGGAATCTGCCAATATGAAGCTACCAAATCCATTTTTGAAAAATATTTTCACCCTTCAAATTTCTGTAATAATTTGTCCATTGGCGACTCCCCTGTGTTTTTTTCACAACTACTATGTGATTTAAATTCTCTGAACTATGCTTCTATAATGACTGTTTCCATCATGTTGTACAGCTGGTTTTAAAACATATGCAATTGGATATGGTGTCTGTATGAAAGGTTTGTGTTCTCTGATTTTAAAGTGGCATTCATATTTATTATTTAACCCTGGATAATTTGCAAATGCTTTATGTACATCTAAAATTCCTTTTCTTCTCTTGTTCCTCCTTGCAAAACAATTTTCTCTATCTCATCTTTTGTGATATACTCCTGTTCAATAAAATTACAACATATGTTAATCCTTACTGTGTCCTCATCCTTCAAAACAATATGCGTTTGATGAGAGTTCTCCAGAATTTTCTCTTTTCCGAAAGGAAGTTTGGTTCCCATTATCTCTGCATAATTTATGATAGCCTCATTTTCTCGTAACCAGTCTGCTCCCAATACTACAATCCACATTTACTTCCATGATAATCTGTTTCTGAACATTTTGATTTCGTAGCCCCCAAAATGGTAACATTTGACACTGGCAAAGTTGCTATAATGTGCACCTTACTTTTATTTAGTCTATTTAGGAATTCTTCAGATATATGTCATTTCGCTTCCTGAGTCCACTAGCATGTTTAGTTCGACCCCAATCCCAGTAATGAATCCCCGAATGTATGGCCATACTCCTCTTTTCCCCTTGTATTAAACCTTCGGTTGAATTTTCTTCTAACAATATTTTCCTCTCTGACTGCACTTCTGGATTTTCCTTTCCAAAATGTGAGTTATAATTTGTTTTCAGAATTCTACATTCATCATTCCCCTGTTCTACGAGGGAGGCATTCGAGGGCTGATCCTCCCTCCCTAAGCATTAAAATTCTTCTGCTGGTCCTGTCTCTTACCCCTTAAACCTACTTCACGTTCCTAGTAGGGTTACCACTTCCTCAACAGATTTAGCTCTCATCCCTAATATACAGTCTTTTATATGCCAATTAAAGTGATGAATGATATGAGAGATAAATCTTTCCTCCTTTGCCTATAAATAAAAACTGTAAAAAGTCATCCTGCAAATGGATTCCCCAATATTTATGTAGAAAAGCTGCCTTGGCTTCTGTGAAACTTGTCCATTCCGATTCTTTCCACAGTGCCCATTGCGAGGCTCTCGCTTCTAACCTATTCACAAAAAGTTGTACTTGTTCATCTGACCCCCACAAGGAATTAAATATTCTTTCACATTTATGAGTGAACTGTATTGGATTTGGTCCCTTGATTGTCTCCATAAAATTTAGGTATTTCCCTTTCAAAAGTAGTTATCTCATCGGCAGACAAAACCAAATCACCCCCTTTTGCTACAGAGAATTCTTGCCTCTGCAGTTGATTAATTTTCTCGTCACACTGCTGTTTACATTCCTGACTAATATTTTTTAAATGCCTGGCCTATTGCTGGGCTTTCCTGGAACATTTCCTCCACCTGCTGTACCTCCCTCTTTTGTTCATGAACTTGTACCCACACCCCATTATGTTTACTACAATTTTTTCATCTTGTGCCAAAATATTCTTAAACAATTTTACAACACTGTTTTCACATTCTATAACAGCCTTAGTGTAATCATGTACTGTACATTTATTACAGTTATTTTTACATGTTTGTGAAATGCTTCTTTAAAACCTGTGAATTTTCCTGTTGCAATTCATTTTTTTGCTCAGTCCTAAATTCACGAAACTAATTTTGAAACTCATACTGTTTAGTCCTAAGTTCATGAAACTGATTTTTCTGTTCTGTCTACAGCTGTACGATCACGCTTAGGCCTGTTTGATCCTTCATTTCCCAGTTTCCCCATTTATGTCTTCAAGATCTGAACCATTTAAATTTCCAAGGCCTAAACCTAATGGGCTCACTACCACATTGGACACGTTAAATTCTGTTTCCTGAGTTGGACTATTATTCTCAAAACCCAGAAAGTCCCCCCTCTTCATCTACTGGTGCTTCTTCCTTACTATCCATTATGAACTACTTAAATATTTTACCTGTGTTATTCTAATATTGTAAAAAATAACAATGAGTTACACAAATCACAGTAATATTAAGCTGTGGGAGATAATTGAAATGTTCCCTGTGAGTAAATTAAGTTCCATTTTGTACATAAATCATACACCACAATAGAATTGTTAACACTTCTGAGTTTAAACAGCCATTGAGTGCATAGAGGAGGTACGTTACACACCTGATTCTCTATGTTCGTGCATGAAGGAGGTATGCTACATACTGATTCTCTGTGTTATTGTATGAAGGCAGTATGTGCTATCAGATGTTTCATACCTCCTTCATGACAATGGTATTGCTGTTACTAAGTCTTCTACAGAGCTGCTGTCAGCGGCAATAAACAGACCAACACATACTTCCTTCATCCACGACAATAACTCATTGTTTTTGAAAATGTAACAGACCTTCCACTTACCCCTTCATACAGGTAGTCGATCAAAAGGGGGCAGATTTTTGCTTGCCCACATATACCAAATTTTAAAGCGCTATTGCTAAAGGTTTAGAAATGGCACACGAAAAGCAAAATGGGCAGTTGCCTTTGCCCCTCCCCTGCATAATCATCGAGGGAGGGGAGTGCTTTGAGAAGCGACCGTATTGGTTGGTTGCAGACTAATCCC
Source organism: Dryococelus australis (assembly GCA_029891345.1). Lineage (NCBI taxonomy): Eukaryota > Metazoa > Arthropoda > Insecta > Phasmatodea > Phasmatidae > Dryococelus > Dryococelus australis. The sequence continues at coordinate 352,473,300 of CM056995.1, forward strand.
TGTGTTTTCGGGATCCAAATATCTATAAACAAAATTAGATGAGTGGTGCAACTGACCCAAACTATGCTTAGGAAATCGGGGACAATTCAAAACTCCCCCCCCCCCCAAAACCCCCCATGTCCTATTTTCTCCCTGGGTGGTTGCAAAGAGGAAGGATGGGTGACACGTATAGAGGGGTTTGCCTACCTCCCTCTTATTTGTTTGGCTACAGAAAGGCCCCAAAAATTGTGATTTTGAGCAAGGAACTTCCGTTATTGATTTATTCGGCTTAAGGCATAATTCATTTTTAATCTCAGATAATCTTGCAGTGGTCTGATACGTTCCAATTTCCATGCGCCTTACTCCAGCAGTCATTGAATGATGTGCCTCTGCTTGTAGCTGTTGGATTTAGGCATAATGCACTTCAAACACATTCTGAGGTAAGGCAACCACAGTCCTGTATTTGTGGCTCAGGTTCGGTGCATAATTTCTTTCAAAACTGCTTTCTTGGAATTTATAAAATATAATTTTTATCCATTTATTCTAAAAATATTAGTTTTGAGTTATTTAAAATAGATCTTTGAAACTTTGCATTGATTTCTGGGCAGGGTTGAATTTATCAAAGTATCTAAGTAATTTGTGAAGTCTGCAGTAAAAACAGATGTACTTGGTATGTTGTTTAAAGCAACATGCCAGTATACCACGACTAAAGTTACTCAAAAGATGGGTTGCTAAACATGATCTCTTATGTGAAAAAGGTGGCAGTCTTTGATTCATCAGCATTTCTTTCTTATAAAATTCTACTGTTGAAAAGAGGCCATATTTCCATTATATATGACATCAAATCTTTTTAATATTATTTCTGATGGATTTAATTGTAGAATATGTAAACCTTTTCTCTATTTCAAACTACACATGACAGTGTCTGCATTTTTAAGCAGTCAAGGCCAGGGTCACAAACTATGACACCCAGTTTCCTGAACTTTATTAAGTCTTGTAGTGGTTCAGATTTCGTGGAGTCAACAGTAAGGAAATATTCTAAAATCTGTAATCATTAAAACAGTTGCTGGGGATTCACAGGATGTTTGAAATTTCTGGCCTCGGATACCCAAATCAGGGTATCTCTTAAAAATATCTGAAGAAGAGTTTTATGTAATGATATTTCATCACATATGAGAGAAACTGTGTGGTCTTAAACACATAATTGTGACACTTTCAACCTAAGTAGCTTAAAAATATTGTCATTTATGTCAGGAGCTACTGACAAACATTTGTAATGAAAACTTCACTCAACTACACAAACCCTTTATTTCACATTATGCGCCTGGAACACGCCTCAAAGCAAGATGGCGGCCTGTGAATATTTGTCCCTTCAAAAACGCGAGTGGTACACTGCGACTGCTGTATCCACATCAAAACTGTGTATATTATTCTATGGCTATTTCCTACAATAAAGGTGAACGTGTATCTAGCCAATGTCCAGTAAATAATGTGTCTGCAATATGTCGATTTTTATTTAAACATCTGGCCTATTTTTTTCTGAACAGTATTGGAGATTGTAAAAGTGTGTGAAACAATTTTGGTTGCAGATAAACTAAAAATAGAATTGTTTTGTGAAAGCTGGATTTTTCACTTAAGGGAATTCCACTACCAGTGAAGAGGCTCCAGAATATGGGCAGCTTTTGGAAAATAGATCATTCCAGGACTATGTTGAAATTGATAGTGAAGTGGTTACAACAGAAATTCAGTGTGTTGACTGTCATATAATGACACACACAATAAAACTGAAGAAATCAAGATACCCACCGCCAAGGATGCCCTTATGGCTGGCTCTTCAAACACTGCAAAACTATTTAACAAGTGTGTAAGATAGTGAGTGTGTCTTTGATAATTTGTATGCCCTAGAAAGGCAAGTCACAACAGTAAACAGAAGATTTCTAACTATTTTGTACAAAAACACGCTCAAAAGTATTATCTGGGTATATTTTAAGACCAGATTTTTTTATTTCATTTATATTAGTAGTGGATCATGCTTTATTTATTTTGACAAAATCTGACCATTTGTATGTACGAGTCAAATATTGATCTTTTTTATTTAATTTACATTGGCTATGTTAGTGGATGAAGATTCATTTAATTTAAGCCAGAATATGACAATTTTTTGTGTACGAGCTGAAGATTGATGTTATACAGTATTTATAATTGTATTTGAAGTTTTTTATTAATGAGAAGTGTTTAATTTCCTGTATTTCTCATTTCTTCTGCAGTACTCACACAGCACACGATCTTCTGTAAGGGTCCCAAATACATCCCGGACATTCAATGGATATCTCTAATTTTATTATGTTTCATGACATTGTGTATTATAATCATACAGAGATTATAATATATATATAAAATATACTGACAATGGTTTAAAAAAATAAAATTAAAGTAATTTTACAAGGGACATAATTTGTTGAATATCCTGAAAGTACGTCCACTGGATGTCCCGATAGAATATCCAGAAAGTTTAGTTTACAGACATTGTTAAAAGATGTACAGCAACAATTTGTACTATTTAATTAAAAAACAAAGAATATGAAAGATTTTACTGCGTAAATTGTTTTGGGTTACATAAAAAACTATTACTGTAGTAACCTACTTTTTTAAGGAAGTTTAAATTAGGAGTAAATCCATGTTTATGGAAATAATTACTATTTTATCACAATTGGATTTTGTAAAGTTTTTTGAGGTGCATAAATATTCAAAATTTATCAGAATAGCAATTAGGCCTTTTGGAGGTATTAGTTCATCTTCAGTTATCTTAGACACACTGAAGTTGTACCAGAAAAGGGAAGGAAATGTATTGACCCCACAGTTGTTTTGCCCGTGGATCAAGCATCAATAATTTCTTGCCATACTGTGGGTGTACTGGATAAATTTGTATTTCTGTTGCAATTAAGTTAGAGTAGTTATATACACCGGGTTTACTATTATAATGCTTATTTATTCAGGTCTTTTATAGAGCAATGTAGGCTATAGTCTGCGATTTAGTATTTCTGTAAACAGTACACAAACTTCAGTTGTCGACACTGACGCAGCAGCTAGGTTGTATTCCATCAGGAATAATTTTTAATATATCTGGTAAGTATATTGGCTTAAATGCAGTTTTAGATGAGGCAGAATCCATAAATATTTTAAATATGGGTTGAGGCCATACCACCTTTCATAAAATCACACTACATGATCCCTCAGAAATGTAAGGTGGTCATCTTTGTTTTTGTACTAAAATCTTGTGTAGCTGCTGTCTGAGATGGTTGGGATTTTTGGTCTTGTGATGTCTGGAATATTCTAGAGTTTTGGTTTTGAGATTTGTAGTTTCATTTCAATTATTTTGATTTGCTAGATTAATATTTTTTTGCCTCTGGACATGGGCATTCTGCTGTGCTAGCTATTGTAATCTCTTAAAAAGAAAAAAAAATACTGACGAAGGAAGGTTGCTGGTCCTCTTAATAATTTCTAAGAATGTAACTAACTGATAATCACATTTTTTTGTTAGGTCAAGCCTGTTGTGGTATTAATTCACCCATGTCTGCTACGCTTCAGCTGAACCCCCCCCCACGAGTTCCTTACAAAATTCTAGGTTAGATTAGTTTGACGAGTAATACCATTTTTAAGTAGTAGTCATTTTTAAGAATTGTGGTGCTGTGTAACATAATTGCATATATTTTAAGAACACAGAAACTTGTCCAACTTCTGAAGTTAAGGGCAAGATTTTGTGACATTCTAATATTCCACTTTAATATTCAGATGTGCAGCTTTTGTATTATAAGATAATTCAACAGTGGGGAGTTGTAGATGAAATGTAAAATTTCTTTCAAAATGCATTTTGATATCCAATTAACAGGCAAATAAAAGAAATGGATATATGCATGTGCCCTCTGTGTTCACTCGGCTCACGCTCTGACGAGTGGTATGCACCACTTTATGGGAAACTTAATTTTCTTGAGTACAATTGGACAGTGTTATGCATCACTAGACCAAGCGCCAACCCTTGAAAATGGAGATAGTTGCGTATTCTGGTGGAGAAACATCGGAAGTATGTGACAAAAATTCCTCATACCACTCCTACCAACAGTTGTGGAGAAAATGACGATAGACCATGTGCCAATCATGGAACCTTACATTCTACTAATTGCATCGCTAGTCCAAGAGCTACAAATCATCTTTACGTTTTGCATTACAAGATCAAGCGCCATCTGCTGGTGCTTGATCTAGTTATGCAAAAAAAAACTGCTGCCAGCCAACGTTTAGTTAAAATAATAATGAAAAAGGTCAAATGTGATAGCTCTAATAATTATGTAATGCTTTGATAAAAAAAAGAGGCTTGTTGTTGAAAAGAAAAACTTCAAAGAGCAAATGGCTTACTCTTAAAATATATGTGTAGACTATTTACCTACATATGAAAACCATGGATGCTGAGTGTGGCTTTGCAATGTTTTTTCCTTCATGGTTAATTACATTCTTCAAGCTTTTATTTCCATTGCCTTAGTTTTATCAGGTTATAGCCCAGCGATGTTTGGCTTTTGAGGAAAGTTGTTTTTATGTAAAATACGCTTTTATTTTTGACAGAAGGATACCCAGTCAGAATTGTAAACACCAAACGGAAATACGCAAAAAGAATGAACACAATGGAAATTCAGGTAACAAAAATGAAAGAAGTCAACTGGAACATCTGTAAATTTCAAATTTTGGTAGCAGCAGAAGCAAAAGGCTTTTAGATGTCAGGACAGGTGAGTAACATGCCTAATGAAGCAGGTAAGGGAAAGGATTTCAAGGCCAAGGAACTAATTGTCTTTAGAATGGAGGAGGAAACTATTGTTTATATTTTAAATTGCAAAACTTCTGCTGAAATGTGGAATAAGCTCTTGTCCACATACGAACAAAAGTCTGAAACATAAATTAATTTGCTTCATGAAAAATTCTTTAGTTTGCAATATGAACTAAAAGGGATAGCTGCTCACATATCTTCTGCTATGGATATTGTGACAAAACTAAAAGCCTTTGGGGACGAAATCTCAGACGCCAAGTTATTACGAAAATACTAATATCCCTTCCCAGGGAATTCAGACATTTTGTGTCCTCATGGGAATCTGTTGATTCTGTCAGACAAATGGAGAAAAGTAGGCTGAAAGATACATCTTGTTCACAAAATCAGGCATTGCTATTTGCAATAAAAGGAATCGCACAACTGAAAAATTGTTTTAAAATAAAACTAATGCAGCAAATAGTAAAAAGACTCTGACTTGTCACTTTTGTAATAAGCCAGATCACTTTAAAAAGGATTGACCTCTGGAAAATCTGAAAGTAGGAATACAAAGGGTGACGGTTTTCAAAAATGCTTTTGTTAGCATGGCCAGTTTTTCCAATTAAGTAGACCTAATCAAAAATGATATGTTTCACTTGGACAGTGGAGCCAGTGAGCATATGTCTGCTTACAAAGATTATTTTAGAGACTGCTCAAAAGAAATAAAAATAGGAGACGGAAAATTACTGAAGGCATTGGGTGTTGGTGATATAAATGTTGTTTGTCATGTAGCTGATAAAGAAATTCAGAGTGTGCTGAAAAATGTTCTCTCGTACCGGATTTGCAATTGAACCGTTTCTCAAGCTTTGGCTAAAGAACATACATTTTATCTAAACTAAACATTGAATGCTCTGTTAAGGACAAACCATTCTCATGTGATTCTTGTATCCAAGGGAAATAGCATCGTTCATCATTTCCACCGAGTGACTAAAAAACATTAGATGTATGTGTTATTCCGCACATTGATATCTGTGCCCCTTTTGAAACCAGAAGTTTTGGTGGATCAAAATATTTCCTTTTAGTGAAGGATAATTAATCTCATTTTAGATTTTTTTTTTTTTGTTAAATTCAAGTCTGAAATTCACACTGGAGAAGGAGTTAAGGCTATGAGATCAGATGATGGGACAGAAATTTCAAATAAATAAATGGAACATTACTTTTCATATGTGGGAATTAGCAGCACCAACTTTCGGCTTCGTATTGCCCAGAGCAGAAAGGGAAATAAGGACCTTAGTGGAAGCAGCAAGAACTATGTTAATCAAATCACGACTGGACAAGTATTTCTGGGCTGAGGCAGTGCATACGGCTGTTTACACAACTAACTTGATAGGTACAAGTTCAGTCAAAGGGAAAAATCGCATATGAATTGTCGTTTAAGAAGACCATAAAATTAGATCATCTCAAAAATTTTGGGTCAAGGATTTTTGTACATATTCTTGACCAGAAGAGAAAAAAAGTTAGATTCCAAATGCTGCAGGGTTTGTTTTCCTGACGAGAAAAAATTAATAGAAGCGCGTAATGTAGTTTTTACTTCAAAAAACCTAAAAATAACTGTAGTCAGAGGAGGGCTTACTGCGGAAGAGAAAACATTAGGGATAGAGTCAAAGGTGGTTGAGAACAGTTCTAGTAGAGGAGATTGTGGTTGAAGAAGCTAGGATGGATACAAAAATATTTGAAAGAATGGCGAATGAAGAAAGAAGACAGGATCATATACCAGGAAACATTCTGGAGAAACCTCAGTAACTCATCAGATGACTTGTATTATTTCCATCTAGAAGAAATCTCGTCACAGTTTTATGAAAGAGAAAATATCCAAGATCAAGAAAGAAGCCATCTACGTTCAATGAATTTGAAATCTGTCTCAAGAAGAAAATTTAACTTATTAGCAAGTAGTTTAAAGGACCAAATCGGGAAGAATGCAATAAAAAGAAATGGAACATGGGTTGAAGTAAGTCTATCAGAAGGAAAGTTAACAACCAACACAAAGTGGGTTTTCAGAAAGAAAAGAATATCGTATTGAAAGCCCAGCACGCCTTGTTGGTCATGATTTCCAACACGATCAAGATTTTAATGACATTTTTGCTCCAGTGGCAAAACTGCCAACACTAAGATATTGCTGTGAACAGGGACATGAAGAATAAGTCTACCTCAAGAAACCAGAAGGAATGGTCCTTTTACTCAAGAAATCCTTATATGGATTTAAAAAGGTCTCCAAAAAAATTGGAACTAAAAATTTAATAATTTTATGCTGAGGGAAGGATTTATGACATCCAAAGCAGATTATTGCTTATATGTCAAGAACCACGGCAGGGAGTTGAAAATATCTTGGTTTATATTGACGATATCCTAATCTTTTGCCAAGATTTGCATCTCAATGAAATCTCAAAAGGAAAATTCAAATATGCCTTTTATATGAAAGATTATAAAGATAAGATCAGTTATTTGGGTGTAAATATTATTCAAGATGTTTCGAAAGGAGAAATTGAAATTGATCAAGTTGACTACATAGAAGATTGTAGACCAACGTCAACCCCAATGGACCAAATTTTAAAAGTTTGAGCAACACATGCAGGAGTATCATGGGTCATTAATGTATGTGGTTTTAGGAACCAGATAAGATTTCGCATTTTGTCTGAATTTTGCCAGCAGATGCCAAAGTCGGCCATGTGAAGATCTTACCTTTCTCAAAGGAATTTAGAGGTATGTGAAAAGAATAATCAATTACAAGTTGGTTTTCAGCAAGAACTCTAACACACCTGTTGTAGAAGGTTTTGTTGATTCTGACCATGCAGGTGATCCCATAGACAGAAGGTCAAAGACGGGTTTCCTGTTTAATGTCCTGGGATGCACCATATCATGGAACTCATTAAAGCAGAAGTGTGTCAGTTTGTCTTCTACAGAGACTGAGTATATAACGTTAAACAGTGGAGTAAGTGAGGCCAGCTGGAATAAAAATGTACTTGACAACTGTCCTATAATAAACGAAGACAACCAGGCTGTTATGTATGTGGCTGGAAATCCAGCCTCTCATATAGACACCAGATTTAATTTTGTACGAGAAAAAGTCGAAAGTGTCATGGCCCCATACTCCCCTAAGTGAGCATCCCCAATGAGACAAGACAGGCTGTTTGGCGATGTTAGCCCCAGCCACATGATCCCAAAAGTGACGTTTATGAGGATAGGCGTCTCACTGTCTTCGCCCAAGGATTCCATGATGCCCTCAGTCAAGTCTTTCCCTATGATACTTGTGGGAAGGGTTGACTCTGATGCCTGTCGGATCCCGTGGATCAAGACGTCTGCACCGTAATCAAGTCCCATGAGAATCCGGAGGTGCTGATCTGTCCACGAGGCCCTGCTACGAATATCTTTTTTATAATCCAAAGAGAGTTGTGCAAGCAAGGACGTTATATCTGACCGGACGGCAAAGGTGTCAGCACTAAGCTGTGCAAACGCGCCCTCCGAGTCATTGCTGATGGTTAGGAGAGATACAGTGGTTCGGTTTGCGAAGTCAGAAGCACTTGCCTCCGTTCAGAACATCACAAAAATTGACTTGCAGAAGAAAGAAAATAATCTTCCAGCCAAAAGTGTAAATTTGAGATTTGCAACAACAGCTGCTCTCAACAGTGCTCGTGGTGTTACTGAAAAAGATGTGTTAGAATTCTGCATGGACTGCCGAAATGCAATGCAAGCTTTGTGCAGTAAGATGGTAGAAAAGTCATCAAAGAGAATTTTGTTTCTGGATCCAAAAATAGCCATGGACCCATCTATCTGTGACAGTCGCTTGTCTCTAATCCTGAGTTCACTAGTAGAAAATAACTGGTTTTCTGGTATCGAAGCAGACAGAATTGAGAGAGAGTTCAATAATGTTTGCAGTAGTCCATCATTTAATACCAAGTTGCTGATGATTCTGAAAACTTCACCCGTTTTTAAAATGTTACTCATACTTTCACATGGAAATGCAGCGCTTGAAAGAGGATTCTCCGTCAACAAGTATATACTTGTAGACAATCTTCTGGAAGAATCTCTTGTTGCACAGAGGCTAAACTTTGATGCTGTCACAACTGCTGGGACTATTTCATTCTGCTAGAAATGCCCATGATCGGTACACTGAAGGAGAAAACTCTGTCGTTAAATGCTGAAGTAAAGGCTGAGAAAGAAAGCTTGCATTGCAGGTAGAAGAAGAAAATCATGGAAGAGGCTTGCAGGGCTGTTTCAGCTATTTGATTATGATGTGAAAAACCTTCGGGGATCAGATTTTAATGTGGGTAGAAAAAAAAATTTTTGCTTCTACATGTCGAAGTGTGAAACTCATTTTTAAGTAACAGTTTGAAAGTTGATGAGACATGTAGTAAATTTACAGTGAATATTGAGATTTGATTGGTTACAGTGTCAGGGAAAATAACGAAATTTGGTTTGATTGCACACCCTGATAAAGAAAAAAATTAAAAACATTTTATCCCAGTAGCTTATATGCATAACAAAGATTAATTAGAATTGTAACAACATTCTAACTGGTAGAACGAAAATGAACAAGTAATTATTAACAACTTCAAAATATCCCACTGTTCTGGTTACCTCTGGTGAACACATAGCTTATTTTCTTGCTCAGAAAGGTGGAACTGTGACATTACCTTTATTTGACCAGAAATGATTGTCACATCAATACAGATTCAGTATCCTTTTTTATTTCATCTAACCATTATTAAAAACCAAACTGCTGAAGAATGTGAAAAAGCAGTTGTTATTTTAAATTTAAAACCCAGGTTTGTATATTTAGAAAACTAATTTCACCTGCTTTAAAGCTGTGGGGATATATGTCCAACTGCTACTGTATATTTTTATGGTACACAGAATAATAGGCTCTCAGGCTAAAAGGAAATCTCTAGACTAGAGGCTCACCATGTTGAATTATTGCTTTATTTCCTTGCTCCAGTTGATATTTTTATATAAAAATATCACTATAGGCAGTTGACAAATTATATTACCCTGCCGTGCAATTAGTTAAACACACTACTTAGATTTTAAACAGTCTCTTGCCTTTTTACAGGTTGCCGATATCTGTTGACTAAATTTGAAAGTATTTTTAATTTCTGTTGTCCCTATAATGAGACACTGATATGAGGTGAAAATGGAAATTTCATCATGGTGAGTGAGACCAAGACTTAATACTCGAGCTCAGTCTCTACTCCAAACTGATGGAAGAGGTATCGCAAAAAGGTTATTCTGAACACAAACATCAGAACATGATACAACACTTAAACCTCACTTCAAAATGCACTGAAGACATGTTCTTTGAAATTCTCTTTGCAGTGCCAAATACGCCACCACTTTTGAAAGTCACACTCTTCTGTACATGGTACAAATTGCCCACATTTGTAACAACGAGAGTGTCGTCAGCTTTCCCTGCTCTGGGGTACTTTACAGAGCAATAGTCGTCTTATCTTCTTTATCACCACTCAGTAATATTCATGTAGATGAACTCAACTGTATCCCTGAGATTCCAAAATTTCTCTCTCCACCAGGAAAAAGAATTTCACCTACTTTCATTACATTATCTGGGTCATTAGTTCCCATGATGCTTACACATTCTATTTTTGTGTGACTTGATGAATCTGATGCCGGCTAACAGCCTGCCGCTTTAAGACCATGACTGCGCTCACCACCCAAATGGCACATGGGAAGCATGTGTGCAAAGAGGTCTTAAACTGGACTTTCCCATAACGGGAATATTGTATTTTCAAGTGTTAAATATGTCTTTCTTTATTTCAGGGCTCAATATTTCGTTATGAATTTGAAATGTGCGCTGCGCGAAGAGCATGAACAGTACTAAACGACATTGAGAAAATACAGAAAATAACATGTAAATTAATATCTGAATTCTTTTTGTGCCATTTAAGTTTTACTCAGCATGCATAGCAATTCCTGTTGTGTGAACCCTGTAGGCGGTCGTAGTAGGTCCGCGTGACGCTTGTCTCTAGACAGTCCGTCGAGGAGAGCTGGTGAGGTAAGACGCTGTCATGTACGCACTACAACCTTTGAATACTGATAGTTCATAGTTCATCAATAGTTCATAGAATACATAGTTCATCAATAGTTCATTTTAGTATACTGGCCAACCTTTGCTTGTGTATGTCAGCCAGACATTTCCCCAGCATTATGCTTCCGCTTAACCAAGTTATTTGCACCCTTGTGGCTTTTTGAATTTTAATCGAGGAGAGGAGAAAGATGTCGGAGAGACCAACCGGTCGTAACTTTGAATCAGGCATCATCTATGTATTTCTTTAAGGGTATTTTTCATGTTTTATTGTGTTGAGACCACATTGCCTATGGCCACGCAGTCAGCTATCGCTAAGTCCGTATCTGCGCCATCAATGCATTTTCAGAATATATTTGTGTAATTTTATATGTGCTTTATTAATGTAGGGTTCTGTGTAATTTCACGTAAATTGATGCTTTTGAATCTATGACCACGCTGTCACTTTCATGTTCGATTTTTCCCACCATTAGGCACACTACAATCCTACAAATTGCTTAAATCGTCCGGGGAATATTGCAATAGCACCTGCACCATGTGGTCCGCTACGAACTTTATCCCGCGCCATCTAAGCTTGGTTTCACGCAAATGCATGTTTATTGTGACTACTCATATCGTGCCCCAGCTTGTGTAATTTTATACAGTGATATTATTTCTGTCCCAGCCGGCTATGTGTATAAGCCATCACAACACTAACCACATGCTGGAGGGCGAGCCCCAACAAGTCTGCGCTAGTGATGCCAAATAATCACTTGTGTTCATGTGCAGATTCATTTTTGTAATTCTCCGTGCCCTGTCTTCAGGAAACACCTACAGTCCATCCTAGCAGCTGTAGACCCCTTTCCTTGTGAAGGCTGTGTTATCAAACACCACAGTAGAAGTCATCCATCTAGGCGTGTGCTAGAATAATTGTGGTCTGGGGAGCACCCAAATGGAGTTGGCTAGACACGACCGAGTTTATCACAAATTAAATTCCTGGCACCATATTTGTATGAGCGATAAATGTTAAGTATTGCAAAGTGTATCGTAAGTACGCTCTGGTTAGACAGACACAGAGCACCCTGAGTCTCAACAGTGCGGTAAGTAATTTGTGTCTTGTGTGTCACCCGACGGTCTCAAATCATACTCATTGAGAACTTGGATTCAACAGCCTTTTCAATAAAAATTGCATTACAACCTAAGGAACTGCATGGTGAACACCGGTCACATGTTTCAACAGTGTGTGGTTCCATAATTCAAATGCACCGTCTGCCCACAAAGACCCCCAATCTCTAACACATACTCCACCAGACCTTTCTCTGCTGTATGTATTTTATCATTAGAAATTGAATCGTTTGACAAGTACACACACTCTGCTAACAGTGAAAAATGCAACAAATATATCAGTTCCTCCATTCTGTCGCCTTGTATTTGTTTCTCAAGGAAATATTTATGGGAGTTCTTGAAATGAAACTAGGTCGCTTGATAGATAATCTTTGGATCTCCAACATAAAAAGGGCATGATGATGATAAGATCAGTGTGTAGCGTAAAAACACCTAAAAATATACTGTGCATCGACAACAACACCTTTAGCCGAATCAAAAGTATGCAGATTAATTACAGCTGCAGGGCCCTTCACCCCTTTTACAGGACAGTTTCCTTCATAAGCTTCAAGCATACACGTTTTTATCTCGCTGCTTGTTCTTATCACAGTATCATGTGAAAATGGATACTGCATTCTCCCACACAAATACTTTTATCTCTGGTAACCAAATGTACAACCATAATTACCATGAAAAAAAGACATTTTCAAAACTTTGTAGCGTGCTTGGGAATCTACACACAAACAAACTGGAATGATCTTGGTCTTCACGGAATGTATTCCATCACGTTTCTGTCAAACGTTGTATGATGTGTGTCGCACTATGTTATTGTTGAGGTTGTATTGTAGCCTAGTGTTGGTAATACTGTTTTTGTAATGATGTAATTGGCCATAATTATTATGGTCGCACCCGCTAATTTAGTGACGAGTGAATATTTTGTTAACTCTGCAATTAACTAACAGGGTATGGGCCCAAGCCTTTGGAAAACAGGGCAAACGCTGTAGAAAAGTTCACTAGTGACAGGTCGGGTTTTTAAGTAACTTGCCTATGTGTTGAAAACGTGTGCGATGATAGTGAAAGTAAAAATGGCGAGTGCAAAGTTGAATGGGAAGAAACTTTGGGGTGCTGTCATGCCAGGTTATATGGACGAAACTGGAAAGAATTTAGTAAGTACAACTTAGCAAGGGACAAATAATGCACTTGCATTCTTAACACTCATAGTTGGTGATGAACTTATAGAAGATCCCAAAACATGCACACTGGCTAAAGAAACGTGGACAGTTTTGGAGGTTATACACACAAGATTCAGTTTGTATCATAACATGACGATGCAGGAATATCTGTCGAAAAAAAGGAGAAATGGCAAGAAAGATCCAGTCAGGTGGGATTGAGTTCACAGACAAGCAGAAAGCAGCCTTCTATCTGGTAGGGTATTTTTCCTGTATGGTATTTCAAAGAAAACAAATGGCACCTTTACCTTGTCATTACAGAACATTACAAATATTATTTCCCATATTGTAAAACACATATTGACATTTAGACCTAAGAGAATTTTGTGTGTGCTGGTTGCCAAGAGGTATAATTGTAACTATTATTATTAACTAGGTTGGTAGTAACTTTTGGAAGCTTCATTTGTTTTCCAGCAAGAACTTGTCACAATGTATGTACACAATAAAATGGTGTCAATTGGATTTGTTGTGGCTTAATTTTCATGGTCGTGATGCCTTCCTGCATTTTCCTAAGGTGGAGGAGACAGCATATATGGGCGACGAGGATGGGATTCGGCCATTGTCGGGAGTCAGTGAAAACGTTTATGACGTGACGTTGGCTCAGAATGGTGGTCTTAGAAAGCTTAGGCACGTTCGTAAGGCTTATATTGAACGGTTCAAATTGTACGTAAACTGTAACTCCATTCCCGAGAAACAGAAGTTAAGCACTTTATTGGCCTCGGTCAGAATAGAGATATACAATCTCCTATATATTTTGTGTACTCCCAAGAAGCTTGCCGAATTGTCTTATACGGAAGTGATTAAAATCGTACAGGGCTATGTGCATGCGTTCGCCAAATTGAAATCGCTCCGCAATGTAAGGTCCAGAGGAATCTATAATAGCATATGTAGCATCGTTGAAGGAGCTCAGCAAGCACTGTGATTTTGGTGCTTCATTGTCCGAGCGGCTGCGGAACAGGCTGCACCAGAAGAAGACCTTTCATATGAGAGGCCAGTGAAACTGGCCTTCAATATGGAACGAGCACAGAAAGAGACACGGTCACATTCACTTTGCAGCCGCAACACTAGATAGATACAGGATCAACCATTTCAGCAATTCCTTATGATTTATATTGTCAGGCTTTGTACTATACAATTACAGTGAACCCGATTCTCAATATTGACAGGTATCCGGTACCGAGGATTGAAGATCTGTTAGGCAGTCTAGGTCATTGTGATAAGTTTAGCAAAATTGATTTGACTCCAGCATACGAACAAGTATTACTAGAGGAAAATTCGAAGGAGACTACCCATAGGGGTTTGTTTAGGTATCGCAGAATACCTTATGTTATAGCTTCCGGTCCAGGATTGTTCCAGACAATAATGGAACAGTTATTAGCCCGTCTGGATGGGGTGGTTGTGTTTTTAGATGATGCACTGGTCACAGCAGAGGATAATGAACATGTAGAAACATTATGGGAAATTTGTCATAGATTAAAGGAGGCAGGTTTACGTGTTCAGCGTAGCGAGTTTCAGTTTTTACAGGAATCGGTGGAATATTGTTGCTACAGAGTATATAAAAATGGTTGACGCAAAATTTTGTCCAAGGTTGTGGATGCGGCATTGCCTAGTAACATCACTGAACTGTAAGCATATTTAGGAGTGGTAGATTATTATGCTAAGTTTGTACACAATTTGGCCACTATTTCACATCCACTGTACAGATTGCTGAAAAAGGGTGTGCAGTGGGAGTTAACTAAAGAGTGTGTGCAAGCCATTCAAAAGATAAAGGAGGTTATGGTGTCAGCTCCAGTGATGGCACATTATAAGCCTGGAGTACTCTTCAAGGTAGCATGTGATGCATCACAGTATGGTTTGGCTGCGATCTTGTCTCATAAATATATACAGATAAGTTGCATAGGCGATTGGCCTCTCCATCCCGCAAACTAAGTAAAGCTGAATTTAATTACTTCAAAATAGAAAAAGTGGGTCCTGGCATTAGTTTTTCGGGTTAAGCATTTTTATCAGTATCTTTACGGCAATGAGTTTGTGTTCGTGACAGAACACAAGTCACTTGTACCCAAAAAGGGTATTCCTATAATGGTGGCAAGCAGGCTGTAGAGGTAGGCTTTGTTTTTGTCCAACTTTGAATACAAAATTAAATTTTTGAAGACCCAAAACCACGGTAATGTGGACGCGTTGTATAGAGTTCCATTGAAAATCACAGAACGAGACTTAATATATGTGCAGTATGTAGATGGCGAGGCCACCTACTTGGATTATGTGCACGGTGGAGAAATGCCAATCATAGAGAAAGTGGAGAGCAGGAAACACAAATTGATCCAGTGTTGTCCAAAGTTCTAGGTTATGTAATGCATAGATGGTCACACGACATTGAAAAGGAAACGAAACCATATTGGCAAGTTAACGAGCATTTTAATGTGGGATTATCAGGTAGTGGTTCTCATTTCTTGAAGTGGCGGGGGGAGGGGTTTGTTAACGAGGTGACACGGCAGTCATTTAGGAGATGTTAAAATTAAATCTTTAGCAAGGGCCTATTTTTGGTGGCCTGGTATGGATAGTGAAATTGTGAGAAGGAAAAGACAAATACAGCAAAATTGGCCATTTCCCACAGGGCCGTGGCAGAGAATTCATGTAGATTTCGTGAGACTCTAGCAAGGTAAGTTGTATCTAATCATAGTGGGCACTTTTTCAAAATGGTTGGAGGTAGCAGATATGCCTTTAACAGCAGCCAAACATACCATTCACGTGTCGCAGTCCTTGTTTGCGCACTCATCTGGTCAGTGATAATGGTCCACCATTCAATTCTGTGGAGTTAAAAATTTTTTTGGCAGCAAACGGTGTGCAGTCTATCTTGACTGTCACATATGATCCACAATCAAATGGGCAGCCTTTAAACAGCATTACGGTATACAAGCTACGAACGGCGGTACGTAGTAGTACCAATATTCCTCAGGCTATCACTAATTTATTGTTGGACATTCAAAATTCAGTACACACTCCTGCTGGGAAATTCCTGCTAGTTTGATGTTTGGTAGGTCGCTGCATACAAATCTACGCAAAAGGATAGAAGATAATCAGCAAAAGCAGAGGGCACACTACAAGGGTCCAGTGGTTCGGAATTTTCAGAAAGGGCAGGAAGTGTTGATGAACTATAATAATGAGAATAAATGGGTTAAAGGAGTGGTCATAGAAAAGTTAAGTAATGTGGTGTATTTGGTGGAAACAGCCATGCGATGAGTAGTAAAGAGACATGTAGACCAGATGCCCTAATCAATATCTCATGTTAAGTAAAGTAATGGTGTTGAATCAGGGTAGATGTCGTTTATGATTGGTAGAGACTCGGATGTAAATGATGCGGACACTGCTCCAAACCCAGGGGCAGCAAAAGAACCACAAATGAGTACACATTGATACTTCCCCCACCTCACCCATAAATTCTTGCAGGAGATATCCTTAGCGTTAACGAAAATAAATTGCCAGATTAGATCAGTGACAGCATTAAATGTGTAACTTGTTCTTTTGTAAGGAAGCAGTGATATATTTGTTGACATTTAGACCTAAGAGAATGTTTTGTGTGCTGGTTGGCAAGAGTTACAATTATAACTATTATTGACTAGGTTGGTAGTAACTTTTGGAAGCTTTGTTTGTTTTCCAGCAAGAACATGTTGTCAGTCCACGGTAAAAGCCTGTTCTTAGATAGAACTTATGACTCTATTAAGAGTCAGCGGAAAGGTGCTAGATACAAGACGATATTGGGAGAGGAAAGGAGGATGAAATATCTGGACACACTTTCTCCACTTCAACAGCATTGGCGGAGGGGTGTGACCACGATAAATAGAGACGTAGGTGAAAAACAAGAAGTGTCGGTTGGTAGTGTGTGCTTACTTTTCAAGGCGGGTGGAATGGGCAGAGAAGGGTAACCTTCTGGACACCACCTTAAAAGTGAAGAATTTCTGATCGGCTAAACTCCTGGCCTCTGTGGATGGCAAAGATCTATTACTAGCAAAGGGAAGTAAGCTGTCCACCTCGTGGTTAGTGGTGGATGTGAGAGTGATTCCAGCTCTGAATTATATCTCGAACTTGCAGATTGTAACAGTCTGCCTGCAAGACTTCATACTAGTCGAGGTAGGCGGACTGAGGAGTCCTCCCGAAGTGCAGGGTAGGATGTGACGAGGTGGAATCAGCTTATCACATCTCGCAGCAGTGCATCTGCACTCATGAAGCACAGATGGCACGCCCGACAACATCGTCCGTGTGGTGGCAGAGAAATGTGTAAAGAAGGGCTGGGTGGTCAGGAGGGAGCCCTGATACCGAACAGAGGCAGGATTGCGAAAACCTGATCTTGTGGCTGTTCAACAGAACAAGGGGCGGCAGGAATCATGGATGTCCAGATTGTGCAGGCAACGAACCTTGAGTGGTCTTACAACACCAAGGTGAAGAAGAGATCTTCTTGCATCTGTCATGTCGGAGTGTGGGGTGAAGGAGGTGAGTGTGATTTCTATCACACTCACTTTGAAGGGAAGCTGGTTCACTAAGACAGTGAGCGAACTGCTAGAAATTGTTGGTGGCGGGCCTTTCCTAAAGTCCCTGATGACTCGGACCCTGTTCGGAACGTTGATGTGCTGGAGGAGATTAATGAAGTCCACCATCGTGCGTTGAAGCTCTCTGAGTATGTTTTGTTTATTTTCCTTTCTATAGCCAGCTCAGTGTTGTTTGGTGGGAGTGCTCCTCCTGGTTGGACAACTCCGAACATCTGGTTGGTGGATGAGCACTACACCTCATGCTGGAAGGAGAGACAGTCCCAAAGGTGTGGGGTGAACATGCTCTAGCTTAGACTGCGCTTTTAAGGAGGGGGGTGAGAGCTCCTATGCATTGGAGGCCCCTGTTTTCCCTTTTATCTCACTACTTCTTGACTCCCCCCACTGCCCGGGTGGGTCACTCTCTTGGACCTTTGTAACCTCCACATTTATTCCATCAGGTACTCCAGGAGGAGCATGGTTTTTGTACAGTCCTCCATTGTTTCTCTATTAATTCTTATGTGTTATAAGCGAGAATAACTTTAGAAGGGACGGTGGCTGCTGTTTCAGCTCCTGAAAGGTCATGGTTTGATGGAGAAACTGGCCTGTAATGGGTGTAAGGCTGTCCATGATACGCCAAGAGACATCACGAACCTATGACCGATGATTTAGTAATTCCATCTGTCACTACTGAATCTTCTCTGTTGATATGGATGCTGGATTAGCACAGCGCAAACAGGCCTAAGGGAGTAAGGCGAGTATCACGTATGAGGCCAGAGACTAAGGGATAGGACTTCCCCACGCTGAAGTAAAACAGGACTCTAGCGTTTAGAGAGAGCATATGGACAATGAAATGTCGGGGCTGCTGTCAAACCCTAGTATTAGAGCCCATAAGCAACATGGTTGCGGTAAGAGTCAGTTATGCACAAGACTATAGCCTCTGCTGACTTTGGGACCCACACCTCCTTGTGGTACTGCTGGGTGACACTTTCCAGGATCAGCAAATGTGATCTACGCATGGTGTTCCCTATACCAAGCTTTATAGCTTAAAGGGGTGTTTCCCTCCTAGAAGAGTGCAGTGACGATTCTGATAGGAGGTGGGCCGGTTGATTCCTTTACGGTTAGACCGTTTGGGACCTTCTCTAAGACCCAGACTTTTGCGCACAAAGACATACTGGTAATGGACAAGAGGATGTAGGCTGGTCTTATGCACGGGATTTGGCGCGTGGGCCTTGGGAAAACCCACAAGTGTCATGAAAAGGAAGGAGTAGCATGGGGTGACCTTCGAGCCCTTGTCAAGGGTTTTCCTTGATAACTGGTTACGGTGGGAAAGGACTCTTGAAAATCACAACCGGCATGCCTATGACAGACACAATTAATAGAATTGAAAAAACAACAGCGCTATATTACCATTGAGGTAATCAGAGCCGGTATGGTACACAGATAGTGGACTTTACTTCACTAAGACTCCATGAAACTGAGCCTAAATACTCAAAACACTAAGAATTTTATATCAAAACTTCAGTGATGGTGACCAGCTGAGGACTGGAGTAACAATAGATCTATGTTGTTGATACTTACTCAGTCTCTTAGTGTTAACAAGATGTTAAGCCCCACTTACTTGCATACCTAAGAGTATCCATACAAACATGGGATAGATTTAATCTTGGAAACTATGTTAAACCCATAAACAAAGTACGTACCTATTTTTTAACACTACAGACAATCCTAAATCATAATTTTATAAGGGCACTGTTGTTTTTCCCTGTACAGTCTATGAATTGCAATAATCGGGAGGGCTATGAATACTAGGGAAATTTTGGGATAAAAAATATTTAAATAAAAAGGTAATAATTGAATGACAGAACCTAATTTCAGGTAAGTGAATAGGATTTTGCTATGTTAACTACTGTACCATTATCTAAATAGGACAATAAGTGAATAGAGCATTGCAATATAAACTAACCGAACCTAAGATAATGGGTAAACAATGTTTCTACCAATTATCTTTTTTTAACTTGTAATAATTATATTATTACTGTAGCTTAGTTGGATTTGTAATCCCTTAGCCATGTATTATTCTAGGTTAGTTTAGTTTATATTGTAAAATCCTATTCATTTACCCTTGGTAAGGTTAATTTCAAACTCCAATCCACTTATCCGAAGTTGGGATGCTGTTGAAAAATGTTCCATTGATCTATTTGTACCTTGTTTTTCAAATACTTTAACCCCAAAACTACCCCAGTCTTCATAGCCCTTCTCTCATTGTGATTCATGGAATGTGGTAGGACTTAACACTACCCGTATGAAATTCTTTTTTTGACAAGGCCCCTATTCTTAACAATTATCAAGCTATTGCTCAATTTTGCCCTGAACTTGCGATTACGAGTTAATGTCTAATTAGGAATATTACTTTTTTTAGAGGCCGATAAACACAATCATTTTTCAAGAATTCTACACTTCTGTTGTTGTAATTTTCTTAATTACAATTTTCCGAAGCATCACACTCGTTAAATTGATTTTTTTTTTGTAAATATACTGACTGAATACAAAACTGCCACAGAAATTAAAATAATTTCTAAACATTCTCTTCAACTAGCTGTTCATGAAGAGTATACCATCTCCCTGACACTTATTCTAACCACGTGACCACTCTCTCTTTCTACTAATGTTAAGACTGGTGAAGGGGGAGACGTACTTAATAGGGTAGCTCTATCATTACTAATAGCTCCAGGGTATTCATAAACACAATAACATATAAGGATATGAATACAATAGTTACAAGACAAGTTAGTAGTTATTGATGGCACAGTGCCGATTATGATGTACGTTTGATTCGCCTAACCTTGCCAGTAAATATTAATTAATGCTTAAGGGGGCAACGGGGTTTCAAAGTAGTGTGTTACACCTAACTGCCAGCTTGATAGTTATGCTCACCATAAAACATTGGTAGATCGGCCTAGAATTCCTACTCTGGTAACTAACGTGGCCATACCTCAATTGTCGTTGTGACACTGGAGGGTGGGGGGCTATCTCTGTGGCCATTTTATATGCTTCACCTAGTAGGTCAGCTGCGTTTATTTACAAAACAGTCTCGACCTATAGTCCGTCGTACCTCAAATAATATTTTCTCATCTGGCCGTAGTAGCTCAAGTAGTATTTTCATGAGTGGC
Source organism: Dryococelus australis (assembly GCA_029891345.1). Lineage (NCBI taxonomy): Eukaryota > Metazoa > Arthropoda > Insecta > Phasmatodea > Phasmatidae > Dryococelus > Dryococelus australis. The sequence continues at coordinate 352,494,167 of CM056995.1, forward strand.
CCTTCCTGGCCGCTACAAGAGTGTTCTTCATAATGTCAAGACCAATATTGTGAATGTTTGCTTGTTCTGAAACTAGATACTGAACTGTGCTAGCAGGAACGAGAAATTTTGATTCTAGCTTTAAATACAACTGTGCCAAATTGAGGAGGTATAAGTCATGTAGTTTTGGTGAGAATCTGCTAAGGTTTTCTTTCACCTTCCTTTTCCTCAACATTAACACATTCAGAATGAACATCCTCCTGTATTTCATTGTTTACTTCTTTAGTAGAACCATCTGGCTCTAAGGGTGGGTGTTACTGCTGATGCATCAGAGAGAGAGGGGGGAGGAGGAGGAGTGTGTGTGTGTGTGTGTGTGTATATATATAAATTTTTAATGATATTTAGACAAGTGGCATGTAAATGAATTAACATTCCTGTACTTGACACAGCACCCTCAGTGCACATTTCATGTGATGTTTCAATAATTCTCTGTAGCTGTTGTGTTGGTTTCTACGTGTACTGACAAATTTTGCTAGCTTGTTCAAGTGCCTTGTTTGAGGTTCACCTTATGGTTTCTTATGAGATGCGTCCTTAATGACTGTATTGCAGGAAAAAAATTTCTGCAACCATCAAGACCACAATGAAAACATCTGCTCAAGTCACTTGGGGATCCAAATTAAATTTGAGTCTACTTGTGCGATGTTCACAGAATCAACACAAACATCTTCACGTATCCTTTAAGAAACAAAACAGACCACTATTAGTACAAAATCTGATAAAACAAACTTAAATATACATGACATGACACTCAGCTTCAAATTTTTGTATAAGCCACCACATGCAAAAAAAATTTGTACTTATGTTAGTTTCTTAAACCATGCTAAGAGCTCGTTTTCATTTGCATGACAGTTTTATAAAATTAGATTATTAATAATCGTATTTATCAACTTTTATTTTAGAGATAGTTTTATGTTATATTTAAAATAAATAGCCCTATCATTTAGCCCATACAACATGCCACCAATGACTGGAAAGCTTGTTTCATAAAGAAGCTTAATTCCACCCAAGTTCTTTTACAAAATAAGGAGCTTAGATCGAGCATACACTCACATTTATGAAAAGAGCTAGCCCAAGCTTAAAAACTTAATTTTCCAGGAGCTAAGCTCATTTTCAGTTCCTACATGCTGATTAAAAGATACTAGGATGCTCCCGTTCCTTTAAAACTCAAACAATGTGTTATATGAGCAGACCAGGCATAAACTAATTTCTCGGCCTCCGTCATCATTTCTGACAAGAGGCCCAAAAAAGAAAAAAAAAAATCTTCGATATGAAAATATTATGCATCAAGAACAGTGCACCACAGGATTTTTGAAAAACTCACATGAGAATATAAACTACTACACTCAGTTACAGACTGTCACCGCCGAGCGCCCACATGCCACCCCTGGTGTGTTTGTAAATAAAACTGCACCCGAACTGACTTGAACCATCAAGTCTGCAATGAGTGTTGCCATAGTTAAATGTTTACAAATAAAGTGAAACTTATAAATAAAAAAAGATCCATATTTACATTTTTTTTAAATTTGTGCTGTATGTTAACTTTTATGGCACACACAAAAATCTTAAAAGAATGATAGTAAAACTCATTCAAATAAAATTTATATGGCGCAAAATTCACTCACTAGCAGAAAACAGACGTGACACACAGATTTAGAGCGGGAAAGGTGACACAGCTGTTTCCATGTGTATGGTTGTGGGCTGGGACACGTGGACAGATATGCGACGTTTGCATGCAAAGTTATTATGTACAACTGTCACGTGAAGAAATTTTATTACACTAAAAAAAAACCCACCACCACCTCATCATGTAAACTAGCATTAAAATGTTGCACACACTATGTATGTTGAGATCAGGAGTTGGTTTCCCACTTCTGATTATGTCTTTACATTTCGTATGGTAAAGAGCTAAATGAGTGTTGTAAAATTTTTTTCTACAGTGCACTTTCAGTCACTTCTGCAGAACTTGTCTGAACTGTTAATTTTGTTAAGTAAACTATAAACTAAATAGAAAGAAAATATAACTTCATGTATCACGCACTTATGTTGGTCACAGCCACGCCAGTTTAACTCCATGACTTGCCAATAGCGGCGAGCATGCAAATGTACCGCTCCTGTCATTGGCACTATAGGTTTATGAAATCTTTCATTGCTAAAAATAAGTCAAAGTATTAGTCTCAATTAAAAAAAAAAAAAAATCAGCTCATAGATGTGGACACTTATTTTACACAATATGATCCATCAATTTAAAAAATTCCCCGCCTCATCCTGGCTACATATTTTTTTTGTTTTGACACAGTTCATTTTTGGTAATTACGTCATCCACTCTTTCGAAGAGTATTTTAGAATACAAATAAGTTCAAGGTAAATGTCTTAACAAAATTCAAAACAATCGATTTTGTTTTATCCTGAGAATCTAATGTAATTTTGGAGTAGTGATTGTTTGAGACACTTTTTACGCAGCCAAGAGAGTGGTGCGGTAGCGAACTGAAATTCATACAAGCACATTTCTGCACTTACCTTAAATATGTTCCGATTAAAATAAACCAAGGCATTTTCTTAACAAATAACAGCTGGTAGTTGAATGTTGCAGTCATGCATATTCCTGTAAATAACCACTCACACGTTCAGTTGTATCACAGGTATTTTCAGTTACAGGAAAGCTGAGAAGCTACATTTCAGATTAAAAAAGAACAAAATCAAAATACGAATTCACGAATTGTTTACCAGACATGCCTTAGTTAACACATTTTACATATTACCCAATACGCGCGCGAAACCACTTAGTTGGTTGTTGTACAAACCAGACAATATTTTGACTGCTTGTAAAAATTCGGTCGCCACTCGGCTAACATCATGCCGTACGCAGGTCACCTCATTCCCCGCCCCGAGACAGATGGCACCATTGGTTCTATCACCGCACTGGGCTTCAGCAGTCGTAGGCAGAATGGTCACTCGCTGCCCAGCACGAACACTACATCGCTGAAGTGCTGTGAGAACTATAAAACTGTGATGACGAGAAAGTCGTGTTAACCCTATTTATGCTGCCTGAAATAAACGTGGTCCAATAGTGGCTTGGCAAAGTGCGGTAAGGTATAAAAATTGCCTATGATTTCGAGACCCACATCAGTGTTCAAAGTATTACAATGTGCGTGCAGGCTGTCACATCAGTACACTGAGTTTCGTCAAATGGTGCAACATGCGGACGTGACTCTCGTACTAACTCCTTGAAAAAGTTGCACTGTCATTCTATGATGATTTTACTACTGATGCAATGACTCAATTAAAATAATAAATTTGGAAAAACAAACATGTCCAAAATACAAACAAATTGTTATTGCTACGATTATCTAAATATTAAATAATTACTATCCTTTACACATAAACATAGCAAATAAAAATAATTCCGGAATATATAACAATGCTATAACAGTAGTAGGGGGACGTCATTTCCGCTTGCATTGCCTAGCAAACACGGTGAAAGATTTTTGATATATTTAGCATATGGGTGCAACAAAGTAATTTAAGGGAGACATGTAAATTTTTTTATTTATACAAAAATAAGGGGGAACTATTATTATGGGTTCGTAAGTACAAATAATGCTTATTGTTTTATGTAGTGTGGTTTGTACCTTGTGTTTGTTTTTTTTTACTGTGTAATGTAATCCAGTGTATAGTTTCTTCGTAAAATGAATTGTTATATATATGTGTGTACTTCAAGCCAGAGCAGAAGTGCAACTAGATTTACAATTGGGAGAATACCAAGGATGATCATGTGTTGAACAGATCATAAATCTCAAATCAATTCTCTCATACCTAAAATTGAGAACTCAGACATTTGTGGTGACCTTCATTGACTTCAAGAAGGCTTATGACTCAATTGATCGAAGTACCTTAATTCAGGTTCTGAAGGAATTAGGTTAGGATAACAAGACAAGAGCAATAATTCAACAGACCCTCTTGGATACAGCTTCCAAAGTGAAATTTAGGGGAGGGATTTTGGGCGCCTTTGAAATTAGAAGAACGGTGAGGCAGGGAGATGGGCTCTTGCCGCTGCTCTTCAATTGTGTTCTAGAGAAACTTATTCGTGAGTGGAGGAAAGAACGGGTTAAGACTAGGCTGTAAAAGAAAGAACCTGACTATCGAATATTTAGCTTTCGCAGATGATTTAGCAATTTTCTCTTATTCTTTTGACAATGCTGCTAAAAAAAAATTAATCAGCTTCAGATGCAAGCAGCTAAGGCCAGATCTCCTTTGAAAAGACACATTTCATTACGAACATTAAGTCAGCACCCAAAAAACTAGCGGTGAATCAGGGAAAAATAAAACAAGTAGAGAAATTCAAATACCTAGGCGAATGGATAGAGCCCAACATCTGTGAGAAAGAAGCCTTTATGTCAAGGATCAAAAAGATGGAAATGACATACCAGCTTACCAAAGATGTCTACAACAATTGGTGTCCTTCAACGCCAAGCTCAGACACTACTGTACAGTAATTCGACCGGAGGCTTTATACGCAGCAGAATGTCTTGCAATGAATAAGAAAGGCCTGATGGAACAGCTAGAGGCCAAAGAGAGGAAGATTCTGAGCCCGGTCAAAGAAAATGGTGAGTACAGAAGTAGACACAACCATGAACTATATTTACATGTGGAGAAAATAACCGATACCATTAGGAAAAGGAGGATTGCTTTCTATGGGCACTTGACATGAATGAGTTCAGACAGACTATCCAATCAAATCTTCACCTAATTTTTGAAAAAGATGACCAAAGTGTAAAAAGACTGGGGATCTCACATGATGACATTTTGGAACATGACCCTCTGAAGAAGAAACTTCAAGTGAGCATTGAAGTTGCCAACGTTCAGATATGGAGGTGGGAGCTGAGGTATAAGGACCTCCAAATCAGCCAACCGTACACACTGGTGGGGAGGTACATACAGAGGAAAACCCTAACCACCACTGCTTGCAGAGCAGTGCGAAGCGCAACAGCTTCATGGTAGACAAAACCCTCACCACAAGACAGACACCTCCACGTTATCCTGGCGGTGGAACCTCAAAGGGGGACCGTATCTGTAGAACAAAAGTGCGTTTCCAGAAGGAAAAAGACAGTAGGTGAGAGGGGACACTAAAAGCTGATTCAGTTCTTCATGATTAATGTAATATCCTTAACAGTTCCACTGTATGGAAGGAAAGTGTGCAGAAACAACTACATCAATTTCTCTCTATGTCTGTTTATCACTCACTTAGAGACCTCTGAGCCTTCACCAGTGTTGTGAGAATCAACATGAACCACTATCTCTGACTCTGGCTTCGAGGAGACAGGACAGCGAGTGGATGTGTGCCTGCAGAACGGGGCACAAAAGATGGAGTCTTTTGCTTGTCCTGGCAGCCTCCTGACGAGATTTGCTAACAACAGAAGATTTGGACAGTTTTATTTCAGCTGGCCTACACTGGGTACTGATGGATGCAGTCCAGGTAGTCTGGACTACCTGTGGCTTTGGTGTACTCGCAGACAATTATGTGTGGGTAGCCACATCGACTGTCTGTGTACACGTATCCTTAACTGCTGGTCAAGCATTAGCGACAACACTATAAGGCACAGAAGGCTTCGGGCCCTGGAGAGCAATGAAACGTTTCTATGCCTCACCAAAGGAGACCTGGTCAGTAGCCCGGATCCGTTGAACAGCTTGCTCCTCCTGGTACACAGAGCACTCTTTCGCTGCAGTTCACACACTTCAGCGGCTTGCTGCACGGAATACCTGGATGCGATGGGTCAGCACACTTTGGACAAGCTGGTGTATTCAGACATTTTGCGAAGGAATGACCAAACCTTTGACAGTTTTAGCAGGAATAAACTGCTTCACATGCACATTCAAGTACCCGACTTTGATAACTGAGGGAAGATCACGCACACCAAAAGTTAAGATGAGATTAGCTGTAGATGGACACCAGCATACGGCAAACACCTGTGACATACTGAGTGTACAGCTCACTTAAGATCTCTTGATCCGGGACACCATATGACGCCCTTACTGGAGTTGAGGGACACATGGGAACCTTGCAGTTGCCCCGTTGGAATTCTTCATTGCCAAGAGACCCCTCGACGTCTCAATCATAATGTTGCACCTGTTGCAGATTTTCTTACAATCAACAACTGATCCATCAATTTCCTTTCGTAACTCAAAAGGTGACACCGTTTCAAATGTGTGACCTTCGGCACCTCGGATAACCAAAACCGTGTCGCAGGTAACGTTATAGCTGTAGATTGAAGCACCGCAGAGTCACTTCCAGTATCATCACGCTGCCGCTTCGATTGGCTATTAAGGGTGCCACCCTTATGGGGAGTGCTTTTGGAAGCCATGGTGTAGGCCCCCCATATTGGGACTCGCCTGCCAGTCGGTGCGAGAAGAAAAGAAGCAAGCAGTTCAATCACCTCTCTGGCTGTGCCGTTAGGAGGGAAACCAATCTCCCACAGACCTAAATAGTACATAGGAACAGCTACCCTTACCTGCTATTCACTGCAAATTACTGCCCCAGTAGCACACCAAAGTGTACACCAGGGCAAACCAGGAGCAACTTGTATATCCTGAGCGAGGCTGGTTTTATCCCCCTACCTGGGAAAACATCTCAGGCTCCCCACTATAGAGGACACCCTTGGGTGCCAGTTCAGGGAACTTGTGGTTGATTACACCGGCCTCCTTCATTCAGTAGTAACACGTTTTCCTGGCTGGTTTGGGCACATGGGCTAGTCGGCCATGACACCCCTCCTGCCAAGAAGGCTCCAATTGGTGTTACGTGGGTGTACATGTATGTGGTTATGGGCTCCGCACCTAGAATTGCCTGCTGGGCCAGTGAGAAGGGTTCGCTAGACCGTCGCTAACAAAGGCACCACGTATGGTCACACAATTTGGAGGCAGCACTTATTATGAAGAAGGACATCGCCCTGGCCTGAGACGTTGCTGTAGTGAATGAAGAGGCAATGGGACCTGATGAAATGGAAAGATAAAGGATGATAAAAGGGAAGAAGCATGAGATGGTCCGAAAAAATTGCAGGTCCCGACCACGTCCCAATTAGTCGCAGTGGTGGTATTCTAAAATCCCTCCACCACACGGAAGAGCAAAGTATTGTTTTAATATAACTTCTAGTGAGCAGCCCCGACCCAATAAAGTTCAAACTCGGTATTGGTATTCTCAGAACCAGATTAATTCTGAAACTCAGGGTGGTGCCAGAAATGTTAGTAGGTTTGAAGAATATACTTTTATAAACCCTTTGACAGTAAGATTGTGGGAGAATCTTTAATGTTTTGGGGTACAAGAGAAAATATGGTTATTAGATATCCCTGTAGTTATTTCAGGCCAGGTAGTTGTAGCTCGTTCACCTATCAATCAGGATTTTTGAAATTATTTGCTTACCCATGTTCCCAAAGGCCGTATTAAGATTCGGTCAGGAGAAGAGTTTGGGTTTTCGCTTGCAAATGGAGGGATCATAAGTCAAAATAGAACATTTCACATGGAAATTCCAATTTTGGATTTTGCCAGGCCTTAGTCATCACCTGCTATTGCAAGTGGATCTTTGGGGAAAACCCAGGCCACATTGGTTGTGACTTTCTAACAATTAATATTTGCTTTTTATAAATCCCAGCCTATTGAGCTAAATTCAAAACCTTTTGATTCTGATAAGATTTCAGTTCAGTCAGTACAAAATCCAAGTAAATTGAGTGATCAGGATACCAAATTGTTACAGCTGTATAGTAGTAATCCCCCAAATTGGGCCATTATAAGCAGCAGTCTTATTGTATTAAATCTCAAGGATGGTGATCCTGTATCCTCGGTACCCTACATAGTAGCTCCTCCAAAACTTAGATCTACAGAAAAGTAAATAAAAAAATTTTTGTCGATCCCTACCCATTACCTACAAAAGTTATTTTTCTATCTTTGATTTGAACTCTGCATTCCTTCAATGTGAGTTGCACCCTGAATCTCGTGGTATCTTGGCTTTTGTAACATCTTGGTAACCGTTCCATTGGTAATGGCCCGCAGGCAATGTCTAGGGTACTTTTTAACATGCTAGGCAAATTTCACAAATATAAGTCATACTGATGTCTGTGTGTATAGTAAATCTTTCGAGGAGCATCTGAGAATTGTCTTACTTGCTCCGACGGATGCAGGATTAACAGTGAACCCTGAGGAAAGTACCTGGGCTAACACCTACGTTAGATATCTAGGGTTTGTAATTTCAGAAGGGAAATTGCTTATGGGTCTGGAGAAAACCCAAACGGTAGTGAATTTTCCTGTGACAAAAAATCTACGTGGGGTTTGTCGATTTTTGGGTTTAGTTAGGTTTTATTTAAAGTATATACCAGTTTAGCCAAGCCCCTGAATGCATTGAAAAGTATGATTCTGAGACTCACCCCAGACAAAATCAACTCCTTTTCTTTTCAGTTTTTAAAGGAGAAAATAGCTACTCCCCTTGTTCTACACTTTCGTTACGCAATTTACGCTAGTTCATTAGCACTAGGTGCTGTGTTATGCCAAGAGCAAGAGGGTAGTTTAGTTCCTGTAGCATATGCCAGTCAACTTCTGTGCATAAGTACTCGGCATATTAAGAAGAGGTGTTAGTGGCCATTTATGGAATGGAAAAGTTTCATGATTACCCAGAAAGTGCGGAGTTCTTGTTGCACATGGATAATCAGCAGACCCACCAACCCTTACGATTTTCCCGTAATAGTTTACACCTTACGATTTTACGGGAATTCTTCATATCTTATAATTTGTCTCACGGTCGGATTCCAAAATTCATGAAATAGCAGCGGCCGAGCTATTGGTTTCTGAGAGTGTGTCATATTTTCACGATAATTCAAGGTGGCCACTTAACCAGGAAATGGGGAAAAGCCACGAATTTTTCGAGTCGGGAACGTGCACAGTGCTGCAAGCAATACATTGCGTACGCAACAGCTGTTAAGACAAAATAAAACTACTTAAGAGTGAATCTTGTTTTGAATTAAATAAAATTTTAAGGTGGTTTTTATGTTCATTCCGCAAAAAAAGAAAAATGGTAGCCTCGAGTTGATCTGGGTGCAGCAAATCGATCAATAACTTACCCAGCATTTATCCAGTCATATGACAAATGAATTGAAAACATGCTAATGTTATTTGTGTTTGTAGGCTACAAATATGTTCCAGTGTTTGAAAGTCATTAATATTGTCTCTTCACACGAGTTATTTGTAGTTCATGCTACAGTATTTGTTTTTTTTTTTTTAATTACGTCACATGAAAAGTCCATTGATGGGAAGCGTATTTTATTTGTGGTCATTCAGAGTTAGATGTTGAAAATATTTTTTTACGTAATACCATCATTTACATAGATGGTAGCAAGGTTATGTAAACTTTGCCAGTGTGTTTGTACATTAACTGCATATATTTATTTTGTGGTCTGGGAGTCAAGCATTTTGTGCGATAGGCAATGTATTATAAGATTGATGGGCGTTGATATCATGATTTTTCTGCGGTAAAGTATGTGATACAAAACCAAGAAAAAACGTATTGGTAAGCAAATTTTCCATTCTTACTTAGTTTATGTACGGTCAAGGCAGCATGTTTCTCCAATGTGTATTCTGTAAACTGTTTGCCTTGATGTTTCATCACTTGCTGGCTTTTCTAGTAAAAATAATTGTATCATTTTAAATTAACGCTTCCTGTCTTTTAGGTGCCAGGCATGTTAGCAGTTATGATACAATAAATTAAAAATAACTGCACACACTCGTTTGACGTTGTGCTGTTATATTCATACAACACTGTGTGATTATGCACGCCAACACATTAAATACCATGGTGTGGAGCTTGAGAGTTATGGATAAAGAAGGGACTTTTAAGAGTAGGCCTATTTGTAAGATGTGTGAAAACAATATGGCCAAGTATTCAGGTCTGCATATTCTGAGCAGTTTCCGTTCATTCTCAAATCGGAGAAAGGTGAAAAGTATGCCTTTTGTAGTATGTGTAGCTGTGACATTACAAATCATGTTAAAAATTGGAAATGCTAAGAAGAAGAAAAAAAATTTCAGTGTGGCAGATCATACTGGTCCCCTATTTAGGAAAATGTTTCCTAAATATGATATTGCCAAACAATATAGCTGCTATTGTAAACGAGATGTCACATCTGCTGTTGCAAAATGGTCCATTTTCTCTTGCTACTGATGGTAGCAATGACACAGGATAAAAATTGTACCTTATTGTAGTGACTTATTTTGATCCCAAGAGCCATTTGATAGTCACCTCTTTGCTTTCCATCCCATCACTACATGGGGATTCCACTGGAAAAAATATAGGTGAATTATCGTTTGCAGTTTTCAAAATGGCTTGATTCTGTTTTGTATTTTGTTCAGATAATGCGGCTGTGATGGTGGGTTCAAAAAATGGTGATGTTGCTGTGTTGAAAACAAAGCAGCAAAATTTAATTTCAGTACGCTGCATTTGTCACTTGATTAACTTGGCTGCTGAGAAAGCATCATCCAGTTTTCTTGTAAAACTAATGATTGACATTTATTACTATTTGGAGAAGAGTGCAAAAAGTTTCAAGAGGTTTACAATACTGAAGCACGTGTGCACAAGGTGGCTCTCATTAGCTAGAGTTGCTGAGCAGTGGGAACCCCTTCAGAGTTTTGTATCTGAATTCATTAACGTCGTACAGAATTCCAAAAACAAAAGACACCAGCTGCGACTGTAAAATAGAAAGGAACAGTGAGAGAGTGGTTACCGGTTGTAGCGGAAAGAACATAACTGACAAACTAACTCGAGAAGAAAAGCTCTTTATGTTTCTTTCTTCCTCACTGTCTGCTCTAAATGTGATTCCTGTGTTCGACCAGCTCAACTTGACTATGCAGACTGCAAGTCCTCAAATCTTGTAGAAAATGTTGCATGATTTTCTTAAAGATATCTCTTCCAGATTTGTAAAATCAAGTACTGTCAAGAACACTGATTTGCTGGTTGTCAATTATCATGACAAGGTGAACCAGAAATCTGATTGTGATCTCGTAGTAGGACGTGCAACACGAAGGATTGCGGATGCGCGTGCAGAAGAAGAAAAAATCTTTTTTTTTCTTTCAGTTCGCAATACTTTAGTCACAAGCAGATACATAAATTTCCCATGAAAAGTGACATTCTTTAGTTGAGCAACCTGGGCTCTACAGAGTACATTGAAAGTGCCCACTTTCATTATGTAAAATACTTTGTTGAATTATTCCTTAGCATTTTACCTGTTCATGTCAGTGAATCACGAGATGAGGCCCTAGATAAACTAGAAAAACAGTTTGCGGCCTTGCAGACAGAAGAGTTATCAGAAGTTCATTCAAAGCAGGGAACGTTCTGACAGACTTTCAAAAGTAATGTTAACAATTCTTTTGATACCACACAGCAATGCAGAGTGCGAAAGAATATTTAGTGTTGTCAAGAAAAATAAAACAAAATTTAAGTCATCTATGAACATTAAAACAGTAAGCATATTTAAGTTTTGAAAAGCAGTTCCTTACCTGTTTTCCATAAGTGCTATGAAGTCAACTTCAAAATACTTAAAGAGCCAGAAAGAGTAGTTTCGTGGTTTTCAGTGTAAATATATGTATTGTATGGAAATTTTTTTGAACAATTACCAGAATTGTTGTGTTCATATGCTTGATTTTGTAACTGGCATATTGTGTGGACAGTGTTGGAATATTTGGTAAGTAGTTGAATTTTTCTTTAAAAAAAAAGTAATATGTGTTAGGCTACATGTTATATTAGGCCTATTGTGTTCTCAGAAGTATCTATTGTATATTTTGATTATAAATCAACACATCAATAATTTTGCATTTTCATAAAAATACCAGTAACAGCCGATGAACTAGGAAAAAACTAGCCTATATGTAATGAATGCTGCGACCTGCCTTACACACTATTTTAATCATTTTTCAAACTTTACAAGTTGGCAGGTCTGAATCAGATGCTTTATTGCAATTATATGACAGAAATTTTAGGTAGCTCTCAGAGAATCAGGAGGATGTTTCGAAATCAGTTTGCCAGGTATAGGTGCAAACTGATCAAATAATACAATCAGTTTAGAACAACTATCTTAAAGAAGAGGGAAAAGTTGTTCAAAGTTTTCCCCAAGCATACTTACAATTGCATCATCACCAAGGAGTTGACCCCGAATGTGTTAAGATTAAGGCCAACATTGATGCTGGCAAAGGTGGTCCTCATGAGATCAGGAAAGGACTGTTAGGATTTGTAGACCCTAAAACATATATATTTTCTATTTTGTACGTCAGTTGTTGAATGGACCAATTTTCCAGTATTATCATGAGTTATTTTGGATGACACTTAAGGCAAGATAAAACAGTGACTCGTATTACAGAAGTGTTTTATTGGCCAGGATTAAATATGGAGGTTGAACAACTACTTAAGGAGTGTCTTGAATGTCAATGGGCTAAGCCCAGGAATGTAAAGATTTATAGTGCTGGTATAGCCACATTCCTGTGGGAACGAGTGTATTTGGACCTTTGCCACATACTGCTGCTGGTTTCACTTCAATTTTGGTTGCAGTTGATAGTTTTACCAAATTTGTGTTCTTCTTCCCTTTGTAAAATATTAAAGATTGTTTCCTGTGTTTGCATCTCCAGTGAGCATTGTAACTGACAGTGCCACATACTTTGTCTAAGCAGAAATGAAGAATCTTGCATTTTCACGGGGGGGGTTAAGTTAATCCAGATCACTCCATATCATCCCGAGGCTAATTTGGTGGAATGCTATAATTGTAATTTAAAAATAGCATTGAGGACATTTCAATCTGGATCTCATAGAGAATGAGATGTTGTGTTACCAATTGTGTCTTGCTTTAACAACATGGTGAGTGATGCCACTCAAAAGGTTCCAGTAAATTTTTTTTATGATTAATACCTGGGGGCTTTTATGAATTCTATTTAGATTCTGTTACAAATAAAGATCTGGAGAGAAGCTAACTTTGAATTTGAAGAAATATCATTCTAGGTTAGCTTCTCAGAATCGTGAATGCTGCTGACTCAGTTTCTTTTAAAGTAGGAGACAAGTGTGTTTCTGGAAGCTCACTTCCTTAGTAATAAGGCTGCTAGCTTCAGTGCGAAATTGGCACATATCGCATACAGCGATTTTTGACGATGAAGGCCATCCTGGAGTCTTGAACTCAGTCGAAATTAGGAACCTTGCAGTAAGAGGAAATGTTGGGTTTAATCCACTGGCGTGATTTCTCTTGGTGCTTTAGTGTAAGTTATTGGTGTAAAAGTTTTGTAATTGTGATCATAATCATTTTGTGTATGTATTGTAAGGAGTTGGTTTTAACAGCTGTTATGTTTTTAACTTTAGTTGGATGTCCCCCTGTGGGGGTATTTGACCATTTTCATGCTCATTCCATTTTAGGGTTACTTGTAAATTGATGTGTATTTTTTAGTATTAACATTTATGAAAATTATAAAGTCTTAAAAAGATTGTTATTAGGGTTATGGATTGACGCATTCTCAAATTATTTAGCATAGAGTTTGCTGGTGCGGTGGTGGTCTTTAAAGATTTTGTCTCAGTGAGGAGGCGCTCGACTTCGGAGATTTTTATCCTGGATCAATGCCTCTGCTCTCTATTGTTCCGGAACATTCCTGATGCTGGAGATGATGTGGGGACCCTTTTCTGGACCTGGGTAGAGGAGCGCCCCTCAGCTGAGTTTCTGGATGGGAGATTCACCCTACACCTCCTTTTGTAGGGGGGAAATTGTGTCAGCCTCACAAAACTTTGGATGTTAATCTACAAAATTATGTCATGTTTTTGAGCGTGGAAACCTTGAAAAATACTCTAAAAATTCCTTGTTTACCTGCCCAAAACATTTGAAAAGGCATGGTGTTAACCATATACCTGCATGTGTGGATAGCTGCGTTCGATGCCACTCACTGACACCACGCACCTGGCCGGCAGTGTGTTTGCAGCTGTGCGCTACGATCGAGTAGTGACTATGGAAACTACTCCAGTGACGTCACCCACCTACCAGCCAGTCGGCGGGGGTGCTGTGCTGCATGACGACACATCCGGTCCCAAGTCAGAGAAGCTCAAATGTGATTACTTGGACGTGCGTTTGTCACCCATATTTGGATATATTTTTGATCCAGACTTTTTTATTTACAACCACATAAACACCCTTCTAAGAAGAAATGCTCACCCTCTAATGACAATTATCAGCTGTTGCTTTAAATGGCCATTTTGTTATCTATTGGCCGAGGAATTGTTTATACCCATCCCCGGGGTATTGCTTGTAATTTTGTATAAATGCTGTCCCGATCTCTGGACTGGGGTCGATTGTCACCGCCCTAGAGGGAGGACACCCAGCAAAGTTGAGTAATGGTTTCCTAAGATAACACTTTAATTTCAGCAGGCCCTTATGGCGGAATCAAGGCACACACACTTTCTGTCCTGAAATAGGAGTTTGGCCGGCACAATTTCTTTGAGAATGTTTTAATCTAAAAGAAAGTAGAAAAAAAAATGGAAAGATCAAACCTATGATGTTTTTTCCAAAAGTTAATTATAACAGATTTTCGTTGGCCTAACGATTTAGGAAAGTTTTTCCTGAAAAATAATGATTTTTGCCAGTATTTGTAATTTAAAACCATGAGTTATAATTTGTTGGCCTTTGATAGTCCAACTATACAGAGGAAATATAAAGCAATAAATTAGGAGATTTAAGCTATTGGCCTGTAAGTTGTATAAATAACTTAGAATTTTGAAAAGGTGGCCTTGAATTGTAGCAAATGCATTTTTAAAGTTATGTGGCACACGCCATGCAGTTTGGAGTTACATGGAGAATAAAAATGCCAGAACCACACCTTCCTTTTAATGCTCAGTGTTCCACGTTTGTAGTTTGGTTTTCATTTCATCATCGCTTTTGTATGCAGAGTTCAATGTAACATCTTCATTTAAACAGGTAAGCTCAGTGTGTAGGAGCATGTGTGCAAGGAATAGTCCCATATGGCGTGTGAGCCCACTCTCGTGCCATGTTGGAATTTCAGTAAGTGTCGAGCATCGTAAAGAGTTGGTTGTGTGTCTCCGCATTTCCTGTGCCTGGGTGGCATACATTCATTTGGAATGGTTTTCGCACTGCTGCTCAGGACACCAACACTCACTTCCCCAGAGCTTGCATTGCCTGGGAAACCTGAAACTACTTCCGTAACTTTTTATTGGTTCAAGTACCGCTGATGGCCGGTTAAGTCATCCAAGCATGTATGTTGCTTCAGCAGAAGCGTTAGTTGATAACCGAATAAATGCAAAAGAGAACTGATTTGCGTGTGATTTATTTCAGTAGCTGCAAGGCATGTTAGGGCATGGGCCCTTAGAATACCCGGCAAATTCTTGCAAATGTTTCAACACATTTTTCAGGGTTAATGTTGTGTGTATTTAAATTGCAATATGTGTCAGTAAATGGGCATGTGGTTAGTCCGAATAGTTCACAGCGTGACACACGTTTAAATGTTAAACAATGTTGCCACCAAAATTATCAGTCACAAGGGTGTGTAACCAGCCAATAGGTTACCGTTTAGTAAACTGCAACCAACAATATCATTACAACTACAGCAGCACAGGTCTTCATCAGCAGAGAATTACATTCGGGCGAATTGGCCCGCAGCACCCCGAGAGCACCTGAGTCATCATACTCCATCATTGACGCCGCCCTTGAGGGACATCTATTGCCTAGTCGGGTAAATACAATATTTCCAAACCCTCACACCGCCCCTGAAAACCAAACCTAACCTCTTTAAATCCAGCCACACTGTGCCAAAACGTTGCTGCTATAAATTATTTGAAGAAGACGGGAGTCTGATTATGTGAAGAAAAATATTGAGAAATGTAGTAATGCTTTTTTTGTGGATGGGCATGAAATCATACCACTGTATAATGGACCTTATTTGTTGAAAGGCATTAGGACTAATTTACTGAATAAACATTTACACTTCAGATAGTAACCAAATGGAATCATGTTATTCAGTTTTACCAGTCTGATAGAAAAGATATCAGAAAAATTAACAGAGGAACATATGAAATCCAGAAAATTAAGTGATCCGCAAAGTGCAATGGCCAAATAAGTATTTTATTACATTTACTAGTGATTTTGGAGAGCGGCATTGGCATAACATATATTAATCTGTATAGGTGGTTGAGTCAAATTTAAAACTAAGAGATTTTTTGTTATGACATATTAATGTGTTTCGCAAGCTGCCTGCACTGGCTTTTCCTTGTTGAACCCTCATTTAACTACGGTATATGAAAGTTCTGTACTTTTTTTTTTTTTTACATACACTGACGTTCTTATCCATATTTATAGTAAGCATAGGTTTTTTTTTTTTATAGATCTCCGGTGGATATTTTGAATAGTGTATGTAGAATGTAAAGAAAAGTTTTGTAGGTTTTCTTTTAATTGTAAAAGTATGTTTGTGGATAAACCACTAAGAAATTTTAATTAAATTACAAACATTTTCAGTTTAATAATGAAAGGTATAAAATGGCATCAATGAGTTATGCCCTAAAAGTGCACCAGTCTCTAGTAGGATTCTAATGTTACAAGGTGAAAATTGTGCAGTATGGCTTGTATGCACTGTATATACGTACAATGTGTTTATTTCCATTATTATAAACCATACATTTATTTTGCCAAACCTTAGGCCTAGAAAGAAGTGTGGAGAAATTTGAGCGGGTCTCAAAAACGAGGTTAGTATAGAGCAGTGCTGGAATGAAAGGTGAGGGAAACAGGAGATCTCCAAGAAAACCAGCCAACCAGCAGCATCGTCTGGCATGATTCCCATGCGAGACAGGGAGTGAGCTATATTGGAGGAAAGTTCATTCAGTGGTGTGTAGTGAAAGGAAGGTTTTGAGTCTCAAAGTTGAAATTCACACATGGAAATCCTCTTTACTAGTCATCTTTGTATACTATAAATCAAACCAAAATGTTTCCTTTAGCTTCTATGAGCTCGTCAATTTCCCACTTTTTGCAATTTTGCACCTAAATATCTCCAGTGGGCAAACTGATAAAATTCTGAAATTACACCAGAATGGAGTCCTGTATAATAGAAACTCCAGTAAAAATTTGGACTTTGAGATTTAACGGTGGGTGCAGGAACAGTGAGTTCGAAATGTGTAAAATAAAGCCTTAGATTCTCCTACGATATGTTACTGCCTGCCCATTAAAAAAGAGTACACAAATTTTTTTATCACACATCAAGTAAAAAATTTTCGTTAGTCCTTTTCAAATCACCTTGCTGTGAACTTGCATCGGGTCACAACAAACATGAATAAAAATATCACTGTATTTACACAGAAACTTTATCTCATGATATAGTGGAAGCCTGGAATACAACGGATTCGGTTATACCGCGGGGCAATTTATGTCCCCTGGCCTGAATAAATAAATAAGCGGAAAGCGTGAGGTCAGGTCAGCGTGCCGTCTGTCGGCGGGGACTTTGATGGACGAGGGAGCGGGCGCGCTTTCTCCCTCCTTTCGGCGCAGAGATCTATTTTACTGATTCTTTACAGCCAATATTGTATGGTTTTCCATATATGCAAATAAAACGTGTTCTTATATTACATATTGGCGAGTAAGTCAGTGTGCGTGTATATCCCATGTCAGAAGTTTTAGATGAAAAATTCAGGATAGTTAATATTTCAAGCAGACCGCACTAAATTTTTATATTCTCGTAAACATTGCCGGGCCTCATCATGCCGCCTAAATTTCATAGAAATTCAACACATTGACGTAAATCGCATCAATCAGCATGTTTTCCCAATACCGGGCTGCTGCTGCTACGAATCGATCCTGGTGGCGGCAATCTGGCTGCCGCCACCAGAATAATCTTGTAGCGACCGGCTGACAGCTGCCCATCCCCGACGATCTAGGTACGAGCGACAACAGCAAGCTGCAGCGTATATATCTATGTAATCATTATAATCAATGTGCGTACATCATAATTATAATGTATATATACCGGCTGTGGAGTATATGTCTTCCTATTTAAAAAAAAATTCATGTTTCGAAGTCCTTTACAGGCCTATAATCTCCTACGGGGTATAGCTGTACATAATCATTATAATTATGATGTAGACACTTTGATTATACTGTATACATACAGGCCATAAAATATGTTTTCTAATTTTCGAAGAAAAAAAAATTCTGAGCAGACGAGCTATTGTGGACAAGGCTTAATGCAGAAAAGGGGTCTTTCTTTGCATGCCACAAATAACTAGCTTTTAGTTTTCCTTTGTAAAATGCAAATCAGATAAGCAAGCGACATGTTTATTCACAATACTTGAGGCATTGATAGATCCCGTGTGCATTCAAGCTTTGGACATGAGCATTCTCATTCTCACTTCCTTCCAACCAGGCCTAGCAGGTGGTAAGGGGGGACCCTTTCTCCAACCCGCGTGACCAACTCACAGTTAACACCACCCTTGGTGGAATAAGTATATCCTTTGCCTGGAAAATGTGGTATTTTTTTTTAGTAATTCTTGCTTAAATGCATGCAACCCTTCATCACAGCACATTTCTCTTCTGTTCCCTCCCGTGTTGCAGATTAAAAAAAAATGAAGTTCCGACAGTAAGGGGCTAAACATTTGACGATTTACGGCGGTAAATAACAACACTTGTGCCATGCCCCATTAGAACACTGGCTTTTTTTGCTACTGTACTCGGTCACTCCCAGAGTAGCGCGAGCCTGAGTTGTGTCCCCCAACAGCCTCGTTAGATTGGGCTTTTACTGTATTTACAAAATGTCGAAATACCCTCATTCGCTCTCAACTTCAAAAGATTTTTATCTTCCTCATTCAACTCACTTATTAGTTTTAATTCTGTTGGTACATCACCATAAACACTCTTATGACATTGTTCTGAAGTGAAAATTCCTATTGAACAGTTACCCACTATACTGAAATGTAAACAATAGCAATAATTTTTTTTTTAGATATAAGGAAATTATTCCATCGTAACAAATTCAATTTTGTATTTGTGGCACTGGTGGTAATATTGTAGTTACTATAAGAATGAATACAAAATGTATAAATTAACTTTTCAACTGCAAGTAAGCCCTATTGCCAGACATTTTTAGTACATTCTTTTGAAAATAAAAGCTAGATAACTGTACCAAATTACTCATTACATTAACAGTACTTGCATAGTTATTTAACCCTTTTGCTGCTACATGCTTATTAATGGTGTCATCTCTGTAGTGCTCAGCACAAGGGATGAATTGGACAAGGCATGTGTAGCCACTTTTTACACCCTTTTTGGAGAAATTTTAATAGTTATCTTATTTTGGCAGATTTATTACTTTAATGTTGTTAATTTATAATACCTACATTGCACTGTTTGCCTTGTTGACCATCAAAATATCAGCTTAAATTCAGAAACACTCATCTTGACAGATAGGACTTGAAAAAATAAAGATTTTGCATCAAATCTCAAGAACTATATAACCAATTCGAATTAAATCTGGAATACAAGTAGATCTATGGCACTTTTCAGAAATAATTTATTTTCCTGACTTAAAAAGCAGACATCACATTCATTAGAGTCAATACACTAACTTTTAATAGTTTCTAAAAACAAAATTTTTATACACACTCAATAAAATAACAGAGTTGTTAAACTAACATATGAAAGTTCCAATAAATTACATTGTTCTTATTACACTTATTTCAGTCTAATTATATTATTTAGACATATTGGAATTATATGTTATTACACCTACATGGTGTGATGCACAGTGCGACTTCGCAGTCTCTGCACGAGTATCGGTTTACTCTAAGAATTTTGTGCTTGGTGCAAACAATACATTTTCAGGTGAGAATTTTTTTTTCACTCCTTTTGCTTCAATGGCTGTGATAAGCGCATCGAAGTGTCTTCTCCTTCCTCCTCCAAACTTTCCTCTCTGTTGTGAGTATTTCTCCAGAAGGTGTCTGATGAGCGTTAAATGGAATGTTGCAAGAGGCAATGTTTTACCAGTAACATTTTTGTGAAAAGCATGGGCATTCAGAACTGCAACATCCAATACATGAAAGAACAGTTTTCCTCACTGATTCATAGAACTTATAACCATGTCAGTTTATCAACAGATCTAATGCTAATGTTGTAGTTTAGAACACATGTGGGTTTCATTAATTTACATCCATTCTTTCATATCCGCAATGTGGCAGGTGCTGAGCATCCACACTTCCCGTTAATCGCACCACTTCATTGCAAGTAACTCGTCCGATGACTTGAAAGAAATCTATCCTTACTTCAGTTTGTTGTTTATTTTCGACATATTTTTCCTATTTCTTTGTACTGTGGCACATGAATTTGTTATGCGATTATGAAACAGGTTTGGACTGGAATACCAGTTGTCTACAAATACCATGTGACCTTCGTCCAAGTATGGTTTCAATAAAGCAGCCACAATATTACCAGACTTTCCCAGACCTGCCTCGTCAATGTTACTATTTGCACCAGTGTATACAACATATCCAGTCGGACAGTCGCATAAAACAAAAGTTTTTATTCCAAATCAACTTCGCTTTGAAGACACATATTGTTTTAAAATCAAACGGCCTTTGAAGTGGAGCAGGCTCTCGTCAATGCATAATTTTTGTAAGGCACAAATAAAATTCAAAAAGCATTTTGAAGTCTATAGACAACAGCCTGAATTTTGAATAGACGCTCGCCACTGTTGTCCTATAAATGCAGCATTCGCAGTAAAAGTAAAAATCTGTCTCGTGAAATTATCTCTCCAAACACTGGTGTTCGCAAAAGAGTATCCTTTGACCAGTATTCACTTAGCTTCAGTTTCTTCACACGTGCCATTGGTAAACACACTACCAGAAAACAAAAAAATTCCTCACAATTTATCTCTGACCTTTGCTTCACATGGGACTGCAAAATCTGTGGTGTATTTTCAATGGCATACTTGTAGTATCTGTTACATTCATTTGCTACATCAAAGAAGACTATGATAGGACTGTTATTTCCGTTTGTTTACATTCTGCATCATAGTAGGATTGAATAATGGGAGTTAAATTATTCGAAGACCATTGAAATGTATCACACTTCCTCTTTGTACCATAATTTTCATTTCTTTCTTCATCACTGGTATCTTCAAATATTGTTCTTGAAGTACTATACGTAATCCCAGTAGACGTAGTTGGCTGAGAAGAGTTTTCCTTGTGTAGAGTGTACTCTACATCTGAATCACTCGAATTAAACCCTCCTTGTGAGTCTTGGTCTGTCAGACAGCAGTCTCTCTTCATTTTTGTAGTTGCAAATAAATGACGTACAATCACAAAAAGTGTCAGAAAAAAAGACTAAGACTATAGCGTAATAACACTATCCAAAATGTCCGCAGTCAGGAGCAAAACATACAACACTAAGTAAGCTGACAGGCTGTCACACATTTTGCCATACAGCTCTTTTCCTTCCTTTCTCCACCCCTCATAAAATTCCCCGCCATCCCTGTTCATCGTATCTCAGTAAGTGGCCAGGCAAGTGTTCATCTTATCTCTGCAAGTGAACCGTAGCTGGGTCGGAGGCAGCTGGCATTTATCACCACCCGCTCTCCCTCTGGGAATAGGAACTACAGTATTTCAATGTTAATAGGACCCTTTAAGACACGCTTATCTGAGGCTAAAGAATGTTGGACTTTATCAGGCCGCAGGTGGGTGTTAACAGTGGGACGAGATATCTCGTCCTTCGCACTAAAGGCACACTGAGTTGAGGACAACATCTCGTCCATAGCACACATGGCTCCAATATTGGACGAGATATCTCGTCCATATCAGCGAAAGGGTTCAAAAAATGCCCCCTTAATGCAGTCGTTAGTTGTGAAATCATTATAGTTTTCACTAACACTCAAATTCAGACACAAGAGTGTTATAGGCACTTTAAAAATGTTGAATTAGGGTCAAATCGCAGCATACAGAATTTGTGTTACAAGCTACAAAAGGAACAAAAACAACTTTTCCTCTACAGTTTATGGTATAAACTGTTTATTAAATGAATGTTAAAATTTTTCCTTGAATGAGCAAAAATATATTTACAAGTCTGACTCCTGTTTTCAACAAAATTCAGAGTACCAATACTCGCTCACCTGTTTATAAATCACACTCATACAGATTGCATTAAATGCGATTTGATTGGAAACAAGTATCTACAAGCATAGTCTAGTACGATGCAGAATTCTGTAAATTGAGACTTTTGAGTGTTATATTTTGAAAACTATAATGATTTGACATATAATAACTGCATTAAAGGGTCACTTTTCGAAAGCGCTTTCAGATAACCAAATATGACAAACTGTTGATATTTTCTGCAAAAATGTATTAAGGAATATGCTTTTACATCTTTATTGTAGTAGGAAAATATAAATAACAATTGATGACAATACCAAAACAATTAATAATAAACTAACTGTGTTAAAACATTACTGAACTAACACCATTTAACTGTTCTTGGCCTTTTGTTTCATCACAGAAAAAACATTCACCTCTTCTAGGAAAAAGAATAAAACAGCTGCAGCACTATTATGTGAATAACTTTTTAGAAAGATTATAATTTTACTGTCACACCATTGCGTACAATAAACACTATCAACTTTGAACTTACCATCCTTTCAAAAATTTGATAAGTAACATGTAGAACTACATGTGACAATTTACTACGTAACAGTAAATTTAGTGTTTTTTTTTTTTTTCAGATATTAATTTTATAGGTGCTTGATAAAAAGTAAACTACTAGTACAAAAACATGTTGACAACATAGTTTTGTTTGTTTCATTTAGAGCTGATTACATGTAATGTTTTGATAAAGGAAGAATTGCCTGATCCATCAGCTGACCAGCTGTTTGACATTAAATGGGAGTAGTAGTTTTCCTGTAGAAGGGAAAACATTAACATGTGCTATAACCAAAATGTCTTGAGCATTTTGAGTTTTGGAATGATGCCCTTTGTATCCTCTCTTCCTTTGTGTTTGTATGCCCTATTAGCAAGAAAAGAAGTGTTCCATCATCTACAATACATTGGATTAAATCAGTGCATGTACAAAGAAGGTTTCACATGCGTGTGTCCCAGAAATTTCAACCAAGACCCATTGGAAAATTTGCATGCTGCAAGAATGAACTCATTTCTGACAGAAGTGTCTCTTCAAGACGCTATTGCTCTAAAGCACTGTATTTATCTGATACAAGGTTTGTTGGCTTTTGCAATGAAGTAGATATTTGTGAGCAAGATATTGTGCCCATAATTTGCAACAGGCCTAAAATAATGAATATTTCAGTGAGGCATGTCAAAGAAAATGTTAAGTCTTTGTTTTTTACATGTGTGGAGCATGATGTTAGTACTTTAACAATTAACTTAGCTGTTATATGAATGGGTTACTGCCATCAATAAAATTTTGAGTGGACAGCAGTCTCTTGCACAGAATTGTTCAGACATAGTAAAGATTAAAGCACAAGCTCTGTTTGAAGAACAAAAATGGTTGTTAATGAATTGTGTGTGGTTTTCCGCATGTCCTAGTTGGCTCCATTCTTTGCAGTACAGTAAAATACTGTCATGTTCTGCACTTTAACATAGGATTTTCAGTTCCTGCCCAAATAACCAATTTAAACTATGTAAAAATTTTCCTTTTAACACAACAAATTTAGATCAACTTTCAGTTAAAAAAAAAAAATATGTTTTACCTATAGTCCTCCAGGGATTGATTTAAAGGCCATACTTGGGCTTCATGTAAAGGTATTAATTTTAATCATTTACAAACTTATTCGGGTGTTATTTACCAATCATGGCATGTAAACAATTATGCAGTGTCGAGTTTATTATATTGTTACCAAATATGTATGCTGCAAACAATTTATTCTCACTTTGAACTAACAGTGCCACTGATCCTTGACATGCACCTTGAGCACCACCTTGAATTATTTCATACATAAAAAATGAATGAATAAATGGGAAGCCATTTATACATGTTTTGGTACTCCATCTTGCAACGCTTGAGTGCATTAATTGGAACAATGTTTGGCTGTAGTTTACTTGGCACCGCCAAAAACTAAGTACTTTTCCACATCATTTCGTTATTGGACCAATATTAGCGCCCTCTACGTAGTTTCGTTTCCCGCATGCGGACAGCACTCGAGCCGACCTCTTTGTATGCTCTCGTTCCCCTTCTACCCTTCCCCCCCCCCCCCCTTGCTTGCGTCACATGTTCAAGCTAGATTTTTGCAAGCAAATATTCGTGGTCATTTCTTGCCCGTGCAAGTAGCAATCAGCTGATATTCATAATGCTACGCCGATATGGTGTGCAATTCTACGAGAGATAGAGCTTCTGCAATGCACCTTCATCAGTACAACTAATACTAAAGTAATATCTGGATAATATTTAATATTCAGTGTAGGTAATATTCTTGTAATGCCAGGTAAGAGGCGTAAACATTTGTAGTGAATTGAGGGCAAAGTGTTAAGTGTGGCCCTTAGTGATTTTGTACTGTAGTCATTTTCAGTAGACTGTTAGTTCGTATTAAATATTTTGTTGGTAGGTTACTCCTTTTGGAGCTTTGTAGATACGTTTTAATATTTCTTAAGCATGTTTAGAACGTGCGTTTGTTAACTTATGAGAAATGAAATGGCTCGTTTAACATTTAGTCCTATTTGCTCGACGTCTAAATATTTTGTTTGGGTGTACCTAAGTTACTTTTATAGGGCTTTGTTCGGCCTGCTAATATATTTTCATTTTAGTCAGGCGCCCCTAGCTAGGTTGTATCAGCTACGGCTTTTTAAGTTAAATTTTAATGTCTCATGCTAAAATTAGATGCTTTGGTAGGGCTGCACGCTGCCGCCTTTTATAATGATTGTGTTGTCTTTTAAGGATTTCAATTTGTTGAGTATTAGTGTCACTTGTAGAATTTTGCGGTGTTTGAGCACTTAATATTTGCTGTAAATTTTCACCATCCTTTTGGACGATTTTTCATATTGCATTTTGGCAATTTTAGTGAGCTTAGTCAGTGTCAATTCTAGTCCCATTCTTGGTGCTTGTTTCTCGGCCGTCTGACGCTCTTTGAAAGCCGGTGGTATGCTCCGTCCGTTCGTGTGACTCGCAAATTAAAAGTGAACAGCAGGGTTCATACTAAAGCCTCAACCTTTGAGTGGAATTTGTATTTTAATTACTTTGTTAGGGCTTTATGCAGAAGCCCGTTTAATATTTGCCTGTTCAAAAGCATTAACAGCGCTTGAGATTATGGTTTAAGACTAGCATTGCACTGTTAAAACTGCCATTCATTTGGGCGTAAACGCACCTTAGCACTTTTCTCGATTGTGGTCAAGTACAAATCTATGTTTATTTGCTTTAGGCACAGTTTTGGGTGCTATTGAATTGTAATGTAGTTAAGGATTACCTGTTCTGTGTAGTATCAAAGCAATTGTAATTTTAATTGATTCGTTGATGAATCATTTGCTTTTGTACATGAAACATTTTAAGAGCACCCATCATAATTGTTTTTTTTTTACATGTTCATTTTGGAGAACATATATTATTGAAGGCTGTGCTGTGTTTTTTCAAGTAATTATTGCAGAATATTGTATAAAATAAAATGTGTTTCACTGAATTTTTGTGCCCATATTGCTCACTATAGTGTGTGTTTGCTAATTGCACCTGATTTGGTGCAATCTCATAACATCCTTACGAGAACGCCTGTAAAATCTCAACTGATCAATTTTAACCCCTAAGAAAATTTGTGTTAAGGGTTTTGTGTCTGGTACGTCAACTGTGTTGCAGTGTGTTTGAAACTAGTTAACGTGCTTCCAGTACGTTTAGCCACAAAAATACGTCATACCCAGATGAGGAAGGGATGGTACTTAAAAGTTACCAAGTATGCTGCAAATATTATTTTGGAGTCCTACAATGTAGTTAATAATTGCTCTTTTAGGCTGTTGTATCTTAAAACATACTAACCAGACACGAGCCAAACTACGATTATAAGCCAGTTTTGAACTTTACTACAGACTTTTCATCAATAGAATGATAGGGTAACTCACCGCTGAAAATTCCATACGTACATGCATCACTATGAGAACACTGCACACCAGTTCACAGAGTCCCGCATGTAGCAGATTTTCAAGTGCTCCTGGTAAAAACATTTAAAGAGATTTTTCCTGAAATATTACAAGTGCGTGTGTTCTTGTGCGCACGTGGTAGTGCTGCACTCATATTTGTGCTTTCTGGAAACAATCCATGTCTTAAATACTCTTAGATGTGCTAAATTCAAAGCCTGTAGGTTACCTTGACGGTGCACTCATTATTGCAGGTTAAGATATTTTGTGTGCGCTTCTATAACATCCTTTTAATTTGTATCAACACAGCTATCTGTACTTGCATATTCAAACACAAGGCCTGTAATTTTATAATGCTTATATTACTAAAAATTAAAATTTCCAAGTGTTAATGAAGTTCAATTTGAAAAGTATACTAAATACAATTGATGCAAATGACATTTTAAAGTAGAATATGTTTTAAAATCAGGTTTCAATGTGCAGTTTCTGGAATTTGTTCATACGGTGAAAGCTACATGTAAATAAAATGCATTATCACTGTAGCATAATGTACACATTTATCATAGATTTTTGATTATTAAGGTAAATTTTAATTGTTTTGTATGGTGATTCACCATGACCAGCTTTCTTAAATATGTTAAGAAAGGTAACCATTCAGAATTATTTCTTATATTAATTTCAACTTCTTAATATATTAAATCATAAGGTGTCAAAGATACAAAGTTTAAAACTTAATTATGGAACCTGAAAATTTTCTCTTAGGGTTAAAAGATTTACTTTTGTCGGTGAAGTATCTATTTCTTTACATATTCATGAATCGTTAATTGGTAGAAATTTGTAGTGCTACTCTCTGAAAAGCACATTATCTTGGGTACAAGAATATACACAAGTTTTTAGATTAAAAATACTGTGAACCACTAAATATAACGAGTGTATCCACACTTGATGATGAAGGGGAAAGTTGAATTACCCAGTCTTTTACCTACAAATTGTGATTACAATTCATGTTCTTCATATACTTTGGTGGCAGTCACAGTATGATGACACTGGCCAGTTTTATTTCAGTCACTATTAATCTCTAAAATTAGAAATGTACAAATCATCATTAAATTTTTATGAGAATATTGACAATTGCATTAATCTCACCTCCTTTCGGTAGCTGGTCTAATTGGTGTAGAGTTAGTCATGCATCTGTGTGACAGTCTTTATGTCTAGCTTATACATTTAGATCATCAAAAACCCTATGTAAAAACACAGTCAAGTTGAAAAATTGGCCATGAGTTGCAACAATGACAAAATTATACTGCACTTATTGCAGACATTTTACTGTTACTACTAGGAAGAAAGGTTCTACAAAGGGATTGTTATAAAGAAGGTCAAACTACGACAAAACATTTTGTTTATAGACTATGAATTGCATGCATTATAGATTTGAAAATGATGAGGGTTTTTAAGTTTTAGTACAGAAACTACAAATTAAAAAAAATTTCTAGGGTAAAACCTGCATTTTACACTTCTAGGGAAAGTGTAAAAATTTAAAGTGATTTAAGTACGTATCTAGTAAAAAACTGTCTTATATGCCACGTTACAGTGCTTATTCAAGTTATCATTTCTCTGATTATAAACAAAAAAATTGCCAATACTTTTTCATAAATGTGTTGCAATATTCAGTGTCATGACTAGGCAGGTTTTGTGATTTTTTTACTGCCTTTGATTTGTTGGCCATAGGTCCATTCCTTTGTGCAGTATTCTAGAGTGATGTCTTTATATTATCATTCATTTTGGTAATGTGGAAACATAAATGCCCAATGTTTTAATTTTTAAACGAATTTCCATGTGCACGTTAGTACGTTATAAGATACATATGCATTTTTTTGCTCAATTCTGAGGGATATTTATGTTTGGTTTGATAGTTGCACAGTAATTACATTCATCTAAGAAGAAAATTATACTGCGAGTGGCGTTACATAACACAGCAAAAAGTACACCCTATCCACTGTTCATATACTCCTTGCTAATGACTCTGTGTATATAAAGCAGTATTAATTTAAATCAACAGGTAGACTTATTAAATTAAAAGTTATAACCCTTTTGCAGAAAATTTTCATTTATACAGAGTGGCATGTTTTACTGGGAAAAACAGATGATTTCTTACTGGAATATTAATTTGTTTCGGAAGATAAAAAGTTACAAAAATAACAATGCAGGAAGTTAATTTAAAGATAAGTGGTGTGATTTTTTCACAGGAAATTTCACCAACTAGTAAACAGTGTATTATTTGCAAACCATGCATCTCAGGGAATTTCCACCTGGGTCAAGGAAAATGTAAATAATTGCCACACTCAGCAAAAGTTATTTGTGTGAATACAGGATAATGTAATTGTGAGTACAGTGAAACCTCTTATTCACATTCTCGTCTACACTGTCCCGTGATTTGCACCATTTTCTTCACGTCCTGTTTATGTTCCGTAAGAAGCAATTTAATGCTTTCCCTAAAATTGATCATATTCATGCTATTAATGCCTTGCAAAACAAGTAAAAACAGTTCATTTTCATCTTGTTTCTCCTTCACAGATAACAACCACAAGTTCGTACACCTTCACGCTAAAATTGGTTTTCGAATTGCATCAATGTTCGATAGTGTAAAAATTTGGTAACTTAGTGCATGTACAAACACTTTATTTCACACTATGCACCTGGAACACGCCTCAAAGCAAGATGGCGGCCTGTGAATATTTGTCCCTTCAAAAACGCGAGTGGTACACTGCGACTGCTGTATCCACATTAAAACTGTGTATATTATTCTACGGCTATTTCCTACAATAAAGGTTAACGTGTACCTAGCCAATGTCCAGTAAGTAATGCGTCTGCAATATGTCGATTTTTATTTAAACATCTGGCCTATTTTTTTCTGAACAGTATTGGAGATTGTAAAAGTGTGTAAAACAATTTTGGTTGCAGATAAACTAAAAATAGAATTGTTTTGTGAAAGCTGGATTTTTCACTTAAGGAAATTCCACTACCAGTGAAGATTGCTGTGTCATTGAAGAGGCTCCAGAATATGGGCAGCTTTTGGAAAATAGATCATTCCAGGACTATGTTGAAATTGATAGTGAAGTGGTTACAACAGAAATTCAGTGTGTTGACAGTCATATAATGACACACACAATAAAACTGAAGAAGAGGAAGAAATCAAGATACCCACCGTCAAGGATGCCCTTATGGCTGGCTCTTCAAACACTGCAAAACTATTTATCAAGTGTGTAAGATAGTGAGTGTCTCTTTGATAATTTGTATTCCCTAGAAAGGCAAGTCACAACTCTAAGCAGTCAGAAAAGTAAACAGAAGATTTCTAACTATTTTGTACAAAAACACGCTCAAAAGTATTATCTGGGTATATTTTAAGACCAGATTTTTTTATTTCATTTATATTAGTAGTGGATCATGCTTTATTTATTTTGACAAAATCTGACCATTTGTATGTACGAGTCGAAGATTGATCTTTTTTATTTAATTTAAGCCAAAATCTGACAATTTTTTGTGTACGAGCTGAAGATTAATGTTATACAGTGTTTATAATTGTATTTGAATTTTTTATTAATGAGAAGTGTTTAATTTCCTGTATTTCTCATTTCTTCTGCAGTACTCACACAGCACACAATATTCTGTAAGGGTCCCAAATACATCCCGGACATTCAATGGATATCTCTAATTTTATGACATTGTGTATCATAATCATACAGAGATTATAATATATTTATATACTGACAATGGTTTAAAAAAATAAAATAAAAGTAATTTTACAAGGGACTGTTGAATATCCCGAAAGTACGTCCACTGGATGTCCCGATAGGACATCCAGAAAGTTTAGTTTACAGACATTGTTAAAAGATGTACAGCAACAATTTGTACTATTTAATTAAAACAAAGAATATGAAAGATTTTACTGTGTAAATTGTTTTGGGTTACATAAAGAACTATTACTGTAGTAACCTACTTTTTCAAGGAAATTTAAGTTAGGGGTAAATCCATGTTTATGGAAATAATTACTATTTTATCACAATTGGATTTTGTAAAGTTTTTTGAGGTGCACTTTTGTAATAAGCCAGATCACTTTAAAAAGGATTGTCATTTTTATTTGAACAAGACTATGGCGAGTGGAGTGACCTCAGGAAAATCTGAAAGTACGAATACAAAGGGTGACGGTTTTCGAAAATGCTTTTGTTAGCATGGCCAGTTTTTCCAATTAAGTAGACCTAATCAAAAATGATATGTTTTACTTGGACAGTGGAGCCAGTGAGCATATGTCTGCTTACAAAGATTATTTTATAAATTTTAGAGATTGCTCAAAAGAAATAAAAATAGGAGACGGAAAATTACCGAAGGCATTGGGTGTTGGTGATATAAATGTTGTTTGTCATGTAGCTGATAAAGAAATTCAGAGAGTGCTGAAAAATGTTCTCTTCGTACCGGATTTGCAATTGAACCGTTTCTCAGTTTCTCAAGGTCATACATTTTATCTAAACTAAACATTGAATGCTCTGTTAAGGACGAACCATTCTCATGTGATTCTTGTATCCAAGGGAAACAGCATCGTTCATCATTTCCACCGAGTGACTCAAAAACATAAGATGTATGTGTTATTCCGCACATTGATATCTGCGGCCCTTTTGAAACCAGAAGCTTCGGTGGATCAAAATATTTCCTTTTAGTGAAGGATAATTAATCTCATTTTAGATTTTTTTTTTTTGTTAAAATCAAGTCTGAAATTCACATGGCAGAGGGACACTGGAGAAGGAGTTCAGGCTATGAGATCAGATGATGGGACAGAAATTTCAAATAAATAAATGAAACATTACTTTTCATATGTGGGAATTCGCAGCACCAACTTTCGGCTCCGTATTGCCCAGAGCAGAATGGGCGAGTTGAAAGGGAAATAAGGACCTTAGTGGAAGCAGCAAGAACTATGTTAATCAAATCACGACTGGACAAGTATTTCTGGGCTGAGGCAGTGCATACAGCTGTTTACACAACTAACTTGATAGGTACAAGTTCCGTCAAAGGGAAAATCGCATATGAATTGTCGTTTAAGAAGACCATAAAATTAGATCTCAAAAATTTTGGATCAAGGGTTTTTGTACATATTCTTGACCAGAAAGAAAAAAAAAAGTTAGATTTGTAGGTTATGAGTTAGATTCCAAATGCTGCAGGGTTTTGTTTTCCTGACGAGAAAAAATTAACAGAAGCGCGTAATGTAGTTTTTACTTCAAAAACCTAAAAATAACTGTAGTCAGAGGAGGGCTTACTGCAGAAGAGAAAACATTAGGGATAGAGTCACAGGTGGTTGAGAACAGTTCTGGTAGAGGAGATTGTGGTTGAAGAAGCTAGGATGGATACAAAAATATTTGAAAGAATGGCGAATGAAGAAAGAAGACAGGATCATATACCAGGAAACATTCTGGAGAAACCTCAGTAACTCATCAGATGACTTGTATTATTTCCATCTAGAAGAAATCTCATCACAGTTTTATGAAAAAGAAAATATCCAAGATTGTCCACAAAATTTAAAAAATCTAAGTTCAATGAATTTGAAATCTGTCTCAAGAAGAAAATTTAACTTATTAGCAAGTAGTTTAAAGGACCAAATCGGGAAGAATGCAATAAAAAGAAATGGAACATGGGTTGAAGTAAGTCTATCAGAAGGAAAGTTAACAACCAACACAAAGTGGGTTTTCAGAAAGAAAAGAATATCGTATTGAAAGCCCAGCACGCCTTGTTGGTCATGATTTCCAACACGATCAAGATTTTAATGACATTTTTGCTCCAGTGGCAAAACTGCCAACACTAAGAATATTGCTGTGAATAGGGACATGAAGAATAAGTCTACCTCAAGAAACCAGAAGGAATGGTCCTTTTACTCAAGAAATCCTTATATGGATTTAAAAAGGTCTCCAAAAAAATTGGAACTAAAACTTTAATAATTTTATGCTGAGGGAAGGATTTATGACATCCAAAGCAGATTATTGCTTATATGTCAAGAACCACGGCAGGGAGTTGTTATATCTTGGTTTATGTTGACGATATCCTAATCTTTTGCCAAGATTTGCGTCTCAATGAAATCTCAAAAGGAAAATTCAAATAAGCCTTTTATATGAAAGATTATAAAGATAAGATCAGTTATTTGGGTCTAAATATTATTCAAGATGTTTCGAAAGGAGAAATTGAAATTGATCAAGTTGACTACTTGAAAGATTCGACATAGAAGATTGCAGACCAACGTCAACCCCAATGGACCAAATTTTAAAAGAATTGATTCTGCTACGGATTATGAACGTTTGGGCAACACATGCAGGAGTATCATGGGTCATTAATGTATGTGGTTTTAGGAACCAGATAAGATTTCACATTCTGTCTGAATTTTGCCAGCAGATGCCAAAGTCGGCCATGTGAAGATCTTACCTTTCTCAAAGGAATTAGAGGTATGTGAAATGAATCATCAATTACAAGTTGGTTTTCAGCAAGAACTCTAACACACCTGTTGTAGAAGGTTTTGTTGATTCTGACCATGCAGGTGATCCCACAGACAGAAGGTCGACGACGGGTTTCCTGTTTAATGTCCTGGGATGCACCATATCATGGAACTCATTAAAGCAGAAGTGTGTCAGTTTGTCTTCTACAGAGACAGAGTATATAACGTTAAGCAGTAGTAAGTGAGGCCTGCTGGAATAAAAATGTACTTGAGGACATCAGTGTGAAGAACAACTGTCCTATAATCAACGAAGACAACCAGGCTGTTATGTATGTGGCTGGAAATCCAACCTCTCATTGGCGAATGAAACATATAGACACCAAATTTCATTTTGTACGAGAAAGTCGAAAGTGGAGTGATTAATCTGAAATATATTAACACTAACGACCTGATTTCTGGCAGTTTAACTAAAGCTGTACCGAAAGTTTCTCTTGAAAGATTCTGTCGAGATGTAGGACTGATATTGTTTCATTGACAGAGGGTATTAAAATAACAAATGTGATAGCTCTAACAATTATGCAATGTTTGATTTAAAAAAAAAAAAAAAATTCAAAGAGTAAATGGCATTAACAAAAGGTTGAAGAATTTCATTAGTTTCTTATAACACTTGCAATCTGTTAACGTCAAAACTTAAAGTAGATTGCAGCTTAGCAGCAGATGTCACTGGGGTTAAATTAATACTGCTAAAGATCCAAGGTTATTACTACTGTGTTCACATATGTAAAAATTTCACAAGTGTGTTTATTGGCATCAACTTCAAGTGAAATATTACTTTCAGTTGTAAGGGGTACCTCTATAAAATTTATTACACACTAATTAATCAACTATTTTTTGTTAAATATTATATGGTGATACACTTGACACTATCCTGCTTAGTATCCGGTCCTCAACTTCAAAATTGCAAGCTCTAAACCTCCTCACCCATGCCCTGGCAACATTATAGTGCCTCCAAAAATTGCTACCGTGGACAATTTAAAGGCATTAACTTCTCAACAATAACAAAAGTGGTGAGCATTAACAGCTTAAAAATGTTCAGAGAAGTTGCCAAGCCGATTTGAAACTGTGCATTATTTCACTCACTCCTGAGAAATTATCCAAGCTGCCATGAAATATCCTTGGCAAACCCTGTTTGGCCTTACTTTTAGCTCCCTTAAAAATTCAAATGAGTAATAGAAAAGAATTTTCAAAAGTGGCATACCCATTATCTAATGCTGTTTTGTAGAAACAAATTATGGCGTTGCCATGACAATACTCTTACAGGCAATACAAAACATGAATAGTGACTTTATATGAATAGAGTGTAGTAGAATATATGGTCATTCTTGAAAGAAGGTACTTAATCTGTACCCAAATGATATACACTTCACAAAATTCTATAGTAGGGGTATGTAACTTGAAAACATTGTGAATATGAAGAAGAAAACACATTCAAAGAAATTATGAAATACTCAAATACATAGAAAGTAACTTCATATATGGGCTTTGGTAAAAGCAATTTCCCCCCACCGCCCTCCGCCAATTAGTAATGTATAGTAGAAAATCGCACTTCTATATAATTTAGTGCATCACACCCTACATTCGCCCTTTGCCACAAATACTTACTGACAGGCCATGTGTTCAATATCAGCCTTTTTCTGTTTTGCACTGTTAAAACTCCCAGCAACAGAAGTCTAAAATCTTTTTTCGGGGGCCCGGTGACATGTTTTGAATAAACAAAAGGTTGTTTTTCACTTATGACATGTTTTCAAACAGTATCTTGTCGCTCATATGATGTGTCTGAAGCATAAAGACAGTCACTGCAAAATTCTTCTGCCCTCTGTCTTGCACTTACTGCATTTTTAGGCACTTTAAAACGATTCTAAATTACGACACATTGAGATAGTAACACACTTAGCTACAAGACAAGATTTAAATAGCTTAGTATACGTTAAAAAACAGGATGTGTGCCGTTATTATTTTGCTTTATGAATAAATTTTGTCAAAACGTAACTACGCAATTTTGTAAACAAAACACATTGCACCAGATATTCTGCTGGCCCGCCATAGATAACATGCACGGTAGACATCAACACTTCACAAAGTTACTTGAATTTTGTTGTGGCCAAATAATCTTTCATAGTGCTTTGCATTGAAGTGCTCACTCAGTCACATGCGCTCGTTACACCTATGGCGTAAACATAACTGTTCACATGCACTGTGAATAATTATCCACAAAAACAACTGATTGACTCATGTTTTCGCTTCTACATCAAATCAGTCGAGAAGCAGGTTTGTGGTTTATGAAAAATACGAATTCGTGATAATAATACTAGTTTTATTAATTTCGTGTTATCGTGAAATATTCAGGTATCTATTACCAATGTGTAAATAAGATGACCCTTTAATTTTTGGGGGAAAAAAAAAAGTCTTGTATAGGGGTGAATACGGTAAGTCTTAACAATTTGTCACAGGTGCATTTAAATAAATTCTATTTAGTATAATATGTTCACTTTGAACATTGATTGCCTGTGCAGAATACACTCCCATCTCTACAACATAAAGGCTCAATAAAAAACAAGGAAAGTAATTTAGTATGTAGCATTAAATTTATTCACTTTCAAATGTCACTAATTGTAATTATCCAAATTTTTCCTTTCATGCAATTGGTTTCTTAGAAGTAAGGGCTTTATCAGTTTAAATATAAGGCTGTAATATGTGGCACTTTTGGTTTCCCAGGCTTCAGGGGAAGGAATTGCCACTTTTAAGATTAAGTTTTTTATGTGATTCCCATGTCATCAGATCTTTTGTAGTTCCACGCAGTGATATGATGTAATGTTCAGCCAGTAGGAGGCCATGAGCCTTGGCCAAGTGTGTATTTTTAGTGGAGGGGAGGCTTCTGCATGCGCCAAGTCGCTGGCAGCGAGCCCAGAGATTGTTCATAATAATTGTCAACCACTGAGTCAACATGTCGGTTGGGCCGGTGTGATTGGTTTATATTCATACAACCTTTGTAGAAGTAACATGTAGTGATAATAATGTTGTCAACTGAGGTGACTACATGTCCATCAGGTCGGCTGAGTTTTTCTCTTAAATAGTTTCAACAACTCTGTAATGTAGTGAATGCTAATGTGACATTGTACCTGTGTGAACGCGGATGACGTGCAGAGTGACATACTTGTACTGTGTTCTGACCGTCCAAAATAAATCGATTTGGACCCAGCATGGATATTTTCTGTTCTCATTTTTACTAACCAAGTGTGCTGCTAACAACATGGTGCTCGGAGAGACTAGCCAGAACCCAACATAATTGAATGCAGAGTGTAACTTGTTTGTGGCGTAGCGAGCTGATGCTACGTTGCAATGCAGTGCGCCAACACGACAACCCCAAAAGACAGTGTAAAGGTAGCGGCAACGTCGTGCTAGCGCTTGACAGGTGAGATGTTGCAATGCAGTACGCCTGTACTGGGCGTAAATGTTGACGCGACTGAGTAACAGCAGTTCCAGACTTCATCATAAGCACATGCCGAAAGAAGCAGATGTACGTTCAGTAGTAATACAGTTCCCGTTCCAGAAGCAAGAAATAATTATGTAAGTAACATTTCTACAGTCGTCAACAGGTATGTGCTACAACAGCCACCACGTCGTCCCCGTCAAGATAATGTGTAACTTTATTGTAATCTGGTTTTTGTAGTTTTTTTTTATTGTGTACGTGTATTGGAGGTTAAAAAATTCAGTATGGCTGGAAAAACAGAGGCAAATAAGAGTATTGACCAAGAACCTAAGGGATATGCAACAAATATCTGATAAAATTGATGAACAGAAAAACATATTTGACAAGGGATTTAAACAAATAGCAGACAATTTTGTTATACAGGAAACTAAATCTCGGGAGTTAGTAAGCAAATTTGCTGAAATATCAGGTAAATGAGAGAAACAGATAAGGTAATAAATTAATGTAGAAGGCATGAGTTTTTTACCACTAAGATAGAAGTTGAGTGCAGAGTGTGAGAATGGATCGGTGGTATTAAATGTTGATGAAGTGGAAACTGACATCGTTGAGATTAGGAGTGAATTGGTATAAATGAAAAACGAGAGTACATTGTTGATATGTAATACTGTTGTACAGTTTCATCAATACAAAGTTACACAGAGTCAGAGTCTATAAATTACTTATGTGGGGGTAAATCAATTTGTGTCAATGAAATTCACTCAGAAGTAAGAATGACTATATCAGAGGATGTTGCCAAATATGTATGAAGTAGGGGAGGAGTGTATGGTATTCCAGGGTGAAAGTGTGTTTACCAAATGTAAACAACTGAAAAAGAGGGGTAATTATGAGTCTGTAGGTAAGAGGAGAATTGCAATAGAAGGAATGCAATAAAGAAAAGAGTAGAATTAAGGTGAGAGCGAAGGAGTGTGTTGTGGAGGAGAAGGAAGGTGACAGTAACATAGACTGTCTGCCATGTAGGTTAAGGTAAGATTGTTAGTGTAGATGTCATGTTAAATTTTTAATTGGTCCTTTTGCATTTGTGTGTGTCAGTGCAAGGATTGTGAGGGTTTTAAAAGTGTAATTTATGTACTGTATATTTGGAACACTGTTTACAGGTGAAAACCAGAAGTGAGGTGGTTATGTTATGATAAAAATCTGTGAGTGACATTTAAGTATGAGTCAGAGGGAACAATATTGAACACTAGGATGATAAACAATTTTTAATTAAGACACATGTGTGTCAGATTTTTTTCATGAAGAAACACCATTTTTCAATAAGTTTGTAATTAAGGGTAATGTCTAGTGTGAATTAGTATCTTGTAACAATTAAGACAGGGTTAAGAGGGAACTTGTCAATTTTCTTTTTTGGGAGTGTTTATAAAGTGTCACAGGCAGTACATAAACGTAAATTTTCTTAGGGTTATTTAAAGGGTGGCGTCTACTACCAGTAGTTTTCAGGAAAGCTGGTACTATCTGTGCTCTGAATTTTCCTCCTATTTCTGTCGTCCTCTCTCTTTGTCAGCAAACGGGCCCCACCCACAAAACTCTCTCCTATCTTCTATTGCATCTATACTAAAATTCTATGTTTACCTTCTTCCATACCTCATCTTAGGGGTTTGCCCAAGTGTCAAACGGGATAGGTTTGTAACTACATAATTTATTACCTAGTTCATAGATAATACAGTTCGCCAGTGCAGGTATCTTGCCACGGTGCATCGTGGGTCATGGCTGATGGCTAATAATCTAGTTGCTGCACTTAGAGCAGTGTTAGAGGACATTAACAACTGTTGCTGTTGAACAGCACTATTAGGTTTGTGGGTACATGCCACTTATGACCACACTGGCTTTTTGAGGGATAACTTCATTTTTAGGAAATGATATGTGAGGCAAGGGTGATATGCAGGTTTGAAGGAAGAGTTAGGGGGTGAGTACAAAACAACAGTAAGTGTAAGGAAAATATTCCATAAAATAATGTTGTGAATTCTGTTGAGTATTAGGCATAAGTGTATGTATGAAAGGTTAGTGTTTATACTGTTATTAGGTTTAGAACTGTTGTTTACACAGTGTCTAATTTTAATGTTATTGTTGTCTTACAGGAAGTGTTAAGTACTGAAGTGAATGTGTTGCACAATTGACTACAAGATAGATCCTGTGATATGTGCTGCAAACAGTTAGGGTAGTGACTTCTATGTCACAAATATAAGATTGTTAGACTCTGTATTTGAAAAACTTTATATTTGAGTTGTCACGTAGTTTTTAAAACTTATGACATGTCGACAATTTTTTTTCCTCAAAAGTAAACTAAAAAAATTTAGCCAACATTATTTGAACATAAGCTGAAACTTGGCAAAGGTTTTTTTTTTTTTGGACATGGTTGTGGAGTTTGATGGTGTAGGGTTTAGGAATTACTCCAGTGTGTGCATTATTGGGTCTTCACTCTGAGAATGTGTGTTGGGGTGGTACAGGTCTGTGTCCTTTATGAGTATGCACTGACCTAGGTTTTTTATATTAAATGTAAATGTGGCAGTCTCTGTAACTTTAGTATAGTTGCCCATATACACATCTAACCTAGGAGATTTTTTGAAATACTCAATTAGCTGGATGAACAAATTTAAAGTGTTTTTTTTATTGAAACACAATTTATGTTGACCAACTTTTGTGAGTTTAGGATGAATAGAGGGCATAATAATTGTGTTGTTTTTTGAAAAGGGTCAGTATTTATCAAAATGATTTCAGATGTAATGGTGTTGTTTATCTATGATATTGAAAGATGTTTGGAGAGTAACCAAAGTGTTTCAGGGTTTGTTATTTATGTTTGTTTCTATATTGAAAGGATTATGTATACTTGCTAGGTGGATTACACCTTTTCTATTATTGACTGTCGACATAATTGTTTACACTTTATATTGCTACACGTAACTTACATTGTTGATAACTTTAATTTTGTACTTTATGATGGAGGTAAAATACTGAAATGCATGTTTACTTAACTTGGTATGATTGTTGAGGTTTTTGTGGTGAGTATACATGATTGACTTTCATATTCTATTGAGATGTACAACTGATGGATGTTTATATTTCAGAATTTTGTAACTAAGGGAATGACAGTGTCTTCTGATTTAGTGACTCTTGTATTATTTTCAGTAAAAGGTAAATTTGACTTTGTGCATCGTTGTGTAAGGGTGTTTTGCAGGAACAAGGTCACAGTAGTATACTGCTTCGACACTAAGGTTACATTTCGATTTGGTAAAGATTTTTCCTAAATCAAGGGGGGAATGAAGCATTGCATTTATACATATTTTTATCATTTTTAAAAATTGTTTTTCAGGTTCACTTTTTGTTAAATTTCCCAGTTTCATTTGTCACTAGTGTAATTGTCAAAATTCTTCCTTTCATGCCGCGGTTTAGAAGTAAGGCTTTATCAGTTTAAATATGAGGCACTTTTGGTTTCCCAGGCTTCAGGGCAAGGAGTTGCCACTTTTGAGATTAAGTTTTTTATGTGATTTCCATGCCATCAGCACTTTTGTAGTTCCAAGCAGTGGCATGATGTAATGTTCAGCCAATAGGAGGCCATGAGCCTTAGCCAAGTGTGAATTTTTAGATTTGTTTAGTGGAGGGGAGGCTGCTGCACGTGCCAAGTCACTGGCAGCGAGCCCAGAGATTGTTCATAATAATTCTCTCAACCACCGAGTCAACATGTTAGTCGGGCCGGTGTGATTCGTTTATATTCTTACAACTTTTGTAGAAGTAATATTGCTGTGCTAGTTCAACAGTGTAAAATCTCAAAAAATAGTAATTTTGAATTACACATATGAGAGGATGCAAAACAATAACATCTCAATATCACAATAAAAAGCTTCAAAATTGTAATGTTTTCGTATATCTTTGGAGAAATATTTGTTAATTTCCAGAGCTACACAGAAACATTTTATGTCATTACTGTGAGTCACATAGACAGTGCAACAACAAGAAAAGTATGGTGTTGCACTGATAATTGCCTGTTCTTCAGACATTGTTATACTGTAATAGTTTATGTTACAGTGTTCCTCATAATGCTTTTGTTTACATGGTCATCTTAAGAGTGGAATATAGTAACTTCTCAAAATATTGCAGTATGGAACATCTACAACAGTGCTTTATCTCATTATTTTGGAATTTTATAGTATTGCATTACAGCAATATCTTAAAATGTGATAGTATTGCTCTTTGTACGGGAATTTTTTATTATTATTAAACATTTCATTCCAGTGTTGTACTGTTGGTATTTGCCACTTTCATAGGATTGTGTGTGTACTTGTAGACCTACTATTAGTATGTTAGGTCATGCCTTATTGGTTGTGATGTCAAATTTATAATAATGTTTGATAGTCTTTACAGGTTTTCCATGCTAAACAAAGTAGGGCCTACAACACTGTGATTTGATATTGCTGGGTAAAATGAAGACAGCAGCACTAAATCTGACCGTTCAAAAGATCTTCACCATGCAAGAATTAACGAAGTATCCAGGAACTGATATACATTCTGTTCAACATCTGAAAGATCTTAATTCCTGCTACAGCCTCAGATTCTGCAGAGGACTTTGAAATTGCAGCACAAGACGGAGCACATTCATACACAATATTCTGAAGTAATAGCAGACACAATTCAGTCAGTGGAAAAGACTATTGTAGTTCAGGCTGAGAACCCACAGTTCTGGAGTACCAAATCATTACATGCAAGCACCAACACAGGATGATGAAACTGCTCTGCATCATACTGAAGCACAGAGTAAACAACGTCTACCACTACTAGATGACTATATGACACCAACAAAATATCCAGCAGCAGGAGGGAAGTTTCCTGAAGACACAGTAGATAAACCTACAATACTGGCAGTTCTCTGGCGCTATCAAGTTCCATCAGCAAGGAAAAAAACCAGCTACGATAAACATTTATGATAGTAATTATTTTATTCCCAATATGAAAAGTGCTATAGTTGTTGACCTTGATATCCCTGCCGGACATGAAATAACATTATCATTACCAGTTACTCAAAGAACACACACTTCATAACAATGGCCACAGAAGAAGAATGGCATTGATCCAGCTACTATGTATGACCTTGACAGTGGTACTTATCAGTCTATTGGAACTAGACTAAACGCCGACAGCAGTGTTAACATTATGGGAGATGAAACAGTTGCAGGCGAAGAATAATGTGACCATATCCACATACTGCAAGAAGATAATATTTTGTGCAATGAGGTCAGAAGTGATATTCCCGAAAATAATGCTGCTCCTAGGACTGGGACTCCTAATGAAAACAATGTGAATGACTCTGATAATCATGAAGCTGTAATGGTGAAGTGGTACAAAGACCAAGAAAAATGGGGAGAAAGCCTGCGAAATGGAATAAAAATGTAATGTGGTGAAGAGTATACAACAGTGGCTGGAAATATGAAACGTGCAAAATATGTGGTCTTCAT
Organism: Dryococelus australis; assembly: GCA_029891345.1. Lineage (NCBI taxonomy): Eukaryota > Metazoa > Arthropoda > Insecta > Phasmatodea > Phasmatidae > Dryococelus > Dryococelus australis. The sequence goes on from CM056995.1 coordinate 352,535,756, forward strand.
TGCAAGTTTCAGTGTAAAAGAGATTTTGTTTCCAAATTAATGGATGAGATACATCCAACATACAGCTACAAGAAGGAAGGTTCTCAGTGTTCACCAAACGTCGCTATCATTTCATAGTGGATGGACATCGTATCCGTGTCTGCAAAAATTTCTTTGTGAAGACATTGAATATAAGCGCAGCATTCTTGACAACTGTTTAAAAAATGATATCCAAAGACGACAATTGATGAAACCATTATCCAAGACATTAGAGACCATATGAATTGACTTGCTGTACTGCAGAAACGGTAATGACAGAGAATTTATTGATGGTGGTCTTGATATTTTGCAAATGTACAGATTGCATGTTGAGGAATGCCAGACAGAACCTTCCAAACCAATCACATTAAAACACAAGTATGAATCTGTATTCAATATAGGAATTTTTCTGCCCAAAGAAAGATCTGTACTCTCTATGCACTTCACAAGAAGAGGAAACACAACTTCAGCAGAAGTATGATGATCACCAAAACGAAAAAAACCTTTCATGGGAAGTTAACGAGAATGACATTGGAACAAGTAGGGAACAACCATCTAATATTATAGTTGCTTGTTTTGATATGCAAGCTGTCATTTCATTACCATGTGGGAATGTCTCTACATTCTACTATAAGAGAAAGCTAAATGCATTAGATTTCACCATTTATGATGCAATCAATGAACGAACAAATATCTCACATCCATGTAACTTTATGCTGTCCAAAATCTTGACATTCAATGTATTACACAAAAATACCTCATTGTCGGGCACACACTCTCATTGAGAGGAAGAAAAAACAGGCATCAAAGCGTGACTTTATTTGTTCTGAGCCAGATTGCAACAAGTTGCTAAAACCACAGTAAGTTGATACTACAGCTATACTTGATTGGAAGTCTTTCTACTCACCCAACAGCAAGAAAATTAATGTCTCAGCAAAAAAAGAAAAGGTGATATGGAACCAGGTTAAGGTTTTCGAGGTGAGAAAAAATGCTCCAGGCATAATTTTCTACAAAACGTCATACAAGGAAGAAGAGATGGAGATATTAGTTCCCCAATCCAGGTCAAGAGGACGACAGTCAAAAATCTCACAGCTACAGCTTTGCAGCAATCTGCACGTATCACTTCTTCTACGAGCAGCTCCAAACTGCCCCTTGTGGAACTGATCAGTCCATGTTCACCTTAATTTGAGGAAACTATAGTTTTTAAAAATTATTATAAATGTACAATACAGTGCTCTTTAATACATTTGACTATCCATTATCTTGTCGTCTGACATTAAGGAAGTGAATTATAATTACAAATTGTATTATTTTACACCATAACGACAACAAATGTAAGAAAGTGAATAAAAAAAAAAACTTACAACTGATGTTAAATAGACTAGAGTATCGGCTGTTCACGGTAAAGTGAGTACTTTTTAACTGTGAATAAATTTCAATACTGTAAAAATCCAAAATATTGTTATCTTAGCAGCTATAAACAGAAAAGCAATGCTGTATCTTCAAGTGTTTCATGTTAAAATCAAATTGTTATTACATTATTTACATAGGTTAAACACATAGCATACACATTTCCTGATTTGTGTGTGTGTGAACCAAAAACTCACACTCCATGTTCCCAAGAACAGAACATTTTGAAATGTTACACTGTTGAAATAGCACAGCGATATGTAGTGTTAATAATTTTGTCAACTGAGGTGACTACATGTCCATCGGGTCGGCTGTGTTCTTCTCTTAAATAGTTTCTACAATGTAGTGAATGCTAATGTGACATTGTACCTGTGTGAACGTGGATGACGTGTTGAGTGACATACTTGTACTATGTTCAACCGTCCGGCATGGATATTTTCTGTTCTCATTTTTACTAACCAAGTGTGCTGCTAACAACATGGTGCTCGGAGAGACTAGCTAGAACCCAACATAATTGAATGCAGAGTATAACTTATTTGAACATACTTGCAACGCCACAAACAAGTAACTGATGTGGGTTGCAAAAAAAAAATTGTAATTTGTCTTCCAGCATTAACACCTGTTATTTACCTCAAAATTGATGATTTAGGTCTGATAAAATTAAATTATCATCCAAAGGCAAATTTCTCTTCACCAAAGTATGTATATTTTCGTTGTCTTGCAAGACTATCACCAACCACCTCAATCACTATACTCAACATAATCTGAGTCTTGCTTGCAATTTTCCCAGCAAATACGTATCCCTTAAGATGATGCTTTGCTTTTTTAGATGATTGAAATTGTGTGGTACATGGTTAAATGCTCATATAGTTCATTAATCAACTGTTATATATATGTATTCAGTTGAAAGGCAACTGTTTTATGTATGTATTCAGTTGAAAGGCAACAATAACATTTTCTGTTACTGGACATAAATGTTGACTGGTGAAAATCATATGAAAGTGATCATTCTCATTCTGTGGTAGGATACAGAAATTCATAAAAAATTTATTTTACAGTGAATGCACTAATGTGGGTGGTTATAATAATGTATATGTGTAAACCTGGAAGTAAATGTAGGCTTATGTGAGAATAAATGCATTTTGTAATGTAAAAAACAGCATGTTTCTCAAGACTAAAAATAAACAATGAAATAGTTTCATATTTTTAAATTCAGTCGGGGATTCCATATTGTTGATAATTTTCTATACAGCAGTTTTGTTCTTTTTAATTGTGGAATTCATATTGGAGGTGTCAAAAATTCTAATTAGTTTAGTTTTCTAACTGTAGATATTCCTTGGTTGTATAAAGCCATGCCAAAAGTGAAGGACAAAGCTAGGTATTTTCAAAATGTAACGTGAAAAACAACAGTGTTGTTGAAGCATCTAATTCTTTGCAACCTGAAACCAGATATGTAGATGGAAATTTTATTAGCGCCATTGAAAATGAAATTTCATCAGATCTTGATTCAAGCAACATAAAATATAATGAAAATGAATTTTTTGAAGTATCTCATCCAACTGAGACTTCTCTGTAGTGTTTCAAAGACAAGATGTAAATCCAGAAGCAAGTGATAAAACAATCTCTTACCGAGTGAGCTTTAGACCATCAAACATGTCGCACAGCATTGTCGTCATTGCTAAAAATATTAAAAGATCATCCGTGTTATACTGCGTTGCCACTTGATGCTAGAGGCCTTCTGGGAACTCCTAGGGCTACAGAGATAATGCAACTAGAGCCTGGGTTATATTCTCATTTTAGGCTAAGGAGTGGTATAGAAAAATTTGTTAAGAGCTTTGAATTCAATGAGACTACTACTGACCTGTCTGTGTTGATGACCTACTATTATCTAAATCATTAAACATAAAAAGGGAATTTTGAAGTTCGAATTCCAAGCACAAAGGTGGAGATTATATCCAGCAAATTGAAAAGTATGGTACTGTACACACCTTGTAAATTTGTCAGGAAGCCAAGATCTCTGAACTTTGTTAATCAGTGGAATGCCACAGAATTTAAGCAGTTTTTATTTTACATTGGCCCCGTCGCAACAAAATCTGTTTAGAGTGAAGATGTACTCAATCATTCCTTAGTCTAGACATCAGCATCAGACTACTTTGCTGTGAAGAAAATATTAACTTTGTTGCTTGTGCGTAACTTGTCACTCAATGTGCATGGCCGAATTCATCTGGTTGATGATGCAAAGACATTTGGGTGCCTTCAAATTTGAACATTTCATGCAGTTCCTAAAATCAAACTAGAGAGGAAGTCGGAAAAGTCGTTACAACAAAGTGCAAGGCAGACAAAAAAAATTCTGCATTGTAAGACTTTAAACCGGTCGTAAGAAGCAAACAACATGATAGTCCACGTATACAGAATTGTACGGGACCTCAGTACAAGTGCATTCCGTCACCAAAATACTTGTAAAATGTTGGAGAATATTTGACACAAAAATGGAAAATGCTTTATAATAGGAAGAGAAATTTTGGTCAGAGGAGAATTTATTCACTTCTCCATGTAGCTCTTCCCATTTAGGAATAATGTTCACATGTTGTCAGAACTTAAAATTTGGCCAGCAGATGAAGTAAATATAATAAGTATGTGGCGCCCTTTTATACCACTGGGACACCTGGCTTTTTAGTCAGAAAACCTACTTTGAAGCGAACGTGGAGAGTGCAAATCAACGTCCAACATCTATATTAATATTATAAAGAGGTAGTGTTTGTGTGTTTGGATGTAGGAGGTAATCTTCGAAACTACTCATCCGATTTTAAAAATTCTTTCTCCAGTAGAATGCTACGTTATCACTGAGTGTCATAGGCTATATTTTATTTTAAAAATCAATAGGGATCCCTACTAAAACTCCAATAATGTAACCCAAAGTGTAAATAAATGACCTATAAAATTCCTTACATTGCGTGCGCTGTGAAAACTATTGATGATAGAACAAAATAATGTTCTACGGCTTTGCAGGACGGACAGATTCGGAAAATAATACGTGCTGTGTGCTGCATACGGCGCCAACCTTAGAAGCTCTACTGCCATTATGGGGGGAGTTACTTTTGTGTTTGCTGGGGATTTTCGGCAGACACTCCCTGTAGTTACAAAAGGGACGCGTGCAGATATCATTAAAGCATGTCTTAAGTCATCTCCCTTATGGAGTTCTATTCAACACCTAAATTTGCGAACGAATATGAAAGCCTATCTTGGTGGAGACACGCATAAAGATTTCCCACAACAATTGCTCAGACTTGGAGGAGTTTTTCCTTCTCTAAATTTGGGCATTAATTCTGCTGAAATCATTTTTAATGAGACATTAGGTCAGATAATCCACAGTCTGCAGCATCCTATAGAAGCAGTATATCCGGGCCTCGAAAATTTACTAGAAAGAGACTTTCACTGGTTGTGTTCCAGGGCAATAGTGTCACCTAGGAACGACACTGTCAATGAAATCAACAATCTCATTATACAAAGAGTTCCCGGCCAAGTCAAAACCTATAAGTCGATTGACACAGTCACCAATGTTGACGATGTCGTCCACTTTCCTCAAGATTTTCTAAATTCACTTAATCCTTCTGGCTTGCCACCTCACGAACTATCATTAAAAGTCGGTACTCCTATGATGCTTTTAAGAAATATAAGCCCTCCTAACATGTGTAATGGCACAAGATTGCTCATTAAAGACTTGAAAGAAAATTTGATTGTCACGACCATCCTCACCGGTCCAGCAGCAGGCCAGCTGGCAAACATCCCGAGGATTCCCACGGATTTGCCAATATCTTTCAAACGGTTGCAATTTCCCGTAAAAACATCATTCGCGATTACTATGTCCCAGAGTCAAACTTTCTCTTTGGTTGGAATCGACCTACAAAAAGAGTGTTTTTCCCATGGCCAACTATATGTTGGTTTATCACGAGTTGGAAGTCCCGAGAAACAGTACATTTTGCTACCAAACAAATAACAGGACGTCAAACATTGTCTACAGATGTCTTAGCCAATAACATATTAAATACTTCTATTTCAGATAAATTGCATTGTAATATAATGTATATTAATATGAAAAATTATAGAAAAGTAAAAAAATAGCAAAAAAACTTTAAATTATAATGTGCTTTTTTTTAATGCTTTAGGAGAGTTTACCCAACCTAATTAACGCTGGGTTAAGCAGTTTCTTTATCTTAATTGCAACCGTGCGAAGCCGGGGCGGGTCGCTAGTATAATAATATAATGGATAAGGGAGACACACATACATATGTATTTTCAAAATGAACCAAGTTTAGTAATATTTTATCAGCCTTGGCCAATGGCTCCTTCAATATAACCTCTCACAGTATCTCAAATTTATTTTGAGAGAGAGAGAGAGAGAGCTGTACAATTTATAACATGTTGCATAACCACAGTTCGAAAAAACTATGAATTTGAGGTATATTTTCCAATTTTAGTAACTTCACGTACAGTTTATTACAATCGTGACGTAAGTTCAAAATAACAGTTCTCTCTCAAGTAGGAACAAGAAAAAAGTATTAAATTGAGAATGCCTGTCTGAATCATTACATAATTTCATATGATGACATTTGCTGTTGTACCGCTACTAAATGTGCAAAATGAGGTAATAAATTAACACATTTTCTTAAAACCATGTATTTGAATTCTTAATGACTGAAATGGCCTTCATTTAATAGTGGAAGATATGTGTGGGTGTATACGTACAGGGCGAATTGTTTACAAGAGGCTCCGTGGGACGTGTGTAACGGAGCGAGGAAATGAGGAAATACTCTATATGTTGTTGTCACACTGGTCTGTAAGGTGCTGGAAGTGTCCACCAAGTGACCTTGAGGCACACTGCACGCAGCTCCCACGCACTACGGTCGGTTGAGTGAAGGGCAGCGACGGGGAACGTTGTGAATGTGTTTCGGTGCATTGGTATGGCGTTGATGGTTCAGCAGAGTATTTTTGTGGTGGAGACATATGCACACCACGATTCTTGGAAGCAGTACGCAGAATTATTTCAGACTGAGTTTGCGGTGAGTGGGGTTGCAGCGAAGCCCCCTGCCACATCAGTCGAGCAGAAACTGGTTGCAAAATGGCGTGCAACCGGATCCGTGCTGAATAAGCAAAAGGTGCGTCGAAAGACTGTCCGCACTGAGGTAAAGGTGGCCAACACAGTCCACGTAAATTGTATCAGCGTAAGTCACAACAGTTACAGGTGTCCCAGTCAACTACTATGCGGATCCTGAAGCAGAACCTGCACCTGCATGCATACAAATTTACTGTGATGCATCAGTTGCTGGATGTGTACAAGGCAGCTTGAGTGTAGTTCTGTGAGTGGTTTCTGTCCAGTATTGCTCCGGAGGTGTTGCAGGATGGATACGTATTCTTTTCCGATGAAGCATGGTTCCATCTGACAGGGTGCATAAACTCTTTCTTTCAGGACGATGAAAACAGCAGAGTCATGCCAGGTATGAAAGACTATCAGTAAAAGTAGATAGCATAAAAGAAAAAGTTCCAAAATGATTAATACCGAGTAAGTTACAGGAATTATATTCTAAATTCAAAGAAACTCATCCACAACAAAAGATTGGTTTATCAAAGTTTGCAGAACTGAGGCCTAAATGGTGTGTTAGCTGGTTTGAGTGGCACACATTCTGTATGTGTTTAACTTCACATTCTGATGTGTAACACAATGTTATCTAGCATAAACACACAACTTACATATAAAGACATACTTGAAGTGGCCGTCTGCAACACTGATAGTGAAAAATGTATGCTTAACTCATGCCTCTCATGTCCTGGATTTGAATCTGTTAAAGATGCTTTGAGGCAGACGCTGAAGTTACCTTCAAACAGTGGGTATCTACAGATAAATGTGAGTTGGTCACTATTGTAAAGCCATTTTCAGATTTTATGGACTGCCTTGATGAAAAGTTGCAGAAGTTGAAAGTACACCATAAGTTTTTAAAAGAGACTAAGCAAAATCTTCAAAGTGACACTTGCATGACAAATGAAAAGTCTGCAAGTAAAATACAAGAGGTCCAGTCCTATCATTTGTCAAATTCTCAAACAGCCGGTCATCCTTTTGTGATGTATATCAAAAAGTTAATGACTCTATGATCTGCAAAAGCTTCTGTTTCATTAGTGATTGTATTAACTTACTCATAACACTGCTACCTTCTACTCCTTTCAGAAAGTCTTACTTAATCACATGAAAAAAATACTTATTCAGGCATATAAAAAGTGCTGTACTCCACAGATGGTGCAGCTAGAAGAAAAAAAAACACACTTCATAAACTTATGTTACCAAAATGAAGATTTTGGTTTACAAGCAGTCACGCCAAGAGAAACATTATAGATGGTAACATATCAAGTGCTTGGCATGCTATGTCACATCAAGCACTGTACTGAAACTGAGGCTTGTAGAAGATTAAATAGTACAGATTGGGAAATAATGTGGAATGCGTTGTATGCATGAGGTGTGTATGGAGCAAAAAATCTTCCTATTTTCATCTTAAGGTCCAACATACAGGGACCATCATTTTTTGCCCAAAAGATGAGTTGGGATAGATTTATTGAAATATATTTTATTTGATGTCAAAGAGACATTTGCTGAGTGTCTAACAACGGATAAATTTGCACTCGCATCTGAAGTGTGAAGAAACTTCACAGAGAACTGAGACCATCGATGAACAGCTCTTCCCCAGTAAATCAGAGTGCCCTTCACACAGTACATGGCAAACAAGCCGGACAAAGTCGGCATAAAGTTCTGGCTTGCAGTGGATGTTGACACCAAGTATATTGTCAACAGTTTCCCGTGTTGGGGGAAAGATGAACAACGGCCTAATAATGTCCGTCTAGCCGAGCATGTCATTTTATGTCTTGCAGACCAATTTCTAAACAAGGGGAGAAATATAACAGATAATTTTTTACATCTAAAAAACTTGCAGAGAAGCTCAAAGTGAAGAAAGGTCTTGTGGGGATAATGAATCGATCCAAAAGAGAAGTGCCAAAGTCAACATAGTGTGTTTGTCAAACCCTTCATAATATAACAGTATTCAAGAACGATGACATAACACTTACTGTCTACCAAGGTAAGATCAGAAAAAAATGTAGTTGTCTTGAGCACTCTTCAAGTGTAGAAATCACAGCAGACAATAAGAAAACTTCCGAAACAGCTTCGTATTATAACACAAAGTATGGTGTCGACATATTGTATCAAATGGCACGTCTGTGAAATCTGGATCTCAGGCAGTGGCTACTTCAATATTCTGGACGTAGCTGCAATAAATGCTTGGATATTGTATAAGTAAGTGACTGACAATAGTGTTAGCAGGCGAAACTTCGAGAAGAACATATGAAGTCACGGAAAATGGTTACTCACATTGTATGATAATGAGTCTGAACCCAGCTCTGTGACAAAATACTGTAATTGCCAAATAGGCAGATGCAGTGGAAACAAGACAATATCTACTTGTTTTCAATGTTGCAGAGCTACATGCGGAAAGTGTACAAGAAACAGCATGTCGCTTGAGGTGACTGTTTTCAAAGCACGGATTAGTTGCCTCAAGTGATTTCTGCAAGATGTGCGACTTGGTTATAACATGAAACGCATTCTGATATAAAAAATAACAACTTATGTTTTGTAAAAATTTCACAAGGAAAGTACCTCGTTATTGCATAATGCAGTAAAACCTCAATATAGTGAACCTCTTTATAACAAAAACCTCTCTATAACAACATGTGCGCTTGTTCTATTCTTTATAACAAAACATTTTTCCCTCTTTGGTACAAAACCTCTTTATAACAAAGACTGAAGAGTGTGAATGTATATACTTTCCTTTTATAGTTCTCAATTTTTTCAAAATTTTACCCCGAAATCTTTAAGCAAAACCCTCCATTTGTCACATACTTCAGATAAAAAATAAAATTTACAAAAGCCATAATGTTCTTTTAAGTACTGTAGAGGCTGTATTGTCATACTCTGAATGTACCAAGTATTTTTTTATCATAAAAATTTAAGAATTTAGCTAATTTTTTGTTTACATGTTGCTCCGGACAAAATTAGTGACATATTTATTTTTATGACAATGGCAATTTATTAATTGTGGCCTTAATGGTGTACTGTATAAAAGTTCAAAACAAAATCCATTTAATTATACACTATTGACCAAAAAGTAAATGGGGACCTGTCCACAATGTTTGTTCGGTGGTTGCCATCTCTTGCAGGTATTACAGCAGCCCCTTCTGTCTGGCATGCTCTCTACGAGTGTTTGCAAGACATTCATGGGGATTCCTCTTGCAACCATTCCATGAGTTGAGCAATGAATTTTGGCCATGCCTGAAGAGCTCTCATGCGGGAATCTAATTTGTTCCAAAGATCTTCTACAGGGTTGAGGTCAGGGCTCTGGGCGGGCCAGTCCAATCTGCAAAAATTGTTGTCGGCGTACCACTGCATAGTAGCCCTTGAAACATGGCACCTGGCATTGTCATCCTGGAAGTAACATGGGTCCATTCTATGAAAATGCCACAATGTTGGGAGAATTTCACTATCCAGAATGTTACAACAGGGATCTGTGTTCATGCTACCACGGACAAACACAAGCAGTCCATCGTCAAAGGCCGTGAAACAGCCCCACCCTATCACTCCACCACTACTGAATTTCCTAGTTGGCACTATACATTCCGGCAGAAGCCATTCCCCGGGTAGACACCACACCACACCCATACACGTCCATTGGACAGAAATAATTTTATATATATATATATATAATTGGTATATTCGGGAAGTATTTCAGTCAAGGATAGTAACCCATGTAATATTTGAAAGGTTGAGGCAATGACAACTTGTTTGTATTTCATATATTTTCGTTTTTCCAAATTCATTATTTTTCCCCCCTCATTTCATCAGTAGTAACAAACATCATAGGATGATAGCGCATCTTTTCCTTGTCACTGGGTTAGTAAACTAAAAAAAAAAATGCCACCGCAAGGCACGACATGGTGAAACGAGGCAACAACAGAGGTCATCTTTAACTGACGTGACCGACTGCTCGAAAACAATATGTTTTCAATGACGAAACTTTCGACCAATATATAGGGAAGCACGACTTTTCTCAGGTATCACACCAGTCAACGAGCACATCAGATCACAGCACGATCGTTTGTCTGCTGTCAGTCGGACAGCCTGCAACGAGTGCCCGCAACTTTAACCTTCTTTTGTATTTCGGACATTTCAATTCAAATATCTATTAAATTTACATTCCACTGGTGTGAGGAGTCAATAGGGCGCCGGGAGAGAAAAGTAACGATTCTCTCTCGTCATCGTAACTCTTGAAATGAGAAGTTTTGTTTTATGAAGGCTGCCATTCTGTCATGTTTTTTTTTTGTTTGCTCGTCAGCTGGTAGTGTCAATAGTTTGTTTTGCTGAGATGACAATAAATCTCCTGTAAACATTTAACTTCTTTTATTTATTGGCAATCCTGGTATCAACTAACTTTCATTATTATGTAGTCAAAGTCTCCAACTCATGCTGAGCTAGTTCACTGGTGTTTACTGAGAACTACGAGAGAACAGGACAGTAACCTGTTACAAGTGGCGCCCGACATTTCGGCCTGGATTTCTAAATGCTCCCTGCGACGTGAAGAGTGCCAACATTGTAGACTACAACTGCCATAAATTAGAAATTGAGGCAAATGAATTTCATGAAGTACAATAGAAAATTTGGGGGGTTAATCCCAGAAAAACCCTAGGTGAATTGAATTTCAGGTTATGTTCAGCTGTTACTTTTCACGAACAGGGGGTAATTTCAAATATTTGCATTTTTTGTGCCACTGCTGATACCACAACCACAGTAGCAAAGTATCATTCTGAAAGTGGGGGTTAAATAGGGAAAAAATATGGTTGTGTACTAGGTAAATTTAATAGTGACAATGTTGAAAAAAGTGCAAAATGTGTTGAAGTGCCGAACTTGTTTAGAATTAACACGTTATTCAGAAACGAAACTAAGTAAAAAAAAAAGAGAAATTAAGGCATGATTAGGGGGGGGGGGGGGGGGATGTAAAGAAGAATTACAAGAGAAAAAATAAATGATGTGTCATGAGGGCTAGGTGTAAAGGAATTGAGAAAGATGAGGAAGAGAAAGAAGAAACACAATATAGTCTGTGATTTCATATAGCCTAATATGATGAAGTACAAAGTGTTAATTCATGTCACTATTATGTATAATGTATTTTTTTTATATATAAATTTAAGTTGAATCAATAGTAGGTTACAATGTATGTAAATACACAATGTCCACTGGCAGGTCTCATTGCTGCCCCGGGGGTTTAAGAGCAACACGAAATTGTAGGACAGTGGGTGATCTAACCTAATGTTTGGGTTATGGTGCATAAACGAGACAAAATTGTCCTAATTATATAATAATGATAAACATTTAAAGGTATAAACTACATAGGACTAGTTGTAATTGTAATTTTCATGTAAGAGCATGATAGGTAAATGATTTGAGTTTAGAGCAAGACCAAATGTGAGGTAATTTGTTTTGATTCTATTAGTGTTTATTCATATATTAACTTTTGAAATTTGTTAGCAGAAAGTAACGTCATTATTTTGTTGCAATTAAATTTGTTAAAGTTGACTGTACCTATGCATCAAACATAAAGAATTAATTTGGAGAATGACAAGCTTAAATTAAGTGAATAATGCTGTGTTTCATTATATTATTGTAATTGAAAGTAAGGGTGTATTGTACTTAAGTCAAAGCACAGTATGTTTTGTGTCATAATGGAAAAATATTATGTAATAATTTTGTAAATGTATTTTGATCGTTCTTAAGAAAGGTTGCTCATATGTTGAGGTATGTTGTAGACTAATTTTGAAGGAAAACCAAACTTTGTACGTGAAGTGTATGGTCATGTAAACGTAACGTGAAAGTGAATGAACTATTGCATTAAATTGAAAAGAGACATGTAATATAGACTACGACGCCATCGGGTGAGAGACTAGACGAACGATGACACAAATACTTACTGATAATTTGGGCACCAGCGGTGCTTCCCAACCACCGCACTATTGAGACTCGGGGTTCTCAGGGATGTTGTGGGTTCTGTGTGTCCGTCTCACCCGTGTGTACTTACAAACACGTTGGCAAAAACTAAACTTTTAATAAAATCACTGAAATAAACAATAGATAAAACATATATGGCTAGGACATTGTCACTACTGAATAAAAAAATTGAGTTCATTGTAGACTTCTTTTTATTGATACTGTTTATACACATCAACGTGCCAATGTAATGGTTATCTTGGTCATGACTAGCCAATTCCGCTTGGGTGCTTCCCAACCCGTAATTAATCTAACACACGCCTAAATGGATGATCTCACCGAGGTGCGTGAAAGCACAGTCTTCACAAGGGAAGAGGGCCGACAGCCACTAGGGTGGACTGATGGTTTTTCCCTGAAGACAGGACACTGTGAATTACAAATGAAAACCCTTACTACACCTTAACCCGCATGATTACTCAGCATCACTAACGCAAACTTGTTGGGACTCGCCCTCCAGCACGTGGTTAGTGTGATGACAGCCTATACACAGAGCCGGCTAGGAAGGGAGTAATTGTACCTTACACAATTACATAGACCCTTGAATGTTACATGAAATAAGATGGAACATGAGATGAATATTCACACACATGTGAGAAAACAAGCTTAGGTGGCACGGACGCTGCTGGATGAAGTTCGTAGCAGACCACGTGGTGCAGGTGAAATTGCAATATTTCTGCATGGAAACAGCAAACTAAATTCACATAAAATATTATTTCGTGTTTGGCAAATGGTTCTCTTTACTATTATAGTTGTAACATGCCTGATGGCGATAAAATAAAACATTACTGTGACCGCATGGTCAAGTACAAAGCATCAATTTACGTGAAAAATACATAGAACCCTGAAATAAATGATTGCACATATAATGTTATATAAATAAGTTGTTAAAACGCAATGATGGTGTATACAAAGACTTGGCTTCAGTCGGCCACGTTATTATACGTGATGTTGCCGTAAAATATTCAAACACAAAAATTACCTTTAAATACATACAGAAAAATAAAGCTCTTAAAATTGCGTGTAGCAATTATGGAGAAGTTACAATGAAATGCCATAAACACAGGCAGATGGCGTCTGATTCAAAATGCACGGGTCATGTGACCTCCCCGATTAGGTTAAAAATGCCACAAGGGCGTAAGAAATTAGTAAAGCGGGAGCATAATGCTGGGGAAAATGTCTGGCAAAATGTATGCAAGCAAAGATAAACCTGTAAATTACATGGACTATGGAAACCTACATCAGTGAACAAAAGTTGTAGTGCGCACGTGACAGTGTCTTACCTCACCAGCTCTCCTGATACAAGCATCGCATGGGCCTATCATGGCCACCTATGGGGTTCACATAAGCGGAAGTGCTATGCACGCAGAGTGAAATATTTTATAGGGAAAATAAAATGGCACAAATTAAATTAGACATTGTTTTACATTTCTATAATATTGTTACGAATTTCAATATTATTTTAATGTCTCTTTATGATGGTGTTCATGCCGGAATATTAAGTGTTCTTAATATCGGCACCACAGACACTTTGAATATTCATAAACAAACATTTTAAGACATATTAAACACTGTAAAGACAATATAACACATTGTTCAAAATTGTCGGCCTCTTTGCGCACGTGCGGTACATGGGCTCTAGTGCCGCTATCAACTAAAATTTATATCATGTATTGATTAATTTACTTTATGTGATATATTTTATTGTGACTAACTTTGTATATGGATGTACACCCATGTAAACTGTTAAACGTTCGAGATAGAATTGCAGTCCAGCTTTGATACACGACATCCATATAGGTTTCAATTTTGGACAGGTTTCTTTGTAATCTTCCCCAAACCAAGGGGGGTAATGTAGCATTGCAGCTAGAGAGATTTTATATATATATATATATATATATATATATATATATATATATATATATATATATATATATATATATAAAATTGTCTACATTTCAGTCAAGGATAGTAATTCATGTAATATTTAAAAGGTTGTGGCAATAACAACTTGTTTGTATTTCATATATATTATTTTTTCTGTCTTCATTTCATCAGTAGTAACAGACATTAACAACAGATGTCATAGGACGATGAGGAAACTTTCGACCAATATATAGAGAAGCACAACCTTTCTCGGGTATCACAACAGTCAACGAGCACATCAGATCGTCACAGCACAATCGTTTGTCAGCCTTCAACGAGTGATCACGTTACTCGCACCGAGCAGTGCCTTCCTCTTACGCAAGATGAATGTGAACATTGATTTGGGCCTGTTTACCTTCCGTGCAATTGCCCGGCTAGGCAGCCCACAATCACGCCCTTATCGAAGTCCGATAACTCTGTACCTCGTGCCATCTCCTTGTCAACTTGTTGTATACCGGCCTGCAGCATATAGCGGCCGCACAAGTCAACTGACATACTGAATTACCTATCTTCATGGGTGCCCAATTACTTTTTGGTCGATAGTGTAAACATCAATACGAAATAACCAATGCAATTCAATTTCAGCAGCAATTAGATTCAAAATTAACTGCATGATAATAAAAGAAAAACTTTAAATCACCCCTCTATAACGAACACACAAAAATTTGGTCCCTTCAATTTTGTTATACAGAGGTTTTACTGTATAAGAATTTTGAGAAAACAAGGAAAGGTATCTATGATTTGCTGTATTTTACGTAATATCATAAATCTATTAATTTTGTTTTGGAGTTTTATTCTAATAGTTCAGGCAACAGGTAGCTAAAATCGTGGTTACCCGGAAAAAAATCACGGAGTTTTTAAAATTGGCAGAGAGGCATAGTATTGCATACTAAATTTGCGACCTCGAGGCACCCCCGCTCGCTCCGCCATATTGGAAAATGGCACCCATAATAACTCGTTTTCAGTCTACCCTAGATGAAAAGTAGTTATTGCAAAACTAATTCTCTACATGTTTGGTATAAATTTTTTTTGTGAAGTAAATAGATTTTTAATTAATTTCGTTTTTATTGCAGAATATTTGTAAAAATTACACAAATTCACACTTATTTAGGCAATGTTGTATTTGTTATTGACTATCTATTCACAAGCACTTTTAATCGTTTCCACATAATTCTGAGTGCACACACTTTTTTTTAAATAGTAAATAAAATATTACAAATTT
The DNA here is from genome assembly GCA_029891345.1 of Dryococelus australis. Classification (NCBI taxonomy): domain Eukaryota; kingdom Metazoa; phylum Arthropoda; class Insecta; order Phasmatodea; family Phasmatidae; genus Dryococelus; species Dryococelus australis. The sequence continues at coordinate 352,551,463 of CM056995.1, forward strand.
ATTTGTTAGTTTTTACATTACACATTACCAACCAGCCAATAGTGCACTATTTTATTTCCGATAGAACAGGGAGCGGGAAGTCGGGGACACAGCTTATGATTCTGTTCTCCTTGGGTTAATCTCTATGATGGAGGGGTCAACGTTATTAATTTGCAAGTTAATAACATTTCTTGTATTTTATAGATAATCATTGCGGCTGTGAGTTATTATAAGAATACAGTTAGCAATATGGATGAACTATTGAACTTTTGTATACAGACAATATAGTGTTCTATGTTGTGTCCAATGGTCATGTCTACTACAGACAAGATATGTTTCATATACAAAAAAAAAGACTTCAGAGATGGCAATGTGAAGAAAAAAAAAAATGGTTTGGATACTTTTAGACAGTCGAGTATTAAACAAAAGGACAACAAAAGCGAAAGGTTTTTGAAGAACCTTGAGTCTGTGACTGCACGAAGTATGCCGAAAGTATTACAACAATGAAAAATTGATTGCGTGTTCACTGCATCGGGAAAGTGATTCCTTCAGCATCACTATCAGCTACTCCAATCTCTAATTTTAAGAATGGGTGCTTTTTGTGTGGTGAAGAAATTACAGAAGAATTTCTGGAAGAAAAAATAAATAAATAATAATAATAATGTGTAGCAGACCGTGAAATTGTTTACGAGGTACACAAATTAACATTGTGAAATTTGCTGAAACTCTCAAGGATGAATGGGGGCAAATAGTAATTCATCGCCTTCAGCACATTTCTGATTTAGTTGCAGCAGATGGTAAACACCACAGTTCACGTATGAAAAAGTGCTACAGGCCACGAGTGTTGAAGATGCAATGGAAAATATTTACTTGTATCTTGAGCAGAACTCAGACAAATGTCAATTTTTCTTTGAATTTAATTAATCACATCGAAGGAGAATATGCCAAGATGTCAAAACAGTGAAAGCAAAATTGTTACAAAAATATGGTGAGGATATTCTCCTCGCTGTTACAGTAAACAAATCACCGGTCGTCTGTTTCCGGAACACGGGTTACAAATTGCTAACTGACACTTGGTACAATGACAAGAAATCAGATCCCAAGGAAGAACGATTGCACATTGTTCGAGCTGCAGCATCAATTGTCTTGGAGGATATTCAATCGCAGGTGTACGAAACACATCAGTACTCACCTTCTTACAAGATGTGAATGCAGTTATCCCAGAAACCTTGCATACTTTTTTCGGGAAATTTTTTTGAAGAATAAGCGAGGTTCTCCAGAGAAGTGGGAAACCAAGTGCACTGCTTTATCTCACGCAGTCATTTTTGTCACCATTACAAATTGGAGTGGCTACATTCTTGTACAAGAAGTTTGGATCAAGACAGCTCCTAGATGTTTTATCATCATTAGGGTTTTCTGCATCATACAGAGAGACTGTTTTTTTTTTAAGTTTCGACATTCATGCGCCCAGGTACCATGATACAGCTGAATGCATTCTCACAATTCATATATGACAATACTAATGCCTTAGATGGGTTAAGCACATTTCATGCAATGGGAGGTATTCATTGCATCAATCCTAAGACTACTATTACTCCAGATAGAGTATTGAACGTATTTCCAGAATGCCATCAGTGACGGTCATAGGGAAGTATGGATCCGTTACATTGTTGGCTTTTGAAAGAAAAAAAGAATCGGGGCTTAAAGCAATAAAAGTATAAAACTTGGAAAACAACTTTATCAACCGAAATTGTACCCTCAGCTAGCTTCGGATTTGTTTTGGCTTTATGGAAAATGGGCAAAGTTTCCATCAATACCTGTATGGAATGGTTTCATGGAACAAGAAACCGCTCGCGAGCCTTTTTCAAGCTCACAAGTACTAGGTCTTCAATTCATCAATGCTCCACCTAGCGACTATGACATTGTTCTTACTGCTCTCATTTCCGCATAAAATGTGAATCTTTGAATCAGGGTATGAGTTTTGTATTGTTCGATCAGCAGCTTAATATGAAAGCTCAAGACATTAACTTCGACTATGACCAGAAAGACTTGAGCAATGTTATAGTAAGACTTGGAGGATTTCACTGTTACATAATGGCTGGAAACAGACTAAAGGATCTTCTTGAGACTATCTATGCTCAAAATTCCATGGAGAAATTGCTTACAGGACACGTATATGCTCATGCAGTTAGAGGTCATATTCTGTCCCACCTTGCTTTGGCAAATATTATCGTGCAGTCAATTGATTTCAGCAAAGAGGATCACCTTGCAATGGAAAATGTGCTGAAAGACCTCGATAAGGCTGTAGTTCTTACAGCAGGCAAGCAAGATTTCTACAAAATTGTTGCAGAGAAATTGAAGAACGAACTTCAGAAAAATATAAAGATATGGACCCACTGCTAAATTATGGGTGCAGTATTTCAGAATGAATGGGTAACTGGAAACTTCATCTTGATACTGTCCAAAAAATGCCGCCATTCCTTCATGCAAGTGGTCACTACTTCTATGCAAAGTCTTGTCATTTGTATTTGCAGGATATGCTGAATTTAGAAGAAACAATGGATCCTAAAGAGTACAAATTATTTACAGGAAATGGATATTTCACCATAAGACACACTGAAAAGTTTTGGTCAGGAATACAGTCTGACATGACCATTGAACAAACTTTGATGACAACTATGAAATGTGTTGGTGGACTTGCTCATGGACATGGGATAACAGTGTCCTGTCAAAGTGGACACTAAGGATGGTTTTTCTACATAATGTGTGTGACGAGATTGAAAGATTTTGTGGAATATCTCTGGAATCAACTGAGCAGCACGTTAACATAAGAAATTCACGCTATTTATGTGACAATGAAGATCTAGAGAAACTGTCCAACTGGTTAACTCTGCATCATCCATTTCCAAAAACTCATGATATAATGTCTATTGGCACTGGAGTTGTTGGAGATGAGCATAACAACTACCATTTGTCTCAGGAGATTGGCATAATTGGCAGGGACTTCAACTTGGTTAAATTTAAACGGATAAAAGGATAGGGTTATTTCTCTTCGAGTTGCCAATAGCAGTGTAAGAATAGCAGAGGTTGCAGTCCCTGTTGATTTTTCTTAGAATGTGCATCGCAAAAGAGAGAGATAAGTTACAACAGCACCTTCAATTTAAACTTGCCACATTTCCCTTGTCGGTGTTTACAGAGGATGGAAAGCATAAGGCACAAAGTCTTCTCTCTACAACGTTTTTACATCGACTTCAAGACATCTACAATGCGGAAGCAACATTCATATTGTAGATGGTGGGTTCCTGTTACTCAGAGTCCAATGGCATCGCAACGAATCTTTCTTAGCTATTTGCACAAAATACATACAGTATGGTTCGAATGCCATTACTGTATTCGACTGAGGTAGCAAACAAAAGCACTAGAGTGCAGAACGACTTCTCCGAGCTAACAAGGAATCTTCTGCTCATGTATTTTTCGAAGAAACTATGAACACGATATTCACACAGCCAAGCTTTCTAGCCAAAGAAAAAAATAAAAGTTGCCTTATTTCTATGTTCAAAAGTGGATTTTAAATATAAAATTTTGTTGTTCGTCAGGCAACTGAAGATGCTGATACACTGATCGTAAGGACAGTGATAAATATGGCCTCATTAACTAATACAGTTTTCACTGTGGGAGAGGACATATACATTTGAATGACCTTTTGCCAGGGCTACTAATAGAACAGGGATGTCTATTTTAAAAAAACCAGGCAAAGAAAAAGCTATGGAACAAGTTTACTCTCCACTAGATTTGCAAGAACAGTGGTAGATATCATATTGTTTCTGCATGCTTTCAGTGGTTGTGACACGACATCTATTTTTGGTCAACGAAAGAATAAATTCTTGAAGATAGTGGAAAATTCTGAACAACTGAATCAAATTGTATAGGTATTGAAGGAGCCGATACCAACACCATCGCTAAAGCAGGAGAAAAGTTCTTCAACTGCACTGTATGGAGACAGCTCAACAACATTCACTCCGAACATACCAATCAAGTTCAAACATGGTATGGGGATGGAAGAGAAGTAAAACTGGATTAACTCCCGTCAGAACAACTGAAGACGCTGTTCCTTAAGTTCTCCTTAGATTAATTTCTTGTAAGTGCAAAAAAAGATGCGGCTGCAGAAAGGCAGGCTTAAAGTGCTCTGTCATTTGCATGTCCTGTAGCGGACACTCATGCGGGAACGTTTCTGACATTTTGAGTGACTCCGAGAAAAAAGGGAGAAATCGAAACTAACATGAACAACATGTTGGCATATAAATGTGATATAGAAGATTATGAAGGAGATAGCACAGAAGATGACTGATACACTCGGTCAAGTACTACGCAAGTAGACAGCGAATCAACTGTTCTAACCAGAGCATCAAAATGAAGGAGAGAATAGAAATCAATAATGTAGATTGGGCCTCATGGTGTGGAAATAAGTGTAAATGGTTTAATATTATTCGCTAACAAATATAATGTCGCCTAAATGAAAGAGCATTTATGCAGTAATAAAAATTACATTACTTCAGAAACTATTCACTTTACAAAGAACCTTTTTATACATAACTTGTAGATAATTTGATGCTCTACAATTTTTGTAATAACTAATTTTTGTCTACGGTAGACTGAAAATGAGTTATTGACAAACAACTGATTTTGGGTGCCATTTTTCTAATATGGCGGAGCAAGCCTGGGTGCGCCAAGGTTGCAAATTTAGTATGTAATTCAGAATGCAAAACTGTACCTCCCCATCAAATTTCAAAACTCCATAATTTTTTTCCACGTAAAACTGCTCTTGCTTGGACTATAAAAATATTATTTGCATTTTTCAAATTATATGTTAATTATGTTAGAAAATTATATTAAAAATAATAACCGGGTTAAAATGACCCCACTCAGTAATTACAGCAAGTGCCAGTAATAAAAATAATTATAGGGTTAAAATACCCCACTCAGAAGTTATAGGTATACACTAAAAGCCAGTGATTCTAGTGTTAAATAAGGAACTGCAATCACAACACTCCTGGGCCCGCATTCAAATGCAACTGCTGAACAAGAAGACATAACAAAATAACTCTATGCCATATGCAGCAAAAAAAAAAAACACCCATAACACCCACCCAACAGCTCGAAGAAGGCAGTGCAAAAAAATACCTGTAGCTCTGACTGTGAGCATTTCTTGATACTAGAGTATCAAATTTTAAAAAGACAACACCAACAAGTAATGTGATTGTTGTCCAGTAGCATACTAGAGGAAACACAACAGTGCTATGTCTGAACTTTTGACATTGCACGTCCAAGCAACATCAGTCCCATCAGAGAGAGTATTCTCTAAGGCCTGATTTAATAATATCAGAACACAGAAGTAGAATAAAATCTAAAATGCTAAACATTATTATTTTTTCAATATGACTCTACAGTAGACGAAATATATTGTTCTTGCATTTTATATGAAATAATGTAATACATAATGTGTAAAATTTTGAATTTTAAGTATTATATTTTTATGCATGTGTATGTATGTAGGTTAAAATTTCTTTGTGATTGTTTTAAAGTTATCTATTTAAAAGCTAGTTAGTTGTCTATGCTATTATAATTCTGATTCAATTTCTAATTAATAATAAACCAATTATGCATGGTTTTGTACAGCAACTATACTGATGGCATATAATATGATACTTATCATTTTGTTAATGATGACATTATATAGATAGTATGTGTGTGAACCAGTAGATTTTACAATTATATTATGTTTATATTGTTGATTCTTGCTTAGTTATAAGTTTCATACTATGATGCCAATGTTCTGGTAAGCTTACGCTGCAGAACGCCTACTTAAATCTGTAAAATTTCATTCGATTTATTAATTTTTATACGAGTTCATGTTTTATAATGCAAATATATTCAAATGAAAACTATCGACCAATAATCAGCTATAACCATGTCAAAAGTGTAATTAATTTGATAGTGCCAATCTCTACTAGGAACATTGAATTTATTGTCAGAGAAACATAACTGGTTTTCCTCAACCCCCACCAGACAAAATGAGTATTACAAAATTTATGAAAATAATCAACTGTGGAAGTAAACCTCAAACTAGTTAAAAATTATGATTCACATTGGTTATCTATTGAACCAGCTATAACCAAAATTTGAGATCAGTGGACTGAGCTTAAATGACAATCATAATTGGGCCGAGTTATGCAATAAGGAACCAACTACCAAATTTAAAATTTCTGGTATTCTGTTGCAAAATGCAAGTAAATATGTGAACTTTGTTATGCAAAATAGAACGAGGTCTGTTCTGCAAGCTGTAGTTATTGGTGACTAAAAGGGACCAACTACCACTATCATTATCCAGGTTTCATTTTATGTTTAGCATTAAAGAACCAACTACATTAATGTAGGTAGTTGGTTCCTTAACCCTTAATTTGATTGTGTGTCAAGAATGACACATCACGAAAAATAATTTCTTAAAAGTATTGGAATGTACTTTGCTCTTTGGTTTTAGGCAGTGTGTAATTGGCAATGATTTCTCTTTGGTACTGCGTGATTGTTGCAGCACTATAGTGCTTACAACACAAACTAATATCCATGAGTGTTACCATGGCTGCCAAGCAGAGACAATACTGCCGTTCTATGGTAAGAAAATTAAATTTTTCTTGTGTCTTGTAGTAAGTGTTCAGTTATTTTTGATGTATTATGGAAAAAAAGTTCCACAAAATACATCAAAGCCTTGAACAAAATGATAGGTTAGTGTTTACTATGCATTATGGCTGTTGAAAAATCATGCGCAATGTGTGACATATTGCTAAATGTTCACATATCAACCATTTATAAGCAACATGTCACTGATGATGAGGAACTGTCTAATTCTCTAGGAATGAATGCCACCATCCCCTTGTGTCATTTGTGTAAAACTGTCAAATTTCAAAATTAAATAAATTTTCATTATTTTATAATGTTAGTACAACAATATAAATGGTTTGGCTTAGAACATTTGCTCTTTGCTGTTGGTGTATTTTGTGGATGTGTTGGTGTATTTACACTGAATTTAACACTTATCGAAATTCTAATAATGCATAGAAAAAACATAAGATTTGTATGAATATGTTTCCACTAAGAGTTGCATTTTTCACAATTTGTTACCATTGCTTGTATCCTTGAGGTGTAGGTAAAATTACAGTCATTAAATTTTTTTTTCCTGTTTTTATTTTTATTATATTTGTTATTAGAAAAATTGTTTACAATTCCTTTGTTATTTTTAGAAATCCCAAATTTTTACCCTTGAAAATCCTGAAGCATTGTTGACAGCTCTTAATAACTGCAATTATAATTCCCCCCACCCCCCTCATTTTCCTGTAAAAGAGAATTTAATTTCACAAAAATTTAATTGGTTCAACTTGAGATTTGAATGTGTAGTACTTATCATTTACTATGCCAAGAATTTTCTCTACGGCTTTTGCAATCCTTTTTCTGTTTTAGGCTCAAAACATACGATGTTCTAGTTGGACAGAAAAAATTATTGCCCTTGTGCCTAATATTTGTAACAAGTCAGACAAATCCTATTCGGATGATGAATCTGAAATTAACACATCCAAGAAAGTCACTGACAACGATGAAGACGGAGGGTAAGAAGGTGACATCAGCTCTACTCCATCACCTTTATTACCTGAAATTCTGGAAGACTTCAACAACATTGATTTCTTACCTGACAACATAGTATTGGAAAACAATTGAATGCTATTGTTGGAATTGAAAAATGAACCTCACCAATTGAACTTTTCATGCAACCATCCGAGATGAAGGAAAGTAATATACAAGCTCCAATTGTAGGCTTGATTGGCAATGATGATTTGGTGACTCAACCTTCATATTATGCTGCTGCTAGTGAAAACCAGACAACAGATTCAAAAATAGATCAAGTGCATAATATCAATCAATATATCTGAAGTTGTAGGCATTAGTACCCAGGCAGACGCCCATTTTTACACGGTACTGGTATTCACAAAGAGTTCAACTTTCCCTCAACCAGCCATGATGGATCGATGCCACAACATATTTCTCACAGACCACCACTTAATTGCCCTAAGGAACAACATACTCCTCCCATTTCAGAAGCCATAAGGAATGAAAAGAAAATTGTGAAGGGAAGCAAAAAAAAAAAAAAAAAATAAAACTAGAAACCAATACCATCACATGAAAGAAAACATCCTTTCAAGATAAAGTGGCACTGCAAGACTGAGAACTTAAAATTCCAAACAAAATGTAAACCCCCATGGAGTATTTCTAAATTATTTTGGACCTGATTCGTCTTCAACACAAACTTGTATTCACGTCCGCTATTGCAGAATTCTATACATGTAACAAAAAACAGAGATTTGTGATTTCATTGCTGTAGAAATCATGATGGGTATAGGTAGGCATGCCCTGCTACCTTGACTAATGGTCAAGTGAACTTAGGTATGAAAAGATTGCAAGCCTAATGACACTCAAGAGGTATCAACAAATATGAACGTATTTACACTTTGTAAATAACGAGGACATGAATGATGACAGATACTTAAAAAATCAGACCTCTGCTTGACATCATTAGGGATCACTGTTTGTCAATCGAACATAAAAGTTGTTATTCTTTAGATGAGATGATGGTTCTTTACAAAGGTAGAAAAGCTAGCAGTATACGCCTGGAAAACCGAAGAAATGGGGTTTCAAAATCTTTGTAAGGGCTACGAGTATCTGGGTTTATTTATGACTTCATGATGTATGGTGGCAATGACACCTTCCTTAACCATACTTTCACTGAAGAAGAGCCATCATTTGAACTTGGAGAGAAGGTTGTATTAGTCCCCTGCAAATCAATTACTGAGCCAACAACATCTGTGGTCTATTTTGACAACTTCTTCACTTCTTTAGATTTGGTGCATAACCTAAGAAATGAACTTGGCATTTTAAGCCTTGGAACTTTGTGAAGAAACATTGCAGTCAGAAAAGACACTGAAAAAAAAAAAAAGGGGCGAGGAAGTTTCTCCCAGGTAGTTTCAGATGAGTACCAGGTTTGTGTTGCAAGATGGTTTGACAACAAACCTGTAACACTGGTCAGCTCTTACATAGATTCATACCCATTGCAGACAGTCTAACAGTATGATAAAGAGAGAAAAGAACACGTGCTTGTTCCTTGTCCCCAAGTGATAATATATTATAATTAGCACATGGCTAGCTAATATGCTAGTTTCACTTTATTGTACAAGCCTGACGATAGTATCCGTCTATTTTTGCCCAAATGATTGGCACGTGTATCACCAATACTTGGCTTCTTTATAAGCGTGAAATTGGGTTGAAATCCATACCTGATTCGAAAGAATCACTCAAAGAATTTTGCATCCACATCTTTGGAGATCTTACACTGAAGGGAGACTAGCGAGTGCTATCACACCGGCAAACAAGAACAAGAAACATAGTCACCCCAGACCAGGAGCTGAAGTAAGAACATGCATGTAAATATTGTGTGAAAGATCAGACATTTGTTCAGTGTACAAAGTGCAAAGTAAGGTTATGTCTGAAAGAAAATCTGAACTGCTTCGTAGCATTTCATTTTAACTCGAAGTCTACAAAGTTCTGAAAATAATGTTTAACAATGCTCATTTAACTGTGATTTTAATTAGTTGTGCAAGTAGATAATATTAAGACATTCTATAAGTAAGATTGCAAAGATACTAAAATGTTTTAGTGTATCGTCACTTCAAATGTAAAAAGTAATTTTTTTGAGAAAATATAGAACTGTTTTAAAAATTGCATTGCAAATTAGAGTTCCAGTGTTATAAGTAATAATAAGTGTTATGCCACTATAATGACCATAAATTAGCAGTGTGTCATATATGACACATGAAAAGAAAACCCAAAAGAAAATACATTGTTGTTGTAAATAATATTGTGTGTATTTACCTTGAAATAAAATTGCTTTAAAAAGTGGTTTTAACTTTTTTCCCCTGCCAAATTAAGGGTTAATGCTGATCTGAAGAACGAAAAATTTTTGTTTGCAGAACAGATTCAACTCCAAAATTTTTATTTTTAAGTGTAGCATCAAGGAACCAAATACATTAAAATGCAACCACCAACACACCTACACACGTAGAGAAACATATGTACCCAAACTAATAAAGAATAATATGTAAACAAAAAATACAATTAACAACCAATAAGTTACAGCATAGAATGTTCATAAACATACAGTATTTATCTCTGGGCTGGAGTGTTATGACACTAGAAACAATTTGTTTCAGATGTGGCAGGTTTTTTTTATTATAATTGCAAGTAAATTATTATGACTACTGTTTGTAATACCTAAAGTAGGAATATGTTTACATCAAGAGGAAAATATCTAGCTTCTCTTTGCAGCAACAAAGAAACGGAATCATACATACACATTTTCAGGTAAGTAATGTTATAAAATTATATAGGTATTAAAAGTGTAAATAATGTTTAGTTACACTTTTATAACAACTTACAATAAATTCAAGAATTAACTATGTATCCTGCAAATAAAAATAGAATAAAATACCTTGTTTCTCTTGTACGAATACTGCTAGTAGATAAGTATTTATTTGTATTTCCAAAATAATGTGTGTAATGTTAGCATAATTACAATACACTTTTATAACAACTTACAATAAATTCAAGAATTAACTATGTATTATGCAAATAAAAACAGAATAAAATACCTTGTTTCTCTTGTACGAATACTGCTAGTAGATAAGTATTTAATATGAAATTTATTTGTATTTCCAAAATAATGTGTGTAATGTTAGCATAATTACAATAAAGTCAAGAATTAACTATGTATGATGCAAATAAAAACAGAATAAAATACCTTGTTTCTCTTGTACGAATACTGCTAGTAGATAAGTATTTAATATGAAATTTATTTGTATTTCCAAAATAATGTGTGTAATGTTAGCATAATTACAATACACTTTTATAACAACTTACAATAAATTCAAGAATTAACTATGTATCATGTAAATAAAAACAGAATAAAATACCTTGTTTCTCTTGTACGAATATTGCTAGTAGATAAGTATTTAATATGAAATTTATTTGTATTTCCAAAATAATGTGTGTAATGTTAGAATAATTACAATACACTTTTATAACAACTTACAATAAATTCAAGAATTAACAATGTATCATGCAAATAAAAACAGAATAAAATACCTTGTTTCTCTTGTACAAATACTGCTAGTAGATAAGTATTTAATATGAAATTTATTTGTATTTCCAAAATAATGTGTGTAATGTTAGCATAATTACAATAGTGGTTCACGTTACAGATACATGCAATACTTGTGATAGATTTAAAGCAGAAATACACTCTGAAAAAGACACAGGCGGGAAGGAAGAAATGGAGAAAAATCACGACATTCATTTACAGCTTGCAGGAAGTGCTCAACGTCTTCTCAAACAAGATATGGCCAGGGCTAAAGAAAGTAAAAAGTGTGGAAACAATAACTTTTGATTTGGAAAAAATATTGCTATTACCTCAGATGCCCATCAACATTATATTTTACAAACGGAAGATATGGATGTATAACCTTGGTGTTCACACTGGTAAGAATAACAAAGCACATTATTGTGTCTGGACTGAAGGAGATGCTGGGCGTGGAGCTCAAAGTGCCTCAAATAGCACATTCTACTAATTTTGTGGTCAGATTCATGTGGGGGACAGAATAGAAATATGAAGGTAGTTATTTTCTTCAAAACTGTTTTAGAGGATCATTCAAGCTTGCTGTCCAAAACCTTAAAATTCCTGGGTGCTTATTCTAAGTTTCGTCGGTAACTGCCTACAACCGTCATGAACCTACTGTCTCGTAGCAGACCGAAATATTAGTCAAATCCAAAATGGTATTCAGAGTTATCAGTCATTTAGCACGGGGGCGCAATAGGGCATCTTCAGCTTACCGACTTTCTTCACTCCAAGCATGTGTGTGTGTGCACGCGGTCGACAACATATCAACAAAATATTACTAGAATCCCTTGTTTTAAAATTTCACAAATGTGTTGAAAAAACATTACTTAAAGACACGCATATTAAGCTTTATATGTTTTTGTACATGATTAAAAATATGTGTTTTATAAGAAAATAATAGTGTACAGTTTTAGTTGATTTTGACAGGAGTTTGAGAAACTGTGGTTGGTGGCCATGTTGAACAGAATTTTTTCCCTTCGTGAGATATAGGAGTTTACATGTTATGGACGAGGCCTGGGTGTTTAGCAAACTATTTGCGTATGTGGAAAAGAAAATATTTGGCCAAGGCTAAGTGGAGGAATGTTAGAAGATGTTAATTATATATTTCATGTAAAACTGTCCTGAATAACAAAGAAATGTACACGTCTTAAATTGATTATATTAATATTCCTAACCTTGGTGTTGTCAGATGAACTCAGCTCTGAATTTTTTCTGTTGTTCAAATTGTCACAAGAAAATCCGCTGTGCTGAGACGCACTCTCTTAATGAATGTGTTTATTATTAAATAAGTATCAGTGAATTAGTGATTTATTAATGATTGAAACATTGTTTAAGATACATTTATAAATGTGAATGTTGTGACAATATTCTCGAGGCTACCCAATATTTCCGATTGTCATTGTTTAAACATTTTATTTTATATAATACAAAATGAATGGGCTGCGGGCGACCTGGCAGACCCCTGTGTGTAGCTAGTGATGCCAAGTGCATGTACCTAGCACGTGACGCGGGGGAGGTGGAGCGTATCGTGCACTCATGTAAGCTCCGGAGAAGAGAGCTTTGTGAGAGTTTAGTTGTTGTAGCAGGACAGGCCTGCAGTAAAGTAGCAGTAGGGCAAGGTTCGATAAGAGCAGTAAGTCGGTAGAATTGGTAAGAATTTTAAGTGCATCATAAGGTTAGGAGAAGTGGAGGTCTCTTATTCAGCAGCTGGTATCAAGGGTATGTGTAATTCAAGGTATTAGTTAATAAGTTTTTTCCATCCACTATTTATATTTATTGTTACGAGAAGGATTGATGTAATACCCTGATGGAGTGAGAGAAAATCCTTAAATTCTTTGAAAGTTGTCAAGAGAGTTTTTCTGAATTTGTTTTAAACGTACTTTACTACCAATTTTTCTTCTTTATCTGGGTAATTTCATAGAATTTGTAATGGACCCAAATCAATGCAGAAGAGAACCATTCTTAGTTAAATATGATTGCCCTATTCCAGTGAAACCTTTTCCCCATTGTAAAAGCTCAATATGACACTAATCACTGTGTGTGGTAAAGTGTTCTTTGTCTGCCAACATGACGTTGGATTCCCTAGGAAGTAAAGGCCTCATTCTCCGTAGTATTAAGGTTTAATTGAGAGTGTAGACTCTAGTATGGTAGCTGTGAATGCATTAGAGAAAATTAATTAAGAGAGAGTTTAAAGTATGAAACTACTTTACCTTTCCACTCTGAAATAAACTAAGATCTACAGAACTTAGAGTTTGGTAAGATGCAATAAGCCAGAAAAGTATAAAATACCAGGACTAGTCATCTCAGTCACGTCTTCATGGTAGTAGATCCTTTGAGGTGGTGTTCTCGCTAATCATTAATACTATATATATTATCATTATTCTGTTTTGAGTGTGCATTCCTATGTGCTACTTAGGGTGGTACCAACTAAGATAGTCTTCAAATGGAAGACTATTATTTTATTAAATGTGAATAGGGTTAATAATCACAGTTTCAAGTAAATTTATTATTGCTATAATCACGACTCATTCAAGATCCGTTACGTTCCGGGTTTTCATCCTCTGCGATACTCCATGTCCCCCGAAGAAGGCCTTAGGCCATCGGTTGCTTGTGGTAACTGAAATTTGACGATCGCAACTACATCTCAGCGATAGGTTCCCAATCACCTGTAATTCAGTTTATGAAGGGTGGTGGCAGCATTACCTCCTCTTAACATATACTGGAGATATTGTCTTGTAATCAAAAACTACAGCTTTCGTCTGTCGCTGCTGGCCCTCGGCTGGTAGCGGCATGACAGTATCCACCGAAGTGTACTACGGAAAAACACGTGTTTAAGAGATGGCGAATTTTACAAACAGTAAGTTTGCATGTTTTGTAAATGTATTTGTAAATGTTCATGTGTATATGTGTGTGTGTGTGTATGTGTATATGTGTGTGTATGTGTATATGTGTGTGTGTGTACACACACACACACACACACGCACGCACACACACACACAAAAATATGAACAGCGATGTATATGTATCCCGTTTTGTTTTCTCACTAAAGTTAAGATTTTTGAAGTTCAATAATTTGAATGTTATTTCCATTCAAGCAAAATTTCCCACTGCTCCATCAAAACAATATACAAATCAAAATGCCACACACACTAATAAGAACATCAAAATAATGCAGTCTCGCGAAATACGTTAAAATTATAGTCCCCCCCCACCCCCCCACAAAACTGTTTCCTTCTTCCTTCTCTAAAAATAATCAGAACCCCAACAAATTTAACGTGGTAATTACAAAAATAAAACAATTTGGCATCCTACATTAATTACTGGATGGAAGTTAGATAACCTTTAGTCTTTCAGTGCCTGTCACGACAGGAATCCCAAGGAAAGCCAAGTGTGCATTGGACTCAAACATTTCTTTACAAACATATTTTTCTTCTCTGACAAAACAGCTGTGGTGGAAGGATAAATTGTGGCCGTGCTACTTTTCTAGAACTGTCAAAATTTACCCTACTTAATAGACTATAACAGATCGAGCCCCAAAACATTCCAAACTGTTGGCTATTAGAGGCCAAAATATAAGTGTACACAGCTTACAAGCTCATTTTTTTTTTAATGTTCTTACCGCATATCATCACATAACTGTATTTCACATATTTAAATGCAGTAAAATTTAAGCGGGAAGGGAGTTTTGATCTAAACCCTTGAAGACACTTGTGTTACGAAGCATGTAACTTAACCACTATACCACTGAACACATGTTGCTTAAGGGACATGTTAATTTAGAGTAAGGTAATAGTAGTATATTGAATAAATATTTACAATTGAATATTTGTACATTTACGTGCTTGTAATAACATCCCACACGTAAAATAGACTATCATGTTGTGCACAATGTTTAAGGGCAGACGCGCGTGATGCACGTTTGTAATAGTTATAACCAATCTTTTCATGTATATTCGTATTGTAAACATACGCGTAGGAAAATTATAACTTCATATAACACAAACACGTGCTGCGCTGACTTTATACTACACATTATTACCGTACCATTGAAATACACGGCCACATTGGTTTACCTACAAAATTCTAGCCTGCCAACTGCTTGTGAGCAGTTGAGAAGTTCCAACTCCACTCGACCTTCGTTTCAAGCTCAGAATACCAAACGGTGGTCTGAGCCGACAATTGTAAAGATCTATTGTTTTTCGTTGGAAGGAGAGACTTTGAATAACCCCCCCCCCCCCCCTGATCTCAGGACACTCATTCCTGCCCAACGACAGTGATTTTGGTGACAGAGTCAGCACTTAAATTTCAGGAACGCCTGTATGTCCCAGATGATTATATCAGAATAATGCTTAAAGCAAGAAAAAAAAATCCTCTGAAAGTGCACAGTATGAGTAACGAAGAATTTTTAGGGACATCTCAAATTGAGAAATCAATTACAAACAGAAAGACTGCAACAGATAACTCTAAAGTAAACTGGCTTCATCTAAGGCAAATAAAAGTGGTGAAAGAGAAACCACATTAAATTGTCATGAACACAAAATTAGATGCAAACTTTATTGAGGTGAATATATCAAAGAAGCAACCTGGATGTCCAAAACTGGAACCAAGAATGTTTGCATTGTTGGTACCCCTGCAGCAAAATGGGAAACCTATATTGGCTCCAAAGATGAACGACAAAGTCTGTTATGCATCTCGTGCCAAGTGATGCAAAGGGAATTTATAGAAAACTGGTTGCAGATCCAAACATTGAAGATGATGATGATGATGGGTTTGATGGTGACTTGGACTTTCTGTACAGTGACAAGTGTTAAGGAAAAGTGAACTGTGTATGACATATTTAAGACAAACAATGTGTGTAGCTTCACATTGATATTTTAAAGAAAATTTAAATAATTTTGAGTTATTTAAGAAAGTGTGATTAGTAGTATATAGTATCGAAAACCGAGAACAAATTCGTTATGGTGATCATTGCACACTGTTAAACGTAATTACGCATTGTTTATCAGAAACTTATACAATAGATTGTTTCTTATAAACCTATAAGAAAAAATCTACTGTAAAATATATTTGGGCATTACTTCAGTATTTGTATTAATTATATTCTTCACACTGCAAAAACACCCTAGAACTAACCCCCATTACCAATATTTTAATTAAACGAAACTGATCCATGAATCGTTTTCTTTGAATAAAAAGAAAATTATTCAATATTAGCAATATCTAATACTGTCAGGCAAACAAAATTTTCAAGGTTTTGCTAAACTTGCAATATCTCTGAAACAGTAATTTGTAGTTGATTCCTTCTTGCATAACTAGGTCCAAATTTAAACTGCCGACATCCTTTTCAGAATATATTATGAACAGAATCTGCTTTATTTGCTCTACTTAAAATCAATGCTATCAGAAGTATAGCAAATTCATAAAGCATTTGAAGGTGAAAAATCACATTCCACAAAATTGTTAAAAAGTGTAGTCTTCCTTATTACATCCCTGTGCAAAGAAATAGTAATTCCCACTGCCAAGATAAATTTATAGAAGTTCCAGTTGAAAAACATTTGGACCCAAGTCCTTATTTACATTACAACTTTGAAAATACTTTAAGGAGGCTAATGTTTCAACTTCCGATGGAGAAAAACATGCATTGTTTCACAGTCCAGTTAATAAAGAAGTTACAACAAAGACTGCCAGATAATATACGTAGCTGTTTCAGAAAAATATCAGTTTTAAGAGCCAATGAAACCTTGACAAGTAATAAAAACCCTTCAGACATAGCAGGTTTAGCAGAACCTTTAGGATACATAAGTGAGTTATTTGACATAATAGTTAACCAGTGGAATAATAGTAATCTCATTAAATTGGGAAAATATGGCAAAAAAAAAAAACCACCACAGCCATCAACATCTACAGAAGTGCCACATGAGGATGTTTGTGTTGATAATGATCAACTTTTGAACCTGCTGGGTGTATTGATTTCACCAACGAAAATAATGACTCGGTGAGTCTAACACAGCTGTAACAGAATTTTATATGTATCTATAGAAAGTCAGGGATTGATTAGTTCTAAGGTTTTGAGTTTTGGGCGATTCATCACCTATTGTGTGAATCTGGAGCCCTGATTTGCAATCTAAAATTGTTCAAACATATGCGACTGAATATTTCCAAAAATAGATACACTAATAAAATATCACTTTCAGTTTTTTTCGAGCTTCATTATATTTATTATGAAGGTAAAAATACAGTGTGTTTATGTTCTTTGTACTGTGAGGTGGCAATAAGCAAATTAGTTTTAAAAAATAAGTCAAATTAAATTATACAATTTAAAATGTATTGCGGGGTATTAGGCTTAAAATAATTAATAAATATTGAAAAATATTAAAGAATTGCTCTAACAACTTTCTAAGGGACCCTGTTGGCAACCCTAATTGCCAGTAGTTTCATAAGCCATCTCAAACTTGGTATCCTCATGAAAGAACCCCATTATGAACTTTGCTCAAGTGGAGTCAATTGTATTTTTGCTATATAAACTTTTTCTTGTCGTAAAAGTAAATAAATAAATTAAATATTGTAACTAAAATCACAGCCCGACGGCACTTTCCAGTATATGAAACAAAAAATGTGTGAAGCCCCAATAATAATAACCAACACTCGCAATTAAGCTACCACCTTGTGGTGAGCTTTCTCATTTCTCCCCTACACGATCAAACTCCTCTTCCACACCCTTCCTGAACTTTCCAACCCCCCCTCACAGAAACCAATTTCTCCAACAACACATTGCACTCCCTCATACACCTCACAAACATAGCCTACCCCACTCCGTTCTCCTCCACACCCTCTGAAGCTTCTCTCACTTTTGTTTCCTTTCCCTCTAAACACCCCCTTAGTTAGCTGGCAGCGTAAACGTCCACACCCTC
Source organism: Dryococelus australis (assembly GCA_029891345.1). NCBI lineage: Eukaryota > Metazoa > Arthropoda > Insecta > Phasmatodea > Phasmatidae > Dryococelus > Dryococelus australis. Next base: position 352,569,625 of record CM056995.1, read on the forward strand.
CCTCCCCATTCACCATCCTGTACATCCTGACCAGCCTTTCACCTATCTTTCAATGAGCTCCACCCCATTTCTTTCATCATCACTGATGACCTATAGTTACCTTCATCCTCACCATCCTGCCCTTCTTTGCACCTTCACTTCCACGTACAGGTCCCATACTGCTGCCTCATATTTTAACATCTGCCATTCCATGTGCTATACGCCTTCTTCCCCTGACTCCCTTCAGCACTCTTCCCAACATACCCAAAGCCCTTCTTCCCTTTGCAACCACCCTCGCTACCCATTTTTCCCATCTGAGGTCTCCCTGCAATACAATGTCTAAATACTTATATTCTGCTGCTTCTTCTATCGCTTTCTCCGCCCATCTGTACATGTCGCTGATTTTCATCTTCTTCCTTGTAAACCTCACTACCTTAGTTTTTCTAACATTTTATCTCCATTTTATTTTCCATGGTCCATAATCAAATACTGTCAATGTCTGCCTGCAAGTTTTCCCCCTCCATCATACCTCTGCATACAATTCACAGTAATCTGCAAACAATTTTATATTTCCTCTAATCCCCAAACCCATGTCATTTACTATTATGGTGAAAAACAAAAGGACTAGCACACTTCCCTGTGACACCCCTGATATTGCCCCCCCCCCCCCCCCCTTAATAAACTGTCTTCGCTCCCTGAGGAAGTCTCCATTTCATTCCACTACTTACATGTCCAGTATCAGTTCCTCCACTTTCTTCATCGATGTCCCATGGGGCACTTTATCAAATGCTTTCTCAAAGTCTACGAAGCAGGCATCCGCCTGCTTCCACTCAACTACCTGCACCAGATCCTCTAATAGCCCAGCCAGTTGTGTATCACATGAGTAGTCCTTTCTGAAACCATACTGTGACTCCTCTAACCAATTACTCTTGTTCATAACCCTCACCACATACTGAACCACCAGCCTCTCCATTACCTTTCCTGTACTAGATGTGAAATTCACCGGTCTGTAGCTGTCAGGCCTACCCCTGCGTGTGTATTGGGACCATCAATGCATTCTTCAAACCTTGTGGCAACTTACCCTCTCCTAACAACTTGCTAAACCACACCTTAAAATATTTCATTAACTCTCTTCCACCAAACTTAACCCTTTCAGTCACAAATAAATCTATTTTTTTTGTTCAAAACTGTAATGATTACGGTCGTGCTAATATTCAATAACCACAAACAATAACTATAGTTACCGACTTTCAAATTCTATTTCAACAACATATTAATGTAACGCATATTGTTTTCGAAACAAATATTCGGCAGTAACGAATATTCGGTATAGTTATTGAATGTTCAATTGTAGAACTGTAATTTTAGAATTTCTAAATATCATAATCGCATAATTTCACTGCAACATACAACGAAAACAATGGCTAGATAATCCACATTCGACTCACGATGTTGACTATCGATCAGTGCTTTGGTATATTTCGGTTCTGGTAACTGCCATATATCAGGTTTGTCAGCTCTCGCAGTAATCGTTTCAGAAATGTATGCGTTTTTGTTTTATCTGTAGTATATCTGGGTTCGTTTAGATAATGGAAATAACGGCACCAGCACATATAAAGCTAAAAGGGTAAGAACCAGTGCAGTGTGGAATTTTTATACCTATCATGAAAATAGAGTAAGTGCTATTTGCAACGAACACAGAAAATGCATTTCGACGCCAACAGGTAAGAAATATATTAAACTGCATTATGAACATTTGAAAATTATTGCATGCTGGAATTACAACAGCACAACAGTCGCGACACAAAACATTTTCAGCCAATCAGAGCTTATGTGATAAGCATGGTCGACACAAGAGTGTCTGATTCAAAATATAATAATATTAATAAGAAGAAAAGAATTTTATCCATGTCGTGTCGCATCTATCGTGCTACTGTGATTCCAACTAATGTATTGCGTTCACTGTCCAGTAATTATTGCCTCACAATAAATTAGTGGGATATCATGTTAAATTCATATTTACCGTATTTACTCGCATATATCACCTACTGTTTTTTTTTAAATAGAATCAATGCCTTAAAAATTGGATGGGACTTAAAACATAGAAAATTAGGATACTGCTACGTGAGGTGTCACTGGGATATGCGCTGTTATGCTTCCAAGAAGTGAGCGGTAGGCACGGCAGCTGGAATGTACCGGCACAGCGCCAGCCAGTATGTGTGTGAGCGAGCAGAAGTTGTCAAGGTCAACCAGTACAGTCTGTGCACAACAGCATACAAACACCGCACGTGTCTCACAAGATGTTTACTTCCAAACTGCAGTATTTCCATGATTAATGCATTACCTGATATTCATAAGTTAACTACGTAATCTACTACGTAATATAGATCTAGGCAATAGTAAAGTGGTCGTAAACAATTATTTTTTCTTCATGTGTACAGGTTGCACTTCTGGATTAGTATCCCACTTAAGTCAGCACCCTAAGGTGAAAAAAGAAAAGGAGAAGTCTCAACAGGCTCGTGGCAGACAACCGTCTCTTGTAGAAGTGTTTAAGGCAAATGTTACTTGGGATTCTGACAGCAGAGCAACCAAAAATCTTTTTGATAAAGTATCAAAATTCATTGTCAAAGGATTTCATTCTTATTCCATTGTAGAAGAACCAAGTTTCGTTGAATTGTTACGTGCATGTCAACCACAACACAATCTTCCTTCCAGGACCACATTTTCAAGGTTGTTATTCCTGCAATGTACCACAAATGTGTGTCAAGATTGAAAAGTGAATTGGCTGAAGACCCGGAAGAAGTCAAATCTGTAGCATTCACTTGTGACTCCTGGACCTCAAAAGTAAACCAGAATTATTTGTCCTTGACAATACACTATGTTACAAAGCAGTGGGAATACAAGAGCCATACTTTGAATGTTAGGCAGAATCCCACACAGCAGAAATTTTCAGGGTTTGCTTAAAATTTTTGATGGCATTCCAAATGATGATTCTGTGTGCATTTTTTATGTCACTGATAATAGGAAGAATTTCGTTTCTGCTGCAGTTGGTACTCCATCATGGACACACATGCAGTGCCTAGCCCACACGCTCCAACTGTGCATTAAGGATTCCAAAAATGAAACACCAGGTGTGGATAAAATGCTTTCCAAAGCAAGAGCAATTGTTGGAAGATACAAGCAGAGCGGTCTAGCGAAGGAGAGATTAGACCAGAGGCAAAGAGCTGACCAGAAGAACCCACTTGGGGTGATCCAAGATGTAGAGACCAGATGGTTCTTAATTCTACATGCTTGAGTGCCTACTTCAACTGCAAGAGTACATTGCTGCTGAGTTAGCATCATCAAGCTCCATAGTTGACAGCTTCGACAGCCAGAAATGGTTGTTAGTTGAAGAATTAGTGGAAATCTTGCCCAGGCTACAAGTGATTTGAAAGGAAACAAGTACACTACACATTGTTTGGTCATCCCATTTTTGAATTTCATTGAAACATCAGATTTGAAAGAGCTATTGGTCACAGTGTAAAAGGAAAAGGGTTTGCGAAGAATTTGATGAAGTCCTTCAAGAGACGATTCCCATTTTATAAAGATCATGTAAATGCCGCAGCAATGGCATTGGATCCCTGATTCAAGGTTACTCTTCTGAATGATTTGAAACGTCTAAGTGTAATGCAGATCAAAAAGGAGGTGAGGAAGTTGCAGGTCTCAGGGGAGCAAGAAAACCTTGTTCAAGAAACTACTACGGAAGATGGCACACAAGAATTTTCCCTTTGGACTACTGTCCAACAGGCATAAAACCCCTTGTTCTATAAACTACAGAAAAAGAAATAGTCGTATCTCGAGAGCCCTTTGCTAAACATGAAAAAAAATGTTTACGATTGGTACAAAACTCTTGGTTGCCATAGCTACCCAACATTGCAAGAATCGCTGCAAAATACTTGCCTATTCCTGCCGCTTCTGTTGCCAGTGATTCATTGTTATCGTCAGCAGGAAACACTGTGATTTTTAGAACACAGCTTAGCCCGGAACATGTGGAACAATTTTGCTATCTCCACGACAACGATTCCAAACACAGCAAAATACATTTTTATTTTTGTGTTAAAGTAAAAAAAAACTTATGTCAGAAATATCTACGACACTGTTATTTTGGTATGCAAGAAATTGAAATAAGTATAAGCTAATCCTACTTCTTTGAAGAAAAAAAAAAAAAAATGGTATGTTTTTATTCCACAGTGAGTAAATTACCTTTAAATTTATTTTCAAAGATTTTTAGTTCGGCAAACACAACTATAGTTTTGGTTTGTCAATTTAATTGATTAATCCTATTTTTTTTTCTTGTGTTATGTTGTGCTGACCCATGCCCTCCAATTTGTTCAATTCGTGTTTTTGTTCAGTGTCTGTGACTCGGATTCCGCTTTTGGAATCGGTAGAACCACGGAATTCGGCTTTGTTATCCCATTTTCTGTGAAAGTATTGGTTAAGTATAAAGTACTAGTTACTGTGCTAACTTAATTTGTTAACGATTTTATTTATATAATTGTGCCTTGTTTTATTCTGCCTCATGTACATATTTCAGTTTTGTTCAGATGAGCATTTAATTATTTTGGAAACCTATTTTTGAATTTTATGTCAAACAACTTCATAATATTTATGTCAACTATGTCATCGGATAAATAAGTGAATGGTGTATTAACCATCACCAATATTCTTTGTGTTTTAAAGACTTTAGTAATACTCTGTTTGCTAATGTAATATTTATCTTAGGTTAAAATTTCCGTTTGTATATAAAATACATTTTCAAACTAGGCCAACCAGTGTGTCAAAGATTTGACATTTATTAGAAAAACGAGTACTTACTCTTTGTAAAATTAGTATTTCATATAATGCGGTATATTTGAAAATAAATAACTAATTCTGTTACCTTTATAATTTTGTTTTACTTTATATGTTTTAAATATAATATTTGTGAACTAAGTTGTAAAAGTTGCGAAATGTAACTCGATTTATGTTAGTACTCGTCCTCTCGAATCAATCGTTCTCTGTGACGACTTTCGGTACGTCAATTTCCTTCTTCTTCATCGACACGATCTGAATTGTGACATCTTGTTTCTTCTTAAAATTGTAATCTAACAATCCTGATGTGAAAACATACGTTATTTTTATTGTGTAATTAATTTTCCGTGTCATGTTTTACTTGGCAATCATTAACTTTGCCCTTAAACTGTGATTTAGCTTCCCCAGCATGGCCCTGAGATGACCTGAATTTGGCTTGCAGTTGAGGCACGGTCGTTCTCGGAGGATTTTCCTCGCCGCCCTTTCTCCATTGATTTAACTTCTCGATCGAAGATGGGTTCCTTATCTGCTTTTCGTGCATCACCAGGCCAAAATTAATTTTCATTTTACGTAGATTCCGCATGCAGTGATACTAACCATCTTATTGGACTGACCTTTGAATATTTATATTATCTTGAAACATTAAAAATATTTGTTCATTTAATCATGGTTGTTTGACCAATGCCTCAATGACAGTACCAGCTTAAATCTGAATTAATGTTGAATTGAATGCCTAAGAAAAGAAAGGCATTGTAGTGTGTGTGTGTTAGTTTTCTCGGCCAAAATGGCCACTTACGATAAATCATTTAAGTAAATTCAATTTCATACGGGATCCCGAAGTAATGTGAAAGTAATAAACGAACAGGTAATAAAAAAAAAAATATATATGTGAAACAAAAATACTCATTTTAATTTATATAAATATTTGTTATACCCTTTGTTCTCAAAGTTTTTCATTGATTGTTCGAAGTGATAAGATCTTTTAAAAATGAAAATAATGAAGTCACCTGAGATGAAATTGTTTTTTTTTTTCTCCATACATATCGTAGCTATATCAAGCACCTCAGTTGCATAAACCCTAAGTTTCTACAGGTACTTACCAAGTGACTATTGGTGGTGCATGAAATCTAACCTGACACCTTCTTGTGGTGACCACTGGACACTGTCTGTAACAAGTGCTTCCTGGTGCGCTTGGTGGAGTTTACTTAACTTTTCCGGTGCTCATGCAGACAGTGACTTGAGATCAGGCAATAGTATTTGATGCTCTGTGCATCTTTGACAGAACTGTGTGTGTTTAGCCTCCGTCCTCTGGCCGAGGTACAGGCGTCTTTTTAGCGGCTTTCACTTTGTTTTCTTTGGTTGTGGTTGCCAATAGTCATGAGTCTGATACCCTGTGAGTGGTGCAACTTCATGTTCGACTCCAAGATTGGACGTGGTAAGGTATGCACACCCCATCCAATATAATGTGAGTCTGCCAGGTCCGGCTTCCACAAAGCCACTGAAGAACTGAGGATAATGGCCAGGGAGGAAGTTCTCCTCCCTGACGATATAAGGTTTGAGAACTAGGCCCTCGTGTTTAGTAATAGAAGTTTTAAAAGCTGAATTTTGGGTTAGGCCTTTATCCTCCAATTATGCACAAACACACCGCAACCTGGCCCTCGGGCATTTCCTTTCTTGTGGTGTTGTTGAGGGGAGAATGCTTTAGGTAGGTTAACCCCTGCCAAATGTCTTGCCCCATAAATACCGCCACAAGAAATTTGGTAGCAGATGCTGGTGGTTGTGTGTGTGTGCATGCATAATTTTGCATGCTTTCTGCATGGTATTTTCCCTTTTTGTGTGTGCCTTGGGTTTTGCATAGGTGACTGGCAAACATTGACACATGCACAGTGTACAGGTTATGTAATATGTGCTCTTTGAGATAATATATCCGTTGGGTTCTTTTTGAAGTGTTTTGCCCAGTGATTTATGATATATTAGTGTTGTTCTTTAGTAGTAATAATTTAATCCCTTTGCAATGACTACACTTATCCCAGAATTTTTGTTGCGTGACAAGGTCACTTATGAGTATAGCATCCTAGGGGTTTTACCCTCTGAGCCTAATGTTATGGCTTGTAGAAGTGCCTTAAGAGCAGCATTCCATTCTGAGGCCCCAGTGGATATGGAGTTTCTGGCGGCCGTTAATGTAGAAAGTGAATACCACACCTGTGCAGCTAAGATAATTTCCCTACAGGAAATGTTTGAAAATATAGAGGGTGACCCCAGTATACATAAGTATGTGCGTCTCAAAAATAGTGCTAACAATTTGCTAACTTCGTGCCCTGAACAACTTTCTGAAATGCAAACCCAATCTCTAAGGAATGTCATTACGCAGGCGCAAACTTTATTTGAGGCCCTTTGTAATATGGAAGCTGTTGAGTCCCAGAATGTTGAAGTTGCCACTGTTGGTGAACAGCTGGTCAACTTAAGCCTTAGTACACCTACCACACCAGCTCACACTAGCATGGTTAGTTTCCCGTCCACATCCCACATCACTTCATAGCTACCTTACCTCTCATTTGCCACCTCACCACTCATGTCCACAGCAGTTGTACCACCTGCCCAACCTCTGGTGTCCCCACCTTTTGGTAAAATTACCCACTCACTTGAGCATATGTTGTGTGACTTTCCAGCTACCGATGGACTTCATATTCGAAAATTTTTAGAGTTGCTAAAACACATTGTGAAGTTACATCAAAGGAAAACTGTACCAGAAACCCAGTTGCTAGAAATCATATACCCTTTCACCTGGGGCCTCTAAGTGAGAGGACTAGACATGCCATCTCCCAGTATTTCACTTTCGACCAGTATAACGCTGACATCTTGCACTATTTCATCCCATCCAGATTATTCACTCAACTACAGTCCAGAATGTTCAACAGGCTGCAGGAATTTTATGAATCATTGTCATCCTATGTGAGTAGTATAAAAGAGGCTGCTACCATTTTGTGTCTGCCCCTATCTGAGCGCGATACTGTGAACTCTATTTCGGAAGGCTTAGAACTGCAACAGTGTTCTCGCCTAGTATATTTGGGCAAACCAAATTTTTTCACTGAACTGGACCGAGTCTGAATCAATTCACAAAACATTTGTTACGTAGACCAAAAGCATGAGAGCTTCTCCACCAAGATTAGGTATACTGGTAAGTCAGGCCCTATCCCAGACAAGAAGGGCAAAATGTGTATTCCTAATATAAATGATGTTGACACCAAGCAAGTTAGTGGGATGTTGCGTAACAGTACGGTAAAGCTAATGTTTCGGGTAGCGATGAACGTGCATGCTTTTATTATAAAGAAACTGGTTACCTTATTGCAAGATGTCTTATGCTAGTTGCAAAAAACCATCCTCGCGGGGTCGAAAAGTGAGCGTTCCTCTCGCCAGAGGGGCAACCTTGCCAACTCTAAGTTTAATGCTCACATTATTCAAGCTATCAACTTTGGTCACAGTTTCCAACGGGTTTTTTGTCCTTGCGGCATATGTGAAACTAAAAGACACGACAGTACTTTTCAGGTTAATTTCCCAAATGACGTAGGGGTACAGAAAGTTGCCACCCCTCGTGTTGAGCTAAATGTTAGGCCTGTGTTGGTACATGCCCTAGTAGACTCGGGATCTCTTGTACTATAATTTCAAGTGAACTCTTCCAGGAATTGAAAGAATTAAAATTGGTAAAGACTGGTGAGCCATGTAATATCCAGTGTTATATTGCTTCTAATGAAGCATTGCCTATTCTGTGTTATGCCACCATTAAATTGAAAATTCGCCACTTTACATGGATGTACGAGTGTTTAGTCTCTGAGATATTAGGACTGCCTTTTATTTTAGGAGAAGATTTCATGGCATTTTCAGGACTGGTTTTTAGACATTCAGGTGCAGCAGATATTTTTCAAATTTGCCCTACTGAAAAAATTGTTTTCATTAATTGTAACCATAAGCAGCCCCTTTCTTCTGAAATTCAAATTGAATCTGAGGTAGTTGTGCACCCCTTTTCACATTTAGAACCTTATCAGCAATTTCCTAAAGTTCTCACTTCACAGTTAGGTCTAACTGACTTATTGGAGTATGAAATCAAATTGGTAGACAAGTAGTATGTCAGCAGTCACCCATATCAGCTAGCTCTCCCAAAAATGGAAATTTTGAGAAATCAGGTCCAGGATTTATTACACAAGGGTGTGATAGAACCCTCCACTTCCCAATATGCTAGCCCTGCTTTTTTGGTTCCTAAACCTAATGACAAACACCCCATGGAAATAGATTACCGCAAAATTAATAACAAAATTGAAAGTGTCTGTACCACTCCCGGACCTTCGTTCGGCCTTTAATTGGTTTGGGAAAGCAATATTATATACCACCATTGATCTTAATTCGGCCTACTACTGAATTCCGTTGTCCAAACAGTCCAAACCAATTACTAGTTTCTGTGTTCCCTGCAATCTCTACCAATTCGCATGCGTACCTTTTGGGTTGGCCACAGGTGGCCAAGTCCTCACAAGACTTTTAGATAAATTCTTTCATAATGTTAAATCCAGCTATGTGTACAATTATTTGGATGACCTGGTGATATACTCCAAGTCTTTTGAGCAACATTTGGTCCACTTGAAAGATGTTTTGTCCCGTTTACAACAGGCAGGTCTAACAGTCAATCCTAATAACATTAAATTTGCTGTGCAGGAGATTTCCTTTTTGGGCCACACTATTTCTTTGATCCTGAGCGGACTAGATCCATCTGAGAATTTCTGCCGCCTCGGGATATAAAGGGCATTTCCCGATTTATCAGCATAATTCAGTTTTTCGGAAAATTCATACGAAACCTAGCTGAAAAGGCTGAGCCTCTTAATCATTTACGCAAAAAGACTGTACCTTTTGTATGGGGATAGGAACAACAAAAGGCCTTTGATACTCTCTAAAATAATATCATTACTCCCCCTGTTCTTCGAATACCAGATTTTCCCAAAGAATTCATTTTGCAAATGGACGCTTCCGGTTTGGCAGTAGGAACGGTCCTATGTCAGGAGTTTGATGGCGTTAGGCAGCCAATTTCCTTCGCATCACACACTCTCAGGTCCCCGGAAAGAAAATAATTGATTTACGAGTTAGAATGTTTAGCAGTTGTTTTTGGCATCGACAAATTCAGGCAGTACTTAGAACATGCCGAATTCCTACTAGAAACGGATAATCAGGTGTGGTTTTTAGCTCACCCACGGCAACTTAGCAAAATTGATTATTGGGTAATCAGATTATCTTATTTACAATTCAGCGTACAACACATTAGAGGATCCCAGAATATAGTGGCTGATGCTCTTTCCCGCATGTTTAATGGTACAAATTCTAGTAATGAGACCACTGTTCTTCCAAATTGTAACCTTAGTTTACTTCCCTTTGGCTTTCACGGATATTAAAGAGCACCAGGAAAAGGATCAGGACCTAAATGAAATCATCACAAAATTGAAATTGGGTATAGAACAAAAGCCATATTTTTTGTCAAAAGGTATCTTGTGTTGCAAGTCTCGTGATAATGTGAAACGTGTTGAGTTGCCTGCCCATCTAAGACCCATGGTTTTTTGACTATTTTCATTCATCGCCCCTTGGTGCTCATCTGGGCATGCATAAAACTATTCAGGCTGTCAGAAGACATTTCATTTGCAAGGGCATGGATGGCGAAATCACAGAACGTGTTAAAACTTGTAAATTGTGTGCTTTAAGCAAACCTGCCCAGAACACCCATTTAGGTTTTGTTTCTTCATAAGTCGCCGAGAAACCTATGCAAAACTTTTCATTGATTTTGTTGGGCCTTTTCCCAGAAGTAAGTTAGGCAACAATATGCTATTAGTTTGTGTTAATGCATTTTACAAATTTGTGTGGCTCATCCCCATGAGAAACACTGATGCTCCATCAACCGTTTGTGCTTTGCAAACTAGAATATTTCATAACTTTGGTGTACCAGCTGCTATTGTATAAGATAATGGCTCACAGTTCACTTCCAGAATTTTCCGTGATGTGTTTCTCCTTTGGTATTCGCCGCATCACATTGTCTCCATATAACCCACCTCCGTTCGGCCCTCATAGCCTTCCATGTGACAGAGCATTCGAATTAGGACAAACATTTATCTTGGTTGCAGATTGCTTTTAATTTTGCCAAACATGAATCCCTCAAAGATAGTCCGCTCAACCTTGTCTTCACTTATTTGTCTTGTAATCACCTGTCTAATTTGTGGCAGTTAGACAATTTGTTACCGAATGAACCCAAGGACATTCGTCAAGTGTGGGCAGCAGCCTTCAAGAACCTCAAACGAGCCCATTTCAAGAGTTGTGACAGATATAACAAAAATCGGATTGACATTCCATTTCGTGTTGGTGACTTGGTCCTCTGCAAAGCTCACCCTGATAGCAGGGCAGTTAACAAGAAAATGGCTAAGCTTTTGTTCCGTTGAACTGGTCCCTACCAGATACAGCGTTTTCTAAGGCCAGTCTTGCTAACCCTAGTTCAGGTAAATTCAAAACGAGAGCTAATGTCTCTCATTTAAAGAAGTTTCACCCTCCGGCGTCTTAATAAGTATTAATGGGTTCTCTACATGTCTAAGAGCTGCAGACCGTAGGTAATTTTGTAATTATTTTCATTTGTGCGGCTGGCCAGCCAAGGAAAAAAAATCTTCTGGAAAGAATTTCCCCTCCCTTCCCAGGAACTTTGTCGGGGTCCTAACCCTGACCCCAACTTAAAATTCTTCTTAGCCTTGACTTGATTTTGACTGTGGACTGATTACCCATTGGTTCGAGTCCTTTTTGGGCACTATATAAATGCAAGAAAAATCGTAGGCACTAATTTAAGTCAACTTGAGGATATTAATTTAATTCAATATGAAGGGACTAGGTTAAATAATTTTGTGGTTTCTAAGTTACGTCATTTAGTTGTTGATTTTTTTGGGATCTTATTATATTTATGTACTTTGATATCAAATGTGTATTTTGGGTCAGTTTTGTGGGATTTGTTCTTCTCCAGCATTAAATTGGATTGGGTACAGAACTTTATGGGTGACAATAATAATTTCTTTCAACTTTCCATTTCTCTGTGAAACCTTTGGTGATGTGAATCTAGGTCTTGTTCGGGTATGGAAGTAGCTAGTCACCTATTTGAGAATCATTTCATTTTGGTTATGCTCCCTATGAGTGTACCATGTTGTCTGTTTTCCCCGTTGAAGCATCATGCATCGCAGTTCTGGCTGCAGCCAGTGCAGTTTTTGCATCGGTCACGATCTCACCCCTGGAATCAGGATTTATTTTTGATCGTGAGGACGATGTTCTTTTTTCGGACAGCTCTTACTCAATAGTGTCAAACTTTGATCTGGTGTCTTTGGACAATGAATGCAGTGATCTTCAAGATATGATAAACGTTATAATTTCTGAGCATCAATAAGAAACTCAAAAACCCTGGAGACAACTCCTCTTTTGAACTTACTTTTGACATAACCATTGTGCAATTGAAAAATAGTTTTAGTGCATTTCAGGCTGAGGTAAAAACTTTGACTTCATTACTGCCTTCTCGAGTAAAACGTGCATTCTTTGACTTTGGTGGCACTATCTCGACAGTGTTGACTTAGCTCTGCTTGAACACAGGATGATATTTCAACTAGCGTGACCAACCAAATAATTATAATCAAGAATTTAGAGGATAGAGTTATTAATAATACTGTTTATATTAGAAAATTGAGTCAACTCTAATTGGATCAATACAATGCTTTATATTGCACTCCATGATACCCTTGATGGCATGATTCTTTTGAGTTACAGAATTGATTTAAATGGCATGCTAATTAGAGTTAGTGATGCTCTTACAAACGTCGCTCGGAATTTTTTTTATCTCAGACATGCAATTGAAACTAGCATTCATGGAAAATTGAGCACCACCCAGTTAAGTGCCAATTCTTTTCTTGATATTTTAAGACACATCAAGCAGTTACTCACTTTGCCACTGTATATGTTAGCTCTGGTTGTACATGTTCAAGCTGTTATCTACAACTCTTCATTGAGTGTTGTTATTAATGTCCCTCTGGCAAACAAAGACAGCCTCTTTGAAAGATATTATGTAATACCAGTTCCCTTCTTTTTTGCAAAACTGAACAAATTTCTATTATTTCATATACAAGAGTATTTGATTGTTAGTCCTGATCGTAAAAATTTTGCATCAGTTACACAGTTGCTCAGATCAACATGGTTAACTCATGGCATTACTCTTTGGTAGCCATGTTGAAGATTGTGACATCTATCTTTTCACCGGAAGAGATTATTTTGAATTTTGTGACAAGTCAGTAAGTAACTTAAAGGTCCCCTCTATACGTAAGACTGGTGTGTTTGGATGTTTGCCTCAAACACCACTATTAATGTTACTTTCCTCTGTACATCTATCACAGAGACCTTTCATACCTTATCCCTTTCAAGTCCTGGCCTGATCAACAATGCATCACATTGTGACATTATGAGCCCCTTTTTCAGAACTTTTGATTCTGTTAATCCCGCCCTTCACTACAACTTATTCATGTACCTAAACTAATAACCAAACTTTCACATGTCAACGTTCCAATTTTGCACAACCTCCCAATGATTAACTCCCTTATTAAAGATTTAGATAATCCCCTAGCTTCAAACCCTAAAGACGCTGCTTTTCATGATGTGAGTCTCCTACGTCCTCATCCTCCACTGCCTTCCTCTAAACTAAATTTCACCATTAATATTGTCTCCTGTGTCTCATTACTTCTTTGTTTGTTACCTTCTTTTGGTTAAAATCCAAATTTTGCACTAAAAATAGACACTCACCTTCTGGTACACAAGTCGTGCCAAGAAGGGTGTGTCATGTTTCCCTTAGCTACCACTTCTGCCACATCTAATAATTAATTGTTTCTTTACATTTTATTTAAATATTGTTTGAACTAGTGTGTGTGGTGTTGTGCCTTGGTCCCCTTTTTGGGGAGGGAGTATGTGGTGGCTCAGGTACTCCTATTTGTTTGTACCCCTTTCAATTTAATGCAATCTAGTAGTTTTTGGGCAAAGTATTATAAATTGGTAGAAGACAGTGGCATTAGTATTGCAAAGTCCATCGTCAACGCCTTCAGTTATAATGAGCTTGATTTTGTAAGGAGTAAAATCCAGATTTTGTGCAGTGATTGTTTCAATTTCAATTTTATGGTAATATTGATAAACTTAAATAACTTAACTAGTTAAGGTATTTGCAATGTGTAATGATAAGAAAAATATTTTAGAAATTGTAAAAGAACTATCTGCGTACAAGAGTAAGTTTGTCGCAATGATCGCCAACTCTACGATAAATACTGGCTACTGTAATGAAGTTAATCGTTTTGAATAATTAGAATTTCAGAACATAGAATTGTAGGTTGGAGATCATCAATGACCCTAATTTTGACAATGGTTCAAAAGAAACTCTTTTATGTTTATTTACTGGAGATAAAGTTATTATTGCTAGGAAGAACATGAGAGATCATGTTCAATTTTAAGGATCATTTTAAGGGACCCAAGTGGGATGCAAGAAATTTAATCCCTTATATACATACAGAAGGAATTGTTGAAATGAACAGATTGATTGGTTTTATATATATGTTTATTATTGTATTTTACATAAATAAAATGTATTATGAATGAGATTCTTTTGTTTTTGTTTCTCTTCCTTACCATTAGCAGTAGCAGCAACAGCAGCAGCTTTCGCTTCTTAAGTTATTAAATGTTCTTGGTTGGTTTGAAGAGCTGCATATTTTTGTTCTATTTCAGAGAGTTTGGTCTGAAGTTCATTTAAATCAGATATACAATCTGTAGTACATGTTTCTTCATCTACTAATTCTGTAGATTTGCACCAGGAGGTTATGGATCAAAGGCTCTTAAATTTCCTAGTGTCATGAAATTTTCTATTTGTGGAATTTGATTCCATTTACCTATGTTTAGTTCATTCCAATAACCAGATGGATCATATACTTGTGGTGTATATGGTTGTACAGTTTCATGCGTTGACGCCGTCGGGTGAGACACGAGACACAAATTACTTACTGATGATAGGCACCAGCGGTGCTTCCCAATCACCGCTCTGTTGAGACTCAGGGTTCTCAGGGATGCTGTGTGTCCGTCTCACCCGAGTGTACTTACGAAACACTTTGCATTACTAAACATTAATAATAAACTTTTAGTACTAAAACACATGTGGCGAGGACACTGTCACTACAAATAAAAGATTGGAACACTGTGAGACTTACCTTTATTTTAACGCTCATACAAATAATGTGCCAAAATTTTAACTGCGATAAACTCAGAAGTGTCTAGCTAACTCTGTTTGGGTGCTCCCCAGCCCGCAATTATTCTAACGCACTCCTAGATAGATGACTTCTACTGTGGTGTTTGAAAACACAATCTTAACAACGGAAGGGGGTCGAGAGCCACTAGGGTGGACTGAAGATGGGACACTAAGATTTACAAGATGAATCAATACATATGACTTGGCGCTATCTGATTGCATGGTCATACGTGATGTGGCTGTACAATGATTAAACATGAAAATTACCCTCAGATACACACATAGAATTAAAATTAAAGCCCTTAAAATTGCATGCAGCAATAATACAGAAATTACAATGAAACGCCTTTAGCATAGGCAGACGGTGCCTGATTCTAGTTGTGCGGGCCGCATGACCTCTCCATCATCTTTCTCCCTCTCTCCTCGTTTTAAGTTTCAAAAAGTCGCAAGGGCACAAATTGACCGTTATACTAAAATGAAACTATTATAATCTACATCAGTGTTCAAAAGTTGTAGTGCGTACATGACAGCATCTTACCTTGCCAGTTCTCCTAGACGGACTGCCCACAGGCAAGTGTTGTGCGGACCTACTATGACTGCCTATGGGGTTCACATAAGCGGAAGTGCTATGCATGCCGAGTAAAATATTTTATATTGCAAAGTAAAAGGCACTTAAAAGGAAATTAAAATATGAATTGAGATTGTACATTTTAATTTGTAATTCTAGTCTTCTTTTGTTACGGCATTCCGGCCAGAGTAGAACTGTTCTTAATCTCCGGGCAGCACACAGTTTGAATTTATAACTAAGTATGGTGCAACACTTGATGAACATACAAATATTAAACATAAAATAAAACATATTTAACACTTGAAAATACAATATTTCCCATTATGGGGAAGTCTAGTTTAAGGCCTCTTTGCGCACGTGCTTCTCACATGTCACGTGAGCGGTGAGCTCCGTCATGGGCTTGACTCTGCTGGCTGTTAGCCGGCGTCAGCATGTAAAATGAGTCTGGAGCATGTTATATTATTATCTCTGTAGTAATTCGTATATAACCACTACATGCTATAAAGTTTGTTTCATTGCTAGGTCATTTTATCTCATTGGGTAAAAACCTATATCCATGGGTGGTTGTTTTAGCGGATATGCTGATCCAGCAGCTTTTGCTAGAAAGTGTGATTTTTCAATGTGCATACTTATGTTACCTGATTCTGTCATAATACCATTACTATTTAGTTGTGGTTTATGTTGTGTTTTATAAGAACCAAATGTTCCAAAATATGTGCTGTGATAGTATGCGTTAAGCGTGCTGGTTCTGGGGATTTTTATCACTCTTGTTGAGTGGACTATAGGTATAGATAAAGGGGTCATCTTTCTTATCTGTCCATGTGAAGCGGTGGATGTGTTTGTTTAGTCTTGTGTAACCTGCTGCGATAGCGCCTTCGTGCTGTTCAAAGACACTGCCGTGTACCACGGTGCGTCTCTTGGTATGCTCTATGTCATGAGGTAGTCAAGTCTTGTTTTCATTTGGTGTGCCCATGTCATTACCCTACAACCTACTGTGCCATTTTTCATCTACGGTAGCCTGTACGTTGCCAAAAGACTTTTTTAATCTATGTCAGCTTGTATGTAGTGATATACACTTGCTGTACTGGAAAAAGTTGAACCTGTGACAAATGAAGATTGTTCACCCAATGGTATTATCGTCAAAGTTACTTTTTTCGTGATTGCATCAGGAAATAATATATCCAATTGTTGATTGCTCATATAGAACCACAATCTATCTACTGGTATATGAGCTAGTGATGTTAACAGAAATTGTGATTGTATGTTTCCATTTGCATCACTGAATATGATGTTCGTAAAGTATTTCCATGCAGCTCCGCAAGTGACCACTGAATTAATTTCTAAATGTTAGAGTATATTTTGGTGTTGCTGGCGTTTTATATATTTATTACTGCACTGCTAGTGCACCTATGACGCCAGTTCTTGGTGCGTAGTCTAGAGGTTCGTCTTCCATGGCGTCAACTTCGTTGTCACCTGGTTAGGCATCTACGCCTGGTTCATGTGGTTGAATTTATTTCTACATGTCGACAAAGATAATCTTGTTCTCAGTCAACGTGACAATGACCCTGGATAGCATTTCTGTTTCTGTTGATTGCTCTATTTGTAAAAAATGAGCTAGTGTACATGCATCTCTTGGTGGTATTTTAGCTGGCATTGATGGGTATAGTACGCCTGTAGCTGATTCTACTGCGTATTTAGCTCTGCAGATATAGCTTCTTTGTCAGCGGCAGTACGCGATTTTGCATATGCTGTATCATGACGTGCTATTTTATCATCTTCATCTACTGGTTCCCCATTATTTAATAGGTCACCGGGTCCTACATAGTTGTGGCCTGGTAGTAGATACTTCTTTGTTGGAGCCAGAGTGATAAATTATTGCCAGAAATGCTGTGTTTGTTATCTTAAATGTGTTATTTCTGACCTGTACTCCAACACTGTTATCAGGAATGGTGGACAAGGACCCTCCTCCCGTAATAGTAATAGCTTGAATTCTTAAAGTGTTATGATTGAAACTCATATGTTGCATTTTGTTACATCAAATATTGCCGGACTTGTCCGTTTTACAGATCTTAGTGAAAAGTCAAATCTTATACTAAAACTTGATGAAATTGGTCATGTTAATTTGTTCGATGCTTAATTGTGCTGTCAGTAAAATTAGTGAATTAATGTAAGCCTCAAAACCGCCCCATAATTATTTTTATGTGCTTTGTGTGAGAAACTCTACTGTGAGTCAGAATGTGGGGGCGACTTCGAAGAGCGAACAGCGAACAGCCAGGGTGAGTGCTGCCCTGGTGCTGGGAGTCACAGGTGTTAATTTTGATTGGCTGGCAGAGAAAGCAGTGCGTGGCGGAGGCCGAGTGTAGATATTAGCGTTGTTGGTGGAGGAAAAGGGGACTTCTTCCTGGGCTTCGAGAGAGGAGACATCGCGGGCTCCTAGCGTCCCCTAAGAATGCCTTCATAACTTAGTTTTTTAGTGTTAAGGGCCTCACCCAAACGTACGAGTAAGGAAACTCAGGGAAGGAGGCACGTCACGGTAGCTTTTCACTGTCAAGTTCAACCTAATTTAGGAGAAGAGATGGACAGAACCTGGGGTATGTGTGTATTGTAAGATCCTACTATGTTATAAGGAAATTTAGGAAGTCAGAATCGGTTGGCTTGATTGTTTGAATGCTACATGACGCACTGCTTCAGAAACCCTGCTTAATTCGAGAACCTCAGAACGGTATTATTTTGTAGAGAGGAAGTATATTTAATACGCTCTTCTAGTAAGTTTTATTCTGTTATTGAGAGGCTTCCTTAGAGAACTATTTATAGTATCTCGTAACTACCTGAGCACGTATGTAACATTCAGAGAGTGCAAGTTATTTAATAAAATAAACTCATAAATTAATTTACTGTTTTATTCCATAAAATTTCAAGGATCTCCTTTTCTCTTGTTTGGAGTGACTAGCTCTAATTGTGAGTAATCATGGAAAACCCAGAAGGTTAAAAGCCTACGGAGACAATACAATTTCTAGGGCACTTGTCAGAGGTGTTTTGCTCATCTTGTGGAAAGAGAGCACAGCCATTTTACAACATATACCCCACTTCCACAGCCAAAATGATCAAGAAATAGTTATCAGGGGAATCTGCCCATCTTGCTCCACGTTTCTCGTGGTGCAGTCATTCAAGATTCTGCCAGCCAAGCCTTTTAAAGATTTCACTTAGATAAGAGTGACTTTATCTTCTTAAATAGTTTTAGTTTAAGCAAGTTAAATTTAGAACTGGAGTAATTTCGCTACGATGGCGACTTCCTTTTCACCTGGTAAATAAAGTGCAACATGGATGATAAAAAAACACAGTGTTCCCCTCCACAGCTGCAGTATCTGGGAATCATTCCCAGGAGGTTCTGTCGCTATTGCAAGA
Source organism: Dryococelus australis (assembly GCA_029891345.1). Classification (NCBI taxonomy): domain Eukaryota; kingdom Metazoa; phylum Arthropoda; class Insecta; order Phasmatodea; family Phasmatidae; genus Dryococelus; species Dryococelus australis. The sequence goes on from CM056995.1 coordinate 352,588,728, forward strand.
AGAAATCGCCTGTAACGAACCACATGTTCCAGCTGAAAGGGGTGGCGGCTTGCCCTTGCTACCGTTGCTCGCCAAACATAGTAGTAATTGTAATGTAACCTTCCACGACAGACAGTTCTTCTGCAGCCCTACCCCCTTTCATATAAGTGTGTAGAATAATCATTGGTAAGTGGAAATAATTGTCCCCTGTTTAAATGTAGACGAAGTTATGACAATCACAGATGATGTACTACAGCCATCCCCAAAGCTCCTAGTGTATTTTCAAATGTATTTTCCATAGGATCAATGAGTTATACTTAAAGAGTGCTTTGTGTTATTTAGAGAAGTGGCACCAGCTAGGCATGTCTCCAAATGGTAGACATATAATGTAAATATATATAAGCTTTCATTGCTGATGTCTTTGTGAAATTTAAGGTTGATTAAGAGCTACCCATGTGTGATTACAAGATAAAATCTAACTCTAGCGTTCGCGTCTTGAACCATTTTTAGCTTAAGAATACACATCTTTGTTCAGTGAGAAAAGCTGGTAGCGGCACGACAGAAAGCTACCAGCCGCCGGAGTCATGTGAACCATTTGCTGCCAATTGCAAGTGACAGTGAGCACAGTGTGGTTGCATATTATTACAGTGTGAATTTTAGGGTTAAAATTTTTTTGTGATTATGAGTTAAACTAAGCTTTTTTGTTAAACGTGATCTCTTTTTTGTTCGGATGCCTTAGATTTTATGCCAGCAGAAAGTTCCCTGCCCATTTGTCTTTTTTTTTTTTTTTTTTGGTTGAGATGTGATAGGCGAATCTTAATTGATTTTTCGTTTTGTATTTTTCATATGGCGATCCCATCCTTGGAGGTTAGGTTAGGAAATTAGGCTGTTTTGGGATGATTTAGGCCCTCCTTATTACTTGTGCCTTTTGTTTGTTAAAAACACGTATTTTCTTTTCCTTCTTTAATAAGTAAGCTGGTGATATATACTTTAATGATTTTTTAAATTTCAAAATGCATTTTTGGGGAAGTCAGTTTCAACAGTAGTGACCTTACGCTAGATGCCCAAGTTTTGGCGGGAAAGTTAACTGACATTCGCTCTTTTAGAGTTCTACCCCTAATTTTTTTAAAATCCTTTTACTTTTTGAAACCTGCCTACGGTTATTCATTTGCCAATTTTATTTGTTTCGTTCGTGTTTATTTTTAGGTTTTGTAAGAATAAAGGGTTGCTACTTTTTTTTACTGCCGAGTTCTTAAGGAACTGAGGTCACAAGTTATTTTTAATATTGAAAGCATTTTGTCGCCACTTGAATCAGCAGGCTTCTACTGAAGCAGCGGTGGCAGGTCGTATTTTTCTCGGCCAGGTGTGTTATTATCCCCTTTTCAGCCGTTCGGAAGAATTGTTATCTTCTGCTCGTTCGAAGTAACGAGCACAGCTGCAAGCGGTGTCAGCGATTTCCCCGGTAATAGCCACGTTTGTTGTGGTGACGGGTTCTCTTTGCCGATAGGCAGTAAGAATGACACTGGGAATTAATGGTGTTGACTGCGAGGACTCAATGTATCAATCACAGCGGTGGTGGGCTCTGATTGGCCCGCCATGACGCCAGCCTCGCTCATGACATCAGGGGACGCAGCTGTTATTATCGGCTGTGTGTGACAAGGTCAACAATGATGGACGGGCTGATTAGGAGAGGTAGGAGTGGGGCAACTGCAGGTGGTGAGCGGTCTGGCAGATGGCCGCGGCAGCACGTGGTTGCGATAAGTATGGGGTAAACATGTGGTGTGGTGAGTGGTCAGGAGGGATGGCACTGGCCATGCTTTTCTGTAGGTTTAGGGTTACAGCAAGTTTTTATTAAATAAACAAGAGCTCAGTTGGAGACGATGTAAAGCGCTGCATCCAAGGTGGTGTCGAGTCAGGGCAGCAACTTCATAGGTAAATATGTACTCTCCATCAGTACTGACCGAGGGGCTATCAAGTTTCCCATGCTTTAATTAATTGAAGAGGGATTTGGGAGGGAACCTATTGTTTTTGTTTGTAAGGATATGGATATCAGTAGTGCCTGGTGTGCAGATGGCTACGAAGATTGTTGGGTTCGTAGGTGGTAGAGTTTTCTGTTTAAATTAAATTTTGTTACTCTATTAATTTTCCTGGCCCCAATCTATTAATAAACTGAATGAATTTATAAGCACCTATAAATAAAGTAACTTTAGTGGTCCTGAGTTTCTCTCTTTTAAACCACAGGGGGAAAAGGGTATAGCGCTACTACATTAGGTAATTGGAAGTAAATTTAAATTTTCTGATGTACAGATCCCTTTTATAATACCTGTGTGAAGGGCATTCTGTGTCAGCCCTACAACACGTTCTTTTCCCCCCTTTTTAATAATTTAATTACTGTAAGCAAATGTGTTTCATGAATTTTGTTTATTTATACCTACATACCTGGTAGTTGAAGAGAACTAATTATTTACTCATATCCTGTAAAATGTTTTTATTGTGTCTGTTATTTAATATTGTTTGATAACCTGTTAATTTACTTGTTTGTTTTTAATTTTATATATATATATATATATATATATATATATATATATATATATATATATATATATATATATATATATATATATATATTTAAATCATAGTTCTTCCTTGTCAGTTGAGGATAAACCTCTTCTTCTATTTTGTACGTCTAGAACACCTCAGATAAAATTAGGAGCATTCTATTTAGGCACTGGGTGCCTAAATAGATGTGGCCTACATGCCCCAGCAGAAAGCTGAGGCTATGGCAAATCAATTTGATGCAGCTTTTGTAGCCCAAATTTACAGGTACCTCCGAGTGCATCTGAAACAGTCCACGGTGGCTGAGCCAAACCCCCACACACGCTGAGGAGGTTAAACGCATGAAACCCCATAAAGCACCTGAGTTTGACTCCCTGCAGGCCACTGTTTTCAAGCAGCTGCCTGACAGTATGTTAAAGGCTATAGCCGAGTGCATTAATGCAATTAATCTTGCCCATTCCCCCACTTCTTGGAACGGGCCACAGTAACTGTATTTCTCCAGCTGGGCAAAGACCCGTCCCAATTGCAAAACTATCACCCCATTAGTTTGCTGTCCACACTCTCTAAGATACATGAACAAGTACTTTTGTAATGCTTAAATAATCATATTCGCTAGGATAATTTATTTCCTAATGAGCTATTTGGCTTTAGGAAACAGCACTCAACAGTGCAACAACTTGTCCACTTATCGGAACATATAACAAAATAATTTAACTGTCGCCAGTTTTCGGTAGCAGTATTTTTAGATGGGAAAAAGGCCTTTGATAGAGTGTTCCACGCAGGGCTAATACATAAACTTTATCAAACTAATTCCCCAGACTGCTACATCAATCTTCTGGCGTCACATTTAGATCAACGGTAAGTCTCGGTTTCCATATGAAGAACGCTATCTGCCACAAAAACGTTAGGGCTGGTGTCCCTCAGGGCAGCATCCTAGGACCAGTCCATACAATATTTATACTCATGACATACCACGCCCCCCCCCCCCTCCCCAAATCGACTTATTACTATGGGTGTCTATGCTGATGACACTGTCATCTACACCCACTCCCATAGAGCTGAACTTGCAATTCAGCGAGGCCAGGCACAACTCAATGAGTTTGAAAATTATTTTCGCCAGTGGCGAATTAAGATAAATGTAGGCAAGAGCGAAGCGGTAGTCTTTACACGCCGCCGAAACATTCCCCAAAATTCACAATTAACTCTTTTCAGAGAAAATATTCCCTTCAAGGAAGAGGTTAAGTACCTTGGCGTAATCATGGATAGTAAGCCGGCATGGCGACGCCATGTGGAACGAAGCGTAATCTCATTTATGGCCGCCTGTCTGCCTTATAACCAATATTGCATCGTAGTTCCAGTTTGTCACAGAAAAATGGGATACAATTGTACCAATCATTGGTTAGACCCGTTACCACATATGCAGCTCCTGCAAGGGCTTACTGTGCTTCCACTCATTAAAATTCTTTACAAGTGGTGCAGAATAAATACCTCAGATTGGCTTCTCGTGCACATTGTTACATTCCCATCAGGAACTTGAACAAGAACTGCTGCAAGATGTCATTCTTAAGCAAGCCCAAACCTTTTTCAATCCCTTGAGGCACATGCCACTCCTCTCATTGCTGTCATAGTGGACTATGATATTGATGAGACCCAAAGCTATAAGCGATCCAAGTCGCTTCTAGCCCACAGGCCCCCTTAGCCCTGCGTGTAACACACTGCCTTGCCAATCATTATAGACCCTGCGCAGCCTTTTATATATAAACAGTAGTTTAACCTGAGCAGCCCCAAAGGGACAGCTCAGTCTAGATTAATTAACTATACAACTTCACTTTAAATATTTTTATTTAGGATATTACATGCTAACGGAGACTTAACCTCTCATCCCAGCCAGTTGCTAGTATGCTTGGCCCTGCGCTGCAGCTGATTCCACGGCCGCCTCTGCCGAGAGGTAGAGGTTTGCAGCGTCGTCTGGTTTGATGCTTCAATTGGTGAGAGACCTCCCCATAATTCTAAGTCAATTCTCTCCCCCCCACCCCCACTACGAAGCTCCATGCACTTACATCATACTGCCGTAGATATGCTTTGTCACAGCCCATGGCTACAGACTCTGGCTGCTGTGAGGTAGCACAGCATTATTCTAGATACATATGTCCCCGAGGACAGATGCTACTATATGCTATATTTAGGATATTATTATAGGTCAATTAGGCTAACTTAATGTCTTTTCATCCACAGGTCTTTACCATCTTTTAATGTTCTATTAAAAATCAATAAGAGCCAGCCCTGCTGACACTAACTCGTAGCTCACTTTCTCTCCTTTAATTTTCAGTTTCATAGAAGAGATCAGGGGGAAGAGGCCCAATAGCATCACTTCTCCCACCAGAGAGGCGCCCAAACACCTCTCTGGTTACTGCTGGCTTCAAGTCAAGATTAAACAAAGCTCCTGCCCCCTCTCTGCTAGTCTTTCCAACTCGTATTAACTAAGAGTATGTTTTCCACACACTCTGTCTCCTTTAGCATTCTATTTTATTTTATTTAATTTAATGCATGCAATAATTTTTGAAATTTTTACTTCTCTGTCGCAATGATTTTTACGTCTCTCTTGACGGTTTTTCCCTTGCTCTTCATAGTTAAGACTAACTCTAAGTACAATTAGGGAGGTAGTCATGGCACCAAAGTGCAGGCCATGGCTGCCCAATAATCCCTCTTTGCCGCGATGCATTATTTTCCTTCCTAGCAGGCCAAAGGAGTTAGCCATGAGACACGATAAAACCCCACCTTATCTTCGGGCCTTAACTTCACATAACACTAAATAAGAAAGTTTAGAAAAAAAAAAGTACGCCACAGTTGTATCCCCACCAAGCACCTAGGAGGGATATTTTCTCAGATGCTACGGCCTGGCCTTGGTTGGGAAATCACACCCAATAGTAACAGTAGTGGCCCACACGACTTCAACGCTTCTGGTCTGCCCGTTAAGGTGGGGGACCTTCTGAAGCACAGGGCTCGTGCTACTAGGCAGAAACTATTCTAGGGTTTTACTTTGTGTCCATGGTACTCGACCTACACTTCTCAGCAGCCATTTCCACTCTATGCCGTTTAAGGTGAGGCACGGCTCAAGGAGGGAGGAAAAAAAGGATTGCTAACCTCGCCGCCAAGCAGCAGGCTGGTATAGCTCCCCCGACAGCGGAACGACATGCGGAACCAGACCGCGTCAACTTACTCAGGCTATCAGAGAGACCTACCTCTCCAGTGTTTGTTTATACTATTGTCTCTTCCCCTATTTGTATGCACTCTGATTAACACCCTGTCCTGAGTGGTATGGTGAACGGGACAGAGGGACGTCTTGGGATCTCCAACGCAATCTTTTGGAGTCCAGAAGCAGCTAAGTGGAACCACAAGTATCATGTTGTCCAAGACAGTGCCCTCACTACACCAGCATCTCCTGTCTGCAGTCAGCCACCACTCATCGCCAAAACATCAGTAAGTCAAGTAACCCTAACACCCCCCGCCAGTCGCCAGCGGTAACTAAACACATGACTAGTATAAGGGGCTAATCACCCGAAATAAAGAGAAACTTTGTTCCCCTACATAAGGTTACGTGCCCCATTGCCGTGTCCAGCCAGAAGCGATCCATAACGAAAACCCTAGCTGTGCCTCTGACCTAAGCGCAGCTAAAGCCACAATGACTGTGTCTCAACCCTAGTCAACCGGACACGCGTCAACTCGCATGCTTGAATAGTATAAGCGTCTACACAATTTGTAACACTGCACACTGTGTCGACTTTTGTCAGCAATGGCACGTTGGAAAAACACTTATGTAGCGATCTCATGCCCGCAGCGTGACATGGATATTTTCGTTTTACACTTCAAGTTACATGGTTTTGCAGAGTGACAAACAAAAGTTTTTAAATACCGCAGATACGTAATGATTATACATAGGATAATATAACCCTTCTAAAGGAATACAGTGATTAGTTAATTGTGATGCATATGATGGTGAATGCTATATGGTACAGTTAATTCATAGCAATAAGGTTAACATCTTGTTACAAGGTAGTATAGACCTTGATATAAAATAACCTACCCTAATGGTAATACAACAAGGAGATTGTGAGAGGTCGTAGTGACAAAATACTTTTGCAACACATTAGTAAACCTACAGTTGAGGAGGGACATCATGTCATAGACAGTAGTAGCATCTGTAGAGAGATGACCTCTGGTCGGGAAGCGTGGAGTTTGTTGTGCACAGTTTTCAACAACTACCGTTGTGACCAGTCAGGCAGCATGGCTACCAACATTTTTAAGAACTACTGTGATGCTGTGAACTTGTAATATGGAAAGAAGGGAAGATCTGTGGTGTCGTACTGATGCGAGTGTAACCTGTGCTAGACCTTCGGCCATAAACTGATCAGATTCCAAAAGGGAAATCTTTTCTTATCATTCCTTGACAACCAGTTTTAACAACATTTGTAAGTGTGAACCAACTGAGCTAGACAAAACAACAACTTGTAGCGTGAAAGGCAATGCTGCAAAATGCAGCCGCTTTTACTACTACTGTATAATTTTTTGTCATCAGATTCCCGACTAGTGTAGTATCCTTACTATCTATATAATTTGGTATATAGTTACTTTAGCAATTCAAGTCATATTGTAATATGAAACAGATTGACACTAAGCACTGCTTAACTTTCATCAAATTTAAGAAGTAATTTCCCGTCTCTGTTAAGATAGGTACTTTACTTTTATCTTCAAGAACTTTGTTTCTCAATATAAAACCTCTCCGGTTATGTAGTTCTATATTTATTGATAAGTTTTGTAGAACATAACTATGTTCTTCGTGTACCTTTAGTTATTGCCAGTAGTTGCCAACTTAGCGAGTTTGTTGCTAGATCTAGCACTCTTGCAAAGCTTCTGATGACAAAAATTTCTGTTTAGCAACTAGCTAGTTTTCCTAACAACTTTTAGTGTTCGTGATGGCAACAAACAACTTTTTGCTTCTGTGCATGGTTACTATTACATTAAAAATAATTTAACTATAGCTAGTTTTGATTTATTTAGCCTCTTTAGCGAGGCAAGAATTGGTATGCGTGGAAAACATCTCCTCTAAGTGATTAGTTGGCATTGTATTGGTCTGGGGAATACCATCTCTCCTCTGTTTGGTCAGCAGGGGATTTACCAGCTTAAATACTCTCCTCACAGTCATGTTCGTCTAACACTCTTATCTGCAGTTTGTTTGAAGGGTAGTGGGCAGTGTGATATGTCATCGTTAGTTCTCCCAATATGTTTTAACATTTAATGTATGTATGAAATTTTTTAGTTTTCCGGGAAACATGCACATGATAAAATATAAAGTGTTTCAGAAGTTGTATGTGTATATATCATTCCCTAAAACGGATATACCTTTACGGAAGAAAGTGTACAGCCAGCCGTTAAACACAGAATGGCTCCCTATCACGAACTTTACAGTATGGCTTAAGCCAGTAGGTGGTGATCAATCCAAAATTTTATGTAACTTCTGTAAAGTCGAAATTTATGCCAAATTAAGAGACATAAAAAAAAATACACACTTGCACAGCACAAAAAAATTGTGAACCTTGTAATTTCACAAGGCAAATGTCTCTTTGACTTTAAAACTATGGATTCTTGGGCACATTTTTTAACTCCTACAGCTGAAAGCACCCTTTCAATGTTTGTTGCAGAGCACTGTTCTTTGTTAATTGCTGATCATAATCACGTATTTCCTGACTCAAAAGTGACATCACTAAGTTTAAGTTGTAACAAGTGTACTGAAATAATCAGAAGTTTTAGGGCTCTGTCAGATGGAGCGACATGGTCATACAGTAGTGTTAGGTAATGCTGTTCACATGGTGTGGTGCTACAAGACAAGTAGCGACTTGGCGAGCAAAGCAAATCTGTTGCTGTCTTTCATGTCATAATTATCATGTTCTACGGCCAAGGAAGTTCTCCATTGTGAACTATAGCTAAAGCCATCTTTCATATTAACAAGACAACAAAAATGGCAGCAATAGCACATTATAAAAAAAAAACCACATTGAATATTACTGGCTGTTTGACTAGTGAAAAAGCCATGAATACATAATATTCCAATTTAATGTTAAAATTTACAAGGGAAAAAAACTATGACCTGCTTGGAAGTGTTTTTTCTTTCTCTGGCCATTTAAAATAGTACAAAGCCATTCATTTGAATACCATAATTGAAAATGTTACTTTTAAATTTTCATTCTCTCTCTTTAAAGCTCTAATAAGAACAACAAAATTTGTTATAAAAACAAATTATCAAATTTCATAATGAATATTTAAAGTTTCATATAAGGACGAAAATATTGTCCTTCCTTTAATAACCTTATGGGCCTACCCAATTTATATCATTTAAATTTGTTCATTACTTAACTTCCAATACAGACAGTCCATCAGGGAACAGCCATCCTTTCTGACTGGCTGCTTCTCCAATCTTAAATACAGAAAATATTCAAAATGTTTAATTCATGCTCAGCGAATAGGAAACTGCAGAAATGTCCAGATGGTTACAGCAAGGGGCTGAAAGTTCTTCCACACCAACCTCCTTATGCAGTGCTGCTGTATGCTCTTCACTTCTGGAAATTTAAACACTTCGATCAAGCTCGGAAAAAAAAGCCTATCGCAGTGATGTCACCAACGCTGTTACGACGTCTGCACATTCCCCCGAAACAGTTCTACAAGGAGCCGCTTGAGAGTGCTAGGTGCGTGTCCACACCAGTTTCTTCAGCTTTCCTATCTAGTATGCTGAGAAGCAATGATCATGTCGGACGTGTTGCTGAAGTGTTCCATCAGGTAACGAGATGGCGGAAGAAAAATTGCTTGGCGAGCAACGAAATACACAAAAACATTAGTAAATGTTGTAGGTTTCTAAGTTTGTGTAGTTATTATAGAAGTAGTCTGTATTTACGTGAAAATTGATTACTTCATATGCCAAGGTCAGGAAATAGTTTGGTTAAGTCTGCTGTTTGAACGTGGCGAAACACTAACAGTCTAATCATTATATTTTTATTGCTGTACGATTTATAACGGGTTGCGTAACATGAAAACCACAGTTAAAAAAAATGATGAGAGTTATAATTTCCAATTTAAGTAACTTCACGTACAGTTCATTACAATCGTGAAGCAAGTTCAAAATAAACAGTTCACTCTCGGGTAAGAAAACGTGCAGAAGGAAAAAGTATTAAATTGAGACTGCCCGTCTCAATGCTTTTACTATATCCATCGCAAATGCTACGTCGATGTTGAGTGGTCTGTGAAAAATTTTCCATTTGTTAGTCAGTATACCAAAGGCGCATAATATGTAACGAAGGGGCCTAGACAGCCAGTAGTAAAATATCTTTTTCTTCTCTGCAAGATGTTTTCCACCATATGGTCTTAGCACATTTTCAAAGATAGCAAATGCTTAGTCACCAACAAACACATACCATGCATACACATTTACTGTTTGTTATTTTGGAAGGGGCAGGAATCTGCAATGTATTATTCACCAATCGTTCATATAGTGGTGTTTGCTTAAAGACAAGAATCACTTGACTTTCCGTAAGACCCTACATCAACGTAAATCTGTATTCAGAATGACATATTGTTAACAGAACAAATGAATAATACTTCTTATAATTTAAGTATAGTGAACCACTTTCCTCGGGCTTTATAATACGTATGTGTTTCCCGTCAACTGCATCGATACAATGGGCAACGTTTGCCCTGCTCTTAAAAGGCCTGCAGTTTTCTTCCGTGGGTTGTGGTAGCATTATGTCTTTCATCATTTTCCAAATCATATCAAAAACGTCTCTAATAATGTAACCAATATTAGACCTTCCCAGAGCAAATGCGTAGTGTTGTTCTGTGATGCTGCAGCCAGTTGCCAAATACCTAGAACAAAGATAATAAAATACTTCATGTATGCGTAACTGCCTTTGGCTGGGTGTACAATTTTCAATTCCTTAAGTACACATTATGCTTCGTTAGGAACGAAACAGCACCAGTGCCAAATGCGGTCAAAATTTGTAGGCAAGTTCAGTTTTAAAACCAGAAATTTAACACTGAGCACGAAAAAGAGGAACATTAATTGCAACGTCCTTTGTATACACCTACTCTAAATTGGAATTTGTGACATGAAATTGATTATAGTTTAGATTTTACTAATCAGTAGAGGTTGTAACATAGCAAAGGCTAGTTTATAGCCCTGCTGCAGTTACTGTCCAGTTCACTTATGTCGGTAGAACACAATAAAGACACTGTATTATAAAAATTAATTAATTCCCATTTCAGAATAGTTGCTCAGTTTTATTTTTCAAATTTTCAGATACCAAATTCACAATCTTCCAAACATGAAGATGCACACACAGTGTCGCAGTATAATTATTTACTTAATGTGCCATTAATATCACACTTGCAAAGCGAGACGATCGTTAGGCACTTCCTGCTTACATTGTGTGAGTACATCTGTTAATGAACAAAGGCACTCTCTACTCCGCTTGGCACGTGCCACACTATCCCCTCTCCTAGCAAAAAAAAAAACGTAAAAATAGAATTTCGGCATGGCTCGTCTTCTCCTATAGGCTAAAACAAACTAGTCACAATGAACTTCCTTGCCCTCCAGAATCAAAAGTGCTTACTATAGGGAAACAGCTAGCCAGGTTGAAAAAACTTATCTCAAAACTGACCCAACCTTCCTGCGACTCTCAAAACTCGAAAACACCAATGCACTACTGAAAACCACTAATACGACACCAACTTCAATTACAGATCAATTGTTCCCGTTCCATGTGGCACCAAAGAAAAATTTATAATATTACACTCACTAACAAAAGAAAAAGGAAATTTAACAAAAAATCTAATTAAAAAAATATTATAAAAACTATTAAAAAATACATAACCTGCAACACTACAAGGTAGTCACAATTTGCAAGAAATTTTGGTACCCAAATATAATGCAAAAAGTTGTATCGTGTTGATTTTATGATTAGATGCTGCTTTTCTTGACCAGCCTTTATTGTATGTAAACAAATCGCAGATGTCCGTCATCGGAGTACCATAACTCTCATAGGCCCAGTGGAATGGGAACACAAAGACAACTGCCAATAATAAAAGAAAAGCTTCAGGCAAGTACACAGTATGTTGAAACCTAAGTAAGGAGTCAACTTTTCCTGTGATTGTTCACTATTTCTACAAATCAATATCTCTGCAAAATATGTTACAGTATTTTTACATATGTCAATGTTTCGAAATACGTATATAATTAATATTTTAGGGAGTTTAAATAAGGACGATAAATAAACATTTCTTATTCATGACCCCAACAGCATTTTTTTTTTCTGAACAATATCTGTGCATAATTTGGTAAAGATCAGTCAACTGGCGAACAACCAGTAACACAAATCTTCATATTTGTACGTGCTAAAATTTACATAAAGTTGAAGATCTGTGACAGGGATCGCCTTTAGACATGTCCGTAAACCTTAGTAATCTCTAAGGGTTAGGACATTATCCTTTTGTCCAGTACTTGGCTAAAGTTAAATTTCTCTAGATTTACACTGTTTACAACTGCACTGGACTTAAGACATAAAAGAAAATAATATTCTAACAAAATGATGGAAGAGCTTAAGAGACTGCAAAGGCAAACGAAAACCGGATCTGGCTCCAACAAATGTCCTCTGTGTGTGTGTGTGTGTGTGTGTGTGTGTGTGTGTGTGTTATATATATATATATATATATATATATATATATATATATACTCTTCAAATTTCAAATTTATTTACAGGTTAAACCTCTTTACTATTGGTTTTATATTCATTTAATGATTTTAAATTGCAAATTTAAAGGTGTATTTTATACTAAGGCTTAAAGATGTTACTTTATTTTTAACTTTGAAGGTTAATAGTTTAATTTAACTTAAATCCTTACACAACTTAAATCATACACAAATAAAAAATAAAGTAATAATAATCAAAATTAAAAATTAAAGAAAAATTTAAACTACCATATAAAGTATAAAATACAAACACTGTACACAAAACACAATATACAGACCAGTAATTGTTAAATAAGGTATAAATCATATATTACCAAAAAATATACAAAAACCACTATAACTATAATTATAATTAATATCAAATAAACTAAATTTACTAATAAAATAACCAGCTCAAGAACCAAGTAAACAAACAACAATATCTATAAATTTTAAATTAAAAGGCAATAATGAATAATATAGAATATTTCATTTAAGCCCATACAAATTCCATTATTAAATACAATAATCTTATTAACCTCAGGAGTTACTAAATAATATATTATGTATTCATTCAAGAGATCTTGTTATATGTGATCTGAAAATGGTTTGTCGTATTGATGTTATTCTCTCTCACAGGATTATAATAAATATTATTATTAGTTGTTTTCTTTTAAAGTAAATTTTTTGTTGTACCTTTTGTATCAGGGTAGATTAAATTTTTATTATTTATATATTAATCTCGAATTGATTTGATCTATATTATTATGTTATTTACAATGGCATATTTATTAATTATATTAATATAGGTGTGAAATGTTAATCGCAAATCAATATATCTAGTTTTTTAATAATTGAATTTAATTCAGCTATTATTAGTTAATAATATTTTTTATTGTTTTATTATTTATTAATATACAATATTATATATAATATTGTATATTATACTATTGTATATTATATATATATATAATATTGTATATTATATATATATATAAACCTGCAAAAGATTGTTACAGTGAAGAAAACGTCTCATTAATTCTTTAGAAAATGAAACCGACATGTCCTCTTTCTGTGAAACATCGCTACCACCTCTACCTAAAGAAGACACGACCCCTTTGCAGAGAAAATATTAAATGCATTGGATAGGAGTTTGCAGGAACATGATGAAGCGATATTACAATGGAATACCTAAATATATCATAGAGCGGAAAAAAATTACAAAATTGACTAATTTAGTAAGAAAACTAATTGACTCCCAATTTTTTTACAATACCCAGGAAACTTATGAATTTCTACAAGATTGCAGCTAGTATGCATCACCAGAAATGTTTGCTTTTATATAAGTAATTGTATGTTTACCCACAGTTAAGTTATGTTATCTGAAATATATGTTTTTAATTTGTGTTTAATTAATATTGTGTTTCCAAATTTTATATTAAGTATTGTAAACAATGTGTAAACAGCGTGATGACATAATAATTATTATATATGACAAACCCAATATCCAGATAATGTTATGTTCACATTAACTGGATCAAGATGGGGAATAAAATAATGCAAAGTGATAGTGATAAGACTTTTTGTTATTGCTACTCAGTCCTCTAAAAAAAAATACCAGAATATGCTCAATTTGGGATGAAAAGAAAAATTATGGACATTGTCGAAGCAGAACTCTGAATGTGCACTCAGCCACCTGCCTTTCAGTCAGTTCCCACAACTATGAACAGTCTGCTCTTACTGTGTCCACCAGCCCTTTACCATACAACAGGATAGAGGGAATCCGAAACCAGTACAGGTTCCAAGCCAGCCCAGCAGGAGAGAAAGCACATAAACCAGCTGCTGGAGGGCTTGAAACATTTGTAAGCTTGCAATCAGGAGAACCGCATACTCATACTGACCATCCACTACAGTTTCATAGTCAACTTTGCACATAAACCGTATGAACTAACAGCAGGAAGCCAAGGCACATTTGCAGACGCAGACTACCATTCACCATCCTGGAAAAGTTCACAGCCAGTAATGTCTCCGACAGACCTCATGACCTCAGTTGTGTGTTTATGTTGTAGGATTTCCTATTAAAGAGGTGGACAGAGATAATTACTAAGTATAACACTAGAGAAGTGAATGATTCCAACTAGTACCAGATCCAGCAGGAACATGCTAGGGGTGGATACTAGGTCCATTGAAATTATATGTTAATAAGAGTTTTCTGTAAGTAATACCTAGACATATATATGCATTTCTGTGAATAACAAAACAAATAAATATGTACTCATCAAAAGGCAACAACTAATTTTTCTTCTGGTGGAATAGCTGCTCTCATAACAGTGTTCTTGCGAGTTAAGTGTTCTCTGTGTTATTGGCAATAAAATACTGTGCTTCTGTACAGTTACCTACTTTTGGCACTGAAATAAAAAGTGTGTGGTTAAATTGGAGGAATGCAGGTGGTTTTTTATATAAATAAACACCTTGTAAAACTCATCCCTCTGCCTATTTTGTTCAAGTTCGATAACAGGTTATGGGCCCAGTAAGTTTATAATGGTATCACAAGTGGACGTCGCAGCAGTCATATTTTTACATTATTTGGTGCCAGCGATACCAGGATGAGGTACTGTTTCAGATGCTTTCGTCATCAGCTACTTTTTTATCAGCGAGGTTTGTTGACTCCAGGTAAATATGGAGCAACTAGGGCTAAGTACTGTGGAAGCGATCATGTTAGAGGGGGAAAAGGAACTGGAATTCATGGAATTTCCAGGCATCAGTGTTGCTGAGAGGGACTAATCTATTTTCCATTGTGGATGAAACTGAAACTAAACCATAAACCAATCAAGGTGAGTGACAAAAGTAAAAGGATGCAAAAGCACAAAGTTCAGTCTGAGTGAAGCTGTAATAATGCACATTCTGACCTGCACCATTGAAACCAAGAAGTGGAAAAAGCTGCTTAGTGGTTATGAGCAGCAGTCATGTACTAGAGTACACTTAATCCAGCTTCTTCCAGTTCGGATATGAGGAGGGTTCTAACATGTCTACATTCTTGTCAAAAATTCAGGAAATGTGTCACGTGCTTAAACAGGCAGGAGAAGAAGTGTCTGCAAAGTTTACTATCAAACAAATATTGTTGTCACTACCAGATAAATTAGTCACTTCGTGAAACAGCGTGGGAATCTGTCGAACCATGCAAACAAAATCTCTATGATCTGGTTGCACGACTTCTAGTAGAGGAAGAGAGGTTGAGGTCGAAGATTTGGCTTTGGTGGCAGGGTCACAGAAAGAAACAGCAGACATGAAGAAATCAGCGTTAATACAATGCTTCAAGTGCGGACGTCCTGGACACGTGAATCAGTGCAGAGATGATGGTCTGTGAAAATGCTTTTGGTAAGAGCGGACTTTTGAATTTTCAGTGCAAACTGAAATGCTTCAGAAAATATGTTTTATTGTTGCAAAGTCATTTTTTGTGAGGTTAATTTTCATGTTAGGATATACTTAATTTTCCTGAGAAATTATTATTATTTTTTTTGTTATAATCCATAGGTTATTTTAGTATTTTTGTTTGATTTGAGGATTTTTGAATTATGTTGTTTTGGTTAGGATGATTTTCTGTGCTGATCGATCCTAGGCATGGTTCAGTTGGTGGTTGTCATTTTGGGGTTAGGTTTGCCCCTCTTCTCTTTTTGTTTGTTTGGATGCAAGTCCTTTTTGGCGATAACAATTTCATAATTGTATTTTAGTTTGGGTTTTTGGTTAAAATTTTGGAAAGTCATTTTGCTTCTGTTTTGGTGTTAGGGTCTAGAGTCTTTTGCCCTTAACATAATAGTCATGGTTTGTTTGGATTATAACTTTTCCTACCTTATTAAAATTGTAATTGTTAATTGTTTTATTTTCTATACAGGAGTGAGTCTTAACTTGTTTTTATTTTAAATTCTTTTTACTTTTCGTGAAGTCTTAAAATTTTATCTTGTGCAGGACGGGTTTTAACTATTTTAAAAAGGATTGAGATAGGACATGGTTAGGTCGTTCACTGACTTGCGGTATATGGTTTCGGAAATGCTATAGGAATTGTTTGCCTATGGTCTGAGATGATGCTGTACAGAAGGAAGAAACAACGTGACCTGGTGAGATGGAAAGAATAAGGATGACAAAATAGAAGAAGTTGAAGGGAGAAAAGCACAAGATGATGGCTGGCCCGAACCAATTGCAGATCCCGACAGCGACTTGATTAGTCGCCTCCTACGACAAGCACAAGGTGGCTGTGGTGGTATTCTAAAACCCTGCCACCACGGGGGAAGCACATATGTATAAAGCATCATTTGGTGGAGCAAAAATCAGGAATTTGGAAGAAAGTTAATAGTATGAGAGGTAGCAGGGTGGCAAAGTTTTCTTAACACTTACCTACCCTGTGTGTCCATATGGCCACACTTGGAGTACATTATTCAAACCTGTATGGAATATTTTATTTTGTGTTGTTGAGGTTGGTGCTTGCACCATAGTGTTAAAAAAGTACGTGGTTTTGTGATTGAGTACAAACATTTTATTTTAACTGTATGTAGTGAAGTTAGTTGACTGCTATTCCAGGAACTGTTAGGGATGCGAAAATCATCGACGTTGATATAGAGTAAGCTCTATTTTTGCTCTAAAAACACTAAATTTCATATTCTATATATTTAAATTATATTATTGTTTCCTCAATTGTACAACTAGTTTATATTTTCAAGCTTTTGCATTATGTTATCTGCAGTTAAATATTGATGTGTCCAAATGGACACACTAGGCATTAGCGATACCAATTATTTACAGTTGAGTGGAATAGTTTGAAATAGGTTATTTTGCCCTTATAAGATAGTAAATAACTATAAATGACTGTTTCAGATCATTAGCAAATATGTGTTTAAAGTATGTACTTGTGTACTTGCTGGGACTATTGGATCAAACCACTGCCTCGTCATACTAGTCAGGTATACATAACCTCAAAATTTCTCAATGTTCACGACTGGATATAAACAAAAATAGTAACAATTTCATGTACTTGCCAAGTATTCACATGGTGATGTCGCATCTAGTGTAGAATATGGACATGTAATTATATACTTGGAGACTATTGGGATACATCCTTTATTAGCACTTTGAAAAGTTATAAACTTAGATTTTAGGTAATAACCCGCCAGTTCTACTCCATATCACAGTTGGCTGGAATGCCCAGTCAAAATTAGAAATAGTATGATTTGTAAGTCACTTTCAGATTAGTGTATCTGAATAAATCAGTAGAGTAAATATGCAACAATTAAAAAAATTAAAAACTAAATCACATTCAATCTTATTTTTTGCAGGCACTGAAAAAGTATTCTAATGCCGGACATCACTAAGCAAGAGGCTCGGGATATCTTGTTTGTAGAATATGGAGACGAGGCTGCAACTTCTCATACCATGTATATTACCCCACCAGAGCCTGACGTTCTCACAGACAAAGATTCAGGGGATGAAGATGAAGGTACAATATTAGATAATTTGAAAGCAAGGAAACTGTCAGCTCAAGCAGAAATAAGGTACCATGATGAAAGGGATGAAGAACCGATATATTTCATCGCTTGCCACCATCTGCAAAAAGAACATGGGTACATGGAAATATGGAATCCTATCGGAGACCATTTCCTGAACTGTGTAACAGCACATACCAAGATGTCTTAATAGTAGAGTTATTTGAGCTATTCATTGATGATCTCGTTGAATACTTAGTCCAAGAATCAAATAAACATGAAATATTTAAAAACCATGTACATCCACACATTGCTAAAGATAAACTGACGTGTTTTCTAGGGATTTTGATACTGAGTGGTTATAGCAGTGTCCCACATAAAAGACTACTGGGAAAAGTGTAAGGACACACAAAATGAGTGTTTGTAATGCGATTAGGAAGAACCGGTTTGAGCAGATACTTAAAAATTCCTACATTGTGCTCATAGCATTGAAATTAACATCAATGATAAACTGTGGAAAATTAGGCCTTTAGTCGAAAGCATAAAAGAAAAAAATGTTTACAACATTTTGTTTCCCAGCAAGACCTGTCTTATGATGAATCTATGAAAGTATTATGGCAAACATTCTTGTAAACAGTTAACTAGAGGCAAGCCAATGTGTTTCAGGTATAAGGTGTGGTCACGCTTTTCGATTGATGGTTATCTTGTAAATTTCAATATTTGTCAAGGTAAATCTCCCAGTGGAAACAGTTGATATGAAATTAATTTTGACAAGGCAACTGCCCCTCTAATTGAAATGATCGATGACTTCAGTGAAGAAGTAAAGATCTTTCCTTACCATATCTTTGACAATTTATCTACAGGACTTAACCAGCTCGCCTCTCTTAGAGATCAAGTATATGGTGGTACAGACACAGTTAGGGAAAACAGGATCCCAATGTTGTGCCCTATTACATCAAAAAACATTCTTCTGAAAAAGGAGAGGGCCTACCATGAATTATCAATTGTCAAACTTAGTGGTATCTATAGCATCGAATTGTCTTGGTATTCAGTTAGGAGTAAAGCTGTATTCTCAGAAAGCAAAGTGCAACTGCCTTTTCATTTTGGTGAATATAAGTGAAAAATGGGTGGTGTTTCTCGAATGGATCAAAACATTGCAATGTACAGAGTGAATATTCTAAACAAAAAGTGGTACTGGCCTCTCCTGTCATGGTGTGTTGTGTGTGTTCAAAATGCCCGGCAATTGGCAAGAAGGTGTGGGGAAAAAGATCTCTCAATTAAGAGTTCAGGAGAGAGATTGTCTTGGTGTATTTAATTAAATATGCCAACCCATCAAAAGGTTTGGAATATTGTTACATGTTTCTAGATCAAGAAAGTCAAGAACATTTGACAATATTCGTTTTGATGGATTCAATCACCTGGTGAAAAAGATGCTGAAGAAAATATGTGCTGGTGAAGGTTGCCGCAAAAAATCTTCTGCTCTGCATACACAGTGCAGAAAATGTGATGTCGGCTTATGTTTGGACTGCTTCGAATCCCATCACACAGTGCCTAAATGAATATCTAGCTGAATAATATACAGTACAGTAGTGATCTTACATGAAATATATGTACAAAATCTGTTGCAATGGGACTCGTAATTATTTAATTTTACTACAGTATTTATACAATGTGAATTATAAATCCAAATGGTAAACAGAATTTAAACTATAATGCAAACAACATAAAGTGATTATTTTAAGTGCCCAGTGTGTCCATCTAGGAGATGTAAGTTTTATGTTTAAAGGTCGAAAAAAAAAAATTAATAATAATAATAATAAAAAAATTACTTTGGGCAGTTGAGGGTTAATTCATATGGGGAGAAATGACCTGGCTCGAAAGGAGGTGGAGCAGGAGGTAGAGCATGGCCTCAAGGGGTTGCTGAGTAAAGTACGGGAAAATTTTCCAAGAGCTAGGGCAAGTCAGTAGCGTGCTTGTTAGGAAAGGATTAACCTACTGGAAAGCAGTGGCGTGCTTGTTAGGAAAGGATTAACCTACAGGAAAGCAGTGGCGTGCTTGTTAGGAAAGGATTAACCTACTGGAAAGCAGTGGTGTGCTTGTTAGGAAAGGATTAACCTACTGGAAAGCAGTGGTGTGCTTGTTAGGAAAGGATTAACCCACAGGAAGGCAGTGTCTATGAGTGAGGTTTATGAGAGGGTATGTCGGGATTTGGGGGCTACATTTATAGATAATGTTAAATTTGGTCTTACAGTTGTTTCCAAAAGTGTCTTTAACTTGTTTATTTACTTTTTGTGTCAAGGTTATGTTCTAAACGTCAATATTATTGTATATTTATTCTCGGCAATACTATTCATTATAAGAGTTGGAAGAAAAGAACATATTTAAAATACCAGTTTAATTAATTACTTGGAAGTAAAATCAAACTTGTGATTCTGTAATTTCAATACACTTTGTTTATATTTCAAAATTAACTGTGATTCTGACATTAATTTTTATTTTGTTTTGGATAACTATGAACTCAGTGATTATTTATTAATATTTTATGAACTGGATAAAAATATCTGGCCTTTAAATGGATAATATGGTTTTCCATTCGTCTTTGCAGAGTGCCACCAAATTCAAACCTTGACAATGGCATTCAAATCTATTTGTTGTAAGATAACTTTCACTAAGAACCTAATAGAAGCCTTCCTTCTCAGTCTCTTGTTACCAACATCGAGAGAAGCACCATGCCTGTTTGAGCTCTCCACAATGATGCCATTTATCAACGAGGGTCTACGCCCAGATGACGTCTGCACTACGTAGCAGAGGCACGACGGCCACGTCGGGGACCTTGTTACTCGGACATAGGTGACGATTTGGTGCAGATGCCAATATTCCGTCAGTCGTTTTATGACACGTCAGATGCCTTCTCCGTTGCAGAAGAACCCAAGTAAAATCGCATTGTTTCTTAAATGGAACATACTGCTGCCCGTTGTAAAAGCACGAAAAACGATGCCTGCCTTCCAAATTGCTAAATTAAAACATTGAGTTTAATTTTGAACTTTTCTTTAAGCAAGACAACTTCACCTAGGTTTTTAACATCAAGGAAACTCAGTATTTTTGAAAAGATGTCAATCGTACCTAGAGGTCTGCGAAACACGTTTGAGTAAAAATTTGCTCTACAGGTAAGCTAACCAAGAAACTGAATGAATCAAGTAATTATGTTTGCAGAATTACAAATCATATCTTTCATGCTCATAGCCAAACTGTATTAGCTGCGGTGTTAACGATAGATAAAGAACAATCATTTCTCTGTGCCATTTCTTATCTATCCTTTTCACTGACAGCAGCGTAAAATATAGTTTTTGTATTTTTATAATATTTGAGTTGAAAGTGACTTCATTCTGTTGTGATGCATGTTATTTTTGTCTTCTTGCGAACTGTCTCATTAAATATTTAAAGTTTGTAGCATAGCAGCTAGATATACATAATTAGTATATTCAGGAAGTATTTCATTGTCTATATTTCAGTCAAGGATGGTAATTCATGTAATATTTTAAAGGTTGTGGCAATGACAACTTGTTTGTATTTCATATATTTTCGTTTTTCCAAATTTGTTATTTTTTCCCCCTCATTTAATCAGTAATAACAGACGTCATAGGACAGTAGTGCATACTTTCCTTTTCACTGGGTTAGCAAACTAAACACATTGCCGCATTGCACGACACGAAACAAGGAAAATAACAGAGGTCACCTTTAACTGACGTGACCGACTGCTCGAAAACAATATGTTTTCAATGAGGAAACGTTCTACGAATATATAAAAAAGCTTGACCTTTCTCGGGTATCACAACAGTTAGTCGCAGCGCGAACATTTGTCAGCTGTCAGTCTGACAGCCCGCAACGGGTGATCATGTTACTCGCACCGACCAGCGCCTGTCATTTTAACCTTATTTTGTATTTTGGAAATTTCAATTCAAATATCTATTAAATTTATTTTCCGTCAGTGCGAAGAGTCAATAGGGCG
Source organism: Dryococelus australis (assembly GCA_029891345.1). Taxonomy (NCBI): domain Eukaryota; kingdom Metazoa; phylum Arthropoda; class Insecta; order Phasmatodea; family Phasmatidae; genus Dryococelus; species Dryococelus australis. The sequence continues at coordinate 352,610,518 of CM056995.1, forward strand.
CCGGGAGAGAAAAGTAACTATTCTCTCTCGCCTTCGTAACTCTTGAAGAGTGAAGTTTTGTTTTATGAAGGCTGCCATTCTGTCTTGTTTTTTTTTGGTTTGTCAACTGCGAGTGTCAATTGTTTGTTTTGCTGATACGACAGTAAATCTTCAGACTATAACTTCTTTTATTTATTGGCAATCCTGGTATCAACAAACTTTCATTATTATGTAGTCAAAAGTCTCCAACTCACGCTAAGCTAGTCCGTTGGTGTTTACCGAGATCTACGAGAGAACAGGAAAGAAACCTGTTACTAGTGGTACCCAACGTAGGGCCTGGATTTCTACACGCGCCCTGCGATGTGAGGAGTTCCGACATTCATCCCCATCAATTACTCAAGAACCTGCACGCCCAGCTGTTGCCTCAAACTTCCAGACAGTTTCCATACCGCCAAGTACAGTCAACGAACGATAATACATCAAGGAAAATATAAATTTTGCACAGAAGAAATTGCAGGTACAGTCAAGATTGCAACATTCTAATGTTAATTTATTTTTTTCGAATATCAATATTATTTGTGTGTGTGTGTGTGTGTGTGTGTACTGGAGCCTTTTTTTGTAAGCCGATTGTACAGTAATACAATAGTACAGGTTAGATATTTAAGTAGGTCATAATGGAGAGTCTGGGGGAGGCACGAGTAGATAAAGAGGAGGACTTTCTAGGTTTTGATAATAATAGTCCAATTCAGGAAGCCAAAGTTAACGTGTCCAACGTGATAGCGAGCCATTCAGGTTCACACCTTGGAAATATAAATGGTTCAAGTCTCGAGAATATAAATGGGGAGAATCGGAGAACAAAAGCACCTGGAATTAGTGAGCAATTAGGTTTGCTCATAAAACTGGCCACAGAACAAAGGATGGAATCTCAGGAAACATTTGACAAGCATTTAATAATTTGAAATTGCCAGTAAACAATATGCAGAGTAAATTAGACAGTAATACAAAGGTTGTTTCCGAATTAAATATTGCCCTAAATGTCAAATCGACAGAGGTTAGGGAAGAAAATGTCAAATCGACAGAGGTTAGGGAAGAATGTGTAACTAATGCAAGTCAGGGTGGAAACAATTCTGTAGAATTGCCAAATGTTCTTAGTAGTGGAAGTAAAGTTGTTGTAAAAGATCATAGCAAAGTTGCGAATTGCCAAAGTAAAATAGACACTAGAGCATGATTGTCAAAATAAAATGGAAATGATAGAGTACAACTGCCATAATTTAGAAATTGAGGCAACTAAATTCATGTAGTACAACAGAATTTTTTTTTTGGGGGGGGGGCTAATCCCAGAAAAACCCTCAGTGAATTGAATTCTAGGTTAGGTTCAGCTGTTACTTTTCACCAACCGAGGGTAATTTCAATTATTTGTATTTTCTGTGCCCCACAACCACAGTAGCAAAGTATCATTTTGAAAGTTGGATGTTAAATAGGAAAAAATATGGGTGTGTATTAGGTAAATGTAATAGTGACAATTTTGAACAAAGTGCAAAATGTGTTAAAGTGGCGAACTTGTTTAAGATTCATGAGTTATTCAGAAAAGAAACTTAAGTCAAGAAAAAGAAATAAAGACATGATTAAGGGGGTAAAGAAGACTTACAAGAGAAAAAAGAAAAGTTTCAGGCGAAATATGTTGTGAAGGAAGAGAAAATTGTGTAAAGTGAGAATGCTGAAGAGAAAGAAGATACACAGTATAGTCTGTGATTTCACGTAGCCTAATATGATTAAGTAACGTCAATTCATATGTAATTATTATGTATAATGTATTTTTTTATATAAATTAAAGCTGAATCAATAGTAGGTTACTATGTATGTAAATACACAATGCCAACTGGCAGGTCTCATTGCTGCTCCGGGGGTTTAAGAGTAACATGATATTGTAAGATAGTGTGCGATCTAACCTAATATTTGGCTTATGGTGTGTAAACGAGACAAAATTGTTGTAATTATCTAATAATGGTAAACATTTACAGGTATAAACTACATAGGCCTAGTTGTAATTGTAATTTTCATGTAAGAGCATACTAGGTAAAGGATGTAGGTTAACAAACCATGATGAGTTTTGGGCGATACCAAATGTGAGGTAATTTGTTTTCTAGTAGTGTTCTTTCATTTAATGGTACTTTATAATGTATTAACTTTTGTAACTGAACTTGAGTAAGTTGTATTGTTAACAGAAAGTAATTTGATTATTTTGTTGCAGTTAAATTTGTTAAGGCTAGTTAGGTCTATTATGATTAATCTGAAGAATTGATTTTACTTACATAAATTAATAACTATTTGCCATCACGACATTTTGACCGAGGGTAACACTGTTCATGTAACATCGTAAAGTTGAGTGGAGTAATGGCTTCTGTGAAGACGAGTAAGACAATATAAATACACAATTGTGAGGTTTTCCTATATGAAAGGGTTTCAAAGGTTTAATAATTATTAAAATTGATAATTTAAAATGCAGTAAGAAACTGTATAAGGTATTTATATTTGCTAATGAACCATGTTGTGAGTGATACAAAGTTGCATAATTGACTGTCCCTATGCATCAAACATTAAGATTTAATTTGGAGAATTACAAGTACAAATTAAGAGAATAATGCTGTGTTTAATTATATTATTGTAATTGAAAGCAAGGGTGTATTGTAATTAAATCTAAGCACAGTATGTTTTGTGTCCTAATGAAAAAGCATTATGAACTATTTTTTTATATTTGTAAATGTATTCTGATCATTCTCAAGAAAGATTGCTCGTATGTTGATGCGTATTACATGTTGATTTTGAAAAATGTTGTATGTTACAGATTAATTTTGAAAACCAAGAAAACATAGTTTAAATGTGCACTTCAGTATAATGATTGAGTGTGAACTTGTGTAAAATGGGTATTATTTATATTGCTCCCGTTATGATGTCCAAAATATAATCTTTCTGCAATAGAAAGATAGTTTAGAAGTAAATGGAAATTATTGAAATTTAAAGTGTACGTTAAATCAAAGGTTGTAATTAACATGAAAAGTTTTTCTTCTTTGACAACGAATAAAGGTTGAGGTTTTGTTGTGTGATTATTTTTAAGAACATAGAGATGAAATGTGGAAAGGTTGCTCCAGTGTGTATATGTCCTTGGATCTTAGCAATAAGAGTAAGTTGTTGGGTGATAGGTCCGAGTCCCTTTTTGTTAACACTCACCTAGATATTAAGATGTTTATAAAGAAAATATGGAAGTAGTTTTTATAGTTTTTGGGACAGGCCTGGATTAGCCTTATATAATTTTTTTTGTGTGCTGATCCAAACAAGGAATTAAAGTAATATTAAGCAAACCTAGAAGCAACATGGCATGTGTAGTGGGTACCAGCTCAACTTTAGCTGGAAAATAGAACCACTAAAATAATTAAATCTGTGTGGTTTAAACTAAACATGAAAAATTTGATAAAAAATTATTTCCAGATAACCTATATACATACTGCAAACAATATTTTGAAATATTATGAATATAATTTTAGGGAATTTTGTATAAACTATGTATTGAGTATTAAACTATTCAGCGACTAATGAATCAAGTACTGAAAGTCAGTGTAACATTGTAATGACTTTGAAGGAGATATATGATGTGCACCAAATAACTAATTCTGATTAATTTACTTGGTGGGATAAAGTAATGGAATGTATTTTACAGTGATGGAAACTTTGTATGTAAAGTGTATAATCATGTAAACAGAAATTAGAAAATGAATGTACTATTGTATTTAATTAAATGAGACATGTAATGTAGACCAAAATTTTGTATCATGTTATGATTAATTTACTTTATATGATAATGTAATGAGATGTATTATATTGTGACACTACTGTGTATGGATGTATAACCATGTATACTGTTAAATTTTCAAGATGGAATTGCAGTCCAGCCTTGCTACACGACATCCATGTAGGTTTCAATTTGGGACAGGTTTCTACGAAATCTTCCAAAAACCGAGGGGGGAAATATAGCATTGCTGCTAGATATATATAATTAGTATATTCAGGAAGTAATTCATTGTCTATATTTCAGTAAAGGATAGTAATTCATGTAATATTAAAAATGTCGTGGTAATGACAACTTGTTTGTATTTCATATATTTTCATTTTTCCAAATTTGTTATTTTTCTTTCCTCACTTCATCAGTAGTAAAAGATGTCGTCAACCACAGACGTCATAGGACAATAGCGCATTTTCCCCTTTTCACTGGGTTAGTAAACTAAAAACATCCGCCACCGCAAGGCACGACATGGTGAAACGAGGAAAATAACAGAAGTCACCTTTGGCTGACGTGACCAACTGCTCGAAAACAATCACTCTCTGGTATCACAACAGTTCGTCGCAGCATGATCATTTGTCAGCTGTCAGTCTGACAGCCTGCAAACGAGTGATCACGTGACTCACACCGACCAGTGCCCGCGAGTTTAACCTTTTGTATTTCAGAAATTTCAATTCAAATATCTATTAAATTTATTTTCCGTCGGTGCGAGGAGTCAATAGGGCGCCGGGAGAGAAAAGTAACGATTCTCTCTCATCTTCGTAACTCTTGAAGTGAGAAGTCTTGTTTAATGAAGGCTGCCATTCTGTCATGATTTATTTGTTTGTCAGCTGCAAGAGTCAATTGTTTGTTTTGCCGAGATGACAATAAATCTCCAGACAATAACTTCTTGTTTTATTTATTGGCAATCCTGGTATCAACAAACTTTCATTATTATGTAGTCGAAAGTCTCCAACTCACACTGAGCTAGTTCGTTGATGTTTACTGAGATCTACAAGAGAACAGGAAAGAAACCTGTTACAAGTTATATTTTCTTTGTGATTTCATGGGTGATTATTAAGTGTTCTGCATGTTGAAATCTACATATTGCAAAGGTTTGCAATGCTTCAGTGGTTTACTGCAAGTGTGTTCTAATTCAGAGTTTATATTGAGTATTTTATGTTACGTAATACTATTTTGAGCCTTGGCACATCTAAGATTAATTATCAAATTAATGCTCAACCAGATTCATCACACTACAGCTCCACATATACACATGTAATTTTATATTGGCAGTGTATAAAGAACTGCATATGTTTTTTAGTGAAGCAAGGAGTGTTTCAGAAAGAAAATTATACTGATTCTCTTACTGTAAAGAGAAAAGCACCCAAAATTTATTACACAACTAAGTATTATATTCATTCAAGAAAGACTTTAATAATTAACTTTGCAGACTGGCATCCCAACGTGTAGACCAAGAAAAAGATGTGCGTTATCTTTTCTTGAATCAGAATTTCTGTTATCACGTATACGTATGAAGAAAAGTACGTCTGAAAAAGGACATTTTCTTTTCTCCTTGGTTACAATGCATGTGGCGAAATTCAGTTTTGTACATTATTAGCAATAGCTCTGTTGCCATAGAGAGAAGTTTTGCCGTGCATATAGTTTCATGCAAAGCACAATTGATAAAGTTTCATGCAGCTATTCTTTTTTTTAAAGAAATTTAATTTTCTCTTAGATGAATAGAAAGAGAACCGTACTTTTTACATAGCTCGCTACATATGCTGAGAAATCATGGGACGAGAAAAATGTCTACTTCCAACTCAAGACGCTTTAAGCGACGGAGGTACGCCTATTGTAAGCGCCACATCCAACATCGTAGGCGATAATCCGAGCGACACTGAGGAAGTCGTAAGGACAGTATTAGACAGCAACGTAATGAAATGAGGTACAGGAATGACTGATAGGGCAAAGCTTAACACTGGTCCTATTACTGATTTTTCCAAAATGGTTACGATATTGTGCGCTAAAATTGATGAGAAAATAGATGCTAAATTTGACATTCAAAATGCCGAATTTGATGATCTAAGTATCAAATTTTATGAACAAAGCAACAAATGAATAATTTAGAATACTTAGCCTGTGCAGATCAGCGGATGACAGTGCTAAACGAGTGTGTAAGTGAAATGTCAACAGCGTTACATGTATTGGAAAGTACCATAACTAATTTACAGCAAAGTCAGAACACACAAAATGCAACTTTAGAAATAGTACAGAGTAAATGTTCAGATTTGGAAAATTGTGTAGATAAGCGATTTTCACAGTTGGAAGACGTCTCAGAGGAAAATTTTGCGTGCCTACAAACAAACGTGTATGAAGTTTAATTGCATCTACAAGCCATAGAGATCAACGTGCCAAAAGAAATAGAATAGACAGGAGTAGTTTTAGAGGGGCAAATGTGCTGTATTGAAACTGTAGAATCACGCAATATTAATCACCTACTAACATGGGGAGACAATTGCTGAAGAATGTAGATCACCAATTAATCAATTTCGAAAGACACCTGGATGATAAATTAAGTAAGACAGTGTTTGATTGTCTTATTTCACAAAAGGACTTGGAAAAAAGAAGTAAAGAAATTCAATCAAAGCTTGTCGAACTCGACACGCATATGCAAAGTCTGACCACTACTAATTCTAACACGTCAATTTTGAATCATAGTAGTTAGTACACCCGTATGTTCTGGCAAATGAAAATGTAGTAGCTAACAGTCCAGAAAGCCTAAATGTTTAATTGAATCATATTTCACCATACAATTTGACAGCGGCAATGTTGCATCACCCAGTTAAACAATGAAGTGAGGGATTACCTACATTTTCCGGTTGCAGTAGCAAGAACCCAGTCAGCTATTTAAAAAAACTAGATGAGTTCCCTAATCTATTCAACCTCGGTGAATCAGAAGTGCTACTTTGCCTGGGGTTAAGCTTACAGTCAACCGTATTTTACTTGCAGAAAGTTGTAAAGGACGATGTTCACACTTTTCCTCAGTTTCGCCAGAAATTTTTACAAGAATATTGGAATGCAAAAATAAAAGGAAATTTGCGAGCGCGTTTATTCTTAGAAAAGTTTGATCCAAAAAGAATAAGTCCATTGAACAACATTATGGTGAGATGTTCTAGCACACCAAGACACCTAGATGGTCCCATGGAGGATGAGGAGTTTGCGGAGGTAGTGATATCCCAGCTTCTCCTCAAATATCAAGACAGGTGGGCAGACAGGACTTTTACCAACTTAAATTAATTTCATACAAAAGTCACAAAACTTTATCACAACAAAAGGCAAAGGGTGAACGCTGCATGCAATGTAGAGAAAACAGTACAATTGCGTCCACCCAATTGTATCTTGGGGCTGGACAGCGGCCTAATCAACAATCAGTTTAATCAGAATCCTCATGTAAATACCCTACGAATTACTACAGAACGAAATAATTCACAGTCATGCCGACAGAATTATGAAAACGGTACTAGGTTAATGGATTTTGCAAACAGGAGGCATGGGAAACGGTACTCTCCTGGATACAGCACGCAATATCAACGCGGCCAGCATGAACGTGAAACCACTACGGGTCCCCCACAGCCAAACATATACATCCATCCTGACAGGAACACATACCGGTGTCCATAAATTATCTTTACGACTTTAGACGTTGATAACGTGAAAACTACACTAGATAATAACTAACGGTTTTCAACACGTGACAAAATAACTCAAAGTTTTGTTCTGTTCCAGGTGATGCAAACTGGACGTCCAAGGATAAAGCTCAGACTGTAGCCTAGTTCATAGAGACGAAGTCCGATACCCCAGTACAAAGAAACTTCTGGACACAGTATGGAATGGAACCTCCATCCCGACCAAGTATTCGAGCCTGGCATACGTCATTTATGGAAACAAGAAGTGTTTTCTATAAACAGGGGGCGGGTCGCCCATCTGTTTCAGACACCACCGTAGACAAGGCACGGGAGGCATTGGCAAGGAGTCTAACAAAATCAGTGCTTACAGCGGCCAGACAGTTGAAAATGCCACAATCAACAAAGTCTTTCATACAAGGTTACGACTTTATGCCAACAAGGTTCAGCTGCTTCAGGCACTAAAGCCTATGGACAAACCTCAGCGCGAACAGTTTGCAGTGGAGATGCTCGCCAAGATCAATGCAAACAATGACTTCCTGAAAACGATTTGTTTCTACGATGAGTTAACGTTTCATGTATCAGGCCAACTGAATCGACATAACGTTCGTATTTGGGGATCAGAGCATCCTCATGTGGCATGTGAAATGGAAAGAGACAGTCCCAAAGTCAATGTGTGGTGTGAGCTTATGCACAATTGCATCATTGGTCCATTCTTTATCATTGAGTTTACAGTCAACTTGGACATGTTACAGGAATTTGCTGTGCCACAATTGAAACACCTACAACCTGATATCTTCCAGCAGGATGGGACACTACCTCACTGGCACGTAATTGTCCATCAATTTCTGGATGAAACATTTCCGGATAGGTGGATTGGGCGCGGTGGTCCGATTCGGTGGCCGCCATGATCACCTGACATAACACCACTCGACTTCTTCTTATGGGGTTTTGTCAACGACCACGTGTACCGAACCAAGGTTACAGACATACAGGACTTGGAAGACAAGCATTTGCAATGCATTTGAACGGGTCACCATGGAGATGCTGGGATGTACATGGCAAGAAATTGAATACAGACTGGACATTGTCCGTGCCACTAGGGGTGCACACATTGACGTTTATGAATGCGGGAACAAAACTTTATAAGCTATCTTGTCACATGTTGAAAACTATTTGTTATTATCTAGTGTAGTTTTCCAGTTATCAACATCTAAAGTTGTAGAAATAATTTATGGACATACTGTATTTACTGCCCGCCAATGAGAGCAACAATAGAGGGAGGACACTGGATTCTCCGATCGGCGGCAGTAACATATCCCCGCCAAATGCAAACTGGTCTGGTACACAGGGAAATCCGTGGCCAACAACAATCTACAGCACCCTAGTACTATGTCGCGTAACCACTACAGCATGGATAATAGACCTCCTTGGTCATACTTTCAAAATACAATTTCACAACCACATACATCTGTAAACAATAATTATCAAGCTTCTAATGCTACACAACATGTTGGCCTCTGTGTTTCTACCACCACCTGTGTTGCGGGCATGGCTCAACCATCAAACCAAGTATCTTCAAACAAAAGTAAGTTAAACTAGACAGGGTTGGTGACGAGCGTCTCCCAGTCAAATCCTATGGAGACAGATTTAGTGTACGGCATGAGTAAAGTTACTATGTCAGACAATATCAATGATGTAAATATTAAGAACAACACTGGTAAACATGTTACTAACGTACTAACTTTAATAAGGGATCAGTCAGACAGAGAATTCCTGGTATGTGAAGATGAAGAGGATTTACCTAAAACAAGAGAGTCATTATGTCCTGAAATTAATTTAAGATTGTGTAACATAGTTGTTCCTACGCTACTTGATAGTGGGGCAGAGGTTAGTTGCGTTAGCGAAAAGCTGTTCAAAGAAATAGAAAGACGAGATGTGAAATTACCTATTTAGCCAATTCCTAGGCTAAAGATTGTGGGAGTTACTTCGAGAGATAGTCCCATTGTCAACAGACAAACTGTTTTGCTGGTACAAGCTCAGGTAAAAAAAAATTGGCAAATGTACTAATAGTTAAGGAATTAGTAAGACTGTTGTCCTGAAGACAAAACAATTTTGACAGTTCCCGAAAAGTGGAGTACATCAGATAATGTGTTAGATGGTTTACGAAGAGACATACGAGTTCTTCCTTTGACGCCTGTACCAATTGGTAGTGAATGTACAGCTTTGACAACAGAAATCTCAAACGCAGCATCAGTAGTAGATGCGACTAGTAATTTGCAAAAGAAGCAGTATACAAGTACTTGCAACACATTGATTGCATGTTTGAAATTCCAGGGCAGAATAGATTGTAACAAGTCCACATTAATGTCTTGGACAATTGCGTTTTTCATAATAAATCATATCCGATACCCGCAAAATAATTACCTGAAGCGGAAGCATATTTAAGACTGATGCTTGATTGGAAGGTAATTAGCAGAGGCAAGTCCATATGCCAGTCCCATCTTATGCGTGAGAAAAAAAGATGGAACGGTGAGGTTATGTTTGGAATCCAGTGACATAAACCGGATCACTGTAAAAGATTGTGAAGGTCCGATTCAAACTCGAGATGCCCTGCAATTATATCAAGATGTGCATTATCTTACGACGCTTGATATAACCTGCGCATATTGGCAGTTACCCCTGTCTTCTGAATCCAAGAAATACACAGCATTCTTATTTAAGATAGTGATGGGGAGCCAGAACAGTAACAGTTATTGGTCAATAGCAATCACAGACTGTTATTGGGATAGAATAGCTGTTATCTTCGGTAACATATACGCACAAAATTTTCGCTGCAGCACTGCGGATCACTGTTCCCCATAGGACGTTTCTGTTACATTGCACATGCAGTCACACACACTGTAATTCATTATCAGTCAGATAGCAGTCCTTGCCTTGCACTCGCATAACTAAATCCTCATGTGTGTACATTGATGAGAAGAGGCAAAGTGTGGTAAACTAAACACATAGTATTGTTTTTTAGTGTTTTGTGTCCATTGAGAACGGACAGAAAAACGACTAATATTTGGACATATTTTAAAGTAAGTGATGCACAGACATGTAAAGATACATGTGACATTTGTAATCAAACTTTTTCATATAAATCGTCAATTACGAACTTAAGAAAACACATTCAAAGCAAGAATCCAGTAATCAACGTGGAGACTGAGTCAAGGAAAAGCACTGACCACAACCTCAACATTCAAAAACAAAATATCAGTACTTCTGCTGAGGTTGATCATGCAGGAGCTAGTACCAGTGGGACAAGAATTGATAATGCTCTTCGCATCGAAGAAGCAGCTAGTGGAAGTGGATCTGGAGGACAAGTACAAGCGAAATGCAGAAAAGTTGACCAAGGTACGTTGAACTCATTTGTTCTTCAAAAGAAGCCGTCTTCAAATTTTTCAAGACATATTGATGCATCTTTAATGAATTTTTTTCACACAAGATTTCTAGCCATTTTCAGTAGTTGAGGACTCAAGTTTCAGATCATTTGTTGTCGCCTTAAATCCACAGTACTCACTTCTGGAAAGAAAAACTATAGCAGACTCAATGTTGCCTGCTCTGTATGAGAAGTTAAAAACTCATTTAGAAATTTTGTTACAAAGTGTACAGTCCATCACAGTAACAACAGATTGCTGGACATCAATTAAAATGAAAGTTTCTTAAGTGTAACTGTGCACTTTATTGATGACACTTTTCAGATCAAGTCAGTGTTATTAGTATGACTCCTTTGTTCCCCGTCACACAGGTGAAAACATTTCCAGTGCACTAAGACGTATTGTTTGCAGTTGGGGTGTTGAACATAAAACTATATTAGCTGTATCAGACAATGAGGCGAACATTAAAATTGCTATATGTAACCATTTAAAATCTATGTTGTTTTGCACATACACTCAACGTAATTGTTCAGGAAAGTCTCAAAGAAATAGATGGACTGTTAGAAAAAGTGAAAAACATTGTGGCGTCCTTCAAACATAGTACAGCAGCTGCTACAAAATTAAAAAGAAAGCCAATTAAATGTTCGTGGTGATGCTCCAAAGAAGTTGATTCAGAGCGTCGTTACACGATGGAACTCAACATTTTATATGCTAGAGAGATTGGCTGAATTAGAAAATGTTAAAAAAAACTTCCCTTGCCTTGCTTGACACTGATGTGTCACCTCTTACTGCAGAAGAACAGAAAATTTGCAAAGAGATGGTAGAAGTCTTGAAACCCTTTGAAAATGTAACAAAAACTTTGAGTGCTGAGAAATATGTGACATTGTCATCAGTGATAATTGTAGCAAAAGGTTTGGAGAATATTTATAAGGAACTATTGAAAAGAGATTTTCATGTCCAAACCAAATCTGTATTAGTTAAGATAAATGAGGGTACTGCAGCACGGCTTGGTAACGTAGATAAAAGTAATACACTTTTAATAACCTTTTTTCTTGACCAACGTTTCCAGGATATCATATACAAAGCAAAGTGTTAAGCGTATGTTTAGTAATATGGTCGCTGATGCAATAAATTCCAATGAAAGAAATTTTAGTACATCAGTTTCACCAGCGGAAAAGCCATTGGGAGAAGTGCTCACTGCATGGGATTATTTTGATGCAGAGGCATCTAAATTTAAACCATCTGGAACAAGTGAGTCTAAAGCTATTATTGAAGTGCAACAATATTTGGAAGACAATTTATTGCCAAGAAACTAACATCCCATCCAATGGTGGAAAGAAAATAGTTATGTGTGTCCACATCTAAGTGAACTTGTCAAAAAAAAATTTGCCGCAACTGCAACTTCAGTTCCATGTGAGCGGATTTTTTCTAAGGCTGGACAGATTTTGAGTGAAAGACATTCTCTGCTGTCAGCTGAGAATGTAAAACTACTGTTATTTATTAATACAAATAATCACCATGTTTAATGTTTCTGTGTATGAAGTATAATATAAAAATATTATGTAAACCAAAACCACGTGGTTTACAAAATATTCAGATAGTAGAGCAGTTTGGTGTTTTTTTATACTGTCATGACTTGATATTTAACTTATAGTATTGATTATTTGTTTTAATTGTGTTCTATTTTCACACGTAAATATGCAGTCACCATTTAATGTATTATTAAATATTTAAATGGATTTTACGCAGCTATAATTGTACACTGTATAGTGGCACAATTGACCATATATTATAGTTAATATTAAAAATCTTCCATATGTCACTTCTTTTTATTTGAGGTGGTTGTACCAATACAATATGAAAAGCAACAAACATTTTAAATGATTGCATTTCATTATAGCTAGCTATTTATTTGAGTCATGATTCGTGAATAGATAGTGAATTGTTCTCTGTCGTTGACACGAGAACGCTCGCAGTTTAGTTCCACTGTTAGCCGGCGCATCTGAATCAGCAGTCAGCACTACTCACATTTCACAATCGATAGCAGCAGCAGTAAAGCAAACAGCAGGTAAGGTCGAATCACAACCAGAAACTCTACTGTCACAGATACTTCACGCCAGATTACCAATAACTGTTATTGAAAATAGCAGGTAATATAACTGTTACTGACACAGTAGCAGTAACAGTGAATCACTTCTCTTGAAAACAACTGTTATTCCCAATCACTAAATTAAGAACTGCCAGTATGTCTTTACTGTCATGCCTTTCGGTCTCTGCAATGCGGTTGCTGAGGAATGCCGATGACATTCTGGTAACCTCAAACACTTTTGAAGACCACGAAAATCATGTACACATTTGTGCTAACAAAATTGCAGAATGCTGGAATGACTATCAAAATTCGAAAGTCATTATTTTGCCATTCTTGGGTCAAATTTTGACAAGTGAGGGGATAACACCACCACCTGATAATCTGCAGCTAATTACCCAATTTCCCGTCCCAACAAATGTGAGACAACTGCGTGCATTTATGGGAATCTTAGGATTCTACCGAAATTACTCGGACAAGATATCTAAGGTTGCAGTACCTTGTTTACACTTCTTAAGAACGGTTGAATTTGTTCGGAAGAACATCAGATGGCATTTGAAAACGTGAGAGAGATATTTCTTGCAGAGCATGTTATATACCAATCAATTCAAGGCCGGGAGTTTTTTACTCTATACTGATGCATCTACTTATGCTCTAGGAGTGAAACTCGCGCAGGGAGACAACAGGGATGTAGAAAAGGATGGTAGCTATGGCCAGCTGCACCTTGAACAGCACCAAACGCAATTATACCGTAACTGAGCGTGAAGCACTGGCAATCTTCTGCTTGGAGAAAAGATCAGATTATTAACAGTCCATCAAGCCTTGACTTGTCTCTGCACTGGAAGAACTTTCAGCGATCGACTAACTAGATGACTGCTTTTTCTGCAAGAGTATGAGATAGAGATCCAGTACATCAAGGGATCTGACAATGATGCCGCAGATTACCTGAGTCACATCCATGACGCTGACACAGAATAGGTACATCCTCCTAAAAGGATGAAGGAGTTCGTGTCACACATGTGTACCAGCAGAACCTACAATCGGGTAAATGCTTGAAGGTAGTTCTCAGAAAGTTAGCAATATAGCAAAAGAATACTAGTACTGCCGGATTATCAGAGAAAAATTAGTTACGCTACCACTTGATTCAGGGGTGCAGTGTATCCGACGAGGGAATTTTGCTCTGTCGCAATGAGAAAATACAAAACTTTGATACTGAGTGGAAACCAATCATTCCAGACTGCATTAAGAATGTGGTTGCAGTTGAAGCACATAACACATTAGGGCATTTTGGTGCAAATACACTAGTCTCAAACGCATTGTATACTAGTCTAAGATGCTTGACACCATCAGAGAGTGCACTCTGTGTCAGAAGGCTAAGGCACCTACAGAAAACCTGCAAGGTGAAGTGCAGTCCATTTTACCCCGTGAACCATTATCTATTTTATCTGTGGATATTTTCGGGCCATTAACCAGGTCCCAAGCTGGTGTGAAATGTATTTTATTAGATTTGTTTCCTAAATTTATTAAGTTGTACCCCATTGTGCAAGCTAAAGCCTCTACTCGGCTTAATAAGTTGAGGGAGTATGTTAAGGAAGTGGCAAAATGGTTTAAACAAATGAACATCCTTCCCACAACTATATTAGTCCGCCATCCACAATAAAACCCTGTTGGAAGACTTATGAAGTCTATAGGTACAATGCTACGCATTCACTGTCATCATGCCCAACAGAGTTGGTGAGACAAAATCAGTTTAGTGGAATTTGTGATCAATCTTACAGTTCATCCAACCACGGGACAGGTTCCGATTAAGGTTTTGACGGGTCAACGTATGGTGAGCTTGATCGAAGAACTTAACGCTCTGTCATAGCTTGCTGCTTCTACTGTGGAGAAAAACCTGGAGGACGTGCGCCAAGAATTAATCACATTAGTAAGAAAACGACTATTTCTCGTAGCAGAGTGTCAAAAGAAATACTACAAAATTACGAAGTTAAATAAATTTAAGCCTCAGTGATTTAGTTTTACGACGCACTAATCCTACGAGCAGTAAATGGGAATGTTTCACGTAGAAGTTGTTCTTAACCTTCGAGGGACCCTTTAAAATAGGTGTAATCCAGAATAATTATTACGAGTTATCAGATTTACAAGGAAATCCAGTGGGCAGGTATAACATAAGATAGTACCATGTTCCAAAGGCTAACCCAAGAAATTAATCATACCAGCTACAACGAGGCATAATGTTAAAATGGAGCTAACAACCCAGCATTAATAATAGGCTAGACTAAATGAAAGAAATGCTAACTAGCACTTCAGAGGATTTTGATATTTATGTCTGTAGTAGATCCCATCAAGAGATTTTGTCACTGACCCTCGAGCATGGGAAGATGGACGTGTTATTGTTTTGTTGAGTGTCACTATGTTATTTGTATTTTATTGAAGTGTCTTGTCCTATGTAGATTTTGCCACACCCTTACATTTACTCGCCAACCTTAAAGACGAAATCTTACGAGAAGAATAAATTCTTAATTTACAGTCACCATGAGCATTAAATGATGATGCTGTTATTGCCTTAAATTAACCTGTTATATATGCTGTTGTACGTATTGGACAACAGAAGAAAATAAGGAATGGAATACACTGTCTACAAATTAGGTTATGATCACTGTGGATACTTAGCAACTACAAATCACGCTCTTGATTGTTTGCAATTAACCTTGGAAGTTTATGACCTGGTTTAAATAAAGAAAGCAGTTCTATGTGATGTATACATAAATAAAAACACTCACATGTCCCTTACATACTAACATCATTTGAGATGTACTTACTTTTTGTTAGTTGATATTCCTAGAAATTTGAGAGAAAAAGGGAAATATTGTGGTGTAAACATATCTCCTTGGACACTCATCCTGGGATTCCACACAGTACACACATGCAAGAAGTTTCACTGTCTTCATGATGATATTAGTGTGCATTTTCTTGTTTATGTTCATTTTTGCAGTGTTCTTGTATTTTGTAGGTTTATTTGTTTATGTATGTACTTTATAACATACAACTTTGTGTTGTTTTTATATTCTGAGATACATATTTAAAGTTTCACATTTTAAGGTTATAATCAAGTGTCCTTGTTGAAGTCCAAGTACTTGTCCTGGATAACTACGTTGAGTAGGGATTTGGAAGGGAAATTTTTTTTTGGGGGCTTATTCTAAGTTTCATCAGTAACTGCCCACACTGTCATGAACCTACTGTCTCGCAGCCGATAAAATTGTCGGCTCCAAAACAGTATTCAGAGTTATCAGTCATTCAGCACGGGGCCGCAATCTGGCATCTTCGGCTTACCGACTTTCCCACTCCAATCTAAACGAGCGTTTGTGTGTCTGCACACTGTCGACAACGTACCAACAAAATATTACTAGAATTGCTTGTTTTAAAATTTCACAAATCTGCTGAAAAAAAAAACATTACTTAAAGACACGAATAATAAGCTTTACATTTTTTAACTTGTAAACAATAGTATATGATTATAAATATGTGTTTTATAAGATACATTGAAATCCCATACCTACGAGTATGGCCTATTACGAGAATTCCATACTTACAGCAGATTTTTAATAAACCGTCATATAGTACTATACTACAAAGGTTCAATTATCTGGTTACAACGAGTGAGGGTTTATTTTGTATTTCCGTTTTTATGAGCAATTCGAATGCATTTCGATTAATTGTATTTGGGGTTTCTAACAATTGCGGTGAATTGAAATTGCTTAAATTGTGCATTTAATATAATTAATCTTGTAAAACGTGTATAAGCCACACTCCATGAGAAGTGGAAACGCTGAAGTGCAGCAGATGTTGCAATGCCGCACGCTTTGTCCGACTCGCACTCGCATCCTTTGTCAAGGCATTTAGTTAGAACAGCGACACAGAATCAATACAAGCGGGAGCATATGATTGGTTGAACATTCGTGGAACATTCTGCAGCGTGCAGTTCAGGTTCGTTACCGATAAAATTTTATAAATTGATTGTTTACATGTGGAGTTAAATTTTCTAACAATGTTTACATAAACACCTACCTATTTATCATCTTTTGGTCTTGCAGTTGTTTTGAAATGTACGTAGCTTAAATATTTTTGTTTTTTCCTACTAAGCCGCCATGTTGAAAAGTTGCATTGCCATTACATATGTTTACCCATGTCTTTTTCTACATTTAGCTGCACGGTAAAATAATAACAATGTGCAGTAATACTAACAATTGTCCTTTATTTCAAATGACAATGTAGAGGAAACAGCTAGCAATAGGCCACAACACGTAAGTGCAGTAGACCTCATTTTAATGTTTACATGCACGTGTCTTGGTAATTCCTTGTATAACTCACGCACCCTAATTTTATACACTCAAAAATTCTGTAAAAAAAGTACAAGAATAATGATAGTAAAAATGGTTTACAGTAGTAACTTTTTGCAAATAATTTTTGCTGCTGTAATGACATCCCCCGCTATCACATCTGAATATAAATTTCATACGTACGTATTTTAACATTAAAATCACGTTCTAATTATGGATCACGAATTCATTCATGGTTATTTATTACTATATAAGTGATAGCACACATGATTTAGCTATATTTGTAATTCCCGCCATGTTTATATCAGCCGAGTCACCCTACGCTTTCCATAATTTAAATTTTTTGTGATGAATCTGATATAACGAGTACTCGTAATTAAGTTAGTTTTTCACAATTTTATGAATTCTCGTAGATACAAGATTTCACTGTAATAATAGTGTACAGTTTTAGTTGATTTTGTGAGGAGTTTGAGAAACTGTGATTTAGTGGCCATGTTGAAGAGCATTTTTTTTTCCTTCGTGAGATATAGATGTTTACATATTACGGACGAGGCCCGTGTGTTTAGCAAACTATTTGTGTATGTAGAAAATATTTGGCCAAGGCTAAGTGGAGAGATGTTAGTAGATGCTAATTATAGATTTCAAGTAAATCTTTCCTGAATAACAAATAAATGTACACGTCTTAAATAAATTGATTATATTAATATTCCTAATCTTGATGTCCGTCAAAGTGTAGTTCAGAACCATGGAAAACCTCATGTTCAAGAGATTGCGAATTTTACAAAGAGTAAGTTTGCGTGATTTGTAAATGTATTTGTAAAACATTAATATAACTTATTGAAATGCACGTGGCCTGAAAAAGCCGCACTTTCCATATTTTTGTAGTGAGTGAATAATTTGTTTATTTAACTATATTGTAAATTCAACGAGTGTAAGGTTAACTTCGATCAAGTGTAAAGTGTGTGTATTGCCGCATCTATATGAATACAAACAGCGATATATATGAATCGTGTTTTGTTTTTCATTGAAGTTAAATAACTTGAATATTATTTCCGTATGAGCAAAATTTTCCACTGTTCCATCAAAATACCTAATATGCAAAACAAAATACTGCAATCTCGTAAGAACATCAAAATAATGTCTCACGAAAGACGTGAAACTAAATCCCCCCCAAGCATCGCTGTTTTCTGTTTCCCTCAAAACAAAATAAACGGAACCCCAACATGGTAATTACAAAAATTAATGAATTTAGAATGCCAACCTAGCTATAATAACCTACATTAATTACTGAATGGAAGTTAGTTAACGTTAGTCTTTCAGTGCCTGTTATGACAGGAAACACGAGGAAAATGCAAGAATGCATTGGACTCAGGCATTTCTTTATGAACATCTTTTTCTTCACTGACAAAACAGCTGCGGTGGAAGGATAAACTGTGGCCATGCTACTTTTCTAGAACTGTCAAAATTTACACCACTTACATGAAATAGACTGTAAAAGAGCCAGCCCCGAAACATTCCAAACTGTAGGCTATTAGGGGCCAAAATACAAATGTACACAGCTTATAAGCTTTCTTTTTTAAAAAAATGTTACAGCATAACATCACATAACTGTATTTCACATATTTAAAGAAAGTAAAAATTATACAGGAGGGTAGTTTCAATCTCGTACCACAGTGACGCTTTTGTTACAAAGCATGCAACTTAACCGTTAGACCACCAAACACATGCTGTTTGGGGATGAATAAATGTTTATTTAAGATAAGGTAATAGTAATTTATTGAATAAATATTTACAATTGAGTTTTGTACATTTACATGCTAGTAATAACATCCCACGCGTAAAATAGTCTGTATCATATTGTGCACAATGTGTGATGCACGTTTGTAATAGATATAACCAATCTTTGCATGCTTATTCATATCGTAAAAGTATGTGTAGGAAAATTATAACTCCATACAACACAAACATGTATTGCACCGACTTTATGCTACACAATATTGCAGTATCATTGAAATACACTGCCACATTTCATACAAACGCCCGCCATATTGGTTTACCTACAAAATTCTAGCCTGCCAACTGCTTGTGAGCAGTTGAGAAGTTCCAACTCCACTCGTAACGTCACTCGACCTTCGTTTCAAGCTTAGAATACCGAACAGTGGTCTGAGCCGATAGTCGTAAAAAAGCTATAGTTTTTCAGCAGAAGGAGAGACTTAGAATAACCCCCCTGGAGCCGCGGACCAGTTAAAGGGTCTTCTATGAAAATCATTTATTAGCTGTCGCAATTATTGATAAGTAAATGGTATTCCTTACCTGATGATTATCACTTTAGTTACACCGTCGCTTAGACATGTCTACATTGCTACAGAGTGATCAAATTAACAGTAAACAATGTTTAACGCAATACTAGAAGAAGTAAATAACACTGAAACTAAGTAATGATGAACTTTAAACGTGTTTGAAGGCCGCTACACAAACTGTGTTTCGTACATGTAAACATTGAACCGGTACAGTTGTAGGTAAACCCTGTGGCACTGTGACATATGTATGTGTTACCAGTGTATAGATGCCAATTACAGCAATACTTCAATGATGAACACTAGGCAGAAACTGTATCTAAGAGGAGACCGATGCACCATGACAACACTAGAAACAACATGACCGTTATGGTTGTCAACTTGCTGTGATGTCGTACGATTGCTTCCGAGTCACCCAGCGGCCAACAGTAGCGAAAGAGAGTATAATTTTTCTATGACTAAGAATATTCGTAAAATTTATTATTAGTGGAAATGTTTGTTGTAAATGATGTGCAATTTTGTTTTAAAAGTTTAAATGATTTCTTAATTTGGGTTAAACTTGTTATCATGATGATTGTTAAAAATATTTTTTTGTTAACTTGCTAGTGTAATGTGATGTTTGTTTCAGAGGTTTCACATCCTGCAATAAGGTTTGTTGTTGCTGATAAAAATGTGTACTGTATGTTAGGTTACGTGCTACCAGTTATTAAATATTTATTCTGTTAATTATGTCTCACCTTAAATTATTGTTATGCATTTCTCAAAAGTTTTAACTTTAGCTCTATGCATAAGTGGGGCATTTGTAAGGATTTGGCCATACATTTATTTCCAAAACAGTGTCTTTAACTTGTTTATTTACTTTTCGTGTCAAGGTTACGTTCTAAACGTCAATATTATTGTATATTTATTCTCAGCAATACTATTCATTATAACAGTTGGAAGAAAAGAACATATTTAAAATACCAGTTTAATTAATTACTTGGAAGTAAAATCAAACTTGTGATTCTGTAATTTCAATACACTTTGTTTATATTTCAAAATGAACTGTGATTCTGACAATAATTTTTATTTTGTTTTGGATAACTATGAACTCAGTGATTATTTATTAATATTTTACGAACTGGATAAAAATATCTGGCCTTTAAATGGATAATATGGTTTTCCATTCGTCTTTGCAGAGTGCCACCAAATTCAAACCTTGACAATGGCATTCAAATCTATTTGTTGTAAGATAACTTTCACTAAGAACCTAATAGAAGCCTTCCTTCTCAGTCTCTTGTTACCAACATCAAGAGAAGCACCACGCCTGTTTGAGCTCTCTACAATGATGCCATTTATCAACGAGGGTCTACGCCCAGATAACGTCTGCACTACGTAGCAGAGGCACGACGGCCACGTCGGGGACCTTGTTACTCGGACAGAGGTGACGATTTGGTGCAGATGCCAATATTCCGTCAGTCGTTTTATGACACGTCAGATGCCTTCTCCGTTGCAGAAGAACCCAAGTAAGATCACATTGTTTCTTAAATGGAGCATACTGCTGCCCGTTGTAAAAGCACGAAAAACGATGCCTGCCCTCCAAATTGCTAAATTAATCACCAAGTTTAATTTTGAACTTTTCTTTAAGCAAGACAATTTCACCTAAGTTTTTAACATCAAGGAAACTCAGTATTTTTGAAAAGATGTCAATCGTACCTAGAGGTCTGCGAAACACGTTTGAGTAAAAATTTGCTCCACAGGTAAGCTATCCAAGAAACTGAATGAATCAAGTAATTATGTTTGCAGAATTACAAATCATATCGTTCATGCTCATAGCCAAACTGTATTATCTGCGGTGTTAACGATAGATAAAGAACAATCATTTCTCTGTGCCCTTTCTTATCTATCCTTTTCACTGACAGCAGCATAAAATAGTTTTTATGTTGTTATAATATTTGAGTTGAAAGTGACTTTGTTCTATTGTGATGCATGTTATTCTATTATCTTCTTGCAAAATGTTTCATTAAATATTTAAAGTTATATTTTCTTTCTGATTTCATAAGTGATTAGGTCTATTGGTTTAATTTATGATTATTAAATGTTCTGCATGTTGAAATCTAAATATTGCAAAGGTTTGCAATGCTTCAGTGGTTTACTGCAAATGTGTTCTATTTCAGAGTTCATATTGAGTATTTTATGTAACATATTATTTTGAACCTTTGCACACCTAAGATTAATTATCAAATTAATTAATGCTCAACCAGGTTCGTCACACTACAGCTCCACATATACACACGCGTAATTTTATATTGTCAGTGTATAAAGAACTGCGTAAGTTTTGTGGTGAATGCAAAGACTGTTTCAGAAAGAAAATTACACTAATTCTCTTACAGTCAGTAGAAAGGCGCCCAAAATTTATTACACAACTAAGTATTATATTCATTCAAGAAAGGCTATAATAATAAACTTTACAATAGTAGGATATGGGTAGGCTGGGAAAGTGTAGTGTGGGACCAGGTTCACCTGATAGAACAAGGAAAGCGAATATAGCATAGTCAAATTGTACTTGAACCTAGAACTAATGGTAATATAATTTCTGTCAATGGTTTCCTACTGGAAAAATCCAGCTGAAAACGATGGTGAAGAGTCTACCACTCTACAGGCGTGCGTAGGCCAAATACGGCAGCTTTATCAATATGGCGGCCTCAAGTGGTACACAGATACACACTTAGAACTGTATCATCTTTTCTATCACAACTGCAGTGCCACTTCGCTGGTTTGTATAGCTTTAAATTCATCATCACAACATAGTACATACCATTTTAATATTACTTATTTACGCCTAAATACATGTTTATTTACCCGACTATTATCTCAAAGTTCCTCAATCATTGTTTTACAAACTTCTGGTACTGATGACTTGTTTGGAAATCTTGAAGAGATACTGTAGATTCTCCTGAAGCTACAAATCTGATTGTAACTCGTTCAACAACAGTAATAGTACTTACCTTAGTGTCCACTTTCGTAATTTTTGCACCCACAATGTTTACTATTCTTTCAAAATCCGCTGCAGACATTCGTGTCAAGTTTTTATACTGACCAGATATTTCTTGGAATTTTAAATCGGCAAGCAATGAAACACTGCTGTATTGTTGTCTCCTTGTATACATATGCACCTGCCACCATCTTCTTTTTCTCTTATTCAGTTTCTTCGATAAGTGGAGATTGATATACACATATGCGGCAGCAGTTACTTGCACGTCCATTGTGTGATATTACACTGAAATAACGGCCGAACAAACTGGATCTCTGAAATGTTTGTCGCGCTATGTGTTCGCAGCGTAGTCAGACTGAGTGAGCAATAAACAGCTTTGTTACACGTCGGCCGATGTTCGGTTCGCTAGTGTATACCCAGCTTTAGATGGCACTGGGGAGTTGCACTCAGTGTGTAGGCTACTTGTTTAGTGCGGGCCACTCATTTAGTGTTCTGGGAAACTATATACAGCACTCGACCAGTGTACTTCACACACTGAGTGCAGGCCACTTGCAGTAATATTGGAATATGCAAACAATGTGCTTTTTACAGTAGACCCTTATTTTACACCATGCCTTCTTCCTCATCCCCCCCAATTTTACACCAATATTTTAAAGTCACTTTCCTACCTTAAGCAAGGTCAACATGGATGAGTGAGGTCCGGCATTGAATGGATTATGTGTTTGATATGGAGATAGAGCAATAACGGGGAAACTTAAGTAGCTCGAGAAAACGGACTGTCAATGTCTGCCACGTTTCCCATGTGCAAAAATGTAAGATCACCCTGCTGGCATGTTAAGCACAGTAATGTATGCCATTCAAGTCCCATTTGCCTTTTGTTTATAAAGTGGAAATTTCATTTTGTTTTTACATTTTCCTGTTACAGGATAATCTTGACAGACAAATGAACAAAGCCCCTGAAGACTAAGTTAACACCTTTAGTGATGGAGAAGAAGAGGTTTGTTCTAGAAGGAAGAGTCGGAGAAGGAAGAGAGGAGCAAGTCAAGATAAGATTAACACAACTCAGAAATATTGGCAACAGTTATAAACAATATAGAGGAAAATAGGTCCAGGGTGAAAAAATAGGAGAAGTTGAACACAATTCACTGTTTTCTACCTTCTGGGCAATTGACAGTTTTGATGGACAGAACAGCTTATCTTCATGGTTTACTGAAAGTATAGAACATTAAACGCTGGTTTACAAAGGGCGACAGCCGCCGTCCTGTGACAGTTATCTACCACTTACGTAATAATGGATCATTACGTCCTGTTTGTAAAAAGGCATTTGCAAATGTTTTTGGTTTACTGAAGCATGTTGGTCGCATAAACAACCTGGTAAATAAATTGAAACTGGCACCTACTCCATGCCGTGCCAAACGTGGTCATCATGAATCACATCCTCATAAATATGGTGATGCCCAATTACAACATGTTCATAATCGTATAAACATGTTTCCCCCATACAAAGTCATTATAGCAGGAAGAAGAATGCAAACAAGCAGTTTATGTCAATGGAGTACTCAGTTGTGAGTCTGAACACTATGACACACACTATTGTATGATTAACAAATGTGATCCTGTCTCCGTAGACAAATACCAGCGTATCTTCACAGGAAATTACAACATAAATTTCAAGCCTCCAAAATCAGACACATACCCTACATGTGATGACATTAGCGACAAAAGATGATGAAAGTGTCAAGAATACAAATTTGAAAAAGAGTTTCATTTACGCAAGGCAGAGAAAGGCCAAATGAACATACAAACACAAACTGTGCAACCAAAGAATGATTCTAAATATCATGCAATAACATTTGACCTGCAGCAGGCACTACCAACACCAAAGATCTCTATTGGACCAGTCTTTTACAAGAGGAAGCTATGGACAAACAAACTCGGTATACATGACTGAGGAAATGGTGTTGGGCATTTCTACGTATGGAATGAAACTGTGACGAAAAGAGGATCAGAGGAAATAGTAATTTGATTACAACAATATTCATGGAGACAATTTGGTGGCCATATCGGATAACTGTTGTGGTCAAAATAAAAATTGGAATATGGTTATGGGTGATAAGTAGTGGGAGATTCCAGCGAATTGAGCATCATTTTCCTGTACCAGGATACACAATGCTTCCTAGTGACACGAGATTTTGCTATTGTAAAGAGGTGTGTCAGGCGGCATGTCCAATATGTGTACTCTCCTGATGAGTGGTTTCGTGTGCTACAACTTTCAACAAAATCTAATCCATTCAAAGTAGTGCAAATGCAGCAAAATGATTTCATTAGTACAGCTAAACTGAACCAGTTCTTGCAAAGAAAAACCGTAAACGAAAATAAGGAATCCATTTGCTTCATAGTTGTGCTTCAATGGTGTTTCAAGAATCTGAACCCTTTACGATTATGTTTTGCAAAACATACAGCTGGGGAGATTAACTGTGCTCAAAAATGAACATAAGAAAACGTGGTACTAAAGTGTGTAATATTCCAAATCTACAGTTCTCAGGGAAATATAATGCAGCTCTGTGCATACCTCCACTAAAGTACACGGATGTAATGTCTTGTTTAAAGTGGATTCCACCAGCATATGCTATATTTTATGAAAATTTAAAATAAGACATTAAGGTCGTGAACAATGACAGAGAGTTGTTCATTGATAACAGTGATTACTAGGTCAAAGGTTTTTGTATTTTATGTGGCATTTTTTTTCCACAATGGTTTCACAGCAAGTTGTAAAGCCTTTGGCAATTTCATGTAAATAGTGATAACCCACACATTATATTGACGCATGCCAGAATGCTGCGCAGCTCAACTGCACGCTCTATGGATGACCCCGCTCTATCTACGAGTTACGTGCGCTCCGGGGCGGAATATGTAAGCGGCAATCCAAATTAAATGTATCGCGCCAAAAATCCCACAAGCCTAGGTTCTCGATCACATCTTTGCATATTACGTGCGTAATTGCAATCCCCATTGCCTGTCCAGAATTATACATGCAAAAGACACCCCACAATTGAAATGAGATTTATTGAGAATTATACTACTTGTGTCTGACCCCTGGAAGAAGTTCCTACAATCACGAGAGATGGCAGCATCCCTGTGACCTTGTGCCTCAGAAACAGGTCTCTCCACACGGGGTGATAAGAAATCCGCAGTATGTCTGCACCCCGATAAACCTGCCCCTGTGGTGGAAGGCTACGCTACACCCCACACCCCAAAGAACTATTGACCAGAGAAATTTTAGTATAAATACAACCCCCGCAGCTAGCATCAGCAAGTGTCGCCGGGCTCGGCAACCACATAGGACGCAAGCCCAACCTTGAGTCTGCTGAAGACTTTCCTCAATCCGCAAGGGCTCATCCTCCTCAGTCTGCAACAGGAGGAAGAAAGACAAAGGAAGAGATGAGGTAAACAAATAAAAATATCTAAATCGCTATCGTGCCAAGAAACGTCTCGTGCAAGATATGTCCGATTGAGAAAAAAGCACAGCGGAAAAAATGGCAAACATTTAAGGCAGAGAGGAAGACCTCAGCTATAATCATCGGTACACCATCCAAAACTACAATTTCAATACAAGAGAATGCAGAAAGTAGCAGCAAAATAAGAGGGCGAAAGAAAATGAGACGTGATAGATGTAAATTGTACAAGGAAAATTTGAAACTGAAAGCTGAGGTTGAAAAATTGAAGAAAAGCAATGAAAAATATAGAAAAAAATTGTGTCAACACAACACAGGAGGCTAAGACCATAAATTAACACCAAATTCAAGAAGTGTTTACCTGGCATTGTCTTGCCAGGTTCACAGCTTGTATCCAGAGCATTATTCAAATACCATTGCTTATCAGAGTCGATGAAAGAGAGATACAAGTCAGCTAAAAAATTTAATGTAAAAAATTCAAAAGGCACATTTACAATATTCAGCAACAGCATCATGCTTACAGAACATGTCTAGATAATCTTCATCCCAATGAAGCTGCACTGCACATTGATTTCAGAGAAAATTATAGCTGCAAATTGGCTGAAGAAGTACAGGGTCATCATTTTGGTACATCCAGAAATCAGATTTCACTTCATACTGGTGTCTTGTACATCGGATGTAGTGAGCCAGAGAGTAAACCAAACCCAATATCATTCTGCTCCATATCATCTTGCAATGAGCATGGACCCAGTGCTATTTGGGCACACTTGTCACCATTTGTTAATGTCATCAAGACTGACTTTGAAGACGTGAGTACTGTACATTTTTTTTTCAATACCGACAGAAGCAAAATTTTTATTTCTTTGCATCCCAAAATATTTGAATGTGGATTTAGTGCGGGGACTTGGTCCTTCTTTGAAACAGGTCATGGCAAAGGAGCAGCTGAAGGGATTGGAGGAACTTAAAAGCGCACTGCTGATAGAATTGTAGCAAATGGTCAAGACATTCAAAATGAGTGACTTTTTTGAACTTGTTCGAAAGGAGACACAAATAAAACTCTTCATGATTACAAAAGAAGATATAGATTGCATCAGAGCAGCAATTCCTTAAAACATACCAGTCAGTCAAAGATACAATGAAAATGCACCAACTGATTGCTAAAGAAAAAAGAGTATTGCATTATTGAGATGTGAGCTGTTATTTCCATAATGGGAAAATTAAAGGATTTTGTCGGTGGTTTAGTGTGAACACGTACAGCACTTCAATAACACACGACGAAAATGTCAAAATCTACAAGCAATGCTGAATTACACATAAATAAAACAAATAATAATCGCAAATACTCTTTGAGGTTTATAGTACTTCAAGTGAAGAAGGTAAATCCAATAAACATTCAGATCATGAAGAAATAACTGTGCAACTAGGAAAGGGTGAGTCAAAATCCCCAGTGCTTCAGACTGCTCATCCTTCTAGCATTAGTAAAGGGCAGTATTTGCTTTTAGAGCTACTTGATGGGAAAAGAAATCCCAGAAAATACAAGTACGTTGCAGTAGCTCGAACGAGCATAGATGATGGAGACATAAAAGTGATGTATATGAGAAGTGTTGGTGGCAGTGGAAAGTTGTTCAAAATGCAAGATGACGTTTCTTATATAAATTAATCCGATATTGGGAATTTTGAAAACACCTAGTTTTAAAATGAAAGGTGTACAAATATACTATGAATTTGAAGCCTGTATCCATGTTGTTGAAAAATAATAAGCTACAATAACAAAATCTGACATTGATCTCATATGTTAGTGTGTTCTACTTTGTTACCAGAAATGTTTCTGTGTTTGTTTCATAGCGTATGTGATAATGTTAGGCTTTAAATGTATTAAATTAATGTTCAGTGCGTCCTAGTTATAAAAACATGTGGGTTTTGATATTATTAAGAAAGACAAGAAGACTATGGTAATTGTTCAGGTAAATTTTATCTTTTGTAACAGAAGGGAAATACATAGTTGATTAAAAATAATTAAGCTGATAAAAATTATTTACAGTACAGTAGAAGCCCGGAATAAAGTGGCCCACTATACAGCAGATTCAGGTATACCGCTGATTCAGGCATACCGCAGGGCAATTTATGTCCCCCAGCCTGAAGGAATAAATAAGCGGACAGCATGTGGTTGGGTAGGCCTGTGGTCGTTCAGACAGGAGGTCGGAGGGGTGGGTTTTCAGGAAGGCGGGTGGTCATGAGTTGCAGAAGTTAATTGGATAATTACCCGGGGGGGAGGTGGCGGTAGTGCTCTCTTCCTCTTTTGGGAGACATTTGAGAGAGAAGGCAGTAGTGGTGGCAAAACTAGAACAATTAGAAGTTGTCTGTGATTTATTGAAGACAATATTGTTTGTTTTTCCATATTCAGTTTCCTTTGCGCAGTGCGATGTCACAGAAAAGAAAGGCTTATTCTGTAGGTAATAAATTAAAAATAATTGACCGTGTGAAAAAAGGAGAGACTAAAGCAAGTTTATCATATGAGTGTGGCATCCCTGAAGGAACTATCAGAGGATGGGTGAAAGAGGAACATAAATTAAGAAGTTTTGTGGATGTTGTGGAAAGTGATGTAGGGCTGCAAAGAAAAAAAGCCATGCTAGGAGAAGACAGTGAACTGTATGAGTGTCTTTACATGTGGTTTTTAATAAAACAAAGTGAAGGTGTACCATTATTTGGCCCTAATTTGAAGGCTCAAGCTATGCAATTCCACAACTATTTGCATGGCAACAGTGACCTCAAAGCTTCAGATGGGTGGTTTTCGCAATGGAAAGTTCGCCACGGAATAAGTCAGGCAAGCATCGAAGGTGAAGTACGATCCTGTGACACTTTGTCTGCAACACTTTTTCCTTCAGAACTACAAAAAGTAATGAGTGATGAAAATTTGACTGATGATCAGGTGTATAACTGTGATGAAACTGCTTTATATTTTCGGCTGCTTCCTACAAAATCCCTAGATGTCCAAAATTCCAAAAATAAGTCTGGATTCAGGCAAAGATAGAGTTACTCTTCTTTTTGCAACCAACACATCAGGCAGTCACAAACTTAAACCACTCTATGTTGGAAAAAGTTTAAGTCCAAGGTGCTTCAAGCATGTAAACATGAGGTCGTTGCCTGTAACATACACGCACACAAAAAATGCCTGGATGATTGGTGAAATATTTTCCAAGTGGTTCAACGAAGATTTTGTTCCGTCAGTGAGAAGCCACCTGCTTCATTGATACTTGACCATTGCCCAGCACATCCATCAGCTGTTTTACTGCAGTCGAGGGACGGAAAAATAAAAGTTATGTGTGTGCCAAACATTGCTACAGCACTGATCCAGCCGCTAGACCAGGGTATTATAAGAGCATTCAAAGCACACTATCACAGAAAACTGCTAAGCGCAATAGTGAAATCTGAAGACGAAATGGAGGTTTACTTGAAATCAGTCAACCTCAAAGGACAAGCGTGGGAAAGTGTGAGTCAGGCAACCATTCAGCAATGCTGGAAAAATTGTTCTTTTGCAGTTAGCGAGAGGAAGAACTCTGAAGGTGATGGAACCTTCCTGGGATTTGCTGACAGCGATGTACAGTCTGCACGTCACATTGTAGACATCAACATGACGTTGGAAGACCTGGTGAGCTGGACTCACTGTGACAGTAGTGAGCCTGTCTCCGAGACTGTTGACGAGCAAGACATTATCGCTGCTGTACGGAACAATAGTAATGATGACAATGAAGGGGAAGAAGTGGAAGCCGCAAGCGTGAACCAAGTAATCCACAATATCAATGACGTCATATCATGGTTGGAAAGACAAAGTGAACCCAATCATGTCCATTTACTTCATCTGGTGAACATTAAATGTTATGCAGAAAATAAATGCACTGCATTAATTCGCCAAACAAAAATTTCACAAGTTTTTAAAACAAAAGAAAAATAGATTTTAATGATTGTTAAGTAAGTTTGTTCTGATATGTTAAGGTTTATAAGGTTTAAATTTACTGTAAGAATTCTGTATAAATGCTATGTTGTCAACTGTACTGAAGAAATAATATAGGATGGTAAGTTTATTTTTGTAGAGTTCATAAAGCAGCTATTGCATTCTTTTCAATCTTTGATGGAAGAATTCCTGGTGGCCTTTTTTTATGTGTACCTATTATATCTGTTTGGCTGTTCGGTTGTAAATGGGGGAAAATTTTTTTTTATTGTAGTGGGCCAGCTTCCTTTCTGTCTTATCAAGGTGTTCGATCAGTAATGGGGAAGGCCTGACCGCATTCCTATCCAAATATCAGACTTGCAAGTGTCCCGCTGTCACACATTTACTGGCGCTTACAAGTTAACATTAAACATGCGTGCATTTTTTGGGTACTTTACGCAACTAGTACAATTATTTGACGCCAAAACCTTTAAATAAAGTAATTTAAAAGCTGCTGGAATACTGTCGTAAAAGGCAACAAATATGTCTATTGTGACCTGTAATGCAGTAAAGCGACCTTCCTTTGTGTGACACAAATAATTCTTTTACTTTGTTTTTATTTTGTAAAATGAAAGTCACACGAGCAAGCGACATGTTGCACAACATGTAACACAGTGAAAGATCCCACCCACACTGCAGTGCGAGCATGTATTAGAACTTATTTTAGTTTCATTTGGCCATGAGCTTCCTTCTCATATCCACCCCTCCCCCCTGCAGGAAAGGGGGAGGGGGCAGGAATGCACCTCTTCAACATCCCACATCAGAGTCTTCAGCATGCTTTTGTCCGAGTAGAAGATGGAAAGTGTCACTCCCGCGAATCGCTCCGAAAAGTGGCATAAACGCGAGTGAAACAACCGAGTGCGTGTCTGACCAAGTCTCTTTGCAGTGGTATAGAGTTTTAATGAAATTGGACTTACAGTTTGGTCAGAAATAATCTTGCTTGTTTACCTGAGGGAAGTGTTAATACTGATTATCTTGTTTGTTCTGATTCTTGTATAGTGTATCTACAGCGTAAAATGTTTATACTGATATGGTAAATACTGACAAATGATAACTTTAATATAACTCATTTCCTTTCTATTATATGCATACCCAAACACCGTTTGTTTACATGCAGTTTAGAGATATTCTTTTAGCTGTCAACACTGACCTAGGTTAACAGGCACTGGGTAGGAAAGAGTTTTATTTGTCGCTACACCGTTTCTCCTTGGTGATAAGGAAGGTAGCATGGATTGCTAGTTGCATGGAATAAATTTTAATTAACAATAGGACACGTTTTCCGCCTGCATGATGCGTGGGCGTAATCCTTGTTTTTACTAATGACTCTCCTTCCATACACCATGAGATACGAACCACCATAATTAGAGGGTGCAAGCCGACAAGAATTTTAATATGTACGTCAACCTGAGGAGAGTTTGTTAGTTGGTTAAAGTTTTGAGGGCAATTAAGAAGAGGCCCGGGTAAATCCAGCTAATTATTTGAGTGCTTCATCAGACGACGCCGACTGATTAAAATGTAAGACTAACTCTTCAGCATTAGCTTCTGTACAAGTCTACTTCTGGATACTTAAATTTTCTGCCATCCAAATTTGATTTTGTGTTGAACTGTTTACTAGCCCTGCAATCGTTAATAACTCTTGCTAAATTGAATACGGATTTCTAAAATATGTATAAATTATAAAACTTAATTTTTCAAGTGAATCATCATACCCAGTACCTACGAGATTAAAAGAGTTTGTGACTTCACTTACTGAATTAGCCAAGAGCAAATAATTTGTGTTAAAGAACATTAACTTCTGCATTATTACAGTGACAGATTTATTTAGCTGCTCACGTAATCGGCATGATGAGCGGTGTAGTAGTAATTGAGTACTGGGAAAGGCCTATGGAAAGTAATCCTACCAAGCCCCACCTTAAGCTATAACAATTTTAAATTGGATGTCATAAGATAAAATGATTTTATTTTATTTATCCAAGTGTTTTCCCATGCATGTTGATAATTAATATAAAGAGTAGTAATAAATCAAAGCATGGTATAGTGAAGGTAGTCTTTGTCCTTGTAATTTATTGTACTTCGTTTCTTTACCAGTGTTAATTTTGCCCAAGTGTTTATTTGCAGTACTGTCAAGTTGTTTCTTTTCTTTTACTGTGTGAAAATCTTATTCCTGGTCTTGTGGCGCATACAATCTCTATGCGATTAATAGTCATTCCTACAACACGCCCATACACCTGCTTTATCCACTCTCACGTAATTTCTGTCCTGTTGACACTACATGTTAGAATACTACTGTAAGAAAAATAATCGCAATCTTTAAATAATTTCACACATCTTATTTTATGAAATATTATGTAATAAAAATACATACATTCTAATGATAATTTTTCTCGGAGTATAACTTCATAATCCTGTTTTACAGCCTGGGATGGGAAGGAATACACTGGGATTGTGGATAGCATTATAAACAAAGGAAATCTTGCATGAGAAATTAATTAGTAGAACACTCTTTACAATGACACGCACTATGCTGGCAGTTATGCTAATTGTTAAATGTCATAGGCCTGGGCTGAAAGTTGCTTTCTTACAATTCAGCTTACAACCTTGTCACGAAATTAAATTATCCAATAAATACTGTCGCAGTTATTTACATGCCTTTTAGTTACGTGGAAGTTACAGGCATTGATTTGCCACAGTGTTACTCAGCGTTCAGGATGTTTTGTAATAACGTATTTAAAAATTACACGGATCCTAAATGACACCAGATGGAACTCTCAGAAAGACTGTGTTGAAACTTTTGTAACGAATTTTCATAAGTACATTGAAATTCAAAATGAACAGCATGGAGCTGATCAAAATATTGGACGAATCCTTGACAACAAAGGATTTTACAAAGAGGCAGTACACTTACAAAAGCAGCTGACATTTGTCTGCCGTCCTTGACAAGGTGCATGAATTCGCAAAGAATACTTCTTGCTTTAGGTTGTGTACTATATATCTTAAAATACAAATTCATTCCTCCCACCTCATTTTCATATCAACTTCTGAATTAATTGCAGGCATTAGTTTACAATTGACTTCACAAAATAAACACTATAAATAGAAACATTAGAACAAGGTTTCACTGTATTTAAAAAGTATCTGTGGGAACTATACTTGAATTTTATAATTACAGGTACAGAGCAATACATGCAATCTTTCAGCAGCTGTTAAGGAATGGATTGATCTATTGCAAAGTGAAGAATAGAGCCACACAGACCATCAGTAAAGAGGCGTTCTGAAGAAGCACTTTAACCATTTTTCTTTGTGGCAAAGTTGATGGATCCAACAACAATGGGTACAGAAAATTTACCCAAGGATTATAAAAATATTTTTTTGTGATTAGTAATTTCTGTATTTGTACAAATTTCACAGACTTACGTATAACTGTTTTAGGTGCCAGACTAACAGAACAAGAAGAAATGGCTGAAGAATGGATGATGACAAACAAACAAAAATATTTTGAAGGTTTCGTGGCTTTTAAAATAAGGGACCCTGAACTGTTTTCATCATCCATGTTTGAACCTTCACTGCTTCAACTTTACAAGATGACACCATCCAAGTGGTGGAAACTGATGGATACAAGAACAGCCAAAAAAGTGAATCTTCTTGAGGGTTTTTGCAAGTTCTTTGCCCACCTGCTAACCTGCCCTCCAAGTTCAGCTTCAGTTGAACGTGTTTTCTCAACTTTTGGCCACATTTGGTCAAAGCTCTGTAGTGCACAGGCATTTACCAGCTTTCCAAAGCAGAGTGAGAACATTTTCGTGAAGTATTTTTCGCAACTTATCAAGTTCTACGGTTCCTGTAGCAAGACGCTGTAGCCCTTGTATTACTGCCTGCGGTGATTTCAGCACCCCATGATCGTGATACTAACCACTTTTTGGCCAGAAACAAGTCCTGTTTTTCTTGATATTTCAGTCCCATGACTCCTCAATCACGTACTGTATCACACATTATTTTCCCATCACATGATTTCAATATAACACTGTGGGGTCACGTGCAAAGTCTCAGTTTATTGCCTGATGCCCTTACATTGCTCTGTTATTGGCTGACTACTTTCCACACCCTGACTTCTCATTGGTGGGAGACTGCTCATGCTCTGACTTCTTAGTGGAGGGAGACTTCTCCCCACTAGACTTCTGTTGCTTTATTATGCCATGCATGGCATGTGACGACTCGCCTGAGCTGAGCTGCGCTGAGACTCTACCTCCATCATTGTGGCTCTGTTATGATTTTGCTTCCAGTTAAGATTTTGTTTTTCTTAATAATAATATGTGCCAAGTCAACTCTCTCGACATCACCAAGTAAGTAAATGCATAATTGTAAATGTAGACATTTCAGTGTTTGATTTCATTAAATGTGTTAAATTGACTTAGTTTAATTCTTATCGAGTGTGTGTGCTCAGCCCTAGACTGCTTGGGCATCACAAACTGGTGGCAGCGTTTTGGATAGTTACTCTAGACGACTGTTACTGAACCCACTCCGAAGGGTTATAGGTTGTAGGCGTTAGGTAGTTGAAAACAGTGGTAGGTTTTCCTCCGACGAATTAAAATCAGTTGTTTTATTTTATTTGCACGTTGTGTTATGAATGTGAATCATGAGATTGTAATTGAGCTGAGCAGCATTGCTGGGTGGGGCTTTTTAACTTGTCCTGAAGCATTCAGTGTCGTGCACATTTCAGTTGACAAATCTAATATGATAGTTCGTGAAACAGGAGATTTGCAGGATTATAATGAACACGTTTACTGTAGGAAATCATATCGTTTTGATATTGAGTATGTTCATGGACCTAGGAATAACAGAGTAAATGGTAATGTTGATTGTCATGTAGATTTGGAAGATAACACGGCACACTTGGGTTAGAGTTGAATATTGCAGAAATTATCTAGATTCAGCCCTACTTCTTTGCTGTATCTTGCAAAAGTACTAAAGCGTTATGCTAAGACTCTTATTATTTTTTCATATGCAAAAAGGGAAGGTAGTAGAGTTTACGGTTTTGACAATCTGCGTAGTTTTAACTACTAGTACTGAGGCATTGAAGGGTTTAGAAGAGTACTGATATAAACTAATACAGAAATTTTTCCAAAAGCACACATCTTTTGACCTGTCTCAAGTAGAGCCATTTCGTGCTAAGATGAATGCATTAATTACAGGTTCAGGACTGGAAATAGCTATCAAGGGAAAACCAAAGTGATTTTTTTCTGACTCCTGCTTATACGAGTATACGAGTACAAAAATTCTTCTGGACGAGTGGTGCTGGAAATTGAAATTCGTACAGTGAGGAGGTTCATACATTGAGATCGTGTTTATCCACAATTCAAAATAAAAAGGGTTGACTTGGTTGCGAATACAGAGTCTTCAACTTCGCAAGACGCGAACGTAAAACACGAGCAAGAGACTACTAGATCTTCATGTTCGGAACATATTGAATACGATCCATGAAACTAAACCTACCAGTAGTAGTACGCATTACGATACTCCAAAGAAACGGACTCACGATCGTAAGACTTGGATTCCTCTTTCGAAATTGACTGAATAGATTTTAATAAGTTGTAGCACTTTTCTGGTTAACATGGAGGACGATAGACGTCCAGTTAGTCAACCAGCTCCTGCTCAAGTTAAAGATTTGGTGGTTATTTCATTAGTCGAGAAATGGACTAGCAAAAAAAGATCATTACCAGAACACGACTTTCTAGAAAGCGCAGCTAGCCTAGGAAATCTTTCCAATAAGAAGAAAGTAAAATTAGCGAAGATGAGATTGAAAGGTTTAGCGTCACGTTTTGTTGCGATATGTCCAAGATTAAGAGGGGACATAATATTTAAAATGTTAAAGGATGAGTTGAACAACAGATTCAAGGAAAATCAGCTGTTGCAATTTCATCATTACATGCTGCACAATGTTAGGCAGAAACATTATGAGGATGTGCAGACTTTTGCAGATAGATGTCGTTATATTATGTGAGAAAACAGTTCAGGCTTTAGATGACCTACACAAACAGGAAATTTTTAATCAGGAAGCTTAAAAAGTGTTATTAGCAACTTTCAATGACAGGTTACAAGGTAACGTAGGTCAGCAACTAAGATATAAACTCCCACAAACCATGGACGAAGCTGAACGCATGCCTATAGTGTTAGGGCTTACAGAGGCACACCAGGAACACAAAACAAAATTTGATGATCCTCAGAGGAGGAAAAAAGTGTATAACATAAGTCTCCCAGCAAACAAGTGTGGCACGGGGTAACGCGAGAAGTGGCACAAACACTTCCATTAACAGACTTTTGAAAGAGATTATAACTCATGCATGGTTCGAATGATAGCAGTAACAGTACGAAGAGTTTATCGGCAGCAGGTG
Organism: Dryococelus australis; assembly: GCA_029891345.1. Taxonomy (NCBI): domain Eukaryota; kingdom Metazoa; phylum Arthropoda; class Insecta; order Phasmatodea; family Phasmatidae; genus Dryococelus; species Dryococelus australis. Next base: position 352,646,945 of record CM056995.1, read on the forward strand.
TTTCTCCCAAGAACATGAGTTACCGACAAGAACAAAACAATAACTGTAATATTAAATGTTTCAACTGCGGACATTTTGCACATATGATTAGGGAATGCAGAAGTTTGGGAACCCCACAACAAGCCCAAGTACCTAGGAAAGCAGGGCATGGCATTAGAGAAACTGTAGAGAATATAAGTAATAATCACCCACACTGCAGTAATTACAGTTGTAGGGGGAAAAGAGACCATAGTATCAGGTCTTGTCGACGGCCAGTCTCACTCGTTCTTAATTGACACAGGATCCGATGTATCGCTCATTAGACCTAGCGTTAGCGGGAATATTGTCAATGAATCTCAGGAGCGAAAGGCGGAACTGGAGACTCTCTCCAGATCGCAGGTACCCAGTATGTTGAGTTGTGGTTAAATGGTCAATGTTACCCATATTGGTTCTTTGTGTGCGCATCGGAGCTTCCTTTCGAGGGAATGCTTGGAACCAATTTTCTCCATTTTTATGCCAGAATCGACTTAAAAGAACAGACGTTATATCTCAAAGATACTATTGATTCATTTACTTGCATAATTGAGGAAGAGCAACGGAAACAAGCTGAGAGTCTGGCCAACTCTGAACTTGGATCTGGACATGTGAATAGTAGTCAATATAATGAAGTGAAAATGATGCAGAACACGATTCTGCCACCAAAATCTGAGACAGTGACAGATGTTGCTTTGCACACAGCAGGTTGAGACACCTACTCGAAATTGCTTCTTATAGAACAGGCATTGACGAATGTACTGGGCATCTACGTGGCAAGGGCAATATGTAACTTAATTCTTGCCAGTAAGAGCCTCTTAGAGAATGAGGTGTATTGTAGGAGAAGTATAACTAGAGATTCTATAGGGACACGTAATAGATTCAGTGAGAAGAATCGAGCCATGCTACGGCATGATGTCTCCTAACGTTTTTTTTTTTTTCCTATTGCTGTTCTAGCAATACAAGTTTTTTGCAAAGCCCATTTTATTTTCTTCTTCTTAATGATCTTCCTTGTTTCCAGTCGGAACACCACATTAGTGTTAATGTGTTAAAAGTTAATTTTCCTTTCTTATTTAACTGTGCACACCAAAAAGGGTAAATATGTGTAAAGGTTATTGGCATTTATAACCTTTATCACGGACGATAAAAAATATTGTTTTCATTTCACTCATAATATACCATATTATGTATTTATTTACCTGCTACTTCTCACTTTTGAGGGCAACACCTGTACCATATAACGAATACTGTCGTTATGCTCATTTTGGCATTTTGTTCAAATCACTCATTTTTACCGCTGTATTAAGTGTGCACACAGTATTTTATTGTCTTTTCTTGTTGTTACTCTACACTTTGTATTAATTCTGAAATAAATTGGATAACATAGTTCGTGTTCATCTGCCATAAACAGCCCAAAAAAAAAACTGTCAGTATCATAACACATTCATTTAACAATTCTATTTTGTATCTCTATGATTGTATCTGTTCGCCGCTAGGATAGGTGGCAGCACTAGTACCTTAATAACGTAAAATATTTTTATTAAAGTTTTGATTTTCCTGGTTGTAATGTGTTACGCTTATTGTAATTTATTTAATGTGAAGCCTATTTTTTTTTGTCGTTACATGTTAATTATGTTTAAATGCAATATGTAATTTTCTATTATATTTAACTCTGCGATATGGCTTTTCGATAATTATCGACTGGTCATGTCGCGAGTTTGGAACACGGTACAGTCACTGTTGTACGTGAAGGAATGTGCTGACACTGTCTTATACGACTTTTACTTGCACATGATGCAGTTGGTTTTGAAAATTTACTACCTAACTTTCAGCTTTTTTTATGGTGTGTCATACTTCAACGCCTAGGTGAGTGATTTGTACTTACCTTGTGGTAATTGTTTGTTGCATTATCGGTGCTCCTTTATTATGTTCCCCTTGTAAATTTGTTCAGTGCGGTTCCCCAGCTACACGACCTAGCCATTTTGGTGATGTGATCTCAGCCTCGTGCTTATCAAGTGATGGGACCATGGCCCATGCTACAATTTAAGCAACAGTAGTGTGTCGACTCCTCGGCCACCGCCTTTTCGTCCTTTTGGTCAGAAATTTCTTTTCTTTTCGCATGTTTTTTTTTTATTACTGCACGACACCCAGTGGTGTAGCGTAGTGGGGGCGGCAGGGGCGGGCCGCCCCGGGCAGCACTTTTAGGGGGCGGCAAAATTTCACAATAAATAATATCATCTTGAAAATATTTGAGCCATTTCATATTTTTCTCGCACCTACGATTTGGACCGATTGAAATGAGCGCGGAATTTTTCATTACTTATTCTGTGACAAAATCGGGGAATCCCCTTTCTTTAAATGAATGTATAATAATGACATCTTGCTCATTGTAGCAATTGGCAACACCGTCTGTACTGACTTGCAGGGATTCCCCGTATTTTATTTTGTGCTTGGATTGTTTATGACTAATATTCAGCGAGAATGACTTCTATCATATAAAGAATAGTGTTCAATATTGTATAATAACACCTGCAAATTAGGTTACAGTACGGGTAAGTCCCTTCAGGGAAGTCCATGAGTGATGCTTTGACAATCCAAATATAGTTTGATTGATGGATCGTCAGTTGTCCAATTCACATTAACTTAATTGTATCGTATATATGTATACGCTTTCCAAACTGTGATTTCAGTGATCATAAGTACGTCTTGTGATTGTTAAATTATTGAACTTTGTTGAAAAATTGTATTGTTCGTGTACGTATACATTCAACTATGTGAGTATTAAATATTTTATTTACGTTTTTTATTTATGTAATTGTATGTTTGACTATCTGCTATGTTGTTTAAGCTTTAATTTATTAAAATAAAAAAATCAGAACAAGTAAATTTCAGTAAAGTAAGTTATATTTTTTTAAATTTATTAGTAATTATTTTGAAATGTTCTACGATAGTTTCGTTTACGATTCCAACTTGTACTTTTATTATTTATTATATATAAGTGTCAATAATTATTTATTTTTTGTTTTAGCATCAAAAATGAAAAGAGTAAAAGAAAGTGGGGCATCTTACCGTAATAAAAGAAGAGCTAAGTTGGAAAATATTAGAAAAAATGAAGGGGCTTTACTTAAATATGTGAAAAGTCCTGTTCCTGAGACGTCAGATTCCACGTTGGGCTTAAATTCATCACAGACAACTGGGCCTTCAAACCCAGAACAAGCTAAAAAAATACAAGAACTTGACACTGTTGATCTGGTACCTGTTAGAAATGTTAACATTGTTCCTGAAGATCAAATTCCAACAACATCTACTCAATTAGAGTCTGCATCTGTATGTCTAGACATGGATTTCGATAGTTTAGAAACAGAGACTGATCCAGCATCGGCATTGTCTGCTATTCAATACCAAAACTTGGACGATATTGGAAAATGGCCTGAACACATCGATGAAAATATGCGATTGCATCTCATTCAGCAAGGCCAGGAAGTTGTTCAGCATATCAATACTAACTTCGCCGAAGCATCAACAGTAACACGTTCAGTAACATTCGTGCTCTTTAACATCAAAAGGAGAGACAAGACGGCTTACCCAGGAATGGTTTTACCGCACACTGACTAACTGCGAAAAAGTTTTACGTACTTGGATGGCTTATTCTCCTTCCAAAGCATCATTATTTTGCTTTTGCTATCGTTTATTTGAGAATGTAAACACACCGAATGGATCAAAGTTTTGCTCATCTGATGGATTTAATACTTGGTGGAAATTAAATCCTACGGTTTCAAGTCACGAATCAAGTGCACTACACAACCAAAATTATTGCAAATGGAAGGAGTTGGAGAGCAGACTTCAAAAAGGACAGACTATTGACAAGAAAGAGCAAAACTTAGTGGCAAAGGAAACAAAAAAATGGCAAGAAATTCTTATCAGAATATTTGATATTATAAAATTCCTTGCCAAACAAAATTTGTCTTTACGTGGCCATACAGAAAACGACACCAGTATTAATAGAGGAAACTTTTTAGAATTGGTGCATTTAATTGCAAAGTACGATCCTGTACTTCGTGAACATCTCGTAAGATCTAAAATGTGTGGCAAAATTTCAATCACGTATATGTCACCAGAAATCCAAAACGAGTTTATTGCAATTTTGGGAAATAAAGTTCGCCAACATATCATCGGACAAATAAAAAAGGCTAAGTATTATTCAATTATATTCGACAGCACTCCAGACATTTCTCACAAAGATCAAACAAGCCAGGTATTAAGATACGTAATGATTGAAATTCAGGAAGTACAAGTAGTGGAATCTTTTATAGATTTCATTGAAACAAAAGAAAAAACTGCTGAAGGAATTTCAAAGATGTTTTTGAGCAAGCTTGAAGCTGATGGCCTCGATATAAACAACTGTAGAGGCCAAGCATATGATAATGCTGCTGTTATGGCTGGAAGGCATTCAGGAGTTCAGCAAAGAATTAAAGAAATAAATCCCAAAGTTGAATTTGTACCCTGCTCAAATCATTCGTTAAACCTGGTTTGTTTACACACTGCCTCAGTTGAGGCGAGTTCAGTAATTTTTTTCGGCACATTAGAACGTTGCTATTCATTTTTTTTCCATGTCCACACATCATTGGGAAGTTCTGATAGCAGCTACAGGCAAAAGTTTAAAAAGGGTTCCAGACATGCGGTGGAGTGCAAGAGGCGATGCCGTAAAAATGACATGGCATCATTACAAAGACATTCTCGTCGCTTTGGAAAAACTGACAGAGACAGGTGAAAGCTTAAACACAAGAACAGATGCAGGAACTTTGCTAGTTACGATGCAGTCATTTTCCTTTCTTTGTTTCTTGGGCCTCTGGCAACCGGTGCTACATGAAGTGAATGATGCACAAAAATATTTACAAACAAAGGGACTTGACATAAGACTGTGCGCTCAGAAAGTAAATGCTTTGCAGATGGTACTAATAGAGAAACGAGAAGAATGGGCAGATGGCGCTGTAAGTTATGCAAAAAATGTGTGTGAAGAACTTGGCATTTCCATGGAACCTCAGAGGCGCATAACAAGAAAGAACATTTTTGATGACGGAACCAGAGATGCTAACTTGTCTTGTGAAAATGAGTTGAGACGGAAGCTGTTTTCTTCATTAGATAGAATCATTGTAGAAATTCGTGAGCGTTTTCAGCAGCTACAGAATTTGGCGGATAAGTTTGCTTATCTAACGCCGGCTATATTACTAGATTCGGACGACACTAAACGTAATCTAGACTACGCATCTGCCGAAATTGACGAGCAGGACTTCAAGCTGGAACGACTTCGACTGCTGCCACAGGCAACAAAAATAAATTAATTAATGCGGACTCACTTGAATTATTAAAATTTATTGTGAAATCCAAGCTGGAAGATACTCTGCCCAATATTATAATAATGCTCCGAATATTCTTCACAATTGCCATAAGCAATGCCAGCTGTGAGAGAAGTTTTTCAAAATTGAAATTGATCAAAAATTATTTAAGATCAACAATGAGTACTTTAAGGCTAACCAATCTGGCTATCTTGTTTATTGAGCAAGCGGTGTGTGATGCTATAGACATTGATAGTGCAATAAAAAACTTTGCTCTTAAAAAAAGTAGACGAATAAAGTTTTAGTTAAAGACAGAAGTTTTGTTTATAATTCTAACAAGAATATTATTTTTCAATAAAAATATAAATATTAACAGTATCGTTCTAGTTCTAATTGGAAGTCGATTTGCGTTTTATATTCAATTCGCTAATAACTTAAGCTTGTCGATCGTCAAAGTATAATCATAAGTGTTCTATACCTGTTATACCAATGTAAGTGGCATACTTGTAAGAATTTATGTAATAAATGTGATTATTATATTGTAAAACACATATATATATGACTTTTTATTTGTAACCTGTACAATACACAATAATGATGACTGTTCTTGCCGAAAAGTTCTTTAGAATTACTGTATATTATAGTCTTTTACATTGAAATACCTAAATAAGAGGGCGGCAAAATTTTCTTCCGCCCCGGGCGGCTGACACCCACGCTACATCACTGATGACACCATAACAGTGGCTGCCTTCAACATGCTGCACAATGTTTTATACTGGAATCAAATATCCTTGAAAATAACATGTTAAAATTGTAATACCTACTACCCTTTTTTTTGGCAAGTGCACATTCATGTTTCACCTTATTTGAGGAGAGCTCACGTATGGTGTTGTTTTTTGATGGGTATTAAAAGAAATCCACGATAGTGTACCTGAATGGAGAACAAGGTAAGAGAGTGGAATTAGATGTTAAATAATTATTTTGGGCTGGGCTTCCTTTCTCCGTGGTTATTTATTTCTACAATGAAGGATTGGATGTGGGAGTGGAGATACTTTGTTTCACATCGTCCTCTGGGGCACCTTGGTGCTTATGTTGGGGGCCAACAGCTGGAGTTTTCCTTTTGTTGGAAAGCACTGGGCTGTTTTTCTTGTCCCCTGATGTGGAGTGCCAAGGGGTGAACGACCGTCAAGGTACCTGTGTAGTTGAAAATAAGGCACTTATGAGGGTGAGTGACCAGTGTGTTATCTCCTTTGTTTCAGGTCAAAGGGAGGCGTCCCAGTGTTTCGTTCATCGCGATCACGTCACAGGGCGCAAGAAGACATGGAGTCCTAGTTGCGCAGAAGATGCAGGAGCGACATGTGAAGAGGACTACTGACAGGGTAGATCAAGAGTTATTTGAGGGTTCAAGGAAACCTCACACAGCGTTAGTAAAATCAGTAAGGGCAGTGACAAAAATCATGAGCATTACTAATGAAATGCTCGTCGTGCCAAAGGGTACGGTAATAGGATTTGCCACACTTGTCAACGACGTTGCTGGAGTAGTATGCGTAAATAGCGTACCCGGAGTATCCGAGAGAAGTTGTGTAAGTCTTGGATCAGAACAAAGAGATTTAGTGTCGCCACAAATAGAACCACAGGAGAAAATCCTCACAGATGTCCCTAGAAATAAAGATAAAAAGTGTTCGCTTCCAGGCTGTTCTAGTTTTTGAGGTTAGGTGGAAACAAAGACAGGAGACGTAATGGTCCATGAATTTCATTTTCGTATCAAATTTAAGTTTGTTGAATTCAGGAAACGTAGAGTGGTGATTTTATTGAATGATTCTGCAAATAAATTATTTAATGCTAGTGACGAACAAACGTGATTTTAGTAATGTAAACTTGCAAGAATTAGAATAGAAAAACATGCGTTCAAGAGGTGCACATTTTACAAACAGCAAGTTTCCTTGTTTTGTAAATAAAGTATTTGTAAACCTTTATTATAATAATAGAAATGCACGTGGCCTTAAAATGCTGCACTTTCAAAACTTTAGTAAGTATGTGAATAAAATTTGTCTATATAGTAAATTTGAGTGTAAGGTTAACTGTGTGTGTGTATTGCTGCATCTTAACGAATACGAACAGCGACGTATATATCACGTTTTGTTTTTTCATTGAAGTTAAAATTTTTGAAATTACAATAATTTCAATGTTATTTCAAAACGAGTAATATTTTCCACTGTTCCATCAAAACAATATGCAACTCAAAAAAGCAACACACCCGCAAGAACCTCAAAACAGTGAAGTCTCACAAAAGACGTTTCAAACTAAAGTCCCTACTCCCTCACTGTTTCCTTCACGCCCGTGAAACTTGGATAGGCAAACAGATTCCTCAATCAGCTTTTTTGCGAGATCAAGAGATCGCAGCACAAACACTACTACGCCGTGGTATTGTCGTTTAGTTATAAAGTGAGTATTTTTTTTAGCTATGATTTTTAAAATAATGTATTTTTATTTTAATTAGTCGAAAGTAAATGCATTTAACGGTTTTAATTCTGTTACTGTAATGTTACTAAATTTGATTTGAGTAGTACGCATGTCATACATAGTTTGTTCAATGACTGCTTCAAGTATGGCAATTTTGGCTGTTTGTTGTAGTTATTTGGTTGTTATCATTACTTTAATTCTTATTTTTTGACAGGTTACGAAAGTGCCATTATAGTGTAATGTCAAGGAGCACACGACGTCGTCTTATGCCGACGTGTGGAAATAACGATTGTATAAATCCTGGTGCAGGAAGGTAAGTACGTATACATGCTTTTCTGCATGTTTTATTGCGTAAAGTCATGTACCTAATTTGAAGTGGTAATGTAAATAGATCTCTGTGTTTTGCTTGTGTAGCTAGGCCCATCAAAGAATATATTTGAACTGTATACCTAAGCTAATGTTGCTGTTTGTGATGGCCATTTTTTGTAACCTAATTGTATGCATAATGGATAATGTACTTAATATACAGTATTTCAAATTTAATATTGGTTTAATCTAATATTATGTTCTCTGCTTTAGCATTCGGCTAAGTTTGGCTAAGTGATATTGTGAACTTAATGCTTCACTGCATCTTTGTTGTAAATCGGGGAAACAAAACTTATTTTCAATTGAGTTTTTTAATAACTTACGTCAAGTATCAGGAGGCACAAATTTATTTTTTAGGTATTTTAGTGCTTTATTGGCATAAAAAAAACATTTAAAAAGTAGCACATGACTAACATTAAAACAGTATACACATTTCACAAATAAAGTTGAGATAGCTAAAACAAAACATGACAAGATTGTCTACATAGTTATAATAAAAATTATAACAACAAATTATTAAAATTCATATTTAAAACCACAATTTCCATCCTAGATGGCCAATATATTGAGTTCACTTCTAGAGAATAGAGCGGCTTATTTAACTTTTTTTTTTGGTGAGTTTTACGAAATAATTTAGCATTCATTTGCCTTACTTCTTGAGATAGCAAATTGTACATTTTTAAAGCTAATAAAGGATATGTCTTTCCAGTTCTACCAAATCTAGATCTGGGAATATTTAGTTCGTTGATCTGTCGAGTATTGTGCTCATGGATCACCTCTATACGAAAAGAATTTTTAATATGTTAGGACACTTAGTTTCATTGGGTTACCCTAGCTAGGTTTTTTAAGTACCTTTTTTTTTTTTTTTTTGCAAATACGCATTTTTTGTAGGCCATGTAATCTAGCCTAAAGATAGAATCTCCTTTTTAAGTCCAAAAAAATTTATAAAATAGTGTTTCAAATTTTTATTTTATTTATAAGCATTTTGACCCTTCAATTAAACTGTTGCTTATAATGCTCTCCAAACGTGGATTTCATAGGATGTTTTGGTAACACTGTGCCTATACGATTATGTTTCATGATAATGAGTGATCATTGTGCACTGGGTTTGAGATAATGCAGTAACTGTACAATGTTTCGAATTTCATCCATTTATGTGTAAAATTACAGTAAAATATTAAAATACTCCTAATAGACTATACTGGGTAATTGGTTGTCCTTTGAAACTACACAAAGTTATATTATGCTGTCATAGTTTAAATATTTTTTGATTATCGGGCATATTGGCAATTAAAACAGTTACTTTAATTGAAGTGACAGTACAGGAAAAATAGTACTCGCTGCACACTTACACGGTTGAACACCTTAGTGACATTGTAGATAAGTGCACTATGCCAGTGTGCACTTAGTGCAACACAGTGGAGTAATTGGAGTAAACCTACATGATTAGTTTCACTAGCCACAGCATTCTTAATGCAATTTCATCTCTAAGGTTATATTGTTTATGTACTTACTAGATGACTTTTTTTTTTACAATTAGGGTGAATGTATGTCAGTAATTTTCTAGAATAGGGGCTTTTTTGAAAATGGGGAAAACATAATGCCTGGATATGTTAGATATGATTATTATATGATATATCATACTTAATAGGAATTTTAGTAGAGCTTCAAGAAGTTTGCTGTAAAAAAAAAATGAAATGTGATAGGGCCAATGCCAATTGAAAATCGCAGTGTTCATGTAGTGAAACACGTATACGTTATGTCTAATATATTAGTATCAGGTCGCTAAGTTGTATTACATGTAAGAATATTGTTTTAAATAAACCTTTATCACAATATTACCTATACAAACTTACCCACATGTTACTGTGATAGGTCTAATGTATGATATTCAAGCATAGCCCCCCTCGCACTTAAAAATACTGTACTACATGTTTGGCAAGTCTTTACGTTGAGCAGCGAGCACACTGTTGACAACTAGACTATGGTATGTTAGGAGTGTAGCACGGGAAGATAGGACGGCAAATACGCTCCGTGCACATGCATAATAGACTAGGAGGCTAATGAACATAACACATGTTATTCTGCCGTAACTCATGGATCCTCGTCAATGTGTATAAACCCATGTTTCGTCTGTATACACTACAGGTTTGTTAGATCCATTTACATTTTGCTGCAGGGCACATAGACAGGCTGCATGCTGTGCGACAATATCACTTTGCTCCGTTAACATGTCCAACATGTTTAAATTTGTTAAATTTAAATCCCCTGGATTAAATAATTCTCCAAAATGCATCCTTCTTCCCGGAAAACGGTATCTTTTCTTTCACAGCATTAAGGAGTTTACGCACTTCATAATATTCCAAGAACGTTTGGTGCACGACACTTTTATCAAATTCGTCAAGTTCTGTCTTATTTTGCAATGGACGTTTACCTGGGATGGAAATGGCAGTCCCGTCATTGTCGGCTATCTCACACTATCTGGCTATGTTACGCACTGTCTTTTCACTTACACCTAGGCCTACTGCTTTGACAGCCCTTTCTACTGCTTTGTCTAATAGGTTGATGAGATCTTGTTTCTTTTCTTCTTTACAAAATTGTAAATAATCTTTATACTTTGTGACCGCTTCACTTCCCACGATTTCTTTCAAGGAGTCTCAATTCTGTACGTAGGCCCCGATTACTTGTCAAATCACATTTTGTTCTGTTACGCAACTATCTCATAACAACACATTTACTTTAACATATGAAATAACTGCAGCGATCAATGCTCACTGCAATCGTTTTAGACCCACACAACACTCCGGTACAAGCGCGGCTCACAGGTACCTTTGCATGGTGGTGCAGACTGTACACTGCTGTCTACACAACACAATTGCATCACACCAACACTGTAGTTTCCCCGACTGCCACCGGTAATTACTTATCAGACAGGTAGTACAAGCGTAGCCAAATATTAAGCACCGAGCCAGAGTCCCAGCGCTAGCAGGGGAGTAAATCCCCAAAACAGTGATACAGGGCATGCCAGTTGTTTTTTTGTAGGTGGTGACAGGAAACATCACGCATCAGTGAAGCTTGGAGTTTCCCCAGAAGTGAATTTCAAGTGCAGCCCATTTGCACTGAAAATTAATGTGTGTGTTTTGCAATTTAACATGTTGTTGTGTTGTGTGATATAATTGTAGTATGAAAATGTTTTATTGTAAACAGATGTAACCAAACAGTACCTGAATTGGCAATATTTCCAATACAAATTACAAATATAATATTGGGGAATGCTGTGAACTGGAAGGAAATTGCAGGGTACAATATCATTATGAAAACTTACATATTTTTTATTTGTTTACCCTGCAATTTCCATGACCTTCATAACCCTCCTCGTTATCGTATTTGTAGCATTATTGGTAATGTTGTCAATTTAGGTATTGTTGGTTAGATCTTTTTGCAATTTAATGTATTTTTGTGAATAAATATTACAATCGTATGCATATTTTTCACTTATTTCACCCCACATTTTCCCTGATCTTTATAGCCCTCCCAACTATCGTTTTTGGGGTTTCTAGTGATCATATCTTGATGCCTGTAATATATTTGCGTTCTGTGTAATTAGTAGAGTGGAATTATACCACTTTCCTAGATTTTTTCAATAAAGCCTTTATTCTAGAATTTTACCTGTATGTCTCACCATGTAGTTTATTAAGCATGCCAAAGATAATTTCATTTGTCTTTTACAGACGGTTGGAATAGATTGGGACATTGCAAAAATTCTCGCCTGGTATTGTACCCCTGACTAACATTGAAGAAGCACAGATCCATGCCAACAAATGTGTGCATGGTAATAATTTCTTGCCTTCGGATTTCACCACCAGGGAGAAGAAAAAATCGAATTATCATGCAGTACCATCAGTTGTGTTGAATAGTAATTCTTGTTGTAGTATTGAGTTTAAATAAAATAAATATCATTTCAAAAATTATTATTTTCATTGTTAATATCCTTTGTACAATTTCCTCTCCAGAAATATGTATTTTCCCATTTTTTTTTTATTATGTTTCTTTCCCTCAGCTGAACTAACAGCTTTCTGATGGAATAAACCTTTTGTAACAGTTTACAGTTCAATTTTTTTTTCTTTTTGTTTAGTAAGCTTAAAAAAAATTGCATCCAATCATTCACTATATTTTGTTGACCCTTCATGAGGTTGTATTAAATATATCAATAAAGCCATTATTCTAGAATTTTACCTGTATGTCTCACCATGTAGTTTATTAAGCATGCCAAAGATAATTTCATTTGTCTTTTACAGACAGTTGGAATAGATTGGGCCATTGCAAAAATTCTTGCCTGGTATTGTACCCCTGACTAACATTGAAGAAGCACAGATCCATGCCAACAAATGTGTGCATGGTAATAATTTCTTGCCTTCGGATTTCACCACCAGGGAGAAGAAAAAATCGAATTATCATGCACTACCATTAGTTGTGTTGAATAGTAATTCTTGTTGTACCTTTTTATCATGTTGTAGTATTGAGTTTAAATAAAATAAATATCATTTCAAAAATTATAATTTTCATTGTTAATATCCTTTGTACAATTTCCTCTCCAGAAATATGTATTTTCCCATCTTTTTTTTATTATGTTTCTTTCCCTCAGCTGAACTAACAGCTTTCTGATGGAATAAACCTTTTGTAACAGTTTACAGTTCAATTTTTTTTTTCTTTTTGTTTAGTAAGCTTAAAAAAAATTGCATCCAATCATTCAATATATTTTGTTGACCTTTCATGAGGTTGTATTAAATGTACTTGCATTTGGATTACTGAATATTTTCCACAAGATAAATTGTTAACAAATATGATGAAACATGCACTTTGGCTTCTTCATTTATTAAGGATGTTTTTGTTCTGCGGTTAAGTCGAACTACAAATACAGGGGTATTTGGAGTATGATACATAATTATTGTTTCTTTACGTATTGAATGATACAGTTATATATTAAATCATACAGTTACAGTATCCATATAGGTAACCTACATCCAGGAAATGTTTTAAATGTTGTGCTTATTGGATTCTCCTGACAGTGCTTTTTACGGAGATTTCCAGACAGTTTTCTGCCTCTCATGTTGTCATACTCTCAGGCAGTTATGTGCACTACTACAATTACTCAGGATCCAGATTTTCTTTGAATCCAAAATGCATAGTTTTTCAGCAAATATAACTGCCTTTATTTCATTAGTAAATTGAAACTTGTGTCAAGAGTATATGTACGTACCAAACTTAACTCAGTTCAAACATTGGTGGAAAGAGGTCAGTTACACATTGTCATAATTTAATTGAAGTGGTGAATGTATTTTTGATGCCTACATTTTACTAAAAGATATTTGAATGTGTTGACCTGGCCGCCACAGGCTAGTAGTCGCTGTGATTGTCAAACATGGTACTTAATGTCATTTAGCAGTTTTCCCAGAATGAAACAAATAAGTAGGTATGTGTATTTATAACATGCTATGGGTGAATATTGTTTTAGTTTTGGGAATAAGGTTTTTATTTATTTGCAGATAGAAGAGAATATTGCGTTATTTTTTTAAAATCAGTATACATGCATTGTTAATACTGCAGTGCTAATAAATTACGTGTTTGAGCTATTGCAGGTAATGTGATGTGCTATTTGACTGCCTTCATTGTAAAATTGCGAGGACAAACTTACAAAATTTACAATTATGATTTGCTAGTATTGTTTTATCCCATAACAATTGCACATATAAACTTTTTTCTGTAAATGCCATTCCAGGTTACAAAATTACAAGTTCTCAAGTGAATGAAAATGGAATACTTGTGGTCAATTTTTCCACGGATCCATAAAATATCTCAAAAAAAAAAAAAAAATTGTTTATGAGAGTGATATTAAAGGGTAGGGAGAGTAACAATTTTTTACAATGTTACTATTCCTCACTAAATCATTCTTTCGTAGTTCACATACATCTTAGATTATAGCCCTATTTTTTGATGTTTCATTGCGTTATGTAAATGGGATTCGTTCAAGCACCATGCAAGTGTGATAATTTTTTTCTCAAATGATTGTAGTTTCTGAAATAGAAGACCAAAAATCCAAATGTTTGTAGGTAGTGACTTCAGTTTCTATACCCATAATTATTTATTCCCGTTAAATATAACTCTAAATTAATATGTTGTGAGCATAGCAAAAATTTCATTAAATACTAATCTTCGAAAGATAATTAGGAGCATGCATATTAAAGTCACTAAATACTAACAAATATGATTTTTGGTATTATACTGTATTTTGAATACTATCATCATTTCAGATAAAAGTAGGTACCACATTTATGAGGTGCTTTAATAAGTCATTTTTGCGTAACAATTTGAAATGTCGAGAAAAATGGTGAAATAGTTTTCAGAACCTAGTATATTCAAATAACCTGCCACATTTGAAAAGCCCGCCAGTAGTGGTATGACGACGCAGTTTTTAATATGGATGCTTGAATGCGCTAGTTACCAACAGATCCAAAAACTTTTTTGTGAAATCAAAAGATGGCAGCACAATCGAGGCTTCAAAGCGGGAACACGAAAATCACATTGAGATACCAGTCTTTATCTTGTATCGTCATTGGTTTCCTTCTTTCTATCAAAATATATTAAACAGAACCCCAACAAATTACAAAAATAAAACAGGTTGGAATGCCAACCTAGCTATAACATCCTACATTAATTACTGGATGAAAGTTAGCTGACGGACTTTCAGTGTCTGCCATGACAGGGAACACAAGGGAAGAGGAAAATGCAAGTGTGCATTGGACTCACATTTGTTTACAAACATCTTTTTCTGCAGTGAAAAACTAACTATGGTGGAAGGATATATTGTGGCCGTGCTACTTTTCTAGAACTGTCAAAATTTACCCTTAAATTAATGTTTTCTTCTTAAATTAATGAATTGTGCTACTGCTGTTTCATAATTACTTTTCTATTTCTTATTCAGACACTGAACATGTGCATTAATGTTCTATCAAAAAATTCTAATTTACCAAGTTTATTAAATTTTCTGACACAGAAATTTGGTTGATTTTTTTTATACAAATGCAAAGAAATTCATTATTAATTTTATTTTTAAAACAAGTTATAGAAATTTAACATTGCTTTCACTTTAAACACCAAAATTGACACTGATTTCATTTTTAAAAACTGAAATTTAACACCACTTTCATGTTTAAACACAGAAATTTAACACCAATTTTCACTATTTTTTGCACCGAAATCAGGCATTCTATTTTACCATTTTCTGGGATCCCTACTTATGGGTGAGCAGGCGTTGGGTTTGTTCATTGATGCAAACACAGCTTCCAGTAACTTTCCCAATCCAAAAAGTAGGAAAAGTAGCACCTTTTTTTATTATTAAAAAGTAGGCAAAAGTAAGAGTTAAACTTTTTCACATAATTTGCCAAACGTAGACTATATCTTCCTATCCAGCAATATCATAATACGTGTAGCATTATTTTACAGCAAATGAAGATCAGAGTTAAACATTTTTAGGGAAATATTGTTATCATTTTCCTTAAATATCCTCAAATAAATGGTTGGTTAAGCTGAACACAACTTCTGAACCAATTATGATCACAACCAGTAACATCGTCGGAAACTTCATAGCCACTAGTTCTAGTTCTAATCTACATAATAGAAAGTTAAAAAAACACGGTTTACAAATCTGAAATAATAACTGAGATACACAAAGTTTTGAAATTCCCAAACCCAGAACAACAAAAAAAATAAGACACTCGACAGTCCTAATCTATTGTAGGTCCTGCCAAAGAAGTTGAGTTCACCCTGGATGGGTTAGGGCCTTTATTTGTAATAATAACACCACCATTTGAGTCTTTTATCTTCACCCAATCTTCCGAAAAGGCAGTTTTGTGAATAAAACTTTTTTTCACAGTGCATTTAAATCAGTAACAATAACATACATTCAAGAACTAAATAGAGGACAACTTGAGCATATTAATACAGAAATAATTTTTAATGTATTAAGCCCAAGTAAACTTAATTTTATTTTAACAAAACAGAACTTAATCCCTCATCATAAGGTACAGAAGTATCTCAAAATATTTTCTGCACAATCATTGCTGCCAACTTTCCTAATAGTGGTGCTTGAACAGCCTGGGACTGGAGCACCAAGAAAAATGCCCCTCAGTTGATAGATTCCAAACTCTAGATGTCAAAACTTTTACTGTCCACCCAAGGAAAGGGACACACACTCCACGCCCGAGGACTTGTACTGTTCACCGGCAGAACCGCAGAGACTATGGATCAAGATAATCCAAGTACCTATGTGCACCACTGGATGGCACCACTAGTATGTACTGTTCACCGGCAGAACCGCAGAGACTATGGATCAAGATAATCCAAGTACCTATGCGCATCACTGGATGGCACCACTAGTATGTACTGTTCACCGGCAGAACCGCAGAGACTATGGATCAAGATAATCCAAGTACCTATGCGCACCACTGGATGGCACCACTAGTATGTACTGTTCACCGGCAGAACCGCAGAGACTATGGATCAAGATAATCCAAGTACCTATGCGCATCACTGGATGGCACCACTAGTATGTTCTGTTCACCGGCAGAACCGCAGAGACTATGGATCAAGATAATCCAAGTACCTATGCACACCACTGGATGGCACCACTAGTATGTACTGTTCACCGGCAGAACTGCAGAGACTATGGATCAAGATAATCCAAGTACCTATGCGCATCACTGGATGGCACCACTAGTATGTACTGTTCACCGGCAGAACCACAGAGACTACGGATCAAGATAATCCAAGTACCTATGCGCACCACTGGATGGCACCACCAGTATGTACTGTTCACCGGCAGAACTGCAGAGACTATGGATCAAGATAATCCAAGTACCTATGCGCACCACTGGATGGCACCACTAGTATGTACTGTTCACCGGCAGAACTGCAGAGACTATGGATCAAGATAATCCAAGTACCCATGCGCACCACTGGATGGCACCACTAGTATGTACTGTTCACCGGCAGAACCGCAGAGACTATGGATCAAGATAATCCAAGTACCTATGCGCACCACTGGATGACACCACTAGTATGATCGCAGACATGCATGCCCTGATCCAGAGCTGGCTGGCGTGCATGGATATAAGCACCTAACTTACTTTCATACTGGTTATAATCTTAGAAAACACTTACTTCTATTGTCTGCACTTCACCTTTCGCCAATATGTAGCAAATCTTGAAAAATTATACTTCTACCACCATCATATGGTGGTAAAAAGAATGATAAGTAGGACAAATTTAGCAAAATGTAGGGCCATTCCTACTTTCCTACTAAAAAGTAGGACAACTTGAAGGCCTGTGCAAAGCTAACGAAATTTCAGTATTCACTCATTTGGAAGCAGGCCAAGGTGCAGTCTGCAGACATCTTCCCTTGCAAATAACGACAACTTCAATTGACAGCAGCAGTAGGAGACCTGATGAAGTTGAGGTCCGGCACAATCCCAGGCACTCCTCAACGAGGAACTGCCGACCAGTGAAGATTATGTTCCATTAAGAAACAAGTGACTTAACGCGACAGGAAGTAGAAAAAGTGAGGACTCAAATTGATCAGCTTGTTCCTACAAAGTTGCAGATTGATTGAGTAGAATTGGTGATAGATCATAAGCTGGTATTAACCATGATAGACGAAAAAGTATGTGGTGCTAACACAGATTTCCTCCCAATTTGCTGCTTATATAAGGCAAAACCAAGTGAAATGAACAACCCCGACAAGCATTAGAACGGGTGCTTGATTTACCAACATTATCTTACGGACTGTCTAGTTTACATGCCTGGATCAAATTCTTTGAGTGTCTTTTGCACATATCCTACAGGCTAGTGTTTTAATCTTGGAAAATAATGAAAACCTAACAAGGCAGCATTCATCACACGAAAGAAACAGTCAAGAGCAGTTAGTTTAGAGAAAAGATGGGACTTCTGATGAATGTTCCACAACTAGGTTCTGGAACAACCAATAATGAAAACACAGCTCAAAGGTTCTTCTGTAGCAGCCTCCATCACTACAATCAATGTAGAACTTATTCGACGCTTTGCAACTATTTTAAGGGCAATTTCCTCTGGCTTTGAAATAAATGTCGAAAACTTCCACGACTATGCTATGGAACCCACAAACTTGTATGTTAAATACTAACTGGTACTACATGCCTCCAAGCATGCATCAAGAACTAATTCATTGCGGAGATGTCATAAAGCATGCCATTGTTCCTATTGGACTATTCAGTGAAGAAGTGTTAGAAACACACAACTAAGTTTGTAGGCGCTACAGAGAAAGACGCACACGGAAGATCTGTAGATTGAATGTCATGGAGGACGAAAAATTCCGCTCCAAGTTACAGAATTGCTTCGCGATCCATTGGTGTGTGGAAGAGGTAAAAACTACGAAGAAGAAGAAGAAAATTAAGATGCCATATGTGAATAATAATATATTTTGTGATGGGGTGGCATCTTGTGGTATAACTGGTTGTAGGAACAATATTGCAAACACAACTTTCACGAGTTATCAATTAGGGTACGGTGGGATAAAGCTGGGAAATGCACAACTTTAGGCAAAAAAAAAAGGGACAGACTGCAAAACAATTTTTTTTTTTGTAAACTACTGGTTACAATTTTTAAAATGCAGTTTTGATTCTTGTAATTACATTCTACACAATGTTCTGTTAATATTACAACCTGCCTTATTCATTTTTTTTTGTTTGTTTGTTTGTTTGTTTTTAAGTACCCTTCCAAACTGACTAAAAAATTTTACTTTATTGTCCGATAACTTTTGTATTCCTGAAGTTAATTATATTGCTATGCTCAAATTTTTGCTATCTGTGTGTTACGGGTACTTTAAGGAATGAATACCTATATAGACATTGCCCTGGGTGCTTTCTTATGTTTATAAGTGTAATGTTAAAGTTAGGGGGCAATACTGGGACACTAGTTGGGGTAATACGAGGACATCTGTGGGACAATTGTTGGAGAAAGTCAGAGCGTTGAATAATGAATGTATGGTGTGTTGCTTATTTATTTATTTAGCTTCCACTTTTACTCAACAAATGTGATGGGAATTGTCATTAAGATAGACATGAATATATATGATACAAAAATTACATAGAAAAGTCTCAAAAAACATTACAATATAATTAGTAAAATATAAACATAGTAACCTACAATAACTTATTGATTTTACAATGCACAATACTAAAAACATTATACAGCTGCAAATTTTTATAGCACATTATGTTCGCTAAAAATATTCGTCTATACTATGCATATTCATTTTCTAAGAAATTTCTTAAAAACAGACAACTTGTTGTCCTTCTAAGGCTGTTTCAGTGTTGTTGGTAGTTTATTAATAAATGTTACCGTGGAAAGGAATGGGCTTTGTTCAAATTTCTTTGTTCGGTGCGCTATAATATGAATGTCTTTCTTATGTCTTGTGTTGTAAATATGTATATCCTTTGTTTAAGAAAGAATTTAAGTTAGTTAATCTAAAAATAATAATGTTGTAAATGTATATATAATAGGAAGTGGGAGAATGTTTAGCTTTTTGAAGTAAGGTTTGCAAGAAGTGCGTAATTTTTTTTTTTGAGCTTTGAAGACCTTTTTCCAATCTTGACACACACCCCAAACTATTATGCCATATTCCAATATAGAGTGGACATTGGCAAAGTATAGTGATCTGATGGTTTCCAGAGAACATGTTTTCTTAATGGAGTAAAATGCAAAGCAATAAGAACATAATCTGTTGCATAGAGTTGCAATATGTGCTTTAAATTTAAAGTTACAGTCAATTGAAAGACCAAGTAGTTTAGTATCTTTTACAGTGGGTAGGACTTCCTCATTATGTTGTATCGGAATTTCAATAGAATTGATGTTGGAGGACGATATTTTGAGAGAGAAATACATAAGTGAAGATTTTGCTATATTAAAAGTCAATTTATTATTTCTAAACCATGCTACCATTTCCTGTAAAGTGATTCTGGTGTTAGCAAAGAGCTCTTCACAGTTTCTCTCACTTATGATTATAGATGTGTCATCAGCAAACATAACTGCATTACTATTTTTTAGACAAGTTGGAAAATCATTAACAAATATTAAAAACAACACTGGTCCTAAAATAGAGCCTTGAGGTACATCTATTTTTACATCGGAGGTATTGGATCTGTATTCGGTAAAATGAATTTTGTTGTTACACTGAGGAAGGCAAACTTGCAGAGTTCTATTAGAAAGGTAAAATTTGAACATTTGAAGTGAAGAGTCTTTAATACCATAACCTATCATTTTCTGAAGAAGTAATTTATGATTGACACAATCAAAGGCCTTGGATAGATCAGCAAAAATTCCTGCTACAAGGTATTTGTTGTCTAATTCTTCTAGGGCCTTGTTTACCAAGTGATAGAGGGCTTGCTTTGTAGATTTCTTTTGCTGAAAGCTAAACTGATTATTTGAGATAATGTTATTTGTTTTAATATACTGACAACTGATTATATATTATTTTTTCCAAAATTTTGTAAAATGCAGTTAAGATAGAAATTGGCCTGTAATTGCCTACATCACTTTCACTGCCTTTTTAATGAAGGGGAATGACTTTAGCTGTTTTTGGGCGATCAGGAAAAATACCACTATTTTGGCATTTGTTGAATATAATAGTGAGAGGGTTTAATGTATTTTTCAAGTAAATTGATACTTTTGTACTTGACCACGCGGTCACAGTAATGTTTGATTTCACCGCCATCAGGCATGTTACAAGCCTGTAACAACGCTAATCGTAAAGAGAATCACTTGCTCAACACAAATATTTTATTTGAATTTAGTTTGCAGTTTCCACGCAGAAATATTCACCTGCACCATGTGGTCCGCTACGAACTTCATCCAGCGACATCCGCGCCACCTAAACTTGTTTTCACACATGTGTTTATTGTGAATATTCATCTTGTGTCCCATCTTATTTCATGTATCATTCAAGGGTCTGTGTAATTAGTGTACGGTGCATTATTCCCGTCCTAGCCGGCTGTGTATAGGCCGTCACCACACTACCCACATGCTGGAGGGTGAGCCCCAACAAGTTTGCGTTAGTGATGCAGAGTAATCACGCGGGTTAATGTGTATTAAGGGTTTTCATTTGTAATTCACAGTGTCCTGTCTTCAGGGAAAAACCATCAGTCCACCCTAGTGGCTGTCGGCCCTCTTCCCTTGTGAAGACTGTGCTTTCACACACCTCTGTGAGATCATCCATTTAGGCGTGCGGTAGGTAAAATTACGGGTTGGGGAGCACCCAAGTGGAATTAGCTAGTCATGACCGAGATAATCATTTAATTTCATTGGCACGTGATGTGTACAAACAATATCAATAAAAACAAGTCTACAGTGAACTCGATTTTTTATTCAGTAGTGACAGTGTCCTAGCCATATATGTTTATCAATTGTTTATTTCAGTGATTTTTATTAAAAGTTTAGTATTGCCAACATGTTTGTAAGTACGCACGGGTGAGACGGACACACAGAACCCACAACATCCCTGAGAACCCTGAATCTCAATAGTGCGGTAATTGGGAAGCACCACTGGCGCCCAAATTACTAGTAAGTATTTGTGTCATTGTTCGTCTCGTGTCTCACCTGACTGCGTCAACTTTTTTGTTGTACAAACTGCACACATTGTGGTGCATAACTTTGAAAAAATTTTAGAACAGGAGAGACTAGGTACATCTTGTCTATTGCCTACAATAGGTTTCTTATTTATTAAGCTAACTTTTGAATTTGAGGGTTGCCAATCCAGTTTGCAACTCTGTGAAGTAATAATGGTACAATTTGCAAAATTTACTAGTTTCCCTGCATTTCAATAGCAATTGCATTTGTATTATACTTAAGACTACTGACAATGTTTTTAATTTTTCTGCAATTGTCTTTTTTCCCAGGCCATTGAGATGCATGCTATGCTATGTATGACAACCTCTGCCCAGTTCACTACTCTTTATAAGGGAAACATTCTGAAAGTGACTACAGAACTTGTTTCAGGTTATGACTTCACTGAAGACAATTGTGTTGTGTTAATTGCGTTAAGTGTTTGAATGAACATATAGAATCTTGATATGTGCAAAAAATGGTTCGTAATTATATAAAGAAAGGAGTTCCATACTAAAAGGAAACAATCAAAAAAGCAATACGTGAAGTTGTTGAACAGAAACTTAGCATACGCACTGTTGCCCAAAAATTTAACATTCCAAAATCTGTGCTGGGGATAAAAGTTTTAGATTTATCACCTCAAGTTGAAAGAAGAGGACAGAAGGCTGCTCTTAGTGCACAGAATGAAAAAGAGCTGGCACACCATCTAACAACACTAACAAATTAGGGATTCCCACTCTTAAAAACCTGATGTAAAATGTGCTTGTTGAACAGCACAATTTATAAACACCTTTCAGAGGAAATCTGTGATTGGTTTAGTAATATCAGCAAACGTAATAACTTGTCATTGCGGAAACTAGAAGCACTTGAAAGACAGCACCACAAATCAGATCCATTCCTTGTATATGGATTTTATGACCTTGTAGAGAAAGCAATTGAAGAGCTCGGCTTAAAGGATAAACCTAGCCATATTTGGAACACGGATTAGTCGGGCTTCTCCCAAAAATGTTAAGGGAGTAACACTGAAAGGCCAAAAGGTGCACAGGACCATTAAAGGTTCAGGCAAGGACAATACTAGAGTAATGGTATGCTGTTCTGCTGCTGAAGCTGTACGTCCACACATGATTATTTATAAAACTGAACATTTATGTACCAAATGGAAGGGCGAACGTGATATTCCAGGTACAATGTATACAGTATCTCAACGTGGGTTTATAACCAGACATTTCTTCAAAAATACTTTGAACATTTTTGTTTAACAGTAAAAGAGTTTAATTTTTGGTGGGCATGCCACACATCTCGACCCAGGAGCTATTGAGAAAGGGATAAAGGAAAGCATTTGCATAATCAAACTACCATCTCACACAACAGATGTACTCCAACCTCTAGACAAGTGCGGATTTTGACCTTTGAAGGCAGCATGGGATAAGAAACTTGTAGAGTGGCAAAGATAAAATCAGAGGAGGATGCTTTGACACAAGACATTATCAAAATGGGTTTTGAAAACACAGGCATATTCCCATTGAACAAAGACAAATATACAAAGGAAAGGTTGGATCCAAGCAAACTTGAAAGATACATTTCCAGGTCTCGTGAATTCATAGATTCTGACCAATCTCTACCTTTATTTGATACTGACCAAAATGAACAAAGTCAACAACCTGAAGCTGTGACAAATGTAGAGCCTGCGACAAATGCAGAACCTGTTGCTGGTCCTAGTAATGCACCTTCGTTTGAAAATTTGCTGCTTAGTAGAATTGGTAGAACAGCTGTTCCCCAACACAGGCGAAAGAAAATTTACTGCGAGGCAAGAATTATAACCTCCGAATTTTTTTTTTTTTTTAATTCAGAAGAAACCACCACGTTCAAAAGTTAATGGATTGTCAAACAAAAAGAGTTCAGGTTGTAAAGTAACTGCGAAGCCTAGAACAAAAAAGAGAAAACAACAGCGGAAAATGACCCAACCACTTACAGCAGTGAAAATGAGGAAGACTGGATGAATAGTGGCAGTGAAGATGCATTAGTTTTCAGCACTTCAGAAGATAGTGATGGCAGCAGATGAACCTGAAGACATGGATGCAACAGGGGATCAAGTCCTACAACAATCGGACTTTGTGCTCGTTAAGTTTGAGGTATTGGGTTCAGGCAAACGCAAAATGGGAGCATTTAGTTATGCTTGTGTAGTACAAAATGTAATAGAAGACCGAGACAAAGAAGTAATGCGTCTTAAATCAGTCGATGCTTCAAAAACCACATTCAGACCAGATGAGAAAGATATTACCTTCATTAATGATGGAGACATTATCACAAAATTATGTGTACCCAAAGTGATTTGTGTAGGGGACAGAATGCAATATGAATTCTCAGAACCAATTGATGTGATAGAAAAGTAGTATGTTGCCAGTATTTCCATAATATTTTTTTGCCCCACTGTGAAAATATTGTTGTCGGGCTTAGAACATGTAAGTAATTATAAAACCTGTCTTGTGCTGAAATTTGAACTCTTGCAACTACATTTTACAGTTAACACTAAGTATCTTGAAAATTAAAATAGGCTAATGAATTTAGCAGAAGAAATTATGAAAACTTGCAAGGACTAGCCTACTTTGTACATAGGCGTGTGGAATTTTTTAAAATATATTTATAGTCAGTACATACAGTCCGAGACTCGGATCTTCACCCCTGGCCGTAGGTGAGGTGGTGAAACAGAGTGCTTAAGTTGTAAAGGAGTGTGGAGGGAGCGGCAAAGGAAGCGTCTGGCTGCTAATGGGTTTCTGGACAGCACTTGGTGTGTAGTATCCATAGTGCAAGAATCGCCCCCGCCAGAGCAATAGTGAGCTAACTGGTGACATTCTACCTCGAGTATAATTTTTGTTCGTGTTACATGTGGTTCCATATTTCTAACAACTAGCAGTTTTATGTCTGCACCAAAGAAGAATAAAGTCATTCACAGGGAAGGACACGAGATAATAAATCATGTCGTAGAAATGTGTGAGGAAGAAGCCACGAACAATTCGTTTTCTCTTTTGGCAAAACAAGCGACTCTGTGTGCAGCATTTTACACCGGTGTAAGTGAAACAACAATTAAATCAATATGCAAGGAAAATAAAAATACACCCGCCTGGTGGCGAGCTCTCGCCTCTCCCCTTCACAACGACTAAACACTACTAACACACCTTCCCTGAACTTTCCAACCCCCCTCTGGATACCAATTCCTCACACAACACATTCCACTCCACATTACCACCCCTAATCGCTGCACACAACCAAAAACAATCCACAAGCAACAAATTAGTACTTCACGACTCGCAAACGAATTCCCATGCTGCCACACCAACCTATCTGCCATTCGCTCTTCCCTCAAACAGCCTAGCCCAAGCACATTTCCACGATAGGAATATCATGAGCGCTTATGCCATCCAATACTATTGTATTACGCATGGCTTGAAAACAGATCTGGCAGCATCATTTGTTTGTAAAACGTCCAAACTTATATAGAAATAAGCCAGTATGAAAATGTGAAATAATTATCTGAACATCACACAAAAACTGTGCACGAAAACCGAGTCCAACCTTTTTTTTTTTATAGAATTTGGATAGCCAACAGTAAATACGCCTACGGCCAATATCAACGACACTAAATCGAAACTATTCATATTAAAAACCTAAAAACGCACAACAACGACGGCAAACAGAAAAATGACGTCACATCCCCAACGTCGAGGTCCAGTTCTGTTCTATCTTTTCTGGCCATAGTTTCCCGTACAGCCATAGCGGAATCTGTTTTCTACCCGTATTAGAGCGGGAGGAACATTTCACAGAAGATAATATGACGTAAACAATCCTATTTCTTGCCGAAGTAGGTCACAGACAGTTACGCCATTGTGAGACAACAATTTCACCTGGTGAGGCGTAGAAGCACGGAGTTTGGCGTATACAGCACATGACATGTGACATATGTGAAGCCGCTGTAGATAAGATTTTATTAATGGACACTAGCTGCCATCTTGACAGTATCACAAACCATTGTGTTCGATTAAATAAAGTATAACAAGCCTTCTACCGTTATCGTGCAATGTATTGCAGGTTGCGTATCAGTAATTAGTGCAACAAAACGGTGACCAGCAGCCTAGCTGAATTTCTGGAAGGCAAAGTTCACATGTTCCTGAGCCACGAATAAATAATTATTTGCTGGCATCTATATTTAAATTCCTAACACTGACAATGACGAGAGGTTTGATTCCAATATGACCTAAACTCCTTTATTATTTTTAACGTCAATATAGTAAATGGTTTCTGGTAAATGAATTCTAATCCTGTTTTAGTTATTCCCCCTCTTTACATTATATTAGTTCTCTGTTATGATACAGTTTTATACTTATTTATCCCTTATTGTAAGGTGCAATTTTATTTCTTGAATCCACAATGTTGGACAGGGTTAAGTTACCCTTGGTACATAATTAAAACACAGAAATTAAAATTTTACTGAATTGTCTGCACTGGATAGTCAATTTCAGAAATTTTTCAGAAGAAGAAAAAGGGGGAAGGTACAGAAGATATTAATGGATAATTTTAGTTCCTATATCTACAAAAATTGTGTTACATCTTTCTCCAAAAGTGCAATTTAGTAACAAGGGCTTAAGCCCCGGCTACAAACACTGTAAGAATTAACAATAAAAAATTGAATCCACACTTGAATAAGGCACCAGCTACAACACAACATAATGGTGTAAGATGGCAGCCTGCTCGCAGTAGCGGCGTTAAGAAGATTAAATACTTTCAATTCTTTTATGCTGAGTTCTATGCTGGCCAATCACGAGAAAACATTTCCAACCCCGAGTGTCAGTGCAATGCAAGCTTATAACAAGAACATAGTAATTCAATTAATTGTGCGGTACAGTTCAGATTCCCATTTATTTAGATAGTAAACACAATTATTATCATGTATACCACACTTTAAATATCCCAAAACACGATTCCTACGAAACTTTTTTCATCATTAGTAGATTAATAAACGTAAACAACAGGTTAGCCAACACACTGTTTGAAAATATCTACGGTGCATGTACAGTCTGTCTTTTTTTTGTGCTCGTTTCTCATTAGTCATGTAACAGTTTTTCTTACTGCGGTTGTAGCCAGTTCATTTTCACATTTCCATGGTAATGCCACAGTTATTTTGTTACAGGAATGCTACGGAGATTGTAGCCACAATTTTAATCCAGCCCAACATGTTAAAAAGTTTCACATTAGGAGAGAAAACTACAATAGGATTTATTTCTATAAATACACTTTTAGGGATAGTAAAGGAACCACTCTATGGGCAGCCAAACAATCACAACCGCAGCACCCATGATCTCAATAGTATAGATAAGATGCTTAATCTGTAAGATGATGTCATCTGGTTGACAATGACAGTCGAGAGAGGCAAGAGCAGTGACAACACTGTTAGAAACTGTAAATATGCAGAGATTTTGAACTGATATAGTCTGGCAATACTTCAGTGCTTTTACGATAGAATATGCTTCAACATAAAATATAGAATCGGAAGACGATAACTTGAAAAAACCAGACGATTTGTATGCATTAATATAGTAAGCACAACTAACTGCATGAACAGATTTCGATCCATCAGTGTAAATGTGGAGGAAGTTAGAATATTGTCTCAGACACTGCCAGTATAGCGCATGAACTTCTCCACCACTCATACAGAATTTGCTTTCTGTAAATAAGCAGTCCATTTTACATGTATAAAAAAGCACAGTAATGTAAAGCCAATTCGACGTCATGGTAGACAACCTTAGCTACAACTGCCTCAACATTATCAGGCAAGTTGGACACCTGTAACTCCACCAAGTATATGGCAGTGTTGACAAGTATGGAAACACCATGTTTATTCATTGGAGCATTGTGATACACTGTATATCCAAAAAAGAGACCTTGTTGGTTAGCATTTCTTGTAGCAGTATAACATCAGCAGGTGTGGTACAAAGATACTTCTGTAGTAGTCCTCATTGAAGTGACAAAGACCGACAATTCCACTGTAGTATTCTCATGATAGGAGATGAATAAAGTAACAGAAAGCTAAGAGCTA
The DNA here is from genome assembly GCA_029891345.1 of Dryococelus australis. Taxonomy (NCBI): domain Eukaryota; kingdom Metazoa; phylum Arthropoda; class Insecta; order Phasmatodea; family Phasmatidae; genus Dryococelus; species Dryococelus australis. Next base: position 352,674,905 of record CM056995.1, read on the forward strand.
CTTACTGTATAACTAACAAGCCTCTTCAACTCGGCGACAACGTCCTGCAAGGCAGGGTTACCTTGTAGCATGGGAGGTCCATTAATGGGATTCATTTCAAGGCAATATCGCAATGAGCAATATAGCTGGTCGAATGGTTACCTTGGGAAGAACTCACCACAGCCAGTGGCCCCTGTGTAGAGTGGTCTTGAACTCGACGGAGGATTATCCCATTACCAGTCTGTTCACCAACAGGATTAAACTGAGAAAAGTACTGGTCCACAGATATCGACTTCGAAGATTGTTGAGGAGACAAGATACGACGAGCAACATGCAGTTTTTTGGGCCTTGCGAAATGCTAGCCTTCGCAGGGATCTTCCCAGTATCTTCTAACTGACGTTTGGCAGTGGTTTTAACACAATCAGCATAAGTGGCAGATGTGGGAAGAGCAATTGGAAGAGATTGACAAGGTACAACCAAATTTATAGGATGTTCTTTTGCACATATCGGGATCCTGCCAGGAAAGAGGGTACAGTAGTCCTTAGTCCGAGGACACAGAATGCAATAAAGCACCATATGTATCTTGAAGATGTGTGGACTCATCAAGAACCTTCCTCTTCACTGCAGAATAACCTACATTGAGCGTAGCCATTGTTTGTTTTACTTTCTGTTCAATGATCCAATGGGGGCACTTCTCTCTATCCTTAGTCAAATGAGAACCACAGCAATTGGGACATGTAGGTGTTTCCACCATGCATTCCTAAAGCTGATGGTCACCTGCACAAGCAGAGAAAATGCTTTTTGTATTGCGACAATTTTTATCAGTGTACCCAAAATGGTGACACTTATTGCACATAATAACTGATTGGATCTTAGGTTTAACACTGTGTAGGTGTTTGTAAACCAAGACTCTGTCGGGTAATAGTTAACCCGAAAAGGTTAGAGCAATAAGTTTGGTGGGTCGGTAAACGGTTTCACTGGATTCATAAAAATACTTGGACATTCGTTCTACTTTAAGTAATTCATATGGAGTTTCAATACAATCAAATATTTCTTGTTCTGATAGATCCAATGGGATTCCATATATAAGGCCTTGCCTTTGTAGAAGGGCCTGCGCCATTTTCATAGTCAGTTTTAGGCGATTTGGACCCGCCCTTTGAATTTGTACGATGTCCTTAGATAATCCATATAGTTTATTCCCTACAGACACAGGATGAAGATTACCGACATTCTTGTCTATACTTTCGACAAAGACAGTGTACGGTCCCAGACATGTCTGACTGTACAATGGCACATTCGTTTGGCGATGATCAGAAGGTAATAAATCTTTCTGCAAAGTAGAGGAAGCAGGTGACAGGGTACAAACAAATTGATCCTTCGAAATCTCGGGATAGTGTTGTGAAGATTGTGATCGGTCATCTGCAGGACAAACATCAACGACACTCACCTCGTGTTCCATTATGTTGGTGTTATCCTCCATTAGAATGGGGGATGATTACTTACTGCGATGGAGGTAGGCGAAGCTGTCTCATCTTCAACGTGATGTCGTGAGTATTACACATGGCAGTAATACACACTATCACTATTAGAAAAGGTAGAAAACAGATTTCACTGAGAACCGTTTTCGATGCACTTTTTTTGACAACAATTCGTACCAAACTACCCGATGTGAACACCTCGAGAGCTAGATAGCGAATCCCCTCCGAGGTCCAAATAACCCGAATCATTACCAACCAGAGCTTAGAGAAAGTACAGATGGAACCTGATGTGTACTTTAATGTAATAGTTTGTGATCAAAGGGCGTTAGCGGAAGCAGATGACTGCCATATTGTGGCCTGAAGAAAGTTGTTTTTTCCGTTCGGTGTTGTATGACGGCTGACGCAAAAGTGCTCGTTTTTATTAAAAACATTCTTGTCGCTTGATAGCATTATATATGTGATACACAACAGGTTGTCAATTTTAGTTCCTAATATCATGTGATACCTAATTACTTCTAGAATAGAAGTTTTTCACATGTGTAATGTGCTGTAGTGAAATGGACTTCAGTTTCAATATTCGTCTGTAAAAGTGAAGAGAAATGTCGTCCTGTGTAGTGTATAGGTGTACCAACAGGAATGCAAGAAAGGGAGCAAACAAGTGTTCTTTGATCGTGTCACTTCATTGAAGATTGTTTCTATAGGACATCTCTGTGCTGTGTACGACTGCGAGAAAGTGCTGTCCCAACAATATTTCCTGCACATCCACCACACTTTCAGCAGGTAGATAGTGGCTCTATTTTATAGCTTTTACTATTTATATTCATGTGTACATCAGATTTTCTTTATTTTAGAAGTGTACAGACTGGATTGTGAGGCTATGTTCTAGTAAGAAATGAGGAGCCACAACCTTTTTGTATGATTGCTTTTTACATTTTTACCCTGCAATTTACTGATATTCACATTCCTCCCCACTGTGGAGTTTTTTAGGTTGTAGGTTATATACAACAATGTGTCCATGTGGAAATATATATGAAACTAACAATGACACTATCTCGCTGGTGGTATTTTGATATTGTGATACCTTTATGCGTGGAAGTGCTAAGGGCGAGCAGGCACCCACATCAGGGCCTTATTGCATAAAACATGACAGGTGTGAAATTACGATAAATATATCAAATTTGTCAATATGTCATGACAATGTTATGTTTCATAAATAATACAAGTTTCCCTTATAAAAGTACAGGAGTGGATTATTGTACTCTTCCCATAATGTCGTTGAGGTATGCTAAATATGTGAGAAGGTGATTCGAACTGCACTTGCAGAAAGTGGTGGGGAATTTCTACTGAAGAAATTTACAGTGTCCAGGCTTGTATATTTTGTATTGGAACACTACATGACTTTAAAAAGGCATATTTTTACTCACCTAGATGAACATTCAAACGATCAGGACCCTTTGAACAACAACTGCATTAATTAGATTCGTGCAGTAGATGAGAATTATTTTCAGTTTAGTGTGCATTATATTTTCAAGAAGTCAGTTGCCAGGTCAGAAAGCAAAAGACAAGTTTGTAACAAGCTTATTCGTTTTAAAGGGTACTTACTGTAGTACACTAATATATTTAAATAGGTTTATTTTCTTAAATAGTCACTTTTTTTGTGTGTGTGAATAGCATTGCACTATAGTGTAATACAATATACCCCCTGTTTTACTTTTTTTCGGGAGAAATGAAAATATGGTGAAAATAAGGGGAAAGTATAAATACTATAAAGTGACTAGTTACTCAAAATTGTTTTGACAGAAATGTAATGAAAGTTACATTTGTTTTGATAATTGTTTCCCCATTGAAATTATATTACTTATATGTGGCGAGTAAGTGATGATTTAATATCTGTGATGTGTTTCTTCTGTATGACTAGTGACATTTTTGTGTACACAATTGAAACGATTTTATTTTAATGCACTTTTGAGTATGCCTACAGGCATTTTTTTCAGTGTAGCTTACAGTTGATCTACACATTCTGTTTAGTATAATATTTATAATTGGTTTATGTCATTTCAACCACGAGGTAAGGCGTAGAATAATTATTGACTTGTGTTTTTTGCAATATTTCCAAATATGATAACATGTAACTGTATATTTGTTTATCGGCATGTGCAAGTAGATCCATCCGCGGCACACGAGCCCACCACCGCCAGCCCTCACACTATGGTGGAAAGTCAGTCAGCAAGTCGCACCCAGAGGGAGAGACACATGTGAAACCGTGCTTGCACTTTTCCATCCAGACAGCATTAACCGTCATCACCTGTCATTTTTTTAAGCAACAGTTAAGTATCAAGAACCTTTTTCGTTTTATCTGTCCAGGATACTCCCCCTTGCCTCCCCAGGAATTGCATTGCCTGGGGAGTTTTTAATTTAACCAGCACGCATAACCTTCATATAATCCCAGGGCATCCTTTCGTACTGTACAGTCTTCGCCACAGGTTCAAATCGAGCAAGTGTATAAGCTATTCTCCTGGAGGGAATGCTCGAGTTTGCAATAAACTGCATGAACTGATGACTGTGTTTATTCGATTGCCACAAGGAGTTTCAGGGCATGGGCCCCTTAAAACCCGCCATTTCCTGATGCAAGTGTCTGTGAATTTTAAGGGTAAATATTGATTTGTATGTGTGTTGCTACCTAACCAAAGTACCGTGAGTAGCATTTATGGGTGTGTGGTTTGGCCTTGACATCCACGCGTAGGGAGTTCTGTTTTAATTACATCAACGTGCAATTTGCAATACCAAGCGGTGATTGGGTCACTCGAAGAGCCCCTCGTTAGGAAACACGGGGCCCCCACATCAGGTGAACTACTGCAAGATATACGCAGGAATATGGTCCGGGTGATAGGCCCGCAGCACCCCGAGGTTACGAGGACTCATCTCTACTGCAACAGCATCAGTAGCGACGTCTGGCACCTACCGGGTATAAATTTCCTAATGCCTTTTTCCAGATTATGTTCACCTCCTTTGTAAATCCCTATCAACCCCATATCATCCAGGCAAGCTGCATCAGTCAAATTAGGTACAAATAAATTTTAGTAAGCAATTATTAAATTAACGGACAACAAAAAAGTTACTGGAGCCAGCGAATGTTAGTCTAGTCACGTTGCCGATACGAGTACCTACCTACTTTACAGTGAGCATTGTACCACGAAGTTGCTATTACACTATGCCAGTAATTAGGCACTATGCCTTACTCCAATACATATTAGTCACATATACAGGTCGCAACTCACTTGTAAAAATATATTCCAGATCCACTAGAAGCTCTGTTCATGCAATTGTAAGCCGTGCACGAATTTGGCATTTTGTATTATCACTTGTAGACAAACACAAAATCCTAGGCATTCTCCTGAGTCTAAAGTACCTACTTCCAGCATTATATGCTCCTTAGCAACTTCTTTATAACACGAAAATAAGTTATTTCTTAAAACACTGATGCTAAATGCTTCGAACTCAACATTGTTTTGCCCACAACTTCATTAAATTACATAACAAACATGGCTGCCTGAGTGTTTAATTTGGAATCAAAGATGTCGTCCTACTAGCCGACTATGTATATCTATGTTGTTGATCTAGCCCTTATCGACCCATGCAGCGAACTATCTAGCAGCAAGGTGAGAACTATCACGATGTAGAGGGGCAGGTCTAGCAGCCGTCTACCGAAGGGTAACACCTTCCAGTTCTATAAATTGAATCGGGACCAGGAGTATCTTTTAATTACCAGTGCTAATTAAAGTGTTAAGTATTTTAAAATAAACCCCGACATAAAAATAATACACTACAAATAAATGTAGCAAAATCCTATGGTAAATAAAAAAATAAGGAGGGTGCAAATAGTGAACCACGTGGGTACATGGATCACAGTAACCCAGTAACATTTTGGAAAAAAAAAACTAGTTCATCGTGTTGCTCACATTAAATGCAATCAGAATAAAGTAATAAGATAATTTAACTCTGCAAAATAACCATTACTAACAACGACTTGTTAACACCAGCAGCGTAAGCATGGTTCATTTACACGACACTGTCACGGTTCTGATGTGGCATACATACTACTGCAATATGGTTATGGCCACACAAAAATGCGAGCATGGATCGTGTTGTCATAACTGTCCAGTCGTTATCTAAGGTGTCGTGACTATGATAGCTCGAAGTGTAAATATACAGATGTTGGTATTGAAACTGCATAAGAGATGTTATGTTTTTTGATGTTGGATAAGCTGTTGGCAATTTTCAGCCAATAGAAAATGCACGCCAAAAATAAGCAAACAGAATCGATAGTGTTGTTGTGTTGTTAGATTTTTCCTCAAGCACAACAGCAATTTCCACAGAACAAGTTGAAAAGGATTCATATTTTACCTTTTCAGTTTTCTCGAACATGTAATGTCAAAAGGACAGAAATTACAAGTGTGTGTGTGAGGATAAAGCAGGTGTATATAGGTTGTTCACGGTAAGTAGAGCACTTTTTATGGCCCTTCTAAATATTTTCTTTCATCCGATTTCCATCTTCCTGCTACTTTTTAATATAAACATTGCGATGTGAGCAATAAACACAGTGAATATATTCACCACACTCAAAATTTAAAGCCTGAGGCTGCAATAAGATATGTTTATTACTGCTTAATGCCTGTTGGAAGGGCTTTAAAAAGTGCTCACTTTACAGTGAACAGCCTATAGGCATGTTGTAGTAGGAACTACTATTAATAGCAAAGAGATTGTATGCGCCACGGTGCTACAAGACAAGGAATAAAATTTTCACACAGTATAAGAAAAGAAACAACTTAACAGCTCGGCAAACAAACACTTTGGAAAAATTAACGCTGTTAAAGAAACTAACTACTAATAAATCACTAGAACGAGGACTCAGTTTCATTTTACCATGCTTTGATTTAATACTACTCTTTTCGTTAATTACTAACATGAATACAAAAACACTTTGATAAATAAGAGAAAATCATTTCATTCTTCCTGGAGTGTGAAATATTTTAATCTTAAGACTGATCCAATTTAAACGTGTTATAGCTTAAGGTGGGACTTGGTAGGATTACTTAAATGTTATTTCTATAGGCTTTCCCAGTAATCAATTGCTACCACACTATACAGAATGCAGATTATGTGAGAAGTCAAATAACTATGTCAGAGCAATAATGCAGAAGCTAGTGTTCTTAACACAAATGATTTGTTCCTGGCCAATTCAGTAGGTAAAGTCACAAAGTCTTGAATCTCATAGCTACTGGGTATGATATAATTCACATGGCAAATTACATTTATTCTTTAGAAATCTTTTAGAAATCTTTATTCAATTTAGTGAAAGCTGTTAATGATTGCAGGGCTAGTAAACAGTTATCCAAACAGTTCAACACAAAAATCAAATTTTGATGGCAGAAAATTTAAGGATCCAGAAGTAGGCTATTACAGGAGCTAATGCAGAAGAGTTCGTCTTAAATTTCAATCAGTTGGCGTTGGCTTCGTCTGGCGAAGCACTCAAATAGCTAGCTAGATTTACCGAGCCTCTTCTTAATTGCCTTCAAAACTTTAACCAACTAACAAACTCTCCTCAAGTAGCTTCCTAACTAAATTAAGGATGACGGACATATTAAAAATTCTCGTCGGATTGCGCCCTATAATTACGTCGGTCCGTATTGCATGGCGTCTCTAAGGAGAGTCAGTAATAGAAACAGGGATTACTCCCACGCATCATGTGGGTGGAAGACATGTCTTATTGTTAGTTCAGATTTATTCCATACTGCTAGCAATGCGTGCTACCTTCCTTATCACCAAGGAGAAACGGTGTAGCGACAAATAAATCTCTTTTCTACCCAGTGCTTGTTAACCTCGGTTAGCGTGGAAAGCTAGAAGAATGTCTTTCAACTGCATGTAAACAAACTGCATTTGGAAATGCATATAGAAGCATCAAGAAATTAGTTATATCAAAGTAATCGTTTGATAATAATTACCATATCAGTATAAACATTTTAAGCTGTTAATAAATTTGATAAGAATCAAAACAAACAAGATAATCGGTATTTACACTCTCCTCAAAATAAACATTGAACAAATAAATAAGTAAAACTTCTATATATCTGTAGGGACCATTCCCTCACAGAGTATTTATTGTATTTACACTCTAAATCTGAATCAGTGAGAATTTCACTGTTTGAATCAGTCAAAGATATCTGACTGATACGACAGTCACTTCAGTCTGCATCTCTATCAACTTGCTCCATTTATAATAATTTTCAAAACAAAATGAATTCCGTTAAAAACGTGTATCAAGTAAAGTGACAACGAATAAACTTATAAAACCAATACGAAATATTTTGTAAAATTTGTTTCAGTTTAAAAAACGAAATTTTACTGGATAATATGAACACACTGCCTTTCATTCCATTTTTACATCTTTCATTTCATTTTCACAGCGCTCCATTTGAAGGTTTAAACTGCATATAATGTGGCGAGTAGAGTGCACTCATATTTACCAGTCATTTTAACAATACTAACTGTACCCATTAAACCAAAAACCAAAAGTAAGGGCATACAAATTAAATCTTCACGATTTCCAGGCGAAATAATGACCTGTTTATTTTCCTTGCCTTATCTCAATGTGGCTTGGTGGTGCAGTTGGTAAGGTATCGGTTTAGGGTGGAAGGGTGTATGAGTTTAATCCTGCTCCCATGTGAATTTTTTTTTTTTTACTGTTATAAATTATGGTAACTTTAAAAATATAAATAGTAAACTATCGTAAATATGTTTAGTTCATGTAATTATTTGCCTACATTAAACAAAAACATTATTCAATTCGTCACTGTGATCAGCTTATTTATGTTTTATCAAAGGTATGGCCGATTTTTTTTTTTAGTTGTTTTATGTTAAATACTAATATTGTTTATAATTTATATTATTGTCAGGAAATGTTTATTTCTAGAATTTCTTTGTAAAAAGCAATAGTACGCAAGTAACTGCAGAGTGCAATCAGATGCCTGTGGTTTTTTTTACTTAGCATTGGTTATATTATTGCTTTTAGACAAATATATTCTAGAAATAAGCATTTTATGTCAATAACTATAATTATAAATATAAATAATGTATCACAAAAATTAAAAAAAAAAAATTAAAATTTGGTCAAACGGAGATTTGAACTCTAAAACCTAAAATTACAAGGCGCCAACCCTTACTCCAACCCACTGAGGTGCCCATGTAACTTGAAAACAGTGCATTTTAAAATAATATATTGAAGTAAACGTCCATAATTTCCAAGTATTTTTTAAGTTGTATTTATTGTCTTATCAAGACCGTGGGGGTAAATTGAAACATTTCCTGTTACTTATGTGTACATTAAGTTTCAATTTGTACATAAATACGTTTTACAGAACCCATAATTCCTCCGTAAATCGACATATACTATTTGAGATTGATACTCGGAGGGTCAGCCATCTTATCTGTCGCACAACGGGCTGCACAGTCACGGCGGCTAACGTATGGTGCCACAAGAATAACAGGTGCGTCGTAGTTATGAAGCCCGATGACATGCTTAAATTCTATCCATACTCGCTTTTTCACATGTCGCGCCTATGATGGGCCAAAATTACAACCATGCTTGCCCTGCAGCAGTACTAAAGAGCCATGCTCGAAATGTGCAGAATGAAAATACCTTTATATTTTTTTAACACATATTATTCTATTGCAAACAAGATTTACACAAAATGTTGTAAAACTTATTAAAAAGTTGATTACATGATTGTTCCTCTTTCAGGTCAAAAAGAGACTAAGGGCAAATTTATAACTTCTTGTTAAGGTACCTGTTATGTCTTAATGGACACTTTAACCGAAAAGTTGCCATTAATGCATTTTACAAGTCCTCCTTAATGCCGAAGTCCATGTCAAAGTTTATGTTAAACTATCAGGTGCTCTGGGTTCTCGTTAGCTGGTTTTACAGATGTGTGGGCTACAAGCTCCAGGAAAAGGTTATGGGTAAAATATTTTAAGAGTCCTGTGGAAATTCCGGGGTTTGGGTGCCAGTGCTAGAGATCATGAGACTATGTTGGGGTAGTGATGGCCGACAGCCCATGTGGCCTTCCTGGTAGTTGTGCTGCTGATAGACATGAAGTGGCCATCAGGTGGTTACCATGATTTCTCCCCAAGATTGCCATGATCTCTGTAGAGTTATATCCAATGGTGCCTGGACTAGTGGGGGGCTGTCGGCCTCCCCCATACGCCAATACACATGCATAAGTGGGATGTTGTGGTCTCCCAACGCCATTAATATTTACATCGTCAAAAAGGTTATCTCCATACACAGCCGAGTAGCCACTGAATTAAATAACACGTCGATTACACAGTCACACGATTAATTCAATTACCTTCCTCTATACATAGCACTTACAAGAATTGTTCGCTGTTAAAGCGATGCGAGCTCTTCCCCCTCTCATAATATTAATGGTACATGTTATAATAACACATGGCCCTCAAAAACACAGACACAGCAAACTTTATTGGATTTCAGAAATTACTGGCCATGTGGTCGGGTGCACTATGTGCACCGATCGGTTCTGCTAACCGAACAACTATGTTGCCAGTATTGGCCAGTATTTTAGTACTGTCTGTAAATGTTAGGGTTGTCTCTGTTGTTCATGTGATGTTTAGTCCATGATTGTTATGTCACAAATTTACAATTAATATTATCACTTGCATACTGTTTGTGTTAACCTCCTACGTGTGTTTGCTTTCAAAAGTTCAGTATAGAGGTTGTGCTTAGAGCACAGCCATTATGGCACGTGATCAATTTGACACTTCAAAAAACACACATACAAATTACACTACACATATAACGCTTCAAGTAAATAAATAAATAAGATATTGTTTGTCTTAGTACTTACATGTTAGGTACATGAGAAACAATAATAATAAAATACAACATGACAAGTACTGGAATCACATACCTCAATCAAAACACAACACTATAGTCAAAACACTGTCACATGCGTTGGATCGCTTTGGCGATATCAAGCAACACACTAGCTGACTTTAATCATAATAAATAAATAACATGATGACCCTCAAAGTAAACATGGAATTGAAACATAAACACTGGCATAAACATTTGCACGTGCGCTGGATCCCATGGTGTAGGTGGAGAATAGGAACTGATGATGTGCCCGGTGCCATGTTCGGTAGAGAGAACAATGTTGAATGGGTTCGTACAGCCGACAGCCTCCGACAACTCTGGATACACGGTCAATATGAAGGAGAGCTCATTTAATCGTCAGTTTAATCATGTTGAATGTAAAATATTTTCTTTGGGACAAAGCTGTCGGCCACTTCGCATGCCTATATTATTACTGAATTTACTCTCCTTGATGGAGGCAGGTCACGTAAATACAAAACATACACCCAACACTATAAAGTTGATGCTGCTATGAGGGCGCAGGACCCTCCCACACTTATCGTAATAATTATATAATATAAACCAACATATACTGTATGTTTTATTAATGACAAAATTATATTTGTGTGTTCATAATAAAATATTAATGGTTGTGTACAGTTGATAATGTAATGTAAATGGCAAATCAAGACTTCCGAACCTTGGGAAAATGTACCTTCACAAAATTTACGAAATTTCATTGATTACCATGTTAAAAAATGGCCACACTGTTCAATATTAAAAAAAAAAAAAATTCAAATACTGTACTTCATTATTTGAATAAACTACACTATTATATTTTCTTCATTTCATTTTAGGATGGCCCACAACAGAAAAAGAACAACAGATAGGACTATCACTGCTTTTACAGAGGATGATATGATAGCTGCTGTTCAGCTAGTATGTGCTGGAAGGTCCCTTCGAGACATGGTAAAAGAGAACAATGTAAAGTATTATACATTATAGAGGTAAATTTGCCACTACCGGTACTAAAGGCTATTGAGTAGTCATTGGATGTAGTCTACACTAGGGTCACACTCAACATGTTTTACTTTACAGGCTCTTGTACAGTTAAAGATATGTAAAAAAGAAGAAAGCGAACCCTGAGAAACATATACAGATGAGGTCCAAATATTACTGTCGTCATGTGTTCAGAGATGAAGAGGAGGGCTATTTGGTAACGTATCTCTTGGAATGTGCCAAAATTTGCTATGCATTGGACACCATTGAAATCCGTGGACTTGTGTATGAAATGGCCATGCACAATGGATTGAAGTTCCAGAAAATTGGAAAAATAAATGTATGGCTGGAATAGACTGGTCGTATGCTTTTAGGAAACAGCACTCTAAATTAAGTATAAGAACTCCAGAACCCAGTAGTTTGTATAGAGCGATGGCTTTCAATAAGCATAATGTTGGTCTTTTCTTTGACAATTTGGAAACTGTTTTGAAACATGATCATTTTCTCTCTGATGGTACTCGAATCTTTAACTTAGACGAAATGGTGATGGTAGGCAATGCAGCGAAATGGTGTACTTTTAAGGTTGGGAGTTGGGGTAAGTAGATGTAAAAGGGGAGTGCTGGCGCAGCACATTTTTGGGGTTATTTATTATAAAATTGCAACAAAAAGTGCAATACACTAAATAGGGTTATTTCGTCCAAAAGTACAGGGAAAAGTTAAAAACTCAATATCTGAAATTCGATGCAAAAATCGCGAAAATTATCTAAATTAAAGTCCAAATCAAGGTATTTAAGGACTAAATTTAAGCTCTAAAAGTATTTTTTTAAAGGGCTCTCAAAAATGGGCAATTTTAAGCAAAAAAAAAAAAAGCAAGAACATTTTAGCAATTTTTCAAAATGTGCACACACAATTGGACCCAGGTATAACAAGCCAAATTATCCAAAAATCAAGCAAATTTAAGGCTAAAACAAACAAATCAGATGAAAAGATAATTGATAGAATTTATAGATTTTATTCAACAAAAGTAAAACACCAACAGGATTTTTTAAAGTCTAAAAATAAAGAAAAATCGGAAGCATAGTCATTACTCATTCCTTAATCCCAACCATCACAACAATCCAAACCATAAACATCACCTTTAAAATCAGAAAATTTATTTGACCTAAAATCTTTTTTATCGATTTTTAAAAGAATTTTGAAGTGAACAATGTCCAATTCTTTATCAGTAAAAGTTTATGTTTTTATAATTTCATATCCAATATCCCATACTTCTAAAAGTTCTATAATTTGATACATTTATAATACCAAAAATCTATATATCTGTTATAAAAAGTGATACTATGAAAACATTTTAATAATAATTTTTTATTAGATCAATAATTCATCTATATTTCTTAAAATTCGTAAAATTTTACATGCAACCATTCAACTATGAGTCAAAAAATGTATTAAAATATCGAAACAATTTCTTTTTCCTGTAAAATCATTTACATTATCCATTTAATGAAATATAAAATCTGTATACCTTCAGAGATATTTTCTTTCAAATAATCATAAGTTAAAATTCGTTGGCTAATTAAAACAACATTATAAATTGTACCAGCCTCAACAGCTTTTTTAAAAGCTACACAAATTTTTATATTTGTTTTATCTTTTTCTATGTAGGCAATCAATAGCATGTAAAGGTCTTCGCCCCCAAAGTGAATAATAATTGATATCGCTATGATAATTATAGTTGGCTCATAATAAACTTGATTATTTCTGTATATAATATCTAATTATGTTCTTGAATTAAAAACAAGAAACATTTTAAGACATAGCTCATTTTCAAAAGCTAGACTGCAATTTTCTTTTGGAAAAATTTCAATTCTAACATTTTTAACAAGAATGTTTCTCACATTACAATGATCAAACATTGAATCATGCACATTTTGCTCAGCGTGATTTTTTTCTGTTAGTTTGGAAACCCACAATTACAAAATCAGGCATGTCAAATTGTAAATTATTAAAATGATCTTTTATATCAATGTTAAAAACAGTCGTCCCAGCAGGAACATCTAAAAATTGCCAATAATAAAAACCATATTAATTTTAGGATTTTAATATATTTCTCTTTAATTGCAATTGATGTGCTAGGTTCATATTCAACAGTAGGCCACATATTTATAATTTTTCAATAACAATTTTATCTGTATCATCTTAAGTTTTATTAACCAAATCATCTGCTTTTTTAGTTTATTAACAAATAAACAATTGGTATCAGACGAATTTCGGGAAAAAAAAGTGATTTTATAACCACCCTTCCAGTAAACTTCATTATTATCGCGAATAAAACCAAACACATATCTTAATGTATACATTATTTCATTTATTTTTTCACTACGAACAGATTTTACTCGAAATTTACTATCAACACCAGTAGACCTAGATAATTTTGTTCAACTGGTGATCTTAGCAAAATATTCATAATTGTCGAAGTTATTTCAAGATTATCAACAGCCTCAATAATATGTCCATGTTTTGACATTTCTGTTCTAGAAAACTGAAATGGAAAAAAATTAGAACAAACATAAATATTATCTAATTTTCCGTATTTTGCCTCATCTCCAACTTTATGTCTTTTTAGTAGGTGATATTCTTCCAAAACATAAGCATTGTTTGGAAAAAAAAGCCACATCTTATTGGAATATCAAATTCTATTCTATTATTGTAAATATTCAAATTCCCCTCGTTTGATCAGTTGGGGGTAAAGTTAGTCTCTCAAAACTCTCAATGTTTTTTATAACCCATTTATAAGTTATATCTGTATGTATGTATGTATGTATATATATATCTATATCTGTATATGTATATATATATATATATATATATATATATATATATATATATATATATATATATATATATATATATATATATATATATATATATATATATATATATGTGGCAGAATCGAAATGAGTTCATCGAGAGAAATTGTCATCGAGAAGTATAGAAATTATAAAAAGAGCCATGTGGTAGACTATGAATAAAACAAGAAAAAATATCTACCACTAATTCGCGAATTACAAAATATTGGCAATAAAGTAAAAACAAGTAAGTGAAGAAAATAAAAATTTAATAACAGCACTAGTACCTGTTGCACAAAAAAGTTTGATTATCCACCAACACCAGAAGAAACATCTTTTGAAAAATAATTATATTGCAGGACAAGAATCTCCTAATTTGGAAGCGCAAATGGGAACTGTACCATTGGAAAATTTACCACCTATAGCAGATGTTTCTATTATAAATATCGGAAAGTAAATTTATGAAAAAATTGCTTTTAAAACACTATATGGTTTACGATCAAAAAATCCTAATTTATACATTGGAGATACAGAAGTAAAGATAAATAATGATTAACTATCTGTTAATGGTAAAAAATACCACATTAAGAGAAGGACTTTGTAATTTGTTAACAAAAGAAAAATAAGATCTTGAGGATAATTTCACCATTAATGACTATGAAAATTACAAAGATATTGTCATAGATACAAGTGTTGCATTCCTATTAATCAAATAAATGGGAATCAAAGTTGGAATTACAAGAATATAATTAAACCATTTTAGGTTCGAATTTATGCACATCATATAAAAGCACGGTCAAAATCAGCACCAAATACACCAGAAAGAATGATCTCTCAGAAAACTCCTAGATCTGGTGAAGGCATAAAAAATATATAATAATCTGCCAAAAGAATACATTTGGATGGATGATTTTAGAAAATTAATTGATAGATTATTAGTTATTCAGGGCGAATAAAATGGTGGAAGTAATAGTTTTTACAATGAAAAAGTGAACATAATGAATATGTTATGCAATACATTTTCCGAATTTGTTATAAATAATCGAAAAGGTAAAATATCTTATGAGAGTTTTAAACACTATTCTGCTTTCGTTTTGGAAATCAGAACATTATGACAAATACGTGATAAACTAGGCATTAAACTATTTAAATTTGCCTGAATTACATTTGCCCAGTTATAATTGTTGTGGTCCATTTACAAAATTAAACGAAAGACTTGAAAGAGGTGATAAAGGAGTAAATAAATCATATGCAGCATGCATATGTCATGATATTGCTTATCGAGATCATAAAGATTTAGAATCTAGACACGAAACAGACAAAATTTTACAAAAAGAAGCAAAAAAAAATTATTTTAGGTAAAAATACTCTATTTGGTGAAAAAATTGCTTCTGCTGCTGTTGCCTCAACTATGTTTACAAAAAGAAAATTAGAATGGGGCATTCGAATTTATTAAACTATTAATATTTGTTTACTTATAAATACAGATATCAAACATAGCTTTTGATATTCCTTATAAGGAATAAAAAATTGAGTATATATACATTTTTAACAGAAGATAAAATTGCAAAAAAAAAAAAAAAATTGCCGGAGGGTAAAAATTTCAAGCTAACTTTACCATTGCCAACAGTTTTTAAAATATCCAAAGAAAAAACTGGCAATTATTTCCATTGTACTCGCCACTTTAGGAGCTGCTGCAATTTATAGTGCTGTTGAACAAATCAGTAAAAATAAAAAAGAATTAGAATAACAACAGATACATAATTTGGCAATGGAAAATGGATCAGCAAGTGGACTAAAATGAGGAAGGCCAAAAAAAAATTTGAATTTATCACCGTTATCTAATGTCGATATTGAAAAATATGTAAAAAAATAAAATATTAATTATTTCAGAAATATTTATATGATTGATGAACTACCAAAGAATATGCACAAAAATGAATGTGCTGTGGTTAATTTTGATATTTCAACAAATCCTGGCACTCATTGGGTTTGCTATTTTAAAGAAAATAATAATATTTATTAGTCTGACTCATTTGGAGGCAATATTCCCACTAATTTAATTAATTATTTAAAAAACAGAAACGTTTATTATATAGATGAATGAATTCAGAACTTTAATTCAGATATACGTGGACATCTATGTTTAATTGTATTACATCTTTTTATAAGAGAATTTTATTTTAACGATATAATTTCTATATTATCAAATGATGGATATATTTGGGAAACCATTAATCTAATCTTAAAACAATAACTTTGGTAATATTGCTGAATATTTTATATATATATATTCACAATGCAATTCGATTGTTTCTTCTTTACAAAGTGAGTTAAGCACTTGTTTTGATTTCACAAAATCGTATGTTTTATTTTTTGGGCGAAGAGTTGTTAATATGGACGAACCCTGTAGATAAAAAAGGTGTTGTTAATAAAATATTTTTTGAGGTATATATCTCAAACAAAAATTTATTAACCATATATATATATATATATATATATATATATATATATATATATATATATATATATATATAGCACTTTATGCATTAAAAATATATTGATTCAAAATATAAAACTATTGTTTCTGATTATGCTCTAAAAGAAGATATAAATTATAATTCAATAACACTATTACTGATTATATAAAACAAATAAGTAATGCAAAACAGACATTAAAAGAAGAAGTAGATTCAAAACATAAAACAGTTGTTGATTATACATTAAGAAACTATGTAGATTCGAAATATAAAACTATTGTTTCTGACTATGCATTAAAATACGATGTCGATTCAAAATATAAAACTATTGTTTCTGACTATGCTTTAAAAACTGATGTCGAATCAAGTATACAATACTAGTGTTTCTGATTTGAAATCGTATGTAGAATCAAAATATGATACCATTGTTTCTGCTTTACGAGATAAAATTAGTAAAGTGTTTATTTCCACAACAGACTGTGTATCTCTTCATAATTGCAGAATTAATAATATGGCTGATCCAGTAGATGGAAAAGATGCAGTCAATAAACGATTTTTTGATAAAGAAATAGCTGATAAATTACAAAATTTAAACCAATCAATTTTAAATAATTGCGAGACACTTGTTAACCTAAAAATTGAAAAAATGTAAGGAAGAAAAGTCTGATATATTTTATTTAAGTGTAAAGTGGATTAAAACTAAAAATATTTTTCACTTAGAAAATAATTCTATATTCTTGACTTTTTTGATGAATTGTGATGTTTATAAAACAATTTTTGTTAATAATAATGTACCCCTTGAAGATGTGACTGTTATTATGGATTCTAAAATATGGATTACAGAACCCATTTTGTGTTATCACAGGTGATATTTAATCATTTAAAATCAGAAAAAATATAATAGTTAGTTATGATGATGGATGAATGACCACAATAGGAATTTCTGTAAAATATAAAGATTAAATAATTTTTTACTATCAAATATATAACACTTGGTGCTTGTAGTGTATGGTCACTAAAAATAATAATATAAAAATGAAAATTCTAAAAAATGGGCGATTACTTCAAAAAAGTAAATATTCTGTACGTAATTCTAATAAATCAACATAAAAAAAATTGTCCACTGCGAAAAAGGGAATGATTAGTGAATTATATAAACCCACACAAAATAATTTCCAAGACAAATAATAATTTCATATGGATTTGATGATTTATATCAATTTGATCCTGTAGAATAAATACTTGTAATTTAAAAGGTATATAACATATAAACAAACATATTATGACAATTATTGCTGTTTTTTCAAAATTTGCATTTGCTATACCAATTTAAGATAAAACAGCTGCAAATATATCAAACGGTTTAGAATATATATTAATTAAACGAAAACCAAATAATATACAAACTGATAATAGTTCAGAATTTTACAATAAAAAAATTTAATGAGCTTATGGAAAAATATAATATCAACCATTATTCATAATTTCCTGAATTAAAAGCTAGTGTTGGAGAAAGATTTAATCGAGCTTTAAAAAATATAATTTGGAAAGAATTTACTTTGAATGGCAACTACAAGTGGGTAAATATATTGGATGAATTAGGCAATGAATATGATAATTCAAAATATAGATGATATAGTTGGAGAAGTTGTTCATGTGCAGAAACTGAAATTTTTTGAAATAGTTTATACTGTTAATTATTCGACAGTATTATTTACTATTATTAAAGTTTTAAATTATGATGTACCAAATTACAAATATAGTTATTAATGGTGGAGAAATAATGGGTAGTTTTTATGAATATAAAATTAGGAAAACTGACTACCCAAATGATATTTAGTCGAAAAAGTTTTAAAAACTAATGGTGAAAAAATTTCTGTAAAGTGGTTAGGATTTGATAATTCACACAACTCGTGGATTAATAAAACGGATGTTTGCGCAGGCGAGTCTGATTTAGCTAACCTTTTGTAAAACTTAAGTATTTTAAAATAATTATCTAATTCAAATGCAAAAATGGAACACACATTGTCTTAACATTTGTTTTAACGTCCATTTTAATGTTCGTTCGGCATTGTCGATGTGTTGTTCTCATTTTGTCGTTGTCATTGAGTCGTCGTGTTGTTCGTTTTAACATAAACATATTTTCAACGATTGTAAAATTTAATAAAGTCTTTAATATATTTCTATAATTTCCTTCTTTTGTTTTTCTATTCAAATTTATTGTAATAAAACCATAATATTCATCCCATCATTTTAATCAAATTTCTTTAAATTACTCATAAGTCATATCGCCTCCAACAAAGTCTTTATAAATGTGTTTTAAATTAGAATCATAATGTCTAAATATACATTAAAAATTTGTATTATCTCTTAGCTATTGTTTAGGTATTTTTTAATATGCTTGAGGTAAATAAAATACATTGATATTTTTATGTCTGCCCCAAGTAAAATAATCGCGAATAATGTCTTGATTTTTTAAAATAACATCATCAAATGTAACTATCGATTCGTCTTCACATTTGTCTAAAGTAGGCATTTCATCAGTATTATTTAAAAAGTGAGTCATTTTTTCTTGAATTTTTATTTTTATTGGCATCCTTATCAATATAATTTTGTAACGGAATACATTTAGGTTGGTTTAAACTTTTTGAACAAACATACAATTTATTAAAATTTAACCAACCTGAGTGGAGAAACCTGCTCATAGTTGCGAAACATAAGGTATTTCAGCCAACTGTAATCGAGGTGCGAATTGACCTGTTGTCGTCGGTGTGGGTTGCACTGCTGGCGCTGGAGCTCTTGTGGGCACCACATTTGTGTTCTGAATTGGTGTCACTGCGGATGTTGCCTCCCTGATGGCTGTGTAATCCCGACACGTAAAGTACTCGCCATCTGCCATTGCTTGTTCCTCCTCGGTTTGGCACTTGTGGTGTACCCTGATGTTGCATGTTTTGCAGTACTGTATTCCTCCATTTATCGATCCCTTGCAATACATTAGTTTGCATATGTTGGTCTGTTGCAGTTCTACAAAGAAATTTTCCCAATTACATGTTATGTGTTCCTGCTGAATTGGTGATGAGTTGCAATTTTTGTGGTTAACAATATTACATGTATTGTTCCCTGTTCTCTAGTGTTCATACATGCATAATGATACCAATGGTTTCACTGTTTACATTTTAGAAGTGGCGTATCGTGACCCGGCAAATTAGATCATTACACCAATTTATTGCATTTATGTCCGAAATGTCTGTACTTATTTGTGGCAATTCCAATGCAATGTTCTGCTGTTCGTCACTAACACAGTTGATCGCGACACGGATGTGTGCTGGGCTGGTCTTGCAATCGTACTCACAGTTCTCCGTACCTCGCTAGTACCTCTCGATCCAGTACTGAGGTCGTAGTTGTAGGCACTGCGGACACAACAGCGCAGGCATGTTGCTGTCATTCTGGCTAGTAAATGGTGATTACTACAAGTCCATGTGTCGCGGAAGAGTCAACTTGGATGCACGTACGCAGGAGGGCGAAGCGGGTGTGTGAAGCGGGAGCACGGCACAGGACGGGTGATGTCAGAGTGTGGCAGGCCTGCTCGAGCGCAGCACGAATCAGGGATCGCCGGCGCAGCTGGTAACACAGGTAGGAGGAGATTTTCGTTTCTCTTTCTCACTGCCCTTCTTTTCCTCCTCATCCTCCTTTGGTGCGCGCATTGCGGGTGGAGGAGGGAGAAGATGTTTCAACCCCTTCATCTTGCTGAGAGCCTAGCAGGTGTGTGGCTGACGTCATAGTGGCGCTCCAAAATGGCAACTTCCTGCTACCCTTCTCGCTTCCTCCTCATAGTTGCAGTGATGGCGGTGCTTTCTCAATTTCCGTGCGCTTTTCTTCACTGACCATGTGCATTGACTTTCCGGCATCCTGGGGCATCGTGACGGCATCCCACAGCTCCGGTTCCACACTGGTGTTCTTAATGCCTCGCTGATGTTGGCATAGGTCAGTATAAGCAGGAATTAACAAATGTCGAATTTTGAAAATTATGGAAAATTTGGAACATTTTTGGAAAAATAAATCAGTGGGTTTTTGAAATACGAGTTTTAGCAGAAGGACATCGCTCCTAAGTTGGGCAACATTTGACAGTAGGCAGTGGAGCAAAATTGTGTACTTGTAAGGTTGGAAGTTGGGGTAGGTAATGGTACCGTAGTTTCTCATCAAACCTTCTGCTAACAGATTGTGGGACTCCTCTTCGTCAGGTCGTGCGTCAACGGCCAGTGGACGGTGTCCTCCCAGTGCTCCATCCGTCGTAGTAAAAGAAAATACATCACTTGTACTATGCATTCTACTCAGTGAGATCTCGAGGCGGCTCACACGCCCATATTTAGTTACACGAAGATAAAACACTCTGAAATACATAGGAAACACTTGCATAGTACACTCAATAAGAAGTGGGAAAGGTGGGGGCCCACACCCAGGCACCCGAATGAATACACATACTTCACACGTTAATTCAAAAGGGGTTTATTTAATGTTCCTCTAGGAAACAATTGACAAGAACACTACCGGGCTTAACCCATCGGTAAGGTTACACTGACACAAATGGCACGTGACCACAATTAATTAAGGTGAAAATAAAAAGTTTTCCCCGGCAATGCTATTCCAGGAGAAGGGGAGAGTGGAGAATCTTGAGCAGCGAAAATACACAACGTTCCGGTAAACTACGAGTCTATTGTTGAGAAATGATTAGTTCAAGTTTTGCTGTTCTGCCCAAGCACGTGAAACGCGACCCTATTGGTCCGTACATCCAACTCCTCGAGACACGGTAGTGACTGGCTCTATCGCCGTGGCGCGCTGGCCAGTTTGGGCGGGCCAGCGAGCCGTGCGAACTGCTTTCCTACACACACAAATCCTGCAGAAACACACACATGTTTCTTAAAAACAAATAACTCTTTCATACTTAATTACAGAAACTACAGAAATCCTTTACTAAGCATGTGACATTGTGTGTAGTGAAATGTGGATGATACATATGAAAACTGTAAATAACAGAAAAAATGATAATGAATACACTGATGCCTGTGGGGCGCTTAAATTATGCTTAGGGCTCCATGCAGACTAGTTGTGTGGACGTCTGTCCTTGAGCATCTTGTAATTACCTACTAATTACCATATACCTGATTTCACAGGTTCTAATTTCAGAACATATGGGCCTGCACTCATGTGTGTGCACTGCACTTTCACTACATTGCTCTGCTCTAGCACTTTCTGTACGGGTGCTCCAGTGACCACTGTTCACCGCACTCGTGGAATAGCAATCTTCGTGCAACCGATGCAGGACACTTCCTAACCGGTGCGCACCAGTACCTGGTATAGCGCTGCTCCCTGCAGCAGACACCGACGATGGCGGGCAAACAGGCTTGGGGGAAGCTGCTGACGTCAACGGGCACATCTACAGTGCAGAATCCAAAAAATATTTTGTCTCCAAAAGGTGTAAAACAGTTGAATAAAGCCACAAGTGGTGAAAAAGGAACACTTGTTACAGCCTGTTGCATTATAAGTGCCTCTGGAGTAGCATTGCTATCAACCATGGTGTTTCCATAGGTACATTTCAAGGAACACATGCTTAAGGGTGCTCCTCCAGGCACATTGGGTCTTGCTGCTCTGTCTGGTTGGATGAACAGTGAAACTGTTTGCCAGAGTGATGCAACATTTTGTCAAAGTCTCCCATTTATGAAAGGAAAATCTGCCATTGCTTATTCTTGACAACCACGAAAGTCATCTTTCTATTACTGCATGGATATTGTGATGGATGATGGCGTAACAGTGTTGACTATTCCACCTCACTGTAGCAATCATATGCAGCCATTAGATATTAGTGTCTTCAGGTCATTCCAAATGCACTACAATGCAGCAATTGAATCATGGATGTTGCATCATCCAGGATACCCCCTCACCATATATGAAATTGCTGAATGTGTGGGAATTGCATTCCAACATAGCATGTCACCTACAAATATATGCTCCGGATTCCGCAAAGCAGGAATATTTCCACTAGACCGTGGTATTTTTACAGAAGAAGATTTCATGAGCAGTGATGTCACCGACCGTGCAGTTCCTGGCACATCTAAAGACCCTACTGAAAATGAAGGTGAAGGTAGGATTGCTACTAGAACTAGAGAAGAGATTTCTTCTTATCCGACACAATTAGGCTCTGTAAATAGAGAAACAATGGAACCTGAAACACAAGTTTCGGCAGAACACTCGTATGCTGCCATTGTCACTCCACAGTTGTTCCGGGGCTATCCAAAAGCTTCTGACAGAAAAGACACAGTGAAAAAGAGAAAGAGAGGAAAAAGCTGCATAGCAACTGATACACCAATTAAACAAGCTTTTCTGAACAGGCGTGTGAAAAGCAGGCTTAGAAACCAAAAAAGAAGAATCTTGCGACAAAAGTTACTTTTCCTGTGCAATTAGAAAGATTAAGTGAAGGTAGTTTATTGGTATCTCATCAGGATGAAGATTCGAACAGTGAAGGCGAAAAAGAGGACAGTTATTTTGACCCAGAACACTAACCTAGACAAGGTGATTATGTTTTGGTTAAGTTTTCAGGGAAAAGTGATGTTCATTATGCCGGGGAACTTTTATCAAATTGTGATAATGAATGTGACTTTGAGATTAGCTATCTCAGGAAAATCCATAAAACTGAAAGGAAATACCTTTTTCCATAGGAACCATATGTCAATAAAATGGACATTGTTATGACTCTGCCATCACCCTAAAAATCCCAGCCACGAAGAGACAAAATTCTTACCTTTCATTTAGCATCAATTTGGGCAGTTACAATGTACATTAGCTTTTATTTAACACACTGAGTTATTTTGTGTGTGTACCATACCATTTTACAGTGTGCCCCATACCATGTTACACTGTGCCCCATACCATATTACACTGTGTTCCATACCTTGTTAGACTATACCCCAAACCATGTTACACTGTGCTCCATACCTTGTTAGACTATATCCCATACCATGTTACACTGTGCTCCATACCTTGTTAGACTATATCCCATACCATGTTACACTGTGCTCCATACCTTTTTAGACTATACCCCATACCATGTTACACTGTGCCCCATGCCATATTACACTGTGCCCCATGCCATATTACACTTACCATGTTACACTGTGCCCCATGCCATATTACACTGTGCTCCATACCATGTTAGGCTATACCCCATACCATGCTATGCTGTGGCCCATACTGGGGCACACTGTAACACTTATCAGGCTGAATAAACTGACATTATTTTTCTAATTAGACTTAGCCAATGGCTACCTAAAATTTTATGATTTGGAGTATATATGTGTGTGGCGGGAAAAATATAATTTGTACAATTATATTAGAAAATATAAGTGATATAAATAAAATATTTTTTTTTTGGGTTACACTGTGCCCCACCCTCCCATACTTGTTTTTACAAATCATGTAAAATAACCAAAAGGTTGTACATGTATTTTTTACGTATTTTTTTTACAGTGTATGCATCTCTACAGCACTACGGAAGTACGAGGTAGAGTTGCAGTGAGGTAACTGTTTATGTTGATGCAGCGCTGAGATTATGTGCGATCGTGTGATGGTTATATGTACGAACTTGGACACGACGACAGCCGAAGGAAGGCGCACAGCTGTCTCGCCGATAAGTCTATTCGTTCGCTATGGATGGCGAGCCAGATCACATAACCGGTAGTCTGATTTCGTCCCGGACAGAAATAAAATAAGAAATTGGATAGTGGAGCGCGGGAAATAGAAAAAAATCATTGAACTGCTTGTCACCCCCGTCGACTATTTTCTTATCCCTGGCTAATCCGCAACAAGAGGCCCCCTACTGTGTAATAAAAATTTATCTTAAATGAGTTGTTCACATGCATGCATATATGCTCCGCACCAGGTTCCGCAACACAGTGTGTGCGCGCTCTACGAGCGCAAGTGCAGAGCAGTGTGGCAAGGGTGACGCAAGTGCAGAACAGAGTGAGCGGCGACCACGGGCGCCGTGGAGCACGAATACAAAACTAGACCCGGTTAAATTTCTTGTTTATTAATTTTAGCGTCAATTGGGCAATTTAAATTCACGCAAAGGAACGCAACCAACAAAGACGCCGGCCTTAGCAGCTCTAAAGCCCTCAGCGTTTTTTTAAAGTGTCTTTTCGCAATTTTCTGTTATATTTATTCACGTGTTTTTCATCTTCACATCATCCACACAGTTGTAATGCCATGTCATAATGAATATTAATGACAGGGTTGTTTTTGTAAGCAATGTGTAACAACCGGCACGGAGAGTACGTGACCAGTATGCGAATGTCGTGTGCAATAAAGTAGTGCAGCGTGGGGTGCCAGCCCCCAAGCCGGCCGGCACGCCGCTCAGGAAAGTTCGGTAGTCGTTCGTCTTTTCAAAGTGTGTGCCGCGTCACGTCGGGGTTCGTGTTTCGCGCGCTCGGGCAGCAATAGTTTAATTAATCCACGGGAACCTTGTTCGTTTCCAGCTGCCCGAGACCTTACCGCCCCTCGCACCTAGCCAATGTTTACATCGCCTGGGCAGGCTTAAAATGCGCTAATTCTTTTACGTGACCTCGTGTCGTTTCTAGCTGTATCCCCCAAGCTGGCGAGTCAGTGGTCAGCACCTAAGCTTTCTCCTACGGGATGTAACAACGTAACGACATAAATCTCAGCAGTGACTAGCTTCCACGTGTGATCTATTTATAATTCGCCGCAAGGCATTCTTCCGCCAATTTTCTTTAACCCGATTTTACTGTGTAAATATATTTATAATGGTCACGGGTCGCTATAATAAGTGACAGTGCTTCGTGTGGGTGTGTGGGGAGCCCGGATATCCCACAGCGCAATAAGTAAGGGAATTATTCAATCATTATCAATTTTATTCTAAGAGGAGACAACAATTGCACCTGAAGGATTTGCTGTGGTCGTCGGACGAACGACCCTCTGAGGAACGAGTCAGCTCTCCGACTTCACGATATTGCCAGCCCGACAATATCTGGTGTCCTGGGTAATACCTCCACCGAGATTCCAAATTACGTTCACCGCTCCTCAACCTAACCAATATACTTTTCGACCAACGCCTACATGTCGTATGTTTTAATGCTAATGGGTATGTGTTTTAATAACCTGATTACAAATTCAGAGTACATTAAAAATATAATTGTTTTATTGTAGACACTTGTTAGCTGTAACGACTTTACATATTTTCATGTATTCCAATTTTTATTTTTTCTTTACATTTTTCTGTTGAAAATTGTTCAGTAAAAATAGCGTGGTTTCTGTACTACGTTCGAAATGCACATCATTGTACACGCCTAATTATATACTTAATTTTAGCATTTGTCACTTTCACGTAATATTTATATTTATATTCTTTATGTAAAAAACGTTTCTACACATGTAATTAATGCAATTTCATTTGTTTGCACTTAATTCATTAATTATTTTTTTATCATGTTAGGATATTTTTAATTAGTTGTACGGTGAAAACTAATTTCATTTTGTTTGCACTTTATTTATTTATAATATTTTTTTAAATCACGGTAGGATATTTTTAATTAGCTGTACAGTGGAAATTTTACTGTGTCTAAGACAGGAAATTAGCTAGATTTAATTTTTTTTGTTTTGTTTGTATTTATTTTTTGTTAGTAATTTGATTTCATTTTTCTGTCTCATTTAGTGTTCTTATTTTGTAATATTATCGTAACCGTTCCGAGACCTTATGTGCTGTGTTTTTCAACAGTTGGGCCGTTGAAAGTGGATCGCAAAAGAGTTTGAAAGGTTCCTAGCTTTCCATTGGCCCACAGATTCGAATCCTGACTTCTGATCGGCTGGAATGATAGGCCCTTAAGTTAGCTCCAGCCAAAC
The DNA here is from genome assembly GCA_029891345.1 of Dryococelus australis. NCBI lineage: Eukaryota > Metazoa > Arthropoda > Insecta > Phasmatodea > Phasmatidae > Dryococelus > Dryococelus australis. Next base: position 352,701,525 of record CM056995.1, read on the forward strand.
GAGTTTATCGGGCTCTCTCTTCCATTAACGTTCATCGCGAGTAGATGTAGTATAGGACTCTCGCCTCCATATAGTTCGAGTGTAGGATTTAAAACTATCTTGTAAGGGTGTTAGATACTACCTCCAGTTATTATAATGTAAAGTAATTTCTGTTGTCCAGCATGAGTGAGAGCTGAATTTATGTCCTTTTTGCTAGGATTTTACAGTTTAGAGGAGGTAGAAGTATCAGACTACGTAACATGTAAGAGCGGAGATTCCACGTATTTGAAACACCTCGCCCAGTCCTACAGCTTCCTGCGAGGGCCATCTGCTAATTTTTGTTTGCCAAATAAAGTTGAATATCTTCGAGAGCAACGAGAACATCACGACTAAGCTACAGATAAGCATATTAAGTACGGTTTTCAGATGGCATTTTCAGCGTCGGCCATATTGTTCTGTAAGGGTTTTCTTAGAGGAGACGCCATCTTGTAAGTTGCAAGCTTAGATGATCCCAGCTTAAATTTTTGCTTACGTATAAATTGACAACTGAGCTAGGGCACAATAATTAAGTTTGATTTTTAATTTTGAAACTAACATTTTTATATGAATATTTGAGAAGCAATAACTTGTGCTAAGTGATTTCAATTTTGACACTCTCGACGAACGAGTACGTTAACTCAGGGATACTCGAGGCTAGGTACAGTCACTTTCAACAGCAGTAGAAGTTTCTTTTGATTTATTTACTTGTTGCAAATTGCCACCAGGGTTTTTACAATACTTAGTCCAGAAAACACGACAAAACATTAAAGAATAAAACTCTGAATATAAAGCAAATTCCGTTTCGTTGTCATCTCTATCTCTATAGTTTGACATCTCTGCTGTCCTTGTTGTTTAATGAGCGTATGCTAACTGATTACGAGAAATTTTCGCATTGTTTCTGAGTTAGCCCCGTGCAAAAACAGTGCAGGTTATAGTTGTTCTGCTGAACGAGGTGTGATTGTACGGTAAGTTATTATTCCAGTCTGTCAAGACAAGGGCCGGCCAGAGCAAGTACTCCAATCTTGGCAAAACACACTTTGCTACATTTAAATTTAAGATTGAGAGTTTCCATTGTCTTATTGCACCTACTACTATGCTTGTATGTTAAGAGTGATCAATAATCAGAAACATCTTTCGAGAGAAGAACCTAATAGAGTTCATCACAGACAAACTCGCACACATAATGGCCAGATTAGTTATTCTACACAGCGCAGCAAATTTATATGATGTATATATCTGTGCCAAGCTGCAGAATTCAGTAATGACACACCTTTATGTGTCACTGACTATATAAGCGACCCCACGAAGTGGCTTATCAGTATAGAGGGTTGCAGTCCCTGTGCAATACAAAATAATTTTGGCGCCCATTCACTTTGTAGTACCACATATTTTCACATATTCAATAAGTGTATGGATTTTATTCTCCTCCTATTTGTTGACCATATGTGGAACCTAACTTTTGTTAGAGATTGAATGTATCTAGATTTGAAAAACTTCCAAATTTCAACTTCTTAATTTTAAATGCCCTTTTTCTATATTTATAAAATGGCTTCATTTTATAAATATTGAAAAAGTGTATTTAAAATTTAAAAATTAAAATTTGGAAGGTTTACCAATCAAGATGCGTTCAATCTCTTACAAAAATCTTTAGTTGAAAATACTTCCACAGAAAACGTCTGAGAGATCTTTGTCCGAATTTAGCCTTTAATTCTCTACATGCACATGCATGGTGAAGCCTGGCCTTAAGAGCCGCCCAAATCTCTTCACTTCACTTCTACCTAAATCATTAACATAATAAATGATGCGTACGCGTAAGAATTTTCATTACATAAAAATGTTTGGCTATCCCAACGTGGTGGCCTAGTGTGTGTGTGGTACACGTGTATATATGATTGTTTTACATAACAATGGCCACGGCGGAATTGCCATCCCGAGAAATGGGCGCAAAGCTCAGCTTAAGAAGGCATCACAGAGTTAGGCCGCTAAGGCCATATGGGTACCCCACCGGAGCCACTACACAAAAATATAAAGCAACAATAAAAGGAACTCGAAGAGAAAAAATTTCTAACCACCAATGTGCCTAAGCGGCGGAAAAACTAATTCATCTTGCAATGAAATGTGACGTATATAAATATTGTAGAAACAAAGCGACTACAAGCTTGAAGAGAACTGCAGAGATTAAGGGCCGTACGCACAGCCTCGCCTACAAGTGAAGCACAGCCTCTCTTACAAGTGAAGCACAGCCTTGCCTACAAGTGAAGCACAGCCTCTCTTACAAGTGAAGCACAGCCTCGCCTACAAGTGAAGCACAGCCTCTCTTACAAGTGAAGCACAGCCTCGCTTACAAGTGAAGCACAGCCTCGTCTACAAGTGAAGCACAGCCTCGCCTACAAGTGAAGCACAGCCTCGCTTACAAGTGAAGCACAGCCTCGCCTACAAGTGAAGCACAGCCTCGCCTACAAGTGAAGCACAGCCTTGCCTACAAGTGAAGCACAGCCTCGCCTACAAGTGAAGCACAGCCTCGCTTACAAGTGAAGCACAGCCTCGCTTACAAGTGAAGCACAGCCTCGCCTACAAGTGAAGCACAGCCTTGCCTACAAGTGAAGCACAGCCTTGCCTACAGTTGAAGCACCACTACACTTCCTGTTGTGGAGATTTCAAGCGGTACTAGATTTCGTATGCTCAGTCCATTTTAGTTAAAGCCTCGTGTGGCTTCACGAAGTTTAGTTTGGATGGTTACTAAATACTAAGATTTACGAGTTTGGCCGAACTTGACGTCAGATGATCTCAGCCAATAGGAAACGGTTAAAAGTATGACGTTTACTTCTTTTCTTATGAAATAAAATGGAAATGTATCCTCCTCGAAATACTCATTTTATTCTTGTGCTGTTTAAAAATGAAATGTATTTGCTTGGATCAAAAGAAAACGCATGTAGAATTAAAAATACTGCCAGTTTACAAATAAATATATGTGAAATTTCCATTTCTAATATATTGAGAGGTTTTTAAAGGCATGTAGGAAGGAAAACAATAAATTAATAATTATTAGCAATACTTCACAGCTCCAGTGCCTAAACACATAATAGTTACATAGGTTTGGAATTTTCGCGCAGGATCAGTGGAGTAGCAAGGTCAGGTGGTACCCGGTGCGGAAAGTTTTCCGTCATCTCCCCCCTCCTCGATATCGAAATGATTGAATTAAGGAAAAATAAGATACCTACAGTTAGTTACAAATGCAATTTTCTGGCTTATTTACTAAACATTGCGAGCATAAGCATATACAACCTTTTTTTTTCCTAACTTTGTTCTCTGCAAATTTTGAAATCACATCATAAAAATAAACTCCTTCTGTTACTTTGTTTTCAATTGACAAAATGCTACCAATGTGCGTGATGTCTTAAAAGTAATCGACAGGCATAGTCTGAAATGTGTGTTCTTTTTGTAGCTTAGCACATTGGACGCGCGTCTTATAGTTTCGTAAAAAAAAAACCTGGATTTTAAACCCACTGCAACGTCAGGCAGGCAGGCGGGCCTCTTAAGGCTACGTCAGTTGTGGTACAGAATATGAAAGTTCATATTCAACAATAAACTCTAAAAACCTTAAAGACGACCATTCCAGAGAATCTTTTTTGAAACTTCGGCAGCTTGTAGATATCTTCTTAGTCGTGGAATCTCTCTAAGGAGGCCATCTTCAGAAAGTTCAACATAGTGTTACATAGAACGCCTGAGGGGTGTATCTGAGTTCGAGAAGGATGGAGGCCTTAATAAAAATAAAATAACTACATTTTATTTTTAAGCTATTCACGCAGCTATTATTTGAGTCTTTAAACTATCTGTCGCTACTATTTCTCTTTTTATTTAACAGTGATCGCCATATTTATTGTCTATTTCTACTTTAATTAACGTCCTTCTATATTATTTCTGTTTGGTTACAATCAGTTAACTCGTACTAATTATTAACACGTGTTCAGTATATTTGTTGCCACCATTTGTGACGTCTTTCACTTACGCATCTAGTCCAATAGTCCAGCCTGCCAGCTGCACTCTTCACTGCTTGATGCTCGCAGTCGCAGATTTCCCTTCCGCTGGTCACTTCTCTCGCTGCTCGTCTTCTATCTCTCGGAACTCAGTCTCTCATTCACTCGTCAACTCCTCGACTTGGAGGCCTCTCTCACATTCATACCGTTCGCCCTGACAATCTCGAAGGTTCAACACACCCCGAGTCACGCTGAGCGAACGAGGTTAGTAATCCAGAGTATTCTTCAGATAAACGCAGAAATCAATTCAACCATTGTCAGCAGCGTACGCCGCAAAAATGATTATTGTTTCGGCTCGCTTTCTGTAGCAGATACGCGGCCACTGACCTGTCGCTCGCCTGTTCATTCAAAACAATCCTTTGACTTGCCACCGCCGCTATCGTATAACTGCTGTCCTTCACTTCCACTCTCTCGCGTGGGATGCTAAGCAGCGAACACGTAACAATAGTTTACGACTAAGTTTTGTATTAACTGTGGAAGTTCGTCTTCCGAAGTTGTGATCAGATTCATGTGCCCGAAAACTGCAAACTGAGCTGATATACTTTCCATGTCTTTGCAACGAGTGTCGGTTTATTGAAAAACCTGTCAATGAACTCCGACAACATTGATCTTTTCAATTCTTCATTCAATGTGAGTGGTAACATTTTGAGCCTTTTCTCCAGATATCATTTTCTTCTCTCTGACGGTTTTATTTTTACTAAAGGAATGTCCATCGCTTCACAAGTGTTCGTTGCAAACTGCAGTGCTAGCTTCACGATTTCATTTCTTTTGTATGCCAAAAAGATCTTCAGTCTTCTGATTTTTATAACATACATCTCAAAACTGATTCAAAAATTCTGTAGGTATTTTTGACTGTGATTTACTTATTCTAAGACATTATCCCACAAATACAAAACCATTTTTTTTTTAAATCACATACTGCTAGCAAAAGTGTTTGCACTGCTCCTTTGGCTTCAACAGTTTTCTGCGAGATCACATAGTTCTTCCGTGGAATCAAAAATCTTCTTGAAATTAGCATCAGCTTTTACACCCTCATAGTGAGCACTCTATATTGTATCTGAAAGTCTCTTGACTGTAACTCCAACGTTAGTTACAAGGATCGTCCATCTGTATGTGGAAACTGAGAAAAATCAGTACAGACTTTCTAAGGTCCCAAAAAAGGTTACACGTTGCGAAACAATTGCAAAAGAATGCACTCCATGCAGATTAAGAGAACGATTTGTACAAACAACAAATAATGCTGAGGATTAAGTTTACGAATCCTCGCCTGGACTCCAGAGTCAATGTCAGACGAAGTTATTAACGCGTTTAAGATTACACTGAAAAAAGTGTTCTTAGTCCAAACATTTTAATTTTTGCAATTTCGTCACCTCCCTGAGTGATGACACCCAGGACGGCCCGCAATCCTCTTCCTACGCCACTGCGCAGGATTCATGGAGTGGAATTTTCGGATTAATCTCCTGCCAATTCAGTTGACGAGGCGGTCGCGGTCGGTGGCCATGTTGGATACTCCCCTCACCCATTAACAAAACGTCCCCTACCACCCACCCACCCCTCCTCCTCTTCGCCAACAATATGTTACCCGAAAAATATTTAAATAAAAATATTATATAAAAATATTGTCTAAAAATAACTTGAAAAATATTGACATCCTGTGCCCAATCTCTCAATTTACAGCTACTGTTTTCCATGGAATTACAACCTAGGTGACACTTTATTGAAAAATGCTGGAATTAATCCCATATACAAACATGGTGTACATGCATTTTGACGAAGAGTGAAGATCTTATAGATGCATAGATAGATAGTTGCAAGCCTTATTATCATGCATCATTCAGTCTGGAGTAACGTATTTACGTCGCCAAAAATCTGTACTGTAAAGCCATAGGGAAACGTACGTACTCCATCTTCACATATGATTCGCGCCTGTCATCGGAGCAACACAGAGCTATTTATTTACAGTTCCTGTATACAGTACATGCTGATGTGATCGTATTGTGTTCATACATGCATTGTTTTCAGCTCGTTTAAGGCGGGTACATAATGAAAATTCGATTTTATCTCGTACCACACACTTCTGAAGTCCCTTAGCCTTTTTAGTGACCTCGCCATACTATACAAGTAGAACTTCGCTCTGAGGCCAACGAACTCAGTCATGATTGTTCTGTCGCACTCGTCCTTGAACTTGCCCACTATCTACTTGTTTGCATAAATGAGAAGCACTTGTGAGCTTGGGGGAGCTGCTGGTGTTGAATTCTGTGAAGAACCTCACATCTGTGACCGTGTCGTCGTAAAAGTCATGGTTTCAGATATGGTACAGAAACGAGTCTGTTTCCATACACACACAAACACACACACAGATATGTGTGTGTGTGTATATATATATATATATATATATATATATATATATATATATATATATATATATATATATATATATATATATATAATATATAAGCTCCAGGTCGTCTCTGTAGCGGGGCCTTCAACACGTCTTAATGGCATCTGTACATCAGAGTTTTGGATAAGTCGAGCATCGTGAACCCCGCATATATGGGCTTTATTGATTCGTGCTGAAATAGAATCAGGGAAATATTTACTTCATAAATTGTTCGGTCCAGAAATGTCGGTTTTGCCTCGAGTTTTTTCTGTCGCATTTCACTTCATATCAAATATTTTTTTTTTAAGTTTTCTTTTGTTATCCATCAATTTGCCGAAAGTTGTGCTGTTAATCAATTAAAAAAAATATTTTTCAAAATCATTGGAGGCCGCCTGTCGTTTCTCAATGTTAAGGTCGATATAAGGTTATAACCACGCAGTCTGCTCGAACTAGAGCACACAGCGAACCTCGGTGAGCTTCAAGTCATGTTCCAGAGCCTGCTTGATGTTGCGATAATGTACGATGTGGTGGCTGTTGTGTTCCAGGGTCGTCGACAGGTTTGGCTGTTTTGAGCCCAGTGTACACTGGCTGGCAGGAATAATCACAGCGTTCCTCGTGCAGGGTCGTAGGATACTCGGCATCCACTTCTAGGTTGTACCAGGTGTTCCCATCGTCGGCCATGCCCCTTACATCGATATCCATATCCGCCCACTTGAAGTTATGCACTGGCAGGGGCAATGGAATGGCCGCTTGCCGTACGAGTTGTTGGCGTCCAGATACTGCAGGAAGGTGGTGGGATTGCTGGGATCGTACATTTCGCGTGCATAGGTGTTGTTCGCACCGCATGATGCTTCACATACTGAGCCGCGCCACCACGGATCCCTTCCTCGACGAACATGTGCATGCAATAGTCTGCGAGAAGCACCAGCTCTACCCTGGTCATTCGCAACATGGCACTGAATGCGAATCTCGAGAGCGCTGACATAGTGTGCACAGTCGAGCTTTTGCGTGGAAATACACAAATCCCTGAAATGTTCGAAACATCTGCCAGAATTAGCGCGCCTGTCTTCAGGTACAGATCGGAATATTTTCCTAGAGACGTGCAGCCAAACTCTTGCCAGATGGTCTGGGCATGGGCATATTCTTTGTCACTGATACCCATTTCCGTCAGCCTGTTGTAGAATTCCCTATTTCGGGGACTGCTGCTGCTCGACCAACTTGGCTCCTGAATCGATGTAATCGTACGGGAATACGCCTTTACATGTGACATGCGGCAGTTTGTTGCTCCCGAACAACTTGGCTGTGTTATTAAATGTTGAAGGAGGTAGGCACTCGGCCAGAGATGCCAGACTGCGAGCCATAAATTTGAATGAATCGACGAACTGGATGGAAAAACGGTCACCCAGCTGTTTGGAAAGTGCGATCATTTTCTCGCTTGTATGTAGAGTGATAAATCTTATTTTGTGTCAAAGCCCCGCTGCTTGGTGATGGAATTCTCGTTGTAGCCCAAGTTGTGGGAAAACACGACGAGTTTCTTGGGGCAGCAACACAGTAAATTGCAGCTGATGCAAGCGGGCCCTATGTGGTCGTGATACTGCACCTTGTAGTGTTTGTGCTTTAATGGAGCAGCACGTTAGCAGCATCTAGACGCCCTTGAGCGACTTGTCTCTTCAACTGGTATGAGCGATGTCATCGTCTCTGAAGTGGCGGAAATATCTTTTACTTTGATGCCGATATCTACAATAGCTTCTATGAAGTGATTCTCCACATCCAGCCTACTCTACAGTACTGATTCTTTTGACAGTGCCGAGGTGAGCGATTCACGAGTGATGTTGCTGCCCACATGTATATATATACTGTGACGGGATGGCCGCCACATTTTAGGATGTGATGATAGTAAAAGGGATGCTCTGTTACTGTGAGAAAACACCTGGGCGGTCGCCTGTATGTTATCAGCCGTGCAGGATAGGTCACCGGGTTGCCGCAGCAGGCAGCAAGGGACCAATATTTGAAAGTGGCACTTGATTGGTGGTTGGATTCGCATCAGTGCGAAATAATTGTCTCTATAAAGGCGGCGCTAAAATCGTAAGGATGGCGCGTCGAGCGTATAGACGGCGCTGGAGTGAGTCTCTGGGGGAGGGGATGAGCGAGAGATCGGGGCGTATATATTGGGGTGCGCGAGCAGCCTATAGCAGAGACTTCCCCCGCCGGCGTGTGAGCTGAACTTCGAGACTACGATGCTGCAAGAAGGTAAGTATTCTACTAGTGAGGACTTAGAAAACTTTCTATCACCGATAATCTACTAATAAGGGACTTAGATTATGGCAGGCAAAGGAAGGCCTGGACTTAACCGATGAAACTACGAGTGGGAACTTTAACTTTTTACGGGTAGAAACTGGACTTAGTTTTTTTTTTTTTTTTTTTTGAAGAGGTGCGATAAAGACTTAGAATAATTTTCTACCTAGTTGTTAACTTGGAATATTTTGCTACCCAGTTGTGAACAAGTAATATCCCCGTGTTCGTGTGGAACTTTGTCGTTGGAAGACAAATCTGGGGACTTAGTCTGAATATGTGTCGAGAAAAGACTTAGTCAAATTAACAGTTACAAAAGAACTTGGTTTCTCGCACGTAAATATGTAGTAAATTGGGTGATATACCGTGGGAATTAAAGAACACGAAGTTATTCTGTGGTTCGAAACAATCTGGAACTTGGGTAATTTTCTAGCAGTCTCGGCTGTTGCTCCGATATTCAATGTGCATGGAAATAAAATAGAAACTTCTCGTTTTACGTGGGTGGTAGTTGGAACACAAGTAATGTAGGGTAAAGGACTTTGAAAACGGACTTAGTGGGAGCACCCGTGTACTGTAGATTTTACCGTGTGTGTGTGGAGCAGAACAATTTCCAACTTTACTTGTTTTGCGCGAACGCGTAAACGAGATTTAAGTAGTGGTAGTGGGTAGTTTCTGCAACACAGTAAGAGGAAAATAGTGCGTGGAGACTTGGAAAAACTGGAATACGGAACGTTTGCAGTGTCTAAGAAGAATTCTTGGAGGACGGAAATTGCGCGGACTTTTGGCAGTAAAACAGGGACATATTTGGCTGGTGTATGCATGTGCTGGTGTATGAGAAAGTATTGTATGGGTGGAGGAGAGGAAAAGCCTTCGTGGTAAGGAGAATATCCCCGTGTCCTTCCCTTTCACAACCATTGGGAGTGTGCATGAATTTGAGAGAATGAAGGGGGCAGTCGGTACTCTGAATTGGTGGGGATAATATCCCTGGCTTCCTTGGCAGAGTGTGGAATGTATGGGAGTCCTAGGGCAAGCCAGCATGGTGGGGAGAATATCCTCAATACGAAAGACTGGTATTGTGTTGTGATGGTAACAGTTGAATGCGCTAGATTGGGCGAGAAATTTTAAGTAAATTTTGTCGAGTTTCTCTCAGGCCAGAGAAAAAGGGGAATAAGTGAAAACCAGAAATTACGAGACCATATCTCCAGTGGGAGTTCTCTACGTTTTATGGTTTTATTAGAAATTTTAATATTGTACAAGTTTCTCGAGTTTAGCAAAGAATCGCCCTGCGTGGTGAATATTCAGGGCTGTCTTTTAACATTTTATGAGTAGGATTTAAAAAAACCCTGTTTTTAGAAGCGTGTTAACTCATATTTTAAGAACCATTGTTTCTTTTATTGGAAGTGGATCAGGCCAATTTTAAGAAGTACTGTTGGGGCCATTTTGAATATGGTGTACAATTATGGACTGTTAAATATAGGATCGTTTGTATGTGAAACAGTTTCTAAATGGGTAAATAAAAATAAAATGTTTTGTAATAAATGCGCCCAAGAAAATAAATTAATGCGGAGAAAGTATGAATTGGGTGTAGGATTAAGAATGTTTATGATTGTAAAGATAGTACCAAATAGTGTGGTTATATTTTTATAATCACTGTGAATTGTTTGAGAACATTACGAAAATCTGGATTACTATTTTGAAGGATATTAGTAGATCTAAGTTATACAATTTTGGTTGTGTTCTTTTTTAAGTGGCGGTGTTTTCCTCTTCCCAATCTTGGTTAAGCAAGTCAAACGCACTCTAATTGACAAATACACCTGATCTGCTATAGAAGCTATGGTATATGATATTACATGCCCTTTACAATTCTACGTACTTTTAGGGAAAAGGTAGCCGAGAGGGTCTGGGTATGAAGTTGTGCTCCAGGACCTGCGGAAAATGGGGCACAATATAATTGATGTAAGCCTTGTGCTTTTTGTATAGGCATATGTATACGAGCGACTTGAATTAAGTTCACAGATTTGAATGGGCTTGAGAATGGCCTGGAAGTCGGGGTACACGATGATCGGCAATTTACTCATGCGGTGGTAATTACTGAATTTCAGTACTGGTGGCCTACCATCCTTGCCTGGCTGCGGTCTCTTGATAATCGCTGGAGCATTCTATTTGCAGTATTTCTTGTGTTCCTCAATGCAGTGCTGCCCTGTCAGTCCGGACGTCTGTAGAAAATCATGATAACAGGTGAAGCACCGCTTGCATATGTGGATGTTACCATTATGAGCCATCAGTTGCAACCTCGCAAGACCGGAAAGTTGTTTACATAGCAGTAGGGCATTTCCATCTTCAGTCGTTAGCAGCAGCAGCGGGTTAGTGTGTTCGAACTTCTCTTCTCCACCATACATACAGGCATAATCTTCTCCTCGGTTCTGAACGAGTACACATTAACCGACGCGGGAAAGTTAAATTTTCATTGTAGTTCATGATAACGGTGGTCGATGCGATACAGGTGGTCGCCTTCGACAATACATGCCAAAGTCGCCCACTTAAAATACACGTGGTCGCTGGTGTTCTGTGAGTTAATCGGCGCTTCTTTCAAATTGATGGATTCTGGCAGCCATGCACTAAAGATGAGGTAGACCACTTATTCGTCTTCTGCGCATATACCCAACATTGATCTACTTCAAAACAACACAACTGTCAGTCACATAGTTAACAGTGATGAACGTGTTTGTTTACATCTTAATTTTCCAATTACAAGCACTATTATACGAATAAAATACTTTTACCAATTGGAATTTAATTAAACTGCATTACACATTAGTAATAAAAAGTACACGTACATCTCAAAGCGATTGTGTACAAACCAGTATTGTAACATAAAATTCAAACCATGCCGTTTTCGCTAGACGTGTTTGAGAAAAGCAGTTCAATGCTGGGACACGGAGAGTGGTTGGGCGTAGCCAGCGAGATCGGTCTGCCTCATCTGTAGTCTATGCCGGCAGCTTGTTAATTCGGAGCTCTAGGTGATTAACTTTCGACGGTCTCCACCTCGAACCACGCTCTTTGTACATGTATTCCCCACCGCTAATGTTTTCTATACACATTTTACGACCTTTTCGATTTCATCAGTCTCATACTCTGGTACAAATTAGTAGTCTTAAAAGCATTTTTGTCCCTACTTTAGTCGAAAGGATTCGGTTTCGTATAGTCGCACTCCAGCCAAATGTTGAATTTAATTGGACCTTGGTCTTGCACTTCTTTGTTGAGCTAACCATGGTATTTTACTTCGTACGATCCAAAAAAAATTACAAATCCTTGTTTCGAGCTATACACGTCTTGAGATTTCGCCAGAAAGTTGTTTCAGCCTCCATGAAAACATTGTCATTAACATTCCCAGACCCTGCGACGATTCTTCGGCGATATGGTCGCTGGCATGATGGTGGCTGATCATTTTGAACACTTTTTTTTGTTGTGGGAATTACGCTCGTACGCTTCTGTGAAGGAGACTGCACACATTGAATTATGGCAGGCGTAGGCATGTCTGCGCAAGTTATCGCGTCTAGCAAATTACGCTCGACGAAAAAGCGCACTCATGTACAACTTTATCTGCATACTTTGCGCAGCCGTACTTCTCGTGCCTTTGATCATCGTGGTTGATCACGAAGGTCTTATTGCAGAAACGACATTGGCAACTACGTAATGGTCGACACGAACAATTTTTAAGGGGGAATTCTGAGATTTTGAAAGAGGCGATTGATATTCGATCCCCAATATTTCCGGAACAATTCGATCTATGGCATTCCAAGCTGACACGCTCATTTACCCTATCACTTTCCCACTGCCTCGTGGTGTACTGTTAACCTCACCTTAACGCTACTATTTTAAGAGGGGGGTTAAGTTTTAAACTGATACAGGCCCTAAAGCGTGAGCTATGACGTGCTCTGAAGCCTGGCTGCTTCAGGTCGTTTAGGTGGCAGGTACCTTTTACCATTTTTAATTTTTTTTCGAATTTGAGGAGGGTACCATGAATAGCATCGACGGCGATGTAGGTAGCTCAGCTGGAGCGAGCGATGTTAGAGCCGAAGACAGTCGAGACTCTGGTTGCAGGCTCGCCATTAAGTGCACGCTTCATCTGCATGGCAAAATATAAACATACATAATTAATAGTTCTGATAATTCAAAGGTATGTGTTCTGCGTCATATGTTATGGAACACATGCATAATTACGAGCACCTCCGATAATAACCTACAACATTTTGTGGGAGACTTGAACATAAAGTAAATGGCTGGATGCTTAGGAAGGTTAGGAGAGAAAAGACCATCTATAACCTGTCGCATCAGACTAAGAACTGAGGCGATGCGCGAATTTGCCCGCCTTATTTGTCCGCAGATCCCGATATGTCACGTGACAAACAGCCGATCACGAGCGAACAATGCGACCTCGTCATTAAATATTTTCCCCGTCGCCACACTCCAGCAGACAATGTTGAAAATACGAATTACCAGAGCACTCTAGCACAATATGATGGATACTATAGCTCGTGTGCCATAAATTGAGGAATGAAATGGAGGAATATTACTGACGAAGAAATGAAAGCTTGACGCTCCGAGCTCATCCGAGTCAAGCCGAAGACCATCAGCCATAGCCACATACCTCCCATTTAAAATACATTGGCCCTGTTGGCCCATAAGACCACTACTATTGTAACTATAAATTATAATATTTAATTTATAATTAATGTGTATAAAACCAGTGAGAAATAGGTGTTTTGGAAATTGCTTACAAGAATTAATTCTCATGCAAACTATTATTACAGGAATGTAGTTCGTTGCCTCTTTGGCGCAATTTTCTAGACTTGGTTAAGCTTGGTTTGCATGAGGTGGAGGAACATCCTAGAAGTAGAACTCAGCAGGTCTTGAGAAAAGTTGGAAGAAACCGCGTATGGACTTCACTACGAGAGCGTAACTGCTCCAAGTAGAAACTTTTGCTCAGTCGTACTCTGCAGTAACTAAAAGTTTCTTCCTTTCTGCAGGAGCACGAGTCCCAAAAAAAAAAAGAAAAAAAAAATGGGGTGCGGCTGTGTTGGGGACACGACCGTTAGTTTTGCATAAATACGTTTACGTTGACGCCCTCGGACGCCTTGATGTTTATTTTACGTTCCCGCCCCCGCTTCACTCGATCACATGGGGTTTTATGTGCATCACTGGATTGCTTTTGAGATGCTCTTTCCAACCGTATACGATTTGTGTTTTTCGAGTTGGCTTTCTGACGATTATAGGCCGACAATGTGTTAAGATTTTCTAATTTTTTTTTATATTAAACTCGTTCAATTTCACTTTAACCATGCCACACAAATTTTCTCATACACGCAATCGATTGATCTTGACGGGAGCTGTGGATTGAAACCTAAACGAGCGTAGTAGCTTCTCCTAGTGAAAAGTTATACTACGCGGAAGCTATGGGACGCGGCGAAACGAACTCAAAATTGCAGCGCCCCCTCCCACCCCCCCCCTGGCCACGTGCGCGGTGCTTCGCATTCCTCACTCAACGTAACATATTCTTTGATCCTCTGGCAATCGAGTGGTGTAATTTAATTTTGAATGTGGACGATAAATTTGGAGCTGCAATGCTAAACTGTATCCCCCGATTTTGCTATCATTGGTTTTTCTGGATTGCCTCCCACTATGGTTACAAATTTAAAGACGTATTCACGTGAAAACATTTGTGAAACACACTCGCAACTTCCCACGACTAATACCCAGTTATCATCTTTGAATTTTATCACACTGAGTGCCGGACAGACTAGCAGTTAAGACAGCTGGAAGTGAGTCACGTATACTCAAGACTGCTTGGCCATCAGTTCTGTTATTTTCTGTTTTACCACTAAGAGCCGCCCTTTTGATTCAAATAACACCGGACACACTTATAAGGCTGTTGACAGTAAAGTGAACACTTTTGAAAGCCCTGCTTAAGATCTACTTGTATACACGTGATGTATTCTTCCGCCTTATGTAAAACTAACATTGCCACGGGCCTCATCACTTTATTCATGCGTCGGTCAAGAGAAACTGTGGAATTATATGAAAAGTAAACATTTTATAAATCTGCTAATTTTTACACTGATGCGTTAAGAAAAACAGCAAGCGTAATAAATAATTTAAATTATCACAAATGGTTACCTAACACTTTTTATTAGACGTTAAGATGTGGAACTACTTTCCATCCGTCGTTACCAACTTTACCGAGCGCATGTCACTCAGTGCGCCCGTTAAACTATATGCAGGCCGGGGCAGTGACATTTATCTAAGGTTGATTTCAAAAGTGCTCAGTTTATCGTGGACAGCCTTTACTATACTGTACAACTTTCATTACTGGACGGCTCTCTGTCAATATAATGCCGAGTTGATTGGGGACCCAGTCAAATGTTATTTCCTGCGTAAAATACCTAACCAGGGGTCGTTCCCGCGGAAATTTCGCGGTATTATTCTGTGTGGGCGAATCAGGCGGGTGTGTGCATGGAGATATCGATGCAACCGGCAGAAGAACCCATGGCGCATGTAACCTACAGCCGAACCAATAGTCAGAGTAACCCGCAGTATACGAACACTCAGTATACGTAACCCTCAGTATACGAACACTCTGTATACGTAACCCGCAGTATACGAACACTCTGTATACTTAACCCGCAGTATACGAACATGCTGTATACGTAACCGGCAGTGAATGAAACAGAAAGCTCCGCATGCCATTCGCTGCAGGCGAATCTTTAGGAGAGAGGAAAGGGGAAATTTGCGTAAACTGGGAGATTATTGTACAACATTCAAGATCGTATGGGGAAGAAATCGCGAAAAAAAAAGTTTAGGTGAGAAAAAGAAATATTCAAAAAATGCCACTCCTCAAATTCGAAAAAAAAAATTAAAAATGGTAAAAGGTACCTGCCACCTAAACGACCTAAAGCAGCCAGGCTTCAGAGTACGTCACAGCTCACGCTTTAGGGCCTGTATCAGTTTAAAACTTAACCTCACCTTAACGCTACTATGCTACTATTTTAAGAGGGGGTTAACAGTACACCACGAGGCAGTGGGAAAGTGATAGGGTAAATGAGTGTGTCAGCTTGAAATGCCATAGATCGAATTGTTCCGGAAATATTGGGGATCGAATATCAATCGCCTCTTTCAAAATCTCAGAATCCCCCCATAAAAATTGTTCGTGTCCAAATTTCAAGTTCCTAACGTGGAAACAGCAAGCAGTCAAATGTAGAGAGCTGCAAAATATCTTCCACATTTAAATGTTATTCACGGCTAATGTTTCAAGAGGAGCGTTCTGGTGAGGAGAGTTTTAAAAAATCCGGCTCTTCACGAAAGTTATTAAGGATAAATCGGAATATGCATCGAAAATAGTGATTTTTCGAAGCAGAATCTTTGGTATCAATGGGAACAAAAATGGAATCATCTCAAAGAAAGGAAAAAAATTAGGGGGTATGAGCATAAATAGGGAATTTATTACATAGAACCCGAGAATGTATGGAGAGATAAACCCACGGAAGAACATTCAGCGAGCAAGGAGCAAGTTTATAAGAATCCTCCCCCCCCCCTTTCGCGGCGTAACCGAAACAAATTTGAAATGATTAAAAACCCCACCGCCCTGATCGCTAAAACTTTGATCGTGCGCGCTGAGTTCCTTCGTCGTGGCTCAAACAGTTTAGGAGCAATAACGATTTCAAATTCCATCTGCCTTAGAATCGAATAGCAAACGTGAGTTCAAGACGCACCATGAAACGACGAGAGCTGATGGGCTTCAGAAGTGCGCCAAATCAACTCGTTCAGATCCAGTGTACACAATTGTGTACATAACTCACACAAGGATAATTTGTGGCCCGCAATTCACACTGCGAACCTCAATGACACATGATGGTCTTCCCTATAAGGTACTGACTAGTAAACAGCTCTGCGTAGCGACTGGTTCATATTAATGTAGCCGAATACCAAGCCTGCAGCTCATTGGCTGTGACTGCGAAACATGCGTTATGTCGAGTTAAGTACAGCACGCACCGCGTAATATTTCTTGTTTGCAACACCTGAAATGGTAAATTGAAGTGGATCTGAAAGGGTTGGAACATCGTTCGAACCGTTTTGTAGAAGTTGGGTGAGTGAGTGAAGAGATTTGGGCGGTTCTTGACACCAAGGTCTTGAGAGCCGATGAGGGTGAAGTGAGGCGAGTATGGAGCAGCGCCGTATTGGAAGGGTGGGGAAAACGGGAGATCCCCGACAAAACTTGCCGACCAGCGGCGATTCCTGCGTACGCAACTCGGGGAGCAACATTGCCGGTAACCGAACCCAGTACATGAGGGAGGGGGGGGGGGGAGAACTAGCCTGACTTCACCAATCGGAGGTCTCGGATAATGATGGGGCCTAAATGCGTCTCGGGGCTGAGCATCATACGCCTAGGCATGCAGGGAAGGTTCTAACTACAGGACGCTTGCATCGTGGCTCTCTGGCAAACATGGCCGCAATTGTGACCGTATAGTCCATTCACGATTACTCACGACTGAAGTTATATTTGCAGGATCTTCCTCATGCGGAAAAAACTTAACCAAGCCTATATCTATTTATTACTAGGCATTACCAAACATACCTATTTTATTCCTGCTTTTTATACGTTTTAATTATAATTAAATGTAATAATTTACAGTTTAAAATATAAGTAGAAGTTTAACTGAATAAAAAAACAAGATATTTTTATGTTAACACAAGGATAAAACGCTCGTGATTCATGAAATATTAAAAAAAAAGAGCCAAGCACGTTATACATGGTGTGGTTGTTCAAAGGTTTGATTCAAAATAGTGAAAAGAAAACGCGAATGTAATATAAATTTCACCACTTTAAAAATGTTAACATATGGGGCTGCAATTAGATATATTTATAAGTGGTTAATGCCTGTTGTTGGGAGGGTGTTGAAACGTGCTAACTTTACCGTGAATAGCTCCTCTCTCTCTCTCTCTTAATACTACTACTACTAATTCCCGTCCCAGCGAATCCCGCACCTAAACCTGCGTGGAATAGGAAACGAGATCAAACGGGGATTATCTAGAACCCTTTACAACATGTCCTCACATTCCACCAATGTAATGTGCAGTTTCAGCATTGTTCACTTTTGCGCAACACATTAAGGTGCCCGCCTGCCTGGCCCTTGAACGGTGATGCAGAGTCTTTGAAAGCCATGTACGACATTATTTAATGTGCGCCAAATGTGTTGATTTTCGAAAAGAACGCATACTTCAGATTACGCCTGACGATTACTTTCAAGGCAGCATGCACGTCATAAAAAGTCGTTTCGGGGTACTCGGACATAGACAAAACAGTCATATTCAAATCGAAATATTTCAAAATATTCGGTTCAGATTCGTAGAAAAGTACTCGAGGGGCCTGAACTGAAACTTGCTACAGACTTTCCACAAATAAAATTATATGGTCGCCGCTGAGAACACTACACGCCAGTTTGGAGCCCTGCGCGAAGCGGGCGATGGCGCACTTGATGTACGTGGCAATGTCGCCTTTATCGCTCCCTTACTTACGTGTCTCTGCGCGTAAGCGGGCCTCTTAAGGGGAATGGTGCACGAAAATCGTTTATTTATATAATTTTTGTCACAATTTGTTTTACACGGGATTTTTCGAAATTGTTGGTTCGACAAGACGTTAATAACAATTTTGAACATCTTATTACTTTGTTAAAAATTCCCTGCGTTCGCTACTCTCGGAGCTCTGATTGAGGATAAGAAAAAAAAAATCCTTCCATTTCTTCCGTCAGTGCTTCGAGAATAATGAAGGCAGTGAAAATCCAACAACGTAAAATGGTGTTGAAAATTATTATTTACGTCTTGTCGAGCGAAAAATTTCAATACTCTTTGGAAAACGCCTTGTATCGAGAATCGGGTAAATACGCTGCTTTCATGCACCATTCCCCTAAGAAATACGGAGCTGCGAACCCCTTAAGATCTCGATGGCGGCAATTTGCACAGCACTCCTGCTCTTCAGGTGTAAATGCAATCAGGCGATGCTTGCGTTGTGAATCTGCATGCAGAAGGATTTCCTTCACTCTGCTTCTCACACAAACTCCGTAGAACCTACTACCGAATGAGAAGAAAGCACTTCACATGATGAGAAGACTGAAGGCATAAAATATAAAAAAAATAGTGACGAGGACACTTTGTTACAAAACACATGTTCACCGTGTATTTCTGTTATAGGCTGTTCACGGTAAAGTAAGCACTTTTTAATGCCCTTCTAATTTTTTCTGTTAACTGTATTTCCATATTCTTGTTTCTTTTTAACATAAACACTGCAATGTGGCTAATAAACACAGTGTATACATTTCACTACCCTCAAAATTTAATGCCTGATGCTGCAATAAGATATATTTATTAATGGTTAGTCTGTTAGCAGCACCTTAAAAAGTGCTCACTTTACCGTGAATAGCCTCTAAATACTTTCATACAGGTATTTTCTTCGTGTGCTCGCCTGCTTTACCCACCACTGATTTGAGTTTTAATTTGATATTGTGTTAATACCGATAGTAATGTGTTTTACGTTCATCAGTTTGTTTAGTTTGTCAGATTATAACTGTCTGAGACTTTTGTACTAGTAATAGCTTGGACTGTTAATATAAAGAGAGACGGCAATCCGAACTTCCGGGAGAACAGATGAGTTGAGAGATTTGGGCAGGTCTTAAGAATGAGATCTTGAGAGCCGATGAGGGTGAAATGAGATGGGAATGGATCAGCGCCGGAATTCAGGGGGTGGGGAAACGGAAGATCCCCGAGAAAACCCGCCGACCAGCGTCATCGTCAAACACGATTCCCACTTGCGAAAGTCCGTGAATGACCCGGCCGGGGATTGAATCCGGTCCGCCTTGGTGGAAGGCGAGAAGTCTAACCGCTCAGCCACCGCGGTCCCCTCGGGGAGAACAGGTTCCATATTTACAGAGGTTTACAAATTAGTGAAATTACTAATGCAGTACTGTTTTTCAATATATTTGGAAGAAAATAAATATCGAGATAAATTTCCAAAGATCCGGAATATCATGCTGAAAGTACAAATATGGTACCAATAATAAAATCTTGCCACGTGCTTTCCATAGCAATTCTTAAAACCCAAATTTTGTAAAAAAAAATGTTTACAAAATAGAACATAAAACGAGGCAGGCACCATCTGAAGCATAAGTTTCTCAGTAATCTAAAATAACATCTTTATGACATTATAAAGTAATATTTGAAGTAATGAATAAATTTTGCCAGTCCATTTGAGGACAAGCTAATATTCACTATAGTACTTTTAACTTGCTTTTGCTATTGAATCGCAGTTTATAAAACACGTCCTCGTGTATCTAGTACAATCACGGACACACGATAAAGTAATTACCGAGTTACATTACACCTGGAAGCATGCACAGCTGGTCATGAACAAATAGCCAAAACTCGCGTATTGAAAGTACTTAGGGCTCTAGCTTACAAGTCGCTCAGCCCGTAAAAATATCCCCTCCATAGTAATGTGTCATTTATGACTCGACGCATTCGACGAATGATTTTAACTTGATCAGTTTAGAGTAAAAACTGAACACTAGGAAGGCGGTACAAATCCGCTGGCACCAAAGACAAGGCAGGCGTCACAAATGCTTACATCCAAAGCAGCAGGAATAGTAGCTGTGCTGGCTGCTGCATTTCCAGTCGCCACGCCAGTATGCTCATTTTTTTGTGTAAGTCGGCTTAATAGTTCCAGAGATATAGTTTATAACTATACAAATATACCGACAGAAATATTTCAATACATAACAATTTTATAACGTTTGGGAACCTTATGTAGCAAGTCAAAAACTTTTGAAAGCACTGAGATCAACTTGTATGCACGCAAAGTAATATTTATTCCACCTATGTATAATTAACATCGCCACGGACCTAATCACTCAATTCATGCGTTGGTCACGTGGAACTGTGGAATTATTAGTAGAGAACTGAAAAATTCAAGGATTCCCTTCGGACACGCTAGAAATCAAAACCGTGTTCGTGTGTGTGTCACTTTTTTGGCACAGCGCGTTGTTTGACACCTCCTTCAGATCTCTGTGCCAATAACAAACTTACAACAAACTGCATGACCAATCGACGCCATTCAAACTGACCGTAAGTAACCAATGAGACTTTGATATCTGATTGTGCGAACATAAAACTGCAAAATATAACCTATAAATAAATGAATTTCCGAATTTTTCAGTTCTGTAATTATTAGAAAAATGAATATTTTACAAATGTGTCGATTTTTTCCATCATTATACATTCAAATAGAGAAATTAGAAGAAATTGCTTAATTGTTAAGAGATAGTTATCCAACAGTTTTAATTCAACGACAATACATGGAACTTCTTTCACTTCGTCGTTGCCAACTTTATTAGGCGTATACCAGTCACATTGCCCGTTAAGACATATGCAGATAGAGGCAGTGACATTTTTCAGAGGCTGGTTTGAAAAGGGCTCACTATATCGTGAACAGCCCATAGACTTACGTATTCCGTGGTAGCGTGCGGAAGACCAAGGGAGATTTATCCAAGGTCATGACCTCGGACAAGGCGTTAAGACATATGCAGATAGAGGCAGTGACATTTTCCGGAGGCTGGTTTGAAAAGGGCTCACTTTATAGTGAACAGCCTATAGACTTACGTATTCCGTGGTAGCGTGCGGAAGACCAAGGGAGAGTTCTCCAAGGTCATGATCTCGGACAAGGCGAAAGACGTTCATTGGTCGCGCCCCGGGCAGGCACGCGCGTACACGGGACAAGGCGGAAGACGTTCATTGGTCGCGCCCCGGGCAGGCACGCGCGTACACGGGACAAGGCGGAAGACGTTCATTGGTCGCGCCCCGGGCAGGCACGCGCGAACACGGGACAAGGCGGAAGACGTTCATTGGTCGCGCCCGGGCAGGCACGCGCGTACACGGGACAAGGCGGAAGACGTTCATTGGTCGCGCCCCGGGCAGGCACGCGCGTACACGGGACAAGGCGGAAGACGTTCATTGGTCGCGCCCCGGGCAGGCACGCGCGTACACGGGACAAGGCGGAAGACGTTCATTGGTCGCGCCCCGGGCAGGCACGCGCGTACACGGGACAAGGCGGAAGACGTTCATTGGTCGCGCCCCGGGCAGGCACGCGCGAACACGGGACAAGGCGGAAGACGTTCATTGGTCGCGCCCCGGGCAGGCACGCGCGTACACGGGACAAGGCGGAAGACGTTCATTGGTCGCGCCCCGGGCAGGCACGCGCGTACACGGGACAAGGCGGAAGACGTTCATTGGTCGCGCCCCGGGCAGGCACGCGCGTACACGGGACAAGGCGGAAGACGTTCATTGGTCGCGCCCCGGGCAGGCACGCGCGTACACGGGACAAGGCGGAAGACGTTCATTGGTCGCGCCCCGGGCAGGCACGCGCGTACACGGGACAAGGCGGAAGACGTTCATTGGTCGCGCCCCGGGCAGGCACGCGCGAACACGGGACAAGGCGGAAGACGTTCATTGGTCGCGCCCCGGGCAGGCACGCGCGTACACGGGACAAGGCGGAAGACGTTCATTGGTCGCGCCCCGGGCAGGCACGCGCGAACACGGGACAAGGCGGAAGACGTTCATTGGTCGCGCCCCGGGCAGGCACGCGCGTACACGGGACAAGGCGGAAGACGTTCATTGGTCGCGCCCCGGGCAGGCACGCGCGAACACGGGACAAGGCGGAAGACGTTCATTGGTCGCGCCCCGGGCAGGCACGCGCGAACACGGGACAAGGCGGAAGACGTTCATTGGTCGCGCCCCGGGCAGGCACGCGCGAACACTTGAACGTTACGGGGTTAGGGCGTACAGTTGCGGTCAAATACTGTATTGCTTCCGTTGCAATATGCCCATGCCGGGAAAAGTAAACAAAATATTTGTGCCCGCAACTTATCTACACTGTTAATATGAGGACAGCGCACTCTAAATATAAATCAGTGAAAATTTCCCTGTTTCAATCAATCACATATCTTAAATGATTCAACAGTCACTTCTGTAAATTTTGAAACAGTTAAAAAAAATACCCGTTTTCCTTCACTAGTTGATTCAGTGACATTTTCCATTGATACAACTACCATTTATTTCACTGTTTACTCAGTGGTTTATTTTTGACCGATGTATCAGTTAAGCAGCGTGTAAAATGGCCGTCAAACAACGTTTATAGATGGCGGTTAAACAAAGTTTATCAAGGGTAAAAACAACGAACGAACTAATAAAACCAATACAAAATACTTTCTAAAATGTGTTTCGCCTTTTTTTTTGTTGAGGTAATAGGAACATACCGCCTTTCACTTCGTTTTTATGTCTTTCATTTCGTTTTAATGTAATCGTCACAGCGCTCTGTTTGAAGGTTTAAACTGCATATAGTGTGATGAGGAGAGTGCACTCAGATATGCTATTAGTTTTAACAATCATAAAGGTACCAATTAAACCAAAAACAAATATTAAGAGCATACAATTTAAGTCTTCGCGGTTTCGCGGTGTAACTAAAATAAATATTTTTTCCTCTTGCTATCTCAATTTGGCGTGGTAACGCAGATAGTCTAATAACGGCCTAGAGCCCAAAGGTGCAAGAGTTCGATCCCTCCCACCTCCGAATTATTATTAATTGGTTTTTTTTTTTACTTTTTTAGATCACGGTAAATTGCGCAGTATAAATAGTAAACTATCGTAGATTTTATTGCGCAATTTGATATGCTTATTTCACGTTATTATTTGGTTTTCCACTGACTCTAAGTGGAGCAATTTTCACTGATTCGAGTAGTTTAATTTCACTGCGAATCTGTGGTTTCGCACTGATTCGAATCTAGAGTGCAATCATATGGATTTCTGGTAGCATTTGAATATTCTAAGTCTGGATAGTAATACTAATCCAATTGTGTTGTGTTTCTGTATGGGACTGTGTATGCTCCTGTAATTACCCGTTCTATGATTAGCTGCACAAGGCTCTGGGGATGGGTCTTGTGTCTGATTGGCTGAGCTGCGTTGGCCAGTGACGCCATCTTGTTGGCTGTTCAGACGGAGTTCGTGTTATGGGCTACTGCTTCACTTCTGTACTCTCAAGGAAATGAAGCAGTTTACCTGACAGTTCAACACCCGGCGGTGATCAAAAATACACTGTCAAAAAAAAAAAAAACTATTTAAGTTGTATGTGAGAGAAGAAATCGCATACTTTATAACACTGAAATTTTTTTGCTAATATTAACTTACTTAAATGTTTTTTTAATAAGTCTATTTTTAATTAAAGTTTATGCGTTTTTCCAATATAAATACTTTAACAATGAAATAATGAAAAAATCTTCATCAGGAAAGGCTATCAAAACAATTACTTGAATTTTATGAAATAAAATATTATTTTTTAAAACACTGATATAAGGATGCTTATTTTAGTTACAAAAATAGTAAATATCGTTCCTGAAATTAATTAATTATGAAAAATATACATAAATACTATTTCTTATTTTCATTACATAATAAAGGTAATTAATTATAATGATGGTATTGCTTGATGAAGGGGTTCTTAATGTTTTTTTTTTTTCGGATCATCCAAAATGGAGATACGCCTAAAATTTAATTGAAATCAGACTTATTAGTTAATTTATAAAACATTCAAATAAGTAAATCCTAGCAAAATATTTTACAATGTTACACCACACAAGCTATCTTTTATATTCAACATAAATCGAACTTTTCTAATAATTATCTCAGTGCGAGCGCTACTGATAATGAGTTCTGTACGCTGTGCAGTCGGCTGTCCATGCACGGTTACTTCGAACTCCTCTGGATCCCTGTTCTGCTTCCACGATAGGCCTACGTCTCATAAACAAAAGTCTTAACCAAGTCTTAGAAAATTACACCAAACGGTCAACGCACCTCATTCGTGCGCGCTCAATGTAATAATATTCTTCATAGGAACTATTTACTACTAGGCATTATCAACACACATATTTACTCCCTGTTTTCATTAACATTAATTATTAAAATAATAATGCATTTTACAATTAAAATGCCAGCAAAAATTCAATTTAATCAGAAATAAGATAATTTGGCACTAAAAGTCCTATGCACTGAAACGTTTTGTATGAAATCGTTGTTACGCGTATCTCGGTAAATAAAAGTTCTGGAAATATGACTTATTGTCAGAAAAGATTATATATATATATATATATATATATATATATATATATATATATATATATATAATGGGGCTCTATTATTTTTACTTTTGTCATATTAAGTGTATTCTTTGAGAAAAAAAATCGTGAAAATGGTCAAATATCACATTGTTAAAACTTGCCTATGCAGTTTCCTTAAGCGGCAAGAGAAAAGTACGAAGATACGGGAGTAGTTTAATCTGTCGGCTTTCATCGCGTGTAATAAAACCCCACTGTTACAGAGTTGACTTGCACAGTACAGCGTTACGCCGGACACACTGCACGCCTTGCGCGTAGGAGCGATAAGGCGCTAGGCGTGCTTGTAACTTTCGCCCGTATTGCTTCCTCGCTACTTGACATTGGACGCGCAGCTACATTAACGGAAGTATAACACGCTTGTGATACATATAATATTTATGAAGCAATGAAAACCCGTTATGGATGGGGTGGGTTTTTTTATGTTCGATTCGAAAAGCACGAAGAAACCACGAACAGACTATATTCTGTGAGGTTCTGTCGCGGCATGTTTTCAGCGCGGACTGTACGCGGGCGCGCGGGGGTTGGGGGGAGGGCGGATGTTTTCAGGACGGGCGGCAGTCGCTGTCCATCCGCGCGGACGGTCGGCACGGAGGGGGAGAGAATTCCCGGAGATGCGCCATCCTCCCCCGCCGACGCCGCCCCCTCCTTGTGCGCCCAGCGACGCGGAGGGGAAGGGCTACAGGCGGCGTGGGCACGGCAGTTGGTACAGGGCCGGGCTGGCGTTCGGTTGCTCGCTCCCTCGCGTGCGTGTTGTGATCTCTCGCATCACTTGCTGAGCGCTGTGCAGACCTCGCTCGGAGCGACCGCTAGACCACACGTCTCCGCCTGGCGGACGCCCCCCGGCGAACACAGGTAACGCCGGGCGTCGGCTTTCTGGAGGACCAATTACAGCCGCGAGCACGATCCTACGCTTACACCCACTAGGTATAGTCAATTCGCTGTTACTCCGCACTTTTTGAATCAAACCTTAGAAAAAAAAAAAAAACATACACAAAGTTTCCTAAATACGACATGTTTCACAAGCGATGTGTTAACATAAAAATGTCTTATTTTGTTTAAATTAAACTTTCACTTATACGTAATCTATAAACTGTAGTAATAAATATGAATAAACACAGTGAGAAAATAGATGTGTTGGTAATGGCTCGTAATAAATAGTGCTCGTGTGAATTATTATTAAATTTAGTGCGCACGAATGCGGTGAGTTGTCCCTTTTGGTGTCATTTCCAAGACTTTGTTTGCATGGGACGGAGGAATATCCGTAGAAGTAGAACTTTACCAGTACCAGGGATTCGGAAAAGTTCGAAGTAATGAGCTATACTAAATATTGTCAGTGAATGAGTTTCTGGTAAAAATTTCGTTTTCCGAAAGTTGTGACCAAACGAAAGATCCTTGATTTCGACGAGTGTTCGGGTGTTTAAAGAACGTTTGTAGAAGTGCAGGAGCAAAGGGAAATTTTTGTTTGTAAATTGTTGTTTTCATTATTTTATAACTAAAATAACTACGCATAAAATTGATTTTTAAATATAGGAAAGAACCCCCAGTGTTAAATACTCCATGTATTCCAAAAAAGTATTATTATTATTATTATTATTTTGTAAACGAATTCTTTATAACGAATATCTTGCTAATATCTTAACTTTCGTTAAGACCAAGTTCTTATAAAAATATTTTTCATCTTCATTTCAGTTCTGTGAATGTTCATAACATACTTTTCGTTTTCGTTTCCGTGAGAAAAATCTCTCAATTTTACAACCCTTAATTTGTACGACCCTATTATTTGTGCCTGTACGCAGATCTCATAAATAAATGTTCTGGAAACAAGACTTTTTTTCAGAAAAGGCAAAAAAAAAAAAAAGCAATTATCCAAGCCCCTTATTTTTATTTATTTTGTCATATTTGGGTGAATTCGAATAGAAAAAAAAAATACCGCGATAGTGGTTAGAATGAAAATCGCATTTTTGCCCGCGCAGTCGCCTTGAGATGTAGGAGAAAAGTGCAGCAATACGGGCGTAGTTTAATCTGCAGGGTATTCATCCCGTGAATAATGTCACGCTGTTACAGATCTACCTTGCATAGTAGAGCGCGCCTACGGAAACCACTGCAAGCCTTTGCGCATAGGAGCGACCAGGCGCAAGGCGTGCGTGCTAAGCTGGAGTCGAAACGGCCCAACGAACACCACACGACGGACCGACCCGACGTCGGAGCTCGACGGAATTTCGTATTGCATTTCGTGACTGGGAAATTTCGCGTTTTAAACGACGCGTAGGCTAGACTACACAGTCCTATGTATTTTGGAGTCTATGCTTTATGTTCATTGGTGGAGCTAGTGATTTTTCGCGAAAAAATATGAGAACACGGTGGTCTTCAATCCTATGAGTAGGGGTAGCAACATTTCGCGAACTCATTTCAGGACAAGGATTGATTTTGCAATTGGATCACAGTTTGTTAGACACGCCCTGAACGACTCTGAGCCAATAGCAGACTTGCAATGAAACGAGTAGCGAATACCATACTGCCACGTGTGAGGTAACACTGTCTACTCTCTTGGGAAGCAACCAATCAACATACATCTGGGTCTTGAGTATAAACAGGACTGTGGAGCCTAGCCTACAGGTTATTGAACTCGCGAAATTTTCCTATCCCTACCTATAAGCACCCAAAGGCAATTTGTATATTGCCATAGGAGTTTTCATACTTGACCGGGACCAATCAGAGTTCGGCAGCATCGGCACGTCTCCTATGCCATTCGTACGCAGAGAGTTGACAAGTTTCAAAAAGTGATTCAGACAATCAAGATAAGTAAGCGACCCTACAGTGTTTTGAATTCCGTCTTGTCCTGAAATCATTTCGCGAAATTTCACTACTCCTATTCATTGGCTAGCGCCTTAGTTTGAGCTCAAGAAAGGTGGCATGGGATTCGGTGCTGGTTTCCTTACAGGTTGGTTATTGGCTCAGATTTCAACTGGGCGTGTCCAATCTGCTGCCGTCGAATTTCAAACACAACAGAAATGTGCACGAGTTTGAAGTCTAGCTTGTCCTAAAATGAATTCGCGAAATTTTCCCGTACCTAATTATATCTTACTCAGTTTTCATACAACGACGAAGTCTGCCCGACCAGTGTTAGTTGACTGTTAGCAAATCCTAAAAGGGCAAGTGATGATTATATAATCAAAATATTTGCTTTTTGAAACTCACGATAAAGTAGATGATTACTTTGTTTTTGACAATACACGAATTTATACGAGAAAAAAGTATTTAATAACAAACCGGTACGTTATTTTGGCGGAAAGTTGGTTTATTATTTATAACAGTAGGAAAACACGCTCGAAATGTTGTTTTCTAATGTTTTATTTAGTACCCTAACGAGCCCAACCACACGACGGAAAGTACAGATAGATAGAACCTACTTTTGCCGGGCTATCCGGGCTGCAGTTTTGTCGGACTGACGTCACAGTTACCTTGATTTTCATTGGTTGCTGCTCAGATGTCGTCGTGTGTGTGTGTGGGGGGGGGGGGAGGGGGGTGCTGTGTCGCGTTCGTCGGGTTATTGTGACTCCAGCATTAACGTCGCCCATATTGTTCCCTCGCTACTGTACCTCGGGAACGTAAAGCAGCTCCAGGTGCAGATAAGTAAGGTTTCTCTCAAAGGAACTCGACTGCACAACGCGCTGGAGTTCATTGCAAAGTATCACACACACCATAGGCTGTTCCCGGCAAGATCTACTTGAACGCACGTTGTGTATTATTTCGCCTTATGGAAAATTAACGTTGCCATGGGCCTGATCACTTTATTCATGCGTCGGTCAAGTGAAACTGAAGTTATTAGAAAAGGGAAATTTCGCAAATTTGCTCTTTTATAAAAGTTGATGCATTAAAAAAAAACCGAAAGCGAACTAAATAATTTAAGTCATTATAAATAGTTACCTAGCACTTCTTATTCAACGGTAATATATGGAACTACTTCTCCTCCACCGTTACCAACTTTACTGGACACATATCACTCAGTGCGCCTGTTGAGCTGTATGCAGGCAGGTGGCAGTGACTTTTTTTCTAAGGTTGATTTCAAAAGTGCTCACTTTATCATGAACAGCCTATACCAGAATTATAACTCGTGCGTGTCATGAACGAAGAATGCGTGTAATTTGTAACAATCGAAAACAAATTGTTATGTTTTACTGAATTAAATGATTTTTAATAAACTAATAATATTTCTCTTTTTAATGAAAATGTAAGAATATTTACATTTTGGATAATTGCAAAAAAAATCTTCACCAAGCAAAGTTGTTATAATTTCTCTGATTATACGTAGTAATGTCAAAAAATATTTATTATCATTGTTTTGATGCACCCCCATTGCCTTTATAAATATAATAATTTTCATTCCAGATATTATTTTTTAACATTGTTACTAATCTATTACATACTGCTAGAGGAATTATTATAACAGACTTGCTTAATTTTATTTGTAAAAATTGTGCTTCGTGGAGCATGCAGAATTAGAGTACGCTTTAAGCGCGGTTAAAAATATTCTCAATATATTTCAAAGCTTCTTTAAACTTAGAATTTAAAAACAATGCAGGCCTACGTAGTTCATTAAACACACACTCCCTCACACTCAAACATATTCAATCTCACTGTGCAGCTCTACCTGTGCTGAAACCCACGAGCCACAGCAGCTGGAATTCAATACTAATATATATATATATATATATATATATATATATATATATGATACACACACACACACACACACTCGTCTGTTGTAATACCTTCATTGGCTGCTGGTGTTGTTTCCGTATTTGTCCGAGCCACTCAGGATTCTGTAACTGCGACAATGTAGGTATGCCTTCGTGATTCGTGCGCACGCAGTAAACATTGACCAGAACACGCTTCAGTCTAAAAAAGAGCTGAACGACCCCACGGTGTTTTGGACTGTATCTTGTCTCGAGATATTTTCGCGAATTGTCACTGCTCCTGTATCGATAACAGACTAGGGGTAGTTAAAGTAAACTCCGAGTGTGCGTCATTGGACCTTCGATAAACAGACACGCCCTGCAAAACTCTACGCCAATAGGCACTCAGGGCAGCTAGATTCCGCTTGACCGAGAGTAACAGGTTCGCAGATACAAATAGACAGAAGTAAAATTACGTGGCAGTTTCCTTTGATGTGGGCGTGATCATTCTCTGATTGGTTGAACGAGGGTCTGGAAAGTGGCTTTGTGTCTGATCTGGTAGGTATGATGGGGAAATCGGGAAAAATTTTTGACCCAAAATATCTTCGATGACACTATAGCTGGTTTCCCCTTTTACGACTGGATGACCAAGTTCTTGGCTCGGCTGAGTTCTTTGTAGGCCAATCGCAAACGTTCTGCTTTAGAGCGCCATAATCCTCACTGGGCCAGTTAAATGGAACAGTAGCCTCATACAGGCTTGACGGAAAATAAGAAAAGAAAATTGTTGGGAATGTTTACTAGGACTCAACGTACTGTACAAAGTCCTCTTTTCCCGTGACAACCATCATCTCTACTGATTGGCTACCGCGTACTGCCCAATTTTTCCTATTGGCTGCCAGTACGTTACCAGGCGGTGATTGGCAAACAATGTTCCGACACGTTTCTGGCTGGTTATGTCATTTCGGTGTCGTTTACTGGTGGAGTTCGCGGGGAAAAAAGCAGCTATTTCACCTCTGTATTATTATTATTTACTCTGTGACAGGATGATGACTTCTTCACTGCGACAGCATCAGGTGAATGACTTGACATCTGCTCGAGGCAGCGTCTCTACCAGCCCTGTTCAAGAATTTTAATTGCATCTATGTTAAACATCTTCAAAATCCGTGTTTAACCCAACCCCCCCTCCCCAACGCTACCACCCATTCCCCTTTCATTGATTTTTTTTCTACCAGTTTCACGCTGCATCCCAGGCATCGTTAGCTGCTAGATGTGATCTGCATTGCAAATATATTTTGTTCACTTTGATAGAACGTTTTTGAAAACCCAGTTTAGCTCGTCGTAACTTGTGCAGCAACTTCCCGCCATATTTAACCCTTGAGAAGTACGCAAGTACGATATTATATACCGGGCTACGTTTATATGTAAATTTATTTGTTCTCGGAGACAAGACTAACACTTCTGTAGTTTTAAAGTTTCATTGTACTTTATAGGAATCAAGAACAACATCACTACTAGTTAAATTTTCAGTTTGCAAGAATAAAACTGTTCTTTTGATATTATTAAAGATAGCGAAATTTTCCTAATTCAATGACCTGTAGGCTAGACTCCTCAGTCCTCTGCATACTGGAGCCTCAGCTGTGTGTTCATTGGCTGTGGTCCCACACCTGGCAGTTATGAAATTCGCAAGATGTTTCCTTGAAAGTCTGCTATTGGCTCAGAGGCGTGAAGGGCGGGTCTAATAAACTGTGATCCAATTGCGAAGGTGACTTCACTCTATACGTGTTTGGCGTCTATCTTGTCCCGAAATGAATCCGCGGAATTCCCCTATCTCTAGCTATAAGTAAGGACCTGCAAAATTCGCGTTATTATTTAGCATCAGGCTAAACTTCACAGTAGTGTTTATACTGCAGCCGGCGTCTTTCCTCTATTAGATGCTGTATAATTCTGGAGTCACTCCCTTTCTGAGTGTTCATTTGTTGATGCAGGGTTACCCAAGGTGTGTCAAATAAAGTATGGTCCAATGGCAAACGTATTGCAAAGATAAGTGTTTAAAGTTTAATGTGTCCCCAAGTAATAATCCGAATTTTGCAGGCCTCTAGCAATAAGGGACAGTTAAAAGTGCGCAAGTCTGCGACCTGGCATCCAGTGTTCTAGTCCTGCTGAGTCTTCCCATGGGACTTCAAAACTTTGTGGACTATGCCCGAGTGTAGCTCTAGCAAAGCTAATTTGAAAATTTCTTTGTTGTTCAGAACCAAACTTGCATGGATGTGTAGTCTTTGTTTGGTTGGTGTTTAACGCGACCTCACGAGAACATGATAGTGCAAAAACAATCATATTGCTAACAGTGGGAATTTCTTTTTTTAATAGCCCCTCAAAGTGACATAATTGATTGTAGATCATTTTATACGATGAAGGACATTTGATTGGGCCAATATCAGCTCGGCTCTCCAGTGGTTGGTGACCGGCCAATAATGAACGCTGTAAAGTACAGGGTGTGGTATGGACCAATAAATAGGACTATGGTGAGTTCTAACACACACACCGACAGAACCGGTGTTCTTGCAGTAGTGGATATGGGTGACTCACTTCAAATTTGTCTTGGGTGCTGGTAGATGCGTGCAGACCTCAATGAGTTAATTTCTATGTTAGTGTTGCAAATCCCGTAATTTTTTGGTATGGTGCTGTACTTGTGTGCAGCACTGGACGACGTGGTGCGCGCTCGATGGTGTCTGCATCAACCACTCATGTCGGAGAGGTGCAGAAATCTCCACAAACTAGACTGGCCACGAGGAAGACTGGACATAGATGTCTTGCTGCGAACAGCACATGCCGTAGATACCGTACATTTGCGAGGTGTCCGCAATCGTGGACAGAGTTGCTGGACGGGCTCGGTAACCTGCGCTGTCTGAAATGACCTCGCACTGTCGACGAAACGCCTAGGTCTACACCTAAGTACATTCATTTTAATGTTTCCTTTCCCTAAACACTGGAGTGGCCATATTATTTTTTTTTTAGAGACAGGTCTATTTCGCAAAAAAATATTTGTAGACCAGCTGTACTCCAAAAAACTTTTGTTCGTATGCACTTTCGTGGTTGGATGATTTTGAATGTCACATTCATCAAGTATCTGCCCGCGAATCATGGACGTTAAGCATCGGAGTACTTCATTCTGATTGGCCCAGTCAAATGAGAACATGTATTCTCGCTTAGACACGTGGCCAATAAGTAACCAAGTGAAATTGTGGTTGTGTACGTACGATATAGGAGTCTAGCATGGCTGTAAATATTTTCGCGAAAAAACGCCTGTCCCTGATTATTTTTAATTCGGAGGCCTCACCGGCGTTTATTTCAGTTACCACTTTCAATACATTGGTCACCAGTTTGATAAGTTGCCTTCAAACCTAAATACTAACGTCAGTGGCTCAAGTGGCGCCCGAATGAAAGTCTCGTATGAAATAACGATAATGTGTTTTTCGAACATTTTTATTTACAGTGCTCACTGTAG
The DNA here is from genome assembly GCA_029891345.1 of Dryococelus australis. NCBI lineage: Eukaryota > Metazoa > Arthropoda > Insecta > Phasmatodea > Phasmatidae > Dryococelus > Dryococelus australis. The sequence goes on from CM056995.1 coordinate 352,734,701, forward strand.
AGAGCATCTTCCGCAAGGAAAGGGGTTTATGAGTTTAAAAAAAATCTAAGACGGTAAGAATTTTCACTGATAAAATAACAGTCAATTCGATTTAACTGGCGAATTAATGAATACAAAATACCAGTTTTCGTAATGTTATTTATTAACATTTTTCACGGATTTCTCAACCGTTTTATTCGCTATGTTACAGTGATATATATTTTTTTTACTGATGGATTACTGAAAAAGTTGCACCCAATAAAAAAACACGAACTAATTAAACGCATAAAACATCCTTTTTAAAATGCGGGTTTCGTCTTTTGTAGAACCATTTTACGAGATAACGTGAGCAATCAGATTTAATTTCGTTTTCACGTCTTTTAGTTCGTTTGACCGATGAGAGTGAAATGAGGCGAGAATAGAGCCGCGCTGGAATGCGAGGGCGAGGGCGAGGGGGAAACGGGAGATCCCCGAGAAAACCAGCCGACCAGCGGCATCGTCCGGCACGATTCCCACGCATGTGGAAATCTGGGAGTGACCCGGTTGAGCCCTATTCGCCTCGGTAGGAGGCGTGCAGGCTAACCGCTCAGCCAACGCGGCTCCTAGTGTGTTAAAAGATAAAATCGAAACTGTGAACCCTGAAATAAAATAGTCCATGTCAGTTCGCGTAGTAATTCAGTAGGACAGTAGTCGCTACGAAGTATGTTTTAGCAGTCACGTGTGACTTCAAACCTCCGCTTATCCGACACGCACTGCAGGACTCACAACCTAGCCCTGTATAGTCTATTCGCATTTTCTTCCCACTTTTATTTCAATCAAACCTTTGAAAAATCACCCCACGTATGACGTGTTTAGTTATTTCCTAACTTTTCCATGTACCACAACCGCTTTAACGTTACACTTCTGTTAAAATAAAAGTATCTTATTTTTCGTTAAATTGTAGTTCCGCCTATATTCTGCTTATAATTTATAATAATTTGTTTATTTAACAAATATGTAGGGATAGGAAAATTTCGCGAGTTCAATGACCTGTAGGCTAGACTCCTCAGTCCTCTGCATACTGGAGCCTCAGCTGTGTGTTCATTGGCTGTTGCCCCACACCTGGCAGTTATGGGATTCGCAAGGTGTTTCCTTGCAAGTCTGCTATTGGCTCAGATGGGTGCAGTGTCGACTGTGATCCAATTGCGAAGGTCAGTTCACTGTATAAGGGTTTTTGACGTCTATCTTGTCCCGAAATGAGTTCGCAAAATTTTCCTGTCCGTAGAAATATGGATTAAAACAGTGAGAAAGCACGTGTGTTGGTAGCGGCTAGTAAGCAATAGTTCTCATGCAAAATATTATTACAACTGAGTGCGCACTAATTCGGTGCGTTGTCCCTCTGGTGTAAATTTCTTAGTTTGCTTAGTTTGAACGAGGCGGAGGAATATCCTAAAAGAAGAATTTTAGGAGGGCTGCAGATAAGTGTGAAGTAACCGTGAATGTATTATAGTAAACATTCAGCACGCTGGTGGCTTAATTTCGTGCGGCCGGATGTAACATAAGTAGAAACTGCAGGAAAATTTGTTGCTAATTCCGACTTTAAAGACAAGCTAGGCGTTAGTCACCTACATCCATACCGCTGCAGGAACACCGTGTTATAGTTGGCCCTATTGTCACTTAACACCATTCTACTGGTCAAAACGACACCAGTCTTTCCGTATTGGCCGGCTGCCAACCAGTGGAGGGCAGATATTACCGTTTTCCAACCAAATGTTCTTTCGTATTTAACAGGATGTGCATCCCATAGTGTTGATTTCCATAACTATACGAAAATTTGTTGTTCATTTAGGAAGTTCGTTGTTGATGTTGTATTAGTTCCCAATTAACATTCTTGTGAAATAGGGAATTGATGTAAATATAACCAGACCAGTTTTGTTTCTTTATGTGGAGTGAAAAATTCGAACAAGTTTCGCCCGAACTACAATCGAGTATAGTCCTCAAAGTGTTAGGACAAGCTAATCCTCAAACACATGCATATTTACCATATTTACAATAGGATCAGGGTTTGTTAGACACTCCCAGGCAAACTCCGAGCCAATAATAGATCTTTACGGAAACGAGCACCAATCCCGTGCCACCTGGACTGAGGCAAAGCCGACCACACACTGGGGAAGCAGCCAATGGACAGGAAACTGAGGTTCGTAAATACACAGGACAGTGGAGTCTAGCACACAGGTCATTCAAAACGCGAAATTTTCTTGTCCCTAAACATAACAATCAGTTCTGCCTGTAGCGGCAGTCACCTCTGCTCCAGTATGTAGAGGGCTTGGAGTCTATTTTGATGCCGTCTTATAACGGGAAACAGTAGGGTCTCTATTCTTAGGAATTATTCGCGAATTTATCACGTCCATGTGTACGCTTATTAAGAAAGCATGCATGGTAAACGTTCTCCCCATAAATATTAGCGACTCGCTTATAGCTTGCCTGCAGTGCCAGTAAATTTGTACCGACATTGTATTCATGTACGACGATAAAATTTTTTAAGTTTTGTATGACTAGTTCTTATATGTCCCAAATTATAAGTTAGTCATAGAGTATACAAGTATAATCCATTCACTGTTACTTCACACTTTTCTGAAGCCCTGTCAAATTTCTACTTCCACGATATTCCTCCGCCTCGTACAAACTAAGCTTAACTAATCCTGGAGAATTACACCAGGGGGGGGGGGGGGCAACGCACCACATTCATGCGCACTAAGTGTAACAGTAGGTATTTTGTATAAGGACTATTTCTCACTAGGGGCTACCAACATACCTATCTTATCCCTGATTTTTATTCAAATTATCTATAAATCAAGCACTATAATTTATATATTAATATGAATAACATTTCAACTTAACAGTAAAAAAGAGTTACTTTTATGAACACAAGTATAAAACGCTTGTGTTACAGGGCGTATTTAGGAAATAACTTAACACGTCATACATGGGGATACTTTTCAAAGGTTTGATTCAAAACGACCGAAGAAACCGTGAATGGACTATATATGCAGAGATTAAGTGGCGTTTCCGTCCCTTTTATGTGGCCGTACGCACTCTCAGACTGGCTGCGCGAGACTCTGGGAACAAGCCTCGTGTCTGGTTGGTAGGGATAAGAACATTTTGCGAATTCATTTCAGGACAAGATAGACGTCAAACATGTGCACACTAAAGTAGACTTTACAATTGGATCACAGTTTGTTAGACATACTTGCAGTGGGACTAGTAGCGAATCCCATACTGCCAGGTGTGAGGTAACACTGTCTACTCTCTGGGGAAGCAACCAATCAACATACATCTGGGTCTCGAGTATACACAGGACTGTGGAGACTAGCCTACAGGTCATTGAACTCGCGAAATTTTCCTATCCCTACTGATAGGTTACTGCGAGCTGCGAAAGTTCCCCAATGGCTGGGCTGCCAGTAGGCAAGTAGGTTATCAGTTGCTGATTGGCCAACTTTTCTATCATTGCAGCCTGCCAAGGGCGGTTCACGATAAAGTGAGCACTTTTGAAACCAACCTTATAAAATAGTCACTGCCCCTACCTGAGTATATTTTAACGGGCGCACTGAGTGGTATGCGCCCCGTAAAGTTGGTAACGATGGATGAAAAGCAGGGTTAGGTAACCATTTGTGATAATTTTAATTGTTTCTTTCGCTTTCTGTTTTTTTTTTTTCATGCGTTGAAGTGTAAAAATGAGCATATTTGTAAAATATTTACTTTTATAGTAATATTACAGTTTCACTTGTCCGACGCATGAATAAAGTGACGAGGCCCATTGCAATGTTAATTTAACATAAGGCGCCAGAACACACAACGTGCATACAAGCAGATCTTTAGCAGGGCGTTTAAAAGTGAACAACCTATACGCATATGTAGGGGCACGTGTTTGCCGCAAAAATATTTCAAGATCAGTTGCACTCCAAAAAGCGTTAGTTCATATGCACTTCTGTGGTTGGATGATTTTAAATGTCGCGCATCAAGTTTCAGCTTGCGAATCATAAACGTTCAGTAGTGTAGTACTTTATTCTGATTGGCCAAGTCAAAAACGAACATCTCTTCTCACGTAGACGCGCGGCCAATAATCAAAAGGAAGTCGTGGTTCGGGACGTAGGATTTCGAAGTATAGCATGAGCATAAGCCTTTCCGCGAAAAATACACGGTACTACGTATAAGTTAACAACGTCAATTACAGTTTAGCAAGTTTTCTGAATGTTTTTTCACAATGTAAAACCTGGCAAAAATGAACCTCGTGTGTCAAAAGGAAGGAGGGAATATTTGTAAATTAATTCACGAGAACGTTGGTTTGCGCATCATGCTATACATAGAAACTAATGGGCCTACTTTTACTAGAAAAATCAGCCTCGCCACCCTACTAGTGGCAGCCAGCCAATGAGAAACATTCTACAGTACAGTAGGTGTATCCCGTGCGTTATGTATCACTGTAAGGGCGAAAACTAGAAGCACGACGGCCAACGAAAGCGTCTTATCTGCAGCACGTATTAAGATCTCACGTTCACGATTTATCCCCAGAAATATATTATTCAGCTACTTGGGGGGAAAAACAAACAATGTTTTGTTGAGCAGTTAGAAAACGAGTGAAAAGAAGGAAGAAAGACGGAAGAATTCAGGTAATTTAATTTTCCTTTATGCGTTTTCTTACGTTTTTTGTTACACGTCGTAATTGCATGTTACGGAGTTTAGGCACCTGGTTTATGAAATACATCACGTTAAAGGCTGTTCACGGTAAAGTGAGCACTTTTGAAAGCCCTTTCGTTTGGAATAATAGTCAATAAATATATTTTATTTTAGCCTTAGACGTTAAGGTCCGTGTGTGGTGGAATATACACACTGTGTTTATATTACTTACATGGCAATATTTATTTTTAAAAGGTAGTTAAAGGATAAGAAATGGCCGAAAGGAAAATGCAACTAGGGCGTCAAAAGTGCCCACTTTACCGTGAACAGTCTATACCTCTGGGAGAAGTTCTAATGTTTTATAAGTTAGTTAACTACTTAAAGTTCCGGTTCCTAAAACACGTTTAAAACGAGTTTCTTTACATTGTTACTTTGAAGTAACAAATTACTTCCACCTCTGATTTTTTTTTCTCTTAGAAGTTTTAAATGTATTTAGTGGGCAAAACAAGGCATTATGGCTACAGGATTACGTGGAAAATTAGTGCATTTAACACTTACAATCACAGACTGTCGAATTCACCTTGTTATTTGTCATTACGCTGGACTTCACAACACTGTAAGTTTCGTGTTATTATTTGGCATCAGGCTAAACTTCACAGTATTGTATAAACTAGAGCTGGTGTCATTTTTCCATTGGCTGCTCCATGGTTGTGACTGAACTGGCTCCTTCGTGACTGAACTGCACGTGATTACGACACACAGTTGTGAAGTGTACATTTATTGGCGCAGAGTTACCCACGTCGTGTCAGATAAAGTATGATCCAATGACATACGCATTGAAAAGGTAAAAGTGTTTAAAGTTTAACGTGTCCTCAAATAATAACGCGAATTTTGAACGCCTCTAGCTATTCCCCATCTGACAAGACTGCGCATAATTCGGAGGGTGGAGATTCGGGCGGCTCTTGACATCGAGGTCTTGAGAGCCGATGAAGTGAGGTGCGTACGGAGCAGCGCCGTAATACACGGGCGAGGGAAACGGGATATCACCGAGAAAACCAGCGGCGGGCGTCCCGCACGATTCTCGCGTGCGGAAATCCGAGAGCGACACCGCAGGGTATCGAACCCTGTTCGCCTTGGCGAGAGGCTAGTAGTCTGACCATCGCACCACAGCACTTGGCATACAATATAGAAGATCACTTGGTTCTTAATATAGCCGGGTTTTTTTGTATAGTGGCGTTGAAGAAGGCAGAGTGGCCAGCCAATCACTGTTGGCACGCCATGTCTAAGCGGGTGGACCCCCCCCCCCCCCCCGCCTTAGTGAGGTTTATTATAATCAGGTTCAGAATTTCAATGCTTGTAGTTTGGAAAATAAAATTTTTCGCCACTATGTAAGCGCTAGTGCCGCATCTGTATAGACTATTCACGGTAAAGTGAGCACTTTTGGAAGCCCTCTTATTTGGAATAATAGTTTATATATATATTTATTTATTTTAGCCTTAGAGGGTAACTTCAGAGTACGGGGGAATATATACACTATGTTTATTACTTACGTGACAAGCAATTTTTTTTTTCTAAAAAGGTTGTTAAATAAGAAATGGCTGAAAGGAAAAAGTAACTAGGGCTTTAAAAGGGCTCACTTTACCGTGAATATCCTATACCGGATTTTCTGTATTGTTTTTGTTAAAAATTAATTATGGCAAGATTATAAATTAAATATATAATAATTACGTAACCAAGTAACATTTTTCTCTTTTATCATTTACGTAGCTTAAAATTTTAATTGACAGTGACTTGTTTAGAACACTGCGCACCTAGTGGCGGAAATCTCCCCTATAGCAAACTCGTTTTTGTTCCTAACGGGAGTAGAATTAACCTTAGCACTAGTGCTGGCCGGCACTTGTCATCGGCATGGCACAGCGATACTTTGCGTGGTTTGTAACGGCCAGGCAGTGTACTAGCTATTCAGAAAACATTCGTTCTGAACGATCTCCCTCACAGCATACGACTTTCTTACACTCTGATAGTATGATTTTTATAATATTTCAAGTTGATTTTGTCACAATAACTATACTGATGGTTAAGTTATTGAACTTAATATGAACAGAAAAATTAGGTAAAGGCTGTTCACGATAAATTGAGCACTTTTGAAATCAATTTTGAAGTCACTGGCCATGCCTACATTTGGTTCAACGGGCGCACTGAGTGACATACGCCATGTTAAGTTGGTAACGAAGGATGGAAAATAGTTCCACATCATAACGTCGAATAAAAATTGTTAGGTAACCATTGATGACAATTTAAATTATTTATTTATCTTTCTGTTAATTAATGCATCTGATGTGTAAACATTAGCAGATTTATAAAATGTTTACTTTTCTAATAATTTCACTGTTTCACTTAACCGACGCATGAATAAAGTGATGAGGTCCATGGTAATGTCAATTTTTACATCAGGCGTAAGAATACACAACGTGCATACAAGTAGATCTCAAGCAGGGCTTTCAAAAGTGATCATTTTACCGGAACAACCTATACTTTATAGCTTTAACAACTGTGTTTTAGTTCGCGGTAGCTGTACAAAGACGAAGAAAGAAATGAAGTATAAATAAAAACATAATTTATATAATCTATATAGAAATAATACACTGTAAAATTCCAGAATAATAAATAAAATTTTAGTAAATATAATCTAACCCAGATAATAATGAGTAGATATTGTGCTTTTATTACAGGTGCACATGTTCAAAATACCTACTTTGGTGCCTTAGTAAGTTACAATTCCTTCTAGTTAAAAATTTTATGAATTCTTGGTAAATTTCAACAAACTATAATTTATGCAGTACATTTTACTATAAACAGGCCTAATATAGGTCACGAAAATGTAAAAAATATTGATATAACCAACATATTGTTACGATTTTCTCTCAACGTCTTTAGGTTAAATCAAGTTCGTTAAGGGATGGAGGTCTTAATTAAATAAAAAACGTAAATATGATTTCCTAATGTTATTTACACTAACTATAATCAAATTTCTCTCGACCCAAATTCTCACAATAAATTGATATCACTTGCTATTTACAATTAATGAAGTTAATCTATACAATTTACAATTAAATCAAAGGAATTAATGTAATTAGATAATTATAAATCCGTCCCAATAGACAGTGAATCAAAAACCTATTCATTTATTTTATAAATATATGTCCATATTTGACAGTTCCAATATTTACAATAAAATCCGTATTACCTGTTCATTCAGTCCCACCTCAGTTAAGTCCAAACCCCACCAGTCCACAATGTTATAGAGTTCCTCACGTGCAGTAAGCTTCACTCGTCATGTGTCACGCCCTCTCGTCCATTCACACCACGAACACCTCGTCCGCCGTCGTCTCGCAATCTCCCGTCGTCATCCCTCCCTCACCTTGTCCACCGCACTCAGGTAGATGGCCTCCGGAAAAGATTCCCGACCTTTAGACAGCTGCAATATTTATAGGCTAGTAGGCCATCTCCCAGAGATTTATCTTATTACCGTATTGCCCCAAGGGTACTAGTTCCTAGAATATTCTTGCGCATCCTCTAAACTTGATGGCTTCTCTAGCAGGGGGAAGGAGAAGGGTCTGTGATAGCCGGGTCGCCGCTGTCAATCATCTCCTCCCCCCCGGACGAGCGACGGGGCAGCGAGCTGGTCAGCCTGGGGTGAGGGGAGGGTATAGATAGGTCACAACACCCCCCCTCCCTCTCAGAGCCGGGTCCACGCGTCCGTAACGGGAAATCGCAGCCAGTGCGAGCTACAGCACGTAATAATGTGTCTCTGTCACGTCCATGTTCCAAAGAATAAAATTATATCCAACCACTAGTTAACACATTTTACATTGGCACAATGGAACTCCTAGATCATAGTCGACACTACGTTGAGATATTACGTCACTTTCCAACAGTAGTTTCGTCATTGTGATAACCTAGATGTTATGAACTCTTCTGAAACATTTTCCATGATCCAGTCCTTCTAGTATTATTCTTCGATCCTAACTACACCCCCAGTCGGTGCTTGTAACTGAACGTAAGTCATAGGTAGGGATAGGAAAACTTCGCGAGTTCATTTCAGGACAAGATAGACGTCCAACACGTGTACACTGAAGTCACCTTTGTAATTGGATCGCAGTTCATTAGACACGCCCTGGACGACTCTGAGCCAATAGCACACTTGCAAGGACACAAGTAGCGAGTGCCATACTGCCAGGTGTGAAGTAACACTGGCTTCTCTCTGGAGCAGCAGCCAATGGACAAACATCTGAGGCTCTTGTGTGCACAGGACTGTGGAGTCTAGCCTACAGGTCATTGAACTCGCGAAATTTTCCTATCCCTAGTCGTAGGTAATTTGCAGCAGTAATGAAGTGGTAGTCATCGACAAGTGTTGTTCTTCGGAATCACACACTTCATTTTAGTTCATGCCATTTCGGTCGCATTTGGTTTACACACACGAGGCAGTCGCATGACGCGATGACCGTGTAACACAACTAGATTTTTTTACTCTGAATTATTTATCTAAATACCGATGTTTCGCCATTGGATTATTAAGTGTTAAGCCAAACATTGCATTGTTTGTGATTTATTAGTATATCAGCTGTTCAGAAAGGTTTATTCCAAATTTATCGTCAGACTCAGTTTTAGTGGAAGTTCGGTGTATTTATTTACATGAAAAACTGTAATTACACAGTAAATATGTACTGTACACGTTAATGTATGTAGATAAAATCGTCCTGTCCACATAGATTTCCGTTTATAAATTTTGTATATTTATATATAAATGTAGTTAAATTTGGTCGTGTAACTCACGGAGGTCATTATTTTTGTCTATGCTTTCTCTTGAAAATCACAGAAGAGTGATATAGGCTGTTCACAGTAAATTGAGCACTTTTGAGGCACTAGTTACTTTTTTCCTATCAACCAGTTTTTATCTTTCCACCCCTTTTTAAAATTAATATTGTCATGTAAGTAATAAACACAGTGTTTATATTTCACCGGACTCAATACTTAACGTCTGACTAAAATAAAATATATTTATTGACTGCTATTTCAAATGAGAGGGCTTTCAAAAGTGCTCCCTTCACCGTGAATATACTATACGAAGAAATGCGGCAAAAGTGCACGCAATGCGCTGAAAGTAGACTCTACATTGGCTTTCTAAAACTGCTCGCTTACCCGTGGTTAGCCTACAACATGAAATATGGCATTTTTGGAATAATAACATTACAATTGCCTAAGGTTGTGTTTTTTCCACCCGCTCGGTTTCTCTTTGCTATGTTTTCAAATTCGCCAAGCCTATCCCCGACCTACGCCTATGTATCGCACACCTCTTTCTGTTGCTTTAGCAAGACATTCGTATGCAGCTTCTGCATTGCAACACTCTGTTACTGTCCTTGTTGGTAGTTTTCCTTTCCCCGCTTATTTTTTAATAAATTTGATGTCACTTTTTATTGTATGTTCATATCTTTTTAGTATAGATAACCCAATTGTATATTTGCATATTTGTTGCAATTTGATTACGTGGTTAAGTGCAGTATAAAAAGTTATACTAAAAACCATTGTTTTCGTTATCATTATGTATTTGTTGGTGGTAAAGTGTAACAAACATGTAATTACACAATTGAGTAATTTATACTAAAAACACAAACTTAACAATAAAGACACGATGGTGGGAATAATAATGTAGACATGTATTAGTATAATATATCTGGATGTCCAGCGCTGGGCTGCAATACTTGATACGTACTGTGCTTTGTTCGCAGCACGGTGCTTAATGTTTTTGCTACGGACGACACGATGGTTACAGTGAGCGCTCGGCTACTTTTCCCCTCACTCAGGCTTCCACGCATTTTTCCCACGCCTAGACGTGGCGCGAGGACATCAATTTGAACTATCGGGCTGAAACATTCGCCACTTGAGAGTGCAATGATTTCAGTCAGCAGAAGTACCTCTGGCAGACAGCTGGAATAATAAGCTAAAAGTATTTCCCAAACGCTCGGGCAATGGCCTAAGCGTGTTGTATTGGTTTCCGTGACTTAATAATGTTTGTTTCGGTCCCATGCTGATGTATTTAAGTTATGTATGTAAGGGTAGAACATGTTGAATGCGAGAACGTAAGTGGTTAGTCAGCGGTCACTTTACCCGACGTAACTGGAAAACAATAATTCGCGACATTTAAAAGAAAATAATACTGTAAGTCGTTTGTAAAATAACTATTACATATAGGGTAATTTTTAGAGATCTGAAAAATTCACGGGTTCAATTACCTACTAGCTAGACTCTAGTCTTATGTACGTACAAATAGGCCGATATCCACTGCACATTGGTTGTCTGGTGTCACAGTGGAAGTCAACAATTGTACATCGTTCTCCAGGAGGTACCGAAGACCGTGTGGACCAATGGCTAAAGTTATATAAACGCGCGTGTTTTGAATTCTAGCTTGTCCCAAAAGGAATCTGCCGCCGCCGCCAACTACCACGCCGCCAACTACCAAAACAAATTTGCTTTGGTAGTTGGCGGCGTGTCTTTGTGAGAAGACATTTTGGTATCTGGTTGGACCAATCTCAATAACTTTAGTCCTGTAATGAACTTCTGTGATAGCGAGCAGTCACTTAACACGCTCAGCAGTTAGAACTATCCAATCGCGACAGTGAATCTAAACGTAAGTGTTTTGATATACAACTGTAGCGAAATTCTTGTCGCGAGAATCAGGTGTCCCCGAGCAAAATCTGCCGAAGTATTCTCATTTATTACAATTACAGGCTCTATAATTTCACATAATAATAAGCTAGACTCCACGGTCCTCTACACACTCAAGCAGAGGTTACTTGTGCATTGAGTGCTGCCACAGACAGAGCTCATTCTCCTGTTACACCCGGCCGCCACACGGAATGTAGCCGCCAGAGTGCTGGATGTTTACTGTTGGTAGGGATAGGAAAATTTAGCGAATTCATTTCAGGGTAAGACAAATTTGAAACGCGTGTATACTGAAGTCACCTTTGCTATTGGATAAGAGTTTATTATGCACACTCTAGAAGAATCTGAGCCAATAGCAAACTTGCAAGGGCACAAGTATCAAATCCCATACTGCCAGAGGCGTGGGGTAACAATGGGGTAGCAGCCAATGAACAAACATCTGAGGCTCGACTGTACAAAGGATTGTGAAGTCTAGCCTACAGGTCATTGAACTCACGAAATTTTCCTATCCCTAACTATTGGTTACGAGTTTTGCAAAGCTTTTTCGATGAAATAATGTCCAGTGACACACGTGAAACGAACATATACTTGTGTGCCACCTTCCTTGTTACTGGATTATAACTAGGGGTACCCGAATTTCGCGAAAAGATTTCACGACCTGTTGCATTTCAATACACTTGAGCTCAGATCCACTTTTGTGACTGGGTGATCTAGTTGTTACGCGTGTTAAATGTCTGTCCCCGAATCAGAGACGTACAGTATCGGAGTAACTTAATTCTTATTGGCCAGTCAACTAAAAAAATGTTTCCCACAGACTCACGCCGCCAATAAGCAGAAGGAAACTGCTGGTACGCTCGTAGGGTATTGAAATTTAGCACGAGCGGAAATATTTTCGCGAAATTCGTGTATCCCTACTAATAAGCAGAGGCCCGGAAATTTCGTAGATTCATTCGGAAACGAGCTACGCTCCAAACTCTTTGTGCGTTCGAACATTAGTTATTAGTTCATTGGCTGTTGCTGCAGTTCGATCGCAGATCAGGTAGCACCGAATTTGGCTCTTATTTTCCTCGGAGGTTCGTTATTGGTCGAAAGTCGTTCGGGGCGTGTCTAACAAACTATAGACCAATAGAAGCACAAACACATATGTACACGTGAATGCAGTTTAACATGCCCCCAGATGAATCCGCGAAATGTTCGAGTCTCTACTAGTAAGTAAACTTTTGTCCATTTATTGTAGCATAAAGAACACTGACACAATCAATTTGCATAAAAACGTTCGTGAGTATACAATATTGTCTTGACATATGCCTACTTAATACGAAGTTTGAGAACGTCTGTTTCACAATCATACTTCACAGTACGTTATAAAGTTTTTTTTAAATATTGATATAATAGAATGGTTAATGTATTAATTATTATTAGGGACAACCGGTATTTGCGGAAATAGTTCATATAGTTATACTTAAAAATAGTTCAGGTCAGATCTATTTTTCGTGATTGTAGGGTTTCAACTACTTTGCATCTTATGTGCCTGTCTACGAATCAAATAATTACACTGCCTACTTACCGTTATGTTAATTGGTCCAGGTGAATATAGATTATTCACGGTAAAATTGAGCACTTTTGAAAGCCCTCCCATTTAGGATAATATCAATTAATGTATTTTATTTTAATCTTATACGTTAACTTCCGAATGCTGTGGAATATAACACAGTGTTTATTACTTACATTACAATATTTATTTGAAAAGTTGGTTAAAGGATAAGAAATAGCTGAAAGAAAAAGTAACTTAGGGACTTAGAATTGCTCATTTTGCAGTGAACAGCCTGTACAAATGTGTACTATCAGAAAGACATGACACCAATAGCCAAAGGAAAATTGCTGCTTCCGCGAATAATAAATTACATCGTGCGTGAAAACCTTCTTGCGAAAATCAGTGTCCCTGATTATTGTAATTAGCTACACTTGCGTGTAACAGCCCATTTGACACATTAAGTCTCGTGTTGTGCGCAACCCAGTCTGCTAAAGCAGTTATAACGGGCGGTCAGTAACCACTAATTAATTCGAAATTTAATTTCCACTCTTCCCGCGCCAGCGGGTAATTAAACGCTTCATCGAGTACGCAATGGAACGTTCATGGCCAAGCTGTTTTTTTTTTTTCAGCCCCAGAACTGCCGATTACACCTGAGAGGCAAATATGCGGTACGTAGGAGTTTTTAATACCGCTATCCCCATTGATAAATCACGAAGTATCTATTTTTAATCCAAATTTAAGCGCATTTCCTGTCTGGATACTTCGAAAAATACATTTTGCAAGAAAGCCATTTTCAAACGAGATTACCACAATAATTAATCTGGATTTAGATAATGAAAAATTTATATAGGCTGTTTATGGTTAACTGAGCGCTTTTTAGTTCAACCTTTGAAAAATGCCACTGCCTCCCCAAGCATATATTTTTAATGGGCACACTGATCATCATACGCCCTATAAAGTTGGCAACGACGCGCTATGGAGAGAAAGTAGTTACATGTCTTAAAGTTGAATTAGAAGTGCTAGGGAAACGTTTCTGAATGCTGAAATTATTTACTCCGCTTTCTGTTTTTTTTAAATGCATAATTCATTTCTAAAGATTTCACTTTTAAAATAATTTGAACTATTTTACTGGACCGGCGCATGAAAGTGATCTGCCCCATGACAACTTTAATTTTATTTGCGGCGGAAGAATACAAAACGTACATACAAGTACGTCTTAAGCAGGTCTATGAAGAGTGCCAAATCAACAGCGAACACCTATAACTATGCTGGCAAATATATTTGTAACACTTTATTTATTTAGACGCACTATGGGTGAGCAATGTCATAATAGCGTAGACCGATTCCATTGGCTGCTCAGAATCAATCACCGTGTTTCAACATTGAACTGTTTTTTTTCTGCCAACACGTCTAGCTAAAAACGTCATGATTTAGATTTGAGGTTAGAATACCGTTTGGTAAACAGGTGCTTTGAGATGTTTTTAAACGCCTTCTATCCACTCTGTTATGCAGTTTGATTAAATTCGAATTGGTAAGCGTATTTTATTAATCTAATAGTGGTTTTAATTTAAAACTTAAGATATGAACAAACATGTGCATGACTGTTGGCCGTGTGACTTTGACAGTTGTGTCCTTTCGGGGTAGCTTAATGTCGCGTACGTGCGCAGAAGACGAATTAGCGGTATACCTCATCTTTAGTCCATGACCAACGTACAGGAAGATTTGCCCGAGTTATGAGCGACCGAGGACAGCTTAAAAAAGAAAAGGGGGAAATATCTGGTTTAGTGCAATGAATATAACAAATGTACTTACAGAAACCCGGGGAAACATCTTTTACTTCCAGGGAATAAAAACCTATAATTAGAGAAGATAGTTTACCGCCGGGAAGTGTGACCGTTTCCTGGAATTCCACGTACTGTACGCGTCAGATAGTTCTTTAGTTATTGGACGTCATTCATGTATAAATCTACTATCCCATTGCATTTGTGATTGCGCTGGAGATAACTTGACCAAGTGAATAACCTTTCTATTAGGGATAGGAGAATTTCGCGAGTTCAGTAACCTGCAGGTTAGGCTCCACAGTCCTGTTTATACTCGAGACCCAGATGTATGTTGATTGGTTGTTTCCCCAGACAGTAGACAGTATTACCTCACACCTGGCAGTATGGGATTCACTACTAGTTCAATGACCTGTAGGCTAGGCTCCACAGTCCTGTTTATACTCGTGGCCCAGATGTATGTTGATTGGTTGTTTCCCCAGAGAGCAGTCAGTGTTACCTCACACCCGGCAGTATGGGATTCACTACTAGTTCAATGACCTGTAGGCTAGGCTCCACAGTCCTGTTTATACTCGTGGCCCAGATGTATGTTGATTGGTTGTTTCCCCAGAGAGCAGTCAGTGTTACCTCACACCCGGCAGTATGGGATTCACTACTAGTTCAATGACCTGTAGGCTAGGCTCCACAGTCCTGTTTATACTCGTGGCCCAGATGTATGTTGATTGGTTGTTTCCCCAGAGAGCAGTCAGTGTTACCTCACACCCGGAAGTATGGGATTCACTACTAGTTCAATGACCTGTAGGCTAGGCTCCACAGTCCTGTTTATACTCGTGGCCCAGATGTATGTTGATTGGTTGTTTCCCCAGAGAGCAGTCAGTGTTACCTCACACCCGGCAGTATGGGATTCACTACTAGTTCAATGACCTGTAGGCTAGGCTCCACAGTCCTGTTTATACTCGGGCCCAGATGTATGTTGATTGGTTGCTTCCCCAGAGAGCAGTCAGTGTTACCTCACACCCGGCAGTATGGGATTCACTACTAGTTCAATGACCTGTAGGCTAGTCTCCACAGTCCTGTTTATACTCGTGGCCCAGATGTATGTTGATTGGTTGTTTCCCCAGACAGGAGACAGTGTTACCTCACACCTGTTAGTATGGGATTCACTACTAGTTCAATGACCTGTAGGCTAGGCTCCACAGTCCTGTTTATACTCGAGACCCAGATGTATGTTGATTGGTTGCTTCCCCAGAGAGCAGTCAGTGTTACCTCACACCTGTTAGTATGTGATTCACTACTCGTTTCACTGCAAGTCTGCTATTGGCTCAGTCATCCAGGGCGTGTCTAACAAACTGTGATCTAATTGCAAAGCCAACTTCAATGTGCTCATGTTTCACGTCTATCTTGTCCTGAATTTAATTCACGAGACTTTCTTATCCCTATTTACAAAATAACTATAATAGTATGAACTATCTAGAGTGTATTTCCGCACATGCTAGATTTAAACTCCCTAAGAGCATACCAGCCAGCAGTTTCCCTTTGCTTATAGGCGGCGTGTGACTGTGAGAAGACAATTCTGATTGGCCAGTCAACTAAGAAAATAAGTTACTCCGATACTGTACGTCTCTGATTTGTGGGCAGACACTTGAAACACCTAATATCTAGATCACCCAATTACAAAAGTGGATCTGAGCTAAAGTATTATGAAATACAACTGGTCATGAAATCTTTTCGCGAAATTGAGGCGTCCCTGGTTTTCGAAGATATGTTCGCTCACAAAATTTTCGCGTTTTTGCCAGTGTCTCTGCGTATCATATGGAGAGTAACACATGATTTTCGGTAAAATAACACCAGGCCGTCAAGACTTCCATACCTGTGAGTGTTCGCCTGCTTTGGTGGCGTGTGTATATGTGTGTGTGTATGTGTGTGGTTGGGAAGGGGGGGGGGGGATCGATATTTTATCAGACCAATCGGAGTACATCTTCTTATCTCGTGGACTTAAAAAATGAAATAAATTTGATTTTTTAAATTTATTTACAACATTTAATTACTTATCTCCACAAATACTCTTAAGATTCTCAGTTAGCGCACTATTTAACGTCCACCTCAATTCTAATTAAATTCCTTATGAATGTCTCTATATTGATACAGTTAATTAATTCACACTTATTATAGACACATTAAATGTGTCTATTGCCATCATTGCACATTTCTTATACTCGCACCTCCAGTTCAGTAGTAGTCCCACCCTGAGATGTTGATATAGGCTTTTCACGGTAAAGTGAGCACTTTTGAAAGTCCTCTCATTTGGAATAACAGTCAATAAATATGTTTTATTTAAGCCTTAGACGTAAAATTTTGAGTGTTTTGGAATATACACACTGTATTTATTACTTACATGGCAATATTTACTAAACACATGTGGTTAAAGGATAATAAATGGCTGAAAGAAAAAAAGTAGAGATTCAAAAGTGCTCACTTTACCGTGAACAGCTAATACCTGGTTGCTCAAACATAAGACTGTGAATTCTAACACAGAAGTCAATGGATTCGCCAAATTTTTAGATCTCTATTTATTAGTCTTCCAGTTTAAAATAACCAGAACTCAATATATAGGTGAATGAGATTTACAGTTGTTTTAAATAACTTAAACCAACTTAGGGTAGTAGGATATTTTTTAGTTTTAATTGAACTAAACTAATTTATAATTTACAAGCTGGAAAAGTGTTGTTACCGTTTAAACAAACCTAAGCCACCAAGGATGCCAGGTTTTTTTTAAATTTTATACTAATGTAAACATACCAATTATTTGTTATCCTACAAGGGTCTGGACAGTAACGAAAGCCGTCTTTCCCTAAGTTCTCGTTAGTATAGAATGTATATTAATTGCCCACGGCATTTGTTAGCGCACAACACACGAAATGTTACTGTCACTTCTTCGCGATAAACTCGCAACTTCATAAGTAGAGAACAGGAAATTTCGCGAATTCATTGGCGAACAAGTAAACAATTTGTAGACTATGATCGAGTGTAGTTTGGACAAAGATAATTTTAAATTTCTGTATTGTTCAGAACAAAACTCGCATGGATTTGCAATCTTCGCTCGGTTAGTGTTTAACATGACCTTACAAGAACACGACAGCGCAGTAACAATGGTATTGCTAACGATAGAATTTTTTATAGCCACTCTAAGGGACATTATTGATTGTAAATCCTTTTATACGACAAAGGACATTTTATTGGATCAATATCAGCTCCGCTCTGCATTGGTTGATAACCTGCCAATAATGAATGCTCTAAAGTACAGGGTAGTGTCCGGTGTGTTATGGACCAATAGGACGATGGTGAGTTCTAACACAGACACCAACAGAACTGGTGTTCTTGCAGTAGTGGATATAGGTGACTCACTTCTAACTTGTCTTAGGTGCCGGTAAATGTGTGCAGACCTCGACGTGTTGAATTCCAATCACATGTACATGTCAGTTTTTGTTTCTATTGTACCGTATATCGCCAGACACGTCCCGGACGGCTTTCGACCAATAAAGAACCTGCAACGGGAACAAGGTCCAAATGCCGTGCTACCTGATCTGGGGTTAATCTGTAAGCCACAGCCAATGAACAACTAAATGATGTTCGAGCACACGTAGTATCGTGGAATCTCGCTTGTTGCCGAGCGAATGCGCGAAATTTCCCTTTCTCTACTCATAAGGAAACATACTTTAAAATTTTCTCATGTGAAATTCTAAACTGACCAATTACAAGCCGGCGTTTTCTACCTACGGTTACTGTACAGCGGAAATCACGAAATAAAAGTGTGCAGTCAATATATTAGGTAGTATCGTCTATATTTTCTTTTATTTTAAACACTCGGTCAGTGTCGCATGTATGGTTATAGGTCGTTCACGGTAAAGTGAGCACTTTTGAACCCCTGGTTACTTTTTTCTTTCAGCCATTTCTTATCCTTTAAAAACCTTTTAAAATAAATATTGCCAAGTAAGTAGTAAACACAATGTATATATTCCACCGCACTCGAAAGTTTACGTCTAAATATATAATAAAATATATTTATTGACTATAATTCCACATGAGATGGCTTTCAAAAGTGCTCACTTTACCGTGAATAGCCTATACTAGGTTTATATTATGTTTTTTTTTATACGTTCATGATTAATGCAATCGGAAAAAATTCAAGTACATAAATCACACGATTCAAATTAATTTATGTGTGTAAAACAAGATTGCCGGCAATTATGACACTTAAATATCGATGATAGCGCAAAATGTTTATTATATACTTGTTTTGTAGTATCAGCAGTGAGACGTTGGGAATTCTAGGGACTAGCATAATTTAGTCTTAAGCGACGTGTCCTGTTTAGTTACAATGAATATAAATTATTATTTCCAAGACTATGACTAGGGATAGGAAAATTTCGCGAATTCATTTCCGGACAAGATAGGCGTCAAACACACATACAGTGAATACATTTTTGTTATTGGATCACTGTTTATTAGACCCGTCCTGCACGTCTCTGAGCCAATAGAAGACTTGCAAGAAAACATCTTGTGAATCCCATAAAGAGCCAGGTGTGGGGCAACAGCCAATGAACTCACAGCTGAGGGTCCAGTATGCCGAGGACTGAGGAGTCTAACCTGCAGGTCATTGAACTTGCGAAATTTTCCCATCCCTAACTGTTGCTAATTTACGGTTCGTTGACACTTAAGAAATGCCCTACCACAAGTGTTCATCTATTTTATACAAATGACAATTGAAATATCTACAGTAACAAGGGGAATAGATTATGAACCGTGGTTATGAATATATGTTTTAATTGAAGGCATGGGAGGAGTAGAATTGGTTTGTTTACATATCGTACACAGAAGAGTAATAAATGGTGTTAACAGTGACGTATTTTTATTTCCGACAGCCTTCCAGCGCGACTCAACTCATCAAGAGCTACTCACGATGAAATAAAAGCTTTTGAAATAAACTTAAAAAAAAAAAAAGGCTTTTCATAGCCTGCATATGTACTATAGTACACGCTGGTACGCTGATTCTCAGTTAAGTTGGCAGTATTTAAAGAAATTAGTCCTAAGACTTGTTGTGTAGAGGGTATAATGTTTACATGTATGACTACTGATGCACGCATATCTTGTTTTATACACATAAGAGCACATTTACTTCCCTAAAAATGTAAAGCCCCTGTCACAATGTCAAATTGTCGCCTTCAACTATATTTGGCAATAAAATTTGAAGACGAAATGCTGCCACGGAATTTTTCCTTCCAAACAAATTTGATCAAATAATCATGAATGTGTGTGAAAATGTGTCACTCTGTCGAAATTTCTGTATGGGAGAATCTAATTCTAATTATTATTTTAATCTTATCTTCATAGTGAAATATTGCTTTGGTTTTTCAATGCAGTAAATTACGTACACGAAGAAAAGTTAGGAATGTTGTAATTTAGTTTCGCTTCTTTGCTAAATGCAGATTTTATTTATCAGAGATGCTTCATGCACAATGAAATTTAATGCCCCTTGAGTTAGTAATGATATGTGCAATATTCACTTAAAATATCATTCACGTCCAGAAAGCTTATACATAAATAAATAATTGTCATAACCTACTTCGTTCCCAGCAATCGTTCGTTACTTTAAAATTTCTAGACGTCAATTTTTGCCGTGCACGATTCTGATTGGCTGGGACCGTCAGACCCCCAAATAAATTTTAGAACCGGTCCAATCTTCAAATGTTCGATGGGAACTGAAGCCATACGACTTTTCTCAGACAAATTTGGCGGCGTTTATGACGTTTCGATGACGTCACAACTGTCCAATTTTATTTGACCGAACCTATTGGAAGCAGTTTGACAGGGAAGTTTTACAGTGCGACAGGAGCATAGTCGTTTCACTTGGACAGTGCATGAATTAAGTGAGATGGTCCATGGCCCATGTTAATTACACATGTGGTGGAAGGATACACAACGCGAAGAGAAAGTAGACACTAGCGCTAATTTGTGCTCGTGTAGAAAGTATTCGCAATTGAAGTCACTACATATATGTGTAAAAATCGTCCCGTTCACTTCGAACGACAAAAGCAAATTGAATCTTGGTTTAGGCCCTTCCTTCTCGCCACGTGATTGTTTCTTTCAAATAACGGCAGACGTGATCTTGTTTCGCCTATTTACTCTCTCTGCTTCTTATACGTTTTCTGCCTGGAAGGTATCACGAGAACCACTTACCGAGTTATAGAAATTCTATTTTCTTTTTATTTCCCCCCCCCCTTCCCGTTTCCTTGCTGAAATTGGTTTATAACGAACTGTGTTCCTATTCTTATCTAGCATATTTATATTATTGTATATTTCATTTTACGAAGCAGCATATCAAAGTTGTTCTTTTGCCAAGCGAATAGCTTCACGAAAGAGACTGAGCAATTTTCCGCTCGGGAGAAATTTTAATATGCCAGCCTCTGCGTGGGAAAATATTCTCTCTTCTCGGAAATGCTCGTGAGAAACTCGGCACTCATCGTATCTGGAACAGCCGTCGTTTGCGAGGCTATTTGGTTTGCATTTTTTAAATGGCTTTAAATTTCAAATCTGCTCTTTGATAAGAGTAATATTAATTATTATCATAACAATAATACCATTAATAATATTAATTATTATTATCATTACAACAACAATAACATTAATAATATTAATTATTATATACACAATGTCGGGTAATTCGCGAATATGGACTGCATCACACGGATCTATGGTCAACACTAAGAAGAAAAGACTTATACGTAAAAATACATCAGACGCTTCGTTTGCAAGAAAAACGCGACGAAAGTTCCAAAAACTATTGTAGCAAACGTGTGGTAATCCAATTAGATAATGGTGAGGTGTTGTGGCGATGGCGCAATGGATGCGTCGTCATAAGACACACGCCAAGTGAGAGAGCCGAGCTCGGTAGTATCAAGGTCGTCATGGAGTTCACATGCAGTGAGCACCGGGACATGGCAATGGCCATGGGTGCATGCTGCGTGCATCCAACCATGGGAAAATTTCCATTGATGTGGGTAGAGCAAACTTCTCGTAAACCAAGGCTCTTGCGCATATTTACCCAGTAATATTTTCTACTTACTTTGGAAAACAGATTCGTGTGGTGGTGTTCGTGTACGCGAATTATCCGACATTCTGTACGTAATCAATAATGATGACATAATAATTAGTGATGGGTCGGATCCACTTTTTCACCGGTTCCAGTTCTCGGTTCGGTTCTAAAAAAATAGGTTCTCGGTTCTCTGGACTTAGATATGAAGAGCTCCAATTTGCATTTGGTGACTGACCTTCAGTAGCTGCAATGTCTTTTTAAATACTACATTTTGCCTGTTCTGTATAGCGATGTTGGTGATTGGATTGAAATGGAAGTATTTTTGCATTACAAATAAAGTTCATTATAAAACTAAAAAATTGAATTGTAGACCTACATGTATACAAATAGCAGCTCTAAAGTTTGCTTGCAAAAATAGCATACAAAATAACTGACTTACCCAAATCAAGTATTTTTAACCAAGTAATTTACATAGAATCTTCGTACTAAGGTTAATGATAAGGTCATAATATGCAATAATTTTTTATGAAATGTTCAGAAAAATAGAGATAACATGAATTATATACAGCCTTCTTACCAGCTACAATCAATTTATAATCTACAGTGGGAAAATTAAATTCACAATATAACACAATTTTAATGACAGATATGAATAATTTGTTATACGAAGAATGCTTAACTAGTTGTGACCAAAATCAAACTTCTTCACATTAAAAATATTGATTTAAGGGATACCCAATACCTTAAAAGCAATCAAAATTATTTTTAATGAGTCCACCAGTACTTGCCTACTGCTAATTGTTACGACAGCCTATGAAATATGAATAATTTGTTAGACACATCATTCTTACCGACTCTGATAACACTCAAACTTCACATCATTATTGTTATTATTATGTTCCCGGAAATTTCGCGAGTTAATTTGACGGCTGACCTAAACTCGGAAATTCTGTTCGCACTCCAGCCGCTGTCATTAGTGAAGTGAAGGTGTGTGGGCGGCTCTTCACAGCGAGGTCTTGAGAGCCGACGAAGGTGATTGAGGTGAGTCTGATCAGCGCGGGAATGAAGGGACGGGGGAAACGGGAGATCCCCGAGAAAACTCGCCGACTGGCGGCGTCGTCCGACAGGATTCCCACATGCGAAAATCAGGAAGTGCCCCGGCCGGGAATTGAATCCGATTCGCCTTGCTGGGAGGCAAGCAGGCTAACCGCTCAGCTGCCGCGGCCCCTACTGGCATTAGTTCATTGGACGGTGACTTCATGATACACTGTATCTCGTGCACAGGCATTTCGTCGTAAACTGAAAAGTTTTGAAAACCCTGCTCCAGATATACTTGTACGCACATAGTGTATTCTTCCACCATATGTAAAATGGGCACTACCATGGGGCTGACAACTTTATTCATGCTCAGGTGAAGCAAACTGTGAAGTCATTAGAAAAGCAATTATTTTACTTATTTGTTCATTCTTACACTTAAATACATTAAAAAACAGAGAGCAAACGAAATTATTTCAGTATTCACAAATGTTTCCCTACCACATTTAATTCGACGCAAAGACAAGGAACTACTTTCCCAACGTCATGGCAGTCGGTGAGCCCATTAAAATATACGCAGCTAGGTCAGTGACATTTTTCAAAGGCTGTCTCAGTTTACCGAGAACAGTCTATACCAGGTTGTACGTAATTCACTACACTGTAAAAAGTTTTGTATTTTTACGACGACGTTTTTGGAAAGTATCTTCCAATATTATTTCTATAACACTACAGGGAAATCAAAGAGAATGTTATGACACGTTGCTGTGGAATGCGTAAAACTATTGTTAAATTTTAACAAGCAAATACACCTTGTGTCGTGTTATAAATATGCATTTTGAACCATATTCATACATGAAATGGGATATGGGCGTAGCTGAATAATGAGACATGATTACGTAAAGCACAACTGCTGATGATATGGTTTATTGAACATGACGACCTCACAAAAACACATTACGTGATTATTAATCGGGGGAGCTTATATGGGCTGTCATTATTCTAAAATAACCGGTTATGATTATTTACCACACGCCACTACTAATTTGAAGCTAATATAAAAGTCTCCACCTTAATCATGATGCCGGAGGCTGTTTCTGGTAAGCTGTTATCGACGGTCGGACATACCCATCTCCGTACCCTTCTCGTGGCGCTGGCTTGATGAGGAAAGACGACGCGCCCAGCGTGTCGCTGGCCTATATGTTGGGGGGGGGGGGGGGGTTGTTTAACATACTCGGCCCCGATTACAGGCCTGGCAGAGGGGATTTCTGCAACTCGCTTCCCACGGTGATTCCTGCAATTTCGCTCGTGTCTTTGTTCGATGTGTGAAGGTCTGACCACGCAGGTCGTCTACCTAAGGCCTGATTACATCATAACAGTTCGTTACTAACGTGGAGATACAAAGACAATTTAGCATGTTTCATCATGCAATATATTGAAAAGATAAAATATTTTACTTGTAATATTACGAGAACATTTATAGGCAACTGGTTTACAAAGAATTTATTGTTTACAAAGTATACAAAAAATTGCAGTGTAGGTCTTCATTTTTTTTACAGGTGTCTTACTGGTTCGCAGTCTTGCAGGCCACGCCAGGAAGCGAATGGCACAATCACACATGTAATAAGAAATTACAAGTTTTTTAATTCTATCCTAATTTCGCTCTAACTTCCGAAATTCTCGGTTCTGTAACCCGCTCAGTCATCGTGTTCACAATCCTGGAGGGGCCGCGGTGGTGTAGTGGCTAGAGTACTCGCCTCCCGCCTAGGTAAATCGGGCTTTATTCCCGGTAGGGTCACCCCCGAATTTTTGCATGTGGAAATCGTGCGGGCTTTCTCGGGGATTTCCCGTTTACCCCACCCTTGCACACGGCGCTGCTCCATACTCATCTCGCTTCACCTTCATCGGCTCTCAGGACCTCAAGACGTTAAGAACAGCACAAATATCTTAACTCACTTGCAATCCTTGACATGTTGCACTTGAGGGCTGTCTACGTCTAGTGCTGTACACAGCGTGTAGTCAGTACGCAATGCTTTGCGAGTCTTGCTAACAGGTAATGTGATTTGTCTAAGCTTCTCGTTTGTTAGTGGTAATGTCCTTGAACACGGAGCACACTGTTAACTGGTAGCAAAAAAAAATACACTTTACAATACAAAAATACAGCAAACATCAAAATAATACACGTCTGCACCACTTCCGCTCAATAGTTAATGAGTGACATAGGGGACTCGTTGTAACCAAGGAGCACGCACATATATCATTTCACACTTTTAGAACCAACCCTTTGAAAAAAAATCACCCCATTTGTGGCGCGTTTGGTTATTTTCTAAATATATCATGTTCACAAGCGTTTTATACTTCTGTTAATACCAGAGTATCTTATTTTGTTGAACCGAATGTTTCCTTATATTTAGATATAGGAATATTTCACAAAGTCATTTCGGGACAAGATAGACGGCAGACACGTATACAATGAAGTCACATTCGCAATTTGTTCACTGTTTATTAGACCCGCCCTGCACGCCTCTGAGCCAATAGCAGACTTGCAAGGAAACACCTTGCGAATCCCATAACTGCCAGGTGTGGGGCAACAGCCAATGAACACGCTGCTGAGGCTCCTGTATGCAGAGGACTGAGGAGTCTAACATACAGGCCATAGAACTCGCGAAATTTTTCTATCCCTGCTTATATTTCGTAGGTAAATCATAATATTTCATTTGTAAGAAATGAAACAAAATCAGCGATATATATATATATATATATATGTATATATATATGTATATATATATATATGTATATATATATGTATATATATATATGTATATATATATATGTATATATATATGTATATATATATGTATATATATATATGTATATATATATATATATATATATATATATGTATATATATATGTATATATATATATATATATATATGTATATATATATGTATATATATATGTATATATATATGTATATATGTATATATGTATATATATATGTATATATATGTATATATATGTATATATATGTATATATATGTATATATATATTATATATATATATATATATATATATATATATATATATATATATATATATATATGGTTATTACTAATAAGAATTGAGTGCTGTCAAATGTGAAATGTGGTGCTTTGTCCCTTTGGTTCAATTTTCTACACTTAGTCAAGTTTTGTTTGCATGAGGCGGAGGAATAAACTGCAAGTAGAACTTTAGCAGGGCTTCAGAACAGTTGGGATTATCCTTGAGTGGACTATACATACGTGTGTGTGAGAGCGAGAGGGATAGAAACTGTAAAAAAGTTATCAAGTCCCTCCCTGGTAGACCATCTATCTTATTTCCTAGTGCGATTCAGAGGCACTAGTGGAATTATTAAAGACTTGCAAATTTCGCGTTATTATTTGGGGACGCGTTAAACTTTAAACTAGTTTAACTTTGCAATAGGTTTGTCATTGAACCATACCCTATCTGACACGACGTGGGTACCTCTGCACCAATCAATAAACACTTCACAACAGTGTTCTCCAATCATGTGCAGTTCAGTCACAAAGGGAGTAACTTCACAACTATGCAGCAGCCAATGTAGAAACGACGCCGGCTCAAGTATATACAGTACTGCGAAGTTTAGCCTGATGCCAAATAATAACGCGAATTTTACTGATCCCCAGTTATCATGCATTGCCAATCGCGCCTCTATAAAATAATCTTCTAACTCTTTACCGCTATTATATCTACGGCTTGCGAACTGAAGCCCACTTTGAGGTGTGAACATATTTACCACCGTAGAACATACAGTATTAATTGTTTGTGTATTTTGGCTTACCACCATGTTATTAGTCCGCTCTACGCTCATCAGATATTACTCTGTACTGATTAGGTGAAATATCTTGAACATACTCCATTACATTACTGCACTATGTCGTCATAGAAAACCAACTCTGAGACATGATACAAATACGAAAAACTAGCCAAGAGTGACTATATTCAACACACACATATATATATATAATAAATACCACAAATAATTGTGTCATATAAACAACAAAACAAATAAAAAATACAGAACGAACAATAAAACGAAAAAAGTAAAGAGAAAAAACCAGGCGCAGCACGACTGCGACAGCTCTGGCGAACTCTTGAGATGAAGACGAGATTTCTCGCACGAGACTGGAAGACACAACGATGACGACACAGAAGAACACGGTAGGTTTTCTTAGACGAGTTTGTCGCCAGACGTTTCGGGGGCTGACATCTGCTTCAGTCTTCAGGCGAACTAAAACTGAGTTATTATACGTTTTACATAAATACACACATTATATATATATACTCTTGAGACTATATATATATATAATATAATATATATATAATCATCTCAAGAGTTCGCCAGAGCTCTCTTAGGCGTGCTGTGCCTGGTTTTTTTTTCTTCACTTTTTTCGTTTTATTGTTCGTTCTGTATTTTTGATTTGTTTTGTTGTTTATCTGACAAAATTATTTGTGGTATTTATTATACGTTTTACTTACATATTTTGACAGTCACTCTTGTCTCGTTTTCCATGTTTGTTTCATGTCTCAGACTTTGTTTTTTTTTTTTTTTTGTGACGACATAGCGTGGCATTGGAGTATGTTCGAAATATTTCACTTAATCATTCACCGCCATTGCAAGCAACTCTTTTCTCTGTACAGTTAAACTTTCATTCCTGGGTGGCTCTCAGTGGGTGGAGTGATGAGTTTAACGTGCCCTCATCAAATATAATTTAAACCATAACATACCATATAGTTCATTCACAGTTACTACCAACTTAAGCCCTGCTTAAGTTCCACTTTCAGGATATTCCTCCGCCTCATGCAGACATAGCCTAACAGTCTAGCATATCACACTAAATTGCACTAAATTGCACTAAAGGGGCAGCGCGCCGCATTCCTGGGCACTCACTTTGATAATATTTTGCTTTAGAACTATTTATTACTAGGCATTGCCAACACACCGATTTTCTCCCGGTTTTTATTCACGTTAATTGAATATTTATAGATGAATAATAAATTAACATTCATTTATCAAGAAATAAGGTACTTTTATGTCAATACAAGTATAAAACACTTGGATACATGGAATATTTAGATAAATAACGAATTAAGTTGTACATGGGGTGATTTTTGAAAGGTTTGGTGATAATAAAAATAGTACGAAGAAACAAAAAATAGACTCTAAGTGATATTCAGTACTTTCAGTTGCGTTCCTTCCTAAACGAAGTATTTCATTCACAAATATTGAGTGTATTGTTTTTGTTAATTTACACTGTAAGAAATTGTTAGCAAATTACCACATCAGTGTGTCGAAGTATTGATGGAGTACAAATGAAGACTTTTTTTTGCCATACTTCCATGGAAATTTTTCGTAAAGTTGTTAAGGAAAGAGCCAATACACAGTGGAACTCCCAGCTTCGTGTTGAAACATTCAGAGTTCAGTGCTGACAAGTATTTATGGGCTGTTCCCGATTAACTGAACACTTTTGAAAGCTCTCATTAGGATCCAAGGTACGTTGTAAAAAAAGATTGTAATTTTTACTAAGACATTTTTTTTTTTTTGTAATTGTACAAATGTTTTAACAGTAGAAAAATTTCTCTTGTAGAATTACTTGTTTGTAAAACTGTGAGAGCCGTGTTTGTAATATACCTCAAATGTTTGTGCTACACTGGCCCGTATCCACGATCTCAAGCAAAATGGCGGACATTCGACAACGTAAAACCGTATATAGCCGTCTGCGCAAAAACTAGAGGTGATGTAAATGACGTTCCGTGGGGGAAAAAAATAGAATAACGTAAAACACTCAAAACAACTCAAATACTCGTAATAAAACGACAATTTTAAAAATACGTTACGCTTTAAGTTATTAACTGTTAATGTCCATGTTTCATATCCAAAAAGAACTCTTAGTAAGAAATAAATGTGATCTTCTTAATCGGACTTCACGATTATTTTATACGTATTTACTGCTTTATTTAGTACAAAAATAACTAAAGTTCGTAATTCAATTTGGTTTTGTGATTAAGGGTGAGGGGTAGGAACGAAATGGACGTTGTTTTAGTCCCCGTTCTGGTAGGGTGTAACTTTTTTATTTTTTATTTTTAGAATTATATTTTGATATTATTTCTCTCCCCACCTCCCTCGTAATTCTCTATTGCTAATTCATCACATTTGTTTTCTAGAAGGAAAAAAATTTTTTGTCCACTTTTCAATAATCTATGTTGTAATACTAGCCATCAACTGTAATATTACAAATTTAAGATTTGTATATTCTACATAAAAACAGTTTGTAGTTCTACGAAGAATTTTCTAGGCCACTGAGTTTTCGAGAATTTTTCTCGTAAAATTACAAAAAACAAATTTGTACTTTGTATATCCTTTTACCATACGTAAAATTAGCATTTCCGTGGACGGATCACTTTATTTCTACCCCATATAAAAGTAAAACCATGGAATTGTTCGTAGGCCTAAGGAGGTATAGCCATTGCATTACTAATAGCGACTTCATACTCTGGTGGAAAAAAAAAAAAAAAAAACGTGAAACATCAACCTTAGTGGTCATACACTCGCAACGCAACGCAGTTCTTAAGGCGTATTTTTATTAATTCGTTGCCAACTTAATTAGGAGACTGCATTCCACATGTACTGTAACACGTGTGTAGATATGGACGGTGATTTTTTTTCAAAGGTTTGTTTCGAAAGTGCTCACTTTACCGTGAATAGCCTATATATATATATATATATATATATATATATATATATATATATATATATATATATATATATATACACATGCACATTAAGTCCTAGACGGAGAGGATTACTACCTCCTAGCGACCTCTTTTGTTACTGATGACGAGATTAATTTCTCCACATAAACCGAACATAGCCTTCTTCAGCTATAAGTAGAGTTTATGGCTTATCGCGGGAGAGTTGACTTGTTTCCTAGGATCCGAAAGACTTTACACATGTCCAACAGTTTTCTTCCATTACTGGCTGTCGTGCAAGTAACTACTATACCAAGTGAACGGGCCAATGAGGATTCTATACTGTAAAGCCGAGTGTGTGTGATTCGTCTTTAAAGCACTAAGCCAGTTACAATCTTGTTCATCTATAAAATCACGATAGCATAGACTAGCTAGAGAGTTATTAAAGATATTGTGGCTCAAAAATTCTTAGCGATTTCCCAGTGTCTCTAACAATACTATGTTAAGGTTAAAAACTTCCATTATAGTTTAGGAAGATGACTCAATTTTTATGATATTGTTGATGTGATATGAAAATTTGTGATTTAGTTGTAATTTAATTCCTTCGCCATACTCTATGGAGTTGAGTTGAGAGAGATCTGGGCAGCTCTTGACAGTGAGGTATTGACAGCCGATGAGGATTAAATTATGTGAGAATGGAGCAGCCTCGGAATGTAAGGGCGGAGGAAATGGGAGATCCCCGAGAAAACCCGCCTATCAACGGCATCGTACGGAACGATTCCCACTTCCGAAGCCTTACTCTAGACATACCAATTTTTAAGCCACGTTTTACCTCACGGAGGACAAATTGCACAGGATATCAATTTATTGTTTCAAAAGATGTCTACAGAAATTGAGGATGTGTCTATTTGTTACTGAGATAGTTAATACACAGCCACTAGCCTACCAATAATATGAAGTACAATGCACGTTTTCCATTGGTCCCGCTGCGTGAATTAGCATTTTTATTATGCAGTT
The DNA here is from genome assembly GCA_029891345.1 of Dryococelus australis. NCBI lineage: Eukaryota > Metazoa > Arthropoda > Insecta > Phasmatodea > Phasmatidae > Dryococelus > Dryococelus australis. The sequence continues at coordinate 352,765,266 of CM056995.1, forward strand.
AAAGTTACGCACGTAAAACTACTTATTGGCGTTACTCAGAAATACATCGTTAGTTTGAATGAAATTATTAAATGAAATATATAGAGCCTTCTTGTGCCGAAATATGGTTAATTCACGCCAGCGTGAATAACGAAACACATTTCCAAAAAGTTTTACTCGCGGGATTTTCCTCGTAATTCGGTTACGCCTACTGATACTCTTGGAAATACACTTACCGGAAAGACGCTGTAAAACGGAGATGGTTGTTGGGTTGATGTATTAAGTTGAAGAGTGTTACTCAGTGTGGTCTTGTTGCGCATGAAGTTTGTTCATCACCTGATCTCTTCGAAAGTTGTTTGGGGAAAAAAAGTGGAATATTGAGGTTAGAGGAGGGTGGTATATTGAGGTTAGAGGAGGGTGGTATATTGAGGTTTAAGTTAGGCGGGAGAATGATGATACGCACCCACGCATGCTCACGTACTGAAACGGTTTGTTTAATTTTATTTTTTTTTACTGGAGCGATCTTTTTGTACTTTGTAAATAATTTTAAAACAAGTTTACGGAGAGGGTGAGTGAACAGATCTGGGCGAATCTTAGCATCGAGGTCTTGAGAACCGATGAGGATGAAATGAGGTGATTGTGGAGCAGTGTTGGAACGGAAGGGCGCGGGAGACGGCACGTCCCCGAGAAAAACCGCCGACCAGCGGCATCGTCCGCCACGGTTCCTACATGCTATAATCCGGGGGCGGCCAAGCCGGTAATCGAACCCGGTTTGTCTAGGTGGGGGTGGTTTAGTGAGTCGTAAACTGTATAACAGTTGCAGGTAGGGATAGGGAAAGCTCGCGAGTTCAATGACCTGTAGGCTAGACGACTCAGTCGTCTGCATACTGGCGCCTCAGCTGTGTGGTCATTGGCTGTTGCCTCGCACTTGGCAGTTATGGGATTTGCAAGGTGTTTCCTTGCACGTCTGCTATTGGCTGAGAGACATGCAGGGCGGGTCTAATAAACTGTGATCCAATTGGGAAGGTGACTTCACTGTATGTGTGTTTGACGTCTATCTTGTCCCGAAATGAATTCGCGAAATTTTCCCATCCCTAGTTGTAGGTTATGAATGGTTCTTATTCCCATAGCCGAATACAAAGCCTCCAGCTCATTGGTTCTGATAACTAGAGCCCAGAGTATTTCGCGGATTGAGCTGGCAGCAAGCTAGGCCGGACGGCCCTCTACACACTCGATACATTATCGTTTGCATATTGGTTGCTGTGATCAAGCAAGACCTCTGTACAGGACTGTTAAACACACTCTCACACTGCTGTTCCCTGCTTATTACTGGCTCACAGTTAAACGGGGCGTGTGTAAAGATCTGTCGTCCAATCAGAACAGTAGGAGAAAAGAACAAGTTTTTGGAGCCTACCTCGCCTCTGAATTAATTCGCGAAATACTCGTGGCTCTACTGATAACGGAACAAGTGCTGTGTTGGGTTAAAGTACAACCATCATAAAGAATGTCTTTTTTTTCGACACTTGAAACCATAATTTGAACCGTGTATGAAAGGATTAACTTTCCGTTAATGTTTGCTGTCTTTCGTGTTGATGTTAGTATTTTTGTATACATGAATTATTTGCCTAATAAATAACTGTGGTTAAATGGCGGGAAAGGCTACGTGGCCTTAATTTCTAAACCTAAATTAAGACGACTACTGCTGTCGAAAATATTTTTAAGTTGTTAAGATATAGTTTTCAAGGTTATCAAGATCTACGCCTGTCGTTTGTTTGAGAGAGATTTCTCCCTGTGTCTCTTCCATTGCCTCTGTGAAGAAATCGTAATCAAGTTTTCCACGGTGGCGCGTACTCCCATCCATCATGCAGTCGCATCGGTTTATGACACAAGTCATTAGTCTCGGCGAGACCTAGTGATCAACATTCATGTCCCTCCCTTGCATTACGAGTGCTATGCCGTGCTGTGGTAAAATACACGCTCGGTTAGTCTAAATGCGTGACCTTAAAAAATGTAACCTTAAAGGCTGTCAACGATATAGTGAGCACTTTTGAAATCAACCATGGAAACAAGTTAGTGTCCATGCCTGCATGTACTTCAACGAGCGCACTGAGGGACATGCACCCAGTAAAGTTGGTAACGATGGAGGGAAAGTAGTCCCATATCTTAACGTCAAATAAAAAATAGTAGGTAACTATTTGTGGTAATTTAAATAATTTATTTCGCTTTATGTTTTTTTTATGCATCAGTGTGTAGAAATCAGCAGATTTATAAAATGTTTACTTTTCTAACAATTTCAAAGTTTTACTTGACCGACACGCATGGATAAAGTGTTGCGGCCCATGGCAAATGTTAATTTTACATAAGGCGGAAGAATACACAACGTGCATACAAGTAGGTCTTAAGCAGTGCTTTCAAAAGTGCTCATTTAACCGTGAACAACCTATAAGAAAATTACTCCCTCGAAATAAGCATCGTTAAAAATAATTCAGTCCAGTTTAACTTGAATCCGCAGTGGTGTGCGTAGCGGTTAGACTGCTCGCCTCTTGAGACGGCAAACCGGGTTAGATTCCCGGAGGGGTCGCCCCCGTTTGGGAAGAATCGTGCCGCACGATACCGCTGGTCGGCGGGTTTTCTCGGTGATCTCCCGCTTCCTCCGGCGCTGCTCCTTACTTACCGCACTCTGGAGTAAAATTCACATGCATAGCGGTGGAAAATCCCATGAATGGATGGGAAAGTTACCTTACGGCACGCGTATCTATTCAGACTTGTCTCAACAGCTCAGTGGGAGGACGGGCGGAGAAAAATTCCTTTAACACGCTAATATTCAACGACGCTGTCACGCTGTCGGCCTGCTGTGACAGAGGACCAAGGTTCGCGCCCAGCCACCAGCAAGTGCTGGGATTTTATTGTTGAGGTTTCGGTCACTATTAGTTAAAGGTACTAATACTATGGCATATCTTTAATTATAATTTCATTATACAATATAGTTAGTTTTCATTTACTTGTATAGGATTCCCAACCCCCCCCCCCCCCAACTTTGACAGGTACTTTTTCCGTACCATTAGGGAATAGTACTTCACGTGTTATGTAAATTTGCTCTATATTTAAGAGGCAATTGTAACTTACATGCAGAGGTAACTTCCCTTACGTGTAAGGAAATTTTACCTGAAATTTTTTACAGTGTACACACACGATGTGTGTGAATTACGCTACACGCTGATGGTGTGTTTTGGAGCAATGGCGCTGTGGCAAGCGGGAATTCCGAGACTCGTAGAACTGCTTTCCCTGTATTTTTGTATGGAGGCGCCTGTCTTCCAACTCATCCTGAGCGTCTTTAAATGCGCGCAGACACCAGAAAACGGCACCTATATGTACATAGGATTTAAATCCTATCTCGTGTTCAAATTGTTTCACCAAAAATTCGCTGGCTGGTGAACCAGCTGTACTCACGTGAATGTTCTAAAGTGACAGGTTTACAAAATACACTTTTTGTGACTATAGTCCATTCACGGTTACTTCAAACTTTTCTGAGGCCCTGCTAAAGTTCTGTTTGTGGGATATTCCTACGCCTCGAGCAAACAAAGCTTAACCGTGTATGGAAAATTGCACTAAAGAGGCATTGCATCGCGTTCATACGCATTCAGAGTAATAATATTTTCCATAAGGACTGTTCCTTCCTAGCCGTTACCAATACAGGCATATTTCTTTCTGTTAATATTCATATTAATTATACACAAAGTATTATAATTTATGGATAAAATATAAGTAAAAGTTAAATTTGATCGAAAATTAATTAATTAATGTGCTAATACCAGTATGAAATGCTTGTGATATATGACTAGGGATAGGAAAATTTCGCGAGTTCAATGACCTGTATGCTAGACTCCTCAGTCCTCTGCATACTGGAGCCTGAGCTGTATTTCATTGGCTGTTACCCCACACCTGGCAATTATGGGATTCGCAAGGTGTTTTCTTGCATGTCTGCTATTGGCTCAGAGGCGTGCAGGGAGGGTTTAATAAACTGTGATACAGTTGCGAAGGTCTCTTCACTGTATACGCGTTTGACGCCTATCTTGTCCCAAAAGGAATTCGCGAAACTTTCCTGTCCCTATATATGACATATTTAAGTAACAACTAAACATGTCATACATGGGGTGATTTTTCAAAGGTTCAATTAAAAAAATACGAAGAAACCACGAATAGACTATAATTAATGCATCATTACAATTTTTATTTTTCAGAAATCCCCCCCTCCCCGCTCCGCCCTGTCACTAAGAATTCCAATTTTACTTAACTGTTTCTCTCATCTTTCCTTTTTGCCATTTCACGAAGGCCACGGTCCCATTTTACACACTCCCTTGTAAATCCAATCAAGTATTCAGAGACCTTCTGCCCGCAAGATAGTTTTTGAGTTAGACCACCTGTGGTTTTAGCTGTTCGCTCATTGCTCGCTGTTTTACATTTCCTTCCCCTCACCCTCCCCCCTTCCCCTTCCTCTTTCCTCTATCGACTGAAATGTCGTATTCATTACGCAAGGGAGTTGAACAACTTTTTCTCTTCGTTAACACTTGTGTGCCCACTGCAAACGAAAGTTCTAATTTTCTATCGCCTTCCTTTTCCATCTTCTCTGTTTTTCTTACGAAAATATAAAATTTTTATTCCACAGCTATTTTTTTTTTGTTCACTGGTGGCACGTCTACTCCAAAGAATAAAACTGCAGCAACGTCTCTCAAAGTAACTTACAATGGAACAAAAATATTTTCATAGTTTTTAATTTTTTAGGTGACCTGTAATTTCTTCAGAAATAAAAATAAATACTTTTACAATAAGTAGGAGCCAGGTAACAAGAAGATTAGCATGTTATATAAATGTTGTGGCATTATTTCACGGTGTGCTAATTATTTTATTATTTAAGGCTGTGTTTGACTGAGAAACTTTTGAAAGAATTCTCGCTTTCTTCATTTTTCTACTTCGTTTCCGTCCGCCACCGGAAATTAACATTGAGATGGACAAAATGACCACCGTTAATGACTCAATGATAACGCAACACCTCGAAATAGTTATAAATAGGGGTACCCGAATTTCGCGAAAAGATTTCATGACCTGTTGTATTTCAATGCACTTGAGCTCAGATCCACTTTTGTGATTGGGTGATCTGGTTGTTACGTGTGTTTAATGACTGTCCCCGAATCAGAGACGTGCAGTATCGGAGTAACTGAATTCTTATTGGCCAGCCAGCTAAGAAAATGTTTCTCACAGACACACTCCGCCAATAAGCAGAAGGAAACTGCTGGCACGCTCGTAGGGTATTGAAATTTAGCATGGGCGGAAATCTTTTCGCGAAATTCGTGTATTCCTACTTATATTAAGTGTGTTCAACCTGTATTACGTCAATTCTTTCTGTGACATGCATAAAACAAAAATAATAGAAATAAACCGACAACCAATTTAAAAGAATGCAAGTTTTATAAGACGTTAAAGAATGGAATTACTCTTCCGAATTAGCTGCCAACATTGAGGCATAAGTTCTGGCCAAAGTTTAACTTAACATGTGTTTAGTTAACGGCAGAGAATATTTTCCAAAGTTTAACAAAAAATAAAGCTCAACTGACATTTAACTAGCTATCTACAGGATAAATGGTCATATCACATCCGAAGAGATTATTATATTCGGCAATAAAAGTTTCAGTAATCACGGGTACGTGTTCCGATATCACCCAGGCAACGATTCGAATTGCAAATATTTTACCGGCTTCTGTAATGCATTTCAATTGCTTTTTTATTTGCGTTGTTAATAGCGAGCGTTCGTTTAGCCAAAGTTTAAATTGCAAGCGAAGAGCACTGGACCTTTTTTTTCATTATTATAAATTAATTATTCCGAGATGGGAATTGACATGTTAAATTCTGTTTGTTCCTCGACATGACGTTACAATTTGCGGGTCGCCGCCTGTTTAGTTATGTTTCAGTCAGAATGTCCTCCTTCTGGGACGTTTGCACGCGAAGTGGCTTGAATTGACTGCGCTGTGCACAGTAGAACGTATCGTCCAATGAGAAAGGTTCCCTAAGTTTGAGAGACATCACTCGATGTTGAAACTACGTCCCGTAGCCTTACAAACCACTGTTGCCAGTGCGAGGGAGCACTTGCCGAGTTTTACAAGTTCCGATGCATGACAGGACGTCACCAAGTTTGAGAGACATCACTCGATGTTGAAACTGCGTCCCGTAGCCATACAAACCAATGTTGCCAGTGCGAGGGAGCACGTGCCGAGTTTTACAAGTTCCGATGCATGACAGGACGTCACCAAGTTTGAGAGACATCACTCGATGTTGAAACTGCGTCCCGTAGCCATACAAACCAATGTTGCCAGTGCGAGGGAGCACGTGCCGAGTTTTACAAGTTCCGATGCATGACAGGACGTCACTAAGTTTGAGAGACATCACTCGATGTTGAAACTACGTCCCGTAGCCTTACAAACCACTGTTGCCAGTGCGAGGGAGCACGTGCCGAGTTTTACAAGTTCCGATGCATGACATGACGTCGTACAGGACATCACTACAGTTACGAACAAAACTTTTGTTTGTTGCAACGCCTAGAATTATACATTTATCCGCGACTAAAAGGGGTAATTATGTTTCAGACAAATGCCAGTTTTATTGCTGAAGTTAGCTCGCAGTTAGCGAAGCTGTTTTCGAATTAACCTTTTAAAAATAATCCTTATCCGTAGCTGCGGAATGTTATGTTTTTAATTTTTTCATACGTGTGTGTAGGGACTACGGAAGATTTATACCATTATGACGGAAGAACTGAATTTAATTACGAACACTGAATACGTATTTAATTGAAATATTATGGTATACATTAAATATAAGTTTTTGGCGAGGAAGGCTCTAATCAGTTACAGCATATGACTAACCTGAATGATTAGAGACCCAAGAAATTCGCACGTTAAATGGCCTGTAGACTAGACTAGACTTTACAGTATTATATTCTCTCATACAGATGTCAACTGTTTATTGGTTTAATTGTTGTGATAGTAAAGTGCTGTGGTTGGGCGCATGTTTGTTATTGGCTCATTTATCTCCAGGAGGTGTGAAACAACACGTCGCCCAATTACAAACGTAACAAGGACGTACATGTGTGTGAATTCCAACTTGTCTAGAAATGAACCCGCGAAATTCTCTGATCTCTATGAATGGCACTGATACAGTCGCCGGAGGCTGAGTGCTGAAGGCGACGAGTTTCACGCAAAGCTGCATCTTGATGGCTTCATCTCGGCGTGGGTCCACAGACCGATAGATGGACCCCCCAACAAAGTGTTGCCAAGTCTTTCTGGTGGTGTAATTGTCCCAAATATCGTGCCGTAGGGAGGGAGCACCACTGGCGCTTCGCTGATATGTAGGGACACCCGAATTCCGCGAAAATATTTACGCACACGCTAGGTTTCAGTACCCTACGGGCATACGAGCAGTATTCTTTTGCCTATTGGCGGCATGTATTTGTGAGAAGACATTTTCTTACTTGACTGGCCAATCAGAATTAGGTCACTCTACTACTGTAAGTCTGTGATTCGTGGACAGACACGTAACACCTAGATCGTCCAATCGCTGATGTGTATCTGAGCTAGAGTGTTATAAAATACAACTGGTCATCTTCGTGAAATTTGGGTGTCCCTACTGATATGTTCTATAAACTATTGTCAGGGATAGGAAAATTTCGCGAATTAATTTCAGGGCAAGATAGACGTCAAACATGTGCACACTGAAGTGGACTTTGCAATTGGATCACAGTTTGTTGGACACGCCCTGAACGACTCTGAGCCAATAGCAGACTTGCAATGAAACGAGTAGCGAATACCATACAGCCACGTGTGAGGTAACACTTTCTACTCTCTGGGAAGCAACCAACTAATGAACATACATCTGTGTCTTGAGTATAAACAGGACTGTGGAGCCTAGCCTACAGGTCGTTGAACTCGCGAAATTTTCCTATCCCCAACTATTATTGTAGTAATGTGTTTTGTATTCTTCGAATGGCCTGGACACCGACGCGTTGCTGCTGTTCGTTAGGTTTGTCCGCCTCTGCTGAATCGTAGCAGTAGATTTTAATCCATTCAGACCCAGTGTACGCGATTGTGCACATTACGAATGTGTAGGTAATTTGTCGTCTGCACTGCACACTGCGGAGCTCAATTATCAATGATCTTTTACGTGGGTAAATGATTCGCAAACCGTCTTGCTGGTCTAGGTCATGATTTGGTTCATATTACTGTAGCTGAACATACAGCCTACAGCACATTGGTAAAGACCTACGAAATTCGCGTTATCTTTCGGTGTCAAGATCGACTCCTCTGCCTCATGAACAAGTGACTACAGTTCGTAGTTTGTTTGGCCGCTGCACTGTAACCAACGTCACGCTCAAGAGCTATCCGAGGCGCGACAAACGTATTTTTGGCCATAATAACTTGGAAGTCTCTACTCATTGGCTGTGACAACGAAACAAGTGCTGTGTCGACTTACGTACAACCCGAAACGGTAAATTAAAGTGGGTCTGAAAGGGTCAACGGACACACTGATTGGTACGCTCTTCCCAGTTAAGTTGGCTGCACTGCAGCAGATTAGACCGATGACTTAATGTCTTATAAAATGTGCAGTTTTGTGGGGAGTGGATCATTTAAATCGAGTTTCTGTTTATTTCGTGCAAATAAATGTAGGAACTTGCTTATTGGCGAAATATGGAAGTTCGTAACATTTTCAAAGTTTTACTTACTCGGCGCATGCATGTTTGGCGAACAGTTTCGTAGTAATACAGTTCGCAGGCTTTAGCAGCCTTGCGTCCGCAGGATCTGGGCTTCTGGGTGGTAGCCGCGTTATGCTGGATTTGCAGTGCCACGGCGAACTCGTCCCGACAATCCGGCACGACTTTTCAGTCCAGCAATTCCCGCCACCAAAATCAGTTCACTGTTTACAACACCTCGACAGTTTCCATCCGACAAGTGTTGCGTGGCTGTCGGAAAACCCTAGAATGACCAGTAACTTGCTATGGAATGCAAATTAATCACAAATCATTGTACAGGTTTTTTTTTTTTTTTGTTTTGATAGAATATGTAAAGAAGTATTTTTGGATTTCGGAGCAGATATCGTCCACAAATATTTATGTACGTCAATTTAACAATTTTTCTGTTACAAGATAACCAGGATGTACACATAATAAAAATATTTTAGAGCGAAATTTACCACAGTAGTGAAACCCGCACATATTTTGTGTTGTAAGGTTGCGTTTACGTTTTTATCTGCTTCCAAGCGAGTCGGACATCCGTCGTAAGTATAAATCGATCTACTTTGTTGGTCTGTCAGGGCTGCGATTTTGTTGGGGTGACCTTGCTCCTGATTGGCTGATGGAAAAACTCTCGTCGGTGTCGGGGCTGTTTTATCGGACTGTCGGGTTATTGTCAATCCTGCTTAACAGTCGTTTACCTTCCCGACGTTTCGGAAGACATCGCAGCCTCCAATCTTCGGGGCGAAGCAGCAGCAGAAGCAACGATAAATGTCGCCTTTCTGAGATGAGAATGGAGCAGCGCCGGAAGGCAGGACAAGGGGGAACGGGAGATTCCCGAGCAAACCCGCCGACCAACGGTATTATCCGACACGATTCCCATTTGCGAAAATTCGGAGCGAGCCGGCCGGGGATTGAACCCGGATCACCTTGATGAGAGGAAAGCAGTCTAACCACTCAGCCACCGAGGCCCCTTGAATGTATCATACAAGCGAATGTTTCCACCTCTGTATTCCTAAGTATCCTGTGGTAATACCCATAGATAGGAACATGCAAAATTCGCGTTATTATTTGGCATCATGCTGAACTTCACTGTAATGTATATCCCGGAGCCGGCGTCGTTTCTACGTAGGCTGCTACATAGATGCGAAGCCACCCCCATTATGATTGCACTGTACATGATTAGGGCACACGATTGTGAAGTGTTAATTTATTGGCGCAGAGTTACCCAGGGCGTGCCAGATAAAGTATTGTCCAATGACAAACTCATTGAAAAGGTAAAAGTGTTTAAAGTTTAGCTTGTCCTCAAATAATAACGCGAGCTTTACAGAGTCCTACTGATGACTTTTTGGACTCCAGGTACTGATTGATGGAAGACGCTTTGCTTTATTTCTGGCCCCTTGCGGGTGGGGTTAGCAATAAACGGCGTTTTTTCTCTTCTACACAATTAGTACATAGCGTAACTAGAGACACCCGAATTCCTCGAAAAGATCTCACGACCAGTTGTATTTCATTATACTTTAGCACGGATCCACTTTTGTGATTGGGTGATCTAGATGTTAGGTGTCTTAAGTGTCTGCTCACGAATCAGAGACGTGCAGTATCGGAGTAACTTAATTCTTATTGTCCAGTCAACTAAGAAAATGTCTTCTCACAGACACACGTCGCCAATAAGCAAAAGGAAACTGCTGCTACGCTTGTAGGGCTGTGAAATCTAGCATGTGCGGAAATATTTTCGCGAAATTTGGGTGTCCCTAAGCATAACCAAATCATGCCTAGAGACCTGAACATTACGCGAATTCGTTGACTTGTAGGTTAGAATCCACAGTCTTATATTCAAACAGTCGGATATCAACGTCTCATTGGTTGCTCATTGTCAGGGTGGATGGCGTGGATTAGGCATGCATTTTTTGTAAGTTATTGGCCCAGAGATCTGAAGGTGTCAATAACGCGGGGACCAATTGCAAAAGTGATACGTACCCACACGGTTTTGGTTTCTAGCAAATCCGCGAATTTTTCAGGTCTTTACTCATGCGTAGGGCCACCTGTTTTTCGCGAAAATATTTCAGGACAACATGTACTCCAAAACACTACAGCTCAGATCCACTTTTGTAATTGGCTGAGTTTAACTGCCACGCGTTGTAGATGCCTGCCAGCGAATCACGGACACTCAGTGTCTGAGTAACTGAATTATGATTGACCCAGCCTGGTAAGGAACTGTCTCCCAACAAAGACAAGTGGCTAGTAACCAAATGAAAACTGCACGTATGCCGCAGAACACTGGCGCGTGAATCTTTTCGTGAAAAACAGGTGGCCCTACTCATGCGTGATCCACGCCACTTTTCAGTAGCAGCCTTTGATGAACAAATGACTCACGCCGACGCGAGTATACACAGGACCGCTAAGTCTTGCTTGGTGTCGGACGGAAATGCGAATTTTCCAGCTTCCCTAGTGGCACGAGGGCGAAGTTCGCTATTCGTCATCGCTCGCAAAATCTTGACGATCCTGTCAGCAGTTTTGCAATTACTGAACTTTTGCAAAGAGCTGTGCAACCCGCTAACATCAGCGAAGCCACGTTTCTCTTTCGTAACGTAATTAGCCCAGCTTTTTAATTAGTAACCAAGCAATCCCAGAGTTCACACACCATTGAAGAATGTAATTATCACTTGGGAATATATGTTTACTCTGCGTTTCTCGGTAAGAACTTTTGTGAAAGTCTTTCGAGCAGTTCGTACGAGGTTATTTAGCCTACGTCGAAAGTATAATTAAGCCAGTATGATTTAAAGTGAGGGTGTTTGTTTTATATTTTTGTGAAGGCTGAAATTGAATAACAACTTCTGAGGAAATTACTGTCGGCAAATGCATGTATTTTAACCCGAAACACAGAACATGTAAGTACATAGAGTATAAATGGTGTACAGGTTCTTTTGATGTGAGTGTGTCTATTGTCTGATTTAGTGAGCGAACTTTTGGGAACGGGACTTATGTCTGGTTTGGTATTATATGCTGGGAAAGTTTCCCTATTGGCCTGGGGGCCGCGGTGGTTTAATGGTAAGACTACTTGTCTTCCCACCTGGGCGAAACCGGGTTCGATCCCCGGCGGTGGCGCTCCGGGACTTTGGCACTTGGGAATTGTGCCGGACGATGCCGCTGGTCGGCTGGGTTTTCTCGGGGATCTCCCGTTCCCCACCACCCTTGCATTCCGGCGTTGCCCCATACTCGCCTCACTTCGCTCTCATCGGTTCTCAGTGTCTCGATGGCATTAGCCCGCCAAATCTCTCCACTCCACCCTCTAGGCCTGGCTGCCGGTTGGCCAAGTTGGCCAAGAGGCGCTAATTTGCAAACGCCAGTCTGACACGTCGCAGGCCAGTGACGTCATGTGTGACTGGGACATTGAGTACGTGAACAGGTATGCAGAGGAGTTATAGCCGCTTGTACCGGGAACTCGAACTGCACAGGCCGCCAAGTTAATAAACAGTTGATATCTGTATGAGAGTATATAATGCTCTGAAGTCTAGCGTACAGGGCATTGAACTCGCGAATTTCTCGGGTCTCTACTAACGACTAGAGACCCGGAAATTTCGCGGATTCATCTGGCAACAAGCTATACTCTACAATCCATTGTGCATTCGATCATCAGTTAATTGTTCATTAGCTGTTGTTCCAGTTTAACTCCAGCTCAGGTAGCATGTGATTCGGTTGTTATTTTGCTTGTAGGGTATTTATTGGTCGATTGGCTTTGCTAATAAAATATGGACCAATGGAAGCACATACGTACACGTGAATGCAGTTTAACTTGTACTCAGATGAATCTGCGAAATTTCCGTGTCTCTACTAATGACGAATGATTTTCTGTGTGGGTAACTGATTTCTACACCGTGCTGCTGTTCTAGATTATGAATATGTTTTCTTTAGGCGAACACGAAGCGTCATTGGTAGAGCCACGAGTATTTCGGGATTTCGTTCGGTGGCAAGGTAGACTTCAAACACTTGTTCTTTCCTCCTTACATTGTGATTGGGCGGTAGTTGTTTATACTCGTCCCACTTAACTGTGAGCCAGTAATAAGCAGGAAACAGTAGCGTGAGTGTGCGTTGGGCAGCTCTGTACAAAGACCTCACTCGGTCTCAGTAACCAATAAGCAAACGACAGCGTGTCGTGGGTATACAGGTCTGTGAAGTCATGCTTGATGACAAGTCAATCCGCGAAATACTCGTGGCTCTAGTCATTGGTTGTGACAACAAAACAAGTGCTCTGATACGGTGACTTAACATGTCAAGGCGACAATGATCGTTCATATATTGCACATGAATTATATTTATTAAGGGTACTGTACGTACACAGCATGGCATCAGTTCCCATTCATCCTTGTTGCCAGTCTGATTTCTGGCAATTTCTACATCTCTTTGGCATGAACAGTTAATGCCAATATCATCGAACATGCATCGCGTTGTTCAATGGCTGCAAGACAAGTCCTGAACACAAATTCAGGGCATTCAAATAAATTACTTCAAGTAATTACTTGGCACAACAAGCATAATGAAATGTCTCATTTTCAACACCCGAAAACATAAGTTAGATCAGATCTGAAAAGGATATGCCAGGGTGTAAATACTGAAATGATAAATATTGTCCGTTCGTGGCTACTTCCAACTTTTCTAAAGGCACGCTGAAGTTATACTTCCAGGCTATTTCTCCGCCATATGCAAACAAAAATTAATCGTGTCTAGAAAATTACACTAAAGGTACAACATACCGCAATCATGCGCACTCAGTTTAACACTTTGAGGACTATACTTGTGTGTAGTTCGGGCGAAACTTGTTTGAATTTTTCACTCCACATAAAGAAACAAAACTGGTCTGGTTATACTTACATCAATTCCCTACTTCACAGGAATTTTAATTAGGCACTAATGCAACATTAACAACGAACACTCGTAAATGAACAAAAAAAATTTCGCATAGTTATGGAAATCAGCACCATGGGATGCACATCCTGTTAAATACGAAAGAACATTTGGTTGAAAAACGGTAAACTCGGCCCTCCATTGGTTGGCAGCCGGCCAATACGGAAAGACTGGTGTCGTTTTGACCAGTAGAATGGCGTTAAGTGACAATATGGACAACTATAACACGGTGTTCCTGCAGCGGTATGGATATAGGTGACTAACGCCTAGCTTGTCTTTAAAGCCAGTAAAAGTGTGCCAACCTCAAAGTGTTAATAATATTTAGCAGGAGAACGATTACGTATCTAGCACTACCAACATACGTATTTTCTCCCTGATTTTATTCATGATAATTATAAATAATATATAATAATTTAGTAAAAGTTCAATTTAATTAAAATTATGTAAGAAATTTTTAGCTAATGGGAGTTTAAAACGCTTTTGATGCATGGCATATTTAGGAATGAAGCCAAACACATCATACATGGGGTGATTTTTCAAAGGTTTCTTTAAAAAGGAATGAAGAAAATGTGAATAGACCCTATACAATTGTGGTAACTTCCCTACAAATTTGTCTCTTTCCTGGATAAATGTAGGAAATTTTATCGTGTTTGAATGGGACAAGTATCTACCATTCGTACTTTCTCAACAAGCGTATACGGTGATGGGGAAATTTTTTGCCAACAATTTCCCTTAGTGCAGGACCTAGCTTGTTGCTATATTAAAAATTAATTGCACGTCTTTATCAACTGTTACTAGAAACCCGGAAATTTCGTGGATTCATCCAAGGACGAGATAAACTGCGTTCACTTGTACATGCGTGTTTGTCCTTCCATTGGTCCGTAGTTGATCAGATACGCCCCGAACAACTTTCAACCAATAACGAACCGGCAAGGAAATTAAGAATACTAAATATCGTGCTACCTGGTCAATTTCATTTTTGTTATAGCTCGGGATAGGAAAATTTCGCGAATTCATTTCGGGAAAAGATAGACGTCAAACACACATACAGTGAAGTCACGTTCGCTATTGGATCACAGTTTATTAGACCCGCCCTGCACGCCTCTGAGCCAATAGCAGACTTGCAAGGAAACACCTTGCGAATCCCATAACTGCCAGGTGCGGGGCAACAGCCAATGAAGACACAGCTGAGGCTCCAGTATGCAGAGGACTGAGGAGTCTAGCCTACAGGTCATTGAACTCGCGAAATTTTCCTATCACTAGTTATAGCCACTCAAAATGACATGATTTATTGTAAATCCTTGTATACGATAAAGTACATTTGTTTTGGTCAATGTCAGCTCGGCTCTCCATTGGTTGATGACCGGCCAATAATGAACGCTGTACAGGGTAGCGTCCGGTGTGGTATGGGCCAATAAGACGATGGCAAGTTCTAACACAGCCACCAACAGAACCGGTGTTCGTGCAGTAGTGGATATAGGTGACTCACTTCTAATTTGTCTTAAGTGTCAGTAAATGCGTGTACACCTCGATGTGTTAAGTATTACTCATCTAAGCGAGAAAATACGCCTAATCTAAAAATGTTACTCAGCCACAGGAGTAGGAAACTGCAGAATTCGAGTTATTTTGGGCTGCAGGCTAAATTTCAAGATGTCGTATTCTTGTTTGACTTGTGCCATTGGCCAACAACTTGTGTAACTCTCCCCCAGTTTTCAGCCAACAGTAAAAGCTCAACGGTTGAGCAACCAATCTCCAGTAAAGCGGTCACACAAGTTAATGAAGCCTTATATTTTCCAGTAGCCAATAAAATCTCAAGTTGCGCCCAGATAGACAAGTTTGTTCACGTTATAGTGAGCAATTGCAAAGACAGCCTTCGCAAAACAGAAAACAGCCCATAACTGCGTACATACCACACGCGGTGTCATGCAGACTGTCTATTATGTTGGTGGCGTATTACGAAAATTAGATCCTCGCTTTGACGTCGCATTGAAATTGTAACGTTCGTATTTATGGCTATTGAATTCAGTGTTTGTTTTACAGTCAGAATTGTACGGATTTACATAGTATTTACCCATTTATTTTTTAAAATGTCACAATTAACTTTCAACGACGCATTACTAAAGTGAGACAGTCCATGGCGATATAAATCTTACATATGGCGGAA
The DNA here is from genome assembly GCA_029891345.1 of Dryococelus australis. NCBI lineage: Eukaryota > Metazoa > Arthropoda > Insecta > Phasmatodea > Phasmatidae > Dryococelus > Dryococelus australis. Next base: position 352,781,087 of record CM056995.1, read on the forward strand.
GCTTATAAAATGAAGGAGAAAAGTAGATTCTTAAGCAAGGCTTTGAACCAATGAAGATGATACGAGAGCAGCGTCAGAATGAAAGGGTGGACGGAAATGGGAGATCCCCGAGAAAACCCGCCGACCAGCGGCTGCGGCCTCGTCCTCCACAATTCCAACTTGCGAACATCCAGGAGTGGACCCGGCAGGTGATAGAACCCGATTCGCCTTGGTGGGAGGCGAGTGGTCTAAACACTAAACTACTGCGGCTCCCTCGGGGCTTTCAAAAGTATGTGCTCAGTTTATTTTGAATAGCCTTTATAGCGGAGTGAAGTCTAGCATGTTACCAAACAGTCGCGTAAAATTTCCGTGTCTCCTCGTATCACTCGATTTGGTAGTGTATTTCGGTCATTAAATTTCACAGCGTAATTCATCATATTAATTATAACAGATGAAAATGATTTATATGTAACGTTTCTCCGAGATTATTAATAACAGATGCCAAAGTTTCTCATCGCAACGATACGTGTTTCGACGTATATATATAGAAGTGAGTGTATAGCTTGTGAACATTTCGTTTAGTTGCTCCGCTATTTATACATCGGATAATTACAATTTGATTAAAGCCAACAAACACGCCGTAACGTTACGATAGTAGACAGAAGGGAACTAAAATTACTCAGTTGCGGGGTTACAAATTGTATCCGCGTAGTGGCAATGTTTTGCAAGCGGAAATTATCGCCATTTTAATAGTTTATCACGGGCAAGGTTCCAGTACTTAACACAGAAAATAAATTACCAGTACACATTTACAAAGAGTGTATTTAAAAAAAACAGATACAAGTGTTCCGAATAAATGTGCGATGAAATTCAATTAGTAGAAACCTGCAAAATTCGCGATATTATTTTGGGGACACGTGACACTTGAAGTTCATCTACCTTTGCAAAAGTTTGTCATTAGACCGTACTTTATTTAATACGACCTGGGTAGCTCTCCACTAATAAATGAACACTTCACAATTGATTAGCCCGATTACGTGCAGTCTAGTCAGAAAAAGGGCGTGGCTTCATATGTATGCAGCAGCCAATGGAGAAACGACGCCGGCTCCAGTATATAAAGCACTGTGAAGTTCAGTCTGATGCAAAATAATAACGCGAATTTTTTTCAGGTCTCTATAAATTAGTCTCGGATATGGTACGGCATTTGAGGACAGTATAATTTAGTTTTTATACAATTTGCCTCAAGAACTTTCAACGTATGCTGCACTAGATATATTAAGACAATTAAACACATGGTTACCATGATTACTGACAAAACGTTTTACGTCATTGAAAGCTGTCTGTATACTTAAGAAGTGGGCAAAGTAATTTTTCGGTAAGGGAAATTTTGACAATGTTTTTCGTTCTTGAAATGTTTGCCTCTATAATCGAAACAATCCCTTGAAAAATTGTAAAATTGCACTCGGAAGTAGAGATGTCACTCTTTAATTCGAGTAATAACCCTTAAATCTCTAAACATTACACTTTATAACATCATACTCTAGCATCGACACACAGGATAATTAAATTGGAAGAAAACTTTTTTTTTAATTTTGTGAAAATTATTTTCGTAGCAGTGAAATATGTGCCTTGGGCAGCATCGCTAAAATACTGTAATATCATTGACTGAAATATCTTGCCGTCTTTCTCTAAATTGTAACTATTACTCTGAGAGCATTCCAGAGATGTTAAAGTGGATAGGAAGAATATGAACAGGTCATAAATAGTGACTTTAATTTGTCTTCACGTGATTTTGAGAAATTTTAAACTTCAATCATGCATGCATTTGAGTTTCTGTCTCTATTGAACCACACTTCATTAGGCACGCCCTGAACAACTTTCTACTAATTAAAAGGTACCTGCAAGTAAGCCGAGGACCCAATTCCGCGCCACATAGTCTGGGGGTTAAGCTAAAGCAAGAGCCAATAAACTACGAACGCTTAAGCTTTAAGAGGCAATGTTGTTATTCGCAACACACGAATGCCTATCAGCAGGACAATCTATATCTGATGGTCCAGCGACTGGAAAAAATTCTGAAGCCGAAATTTCAAACAGATATCACGTATTGAGAACTACGACGGCAGATAATTGTCACACGATAGTGGCTCGAGTGCATACAAGACTGTGAAGTTTGTCCTGCTGACAAAGCATATCGCCAAATACTCACGGCTACAGCCGGTTTTAACCAAGATATTACGAGGGTGTCGAATAAGCAGGCCTACCACATTGAGGTCTTCACACGTTTACTGGCACTTGAGACAAATTAGAAGCGAGTCACCCGTATCCACTACTGCAAGAACACCGGTTCTGTAGATGTATCTGTGTTAGAACTCGCCATCGTCCTATTGGCCCATACTACACCGTACACTACCCTGTACTTTACAGCGTTCATTATTGGCCGATCATCAACCAATGGAAAGCCGAGCTGATATTGACCCAATCAACTGTACTTTATCGTATAAAAGGATTTACAATCAATCATAGCCCTTTGAGTGGCTATAAATAGAACTAGTGAATTTTTGCGAAAAAAAAAAAATGAGTACACGGTAGACTTCAATACTATAAAATACCCAGCAGCAGTTTGTATGTTGCCATTGGTTGCTATCTGCTTGAGAAGGCGTTTTCATATTTGATCGGGCCACTCATAATTCAGTAACATCGACATGGCTCCTACGTGATTCGTGTGCAGATAATTAATATGTATAAAAAATAAGAAATCCCTTAAAGATAGGAAAACGACCCTAGAGTGTTTTAAAACATACCTTATCTTGAAATATTTTCCCGAAATTTCACTACCCCTAGCTATAAACAAATAAATTCCTCGTTAGCAATATCATTGTTGTTGCGCTGTAGTTTTCTTGTGATATCGTGTTAAACACTAGCCGAACAAAGACTGTACATCCATGCGAACAATAAAGAAATCTTCAAATCAGCTTCGCTCGGGCTACACTCGAGCATAGTATACAAAGTGCTGGATATAGCTTGATCAGAAGGAACAGCGACGAAAGGCAAGAGAGGGAGCGAGGAAGGGGAGAACTCTGACCAAACCAGTTAAACAGTGGCAATGTGCGTCCCATTCTAGAGCGAGTCGTGGTGGTGGGAGGCCGGCGCGCTGGCCACACGAGATACCGCAGTTTGAGTTGTCCTCAGATCAATCCGCGAAATTTCCAGGTCTATACTGATAAAACTGACGCCAGTCATTCGGTGCGTTAAGAACGTTAAAGGGACTTGAAGTGCATCGTAGGGTGTGTTGTAAATACACGATATTCCATGAGAAAACTCTACGTGTGTCGTATGTACCGATCTAAGAAAAGAAATTACACTTGTAACGAGGCACAAGGACTACTCTCAAGACACCATGCACCTTACAAACACCACTTCCGAGCTCTCCAGCATAGATCGAATCTCCGTTTTTATATGCTATTCACTGTAAAATGAGCACTTTTGAAAGCCCAGCTTAAGATCTACTTGATCACACACTGTGTGTTCTTGCGCCATAGCCTATGTACAGAGGCCCGGAAATTTCGCGGATTCATTCGGCAACGAGCTAGGCTCCACAATCCTTTGTGCATCCAATCATCAGTTATTAGTTCATTGGCTGCTGCTACAGTTCGACCGCAGACCAGGTAGCACCGAATTTGGCTCTTATTTTCCTCGCAGGTTCGTTATTGGTCGAAAGTCGTTCGGGGGTGTCTAACAAACTACGGGTCAATGGAAGCACAAACACAAATGTACACGTGAATGCAGTTTAACTTGTTCTCAGATGAATCCGCGAAGTTTTTGGGTCTCTGCCTATGCACAATTAACGTCACCATGGGCCTGATCACTTTATTCGTGCGTCTGTCAAGGACAACTGTAACATTTTTGGAAAAGTAAATATTTTACAAATGTTTTCGTTCTTACACTAATTTAAAAAAAAACGAAAGTAAAATAAACTATTTCAGTAGCCACAATTGTTTACTTAATACTTGTAATTTAACGTTAACACGTGGAACTACTTTCTTTCCGTAGTTGCCAACTTCACTGAGCGCTTGACAGTCAGTGTGCTCGCGTTAAAATAAATGCTGGTATGGGCAGTGACATTTTTCAAAGGTTGATATGAAAAGGGCTCACGTTGCCGTGAGCAGCCTTTACACTGCCTTATCGCGAAATGTACTCTTCGCAACCAATACATGGACATGTACTGAACTTTACTACAGACTTTGCACTAGTAACATGACTGGGTCACTGCCTAAGTCCCAGGGGAACGATGGGGAAACTGCACGCCATTCCTCTTAATGAGTTCCCTTCATGAACTGTAATTTCACTGTCAACTGTCAGTCACGTATGTGTGTATCACTCATTTCTTCGTTCGTTTGGTTCAGGCAGATTGGCAGGTAAGTTAGTCAGGCTTCCTTTATGACACAGGCGATATATATACTTTATAATACCACCAGCATAATACTACGACACGCAATACTTAACGCACTACTGATGGCATATTACAACAAATAATTATAATTATAACATAATCATAGTTAATAAAATAAGGAACAGAAAAAATAACAAAACATAAATCTATTATCGCGACAAAAAATATTTATTATGGTTGTTATATATGACGACTGTAACATTATTATTCTTGTTGCAAATTTTCATTTATTTGTCATTATTGTGCTGCTGGAGTAATTGTGATGACACTGCTGTTTGTTTGACTGAATTCGGTTCCTTGGTTTGGATTTTGTGGGCGATTTGGTTTTCAAGGTTTTGATCTTGGAATACTTCTTACGAGACGCAGCGTCAAGCTTTGGTACTACTAAGCTTGATGACGCGTTCAAAGTTTGAACCAAGCTTGTTTAACTTGGGAGAGATATGGAGCCAAGCCTTCGCCTGACAAGAGGTCGCCTTTATCGCTCTCTCGCTTCTGTGCTTCGAATGGCCGTAGCATGTTCAGGTACATAAGGGCTAAGTGCTGCTGCAGCGCCTAGCCACAGGATAAATAATACACGGAGACGAAATTGCGTGGCGGTCCCTGTGTTTGATGCAGGCGCAGTCCTTCTCTGATTGGACGGGCGAAGCTCCTTGTGTCAGACTGGCCACCAAAATGCCGCGGGAAATTCCCCACTGGCCGAGCTGCCGGTCAGCTGTACAGTTATAGGCTGTTCACGGTAAAATGAGCACTCTAGAAAGCCCTGCTGAAGATCTACTTGTACGCACGTTGTGTAGTCTTCCGCCTTACGTAAATTTTACATTGCCATGGACCGCATTGCTTTATTCATGCGTCGGTCAAGTGAAACTGTGAAATTATTAGAAAAGGACATATTTTACAAATCTGCTCATCTTTACAGTTCGTTGCATACAAAAATGGAACGTGAAATAAATAATTTAAGCTGTCACAAATGGTTTTACGTAACACTTTTTATTCAACGTTAGGATAAGGAACTACTTTCCCTCCATCGTTGCCAACTTTACTAGACGTATTTCACTCTGTGCTGCCCGTTAAAATATATACAGGTAGGAGCAGTGCATTTTTTTAACGTTGATTTCAAAAGTGCTCACTTTATCGTGAACCGCCTTTAACTACTGCTGAGAAATAAATATTATTTAATTTTATTCAAGTATGAAATTCATTTCTGTATACATCTATATTTATTTGCAGTTGAAGAAAACAACGCAACAGGGGGAAAAAGAAACACAAAAAGAAAGAGTCCCATTTAAAATAAGATATTGTCTCTATCAGATGTTTATTCAGCTGAACTTTTTAGTTCTAACTGGCAGCACTGCAGCAGCACTTTGCCAGCTTAAAGCGCCAAGTAATGCAAGCAACGACATCTTAAGGTGTAGTTATAGGACCGAGGTCTCTAGCGCAACAAGATCTTAGTGGCTGCAAAAACTCAATAGTGTAAAGTTAGAAAATAATAATTATAATAAATATATATAAAATTTAAAACTCTGAGAGTTTCAGTGTTTTTTAAAACAATTATTTTTACACTATATTGTGACGATTGGCTTGACACAGGAAGATTTAGTATCTCTTTTAGTGTTTGTAACACGGAGTTTCCTGTGATTTAAAAAATACGTGTTCTTTTAATGCCATTTTAATATTTCTTGTTAATAGAGCCACCCCCACCCCCTCTTCTCCAAGTTTATAGTATAGGCATTATTGTTTGCGCCTCTGTATTTAATAATCGTTGGAGGTGCAAACATTTATATTTAATTAAATATTATGTGTTATATCTTTGTACAATTCGCATGATTTTTTCCTCACACTATACAATAGTAGAATATGCAAATTAATGGCATAAACGTTGAATGCTGCAGATTTACTCTCTGTTACCGCGCGCGGTCGCAGCAGAAAGTTCAGCGTGCCACGTAGAAAGCCCGCCGTAAATCACTAATCGCCTTAATTGCGTTATGTGATATCAGCTTGCATACACTCATGCATTGTTTCCACTCTATTGTTGTTCTTATTTCTATAAGTAGCTAATAGAGTTTTACTTGTCCTCAATATTGAAAGAAGATAAGCGGATATAATTTTCTTTTCCTGCACAGTATTTAGTTTTTTTTTTTTTTTTGTGGCACAGCAATAATTCTTTAGGAAAATAGTTGCCGTAATTTCTTGTATCACTACAAGTAAAATACTGCATCATTACAACAGTGTTTTGTAAAACATACAGTATCGTTTAACTATATGCTGTTCGCGGAGAACTTAACATTTTTACAAGCCATGCTTATGATATGACTGTACGCATGTTATGTATTCTTTCGCCTTATGTATAATGAAGAGCCATAGGCCTGCCCACTTTATTCGTGCGTCGGTTAAGTGAAGCTGTGAAATTATTATAAAAATTATAAAAATATTTTACAAATGTGCTAATTCTTACACTCATACTCATAAAAAAAAGAAAGAAAGAAATCGTTTCAGTATTCTCATATGTGTACTACACACTTTAAAATCAACGCAGAAGCGTGGAACTTATTTACCTTCGTCGTTACCAACTTTACTGGACGCATGACAGTCAGCGAGCTCGTTAAAACTCGTGCAGGTAGTTGCAGTGATATTTTTTATAAGGTTCGTTTCAAAAGTCCTCAATAAACAGTGAACAGCTTACATATCCACGTTTGCTGCAATCTACTTAGTGTTGCAGAAATAACCCAGGCAACTACGGCCAAAGGAGGCCCCGGTGGCTGAGCAGTTAGCCTGCTCGCCTCCCACCAAGGCAATCGGGGTTCAATCCCCGGCCCGGGACACTCCGTATTTTCGCAAGTGGGAGTCGTGTCGGACGATGCCGTTGGTCGGAGGGTTTTCTCGGGGATCTCCCGATTCCCCCGCCCTAGCATTCCGGCGCTGATCCATCCTCACCTCAATCACCTCATTGGCTCTAAAGACCTCTATGTAAAGAGCCGTCCAAATCGCTTCACTCACTCCCTAACTAGTGCCAAAGAGTTGATTGTGTAAGTATAAATAGTTGCCCCTGGTGAACAGGAGGAAAATAGCAATATTCATTCATGTAGATATGAAAGGAGAGATAGAGTTCGGAGGTTGGTTTCAAGTGCGTTCAGGAAACGGTGGCCGAGCTGTGCAGACACTGGGCTGTAGTCGGACAGGAAAGGCCACTTAACTGACGACTATGCTCCCACTCGCTTCTCTCCCGGCCTGGAACTACGAATGTGGACCCTCACTCTCAGATTCTCTTTCAGTGGCTACAGCAATAATGATGTTGACGTTGACAACTACAGGCCTGCCTGCTGTGTGATGCACAAAGACAGATAGAGCCAGTTGATTCTCTCCCACAACATTTACTGCGCATGATAGACTTCAATGTTTTATGTACTCACATGCCTCTTTCTTTTATTTGTGACTAGCTGACCCGTGCAACTTCGTTCGCATGATTTTTTTGTTAAAAGTTATTAAAATAAACCCCACCATAATTTCATTTTTGTTTTATGTTTAAAATAATATTTCTTCTTTCAGGTTTAATGGAGTTATTAAATTGAAACCGCCATCGCTTCGCACATGTTTTATGTTAGCATGATATTTAGGACTTTGAATTGATCTAGCCACTTTTTCTATTGAGTCGTCTAGCCACTAAGCTACTGCGGCCCCCTTTTTGGGTGCTCTAGCCACTGACCAGATGCGGACCCACTTTTGGGTTCTCTAGCCTCTGAACTACTGCGGCCCCCTTATTGGGTGCTCTAGCCACTGAGCTACTGCGGCCCCACTTGGAATAACTCTAGCCCCTGGGCCACTACGGCTTTTTGGAAGGAAAGGTTTACAGCCCATAGACAAAAAGAAAAGGAGAAATGACATTTTTTTTAACAATGCTTTCTTTATGCAGTAATCCTAAGAAAAGCTTAATCCAGTGCCTATTTACATACCTGATCATCGTTTTTTCCGGAACCGTTTGAGATATCTCGATGAAACAAAGACTAAGTTGGCCCTGGGGTTATTATCTGTATACTGTGTAAATTTTATGTCAATACGTTAAGTGGTTTTTCAGCTAAATCCGTTCGGACAGGCAGACTGACACGAAAAAAATTAACATAAGATATGGCTTGGTTATCAATTATACTATATAAAAAAATTATTAAATGCGAATTATTCGGAAATTGCAGACAAACACTTCTATTTTATTTAGTAGTATAGATTAGCAACGTGTCTTTGCACTGAGAGACTTGTTGTGTATAACAAACCTGATATCTGTTTGTTTTGGGTCAAAAATATATTTAGTTGCCCCAACAAAATATTTTCATGAGCAAACAAAACTTGAAAAGCAACAAAACTGTAATTTGTTCATCTTGCAAAATGTAATCTTGAATAAACAAAACCTCTGTTTTGGCTCAAAATATTTAGTTCAATCAACTCTATGTATTTGTTTGGCCACTCGTTTGATTGTCTCCGTTCAAAAATACAGCTTGAATGTTTGTATTTTTTGTGAGAATCAGGATAGTAACAATGCTGGTTAGTGCATTGATTGATGCTTAATCATGGCGTTAACATCCTAATAAAATAAGCTCAACAGCTAACTAAAAAGTAAAGCTGCAAAACTTGAAACATTTATTTGCGCATGTTGTCCAGTATTCGAAATGTATGTATTTAAAAACATTCAGTTAACACGTTGTTGAGGTACTATAGGCGTAACTCTCGAGTGCAAGAAATCTGGGTTCGAATTACCTTCGGGCTTCCAAGTTTTTATATTAACTCAAGCTGTTTCATAATGTGCGTATAGCAAAACAAATCTTTAGTTACACCAACAGAATCTTTGTTTGAAGCAACCAAATAAGAACAAACACAATTAATTGTTTTCAACAACAAAATATTCCATTGCTCCTGTGCAAACATTTGGTTGCGCCAAACGAACTTTGTTCGGTTCAACGAAACCTTTTCCTCGATGTTTGAGAAGCCGTTTTCTTTCTTGACTGGGTTAGTAACAGTCAGCTTACTGCGGTATTAATCGTCGATGATTCTCATGTAGCACTTAATATACTTAACCCCTCAATGTGTTATCCCGAGTAAACTCGTCCACGTCTGGCGTGTTGCAGACTAGGTAAAATCATGGTCGGTGTTGTACAGATACAGAAGGTGTCGCTAATATGGGAATTGCCTTTTCCTGGGCAATGCTATTGGTCACTCCTGACAAGCTAACTTATTTATGATTGCCTGTCTCTTGTATACAGGATTTACTGAAACACTTTCTACGAGTTCCGAAATGTCGGCTATTGTGAGTAATTTGTAAGCACTTCTGTCACAAAAAATTTCTTCTTTTGCAACACCTGGAGGGAAAAACTGATGTTTTCGTTAAGAGGTTAACAATCAGAATCGAAGGAAAAATAATTGCGCGGGGCTTGTCAGTTGAGTGGAGATCCAATGATACACGTGAAACTAACACGTACCTGTGTGACGTCGACTCTGGTACTGTCTCGCAACACTTTGAGTGATGGCGACGTAGTATTACGACGCCTGTATTTAACACTCCGAGGACCAAGCGCGAGTGTAGCTCGAGCCAAAAATATTTTGAAAATTTCTTTGTCATTGAAAAGAAAACTAGCATTTTCAGCCAGAAGTTGTTCTGCCTGCGTTTAACAGGATTTTACAAGAACTCTACAGCTCAAAAACAATAACTTTCCGGACTACAAAAATATTTTCGTTACATCTCCACAATAGGACAGGTGTGATTGTAAAACATCTTACACAAATAAAGACATATGATTGGGACACTATCAACTCAGCGCCTCAGTGACTGATGACCAGTCAATAATGAACGTCGTAGAGCACAGTAGGTCATGTTGGCCTGCACTAGAACTGTAGTGAGTGGGAACACAGAGGCCAATATAACTGGTGTTCCTGCAGTCGTGGATATAAGTAACTCACTTCTAACTTGTCTTGGTTGTCTTGTAAATGCGTGCTGGCCTCAAAGTTTTGACCGAGTTGTATGGAGTTTGCTGTAACCTTAAGACATCCGCATTCTTAGAAGATACAAACGAAAGCATGTTCGCCACGACAAAATTTTCCGTACAAGTTCGGGCGCGAGCATCCACGAGACCTGTTACCCGAGCCTGCATGCGAGCAGGCATGGAGGGTTCTTTGGAATAACCTATCAAACGATACTTGTTGCGGCACAAAACAAGATGAGTACATTTTTTTTCTTATGATTGTACTGCTGCAACTGTGATACTGTAGTAGTTTTCACTCAAGACTTCAGTATAATGTGTTATAGACAGAACTTTTTTTTTGCCATAACTGCTTACTTTATGTTAAATAAACATGAACGGAACGTTTTACCTTAACTTCCACACAATAGAATGAGTAAATGTATTCAAGTTTTTTTTATTCACTATTTATTCGTGTCTAATAATTCTACGCTATTTTTTTCAAAATAAAACAAACGGTATAGGAAACCTTCCATCAAACATCGCACACGACCGATTACGCAAACGTCCATGAGAACTGCCAATAGTCGTCCAAATCTTCCATAGAACCATCCATACAGGTTTGCATGGGATCGACCAAAAAATCTTCCACCGTGGCATATACGCTGAAGAAATATCACTTGGCTAACTGTGTTCGTTAAATTCTCTGCAACGTCTTAATACGTCAGCAACATTCAGAGCGTATGAAAATTACTCAAATGAACAGAATGGATTGTATCTTATTCTACGTAGGACAATATTTTATTGGGCTACTTTCATCTCGGGAAGGAGAATATAGGCCATACACTTCTTTAGGGCTATTCACAGTAAAGAGAGTACTTTCTGAAGCCCACTCACACTGAGTGAGTGAGTGATTGAAGAGATTTGGATGGCTCTTAACAGCGAGGTCTCGAGAACCGATGAGCCGGATTGAAGCGAATATGGAGCGGCGCCGAAATGAAGGGGCGGAGGAAACGGGAGACCCCCGAGAAAACCCGCCGATCAGCGGCATCGTCCGACACGATTCCCACCTGCGAAAATCCGGGAGTGATCCGGCCGGGGATCGAGCCCGGTTCGCCTAGGTGGGAGGTGGGCAGCCTAACCGCTCAGCCACCGCGGCCCCCACGCATATCGAATAATAGTCAATAAATATATCTTATTGTAGCCTTGGACGTTAACTTTTGAGTCCGGTGAAATATATAAACTTTATTTATTGATCACATCACAATATTTAGTTTAGAAAGTGGTGGAAGGATAATAATGGTTGACAAGACCACCGCAACCGGGGGGGTCTAAAATGTGCTCACTTTGCCGTGAACAGCCTATAGCATATCTTAATTAGCAGCAAATCTTTACCGCTCTCGAAGTGTCAACGCGAATGATAGCGTCTTTAGTCATGGAATATCTTCGCGTTTCTAAACAGAGAACAAAAACAAAGAATGAGGAAATTCAAGCATGAAAGAAATATGTTGCGACCAGACAAGGAACGATGCGAAACGGAGAATACAGCGCAGTAACATAGGATACAAGAAGATCAACAGAAGTGAAATAACAGGAAGAAACGAAACGCCATTCACGCGCCTCCAGGAAATGTGACCCGTTCCCCGGCCTCAGGTAATAATGGCGAGTTCCAAAGCGCCATAAATCTATCGTTTTGCTGTGCCCAGTCGAATGCCGGCATAATGATTTAGTAGCAGTGATTCGCGGCACTACGTGTGGGTTCACAGTAACGGTCACATTTTCGAATTCGCGTATCAGTTTTGCGTGAAAGTTTAGTGTCGTCCCGTTTTATAGCCTCATCGATTTTACATCAATTTTGGCGAACTCAATATCAACGTGCTGGTATGTTCCATGGATTTTTTTTTTTTTTTTTTAAACTTCTGAAATTAGGAATATAGTCAATTCGCTGTTACTGCCAACTTTGCTGGATCCCTGTTGTAGGCTATTTCTCCATCTCGTGCAAAACAAAGCTTAACTACTTCTAGAAGATCTCACTAGAGAAACAATACACCGTAGTCTTGTGCACTCATTTTTATAATATTTTACTTGGTAAAGGTTGTTCACTATAAAGTAAGCACTCTTGAAATCAACCTTTGAAAAATGTCACTGCCCCTACCTGCATACATTTTAACGGGTGTCCTGAGGGACATGCGTCCAGTGAAGTTAGTAACGATGGATGGGAAATAGTTCCGTATCTTCACGTCGTATGAAAAGTGTTAGGTGACCATTTCTGATAGCTTAAATTATATCTTTAGCATTCTGGTTTTTTTTTTAATGAATCAAAGTGAAAAACGAGCAGATTTGTTAAATATTTACTTTTTAAATCATTTCACAGTTGCACTTGACTGGCGCAGGAATAAAGTGAGGAGACCCATGGCAATGTTAATCTCCCATAAAGCGGAAGAATACACAACGTGCATACAAGTATTGTATATCTTAAGCAGGGCTTTCAAAAGTGCTCATTTTACCGTGAATAGCCTACAACTATTTCTTGCAAAGAATTACAAGCTCACCTGTTTTCTGTCTATTTTTATTCGTACTAATTTTAAATTTTAAACAAATCACCAGAAACAAGTTCAATCAACCAAATATAAAATACTTCCGTGATAACCCGTCAACTTACACGTTAAATTTTTCTCCCCCGGTGTTGCAAAAGAGGAGGTTTTTGGTCCGACAAGTATTTTTTACGGATTCTTTGTAATAACTTACACGAGGGAACCTATGAGAAGAATTTCTGCTGATCAATGGCACCAAAAGCAGCCAGTTATAAAAATTTTGCTGTGCTATCAGCTGCCAATAGCTTCGAAGCGGTGTTTATTAGTGCCAGCTTCTGACCATGTACAACACTGATCATGACTTCACGTTTTATTTGCAACACTCCGTAAGTGAACGGGTTTACTCGGGATAATGGTGAAGGGGTTAAAAAAAAGAATACAAGACTTGTGATACATTACATTTTCAGGAAGCTGGGAACAACCAAACACGCCATAGTTGGGGTGATTTATTAAAGTTTTGATTCAAAATGTGTGAAGACATAATGAATATAGGCACAGTACAGGTAACTGAACAAGTTAAGATATTTATAGGGCTAATGACCTGTTGCACCATTGTGATTCGAAACTAGATCCAAGATCAGCAGCCATCGTCGACAAATATAATTTTAAAATACGCTAACATATAGAACTGCAATCTATTGTTTTCTTGGGAAATTGAAACAACATTATACGCACTTGAATATTATTCAGTAAAATTCGTACAACGATAATTCACTTAAAACAAATAAAACACCGCACATCTAGTTCTATCTATAGTGAAAAATACGCCTACTTCCATGACGTCATATATTACGAACCAATTGCAAAATCTCTCACTTTGGAACCAATATCGAAGAATCGGAGATCCAGAATCATGAAGTTTCGTTGGTGCAACACTTGTACATTGTAACCAACATCAAACTGGATCCTGGTTCGGAACTAGGATCATTTGATCTCGGATCGGGGAATACGTTGGTGCAACCGGACATAGGAACGGTTTTCTGCGAATTCAATTACCTGAAGGCTGCTCATTAAAGTCCAACAACGTAATGTGTACTCAAGCGTTAGTTATTTGTTAATTGGCTGTTACTCCGTTAGTTGTTTACGTTTTCGGGTGCTGCAGATAAGAAGTTTGGTAAAGCGTGCTGTACTTGAGCAGATAAAGCACTTGTTCCCTTGTCAAAAACCAATCAACTGTATAGGCTTTGTCCTCGATAGTGCCAACATGAATTTCCATAACTTAGCGGAAGTAGTACGGTTTACGAGTCACTAGGACCACCTGTTTTTTTTCGAGAAAATATTTCGAGACGTGACACAGTTCAAAGTAAAGTGGGTCGTCCTGGTTTTTTTTTTATTGTTTGAAAGATGTCCTGGTCCGTGTAAACTGTTGGCGCACGAATCAGGAAGGTCTGAGTTAAGGAATCCTGATTGGCTCGGTCAGATGAGGAAACGAATCGATCAATCAATGGAGTAATAACAACAGCTGAGGTGTATATTATATAGTATTGAAGTCTGCCGTGGGCTCCGATTATTTAGTGAAAAATCAGTGGGCTTATTGATAGGACGAGTAACAATTCAAATAATCCAGTATTAAAGTGGTTCTGCACCAAAGCGTTTTGGAACACAACTTGTCCTGAAATCTTTTCGCGAAAAACGGGCGCCCCTACGAATCACTTACGTACAGGGAAGGCCTAAAAGCACTGAAGCTCGTAGTATATAGCCTACCTGCGCGACATGTAGACAGCTGTCCACAATGGGTACGAAAGGGTTAGCGGTGGATCTCTAAACCCATATACGAGCGGGATACTTGAGGAGTGGGGGGCACTGTACATTATGTTCAAACCACGTGCTTACTATAGGCTGTTCACGGTAAAATGAGCACTTTTGAAAGCCCTGCTTAATATCTACTTCTAAACATGTTGTGTGTGCTTCCGCCTTATGTGAAATGAACAATGTCATGGACCACATCACTTTATTTATGCGTCGGTGAAGTGAAACTATGAAATTATTAGAAAAGTAAATATTGTACAAATCTTCTCATTTTTACACTTCGATGCATTAAAAAATACAGAAAGGTAGTTAAATAATTTTAGTTATTACGAATGGTTACCTAACACTTTTTGTTCGACGTTAATATATTGAACTACTTCCTCTTCCATCGTTACCAACTTTACTGGGCGCATGTCACTCAGTGAGCCCATTGAAATATATACAGGCAGGGGCAGTGACTTTTTTTTTTAGGTTGATTTCAAAAGTGCTCACTTTATCGAGAACAGCCTTTAGTAGCCATTAAGTTCTAATCATACATATAAATTTGATTATTTAAATCAAATATTCTGTTACTGTCCGAAGTTCATTGTGAACGTTGTACTTGCTGTCTAGTATAATCTCACTTTACCCAGTGCGAAATCCCGATCCAATGGAGGGGTTGCAGACTCCTTACCTCTCCCCCCCTCTTCCCAGGCGAATCCGCCTATTTAAATGGTCAACCGTATAAAATAAAAACTACCGTAGAAAGAACTAAACCGTGCAGGAATTTACCAACAAATTTTTGCATGGCTTCCTGGTGTGAGAAAATGTAGCCACATATCAGGTACGCGTACAGAAATGGAACGGCGTGGCGGTTCCTTTACTGTACGCGTACCCATTCCCTAATTGGCTGCGCGCGGCTCTGGGAACGGGCCTCGAGTCTGATTGGCTACCGCGTGCTGTGAAAGGTTTGCTATTGGCTGGGCTGCCAGGCGCTGATGGGGTGAATGGCGTTCCAATATTGTGACGCCATTTTGCTGGCGTGTGCAGGCGGAGTTCCCCGTACAATCCACTGTTGAACCTCTGTGTTCTTTTAACCCTATCGACCCCACTTTAATTTACTGTTTCAGGTGTTGCAAAAATACGATGCGTGCTGTACTTCAGTCGACACGACAATAGTTTCGTTGTCACAGCCAATGGGCTGTAAGTTATATGTCTTGCTACAGTTATATGAGCTAATTGTGTCCTAAACATTTACCCACAGGTAAGGTTGTTGGTCACTGAGCCTCGCAGTGTGCAGTGCAGACCAAAATAATTCCTACACGTGCTCACTAGGTCTGAATAAGTTAAATACTACGTGATTCTGGCTCCAGTATGAAAATTACTGAGAAGTTGTAGGCTGGCGCCCAATGAATTCGTGAAAGTCGCGTACCTTTAGCGGGGCCGCGGTGGTGTAGTGGTCAGACTACTCGCCTCCCGTCTAGGCGAACCGGGTTCAATTCCCAGCGGGGAATCGAACCCGGTGAGAATCGTACCGGACAATGCCGCTGGTCGCCGGGTTTTCTCGGGTATCTTCCGCTTCCTCTGCCTTTTCATTCTGGCGTTGCTCCATACTCGCCTCGCTTCACCGTCATTGGCTCTCAAGACCTCTATGTTAAGAGCAGTCTAAATCGCTTCACTTCACTTAAGTAAAGTTGGTAACTACATACGGAAAGAAGTTCCCTGCCTTAACTTTGAATTTAAAATGTCAATCATTTCTGGATACTGAAAGGATTTCTTTTTCTGTCTGGTTTTTTAATGTACGTAAATGGAGCAATGAGCAAACTGGTCAAATATTTATTTTTCCAATAATTCCATAATTTTGCTTGACCCACGTGTGAATAAAGTGATGAAACACATATAGGCTGTTCACGGTAAAATGAGCACTTGTAAAAGCCCTGCTTAAGATCTATTTGTATACACATTGTATATTCCTCCGCCTTGCGTAAAATTAACTTTGCTATGAGTCTCGTCACTTTATTCATATGTCGGTCAAATGAAGCTGCGAAATTATTAAGAAAGTAAACGCTTTCCAATCTGCTCATTTTTACACTTCGATGCATTAAAAAAAAACAGAAAGCGAAAAAATAATTTTAACTTATCACAAATGGCTACCCAACACTTTTTACTTGACGTTAAGAACTACATTCCATTCATCGTTACCAACTTTACTGGGCGAATGCCATTCAGTGAACCCATTAAAATAGACAACAGGCTCTGCCCCTGAATACATATAAGGTTCATCAATTAATGTTACTTAATCGTAACAGACTTTAGTAATGTTATTTTACAAATGATGGAAGAATACATAAAGTGCACACTTTCAAAATTGCTCAGTTTACCGTGAACAGCATCTACTGGAGTTCTTTTTTTGTATTTCAGTTTTGTTGTGTATTCAGATTCGTGCAGGACGCATCTAATAAACTGTCAAACAGTTTCAAAATTAATTTTGATGTTCGCGTGACTGAAGTATATCTTTCCGTGAGAACGGTTCATGAAATTTTTCGGTCCTTATTAATCGGCCATGATTTACAGCTCTACGCGTTCGATCACAATAACGGTAACATTTTCGAACCCGGAAATCAAATTCCATTGAAGTTGGCGTCGTTTAATTTTACAGCCTTATCGATTTTACATAAATTTCTTGCTCAGTTTCAGCGCTCTGATGTGTTCCGTCAAACATTTCGCGAATGCGGAAAGTCTAAATAGTGCCAAAATAAAGTTACTGAACTAAGCTTAATTCAATGAAACGTTTGATTCCCCGCGTAAAATTGGTAGGAGAGTAATTGAACATAACATAACTTGCGGAAATCACTACACAAGGAAATTTGCTATTTTAATGGCCGTTAACGAGAGTGTAATGAGGTTTTCTTTTAGACAATCAGGATAAAAATCCTCAAATAGGAAATCCATTTTATATCTATAAAAATGTTGTTATTTACATGTTGGTACCTTGATTATAATTTTTTCCTCCCGTATACAAGTCATTCTTTAAATTAAATATTTTTTTTTTACTGAAAGATATTTGAAGTTATATCGCAAATCAGGCAAAAAAATATTTAAAACTTTATATTCAACCTGGAAGATTTCAAGTACAGATATTAGTTAACGACAAAATTTTAATGTGACGGAGAAAATATTTTTACATGTACATACGAGCTCATTTGATGACCCTCATTTGCCATATGTACCGACACCCCAATTTCACGAAAGTGTTTCTGCGCATGCCAGATCTCAATATCCCATAAACACATCTGCAGCATTTCTTCACTCTTAGGACTTATTTGTAAATTTACCGCATCGGTGCATACACATAACAAACCATGAATGGTAAGGTGTGTTCCATACATCGATGGCAGCGTTCCTACATTTGCTCAGGAAACATTCGAATGAGTAGGGAAGTTCCCAACTTTGTACAGTGGCGATACTAAACATTTCTGTATTGGCAGCCTTATGTATACATTGCCATCATAATGCCATGCCACAGCACGTTACAACTGCCATGGCCCTAGTAAGTAGTACAAATAAAAAGAATAATAATGGTAAAAATAAGAAGAAGCAAAAACCAATTAACTGGAGATTTTTTTTATATTTCTAGTATGAACAATGGAAAATATTTTTCAGTACATCTACCACACAGCTTAGTGTATCCTGCTACTATATTCAGCTCCATCCCTATGAAACACCATGCATATATTATTTAGTTTGTCAGCTACTAATTATATTATCTCACATATATTGGTTTTATTGCTGCAGAACAGAAAAATCTATTGTTGATGCAATATTTGCATAGGGCGATCTGTTTTTCGCGGAAAGATTCCGCAACTATTTGTATTCAAAAACTCGTTTCTCCAGAACCAATATCATGGTTGATTTTAACTCGCACGCGTCTTAAGTGTCTGCCAGCCAATCGCGGACGTTCAGTGTCAGGGTAACTTTATTCCGATTGGCCCAGTTGAGTATAAAATGTCTTCTCACACAGGTGTAAGGCCAATTGCCGAAGGAAATATGCAAGCTTGCGCGTAAGAAGTTGAATTCTAGGCTGTGCATAAACATCTTCGCGGAAAACAGGCTTTGGCCCTACAGCACGGTAAACATTAACTAACATCCGTAAAATTATTTGTAGGGGCACCAGAATTTCTCGAAAATTTTTCAGCGCATGTTAGATTTCAATCGTCTATCGGCATATCAGTAGTTTTATCATTTTTTTTTTGTTGGTCGTGTGACCGTGTGAAAAAACCTTTTCTTACTTAGCTGGCCAATCAGAATTAAGTTACTCCTGTAGGGTGCCTCTGTGATTCGCGGGCGTACACCTAGGTCGCGTAACACGCAGATCATCCAATCACGAAAATGGTTGTGACCTAAAATGTTATGGAATTAAACTGGCTATGAAATCTTTTCGTGAAATTCGGATGTCACTAATTATTTGACATACTTCTGGTGACGCTACTGGCCGTTCCTGGTACACCATAGCCACAGGGTATTTACAAATACAGAGACTGAGCGATAGCATGTATCGCGACATCCAGCTGCACACGAAAACAAAGTGGCTCCTCCCTTGCCAGCAATATGGCGGAAACTCTAAGGCCACAATGAGAGAAAATCGAACAACATATATTTGTTTGTATAGGTCCAAATATATATTTAGTTGCCCTAACAAAAGATATTGTTGGGCAAGCAAAATTTTAAAAGTATGTAACAAAATTACTCTTGTTCTTCTAACAAAATATAAGTTTGAAGGAACAAAATCTTTGTGTTGGGCCAAAAAATTCAACTAAATATTTCGTTGAATCAACTGTATATATCTGTTTGGCCACTGATTTGACTCGCTTCGTTCGAAAATACAGCTCGAGAGTTTGTATTTTTGTGACAATGGGGATACTAACCGTGGTTGTGAGTGCATGTATTGTTGCTCAACAATAGTACAAACACATTAATAAAATAATGCAACAAGAAACTGACAAGTAAAGCTGTAAAACTTGAAATATTTGTTTGCACACATTGCCCAGTATTCGCAGTATATCTGTTTAAAAGCTCTCCGGCGCCATCAGTTGTCACATTAGCTGAGATTACTAAGGCGTAGCGCTCGAACGCAAGTGATCCGGGTTCGAAACTCGCTCGAACTTATAAACGTTATTTTATATCGGCCCAAACTGTTTAATGTGCGTGCAGCCAAACAAATATTTAGTTGCACCAACCAAATCTTACAGTTCGGGGCAACCAAATGAGAACAACAAAGTAATTTGGTTTCGGCAACAAAATATTTTATTGCCCCTATACAAACAAATAATTTGATTGCACCAAACAAATCTTGTTTGATTCAACAAAACCTTCTCCTCAGTGCAATCACCGTCTGGAGATCTACTTGACGGACAACATGGTATCTTCCGCAGCACGCTGTGGCCAATCAGGCGCAAGGCCTGTTTCCAGAGACGGGCGAGTGGCCAATCAACGAACGGGAACATCCACATCAGAGGAGCCACCATGAAGTTTCACATCTACGTACTTGCTACTCTGTGTCTAAACTTCGTAACTGGCTACCCCTAGCACAGAAGAAACAGTAGAGCCCATTCTCGCGGGTTCCATTGTCCACCCATGGTTACTTCCAACTTTCCTGAAGCCCTGCTGAAGTTCTACTTCCAGGCTATTCCTCCGCCTCGTGCGGACAAAGCTTAACACTCTGCAGACTATGCTCGAGTGTAGCTCGAGCAAAGCTAAGTTGAAAATTAAATTTTCGTTCAGAACAAAACTCGCATGGATGTGCAGTCTTTGTTCAGCTGGTGTTTAACGCGACCTCCCATGAACACCACATCGCGGTAACAACGATATTGCTAGCGATAGAATTTCTTTTCTTTTAGCCACTCAAAGGGACTTGATTGCAAAGCCCTTTTATACGATAGACGACATTTGAGTGGGTCAAAATCATCTCGGCCCACCATTGGTTGATGACCGGCCAATAATGAACGCTGTATAGTACAGGGTAGTGTCCGGTGTGGTATAGACCAATAGGACGATGGGGAGTTCTAACAGAACCGGTACTATCGCAGTAATGGATATACTTATAATTTATCTTAAGGGCTAGTAAATGTGTTCAGACCTCAATGTGTTAACCAAGTCGCGAAAATTACACTGACTGGACAACCCCAGCGTTCGAGCGCACTCAGTTTAAAAATATTTGTCATGAGAACTTTCTATATCTTACTACACTTTACCGACACCCTTATACTCTCTCAATTTTATTCATGTTAGTTACAAATGAAATATTATAATTTATAGATAATATATTGGTAACATTTCAATTTAACGAAAAATATGATACTTTTATGTATAAAACACATGTGATACATGGATATACACATCATATATGGGATGGTTTTGAAATGTTTGATTATAGCTTTTTCATGGTAAAATGAGCATTTTTGAAAGCCCTGTTCAAGATCTACTTGTGTGCACGTAGTGTATTCTTCCGCCTAATGTAAAATTAACGTTTTCATGAGCCTCATCACCTTATTCACGCGTCAGACAAGTGAAATTGTGAAATAATTAGGAAAATAGATATTTTACAAATCTACTCATTTTTACACTTCGGTGCATTGAAAAAATAGAGAGAGAGAGAGAGAGAGAGAGAGAGAGAGAGAGAGAGAGAGAGAGAGAGAGAGAGAGAGAGAGAGAGAGAGAGAGAGAGAGAGAGAAAATTTAAGTTGTTACAGTTGGTTACCTTGACAGTTTTTATTCGACGTTAAGATATGGAACTATTTTCCCCTCTATCGTTACGAACTTTACTGGACGCACGTCACTTATTGCGCCAGTTAAAATATATGCTGGCAGGGTAGTGACTATTTTCTAAGGGCGATTTCAAAAGTGCTCACTGTATCAATAACAGTATTTAAACAAGTGTGAAGAGTCCTCAAATAGACTACAATAGGAATTTATAAGTCTCTTCCAAACGAGAAATTTCTCTCGTATCAGGTGCAATAAAATTAATGTTTGATTTAAGGGCTTTAACCGTTTAGCCCCATATAAATTTCGACTTTAACAGTGTTCGCGTGTATACTGGCTTATATTAGCCCGATTACATTTGCAGGAGAAATTAACGACGTATGATGTATCCAGTATTGTTGGCAGTACCTGTTTACGACCTTAATGGTCGCCCATAAATCTGTTCCGTGCTCTCTGTAATGTCCACGGCCGCTAAATGTGTCAATGATGGGATACAATGTACAGATGTTGTTACGAGGCCATGCTTTGTAAACAGTACTTAGATGATTACACTCTAGTGTAACTTGATTAATGATACTGCGGAAACTTTTTTTGGTATCTCAAGACAGAGTTCTCCTCGTTGTAGCTCTCTTATCTTCCTAGTGTTTTCAAGAATTTTCCGAGATTCCCAATAGATTTTTAAAATGTTAATTTTGCTAATATGCTCGTATCAACAATTGTAATGAATTTTATTATTTTTATCGTTGAAATGACTAAAAACTCGGCACTTTTGAATGCTATGCTTAAGATCTACTTATATCCACATTATGTATTTTTCCACCACGAATAAAATTAATATAGCCGAGAGTTTGGTGAATACTGAATTAAGTGATCATTCACAAACGAAATACGGTGAAACCAGAAGATCAGATTTTATCACAAGGAAAAATGCCAAAAACACAGGTCACTGATTCCTTGTAGTGTACAGTGCCGACCATAAATGCCACTTATACAGCCGACTTCTGCCACACAAGCCAGTAAAATGGCACCGCAGGCCAGAGAAATTCTGAAACACTCTTCGCTGATTAGCGCCTGGTAGCTTATTTGTCTTCCAGCAGCCCAGCCAATAGGATATTTCGCAGTACTAAATATCCAATAAGATACAAGGCCCGTTCCAGAACTTTGCACGACCAATAGCGAATACGTACGCTCACATCAAAGGAGCCGCCACTCTTAATTCACTCTTTTGTCAGCTTATCTATTTTTGCTAGTGTATAACGAGAGCGGTAGAAAAAGCCTGTAATCGGTCTTTAACATTAATTTAATGATTTTTAATCAGCCTTGGAAAATAATCCGTCCCGTAATTGCATTAATTTAATTGCAAACACTTTGCTTATAGTTAGTAGCGAATTTATACAACGTAGTTCTCTGTCTTTGTTTACGTTACAATATAAGCGGCTAAAGGATTTTCACGATAAAGCAAGCACTTTTAAAATCAACCTTAGAAAAAAGTCACTGTCCCTACGACAAATGTGTTAATGGGCGCAATGCGAGTGACATGTGTCCAGTAGAGTTGGTAGCGATGGATGGGAAAGTAGTTCCATATATTTACGTCGAATACCTTTTCGCTGGAATCAACCCAAATCCCTTTTGACACCATTGGGAGGGTTTCAGATGTTTTCAAAACTAAACGCCTACATTCAGGAAGCAGTGAGACAAAGACCTCGTCCTGTCTGTGTGTGTTGGCAAACACCGTCACATACAGGATAGAGAAATCTGCGCCACTCTGCTTCCTCAATGCAGAGAAGTTAACAAGGAAAGTAAACATAGGAATTCTGTAAAGTTACGAAACTGTACAAACTCCCTTGGGTTTTTGGTCGTAAGAGTGGCTTTTATTAGCAGTGGTTCGTGAACTCGTTCACAAAATGATTTCTACAGGAATCCGTACGTCGTGGATTCAGAGAATGTCCGAGGAGACTCTCCAGAAAAGTTTGACCAATGCCTGGGTGTCGTTCAATCGGACGACGAAATAGATACCCTCGACAACATATGAGGCAGCTGGTTAGGAAATGTGACGCAGCTGTTCAACAAGCGGGTGAGTCCGATGCAGTTAGCGTCTTTAAACAATATCAAACATTTGCCACCTCATTTGGTGGATAGTGTAGGGGTAGTGGGCAGCCTGAATTTAAAGTCGGTTGCAAATTTTCTTGGTGCAAATGGCTAGAATCGAGTCTTTGCATATTTGTGAACTCGTGCTTTTGTATGCCGCTATGGTGTTTAAAGTTCCAGAGCCTTTGCAAAATTTAGTGGGGCAGGCGATAAACGAACGTGTGCCATTTAGTCAGACAATTTTGATACAGACGGGTTCATAAGTAGCTATAACGCACCGGCGTATGAAAATAGTAAAGATTTCAAAGTCCCGATGAGTTAATGCAGCAGTTTTGTTAGTAAGACAGTTAGTTGGGTAGAAGTGTTGGGTTTTCCGTGTGTGGAAGCATATTTGTGAAAATACTGTTTTTTGATCTGTTGCCTAAAACGTTAAATGAATTATTAGCTTTAGTAATTCAAGTAGAATTAACGATTGGTGATTGTAAGCAAAGAGATCTTAAAGTAGTATCATCTAAACGGCAGTATCAAATCTATTCTCGTACAAATCATCCGACGGCTAAACGTTTTTATAAAACGCAAAAAGGCGAAGAAAATTCTGTGCAGGAAAAGGTTAAAACGAATGAATGTCCAATTTGTTTTCGAAATAATCATACGACGGAAAAATGTTTCTATAAGAAATCGGATAGTGACGGGAAAGAAAAGCCGCTTGAAAACGGGGGGGGGGGGGGGGGGGGGGCATTCAGACGTAAAAGTAAATTCAGAAAGTGTTGCAAAGTCTGAAGGTCGTAAAACCGTAAAATAAATTATTGGTTTTCCGGGAGCGGTAATCCTGGGTATTTTAAATTTAATTGTTCGTTAAAGGGAAAACTTGCAGGAATACACGCCTTGACAAACACAAATCTGTGTAACAAAGATGGTCTACTGCACGCGCAACTTGCGATTGTAAACTTAACGATGTCAGGTTTGGTTGACTCGGGTGCTTCAGTAAGAAACTTTGAACACAATCATGCGGGACGCGCCGTTCGGAACTGTGCAGTTAAAACGGGGAGTGTTGGTGGTATTTTCCTTAGCCGACGGAGGTTTGATAAAGTCAAACATAATAGCAGTGATGAAAGTGAAATTCCGTGCTTGTGAACATCTGGTACACGACGTGATTTTAGGTATCTATTTTTTTTGGATAGTACGCGCGTATGCGTTGACGTAGCAAAGAAGGAATTACGGTTTAGTTTTTTCCCCCAAAACTGTAGTAAATTTGCAAGTAATGCCTTCTCATTCCCTTAAAATTCAGTTGCTTCAGCAGTCTGAAGAGGTAGCGAAAATGGAAATAAAGATGTGTTTACGTCGAAGTTAGGGCATTGTAAAGAGATTCCAGTAGAGTTAAAACTAAAAGAGTATGAGCCCGTAGTGTGCGTGCCGTACCATGTGTCTCCATTCAATATTAATGTATTTAAAAATTAGATCACAGAATTGCAAGAGCTTAATAAGAAATTAAAGTAATTATGAATACAATTTGTCATGAAATACTTTCGCTGGGACCAGCTGTTTTTCGCGAAAATATTCCACTACTAGCTGTACTCCAAAACACGTTAATTCAGACCCAGTACCGCGGTTGGACGATTTTAACATGCGCGCATCTTAGTTGACTGTTGCGGAAAGGACGGGACAGTAGTTTACAACAGAGACATTCGGATACTGATAGGTATTAAGAAGGCGTCAACAACAAGAACTAACCTGAATAGCTAGAAGGTAGGTAGGCAGGTAGTTAGGCTTAACGTCTCGTCGACAGAGAGATCATTCGAAACCGTGCAAGTTGCTCAGGGAGGGGGGATTGGGGAAGGAATGGGAAGGAATCGGCCATGGCCTTTGTCAGGGATCCATTCCAGCATTCGCCTGGAGTGATTTCGGGAAACCATGGAAGGCCGAAATCAGGATGGCCGGACCGGGAATCGAACCCGGGTCCTCCCGAATGCAAGTCTAGTGATTTACCACTGCCCCACCTCGCTCGGTTGAATAGTTTAAAAAAAATAGTAATATTTAGAATTATAATTAAGAAATACTGATACAAAAGGATACTCCAATAATAATCCCAGTGATAGCTAAGAGGATAATGCACCACAAAAAAAAATATTTATACATAAAATATTCGTCAAGAGAAACACAACACAACTACCCGATGACTCGGTAAGAATAGAGTAAAGAATTATACTAACTTTGCAATATAAAAAGAGCTCATCAGTGATCTACCATTAACGCCTACTAAAATAAATGTTTCTAAAAGCACTAGCATAAAAATAATTATAAAATTCTTACAAAGTAGTTCACAGTACCGATGGTATGCTTTAGTACGGCAAAAGTTAAGATTTCCTACAACAATATCGCCGGACCATTTTAAAACTTTGAAAGTCATGCTGGGGACAGCTGCTTATCCCGCGATGCACTTCAACCAGCTCGCTACAGCAACATTATTGAACTTACCTTCTCTCATGAAGCGAAGGGAAGACAAACCTCACCCATTACGGCGGGAAATAGGGGTTAGATCGCTGCACGACGAACTCCAGTCGCTAAACAATCCCAGGAGAGGGAGGCGCTGCGCTATTCTTCATGAAAAAAAGCTACGTTCTAAACTCACTGTTTGGTCGCGCTAAACTCATTCAAGCATTGAAGAAACACCGGTGTACCACACAAGGTCGCACATTTGACTGTACTCCCGCGGAGTTTTACAATTCAACAGTTCCCTCATCGCTAATGCCAGCGCAACTCAACACTGGAGTCGGGACTTTTCCCGAACCACAAGAAATCTTCCCTGCGAGAACCGTATGAAGCACCAACTTGTAGCTCGCCACTGTGACTTTACTGAATACAACAGAAAAGCGTTTCTTTCATTACGCCGCGCCGGTAATCCCGCGACTCAGTTACGGCATGCACTATTCAAAAGCGAAACGGCGTGGTTGTTCACTTCACTTCACGTAAACGTGATCCCTCGCTTTGGCGGCACAAAGCTGTGCAAACGTCAACACTGTGAGGTCAGCAGACTATTACAAGACAACCAAGACAAGTTAGAAGTGAGTTACTTATATCCACGACTGCAGGAACACCAGTTATATTGGTCTCTGTGTTCCCACTCACTACAGTTCTAGTGCAGGCCAACATGACCTACTGTGCTCTACAACGTTCATTATTGGCTGGTCATCAGTCACTAAGGCACTGAGTTAATTTTGTCCCAATCATATGTCTTTATTTGTGTAAGATGTTTTACAATCACACCTGTCCTTATTGCGGAGATGTAAGAAAAATATGTTTGTAGTCAGAAAGTTAATGTCACTGAGCTGTATAGTTGTTGTAATATCCTGTTAAACACATGTGGTACAACGACTGCATAAACGTGCTGGTTTTCTTATCCATTGACAAAGAAATTGTCACATTATTCTTGCTCGAGCTACACTCGAGCGTAGTCCGCAAAGTGTTAAGGATAAAGATAATGGAAAAGAGCGAAAAATTTTTCAGCCAACATTTCTCCGATATCATTTTAGCTAGTTTATTCTTTTAAGATTGGATAAACAAGGTTTTCATTCGGTTAAGTTGTTTCCAGACTAATCACGAACGTTTTGCCTTATAGTTAGGGCTAGTGAAATTTCGCGAAAAGATTCCATGACAAGTCAGAATTCAAAATACCGTAGGGTTGTTTACTTATCCTGAATGTCTGAATTGCTTTTTGAAACGTGTGAACTCTCTGAGTACGAATCACATAGGAGCCGTGCCGATGTTGCCTAACTCTGAGTGGTCCCGGTCAGTTATGAAAACTCCTTCTCTAGCAGACAGCAACCAATGGCAACGTACAAATTACTGTTGGATGTTTACAGTACTGAAGTATACCGTGTTCTCATATTTTATTGCGAAAAATCACTAGCTCTAATTATAGTAACGGAATCCTCATCGGCCCAGTGAAATGGAGTGGTAGCTTCATTCATGCATGGAAGCCAATAATGAAAAGAAACTGTAGGGCATGTGTGTAATACGTTGAATCCTAGCAAACAGTCCCCGTTTCCCGTGATAAACTATCATCTCTGGTTATGGATAGGGACAGGCGTTTCTTGCGAAAATACTTCAGCATAAGCTGTACTCCGAAACACTTTTGTTCATATGCGATTTCGTGGTTGGATGATTTTAAATGTCACGTGCCTCAAGTGCCTGTCCACGAATCATGAGCGTTCTGTATCAGAGTACTTAATTACGATTGGCCCAGCCAAATAAGAACATGTCTTCTCACGTAGACGCGTGGCCAATGACCAAAGGAAGCCGCGGGTGAGGACGTAGGATATTGAAGTCTAGCATGGCCATAAATATTTTTGCGAAAAATACCTGTCCCTAGTTTTGGAACATGCCGTTCTGGTCTTGCGAGTTACAACGAGCTGATTGTTCAACGACAATCCGCCATATTGATGGCCAGTAAGGTCATTTCGCTGGTGGCTGGTGCTCGCAACACACATCACCATTTCAGTCATTTATTCATATGTAAGTATTCTGTGACCTTACTAAAAAGTCTTCGCTATACCGTCCAGAATTATATACCCTTATATATTCTCCTAAATCATTTTTTGTTTCATTACACGTTATGTAATTTTTTAGTCTCGCACCATTGGGAGTACTTACTAAATTGCTTATACGGAATTATTTACGTGTTATTAACATGTATGTTGATATATGCTGTTCACGGTTTCCTGAGAACTTTTGAAGTCAACCTTTGAAAATTTTCACTTTCCATGCATGCATGCACGCACTTTAACGGCCACACCGACTAGTTTGCGCCTAGTAACGTCAGTAACGAAAGAGTAAAAATAGTTCTATGTGTTAATGTTAAATTAACCAATTAACATATTATACCGAGCATACTCATTCACGTCTGATATATTACAGAAGAAGTGATATCCCGGTAGTTGCTGTGCATGTCAACAGATGCTAGCCCCAATTCAGACATCGTCTTTACTTTGGCAATGCTACTGGTTTTCTACTGACACATCAATTACTTTATGTAATTTGTAGCTTCTTGTGCCATGGTTCTACTGAAACCCTTTCCGTACTCTCACAATGTGCTAGTCTTTATAAGAAATTCGCAAGTACATTTCATACCAGAATGTTTTTCATTTGCAACACCAATAACGAAAAAGTAATGTGTATATTAAGGGGTTAAAAGTGTTATGTAAATATATGTGAATGCTGAATATATTTATTTTGATTTGTTTTTTTTTTTAAATGCATATGAGTACAAGACTGTGTAAATTTGTAAAATATTCACTTTACAGATAATTTTAAAATTACCTTTGATTAATGGATGAAAAAAGTTATGAGGACCAAGGTAATGTTAATTTTACATACGGTTGAAGAATACACTGGTGTGTGTGTGTGTGTGTGCAAGTATAGGTAGGGATATGACAATTTCGCTTCAATGACCTGTAGGCTAGGCTCCACAGTCCTGTTTATACACTAGACCCAGATGTATGTTGATTGGTTGCTTCCCCAGAGAGTAGACAGTGTTTACCTCGCACCTGGCAGTATGGGATTCACTACTAGTTCAATGACCTGTAGGCTAGGTTCCACAGTCCTGTTTATACTCGTGACCCAGATGTATGTTGATTGGTTGCTTCCCCAGAGAGTAGACAGTGTTACCTCACACCTGGTAGTATGGGATTCACTAGTTCAATGACCTGTAGGCTAGGTTACACAGTCCTGTTTATACTCGAGACCCAGATGTATGTTGATTGGTTGCTTCCCCAGAGAGTAGACAGTGTTACCTCACACCTGGCAGTATGGGATTCACTACTAGTTCAATGACCTGTAGGCTAGGCTCCACAGTCCTGTTTATACTCGAGACACAGATGTATGTTGATTGGTTGCTTCCCCAGAGAGTAGACAGTGTTACCTCACACCTGGCAGTATGGGATTCGCTACTCGTTTCACTGCAAGAATGCCATTGGCTCAGAGCCGTTCAGGGCGTGTCTAATAAACTGTGATCCAATTGCAAAGTCCACTTCAGTGTGCACATGTTTGACGTCTATTTTGTCCTGAAATGAATTCGCGAAATGTTCATATCCCTAAGTATAGGCTATTCACGGTATAATAGCACTTTTGGAAGCCCTGCTTAGCAGCTACTTGTATGCACACAGTGTATTCTTCCGTCTTATGTAAGATTATCATTATCATTGGTATGCTCACTTAATTCATGCGGCGGTCAAATGATACTATGAAATTATTAGAATAGTTAATATTTTACAAATTTCCTAGTTTTTACTCTCCGATGTATTGAAAAAAACAGTCAATGAAATTATTTAACTTATCAGAAATGGTTACCTAACACTTTTTATTTGACGTTAAGTTATGGAACTACTTTCTCTCCATCGTTACCAACTTTACTGGGCGCATGTCACTCAGGGCACCAGTTAAAATAAATGCTTGTGGGGGCAGTGACTTTTTTCTGGGGTTGGTTACAAAAGTGCTTACTTTATCGTGAACATACTGTAGATCTTAAGCATGGCTTCAAAAAGTGGTTAGTTTACCATGAACAACCTATAACAGTGTTAATCTTGGCTAAACCCCCGACAATTTCGCGGGTTCATTTCTAGACAAGTTGGAATTCACTCACATGTACGTTTGTAATTGGTGACCTGATGTCTGACACTTCCTAGCAATAAATGAGCCAATAACAAACATGCAATAAATTGTGCGCCCAACGACCGCCTTTTACTACCACAACAATCAACCAATAAACAGTTGACATCTGCATGAGAGTAAGTTATATAAGGCTGTGAAATCCAGCGTACAGGTCATTGAACACGCGAATTTCTCGGGTCTGAAATCATTTCTTGTTTTTCGGTTCCTGTGTGTTCATGTGGCATGCTCACAGATTTCTGCGACAAACATCTCAGCTACCCAGCGGTGCATGCGAAGAGAAGCTTCTAAGTTTCCTTCTTCACAGTTGAACGAGGCAGTTGGCAAGAAAACCGTGGCGCCAGTATCGAACTCTGTCGGGGAAGTGGCAATCGATTCCCCATCTAAATATGAAACCATTTGAACAGGATCGCGCGGCCGGGCGCGGGAAATGAGCGAGTTGTTGTGCCGGAGACCCGATATCGGAAAGCAGCCCTCCGCAACCAAAGTAACGGCAAAACGGGGAGCGTTCCGTATTGATTTCCGGTACCGCCGGCTCGAGAGGGGGGTCCGGCGGTAACCTTTGTTGACCGCGGGGCGGTTGGTAATTACCGAGCCTTAACGAGAGGATGGACGAGGGGACGGAATGGCTTCGAGATTTATACCACGTGACCGCAGCGGGAAACGGCTTCAGCTTCTCAAACTGATTATCGGCTGCGTGTCGCGTCGCCGGGCGCATGGCTTAACTTCCGCGTCGTGCGTCGACGAATTATCGGCGGCATAGATGATTACCCCACGCGAACTCGCGCAGAAGAAGTTCGAACTTGCTGCGAGCCGATGCCAACATTTCCAGGTCGACGGGTCTTTGCTGCCAAGGTTGGCAGCGCATAAGCGAGTTGCTAACACACACCAACGCAGGAACAGTAGTTATTCTGGTTGCCGTATTTCCAATCACCACCGTTCTGTTTATTTATACTCAAGGACACCGAAAAAATGGGGCGTGGCTGTGTTGGGGACACAGCCGTTTGTTGACGAGTGCGGACGCCTTTGTGATTGTTTACGTTCCTGGCACCCTTAACTCTATCATATAGGGTTTTATGGGTAAAGCTGGATTGCTTTTCAGATCCTATTTCCAACCGTATACGATTTCTGTATTTAGACATGACTTTTTGACGAGTATAGGCCGACATTATGTTAAGTTATCTGAATTTTTTTAATATTAAACTCGTACAATTTCACTACAACCCCGCCACACAAATGTTTTTATACGCGCAATCGATTGATCTTGGCGAGAACTGTCGATTGAAACTCAAACGAGCGTCGTAGCTTCTCCTAGTCGAAAGTTATACCGTGGGCAGAAGTTATGAGACGCGGCGAAACGAGCTCAAAATTGCACAGCAAAACTCTAGCAGTGTTCAAAAACTCTTCGTCATGTGACGTCACACGGAATAGGGCTACTCGACCACGAAGACACTTGCCGTTGTTTCAGAATACTCCAGGGAGTATCGTATTAACAGGAATCCATTCACACGAGCGACGAAAAAAAAAAACACTCTTGCTTTCCTACCCTCAAGCCTGCTAATGAACAGGGATATCCGATTTTTGCAAAAGGATTTCATAATCAGTTGTATTTCATAACGCTTTAGCTTAGATCCGCTTTCGTGATTGGATGATTTACGTGTTATTAGGGATAGGGAAAATTCGAGAGTTAATTTCAGGACAAGATAGACGTCCAACACGTGTACACTGAAGTTACCTTTGTCATTGGATAACAGTTCGTTAGACACGCCCTGGACGACTCTGATCCAATAGCAGACTTGCAAGGACACAAGTAGCGAGTGCCATACTGCCAGGTGTGGAGTAACACTGGCTTCTCTCTGGAGCAGCAGCCAATGAACAAACATCTGAGATTCGAGTATACACATGACTGTAGAGTCTAGCCTACAGGTCATTGAACTCGCGAAATTTTCCTATCCCTACGTGTTTTGCGTAGAGACCCGGAAATTTCGCGGATTCATCTGAGGACAAGTTAAACTTCATTCACGTATACATGTGTACTTGTGCATTCGTGGGACCACAGTTTGTTGGACACGCCTCGAACGACTTTCAACCAATAACGAACCTGCACGGAAAATAAGAACCAAATTCCGTGTAACATGGGCTGGGGTTAAAGTGGAGCAACAGCCAATGAACTACTAACTGAGCCTTGAATGCACAAAAGAGTGTATATTCTAGCTTGTTGCCAAATGAACCCGCGAAATTTCTGGATCACAGACGCACACTATAGCATTCAACTAACTCTGATTGGCCAGCCAAGCAAGAACGTGTCTTCCACGAAGACACGCCACCAATAAGGAAAAGATAACTGCTGATGTGCCATTAGGGTATTGAATCCTAACATGCACGGGAATCTTTTTGCGAAATTCGGGTATCCCTACTAATAAATCACTGAGTATTTAACAATACAGAGGTGGAACAGCCACGTATAGGTACAGCTAACTCCAGCTGCAAGCTCCAGCAAAATGGCGCAACTGCCCAGCAAAACGCTGGAACACCGTTCACCAATAATCAAACCTACTCGCCTGTCGTCAGCCGAGACATTAGCGAACGTTTCGCAGCATGCAGTAGCCAATCAGACGCACAAGGCCCGGTCCCAGAGCCTTGCGCAGCCGATTAGATAACGCGTGCGACAACATCAAAGAATCCGCCACCCAATTCGGCCTCTCTGTACTTATTTACCCTGTGCGGCAATAGTCAAATAGAAATGAGTGCAGAGATTTGGACGGCTTTTAACAGCGAGGTATCGAGAGCCGATGAGGGTAAAGTGAGGAATGGAGCAGCGCCGGAATGAAAGGGCGGGGGAAAACAGGAGATACCCGAGAAAAACCAGCCAACCAGCGGTATCGTCCGGCACGATTCCCACAAGCGAACATCCTGGAGTGGTCCGGTCGGGGATTGACCCCGGTTTGCCTTGGTGGGAGGCGGGCAGGCTAACCGCTCAGCCACCACGGCCGCTTCAAATATAAATTATGTGTGGTAGGGCATACAGTCGTAAATTGTGAAACAGCAGCCTGGTGCAGTTTTGCGTTTACGAGTTTTTCATTCAATCGGTCTCAGATGGTAAACATTTCAAGTGGAGCTCGAATTTTCAAGTTTTCAACATGAAAATATATTTATTTCTACGTTTTATTAAGAAGCAGTTACAAGCTTCTCTCTGTAGTAAAACTGAAACTCATGGTTGCACGAACACTGCAGATTCATTATATTATTACCGGCCTAAGAACGGACTTGGCTCCGCCTTCCCGTGTGAAAGAGAGAGGCAGAACGACTTGCAAAGCACCAACGACAGGTAGCTGGCAGGCGGGCAGCAGACACTCCCTCCTACCTGCCGTACCACTGTGTCGTCCAGTTGTTTCCTTTCCCGGGGAGAAGTGAACTGACATCGGCAGAGCTCCCAAGTCCTAAGTTATAGCGGTGCGAATATAGTGTCCTTAATGTTATTCATAGGTTATAGAGAGGGGCGTCTGATTTTCTCTGTGCTCAAGAACACATTAGTTCAGCCGTATTTTCGTGATTGGATGATTTTAAATGTCGTGCGTCTCGAGGGCCTGTCCGCGAATCAAATAAGTTCAGTGCCGGAGTAACTTAGTCC
Organism: Dryococelus australis; assembly: GCA_029891345.1. Classification (NCBI taxonomy): domain Eukaryota; kingdom Metazoa; phylum Arthropoda; class Insecta; order Phasmatodea; family Phasmatidae; genus Dryococelus; species Dryococelus australis. The sequence goes on from CM056995.1 coordinate 352,814,918, forward strand.
TGATTGGCCCAGTGAGGTAAGAAAATTTCTTCTCTCAAAGACACGAAGCCAATGACTTTAGAGAAAATAAGTGCACAGGGACGAAACCGCGTGGTGGTTCCTATGATGTGTGCGAACCCATTCTCTGATTGGGTGCGCGAAGCTCTGGGAACAGGCCTTGTGCCTCGTCGGTTACCGCGTACTGCGAAAAAAATCCCTATTGGCTGTGTAGCCTTTTGGTAGGAAGGATACCAGGCGCTGATTGGTGAACGGCGTTCCGGCGCGTTGCTGTCTATTGACGCCATTTTGATGGCGTGTGTCGCTGGAATTCGCGATATAAGGGACTGTTACACATCTGTAATATTAACTACTCTGTGGCCAATTATCACAAAAAAAAAAAGTTGCAAATGTGCGCGTGGGATATTGAAGCCTAGCCTGAGTTTTTTTTTTTGCGAAAAACTGGTAGTCCTATTAACAGATATAGGAAAATGCTGTAGGTTATCTGATCTATAAGGTAGAATGCACAGTTCAATGCATATTCTAGCCTTAATTATTTGTTCGTTGGCTTCTGCCCCAGTGAGTACAGTGAAATCCAAATGAGAAAATAATGCGCGGCAGTCCTAAACGCGCCAGGCGAATCAGGAGAGTCCATTGCCGCTGCACGAAGGGGCGGGGTTGTTCAGTTGTGACAGCGGCCGAGAGCGGTTGGGCGAGAGCTGCTCCGCGTGTACAAATTACCTGTCGAGAAAACGTAATTCGCGCACCGCGGTATTTATCAGCGTCGCAGTGGAGAGCGATATTATCAGTTTGGTATGTACAGCGAAGGCAGTGCCAGGTGGTTTCCACGCCCTACTGCCGAGAGCGTACGGGAAATAAAGGAAGATTGCCTTCTCATTTTAATTTTGATATAGCCATTTTCATCCTTTACATGATCAAAGAATAAGAACAAATACACACACTAATAAATTAAATATAGGTTGTTAAAGGTAAAATTAGCACTTTTGAAAACTCTGTTAAAGACCTACTTGTATGCACATTGTGCATACTTGTATGCACATTGTGCATTCCGCCTTAACATTACCATTGAACTTAAGCCCTTTTTTCATTCATGCGTCGGTCAAGTGAAACTGTGAAATTATTAGCAAAGTAAATATTTTAAAAATCTCATTTTTTTTCACTTCGATGCATATTAATAAAAATCAAAAAGCAAAATAAATAATTTGAGTTTTCACAGATGTTTACCTAACACATTTCATTCGGCTTTAAGATATGGACCTACTTTCCATCCATCGTTATCAACTTTACTGGGAACATGTCACTCAGTGCTTTCGTTAAAATATATTCAGGTAAAGACAGTAAGTTTTTCTAAGGCTGATTTCAAAAGGTGCTCACTTTATCGTGAACAGCCTTTAACCACTTATATCGCGACATGCACACGCCAGCAAAATGGCGTCACCTGCTAGCAACACGTCAGAATGTTATTCGTCAGCCAGCGTCTGGTAGCTCACTTGTCGGCCGGAAAACCCAGCTAATGGGGGATCTTCCGCAGCATGCAGTAGCCAATCGGACATTAGGCCCGTTTCAGAGCCTTGTCCAGCTAACTAGTGGATGGATACGCCTGAATCAAAGGATATAAGCCACGCCGTTCGACTTCTGTGTGCTTACAATGGCACGAGATTCAGTCACTGTGCTTGTTTGTGCGGGTAGCCTGAGTCCTGCAGGACATGTCTATAGAATAGAGACATGTGTTTTTTTCTCGAAAATGTTTATGCTCATACTGGACTTCAATATCCTACGTTCACAACCACAACTTCCTTATGTTATTGGCCGCGTGTTTAAGCGAGTAAACATGTTATTATTTGAATAGACTAATCGTAATAAAGTGCTGCGATACTTGACGTCCATGATTCGTGGACAGGCATTTGAGGCACGTCGCATTTAAAACCATCCATCCACACGAAAGTGCATGCGAACAAAAGTGTTTTGGAGTTTATTGGTGTTGAAAATTTTTTCGCGTGAAACAACTGTCCCTATAATCAATACCGTCCCAGTCACAAAAGTAAATGGAAATTCTGCGTATTTGACGTCTGCCTTGTCCAGAATAATTCGTCAAATTTTCCAGTCCCAAATCATTAATTTTGTTACATAATTTTTTCGCTGCGCAAAAAAAAAAAAATGCTTTAATCAGTCGGAATTATATTTATGTACATACATATATTACTGAAAATATCACATTATTGGTTCATTCGGAAACATATTTTGAATTAAATACAAGTACACGAAGCTACATTTTGAGAAAGAAGGAATGTTAATAAAGGTAAAAAGTTAAGGGCAATAGACAATTAATGCTTAATATAACAGGAAGATAAGATAATCAACGATAATGAGAAACAGACAATGGCGAATAGAGGACTACAGGTTATACGATGAAAATAAAGGTAAAAAATTAGAAACCATTCCAAGAGGAAAGAATTCCACTTACCTAGGAATGGCAATAAATTAAGGGAAAGCATGACCAACAGAGAAGTACGATGAAATATGCGCCTGTCAAACTGCCGAGCCTTTCGATATGAGCATATTGGATATGCGCATTTGTGAAATATTTCTTGTTCATTTACGAGCAGAATTTTGGAAAACCTTGTCAAATTATTTTACCTGTTTTTACCCGAAAAGTTTTACGCGGAGTCTAGACTTCAATATCCTATTTGGCTACTGTCCACTTGTCTTTGCGTGAAGATAGTCTATTGCACGAGTGTGCCAATCAGAAATAAGTTACTCAGATACTGGCTATCAGTGATAAGCGGGGAGACAGATAAATCACGTAACAATTAAAATGATCCAATAACGAAAGTGGTTCTGAACTAAAGTGCTTTGGAACTCAACTTGTCCTGAAATATATGTCCTACTGATAAACTACGAGGAAAACCCATGAAAATTTAACTTTATGTTAAAAACTTTAAAAGCAATATAAAGGACCTATGGAAACTTACATTGTTGACTGCTTCAGTCTGTTGCCAGCTTCCCCTGGTGGTACGAGGTTCGGCACTTGTTTCATTGTTGGTCTGTTATTGGCCCAAAATTCACCAGGGCGTGCTTAATAAACCGTGACCCAATTGCAAACACAACAGAAATACACAAGTGTTAGAGTTCTAGCTTGTGCCAAAATGAATTCGCGAAATTCTCCAGACCCCTAAATATCACACATTAACTATAATCAATTCACGGTTACTTCACACTTTACTGAAGCCTTACTTAAGTTCTACTTCCAGGATATTCCTCCGCCTCGTGCAAACTAAGTTTAAAACAATGCGCACGAATTCGGTACGTTGTCCCTCGGTGTACTCAGTTGTAATAATATTTTGCATTAGAACTATTATTTTGTACCAAGAATAACCATCCACGTGCTTTCTTACTGTTTTGATCCATATTTTTTATAAACGAAATATTATAATTAATAAATAAAATATAGGTGAAACTTCAAATTAGCGAAAAATAATATAATTTTATGTTAAAAGGAGTATAAAGCGGTTGTGTGATACATGACATAGTTAGGGAATAACTAAACACGTCATACATGGGGTAATTTTTTTCGAAGGTTTGATTCGAAAAATGAGAAGAAACCGCAAATAGACTATATCACATTCGGCATCCTTTTCTGCGCATATTTTCTAATTGTTGGCTACGGATATCGACCGTCTTCGAAAGATAATAAATATTGTAAAACGCATGCAATTTTTTTTTTTCAGGCCAGCCGTAGCCTTATATGCCCAGTTGCTTTTGGATCGCCTTAGCTCTGCTCCACTTCCGCTGTTGGATTGTTTTAACTGTCACGGGTCTTAGATGCTTACCTGCGAAACACATGTTCAGTGTCTGAGTTAGGCTAATTCTACTCTCGACCTGGCTAAGCACCAAAATGTATCTCCTCAAAGACACGTCATGAATAACTACAGAGAAAGTGCAAGTGAGCGCGTATGATATAGCAGTTAAACCTCCGTGGAGCATTTCTCTCCCCCCCCCCCCCCCCCACCTAATCATCTCCTCCAGAACTAGTAAAAACAGGTGTTCCTTCCAGTAAGTAATGCCACATCTTTTTCGCGAAAAGTTTTACGCTCAGTCTGGAACACGATGGTTTACGCTCAGTCTAGAACACGATGTTTTACGCTCAGTCTAGAACACGATGGTTTACGCTCAGTCTAGAACACGATGTTTTTCGTGCGTACTTGAAACTTTCCTTTGGATATTGGACACTTGCCTGTGCGAGCAGACATTTTCTTTTCTTTTCGGGCCACGAAGAACTAAGTGCGTGATAACGGAAAGCCGTACACCGTTTCTCTCCAATTATTGACGACTTTTACTGCGTTCAATGAGCGAGTGAAGAGATTTGGCTGGCCCTTAACATCGGGGTCTTGAAAGGCGATGAAGGCAAAGCGAGCTGAGTACAGAGCAGCCCCCGGAACGAATGGGCGGTGAGAAACGGGAGATCCCCGAGAAAACCCGCCGACCAGCGGAATCATCCGGCACGATTCCCACTGGAGCGACCCGGCCAGGGATTGAAACCGGTTCACCTGGGAGGGATGCGAGCACGATTCCCACTGGAGCGAACCGGCCAGGGATTGAAACCGGTTCACCTGGGAGGGATGCGAGCAGGCTAACCGCTCGTCTCAGCCACCGCTACCCTATTGCGTTCAGTGTGATTATGGTTGTAAGAAGTCTGTTTTGCTCGTCGCATACGTTAACCGCGCGAAAAAAAAAGATGGTTTAACATTTTTTTTTTTTATCTTACGTTTTGCAGTCCGGGTTGCTGGCGAGTAAGTTACGAGTTGCTGATTGGCGGAACGGCATTCCGATATTTTGCTAGCAGGTGACGTCACATTTTTCCGGCGTGTGCGGCTGGAGTTCGCGGTATTAAGTGGCTGCCTCATCCCTGTGCTTCGTGACTATACTCCATTCACGGAACTTCCAACTTTTCTGAAGCCCTGCTCAAGTTATACTTCCTGGATATTCCTCCGCCCAGTGAAAACAAAGCTTAACCGAGTCTAGAAAATTACAGCACACCGTATTCGTACGCGCAATCGGTAAAATAATATTTTGTACCAAGAACTATATCTAGGGACACATGATTTTTTGGAAAAAAAAAGAAAAAATCACTACCAGTTGTATTTAATAACACTTTAGCTCAGATTCACATTCGTGATTGGATGGTTTTCGCTTTAGGCGTCTTAGATGTTTGCACGCGAATCACAAACGTACAGTATTGAACTTGCTTAATTCTGATTGGCCAGTCAGGTAGCAAAATGTCTTCTCTCAGAGACACGTCGTCAATAAGTAAATGAGAACTGCTGGTACGCCCGCAGGGTATTGTGATCTATCTTGAGCGGAAATATTTTCGCGAATTTCGGATGTCCTTTACTATATCATGCTAGGTATTACTAGGGCTAGGAACATTTTGCGAGTTCATTTCAGGACAAGGTAGACGTCAAACATGTATACACTGATTTCGAGTTTGCAATTGGATCACAGTTCATTAGACACGTCTTGGACTACTCTGAGCCAATAGCAGACTTGCAAGGAAACAAGTAACGAGTGCCATACTGCCAGGTGTGGAGTAACGCTGGCCACACTCTGGGGCAGCAGCCAATAAACAAACAACTGAGGCTCGAGTGTACACAGGACTGTGGAGTCTAGCCTACAGGCCAATGAACTCGCGAAATGTTGCTATCTTTAGGTACTACAAACACATATTTTCTCACTATTTTATTCGTATACTATATATATATATAATATAAATAACAGTAAAATTTAACAAAAATATTTAACACTTGTGATGCATGACATATTTAGGAAACAACCAAGCACGTGATACATGGGGTGGTTTTTTCAAGGTTTGATTAAAAACAATTTGAAGAAACCGCGAATAGAATATAAGACGAAGGTCAAAGAAAACAGGAAGATAAAGGGACTGATGTATCTGCAAATCATTAGTGCGCGGTGACAGTAAATACATGCCGACCTCAAGCCTCAGAGTGCCAGACGTAAGCGATCAGTGTTCTGGATGAGACAAGGCAAACGCAGGAACAATACCCATTATGAAGGCTCCAGCGATGAGACTTCGCCACGAGGATGTTCTCCGCTACGAGAGAGATATTTTTATCGCCGCCATTGTTCATTAGCAGACTCCGCTTAATAGGCGTCGTTAAGGGTTACGGGCGGCGCGGCGCGTGCACTAACTACGTTAGCCTAACTAAATTCTGAAACTAAGCGGCAACGGCCGGGCTCGAGTCCGCATCATAGTTCATTCTCGGGGATCGCGATCGATGTCTTAATTACCCACCGACCTCAGAATAACTCTTCCACACAACCTTCCATGAAGAAAAATGAGCTGTTGAGCTTACACGTAATATAATAAACACGTTATTATCGTGATTCATTTTCCGTACAACTTGGCTATTAGGTAGCTTAGGTATTACCACTAGAATGTTGGGGACGTTACCAACTGGTAAAATGTATAGCGAGGTGGAAGTTATACTTGGAATATTTTACGTCTACCTTCACCCTCGGAGCTAATGAAAATTTTCCATTTTGCTGTTTAACATTTTGTGTACTATGGCCGAGTATCTCTCGGGCAAAACAAAAAATCTGGAGATATCCCTACACTGAAGAAAAAAGTCGCATCAGATATGTTTTCGTCGATTTCCCAGTTTTATCATGACGTTACTATAACGCCTAGTTCCATGAATAGGGCCATCCTTTTTTTTCGCGAAAAGATTTCCCCATTACTCGTTCTCCAAAACACTAGAGCTCACATCCACTTTCGTGAATGGATGATTTTTAACTGTCACGCATCGCTAGTGTCTGTCCACGAATCGTGGGCACTCATTGTCGGAGTTATCTCATCCTGATTGGCTCAGTCAGGTAAAGGCTGTTCACGATAAAGTGAGCGCTTTTGAAATTAACCTTAGAAAAATGGCACTGCTCTGCTTATATATATTTTAACGGGCGCACTGAGTGACATGCGCCCCTTAAAGTTGGTTACAATGGATGGAAATTAGTTCCATATCTCAACGCCAAATCAAAAGTGTTAGGTAACCATTTGTGATAATTTTAATTATTTCTTATGCTTCCTGTTTTTTAACGCCTCAGTGTGTAAAATTTAGCATATACATATAAATAATATAAACTTTTCTAACAATTCCACAGTTACACTTGACCGACGCATGAATAGAGATGAGGCCCATCGCCATGTTAATTTTACATCATGTGGAAGAATACTCAACAAGTAGATCAACAAGTGCGTACAAGTAGATGTTAAGCAGGGCTTTCGAAAGTGCTCATTTATCCGTGGACAGCCTGTAAGGAATTGTCTTCCGACAAAGGTATGGGGTCAATAAACTATGAAAACTGCACGCATGACACAGGACATTGGAGTCTAGCCTTGTCTACAATGTCTCTATGCGTGTTCACACCTCGAACCCTTTCAGACCCACTTTAATTTGCGGCTTCAGGTGTCGCGAGCAAGAAATGTTTTATCCATTGCTGTACTTATTCGGCACAACACGTGTTTCATTATCACAACTCATTAGTAGAGACCCAGGAATTTCGTGGATTCATTCGGCAACAAGCTAGAGTCCGCGATCCTTTGTGCACTCGAATATCAGTTTATTGTTCATTGGTTGTTGCTCCAATTCAATCCCAGACCCGATAGCACGGGATTCAGCTCCCGGTTTTTATTAAAAGTTCGTTATTGTTCTGAAAATCTTTCGGGGGCGTGTCTAACAAACTATAGTCCAGTGGAGGCACAAACCCATATGATGTATACAAGGAGCAAATAAGTTGAGTAAACTAGTTGTAGAATTTGGCGAGATCGTGTTAGGGGAAGTGAGTGACGAGATTTGGGTGGTTCTTAACATTCCGGTCTTGAGAGCCGATGAAGGTGAGGCGAGGTGAGTATGGAACAACGCCGTGATGAAAGGACGGGAGAAACCGAATATCCCCGAGAAAACCCGCCGACCAGCGGCAGTATCCTGAACGATATTTAGATTATCAGCTGTCTTAATTATGGCCATGCTATTTTATTTATACAGAAAAGCATGGAAACTAGTTACCAGATATTTTAGACCCTTCCAGACCCACTTTAATTTACGGTTTTAGCTATTGTAAAACAAAACATTTTTGGTGCGTGCTGTACTTGAGTCGACACAACACTTGTTTCTCTGTTACAGCCAATGAGCTGTAGGCTATATGTTCGGCTACAGTACTATGAATCAATTATTACATAGACCAGTAAGGCGGTTTGCGAATAATTTACACACAGGTAAGATGATTGGTCATTGAGCTTCGCAGTTTGTAGTGCAGATTAAAAATTACTTACACGTGTGTAATGCACACAACTTTGTACACTGCGTCTGAATGGGTTAAAAGGCTTACTCATAGTTAGCAAATATTGATTTGGTACGAAATTGGAAATTATTGACCTTTCACCGAAGTTTACATTACTTTGTAAATTTACAAAAGTTCTGTGATTGTACAGGAATATATTAGTTCCACGTAGAGAATTTTGTGTTCATTTTATCGCTGGTTAGCATTTAAACGTTCCATATCGACGCAACATCTATTTGCTGACACAAAATATTTTCTGCTACTGCAAACTGATATGCATTCAATTTTAAGAACTGAAAAGTGTTAGAGTAATTGACTTCTCGTACATTTTATACGTACGCTATTGGTCAATACCGAATTTCAAATCAAACCAGGCAAGCAATTGTTTTGTGTGGAAAACGTAGCGTGTGATGTTTTTCTATTTGGGGGGGGGGGGGGATTTGATTAAAATACACTTTTTATTAAGTTCCTATACGCAGTAAAATAATAGTGGATGGAGATGAAATTCATTTTGTCACAATCCAATCGTTCAAAAACTGACAATGTGAAGCTCTCATGTTGTATGTTAAAATAGTTGCAGTTGAATCGCTTAGAGTTGAAAACATGCGTATTTAAAGAAAATTAATCGAGCAATGAATGGTTTTCCCAAAATTTTATAAAACAGAAATCCTTTTTTTTTTTTTTTCTTCCATGTGCGTATTTTCAAACAGTCTGCCATTTTACTAGCCCGTTAGTTGACGCGTTAAGGTTGAAGTAAAGAAACTGCCTACGGAGCACTGTACCCGACTATACAACGTGAAGAACTCGTAAAAAAGTAGTACAGTCACCATAAAAATTGCCAGAAAAGTGCGTTTTATGCTGTATATGAAAGAAAAACGTTTATATTTTGCAACATTATAAGATATTTTACTAAAATATTTTTTTCCATGTAAAAATAATTCATTAAAATAGTCTGTATTTCTAACAAAATTTAAGCATATTCCCATCCTAGATGCTTCAGAAAGCAGAATTTGCAAGCAAATCTTTGTCATGTAATATCATCATAATGTGTAGTCTACTATTATTGCATGTAAGGAAATCGTAGTAATAATGTATCATATCAAGTTAACTTTATTTACGTCAGTTTCAGCCATACATGTTTATGACAAATAAACAGATATAAAATCAATTATAACAATTCTTGCATTGTTATTGCAATTTTCTTACACGCAATCACAGTAAACATTATGACTATATTCCACGACAAAGATTTTCTTGCAAATTTTGCTTTCTGAAGCATCCAGAATTGAAAAATACTTAAATTTTGTAAAAGAAAAATACAGACTATTTTAATCGTTTATTTTCTACATTAAAAAAGTTTATGATAGTAAAGTATTGTATAATTTTGCTATATATATATAATATATTGCTATATATAATATATTGCTATATATAATATATTGCTATATATAATATATTGCTATATATATAATATATTGCTATATATATAATATATTGCTATATATATAATATATTGCTATATATATAATATATTGCTATATGCTATATTTTTATATGCACTGTACTTGTGTTCATCACTTATCTGGCAACCAGTGGACAACGTGCTTCGCGCGGGATGATACTGGCGTTAACCAATCGTTTCAAAGAGACGTAGAAAATTCCGCGAATCAAATCAGCCGCTAAGAAGTCTCTAAAGGTAAATGGCATTGCTGCCGTGCGTGTACAGCGACGATCATAAATATCATTCATATGCAACGTGTCAACTATTCTGGACACGGCGACCGAGCAGGTTAAGATATTAAAAATACTATATTCGGCATTTACTTAGCACATTTAGGTCAGCAGACATTTACAAGACAACCAAGACAAGTTAGAAGTGAGTTACTTATATCCACGACTGCAGGAACACCAGTTATATTGGTCTCGGTGTTCCCACTCACTACAGTTCTAGTGCAGGCCAACATGACCTACTGTGCTCTACAACGTTCATTATTGGCTGGTCATCAGCCACTAAGGCACCGAGTTGATTTTGTCCCAATCATATGTCTTTATCTGCGTAAGGTGTTTTACAATCACACCTGTCCTTTTGCCGAGATGTAACAAAAATATTTTTTAATCAGGTAAGTTATTGTTACTGAGCTGTAGAGTTGTTTTATTATCCTGTTAAACACAGGCAGTACATCGAATGCATGAAAATGCTAGTTCTCTTTTCTAATGACGCAGAAATCTTCACAATTTTGCCCGAGCTACACTCGAGCGTAGTCCTTAAAGTGTTAAGATTTTCTGCCGAACTAATTTTGGACACAATACCACGCTATGTGCATCCCCAGAGCTTAGGGGTAGTTCCTGAACAATGTAGAGGAACTACAATGGAAAGTATGCTGATTATCAGAGACACGTGAATTTCACGTATTAATTTCATAGGATAAACTTAAACCACGTGTAAATGTGTGTTTTTGCTTCTATTGGACCGCAGTTACTTATAAACGCCCCGAAAGACTTTGGCCAATAACGAACGTGCAAAGCAAATAAGGACGGGTCCCGTATCACCTGGTTTGGTGTTAAACTGGAGCAACAGCCAATCAACTCCTAACTGATGTTAGCGTACACAAAGGATTGCGGAGTCTAATAGTGAGCGAGAGAAGAGATTTGGGCGGCTGTTAACATGGAGGTCTTGAAAGTCAACGAGGATGAAGTGAGGTGAATATGTAGCAGCGACGGAATGAAGGGTCGGGAGGAGCGGGAGACCCCCGAGAAAACCCGCCGACCAGCGGCATCATCCAGCATGATTTCCAAGTGCGAAAATCCGGAGCGACCCCGTCAGGAATCGAATCCAATTCGCCAAGGTGGGAGGCGAGTAGGCTAACCACCACACCACTGCGGCACCCGTGGGGTATCTTATTGTCAAATGAATCCTCGAAATTTCCAGGTCTCTTAGTCCTCGTTTCCTGTTGAGTACAGTTGAAATCACAAACCTGCTTCCTGATCCACGTGTCCTGTGTATTGGGCCGTGGAAACTAAAGGGGAATCAAACTGCAAGCCCATATCAATGTGGCGGATGTATAGGCTATTCACGGTAAGGTGAGAACTTTTTGAAGTCCTCTCATTTGGAATGATATTCAATAAATATATTTTATTGTAACCTTTAACGTTATATTTAGAGTGCGGTGAAATAGCCTATATACACTGTGTTTATTACTTACATGGCAATATTTATTTAAGGAAATAGTGGAAGGATAAAAAAAATGCTGATAGGGAAAAAGTAACTAGGACCTCAGAAGTGCTCGCTTTACCATCAACAACCTATAGGTACCTTTGTCCCCCGCCCCACATACCCTCTGATTGGGCGCACGAGGAATCAATAATATATATGTGTCATAAGGGGGGGGGGGGGGGCTACGATGATTGGCAGGGAGGGGTGAGTTTGAGCAGAGAGTCCGTGTGGACCACCAGTCACACGCCCCGACGGACGGGTCACGTGATTGCAGTCACGTATTTGACTCCCTCGCGCTCAAAAATGTACGCAGTCACTTTTCCCTGATAGCCCCCGCATCGACTGTCAGGTTCGAGTGTGCGGTGTTAAAGGCAGCTGAGTTGTCACCCAGCCCCATTCTGAAGGGCAGGAAAATAAAATTGGCTGTGCAACCTCTAGGCTAGACTCTGCAGCAATATAGTGTGGCGGTGGCTTGTCGTACTCCATCTCTACTTCTTCTAATGAAACAACTTTCCCAACAAAACACAGCCACTCAGGTGGCTAGGCATCATTATGTTTGGGTTTGCAAAATTAATTGGTAACAGACGGTCGGTTTCGCAATATGTTTCGGGGTCCCAGTGTACTGAACTTTTTCTGAAAGCCCCATTAATATACACGTAAACCAACAATGGTCACCAAAAATGAATACAAAATGAATAATTCATACTGCATAACACAAAAAGAACTTTAAATTTACATTACTGAAAAATTACAGTATTAAAATAGAAAATGAAAACCCCGTTTGTTGAATAAATACGTATCTTTTATAACATGGTTTCATCAGCTATTCTCCCCCCCCCCCCCAACCTTAAGGAACTCAGTCTCTCTCTGTCTCTCCTCCCAAAAACGAGAAGCTATTCCTTATATTTCTCAACCCTCCGATCTCGAACGTTTTCATACGTCAATGAATAGGGACAGGTGTTTTTCGCAAAATTATTTCAATACCATTTGTACTCCAAAACACTTTTGTTCATATGCACTTACGTGGTTGGGCGATTTTAACACTTTGCGGACTATACTCGAGTGCAGTTCGGGCGGAACTTGTTTGAATATTTCATTCCACATAAAGAAACAAAACTGGCCCGGGTTGTACTAACATCAATTCCCTATTTCACAAGAATTTGAATCAGGAACTAATACATGAACAACGAACTTCGTAAATTAACAAAAATTTTTTTGTAAAGTTACGGAAATCAGCACCATGGGATGCACATCCTGTTAAATACGAAAGAACATTTGTTTGGAAAACGGTAAACTCGGCCCTCCACTGGTTGGCAGCCGGCCAATACGGAAAGACTGGTGTCGTTTTGACCAGTAGAATGGCGTTAAGTGACAATAGGGACAACTATAACACGGTGTTCCTGCAGCGGTATAGATATAGGTGACTAATGCCTAGCTTGTCTTTAAAGCCGGTAAAAGTGTGCCGACATCAAAGTGTTAAATGTCCCGTGCGTGAAGTGTCTGTTCCGAATTATGGAAGTTCTACTATCGGAGTTCTTTATTACCATCGGCCCAGACAAATAAGAACATGTCTTCTCACCTAGACACGCGGCCAATAACCAAAGGCAGTTGTGTTTGTTGGGGACGTAGGATGGTGAAGTCTAGCATGGCCGTGAATATTTTCGCAAAATACACCTGTCCGTATCCATGAAGTGCAGACAACGCCCCGTTGTGACGTCACACGCTGCACGCATACCTCCTGGACGTTCTCGGTTACAAGGGGGAGGGGGAGGGGAGGTGCCCCGCCGAGTAAGCCAGGCAAGACGACAAGCGCTCATTATACCTCGAGCTCGCCCGCCGGCACCAGCGGCGCGAACCAGTACAACGGGGCACATGCACCCAGACAAGTAAAGATAGGCAAATTTCGCGAGTTCAATGACCTGCAGACTATAATCCTCTGCATAACTGGAGCCTCAGCTGTGTGTTTATTGGCTGCTATCCCACACCTGGCAGTTATGGGATTCGCAAGGTGTTTCCTTGCAAGTCTGCTATTGGCTCAGAGGCGTGCAGGGCGGGTCTAATAAACTGTGATCCAATTGCGAAGGTGACTCCACTGTATACGTGTTTGACGCCTGTCTTGTCCCGAAATGAATTTACGATATTTCTTATCCCTGCAGATAAGACACCACAATGTTAGCAGTCAATGCTCGTATATTCTCGTGGAACTGCAGCTTAAGGTACGGTTTTTTTTAAACACTTTGAGACCAGCAGACATTTACAAGACAACCAAGACAAGTTAGACGTGAGTTACTTATATCCACGACTATAGGAACCCACTCACTACAGTTCTAGTGCAGGTCAACATGACCTACTGTGCTCTACAACGTTCATTATTGACTGGTCATCAGTCACTGAGGCGACTGCAGGAACCCAGGTTATATTGGTCTCTGTGTTCCCACTCACTACAGTTCTAGTGCAGGCCAACATGACCTACTGTGCTCTACAACGTTCATTATTGGCAGGTCATCAGCCACTAAGGCGCTGAGTTGATTTTATCTCAACCAAATTGTATTTATTTGTGTAAGATGTTTTACAATCACACCTGTCATTTTGCGGAGCTGCAACAAAAACAATTTTGTAGTCAGGGAAGTTATTGTCACAGAGCTGTAAGGTTCTTGCAAGATCGTGTTGAACACAGGCAGGCAGTACAAAGACTGCAAGGAAATGCTTTATTTATTTTCCAATGACAAAGAAATTTTCGTAATATTTTTCTCGAGCTACACTCGAGAGTAGTCTTTAAAGAGTTAAAAGATGTGCTCGTATATATATATATGTGAATCCGTTACAATAGGCTCCACACTTGAGCCTCAGTTTGTTCATTGGTGCGAGCGGAAAATTTCTTGATCTCATCTGAAGGCAGCTTAACTTCAAACACGTGTTCGTGTTTGTAGCTTTCTTTATTGGGTAGCAGATTTTATATATTTCCTGTAGATATGACCGCCGATATATTTGCGAGGGTATTTTCACTCAGGCTACACTTCAATATCGCACGTGCTCTGAGAACAAAAAAATATTGTAGTAACTATTTGTACTGTTCAACTAGGGGCAGCCATCTGATTGGCTGCAAGTACCGACGAAATATTGTTTACATAAATAGTAATGCCAACAGAACTGTTTGTTGTATTCCTGGATGTGCTTGTAATTGCTACTATACATATAACTGCTACAGCAGAGCACAGCGTTCTTACTACAAAACAGATAGTATCTATGCATCCATTCACGGTTTCTTCCGCCTTTTTGAATCAAACCTTTGAAAAATCTCCCCATGTATGACGTGTTTAGTTATTTCCTAAATACTGCCTGTATCACAAGCGTTTCATACTTGTGTTCATAAAAGTTACTTTTTTTTCCCTGTTAAATTTAAAAGTTGTTAATATTTTATCTATAAATTATAGTGCTTGGTTTATAAATAATTTGAATTCAGGGAGAAAATAGGTATGTTGGTAACGCCTGGTGAGAAATAGTCCTTATACAAAATACTGTTACACTGAGCGCGCACGAATGTGGTGCGTTGTCCCCCTGGTGTAATTCTCCAGGATTAGTTAAGCTTAGTTTGCACGAGGCGGAGGAATATCCTGGAAGTTGAACTTTATCAGGCCTCCAGAAAAGTCTGAATTAACCGTGAAAGTAATATTTGAAACGTTCTCGCAGGATTGTAAAAAGCTAAGAGAACGTTCTGGTGATAGTACTGAACAGTTCTGTAATTGGGTTTGAGGGTAGCGGAAATAGAACGTAGATACACGGGCAAAATGTTGGGTTTTTGAGAATTGGGGGGGGGGGGGGGGTGTCGTTGAACGTTGATTGAATTGTTAGGAGGTTAATGTTGTTCTTGAAGTTGGTTACAGTACTATAATCGAATTATATACAGGAGTGAACTGCATATTATACTGTCACCTGAGGACGGGAGAAAATCGATCACAGTTCACGAAATATGATTGGCTATTACACTTCTCATCTGTCATTATGCTTTCCTCTTTGTTGCGCGCCCTTCGCTGCTAGACTGGATCGTAACTATTTTGCACCCCCCCATCCATTTTCTTTTTGCTGCACAGTTGTGTTAAAAAAAAGTCTTTTAAGCGATTGGATTGTTCGTTAATAATTAATTTTACTTTTTCCCGTGCATAGCAGTCCTTTGCTCTGCACTGAAAGCAAGGAAATTGAATTTTATCTTTGTGTCGTCTAATTCTTTCCCTCTTTATTTTTATTCCTCTATATTGTCTTTATTACATATTTCAGTTGATTTTCGTAGAAACGGATGCTCATATCAGCAGACATATTTTTTAGTAACTGTGTAGAAATTGAAAATTATATTTCATCAGCAAGTTTATCATTTTGCATGACTTAGTTGACTTTAAATTTAGCTTACACATTTTTCTCCTATGTTAGTGTTATTTACCAGGGTACATTTTTTACACACATACACAACATACAACTAAAACAGTTGGATTCTGAATATGTTATGTGGTTCCTCTGGCTACCAACATTCAGCCTAAGCATTCTTAATATTGTTTTTGACATGTTGTGTAAAGAACAAAATTTTCTTTTTAAAGGTAAACCCAAATTCTCTGAATAATTTGCTTCTTTTACATATTTATTCAGTATTTCAACAGAAGTTAGAATTAAGACAACGTTCAGAAATTTTGGAGGTATTTTAGAATTTCGCGAAAAGATTTACGCACAGTCTAGATTTAGACTTGTTACGTACAAACTTACTAATGTTAATGTTGTTCGGCTATTGGCCGCGTGTCTGTGCGATAAGACACTTGTGATACATTCTCAGAAAAGGTACCCTAGGGTGGGAAACCAGTCTTGTCTTGGGCTGTGTGTATAGACAATTCTAAGAGAAATGCGATGAAACAAATCGCACTCTTGTAGCGTTTATACTCTCAGCATGTTCCGTTCATATCTTGAAAACGATAATTTTTCGCATTTTCAACATTTTTTTTTTTTTTTTGGGCTTCCTGAAAACCTTTCGTTTTCACCCATAGGTACGTACATTTTCTGAGAACGCATCACAATTTATACCTGACTGGTCCAATTAGAACAAAGTTATCCTGACACTGAACGCCCTTGATTGTATGGTACACACTTCAGATGCGTGCGAGCTAAACCACGATATTGTGTTCCAAAACAACGTTAGTTCAGAACCAACTAGCCGTGGCATATTTTTACAGAATACTGGTGGCCATTGTTATAGCTGCTTCATGCATATTAAAAATTAACTATCGACATATGTCTTCCTTCTTTGTCCAGTGTATATCGGTCCACACTTTCATGGACCTAACATTTAGTGTACATGTAATAATATCAAATGATGCTGAGCGATTGTAACAAACGAAAGTATATTTCCATGAAGTTAATTCTCCTTCTAATGAACATAGGAAGAAATACATTTCTGTGATAACAAGTTCAGATATTACAGTCATAGTAAGACATTCATAAAATGGCGCGTTTTCTTAATTTGCAGAAAATATTTCTGCGAATATTAGAGGGGAACTTGTGTCCAAGCTAGTTCTCTTATGGGTAGCATTTTTTTTCCCCCAAAAACGAATTACATTATACGTTAAAACTAGCATGGCTGCACTCTATCCAATTTTCTGCCAAGTGCTGCAACAGATGACAACTGGCGAACTGCAGTAAAGCGCTTTTACCAATTTCCGTGTCATATATGTATTTTTTTTAAAATAAGGACACACAATATAGTGTAAAGTCTATTATCAATTTAGGTACAATGAGGCCCTTTTTTTTAACTCCTTGAACAACAAGTCGCAGAGTAACTATAGCTACGTTATTATAAATCATTTTTTGCTCTCGGGAAAAAAAATATTCTCAGGGTACTTACTTTTATTATGTCGCTTTTGTTTGGTTCAGTGTCTCGAAAGAAAAATTAAGCAATATTTCGGGAATTAAATAATTATTTTTTTTAACTTCCTAAATTAGTGCTTAGGATCGTATATTTTATTGCGTATACAAGGAGGTTATTTTCTCTGGCAGTCAACTCAAAATTTGACTGGCTCACAAACGTCTTGGTTTATGAATGTCAGAGAGTAGAGATGTAGTCAAATGGAGTGTACATCGATTTCACCAAGTGGTAAATGTACAAACGAAAGCCATAGAGCTGATGCCCGTGATGGTGGAGAAACGCCACTCACATCTAGCTCGTCTTTGGGCGTGTACACATTTGAAGACTGCAGTCACTGCGGCTACGATCGTGGATAGGTTGCACATGAATGACACTTATGTCCGGTACTGTACGGAGCAAGGGACCAGTGTCCAGTCTTCCTCGTGCCTAATCTGATTGGTGGAATTCTGTACACCTCTTTGACATGAATTCTAAATGCCGATGTCGTTGGGCACGCAGCACGCTGTGTACTAGTTACCAGACAAGTGCTGAACACAAGTACAGCGTGTACAAAAAAGTACGTTTCCGCAACTATCAAACTCGGAAATTAATGTGCGAAAGAATAAGTTAAGATTTTTATGGGCTGTTCACGATAAAATAACCACGTTTGAAAGCACTGCTGAAGATCTACTTGTATACAGCCCGTGTACTCCTCCGACCTGCTGAAGAACTACTTGTATACACCCCGTGTACTCCTCCGACCTGCTGAAGAACTACTTGTATACACCCCGTGTACTCCTCCGACCTGCTGAAAAACTACTTGTATACACCCCGTGTACTCCTCCGACCTGCTGAAGATCTACTTGTATACATCCTGTGTACTCCTCCGACTCGTGTAAAATTTAAATTGCCATGGGCCTCATCACTTTATTCATGTGTCAGTCAAATGAAATTGTGAAATTATTAAGACATTTTTACACTTCGAAGCATAAAAAAAAAAAACAGAAAGCGAAAGAAATAATTTTAAGTTATCACAAGTTGTTACGCAACACTTTTTATACGACGTAAATATATGGAACTACTTCCCATCCATCGTTACCAACTTTACTGGGTGTACGTCACTCAGGGCGCCCATTAAAATATACGCAGGTAGGGGCAGTGACTTTTTTCTAATGATTTCTAAAGCGCTCACTTCATCGTGAACAACTTTTAAGCAGTTTTCCTAGTTAACCCCTTAGCTTATGTACCTATTAACGCTACCTTCCAGGTGTTGCTAAATATAATATTTTTTGGTGTAGTGAACAGTTACGGATTCCTTGAAATAACTAGTGGCCGCGGTGGTGCAGTGGTCAGACTACCCGCCTGCCTCCCACCAAGGCGAACGAGGTTCGATTCCCCGCGGGGTTACTCCCGGATTTTCGCGTGTGGGAATCGTGCCGGACGATGCCGCTGGATCTCCCGCTTCTCCGCTCTTCCATTCCGGCGTTGCTACGTACTCGCCTCAATTCACCCTCATCGGCTCTCAATACCTCAGTGTTAAGAGCCGCCCAAATCCTACCCACTCTCCGCCTTTGTGATAACTTACACGCCGGAGTTCATGAAAATAATTTCTATTGGCCTATGACACTGGCACGAACCACTTAATTTTGGCGTGCTGGCAGCCAATGGCATTAACAAGGAAAAAATGCGCAGTCTGTTTTGATGTTAGCTTCTGACCCTGTTTAGCACCGACCATTATTGTATAGGTTGTTCACGGTAAAGTGAGCACTTTTGAAAGCCTTGCTAAGGATGTACATTTCTCTCCCATTATGTATCTTTCCATCATATGTAATATTAACATTTCCATGGACTACATCAGTTTATTCATGCTTTATGCTACGGTTGGATAAAATTATAACTACAAACCATACCATTATAATTTTATACTGTGAGTTAGTTAGATTTGTAATCTCAACGCATAATATGGATAAGTCTAAAGCGGTGTTATATTCATAGTTAAAGGCTATCCACGATAAAGTGTGCCCTCTTGAAAACAACCTATGAAAAATATCACTGCTTCTACCTGCTTATATTCTAATGAGTGCATTGAGTAGTATGCGCCCGGTAAAGTTGGTAACGATGAAGGGAAAGTAGTTCTACGTCTTACCGTTGAATTGAAAGTGCTGGGTAAACATTTGAGACAATTGAAATTATCTTCTAAATTTCGACGCATTAAAAAAAAAAAAAAAAAAAAAAAGGACAGCATATCTGTAAAATATTTAAATTTTCTGATAATTTCGCAGTTTCACTTGACCGACGCATGACCAAAGTGATCAGGATCGTGAAAGCGTAATTTTTATGTTTGACGGAATAATACACAATGTTCATCCACGTAGATATTAAGCCGGGCTTTCAAACGTGCTCAGTTTACGGCGAACAACATTTTGTGACTGATTAGCTGCATTGTTATACAATTACGTTTACAACAACGCGTGGAAGGATATTACGCCAGATAAGTGCCGCATTTCGATATGGTATTAATGTTCACCCACCTTCTGTTGAATCGTCGCCGTAGTCTGGTCGTCATTACGGAAAACGGCGGCCGTGCACGATGGCGCTACGTCCAGGACAGCGTCATCTCATCTTGGTGGCTGGCTGCAGACAGACAGCTTTGCCTTGTGTGAAATGCCTTTATTAAAGATTCAGTAGTACAAATTTGTCCTGGTTTGCCAACCGCCTCGTGGCAAAACTGCTGAGAGCTTGTTTTGTTCCAGCACCGACTGGTGCTGATGCGTCCTCTGGGCTAGCTCGTGTTGCCATTATTTCGCCCGCGAGAGTCTACAAACTGCCCTGAATACGGCGGCAACTACCTATGCTTGTATAAAGGCAGGTTTACGCTAGCTCCCATCACAACAATTAGTTAAATGTAGCGCCCAGGAAAGTAAGTAATTTAACACTATACTTACTTACGTGCATAAAATTAAACAGAAACCTAATTAAAAAAATTCGCTGCAACAAATTTAAAAATCACACTTCCAATACAATGAGAAGGCATGGAACTATTCTTCCTACAGCATTGCTAACCTTACAGACAGCATGCTAGTCAATGTATCCGTTGAAATACGCGCAGTAATAAGCAGGATTTTTTTTTCAAATGTTGATTAAAAAAAGTGCTCTCTTTACCATGAACAGTCTGTAACAATCATGCAACTCGTCAAACGTAGAGACCAGCAAAATTCGCGTTTTTATTTGAGGACACGTTTAACTTTAAAAACGTTTACTTTTACAATAAGTTTGTCATTGGATCATACTTTATTTGACATGCCATGGGTAGGGACACCCGCTTTTCGCCAAAAAAAATTTCGTAACCTATTTTATTTCGTAACACTTCAGCTCGGATTCACTTTCGTGATTGGATGATATGCATTTGAACGCCTTAGGTGTATGCCCGCGAATCACAGACTTACATTGTCGGAGTAGCCCAATTCTGATTAGCCAGTCAACTAAGAAAATGTCTTCTCACAAAGACAAGCTGCCAGTGAGCAAAATAAAACTGCCGATGTGTACGTAGGCTAATGAAATATAACATGAGCGGAAATATTTCCGCGAGATTCGCGTGTCCGTAGCCACGGGCAACTCTGCACTAACAGCTGAACATTTCACAATAGTGTGCCCCAATCATGTGCAGTGCAATCGGAAAGGGAGTAACTTCACAAATATACAGCAGCCAATAGGGAAACGACGCGGGCTCAAGTATATACAGTACTGTAATTCGAATTCAGCAGGTTGCTAGTCTTACGTAAACGATTATACTCTCGATAATAGGTTAGGGGGGTGAATATGTCTAAATTATTCACTGCCTTCATAAATGTCTTGAGGAAGTTAATGTTTCCAGTGACAGTGTCCTATATATAGAGACCCGAGAATTTCGTGGGTTCATTTCTAGGCAAGTTGAAATTTACACACTTGTACGTTAATATCAAGTTCGTTATTGGTCGACGTGTTGTTGACACCTCCTGGAAGTAAATGAGCCAATAATAAACATGCAATAAATTGTGCGCCCAACCACCGAATTTTACTACCTCGACTATCAACCAATAGAGTGTTGATATCTGTATGAGAGTATATGATACCGCGAAGTCTAGCCTACAGGCCAATGAACTCGCGAATTTCATTACCTATATATAAGACGTCGCACAGCGAGTGGTTCGAATGGCCTACTGTAAGCAGAATAAAACAATTGAACAATTAGAGAAGCCCGGCGCGTGTGAGATGTATCACTCGCTGCTGATGCTGTTACCCCCAGCCTCGTAAACATGCTGCCAGTACCATGAATCAAGAACACGTTTTAATCGTTCCCAATGGACAGTGCATTCACGGTTATTTCCAACTTCTCTGAAGCCCTGCTGGAGTTCTACTTCCAGGATATTCTTCCGCTTCACGCAACCAAAGCTTGACCGAGCTAAGAAAATCGTGCCAAAGGGACAATGCACTGCATTTGTGGGCATTCCGAGTAATAATACATTGCATGAAAACTATTTATTAGTACCCTTTGCCAACGAAAATACTTTCGGTCTATTTGTTTTCGTGGTAATTATAAATTAAGTAATATTATTTACGGCGGAATTATAAGTCGGCGTTCAATTTTACCAAAAAATATGGTACTTAAAACGGTAGTGATACATGGCATCTTTAGGAAACAACAAAACCCGTCATACAGTCGCGTGAAGTGACGTTTCGAAGTTTTGATTCAAGAAGTGTGGAAAATCTCGAATGGACTACAACAGAGCCAGCTACTCGGGGTTTCTTCTCACTTTTCGAATCAAACCTTTGAAAAATCGCCTAACGTATGACGTGTTTGGTTGTTTCCCACATTTTTTATGTATTGGAAAAGTTTTATACTTGTGTTAATATATAAATCGTGTCTTACTTTTAGTTCAACGAACCTACATTTTGTTAATAAATTATAGTTCATTTATAATTAATAAGAATTAAAACAAAGAGGAAAATGGGTGTGTTGGTAATGCATTAGAAGAAAATCAAAATACTAGTATAGGCTGTTCACGGTAAAGTGAGCACTTTTGGGCCCTATTTACTTTTTCCTTTCATCCATTTTTTTTTATCTTTGAACCCACCTTTTAAAGAAATACTGTCATGTAAGTAATAAACTCAGCGTGTATATTCCACCGCACACGGAAGTTAAGACTACAATAAAGTATATTGATTGACTAATATTGCACATGAGAGGTCTTTCAAAAATTGCTCACTTTACCGTGAACAGCATATACACAGAGTTCGCACGAATGCGGTGTGTTAAGTGTACATTTTTAGATTCTTTTAAGTTTTGTTTGTGTGAAGCGGAAGAATATCCTATAAGTAGAACTTTAGCAGGGCTTCAGAAAAGTTGGAAGTAACCGTGAATGGACTACGCCACAGAATACTAAACATTACAGAGGCGAAACAGTCGCTTGCAAAGCCGCACACACCAGCAAAATGGCCTCACTGGACAGCGACACGTCAGAACGCTGATCGCCAATCAGCGCCTGGTAACTTGACACGCCGGCCGGCATCCCTGCCAATAGGGAAACTTCCGCAGCATGCAGCGGCCAATCAGACGTGAGACCCGTTCCCAGAGCCTCGCGCACCCAATCAGATAATGGAAAAGCTCGTATCAAAGGAACCGCCGCCCCACTGCGTCTCTGTGTAGTTATCTACTCTGTGCCACAGCGTTATACCAACTCTAGTACAGTGTGTAACAAAACAAACTGTTCGTTGCAACGCTTAAAATGATATACTTATTTCTTACATAAGGGCCAAATTTTAGTGCAATTGTTACAACGTCAAAGACTTTCACTAGTTCGCTTTTGGCATATATTTGGCTGTTAAAGTATTTTAACTAAAATATATGTAAAAATTCTTTTAAAACCAACCTTTTATTTATAAATGCACTAAAAATAGAAAAATAATTATAATAGTTACACTATTTATAGAACTTGTAAGATGTGGTCGTACAGTCGTAATAAACTTTACTACAAATTAATATGTTTCGTATCAATTTATATCTAGTATACAAAAGCGTTGCGTAATATAGAACGTATACCCCATTTGTATAAGCGTAGTAAGCTCATCTCTTGGGTAAGGCTCTTAACTATTCACAATATAGAACGTATCACATTTGTGTAAGTATATGAAGAACATATCGTGCGTAAGGCTCATGGCTATTCGCGGCAAGCTTTTATATAATAATATCAATTGATACAAACATATTAATTTTGTAGTCAAGTTTATTACGACTGTTCAACCACATCTTATAAGTTCTATAAATAGTGTAACTATTATAATTATTTTTCTCTTTTTAGTGCATTTATGAATAAAAGATTGGTTTTCAAAGTTTTTTTTATATTTATTTTATTTTTCACTTTTTTAGTTTCCAACCATGTGTTTGTATCATGAATATGGCTTTCCCTTGCGAATAAAGATCCCCATGATGTATCGTGATCGACCAGTAGTTCGCTTTCATTCCGATACGGGACATACTGTAGGAGCAAATTATAATAATAGTTTTCAGAACCATTTGACGCTACAAAAAAAAAAAGGTACGCGTACAACAGCAGTGGGAGTGGTTTAAAATCGATTTGCAACATTTCACCCGAACGTACAAACTAACTACTAACAAGTTAAATAAAAGCTTGTATAATGGGGTTTGGCTGTGTTGGGGACACGGCCGTTTGTTTTGCGTGAATACGTCTACGTTGACTCTCTCGGACGCCTTGATGTTTATTTTACTTTCCCGGCACAACTTCACTCGATCATATGGGGTTTTATGGGTATCGCTGGATTGCTTTCGAGATGCTCTTTCCAATCATATAAGATTTATGTATTTCGAATGGGCTTTTTGACGAGTATAGGCCGAAATTGGGTTCAGTTATTTTAATTTTTTACATTAAACGCATACAATTTTACCATAACCACGCCACAGCGATGTTTTTATACACGCAATCGATTTATTTTGCCGAGAGCTGTCGATTGAAACTTAAACGAGAGTCGTACAGATTATCCTGGTCAAAATATATATTACGTGGAAGGTATGAAACGCAGCGAAACGAACTCAAAATTGCGCGACCGCCCCTCCCCCTCCCACCCACTCCTTCCCCATCGTGCACGAGGCTTTGCAGTCATCACTCAACGTAACATATTCTTTGATCCTTTGGCAATCGAGTGGCGTAATTGAATTTTGGGTGTAGGCGTTATATTCGGAGCTGCAATGCCAAACTGTATCCCTCCGATTTGGTTATCATCGGATTTTCTGGATTGCCTCCCACCATGGTTGCAAATTTAAAGAAGCATTCACCTCAAAAATACAACAAGTTAAAAAAAAGAAGGGAAATGTAGGAACAAAGAAATGAAAAATAGTCCAGGATTAAAAACCAAATATCCTTGATAGTATATTAGGGGAAAACTAATTACTTCGTGAAAGAAGAAAAATGGTTATAGATCGATGTAAAAGCGAAATGAATTTCATGGCGTTTTTGACATCCATCCGATAATCTAGACTGAAGCGGATTTGTGTGTTTACCTGCGACATTAGCGCACCGAGGGGACGTAAAAAAAAATTTCCTCATCCACTTCCGCTGCTGATGAATAGCACGCCTGAGTTTAGAAAAACAAATAGTATGTTGTGAGTGGGGGAGGTGGTGCAGCAGGCAGGTTGACGCTTGCTAGAAGCAATCACTGTTTTTTTGTTGTTGAGATGTTCACGATTAATTGAACACAGTCGAAATAAACTTACGCAGAAAGAAAAGTCCATTCTTAATCACATGTAGGGGCCACGGTTATTGAGCGGTTAGCCTACTCGCCTCCGACCATGGCGATCCGGGTTAATATCCCCGGCCGGGTCACTCCAGATTTTCGCATGTGGGAATCGTGACGGACGATGTCGTTGGTCTGTTGGTTTTCTCGGGGATCTCCCGTTTCCGCGCCCTTTCATTCCAGCGCTGTTCCATACTCGCCTCAATCACCCTCATCGGTTCTCAAGACCTCGATGTTAGGAGCCGTCCAAATCTCTTCACCTAATCAGATGTATTTTAAACAGAACGCTGACTGGCATATCGGCAGTAATTCTGGCTGCTAGTGATATAGTAAATTCACGGTTACTTCCAGCTTTTCTGAAGCCCTACTATAGTTCTACTACCAGGATATTCCTCCGCCTCATACACGGTGTAGAAAATTACGCCAAGGCGACAACACACCTCAATCGTACGCACTCAGTATAATAATATTTTAAATAAGAACTTTTTATTATTACCGACACACCTATTTTCTCATTGTTTTGAGTTTAATAGTTATAAACGAACTATTTGATCAGGTATAAATACAATTTCAATTTTTCCATAAGTAAATTACTGTTATGGTATTTTATGTTAACAGAAGTATAAAGAGCTTGTGATACTTAGCATAAATCGGAAACCACCAAAGACGTTATACATGGGGTGATTTTTCAGAGATTTGAGTCAAAAGGTGCGAAGAAACCGCGAATGGACTATGGGAAATGCGTGACTGGACCATCTTTCCGCTGGCGTACAGCACCGCGACCTCATTGCTAGAGCCACGAGCATGTCGCGATTTCGTTCGGTGGCAGGGTAGACTTCAAACACTTGTTCTCCCCTCCCTCCATTGCGATTGGATGGCAGTTGTTTGGACACGGCATGTATAACTGTGAGCCAGTAATAAGCAGGGAACTGTAGTGTGGGTATGAGTTGGACAGTCCTGTACAAGGACCTCACTTGGTCTCAGCAACCAACAAACAAACGATAGTGTCTCGTGTGTATACATGTCTGTGAAGTCTAGCTTACTGCCAAATAAATCCGCGAAATACTCGTGGCTCCACTCATTGCTGGTGTCTGCTGTACCGACAGATAGTAAAATTCTCTACCACAGATGAAATAAGAATACGAAGGTGAAGCAGTTGCAGCGCCGCTCGCCAATCAGCGCCTGGTTAACTTACTTGCCAGCCGGTGCAGCCCAGCCAATAGGGTGCATTTCGCCACACGCGGTAGCCACAGGGGGGAGGTTCCCAGATCCTCACGAACCAATCGGAGAAATGAATACGTCCCACTACAAAGGCACCGCCACCTTATTTCGTCCCCATGTGCTTACGTATAGGGTCGCGCGGATGTCGCGAAAAGATTTCCGGACATTCTAGATTTCAATACCTACCCTACTAGAGTACCAGCAATCTACTTTTGCTTATTGGCGGCGTGTGTCTGTGAGACGACACATCCTTAGTTGACTGGTCAACTAGACAATCCGATACTGTACGTCTCTGATTCGTGGCCAGGCACTTAAGAGTGGGATGGACCCCCTCTCCACCCCGTTTTTTTTGTGAGCGTGAATACGCGTATCTCGGCAAATACATATTCTGCAATTACGAATTTTCTTCAGAAAAGATAAACTATTATCTATGCCCCTATATATATATTTTTTTTTTACCTTCGTCATATTAATTGTATACTTGGAGAAAAAAAGTCTTGAAAATGGTCAAATATCAAATTTTTAAAGCTAGCTTGCCTATGCAGTTTCCTTAGGCGGCAACAGAAAAGTGCGAAGATACGGGTGTAGTTTAATCTGTGGGATTTAATGGCGTGTAATGGAACTCCACTATTATAGATCTAATTTACACAGTACAGCTTCATGACGACGGAAACACTGCACGCCTTGCACGTAGGAGCGATGAAGTGCTAGAAGTGCGTGTTAGTGTCGCCCGTATCGCTCCCTCGCTCCTTCACCTTGGACGCGCAGGTACATTCCACTCTTTAAGACGCTTAAACATATAGAACACCCAATCACAAAAGTGGATATGAGCCAAAGTGTTACGAAATACAACTGGTCGTGAAATATTTTCGTGAAATTAGGGTATCCTTATTTACTAGAGCTAGTGACTTTTCGCGAAAAAAAAAAATGAGTACACGATGGACTTCAATACTATATAAGCATCCAACATCAATTTGGTTATTGCCATTGGTTGCTCTCTGCTTGAGAAGGCGTTTTCATATTTTACCGGGCCACTCAGAGTTCGGCAACATTGGCAAGGCTTGTACGTGATTCGTGTGCAGATAGTTAACATGTGTCAAAGTAATTCAACCTATCAAGATAGGTAAAAAAACTATAAGCTATATAGGTTTGTATAGGCTGTTTACTGTCAAATGAACACTTTTTAAGACCCTTATATTTTTTTCCTTTCATCCAATTTACATCTTCCTGCTGCTTTTTAATATAAATTTTGTAATGTGACCAATAACCACGGTGTATACATTTCACCACCCTCAAAATTTAATGCCTGAGGCTGCAATAAGATATATTTATTAGTTGCTATTGCCTGTTGGGAGGGCCTTGAAAAGTGCTCACTTTACCGTGAACAGCCTCTATCGTGAGGTTATCATTATTTTTCAAATCGAAACAGTGAAGCGAGAGAGTGCATTCTTCTGTAAACGTATATAGGAGAAAACTGCGAGGCTCCGGGCTAGGTGAATTCCCGCCGCGGTGGGGGGCAACAATTCTCAGTTTGTGATCCCCGGGTCGGGCAAGCAACAAATGCTGGTCGTAACGTGGAAGGGGGGGGGGGGTGTGTCTCGGTGATAGGAGACACGGCTCTGCAATCCGCACGGCGTCTCGGCCTCTTACTTAGTAATGGCCGCCTTCTCCTCGCCAGCTCCACACGCCCGACTGAAGAATGCATGAGGTTTACGTCTGAGAGAGCCCGTGGAAGGGGGCATGGCCTGGAAGGGGAAAAAGAAACACAGTACACAGAGGAAAGAAGAGAGAAAACACTTCGCTTTCTTAACTCGTGAACTTCCCGTCATCTGCGGTGTTGCCAACTCTCGCCCTAAAAGAAAAAAAAAAAAAACATTCAATGTGAAGGACTCTGGAGGGAGGCAAAATTCGTTGCTTCCCGCTTGCGAAAAACTCTTTTCAATTTTTTACTCGTTAACAAGCACTGCAAAATTTGAGTGTTTAATTTTTTAACAAATAATGAAGGACAGGAAAATGTCGCGTTTTAACACATTGGGGTCTGCGTACATTTACTGGCACTATAGACAAATTAGAAGTGAGTCAGCTATATCCACTACTGCAAGAACACCGGTTCTGTTTGTGTCTGTGTTAGAACTCACCATCGTTCTATTGGTCCATACTACACCGGACATTACCCTGTACTTTGCAGTGTTCATTATTGGCCGGTCATCAACCAATGGAGAGCCGAGCCTATATTGACACAATCAAATGTCCTTTATCCTACAAAATAATATACAATCAATTATGTTCCTTTGAGTGAGTATAAATAATTAAATTCTATCGTTAGAAATATCATTGTTACAGATCTATGGTGTTCTTGTGAGGTCATGTTAAACACTAGCCGACCAGCCAAACAAAGACTGCACATCCATGCGAGTTTTGTTCTGAACGACAAAGAAATTTTCAAATTACCTATACTCGAGCTACACTCCAGCATAGTCTACAAAGTGTTAAACAATCTGTAAGCTAGTCTCCAATATACTATGTAATTTCGAGCCTCGGTTTTTTGTTCATTTGGCTTCTCCCCCAGTGTGTATAGGCAGTTCACGGTAAAATGAGCATTTCTGAAAGCCATACTTAAGATCTATTTGTAAGCACGTTGTGTGTTCTTCCGCCAGGCGTAAAATTATAATTGCCATGGGCCTCATCACTTTCTTCATGCGCCGGTCAAGTGAAACTGTAAAATTATCAAAAACGCAAGTACTTAAAAAATTTGGTAATTTTTACACTTCGACGCATTAAAAAAAAAAAAAAAAAAAAAAAACAGAACTCGATAGAAATAATTTAAGTTATCAGAACTGGTTACCTAACACTTTTTATTCAACGTTAAGATATGGAACTACATTCCCCTCCATCGTTACCAACTATACTGTGTGCATGTCACTCAGTGCGTCTATTAAAATATGTTCAGGCAGGAGCAGTGACTATTTTCTTAGATTCATTTCAAAAGTGCTCACTTCATCATGAACAGCCTTTAGCAAGTTTTACGTCAGACCAGGGGGCACTGGATTCGGTGCTAGTTTCCTTGCTCGTCTGTTACTGGCTCGGATTTCACCCCTGGCCGTGTCTCCTAATCCGTGCACCAACTGCAAACATAACAGGGTTTGAAGTCTAGTTTGGCCTAAAATTAATTCGCGAAATTTCCAGTCGCTACAAATTATTATTCGGCAACTAATTTTCAAGATTATTTTTGTAACACCAAAATTTTACAACGCGTTACCGTGAGTAGTAGGGGCGCAAGGGTCCTACTTCACTTTTGATTAATCGGATTATAAATTCGATATCAATTTGATTGATCGGATTATGAATTATTCCAATCTTAATACGATACTTTAATACGATCTTAATCTGATAAAATAATTTTGATTGATTGATCAAATTAATATAATTGAATTAATAATTTTTTTTTTTTAATTTTGTGTGAATTGATAAGTGTGTTTGTTGTAAGAGTGTGCTAAGGACTTAATTTGGAGAGGTGTTCTTACTCTAGGAGGTCTGTCATTGTACTGAGGTGTGGCTGTGTTAGGGAAGGGATATATATAACTATTGTATAATTTTAATTTTTTTTATGTTATTGAGTTCCTTCCCGTCTGTCAGATGACTGAAGGCTAAGACACGTCTGATTCGACCGCCGCCTATCAGGTATCAAAGGTTATGGCATATGTAATGAAATGATTAGTAAATATGTAATGAATTAAACGAAAAGAGACGTGAATACGAGTTCCTGTATGCCAGCAATATAATTTACACGAAGGACTCATCGAATCGGAAATACAAATTCCAAACGAATTACAGACCCCAGCTATCCTAGTGTCGTAAATAAATCAAGTGACGAGTTATAGCTCGAATTTCCCAATCAATATATAATTTAAGACAGAATGAATCACACGACTTGAATTAAAGGGCACTATTCCTAAACACACAAACAATGAATATGAAGAAACGCACCTTACGAAGTTAAATGATTTTAATATACGTCCGTTCGATCGGGAGGTTGCTATACGAATGACCTCAGGATTTGTGACGACTTATAGGTATGGATAGGAAAATTTCGTGAGTTCGTTTCAGGACAAGACAGACATCAAACGGGAGTTCCCCGAGAAAACCCGCCGACCAACGGCATCGTCCGGCACGATTCCCACATGCGAGGATCCTGAGTGGCCCGGCCGGGGATTGAGCCCGGTTCGCCTTGGTGGGAGGGGGGGAAGACTAAGCGCTCAGCCACCGCGGCCCCCTTTCTTTGAGTGGGAGAGGAAGATCCTAACCACAAGGCGTGACTAACGCCTTACGCCTTGGTTACTCTTCCGTGGCCGGCATTGCTCCCTGGGAACTGAAGTCTACGGAAGAAGACCTTTTGTCTTCTCCCATATCCGAAGCTCTTATTGAATCCTCCAAGTGAATGTTATGGTCTATTTATTAACTGTTACTTCACACTTTCCCGAAGCCCTGCTAAAGTTCTACTTCCAGAATATTCCTCTGCATAGTGCAAACAAAGCTCAACTAAGTCTGGAAAATTACTCCAAAAGGACAACCTACCGCTTTCGTGCGCATTCAGGGTAATCAGATCAACACACGTATTATATCACTGATTTTATTCATAATAATTATAAATGAAATATTATAATTTATAGATGAATTACAAATGAAATTTCAATGTGACTAAAAATAATAAGATACTTTTATTAACAAAAGTATGAAAAGTTGTGAAACATGGCATATTTAGAAAACAACCGAACAGGTTATACATAGAGCTAGTGATTTTTTGCGAAAAAATATGAGTACGCCTTAGAATTCAAAACTATAAGCACCTAACAGTAGTTTGTCTATTGCCGTTGGTTGCTGTCTGGTGAAGGCGTTTTCATATTTTACTGGGCCATTCAGAATTCGGCAATATCGGCACAGTTCCTACGTGATTTGTGAGCAGACAATTAACACGTTTCAAAAAGTAATTCAGTCAATCAAGATAGGTAAACTGCTCTACGGTGTTATGAAATATAACTTGTCTTGAAATATTTTCGCGAAATTGCACTACCACTAGTTATACATGGCGTGATTTTTTAAATATTTGATCCGAAAAGTGCGAAGAAACCGTGAATAAACTATAGCAGTGTGGAGAGGAAGCTCGCATGGCGATTTTTGGCGTTCAAATTAAGTTATCCCTAGGGACCTAACAATTTCGTGAATTCATTGCCTTGTCGGTTAGAATTCAAAGTCTTTTTTTCAAACAATCAGATATCAACGTCTCATTGGTAAATACCAGAAGAATTAGCGGATTCATTTTGGGACAAGCTAGAATCCAAAACACTTGCTTTAACATAACTTTAGCCATTGGTCCATACGGTGTTTGACACCTCCTGCAGAACGGTGTCCAATTGTCGTATTCTACTGTGACGGCAGACAACCAATCTGCAGTTGATATCGGTATATTTGTACATAAGACTGTAGCGTCTAGCCTGCAAGTCATTTAACTAGCAAATTTTCCAGATCTCTACTCATTGGATGCTTACTCTCAGGGTGGATGGCGTCGATTGGACATTGATTTTGTTGCAAGATTTTTATTGGTCCAAAGATCTGAAGGGGGTGTCAAATAATGCTTGGACCAATCGCAAAAGCGACTCATTGGTACACGTGTTTGATTTCTGGTTTGTCCAGAAATGAATGGGCGAATTTTTCAAGTCTCTAGTTATCTCGTTCAGTTTCAGTGTTTACTATCGAGGATATGTTGCAAATGGAGTATATATATATATGGTCGGCACTGTACACAATAAGGAAAGAGTGATCGGTGATTTAGGCGTCTTCCTTTCGTGTGATCTTATTTGTTTAATTTTCTCCGTCTCCCATTTGTGAATGTTCAGTGCTGACAACAAACACGCAATACGTTGTTTTCACTTCTTGCAACAAGAACGCTCATCACAGGTACAGCACCCATCAAATAATCTAAGGCTGCAACACTTGAGCTAGTAAACCAATTCGGGACTGAACTGGTTGATGTTAACAGTACCGCGATTGTCAGGTGTTTAGTATTCATCTACGTTTACGGAAGTGTTTTCACTTTCAGGGGTTCTCTGTTTAACTAGAAAACATAAAATACAAATTTCAACCAATCTTCGTTTACATTTGAAAATATTGCAAGAATTATAGGCTCAAACTTTTCATTTGTGCATACATTACTATAAAGGGGCAAACGATTTCCGCGAAACGAGTCAGACGCAGAGAATATTTCATACCCTACGTCCCCAGGCACATTTTCATTTGGGAATTGGCCGCGCGTCTTTGTGAGAAGACGTGTTCTTACTGGGCCGCGGTGGCTGAGCGGTTAGCGGCTCGCCTCCCACCAAGGCGGTCCGTGTTCAATCTCCCGCCGGGTCGCTCCCGGATTTTCGCAAGGGGGGAATCGTGCCGGACGATGCCGCTGGTCGGCATGTTTTCTCGGGGATCTCCCGTTTCCCCCGGCTCTTCATTTCCGGTGGTGCTCCAATTTTCCCTCACTTCACCCTCATCGGCTCTCAAGACCTCGCGGTTAAGAGCCGCTCTGATCTCTTCACTCGCTCACACATTTGTGTTACTTCGCTGGGCCAATAAGGAGTAGGTTAATCTGGCAGTGAACGTCTGTGATTTGCGGACAAGCACGTAAAAGCGTGGCAGTTAAAACTGGTCTATGTGCAGAAGTGGTTTTGGGCTGAAGTTCTTTGAAATGTAACTAAATAGGACGAGAATTATTTTCGCGAAAATCGAATGCTGTTTACGAGCCCATATACCTGTCGCTTGAACTGCGTTGATCAACAATTGAAATGCGCGTTTTTCTACGCAACTGTTTAACGTGCGTCCAATGTGCTGGTCAACCAAAAGAGTAGGTACACGATTCAGACGAAGACTTTTGTGTGCTTTCGAGACGGCACTCGCATTATAAACACCATTTTACAGCACCTCGACACAGCTAAAAACAGCGTTTATACAGTACTGTGTCTCGAAATATACGCGTCACACATACAAAACACTCAAGGGCACTACACTGAACATTGCTAAAGGTTATTCACGGTAAAATGAGCACTTTTGAAAGCGCCACTTACGATCTACTTGTGTGAACTTTGTGTAAAATTAACATTACCATGGGCCTCGTGACTTTATTCATACATCGGTAAAGAAAATGTGTGAAATTATTAGGAAATTAAATATTTTACAAATCTGCTCATTTTTACTCTTCGATGCATTAAAATACTATAAAGGGAAGGAAATAATTAAATTTATCACAAATGGTTACCTAACACTTTTTATCTGACGTTAAGATATGGAACTACTTTCCCTCCATCGTTACCAACTTTGCTGGGCACGTGTCACTCAGTGCGCCCGTTAAAATATATGCAGGCAGGGGCAGTGCCTTTTTTCAAACGTTCATTTCAAAAGTGATCAGACATTTCACTAATAAAATGGTAGGGGCCACCGTTTTAAGTCCCATAGGTACACGAAGCGCGACGAGAACTCTACACGCCAATACCTTTCTTCTCGCTTAGCGGATATGGCGCGCTTGATGCGCGTGACAGTGTAGCCCTTATCGATCCCGCGTTTCTCGGAGTCAAACACGGAAAATAGCTCCAGGTAGGTGGGGTCCTTAATTACTTACATCGGGAAATTACCAGGAATTTAGTAAGTGACCTTCAGTTTATCCTCAAATTAATTAGCAACATTTTTTCCATCCCGAATGATTATTGTCCATTTCATATAAGTGGTCTCAAATTTGGCAGACAATGTGACCAACCTACACACTACGTAAAGATTAAATGCTCTCGCTCCTAAAGTATTGTATCAGCTGATGAACTGCTGCGGGATCCGTGTTGTTATGTTGACTATTTTGATGATGTCTTTGGAAGAAAATAGTACTCGGAACTAAAAGTTGTAATTTAAAATCTTAGTTATACTTACAACAGTTATGGTTTAAATTATGATTCTAAAGCAATATTAAATTTTCTTGGCTATTTGTTACTGGACTTAAAACATATTTAGCATTTATAACATAGTATGTCGACACATACGAACAGTAAACGTTTCCAGCCATTGGTTAACCATGTTTGTTTCCAGCCCGCTGAAGGCCGTTGTGCGTGTGCTTTTTTTACCATTGTTTTTATTATACGAATATCTTATTGGTATTGTCGGAATATTTAATCGGCAGTTAATTATTTTTTATTTACTTTTTTCAAACATAGATGGTTGTAGGTACCGTTGTAGTGCGTTTTCTTGAGCGAAATGTAATATTAATCGGCACGTCGTTAAAACTGCTCGTTCCGCCATTTTCCTTACCTCCTTCCACAATGAAGTGACACGAATATAATTTACGTATATAAGTTTTAGTTTGTTTGTATCAGGAAACGTGCGCAGTGTTGATTTTACTGAATGATTTTACAAATAAATTATTTAATGCTAGTGACGAACAGACGTGATTTTGGTGACGTAAACTCGCAAGGATTGCTATATAAAAACACGTGTTCAAGAGGTTACAACAGTAAGTTTGCGTGTTTTGTAAATGTATTTGTAAATTGTTAATATAATTATTGAAATGCAAGTGGCCTGAAAAATACCGCACTTTCCAGACTTTTGTAATGAGTGAATAATATTTGTTTGTCTACATCGTAAATTCGAATGTCAGTTTAACTACGGCCGAAGTGTGTGCGTGTATATATTGCTGCATCTGTACGAATACGAACAGCGACGTATGTATCGCGTTTTGTACTTTAATTAAAGTTATAATTTTCGAAGTTAAACAATTGAAATGTTATTTCCATGCGTGCAAAATTTTCCACTGCTCCATCAAAACAATATGCAACTCAAAATGCCACACACTCATGCCGGAATCACATAGCCCCGGCCAACACAGCACGACACGACCAAAAACGCAACCACGACACATTTCAATGTGACTACTTGAATTTACAGCACGACCGACACCACGCTCTCAGCATTTAACATAACTATTTAGTAGGCGCTGTTAGGCTACATTAGTCTCAAAGGTGGTGAACAAGAGGGAAATTTGTAATACATAATGGTGACAAATTGGTATCGCAAATGCATACAAAAGTAAAATTATTATTTTTAAGAGTTAGATACAGTAGTTTTCTATTTGTTTTTCTTTTAAGCTGTTATTTACCATTGTATGGAAAGCTTGCAATACAATTTCATTTTGCAATGTTGTACATTCTATGCGTCCTGCCGCACGACACGACGAAGAATAGAAATCATTTCTAATCCAAAATTGCTGGTCGGACGACAGCATCGGTTGTACTTATGATTATTTATCTTGTATTTCATTGGCTGTTGGTCGTCGTGTCGTGCGCGTTTGTGCTATGTGATTCCGGCATCGTAAGAACATCAAAATAATCCCGTCTCACGAAAGACGACAAACTAAAGCTCATCCAATCTGTTCACTTTTTCCTTTTTCCCTCGAAATCAAATAAAGATGATACCCTAATTGAGCCCACATTTCATTGCTGTGAACATTTATCTGTGTTTTTATTGATTGAAACTCTAACACTCTGGTCCTGGAGGGTTTCAGCATATAAAGCTTACTGTCCATACAAACTTGTAAGTTGTATAACTTTAATTTTATATACGTTCTACAAAAAAATACGCCAAGCTTGTAACGCGCGGATACTTGTTACCAAATAAATTAAAGGTTTTTCCTGTTTTTAAATCCTGTATTTTAAAGTAACGTAATGGCATGTAGGTTTCAACGTTGGAGTCTTTCATAAACGTTTTGAGCATTTTTGTTTTGCAAATTAAAGCGATCACATGTTTTTAAGAATATTGTAAGAGTAACAGAAGAATCATTCGCATAAACAGGATTTACATTGGAAAGACAACTTTTTGATATCAAGTAAATTACAATATGCTTTTCAAACAAAATACTTTCTATTTAAGCACCCAACGAAGGTGCTCCAACGTCGTAAAGAAGTGTCTCGTGCATTAGCAGGAACTGTGACATTCCAAAATTTATCGCTGAGGAAAATGAACTTCAAGATGTCTTCAATCTTGGGTAGTGTGTAAGTAACACGTTAGTTTGATATATTGTTGCTGTAGGTCACATCTGCTTCTCCAGAGCGCTTTGTAACATCTCTTAACTGAAATACAGTTTTTCATTAGGTACCTGAGCACAAGCGTAGGGCTGTATTCACAATTTTGAGGAGGGAGGTTGTGCGACTGAACTTCAGTGTAAATATCAACATTGCTTAAATAATATTTTGGCTACCTACATACTTCAATATCCTGAGAATTATAACCACCAGAAAAGTATCAGGCTATACAGAGTTTGTTGTCATATCATACCACAAAGCTGAATTATGTACTTTTAATGCAATAGTAGGCATAGCCTGTACGTAAGAATGTATACTGTCTTTGAAAAGAAGGTTTTTTGGGGGGGGGGGCGGTATTTCGGTATTTGTGCATTCCTGGGGGGGGGGGGGGAATCTTGGTATTTGGTGTTCGTGGAGTGGAAACCATGCAAAATTTTTATGTTTACAATAACTTACTTCAGGTTAGTGTGACAAGATTAGTTGTCATTAATATATTTAGAGTTTATTCAAAAACAGTAAAATATATTTTATTCATTTGACAGTCAAAATACAATTTCATTTTCGTGCATCCTGGTTACTTGCATGGTAAAAAAATCAATCTATAGACTTATTACATGAGTTGTTAATCATTTACATAAAATATTTATAAACTAAAAAAAATGGGATTGTTACCAACCTGCAACTGTTTGAACAACCCTTCACAGCTTCTAAAATCATTTTGTAGGAGGCACATGCAGTTTGTTTGCAAACAAACACCTTGTGACTGCCTGTTTTTGTAAACAGTCACCTTCAATGACAGTTCAGCTGTGGCGGAAGGATACATAGCCACCCAGATGCCATTGGCACTACTTTCCTAGAACTGTCAAATTTGAGACCACTTATATGAAATTGACAATATTTAGAGATCAGGTCGTTTCAGCACAGTACTCCCAACTATCTTTTTTTTTACCAGACAACCACTCATCTCTTAGTCACATTGCATCACGCTATCTCTCATTGTTTGCCAGATAACCACTAACCCCTTACAGTTAGAATAAAAAAGTGTGTAGTAACCAAGAATTGACTATAATTACTGTCAGGTGTATTTCGGGAAATTATTTATGGCCATGCTAGACTTAAATATCCTGCGCACACAACAATTTCCTTTGGCCACTAACTCCCTGAGATTTCGCAGATTCATCTGAGGACAAGTTAAACTGCATTCACGTGTACATATGTTTTGTGCTTCCATTGGACCATAGTTTGTTAGACACGCCCCGAACGATTTTCAACCAATAACGAATCTGCAAGGCAGGTAATAACTGAATCTCGTGCCACACGGTAAGGGGTTAAACTGGAGCAACAGCCAATGAACTACTAACTGATGCTCGAATGCACAAAGGATTGTTGAGTCTAGCTTGTTGCCAGATGAATCCGCGAAATTTCCGTCTCTCTAGTTACTGGTAGGGGTAGGAAAATTTAGCGAGTTCAATGACCTTTAGGCGTGACTTCACAATCTTTTGTACAGTCGAGCCTCAGATGTTTGCTCATTGGCTGCTACCCCATTGTTACCCCACACCTTGCGGTATGGGATCTGCTTCTTGTGCCCTTGCAAGGTTGCTATTGGCTCATATTCTCTAGAGCGTACATAATAAACTCTGATCCAATAGCAAAGGTTATTTCATTGTACACGCGTTTCAAATCTATTTTTTTATCCTGAAATTAATTCGCGAAATTTTCCTATCCCTAGTTATTGGTCACGTGTTTACGTGAGAAGACATGTTCTCATTTTACTGGGCCAATCGTAACAATGTTCTCCGATACTTAAAGTTCATGATTCGAGTCTTATACAGACACTAGAGGCAAGTGACACTTATGGTTATTCAACAACGAAAGTGCACACGAACTAAAGAGTTTTTGGGGTATAACTGGTCTTGACCCAACCATAACCCTTGTTATAGCTAAGAGACCCGAAAAATTCATGAGTTCAGTGACCTGTAGGCTAGACATCGCAGTCTTGTATACTCACACACACATATCAAATGTTTATTGGTTAATTATCGTGGTAGTAAAAGGCGGAGGTTGGGCGCACGATTTATCGCATGTTTGTTATTGGCTCATTTATTCCCAGGAGGTGTCAAACAACACGTCGACCAATTACAAACGTAACACGAACGTACACTTGTGTGAATTCCAACTTGTCTAGAAAGTGAACCCGCTAAATTCTCTAGCCATGGCCCGTCAACGTAGCGGAAGCACAGACGCGTGTCGGCGGAAGTATGAAGCCCCTGGACGAGCTGCGTGGGGCGGATACAGGGCGACGAAGTTTATCGACGAGTACGACATTATTTATTGGCGCCTCCTACCCTAGCCCGCCCGGAGTGTAACTATCCGAGGGCGGTGTCTAGGGGGGGATAGTGGGGGGTTGGGGGGGTTGGGGCTTTATATAGAGGTGCCACACCTCCACCCGCGTTCTACCCACCAGGCCTGTTTATAACTCTGTCGCCGCCGGTAGGTGGTCGCG
Organism: Dryococelus australis; assembly: GCA_029891345.1. Classification (NCBI taxonomy): domain Eukaryota; kingdom Metazoa; phylum Arthropoda; class Insecta; order Phasmatodea; family Phasmatidae; genus Dryococelus; species Dryococelus australis. The sequence continues at coordinate 352,853,980 of CM056995.1, forward strand.
GCTCACTTCCACGTTCACGCATGCCGCTCTTCTCTTCTCTACTCACTCGTCGCCGCCTGGCTATGTATAGCCTCTTCGCAGTAACTTCGCACTTTTTTGTAGCAAACCTTTGAAAAATCATCCTCTAAACGGAGATCCTCAATTAGACCGACAAACTCCGGGAGGGGGTTCTTCCAGAAAAAGTAAAAAACGAAAACATGTGTGACACTTTATACCTAAACCGAATATTAAGGGAGGCACGAGCCCTCAAAAAAAAAAAAAAAAAAAAAAAACCCCCGAGATTTTAAGCCGTATTTGTGCAAAATATCGGCTCCTACGTTGAAAGTCCCGATCACACACAATAACGTTCCGAGAGTTGTCATTGTATTTTTCTTCGTTACTGATATTTTGCACAAATACGGTTTAAAACTTCGTTCTTTAAGGACCCATACCTCCCTTAATATTCGGTTTAGGTATAAAGCGCCACATGTGTTTTCGTTTTTACTTTATCTGGAAGAATCACCTCCCGAAGTTTGTCGGCCTAATTGCGAATCATTCCGTACATGATATTTTTGGTTGGTTAATCAATATGCCACTTATTGCAAGCGTTTTGTGCGTTTGTTAACATAAACGTACCCTATCTGTAGTTACACTGAACTTTTACTTACAGTCTATCTATAAACTATAATAATAAATTTATAATTTATATGAGTAAGAACAGGGAGAAAATTGGTAAAGCTTATGATAAGAAATGCAGAATAATATAATATTTAGTGCCCACGGATCTGGTGCGATGTACCTTTGCTGTAATTTTCCGGGCTTGTTAAACTTGTTTGGATGAGGCAGATGAATGTTCTGAAAGAAGCAGTTTATCAGGGCTTTAGAAAAGTTGAAAATAACCGTGAATGGGCTATATGGCCTATTCGCAGTGTCTTTATTGGAGCAAACCTTTGAAAAATCACCGCATGTATGACGTGTTATGTTCTTTATTTACTAAATAATTAACTTATGATAAGCGTTTCATACTTCTATTAGCATTAAGGAAATTGGATTTTTTTTTAAATTAAACTTCTTGCTTCTACTATATCTATAAATTATAATATTTAATTTATAGCTGATATGAATACAAACAGAGAGGACATATGTGTGTCGGTAATGCTTAGTAAGAAAGAGTTTAAGAGATCGTGGCGACTCTTAACGAGGTCTTGGGAGCCGACGTGCGTGAAGTAAGGTGAGTATGGAGCAGCGCCGGAATGTAAAGGCGGGGAGACAAGAGATCCCCGAGAAAACCCCGCTGACCAGCGGCTTCGTCCGGGTTTCACAATTCTGTGTACAATCGAGTCGGTGTTCATTTCGTCCATTGGCTGTTGCCTAAGTCAGAATACATTCTGCTTCGGAATGGACCGCACGCGATTCCGCCTGTACCAGTGTGAGGAGTTTGTTACTGCCCTTTCTCAACCAGGACGTGTCTACTAAACTGAGATAAAACTGATGTCCACCTACACGAACTCGTACCATATTCTGTATCCAGGTATCAAACTGTTCTGCTTCTTTAGCTGTGCGAAATCTGACAATTCGAAATTATTTCCCGTCAGTAGCATAACAATGTACAAGCGTATTTAGTGTATTGAAACTGATAAAATTAACATGTTTATTCATAAATCCTTGAAGTTTACGTGTTCCATTATTTTTTAGTGGTGTATGTTTATATTTACTAAGTTTATACTGACTGTATTTTTATGAAATCTTGTAACTATTATGCCATGACACTAAACAAGTATGAAAACGACTAAAATAATGTATAGTCCATTCACAGTTACTTCCTACCTTTTTTTGAAGCCCTGCTCAAGTTCTGCTTCCATTTTTATTCCTCCGCCTCACGCAAACAAAGCTTGAACCGAGTCTAGACAATTACACAAAGGTAACGCACAGCATTCGTGCCCACTCGCTGTAATAATATTTGCGTAGGAAACAATTTCTTATAAGGCTTTGCCAACACACAAATTTTCTTTCTGGTCTATTCATTTAATTATAAATAAAATATATGGCTTATTGACGAAATTAAGTGAAATATCGATTAAATAAAAAAAATCCATATACTTTGATGTTAATACAGCGTAAAACGCTTGTAATACGTGATGTATTTAGGAAACGGTCAAGAACGTCATGCATTGAGGGATTTTCCAAAGGTTTTATTTAAAAAAATGCGGAGACACCACGAATAGACTATGGTTTGTATTTGAAAACGTCCAGGAGATCCATTTCTTACCCGAGATGCGAACCCATAACCCCTGGCTCCGAAGACAACTTCTCAACGTCTGCCGCTGGGTTTACATTCTCTGTAAAGGTCATTAATTCAACAGTATATAAAATGTGCAATTATTAGGTAAAAAAAAAAAATTTATCACTGGTAAAATTTTACAACGGAAACTTAAGTCTAATTTTATTAAGTTTGTATACAGGCAATTTAACGGATACTTATAATATTTATCCGGACTAATTTTTTGAATTAATTTTTTTGGCAGTCTGCAAAACTGACCTCTGCATTATATGTATAGTATCCTTAGAATATTAATTATTTTTCGTTAATTGATTTAATTTTTCCATAGTTTACACTTATTCTCAAGGCATAAAATTGGCGGGTATTAACCTGTAGAGGATATATGAAACAGTTCTATGCATATTCGAGCATTACCTTTTTGTTCATTAGCCGTGCCCCAGAGGAGTAGTGCGGAATGCGGCTGTTTTGCCTCTGTATTCATAAGTACTCTTTAATGCGATGTGGCTAAGGACCCTACCATTTCGCGCCATAAAACGGCACCAAGACTAATTCCACAGTCCTGTACATACTGGAGCAGAGGTCACGTGTCCACTGTCTGCTGCCACACGCAGAACTCGCTCTCCTGTTACACCCGGGCACAAGGAATGAAACCACCAGAGTGTCCAATGTTGGTTGTTGGCTGAGAGACTATATATTCTCTAGATATGAACGGTTCTATCTCAGTAATGGTTGGTGTAGGCCGTTCACGGTAAAGTGAGCACTTTTGAAGCCCTAGTTACTTTTTTCTTTCAAACAATTTATATCCTTCCACCGCTTGTTAATGTGAACCCTGCCATGTGAGTAACAAACGTAGTGTATACTTCCACCATACCCAAAACCAAAAGTCCGAGGCCACAGTGAAATGTATTTATTGGTTATTATGTCTGATGTAACAGCTTCAAAAAGTGCTCACTTTACCGTGAACAGCCTTTACGGCGGCTTTCGTCGTGGATCACTGGGATGCGAGTGCGTCGTCTGACCGCAGAGCGCTCGATAGTACAGAGGTGGAGCGGTCGCTTATCCGGAGAACTCCAGCCGCACGCGACACCAAAATGGCTTCACTGGCTAGCGACATGGTGCAAACGTCGTTCACCAATCAGCGCCTGGTAACGGACTCACTGTTTGTAGATCGATATTCCAGCGATTCCATTTTGCTGACGTATGTGGGCTGGAGTTCGCAATGCATTTCACAATATCGTATTTGTACTATCAAGTATTGTTAGGAACCTGAAAAATCTGCGAGCTCAATGACCTACAGGTTAGACTCCACGGTATTATGTGCAACCGTGTAGATATCGATTGCCCATTGGTTACTTGCTGCTACAGCGGAGAACAACAATTGGACGTGCATTTTCTTGTTTGTTTCTCATTGGCCCATGGTTCTCCAGGAGGTGTCAAAAACGCGTAGGCTAATAGAATTGGAAAACTCGTACTTTTGTGTCTCATTTCCCATCTTGTCCCAAAATGAATCCGCGAATTTTTCAGGTCTCTAAGTATTGTGTGTTTTAACTGGAGCCCTGGTTATTTCACGAGTTCTTCAGGAATTAGGGTAGACATCAAGTCTTTACTTTTCTGTCGCATTGCTATAGTTGTTTCGTATTTAGAACTGTGAACAAGTAACGAACAAGAACATTAGAGTGACCGAGCCATGAACATGGTACAAAGGCTTTACACTACGGCAGCAGCAAATAAACACAGTATAGAAGTTCGAATGTGTACAAAACTGTTAAGTCTAGCCTGCTAACAAATAGGTTGCGAAGTACTGAGAGCTCTTGTCATAAGCGTAGACAGGATGTATTTGCAAATAACCGTTGGAAGCGATGAGAGACGAGTAAAGTTAGGTAGGTAGGTAGTTGGGCTTAACGTCTCGTCGACAGCGAGGTCATTAGAGGAAGAGGGATTGGGTCCATGACCCACATCCCAGCATTCGCCTGGAGTGATTTCGGGAAAACCATGGAAGGCCGAAATCAGGATGGCCGTCCCGGGAATCGAACCCGGGTCCTCCCGAATGCGAGTCCAGTGAGTCACCACTGCGCCACCTCGCTCAGTGAGAGTGGTCGGCACGGTAACTATTGAGAATTTTCCTTCGTGTTGACCGGATAAAATTGTAACGGATCGTGTGCTTTCGCTCTGGATCTCGATACTATAGTAGGTTTACGAAATTACAATATTACTTCACAAATTATGAATTGGGTTGGATCACCTGATCTACGCAACTCTCCAACTCTCAGGAATGGGTCCTCAACCAATAATGGAAAGCTTGGGATGATGGCACGATGTGTTATTCTACTGGAATATCCCACCACTGCTGGTTTGCTCATAAAATGTTGCGCGCAGCTCTTTTCGCGGAATCTAGGTGTCAATATATATTGTAGAGAAGCAATATTTGCGCACGTGTCCCGAGCGAGTGAGTGTAGAGATATGACCGGCTCTTAACGTCGAGGTCTTGAGAGCCGATGAGGGTGAAGTGATGTGAGAACGGAGCAGCACCGGGATTAAAGGGCGAGGGAAACTGGAGACCCCCGAGAAAACCCGCCGACCAGCGGCACGGTCCGGCACGATTCCCACATGCGGAAATCCGAGAGCGACCCCGCCGGGAAGTGAACCCGGTTCGCGTAGGTGGGAGGCAAGTTGTCTAACCACTAGATCACAGCCTCCTCTCACGTGTACCCGAGATCGAGCGGCAAGCCCCGGGTAAAATGAAGTTTACGCCTCCGGCAAAATGTGGCGTGGTGTCATCCGACAGCAATCAGCTTCCGGATCGGATGTGTGGCACAACTGATTCAATCAGACAAAATGATCCGTTCCACGGCAACTGGCACCCTTCACTTAATTAAAGTACAGCGATACGCTGTTTACATTCCGTATAACTAGGGATAGGAAAATTTCGCGAATTCATTTCGGGACAAGATAGACGTCAAACACACATACATAGTGTAGCCTTCACAATTGGATCGCAGTTTATTAGACCCGCCCTGTACGGCTCTGAGCCAATAGCAGACTTGCAAGGAAACACCTTGCGAATCCCATAACGGCCAGGTGCGGGGCAACAGCCAATGAACACACAGCTGAGGCTCCAGTATGCAGAGGACTGAGGAGTCTAGTCTGCAGGTCATTGAACTCGCGAAATTTTCCTATCCTTACGTATAACACGCTGGCATGGCGATAGTCATTGGGTACGAGTCTGTTATCGAGTAGGCTTTCCTCTGACCCGCCGATTTGCAACAACTTGTCGTGGTACAGCGTTCACAATGTTACCATATCTACAGTCGCCATCGCCCACTTTGTCTAACCTAAGGATACGCCTCCTATTACAAACCATTTGTGTTGTAAGCCCGCGCCATGATAGGGATGGACTGACATTTTAACTTCTGAAGTACAGTTTCTTATGTTCTCCTTTAAGGATTTTTAAAAATATTTTTATCATATATTTTTTTAGTTTTTTTTTACAATCATTTTTTTTGTATTCTAGTTAAGTGAATATAAACTATTATTTACATAAAACATTTCGCAGCTACGTTGCAAGTCATAAAATGCAGAATATGACATACTAGTTGTATGACATACGCAAACTAGTTATGATCTAACTGCTGTCAACAGGCATGTGAATAATTCGTAGGCAGAGAGAATGTAATTTCGCGAAAAGATTTGACACAAAACAAAAATTTTCCAAAACACTCTGCCGTCCTGAGCCTTTTATGATTGGATAATGCATTTTTGATTCGAACCATTAAGGTTAGGTCTTAGCATCAAAATTGCCATTGGCCCAGAGGAATAAGAAATAATCTTCAAACACACACACTAACACACACACACACAAACGACAACGAATAATGTAAGACGATATTCTGATATGTGAGCATTAGATTTAAATACACGAAACCGTCAACTTTCCCTGCGATAAATCGTCTGCATTCACAGGTAGTCCCGCAAATTGAACTGAATCGGTAATATACAAAAGAAAGGCTACAAGAAACATTATCCCTTTCAGTTCAGAATTAATTTACGATCTCGAGTGTTTCGAGCGTTAGGTTTTTTGATGGGCGCTGTACCTGTGTGTCGAACGTGCTTCTCGAAACCAGTGAACAACGCAATGAGTGTTCGCCCCGATGTCAACACTAACCATTCATAAATGATAGCTACAGGAACTTCAACAAATCACATTGCTTGGAAGGAAGACGCTGAGTACTTCGACCACTGCTTTCTTGTTGAGCACAGTGCTGACCAACATATCCTACTGACGTGTCTCGTCCTTGGTCATGTACGCACGAACTGAACGGATTGAAATGATTTTATGTCTTTTATCTCCGTTGTTTTATCTCATTTGGTCGGTAATTACGGACTCGACTACTTTTGCATAATTTGACCTGAAGTAGTTACACAAATGTTGGGAAAAACAATCAATTTTTGCTTATTTTCCACGCGTGTGAGTTTCTTTTTATTCCTTCCGTAACCATTGTAGATGATGGTCAACATGTTGAACATGAAGGTTATATTTGACTAGCGCTGTAGTCTACGAGGTTAAATACCCAATGAAGTTATCTGTAGGTGCACTGATTCCTAAACCGTGCTACTTCGCTACGTCATGGCTGGCTCATATCACTCACCACAAAGAACAAATCCTACAGCTTAATGGATGTAATGGTAAAACAAGTTCTATATCAGCTTTAGTACAGCACGCGTCAAAAATTTTCTGATTAGTAACACCAGAAATTAAATTTTAGTTTGGGAACTAAGGGTTTATGTGATATCCTGATATTTGTGTGTCGTAAAACGTAGCTGTATTATTAACTTTTCGTCCGGTATTTGCTTTTGTTAGCTTGTTAATTTTTGTAAGATTTTTAACGAGACAGCAAAGAAAATGAAGCGATATTCGTGCGGGTTCTGTCTTCCAGAGCAGAGAAATATTCAGCGTCGCATCCCAGAACACACTCCGCCCGAGGCCTCGAAGTGTTTTAACCCGTTGAGACCCCGTGTCCATGATCAAGGACATGGTGCATATGCAAGGATGTTTAGGGTTGGGACTGTACACAACAAATAATCAGCGGCCGGTGTTTTGAACGTCTAGCCTTGCGAGGAATTCGATTTGTTGAAGTTTCTGCGCATCACAATTGTCAACTGTTAACGCTGAAATCAACTAATATGCAGGGCGCTGTTCGCTGGCTGCGAGATACAGGCTCTACACAAGTACAGCGCACGTCATAAAACTGAACGATTGCAGCACTTGAGCTTGCGAATCAATTCGGAACTGAAAGGGTTAAAACCCGGCTTCACCATGCATGGGCGTATAGGTAATCAAGGGCTAAATCCGGACAAATATCTGTTAGTCTTTTTTTGTGGTAGTATTTTCAACTAAAGATTTTTGGTTAGAGATTGAACTCATCTAGATTTGTAAACCTTCCACATTTTATTTCTTTAATTTTATATGCAAGTTTTCATTATTTATAAAATTGTGACATTTTATAAATAATTAAAAAGTGAATTTAAATTTAAAAAATTAAAATTTGAATGGTTTACAAATGTAGATGCGTTCAATCTTAAACAAAAAAAAACCTTAGTTGGAAATACTATAAACAAATGACTGAGAGGTCTTTGTCGGAATTTAGCCTTTGATTCCCTATACGCCCATGCATGATAAAGCCTGGCCTTAAGGGTCCTATGTACTGAAACGTTTTCTGTGAAATCGTTGTTTGCGCATAAGACCGTATCTCGGTAAATTAAAAGGTCTGGAAACGCAAAGTTTTGCCAGAAAGGATTTAAAAAAAAAAAACAATTATCTACGCCCCTATTTTTACTTAGTGCATTCTTGGAGAAAAAAATCGTGAAAATGCTCAACTATTGGGTTTTTAAAGCTTGCCTATGCAGTTTCCTTAAGCGTGAAGAGAAAAGTACAAAAATACGGGCGTAGTTTAATCTGTCGTCTTTCATCGCATGAAATAAAACCCCTACTGTTACAGATCTAATTTGCACAGTACACAACCACGACGGAAACACTGCACGCCTTGCGCGTAAGAGCGATGAGGCACTAGGCGTGCGTGCTAGTGTCGCCCATATCGCTCCCTCGCTTGTTGACATTGGACGCGCAGATATAGGCTGTTCACGGTAAAGTGAGCGCTTTTTAAAGCCCTTCTAAATTTGGTCCTTTCGTCCAATCTCCATCTTCCTGCTGTATTTTTTAATATAAATATAGCAATATGACCTATAAATACAGTGTACACGTTTCACCACCCTCAAAATGTAATGCCTGAGGTTGCAATAAGATTTATTTATTAGTGGTTAAAGCCTGTTGGGAGGGCCTTGAAAAGTGCTCATTTTACCGTGAACAGCCTATGACTAGGGATAGGAAAATTTTCTCGAGTTCAGCGGCCTTTAGGCTAGGCTCCTCAGTCCCCTGCATACTGAAGCCGTAGCTTTGTGTTCATTGGCTGTTGTTCTGCATCTGGCAGTTATGGGTTTGCAAGGTGCTTCCTTGCAAGTCTCCTATTTGATTCAGAGGCGCACAGGGCGGGTCTAATAAACTGTGATCCAATTGCGAAGGTGACTTCACTGTGCATGTGTTTGACGTCTATCTCGTCCCGAAATGACCCTATCCCTACGGATAAGTGTGCAGGAGTTGGTATCGGGCCGCCGCTGTGGTCGCGACCAGATGCGGGGCTGTGCCTAGCCGGCGACGGCGCTGGCTGGAAGGGGTTTGTTGGCTCGCCGCCGAGATGTGAAGGGGCGGGGCTGGGACGCCAGGGGCCGCCGCAGCCAGCCGACGCCCCAGGGGGTGGGGGATGGGTGGCTGCTGCGCCGCTGCCGAAACTCCCACCCCTACAACTTCTATCCGCGGCAAGCGAGGGCCCAGACTGGGTAAACCGGGTGGAAGACGGCACTCCGTGTGCAGCTTTATCCCCGGCCCCTCACAGCGCATACATTTCCAAACCCCTCCGCCCTCAACAGTCGCAGCACGTGTTGCGCTGCCAGGGCAGTTCGTCTCGCATACCAAGCGCGCACACACTCGAACATTGTGATTTTATTACGTCAATACATACGCTTTAGGGCGGATTCCCACCCGCCATCTTGGATTTATGGAATTTTTTTGCCATATTCTGGAAATACAGATTTGTATAATGTTTTTTTTTTTGGAACTACAGAGCACAGAACATTGTCTAGTGCATTGTTTAACCCCTTAACATATTATCCCGAGTATAATCGTTCGTTTATGGTGTTTTGCACAATAGGTGATATCATGGTCAGAAGCTGGCAATAATTGAACTCAGCATATTTTACCTGTTTAAAACAATTGGCTGTTGCTAGCACGCCAACATTTTATTATTGGTTGCTGAGGGTGCCGTTCACCAGCAGACGCTCTCCTCATTGGTTCCCTTGTGTAAGTTATTACAAGAAGTTCGGAAATACTTCTCACCCCAAAGATATCCCATCTTGCAACACCCGGAACGAATAATTAACGTAAACGTTTAGGGGTTAAGGTCATTATTTCTTGATCACTGTTGATATCGTCACCTTTGTAATCGTCTGCAAGAAATAGTCTCGAGTTTCACCTTGGCAGTTGCCAGTTAAAAATTAACAAATGTAGCGAAACTGTGGCAGTTCGATAAAGTTTGGGAAGCTATTATTTAGGATATGCCGTGCGGGACATCTCAATACACCTTGTAAAATAAAAGCTTTGGCGAAAAAATCAACAAATCCAAGATGACAGGTGGGAATCCACCTTAACCAACTTACGCATTAATTTTTCGTTCCAAGTTTTGCGAAATTGCATAATTTTTTATCTTGCCTGTACGTAAGCACTCTATGTAATAACTTCCTATTAATATGCGTATAATTAAGATTACGTAGTTGAAACGAATTAAATTTAACAAACTCACTATACACAAATTTAAACGTCACATTTAATAGGGAGTTAGGATATGGAGATACTTTTCGTTTGTCGATACCAACTTTGTTGTGAGCATGTAGGAGTCTCTTAAAATATGTGATATAACAAGTGATTTTTTTTCCCAAAAGTTGATTTAAAAATGATAAACTAACCACGAACCATGTTATACATGTGGAAGTCACCATTTGTTCAAGTGAATGCTTAAATAGCTACTGCCACGACTTTATACGCGCCATTCACTGGATTTTATGTGTACGATATGTGTATGACATCGACATGTGTGCGAAATCGAATCGAATACAGTACACAGTAATAATTATTTGTTTCCGAAAAGTTCAAAACTTATATTCACGGGTAACTGCATCGCATCGTCACCCTCGTGAGAATCATCCGCAACTCCAGTAACCGACATTTTAGAAGACAGACAATAAACACAATTTCTTGGACTTCAAAGGAAACTTTTCAAAACAAAATGATTTGAAATAATGTAAATACGTATGGTTTTTAACCCATATTCGATGATACATTTGCATTGAATATGAGAAGTGGATGTACAAGTTTTCCGCTGTTTAAAACCACATAGTGGAGTTAGGTTTCCATTTTTTCTTAAATTAATTGTTAGATATCCTTGGACGCACAAGGTTTTCATAGTTTATCAGCTGATTTTTTTGTGTTATAACGGCGTAAAAAACGTACAAAAACCCTAAAATGGAGTAACGAGTTTCTTAATGAGGTTAACGATATTTGGGCAAAAAAAATTATTACATTTTTTCTAAAACTCTATTTTCATTAATATGATGCTGTCTTACATGTCATTCCCAAGAAATAGTGTTTTGTGCTCGATGCTATTGATAGCAGCTGGTTATGTATCTTAACGAGTTGTATCGCGTACGTAGGGAGGTACTTCTCTTATAAGGCACCGTTTTCCTATTGTATGCAGGTCAGACCATCGACACATTTCCTCTACAACTCGTCCTATACTTTGAACGTAGTGCGTGGTAGCGAATTATGAACAATATTTATACGCCTAAACGTTTTATATATAGTATATCCATAATTCTAACTCGTGTGTTCACTGCAGTTGTTTTTTCTTTTGGCACAAGCGTTGTTTTAATCTCTGGCCTGACACTAACGTATATTCGTGTGCAACAATCCCATGGTGTCGCATGATGGGCACATACAATAGATACTAGTCATTAACCCATTTCTATGCTAAATATTATTTTGGTTTTCGAATTGATAAAGCGAAGGGAAAAATAAAGGACGTATTAAACGATTTTTTTAAAAAGCTTTCTTTTAACTTAGGTCCTAGATCTCTCAGTTTTGAGGTCATTTGCTTATCACTATGGTGAACGTATTCATTTCCCTTCTGTTCGATTATGAGATTTCTTGAGGTGCTCCCGCTTTCCCTAACTTCGAATTATGTTTCAATTACATCTTCCCCCTCGCTTCACCTGATAATTTCCCACCGTTTGTCTCTCTGTTCCAACTGTATCTCGTACGCACTGTAGCCTTGCTGATGTAAGGCTATTCACGGTAAAGTGAGCACTTTTGAAAGCCCTCTCATTTGTAATAAGTCGGTAAATATATTTTATTTTGGCCGTAGACGTTACCTTCAGAGTGCGTTGAAATAGGTACACTGTGTTTATTACTTAGGCGACAATATTTATTTAAGAAGGTGGTTAAAGGATAAGAAATGGCTGAATGGAAAAATTATCTAGGGCTTCAAAAGTGCTCACACGCAACTTGCACAACTGTATTGCGTGTTGTTTGCCTAACCATTCAGGGGCTGGCCGTTTTGTATTGCTCGACAAAACCAAGTGTGCTTCTAGAAAACATGTGAACTATAGGCTGTTCACGGTAAACTGAGTACTTTTAAAAGCCCTGCTTAAGATCTACTTTCATACATGTTGTGTATTTTTCCACCTTATGTCAAATTAACATTGACATGGGCCTCATCACTTTATTCATGCGTTGGTCAAAAGAAACTGTGAAATTAAGAACGTAAAAACTTTATAAAAACCTGCTAATTTTTTACACTTCGCTGCATTAAAAAACAGAGCGAAAGAAATAATTTTAAATTATCGTAAATGGTTACCAACACTTCTTATTCGATATTAAGATATATAAGTAATTTCCATCCATCGTTACCAACTTTACTGGACGAATGTCACTCAGTGGGCCTATTAAAATATATGCATGCAGGGGCAGTGACTTTTTTCTAAGGTTCGTTTCTAATGTGCTCGTTTTATCGTGGACAGCCTTTACACAAGGACACTCCGTTATATCCCTTCCCTCTTTCTATACCCTTCTTACTCCTGGATTGGCGAGAGTACTCGGTTGTATAATCCATTCACGGTTACTTCAGCATTTCCTGAAGCCCTGCTAAAGTTCTACTTCCAAAATATTCCTCCGCCTCGTGCAAACTAAGCTTAGTACCAAAGTACGACACATCGCCTTCGTGCGCACTCAGTGTAACAGTCTTTTGTATAAGAACTATTTCTCACTTTAGTGTTACCAACATACCTATTTTCTCCCTGTTTTTTATTCAAATTATTTATAAATGAAGCATTATAATTTATAGAAAAATATGAATAACATTTCAATTTAACATGAAAAAAATAGCTTTTATGAACACAGCTATAAGATGCTTGTGATACGCATGGCATATTTGGGAAATAACTAAACACGTCATACATGATGTGATTTTTCAAAATATTGATTCAAAAAGGCCGACGAACCCGTGAATGGGCTGTAGGTAACAGGTGTCGGAGTGACCGTAAGTCGTGACACAGTGCTGACTAGTTCGTATCGCCGTGATGATGCCTCTGTGTTGGCTGTCGTCTACACCCAGTGTTTGTGCTTTGAATAACTGCGTACACCAGCTGAGAAGCGCATGTTCGCAGTTTGTAGTCCATTCGCGGTTACTTCCGAATTTCCTGAAGCCCTGCTTAAGTTGTAATTTTTTGATAACCCTCCGCCTCATGCAAGCAAAGCTTAACTAGGTCTAGCAAATTGCATCACAGATACAACGCATCGCATTCGTGCGCACTCAGTATAGTAATATTTTGCATAAGAATTATTTCTTGCTAGGCATTACCATGTCACTTATTTTGTCAGTGTTTTGATTGCTATTGATAAATGAGACATTATATTTACGCGAGTTCATTTCGCGAGTTCATTTCAGGACAAGATAGACGTCAAACACGTGTACACTGAAGTTGACTCTGCAATGGGTTCACACTTTATTAGGCACGCCCTGGACGACTCTGATCCAATAGCAGACTTGCAAGGAAACAAGTAGCGAGTGCCATACTGCCAGGTGTGGAGTAACACTGGCTACTCTATGGAGCAGCAGCCAATGAACAAACGCCTGAGACTCGAGTATACACATGACTGTGGAGTCTAGCCTGCAGGTCTTTGAACTCGCGAATTTTCCCTATCCCTAGTTATATTTTATAAAGTCTACGTAAAATTTCAATATAACCAGTAGTATTAAACGCTTGTGATATATAACATATTTAGGAAACAACCAATCATGTCATACATTGGATGATTTTTCGAATGTTTGATTCAAAAATTGTGAACAAACCGTGAATAGACTTTGAAAGCAGGGTTCAATCGAAAGTGGCTGTAACTTTCAGTTTTTAATAAAATTCCATCAGGAAGCATAGCGTCCATACACTGTCAGCCTAGTTCACCCAAAGTCAGATTTGATTTTAATTTTCAAATATGATTTATTTAAATCTTAAGTGCTTTTAGTTGAGTGGTGCACCATTTCCAGAATTTATATGATATGATGATAGTTTGTAAACGATATCGTTTTTCACATTAAAATTAAAAAAAAGTGCGTATGTGTTAGGTAAGTTTTGAGTAAGTGTAGGATTGAGTGAAGTATGATGTACGAGTAGGATATCTGCAGGGACGGAGAGATACAAGCCCCGCGTAAAGGTGTATGTGGGTAAATGTGTAAAACACCTTAGTAACCTACATTGCGATTGGTGTGAGCTTGGTGGTATCTCAGGTGAACTGAGTAGGTGTGTAGCATGCGATATCGACCATAAACAAATAACAAATAATCTGATTCCACACCCTCGTCATGTGTAGTAGGCACTTACATCCTGGACCACAGCCTGGGTTCTGGAACATCACGAACTTAGGATGAACTACAGTGCGCGCGCGCGCTCTCTCTCTCTCTCTCTCTCCCTCCTCTCTCCCTCTCTCCCTCTCTCTCCCTCCCTCTCCCTCCCTCTCTCCCTCTCTCCCTCTCTCTCCCTCCCTCTCTCCCCCTCTCTCCCTCTCTCTCTATCTCTCTCTATCTCCCTCCCCCCTCTCTCTCTATCTCTCTCTATCTCTCTCTATCTCCCTCTCTCTCTCCTCCCTCTCTCTCTCATCCCCCTCTCTCTCCCTCTCTCTCTCCCTCTCTCTCCCTCTCTCCCTCTCCCTCTCTCTCTCCCTCTCCCTCTCCCTCTATCTCCCCTCTCTCTCTCTCCCTCTCTCTCTCCCTCTCTCTCTCCCTCTCTCTCCCTTTCTCTCTCTCTCTCCTCTATCTCTGAATACTCCACTTATCACAAGACACCATCAGTCAATTCGAAGACAGCTAAATAACATAACACGAAACCATGTTTTCTTTCCCAAAGACTAAAACAACGAGGGTTTACTACTACGAATAACACTCTATCAAAATAAGATTCATGCATTGATAATTTATTGCAAATTGTACTGGATAATGATTCTGAAATATCCTATTGACTTTGGTATTATTTGCAACAACAGGGTTATTCATAAAGACTTACACCTAATGTGCATGAAGTGGCCGTAACACTAGTAGTATCGTCCTGTGATTTACACCTCATAAAATATTATATAGCCCTTTAAAATAATTACTTTCTCAAATTAATTAAAGCTCACACCAATCTAATTGAGAGTAGAGCTCAATAATACTCAGGGAATGCAGGTTAAATAATAAAGCAACTTCACTTGGCATCGGCTCTAAAATGGCGTACTTGGCTGTACGATACGATTATTAAATCGGCGACCACCTCGAACAAACCCTTCCTTGTCGAAGCAGAAATCTTTCGAACTCACACGTCAAAATGTGACGCATTAAGACGTAGAATTGCAGCTGTGAAGCGACCCGCGAGGGATCTTCTTCGCAGTCTTTCATAGTGTAGGCACACGGGCCTTGGTGCTCGGGACATACAGTCTTTTATGTGCCACACGTTTATTCGCGGGAGGTGAATTATTCTAATATATCCCTCGGATTGCAGGGCAAACAGGCCCTCTTTTTTTCTTCCGAATCGCCCCGGGCGGACTTCTCAATGGTCTGTTATACGATAGCGGCGCTCGCATCACTTTCCCTAATACTACAGTCACAAACACGACCGGGCTCTTGACACGTGTCACGAGCCACCTAAAGGCAGGATAAGATAATATTGCCTTCCAAGGCTCAGCTATTGCTTAGGGCAACGCTAGAATTCGGTCAATCAGTAGGCGGCTACTTCATTAAATTGTCAACAAACTCTGTTGCCCTTAAAAACTGGCCCTATAGCCTCCAATGTCATGGCTGTACAAAACAAATAAACACACTATAAGGTATACTAGAAACAGTGATAATCATAAAACACAGAAATAAATATCTCTGACACGTGAATATTTCAATAAATATTCTGGACATATGCAAGTTATGATTTTTCTATCAGACTAGAACACACATCATAGTAAATAAATTATCATATAATTTGCATCTGAATTAGTAGTAACTTGTTGAGTCTTTCTGCGCATAAAATAAGTGACAAAACACCATCCGTTACATAAGCCGTATTAATAAACACGTAATAATTTCTGTGATATTGTGATACTTGCTAGTGTTAATTTTTACTTAAAACGCATGTAAACTATGCAAAAATATTTTTAGAGGGAGGGATGGGGGAGGGGGAGAGGGGGGGAGCGAGGGGAGTGAGAGAGGGAGGGGGCGGGGGAGAGGGATGGGGAGTGGTGGGAGGGGGGTGGAGGAGGGGGGCGGGGGGAGGGGGAGGGAGAGAGGGGTGGGGTGATAAGGGGTGAGAAGGGGAGAGGGGATAGGAGAGAGGGGATAGGAGGAGAGGGGGGGGAGAGGGAGAGGGGGAGAGAGAGATTGCAAACACCTACCGCTGTCCCTGGCCAGTGGCAATGCTTCCTTCCGCGTTTTCGGAAACTCGCCGGTGCATCCACCGATGTACACCGGACGTTCGGGAACTTATGTTTTGGTCGAGTTCGGTTGACACGATGCATCCGCCGGTTCAAACGGCCTGAAACGTCGGCGGATCTGGTGGATGTTGCACTGGAACATCAACCAACCGATGAATTTTCTTACACAACCTCGCAAACACATATGTGAATACATAAAGCACTACTGAACGGTGTGGAAGGGGGGGGGGGGGAAGAAAAAATGGCCACTTTATATTCCAACGAAATAATTTTTTGTGTCTTTAAATGTGCGCAAACAATTGCAGAAAGATACTTAATTCGTATTTTACAATGGAAAAGCATGTTTATTATAAAATACGTTAACACAATGTTTAATACGGGTTTAATGTATTATGAAGTTAGTTTGCATGTATAACTTCATTCATTTGCAATCGTAACAGGAAAATGAAAACTACCCGACGTTCGGGGATTCTCTCAACACCAGAATATTCGCCACTAGTTGATCTATTGGTGAATTTTCGAAAACCCTGCTTGTGATCAGACGCGACATTGTGACGTGCAACGGAAGAATGCAAACTGAAAGAATGCGCCAGGCTTTCAGCAGCGCGCAGTCAACACTGAAGCTATTGTAATGATCTCGGAAGAGTCTGTTTCTCGACGATCTGTTGCTTACGAACACACTATACCTACACGCGATTCCCTTTTATGGCTCTGCTCCAGCGGTCTGGAATTCACAACTGTTCTTTTTTTTTATCCCGTCGCCGCGAAATCTTTGCCAGAGCTCGCGACACACGTCCTAGTTAAAGGATGATTCATCTCTGCTAGACGCATCTCGTAGCGCATAACGTCGTCTGCGAAGGAAACAAAAAAAAAAAAAAACATTTTTATTCTCCCTCAGCCCCTAGACTAGTGCTTGTCAAAATCGTTCGCAAATACTTTTATAATTTGGTCGCCTGCAAGCATTTATGCTTGGCACATGTGAGTTCGTGGTTTTCATCAGGGATCAAATAATATATGTATACATACACATAGATTGTATCGGAACTTCATGCAGAAAATGAAGCCATGCATCTGTGAGCCTAAATAACCAGAACATCCTAGTAACAAAATGTCCGGAAAAGCAATCTTGTATTACTAAAGATAGGAAGTTAGGTTCAAAAGGATATTTGGTACTAACTTTACTGTAGTGTATTGTGCAGAATGGTCTGAACTACTTTTCTTTTTGTAGTGAATAAAAATGTACCTTTGTTTAGAATATGCAATAAGTACATTAATTTCTTTGTATTATTTCCAACTCCCGGAATTGTTGTACCTAATTCGACGTCGCTTTAGCAATACAAAATTTCTTTTCCGGACATTATGTTACAAGGGATTTTTTTAGACCCACAGATGCTATGACTTCATTTTCTTTACGAGGTCCAGATAATCTTGTATATAAACTGTGTTCAGCAACCACATAGAGCCCTAAATTTCAACTTTCATTCAAAAGTATTTTGAGTGGTTGCTTAGAAACCACAACTTCAAACACTTCTTTGATAAGCATTTTTTATACTGTAACACATCTACAATGTCACATATGCATATGAAACGGCAGAATATGGCAACGGCTGGTACTACCATATATTGCCACACGTATGGGCGCAAATTAAACATACGTGTAACACCACACAATACTGCTACACTATTTCTTTAAGAGTTGGAGTATGCAAAGATATCCAAATGTGTGTGTGATAGATGAATGAGTGTATTATGCCTCGGCTATGGGGAAATAGAATTTCTAATGAAAATTGCTGAAAGAGAATCAATTGTGCATTTGAAAATCAAGTCACAGAAACACTTTAAAATCACACGTGTCGGTTTAAATTAAGATAAATTAAAAATATTACTAAGATTAGTTTCAGTTGTGTGAAATGTATTCAACGAAAGCTCGTGTCTTTAAATGACATAGGCCTACTAATGAACGTTGAGATGTAAATTGACAACTAATATACCACAAGGAAAGATAAACATATGCTCACTAGGACTTCAAAAATTATACTAACATTAATTACTAAAAATTCAAACAACTAACCAACGATACATCAGTCAGAAAAACTACCGCTATACATCTGCCAAACTATCAATATTATTAGTGCTTTAAATACACAGGAATAAGCACTCGGTAGCTGATTGTATAGACCAAAACTTAGCTGTCGTTGGAAACTGTAGTGCAGCGTCACCTTTACTCTGCCTCTGGTCCTGCGGGCGATTGATGTCCTGCTACCGCTCTGTGAACCAGGAACCTTGGCGTCGAATCCAACTCAACATTCAGTGGGCATCCAGATGTCGTTCCGCTCAGCTGGACCCATGGCGTCGAACTCCGGGCTGGTCCTCCAGGCGTCTGCGATGCAGGCAGTCGATCCTCCAATCTCAGGAACAACTCTTTAGGAGCTAGAAACGCCCTCTGGTCATTAAGCTGTCGTCAGGCTGACGCTAATTTTGTAGACGGCACACTACTCTTCGGGCTCATTACTTATCTTGAAATTATTACGTCTTCTCGAGTTTAAATTCATTAAATATTATGATTTGTTCATTCTTCTAGTATTTCAGAAATATTAACTTGTTAGCATTCGATGAACGTGCAGACAAAATATCCAATTAGTTTTGAAGCCCCTCGTTTCTTCCGTTCTTCCACCAAGACAGCTAAATTTGGAATGTTTTACGAATGTTCTATTTTACTGTAATGTTCCTAACAGAAACAGAAGGTTGTTGTTTCTGGCTGGTGTATCGTGATTAACATTATAATAAACTATTTGACTGACAAAACCCTTTCAATTGCATAGACAAAGTTCACATTTAAGATAGCAATTTCTCTCACTATTAAGTAAGAAAACTGTCAAAATAAAACATCTTGCACACAAAATCTATGTAAAACAATTCACACATTTAACACTTACGAAAAATACATCAAATTACAGGCATTCATATCACTATCATAACGTTAGGAAAATTGAAATGTTACAATACCTTACAGATATCGAACATAAGCCTCGTTTGATATTCCTCTCCGTTACAGAGTACGTAAAAACTTCTAAACGTTCGTGTCTTTTAAAAGAAATTAATTTACAATGGTATTTTTTTTAAAGAGAAAGTGGTTACGGAAGTGATGAACGAATATTTGCACTGCATGACGCAGTGGAAAAATATCATGCCTATAATGTTGTCTGTACCACAGCATGGCGAAATAATCACGTTCATGATATTTACGCCTAATAAACTGCTGCGAGGGGATTTGAAACTCTGCCTGGCGTTAAGATATTTATGTTATTGTAAATGTGACAGAACTGCTTTTAATACATAATCTTTACTTACATTTTAAAATATATATTTGAGTACGCTTTGAAAAGTGAATACTTAATAAGATAATTAACAATAATAGGTTTCTATTTTATTTTAACGATTCGTATTAACACAAGTCCAGATAACTGCGTACATTGGTTATATGAACTTTTTTTATTGCTCTTTTCTTTTCCTTCGCCTGATCATTAATTACACCCAACAATTTATTCAGTTAGTTTAATTTTCCCCAGGAATAAATAATTCCTGCCCCTCTGTGCGCTCGCTGCACCTGGCCGTTTTGATTAACTACACTCTGAACCTGAGATTGTGAACATTCAGCAAAATCATCGGGCACTAGTGCAAATGGCTCCACTTGAAATCGGTTTCAGCTTGCTGACTATTACGGCGGCTAGCTATAATTGATTTTAAACTTCGCTCTGTGGCGTTTAGCAGGCTGTCGATGATGCACACCATGGATGGTTAATCTATTAGTTCCCACACTGAGCCACTTACAGACAATTAGAGTAGTTGACGGGCCACGTTCGCCTCTTACAAGGTCGTGGTTTACTTATACATTTATTCATTTACGTCTTATATATCATAGCGGAATTAACACAAAAACGCCTTTCCTTGCATTTTACCATGAGCGCTGCGTTATTAGAAAAAAAAAAAAAACAAGAACATTAATAATGTATATACTTATGAAGTTGTTAAAACATGATTGATTTTCATAATATTTAAAAGAATTATTATAGAAGTCTCAACCAAGGAGAGTGTTTGATGAGACTAGACCTTCGGGGATTAATTGCGCTTCAGCATCCCCAATTGTAGCCGATAGACCATGTGATGTGGTTTCAGAAAGAGCTCTAGATTGATTAGTATGTCTAAATTTGAGGACTGGTCATCTCATGTGTTGTCTGGTGTTAATAGAAGCAAGAGGTAGCAAGCAGTATTGTGTGCTGTGTAGGGGGCTGTATGAAATGTTTAAAGTAATGTGAAATGTACATATAGTTAGGTTAATGTTTGACAATGTGTGTATTGTTATTGGTGTAGCGACCCGAGAATTTCGCCGGTTCATTTCTAGACAAATTTTAATTCACACACATGTACGCTCATGTTACGTTTGTAATTGGTCGACGTGTTGTTTGACACCTCCTGGAAATAGAGCCAATAACAAGCATGCAGTAAATTATGCTCCCAACCACCGCCTTTTACTACCACAACAAGCAACCAATAAAAAGTTGATATCTGTATGAGAACACATAATACCGTGAAGTCTAGCCTGTAGATCATTGAACTCGCGAATTTCTCGGGTCTCTAATTATTGGACATGGTGTTGTTACGTGAATATTTATGTAATATGAAAAGTGCTTTTGTGTCCCATTCATTTGCTAAATACATAGTGTCAAATGTAAAACGGTGATTGTAATCAACTAAGTCCACCTAGACTGTTTAAGGTTACCTAACTTAAGGTTGTTACTTAACCTAACCCAATCGCAAAATTATTGACTTACATGCAATACATTGACTACAAAAATACTGATATTGTTTTCAAACCACTAGCTACATTATTGATTTATTATTATGAATTTACTACAAAATTAATGATGGCAAATACATATATAATTTTACCATTATTGTGGAATAATTGATGAAAAAGAGGACGATTGGCCAAACAAAACAGACGTGGGTAAGAATACCCTTAAGCTGGTTCCACAATATTACGATGCGTTGCGATGCGATGCATTGCGATGAGCGGTAGCCAATCAGGATGAAGCAGATTCCATCGCAGTGCGTCGGCATCCAGTACGTTGCACGAAGTCCTTGCGGTGCGATTGTCGACGTCAGTTTGCGACGGAGAAGAAGAAAAATAAGTGTTTGTTTACAAGGCGAATAATAACATCTATTTTTTACAATATGAAAACGACGATCGCATTTACACCGACGATTTTGTATTTGTATTTTTATTGTTGCTGCGTGGATGTGCAAAATAGAAGACAAGGCTTCTTATAGATATGGACAGTGTCATAAAAATCATTTATTAAAATGAAAATAATTATCCTTCGTCTTATATTGTCTCGTTAGCTAGTTTTCATCACACATCGCGTTCATACTGCCCTGTTTATCTTCTACCACTTCAAACGTACAGTGTCATTGTTTTTAGCGTGTTTTTTATTACCTTAAGGTCTGGCAATATAATATCCACCCTTAACCCATTCAGACGCAGTGTACACAATTGTGTAAATTAAGCTAGTGTAGGTAATTTTTGGTCTGTATTGCACACTGCGGAGCACAGCGACCAATGACCTTTAATGTGGATTAATGATTCGCAAACCGTATTACTGGTCTAGGTGATAATTGGTCCATATAACTGTAGCCCACAGCTCATTGGTTGTGACAACGAAACAAGTATTGTGTTGACTTAATTACAGCACGCGCCATTTTTTTTTGTTTGCAACACCTGAAACAGTAAATTACAGTGGGTCTGGGGGGGTTAAGAAAGATAGCAGAACGATCCGGCTTACGTCGCCGACAGATCATCGCTTAGTTGCGAAACGGTAAGTATAGCTAAGGATAGGAAAATTTCGCGAGTTCAATGACCGGTAGGCTAGACTCCTCAGTCCTCTGCATACTGGAGCCTCAGCTGTGTGTTCATTGGCTGTGACCCCGCACCTGGCAGTCGTGACTTCATATCTGGGCATTAGCCAAATGAGGAACAACGCCGGCTCTGGTTTATACAGTAATGTGAATTTTAGCTTGATGCCAAAAAATAACGCGTATTTTGCAAGGTCCCGGTTTATAAGGGAATTATTTCTCCATTGAACAAATGATGTGAAAATTCTTGTACTTATTGTTAGTAATTATTAACTCTAAAGCTGGTTTCACAATACAGCGATACGTCTCGGTGTGATGCATAGCGATATGTCTCGGTGTGATGCATAGCGATACGTCTCGGTGTGATGCATAGCGATATGTCTCGGTGTGATGCATAGCGATACGTCTCGGTGTGACGCATAGCGATACGTCTCGGTGTGACGCATAGCGATACGTCTCGGTGTGACGCATAGCGATACGTCTCGGTGTGACGCATAGCGATACGTCTCGGTGTGATGCATAGCGATACGTCTCGGTGTGATGCATAGCGATACGTCTCGGTGTGATGCATAGCGATACGTCTCGTTGTGATGCATAGCGATACGTCTCGGCGTGATGCATAGCGATACGCTGGGATGCGACGAGCTATACTTAGTGATAGGAAAATTTCGCGAATTCATTTCGGGACAAGGCAGACGTCAAACACACATACAGTGAAGTCACTTTCGCAATTGGATCACAGTTTATTAGACCCGTCCTGGACGCCTCTGAGCCAATAGCAGACTTGCAAGGAAACGCCTTGCGAATCCCATAACTGCCAGGTGTGGGACAACAGCCAATGAACACACAGCTTAGGTTCCAGTATGCAGAGGACTGAGGAGTCTAGCCTACAGGTCATTGGACTCGCGAAATTCACCTATCCGTGTAACTAAGATAAGATGATCACCACTACATAAGTTTGGAATAAGAATTTGCTGGAATTTTTTGAAGTTCCAACGTAAAGGTCTCCATCTGGCTTGCTCACTATGTGCATTGTGGAGATTAGTATAAACTACGTGAGTTAAAAAACGGTTCGATATTTCGTAGAGGCGTCTAAACACGGCCATTTAAGAAACCTTTCGTACCCAAAAAGAAGTTTCGAATTCTCATTTCAACTGCAATGATTTTTTTTGTGAGTGGTAACTAAAGCTGATTTTCTAAACATCCCTTATAGACATTCTAAAATTCTTTATAAAATGCTTCAAATTTATTTTTGGGCACGCATCGTGCATTCATTTTTGTTACCGTGCCATACAAATAAAGGGCCACTGCTTAAAGTAATGTAAGGCGAGTCTCCGACCGAAAGAGTGCAGTCGAGATATTTGGGCGTCTCTTAACATCGTGGCCTTCAGATCCGAAGCGAGGTGAGTATGAAGCGGCGCCGGAATGAAAGGGCGGGGGAAACGGGAGATTGCTGAGAAAACCCGCCGACCAGCGGCATCGTCCGGCACGATTCTCACGTCCGAATATCCGGGGGCGACCCCTCCGGGAATCGAACCCGGTTCGTCTTGGTGGAAGGCGAGTAGTTTGACCGCTGCATCACCGTGATACCCTGCCGATGGAAAGACTGCACAGCCAGTTGAGCGCCTTGCGCTTAGAGGCGACGAGGCAAGTGGCGAGTGAGCTAGAGTCGACCTTAGAGTATACTTGTTTCGAGGCTCCAAACGTGCACAATAGCTGTAGGCAGGCTGAAACCTTAATATCAAGTTTAAGACAAAGTGAAGACGACTACCTGAGAAGGCGCTATACAGGATGTTTCAGTAAAACCGTGTAAAAATTAAACGGGGAATAGGGCCCGCTACACGGAGCATTGTCATGGGCCCGATCACTTTACGTGACCGACGCAGGAATAAACTTGTGAAATTATTAGAAAAAGAAGTATCATAATATGGCAATCATCACCCTTACATTCATATAAAAACAAAAAGCAAAATAAAATAATTTCGATATTGACTAGTGATTACGTAACACTTTTAATTCTACGTTACAACATGGAACTACTTTACCTCTGACGTTACGGGCTGTTCGCGTTAAAGTGAGCCCTTTTGAAATAAACCTCATACAAATATCACTCCTCTTGCCACGTATGTTTTAACGGGCATACTGAGTGACACGCGCACAGTAAAGTTGGTAACGGAGGGGGATGGGGGGGGGGGGGGGGGGAGTAGTTCCATATCTTAACGTCGAGTAAAAAGTTTTAGGTAAGCTTTTGCGATAACTTAAAATTATTTCTTTCGTTTTCTGTTTTTTTTTTTTTAATGCATCAAAGTTTAAAGATGAGTAGATTTGTAAAGTATTTACTTTCCTGATAATTTCACAGTGTCACTTGACCTACGCATGAATAAAGCGATGAGGCGAATGGGAACGTTAATTTTACATAAGGCAGAGGAATACACGACGTGCGTACAAGTAGATCTTAAGCAGGGCTTTCTAAAGTGCTCTTTTTACCGTGAACAGCCTATACCAACTTTACTGGGAGCTTACCAATTAGCGTGTTGATTAAAATATATGCAGGTAGTATCACATACATTTTTCAAATATTGATTTTTCAAAAGTGCTTAAATAACCGTCAACAGCCCATAATCAACGACTGACTCAACACGCATGAAATATTTAGGCAACGGGTGCAGCAATATTTCTTAAGATTATCACGCTTACGTTGAGGTTGGAGGCTGTCACTTTGAGCAACCCTCGTGAGGCACAAACTTATGCGTTAACGCCGGTCCGTCAATGGAATGGTTCTGTACGGTACTACATGTCAATAGTGTACACACGAGTTGTTGGTAATACACGCAACCAATCCTGACGTCTGTATTTGTGTCGGACAAAGATGCCTTTCGCTGGCTTAGCGGACAAACACGGCCCCAGTCTCAAAATGTTCCGCGACACGGCCCCCGCTCCCAGTTTCATTTTTGCACGCTCTTGCTGAAACATCCTGTAGAGGTAATACATACTTTCACGGTAAACGGAGGAATACACAACGTGTATACAAGTATATCTTAAGCAGCGCTTACAAAATTCCTCAGTCTTATGCAAAATTAACATTGCTATGGGCGTCATCACTTTATTCATACGTCAGACGAATTAAACTGTGAAATAATTAAAGTAAAACCTTAACATATCTACTTATCTTTACACTTCGATGCATAAAAAAAAATCAAAGAATTAATTCTGAGATATCACAAATGGTTACCTAGCACTTTTTTTTTCGACGTTAAGATATGGAACTACTTCCATCCATCGTTACCAACTTTACTGAGCGAATGTCATTCAGTGGACCCATTAAAATATATGCATGCAGGTATAGTGACTTTTTTTCTAAGGGTTCATTTCTAAAGTGCCCACTTTAACGTGAACAGCCTTTAGTAGAAAACATGCACGCGCTAGTAACGTCTTATTACTATACGTTAAGCAAAATTAATGCTGGCATAACAACGTTGACTGTAGGGATATTAAGCGGTGTGCCTGGGGATATTTATATTATTTGTTTCCACAGTGGCTCCCTCCCACGGAGCGAAATTTGCACCTCATAATTCAGCGCTCTTGCCTTCCCACAGAGCGGTTCGTAATTACTGAACGTTGACGTGTGCTGAGATATGCGACCTAGGCGGTATCTTTGTTGCTGTAAGTCGCACATTATTACAGAGTTTCTAGACATGTTTTCATCTCAAAGCAACTCTTATCGCGAATATACCGTGGATGTTATTCGTTGGATAAAATTAATCTCGAACGTTACTCGGGCATTAAACAACTCGTTCATTTTAACACAGCACCGTCAAAATCCGCAATTACGAAAAATGGAGTTATGTGGGTAAATACGAAATACGGAAAATATCCGTATTTCCTATAACTGCGGGTTTCGGGCACGAACAATGACGAGTCTACACGAAACTTTCTTCTCCGCTGTAACCAGAAAATGATCGTTTCTCGCGGCAGTTAATGTTGACCATGTCACTAGGACCTGTTATTTCAAACATAAAAAATTAGCAGCAGGCATATGTAACACTTAGCAACACTTAAAATACACTTATTTTAACAGAAACAAAAAAAGTTGCTTATGTGGCTAATATAGAAATTCAAAAGTTATACGCGATTTACCACGTGAGCATTGTAAGTATGTGAACTTGCAACTTTTTGACTCGTGTTAAAATCTTGCTTAAGTATAAACAATTTGAACTTTTTTTAAGCATCTTTTTATACACAGTAAAACACCCACATAAAGAAAATTAAAATAAAACGTGTGTTGAAAATTATTTTAACTAGAAGTACAGAAAACTAACTAAGGAATTAACGGAGAGGTTTCGTAAATTTTACGGAAAGTCCGTTTTTGGAAATTAGCGTGTCCTTAATTTCACGGAGAGTTTACGGACACCTCTGGATAAATTTTTACCAGCACTTTTCCGTAAAATGGAGGAAATTATTTTTAACAGTGTGAAGGGATTTTTTTTGAAAACCTAGTTGAGGCCCATAAAAAATCACAGGGTGCCAACTTTGGTTCTTTAAAGCCTGTAAACCTCACTTACGTAGGCAAGCTTCATACACAGAAGACCTACTATGTGTTTCGAGAGTAAATATTCATTCATTGGCATAAAACAATGGCTGTAGCTGCCGAACTCGCTAACGACCTGGGCCAAATAGTAGTACGAGAGATAACATTTTTGTTTATTACAACCACAATAAACACCACACCACACCACACCACACCACACTACCACAAACCTTTGCGTACTCGAGATTCAGATAGTTTCACATTGCCTGATGCTCCAGTTTCGCCTCAGACTCGGCAGCACGAGATTCAGTCCTCTTTCTTCTTGCAAACGGATTATTGACTCAAGTTCGTCCACGGTGTGGCTTTACAATCTGCGATCCAATTGGAAAAGAATGTCTGACGTGGAATTTGTTTGAGGTACAGCTTGTGCTGAAAAGACCTGGGGGGGAAATTTCAGTGTGTCTAACGAAGGCTTGTCGCGGGATAAGTTGACGGTTTCCAAGAATCAACCGCACTGTACGCATATCCGGCAGTTTCCTTTGGTTATCGGCTGTCATGCGTGGAGACGCGAGAAATTCGCGAGTTCAGTGACCTATAGGCTAGACTTCACAATATTATATACTCTCATATAGATGCCAACTGTTTATTGGTTGATGGTTGTGGTAGTAAAAGGCGGTGGTCAGGCGCACAATTTATGGCATTTTTGTTATTGGATTATTTCTCTCCAGGAGGTGTCAAACAACACGTCGACCAATTACAAAAGTAACATGAACGTATATGTATGTGAATTCTGACTTGTCGAGAAATGAACCCGCGAAATTCTCGCGTCTCTAGTCGTGCGTAAGAGACGTGCCAAATTCACGTTATTATCTGGCAGTAGGATGAACTTCAAGTTGGTGTACGCTCGTTCAACCTCTGTCATTGGTTAACCATTTGTGTGACAGGACCTAAAGCACTCTTTTAGCAAATAATAAAATATCTCGACGGTAGGGGGACCAACCTCCCGTCACTCGGTCGCACAGTTTACATGACCTCGTATAAAATCACCAGCCAATGTAATCACGAACTGGCGCTCAGGTAGCTACACGCCAGTGAGGTATGTCTAGCTTGTTCCAGAATAATAACGCAAATTTGGCACGTCTCTAGTCGTGCGATTATGGAACTACTGTGCCATTTCGTTGGGCCAATGAGGATTCTGGTATTATAAAGCAGAAATTTTGTTATTGGTGTGTAAATAACTTAGCCAAGTTGTAAACTTGAATATCCTATCTTTAATAAATAAACTATTTAGAGGGTTATTGACGATATGTTTGCTAAAAAAATGTTTATGATTTTCCAGTGTCTCCAGCCATTATATGTGACCGTCGTTGCAGTCCCCTCGCTTGTCTTCCCATTTTCACTACATTGTAAAAAAAAAATTGAGGTAAAATTTCCTTACATGTAAGGGAAACTAATTTCATCTACATGAAAGGTAAAATTACCTGTCAAATGTGCAGTAAATTTACATTACAAGTAAGGTAATATTCCCTAATCGTAAGGGGAAAGTACCTGACAAAAGTGGGGGAAAATCCCATACAAGTAAGGTAATATTAACTATATAGTATAATAAAATTATATTAAAAAATACACAGGGTATGTACTGCTATTTTTTTTTAGCTATATCTTCTGTTGAGTTGTATCTGAAATGTTAACTCTGAAATCCACGACACTTGCCGGAGAGTGGGCGCGAACCACGGACCCCTATCATGATAGGCCAATGCGATATACAATAAACCACGACGACAACACGACGTTAGACGTGAAGATTAGTGTCTTAAAAGATGGTTTTTTTTTTTTTTTTTTTCGCCTGTCCACCCATTCAGCTGTTGAGAAAATGCTGAAGAGATGCACACATCGTAAGGTATTTTCCCCGTCCATTTATGGGATTTTCCACCGCTATGTACGTGAATTTCACTTTAGAGTGTGGTAATTATACCTTACACGTAAGAAAAACTATGTTTCCCCCACAAGTTTGCGTATATTACCTTACACTTGTCAGGTAAATTAACCATTATTTTTTACAGTGTAACTTTAAACTCAGATCGTTATGAGCCTAAGAACATCAAATGACATGAAATTTAATTTATGAGTAACGTTATGCCAATATATACATTGTCTCGTTTACGTAACTAATGCAAATCATATGAATAATTCTCACAATGGTCGCTCGCCTCCCACTAAGGCGAACCGAATTCAATCCCCGGCCGGGTCACCGGATTTTTGCAGGCGGCAATCGTGTCGGACGATGCCGTTGGTCGGCGGATTTTCTCGGGGATCTCCCGTTCCCCCCTCCCCTTCATACCGGCGCCGCTCCATACTCACTTCAATCACCCGCCTCGGCTCTCAAGACCTCGCGGTTAAGAGCCGCCCAAATATCTTCACTCACTCTTACAATAGTGGCGAGTAATTTTTAAAAAAATTAATATTGTGAACATACTCTATTGTCGTCACAGAAAGCTGAAGACGATGACGTGGAAACACAATTTAAAAAAATTATCTGAATTGAACAAATATTTTCGAAACTAACACAAAATAACATAACGGGTATAGTAAAATTTCGACTGAATTCTTTGCAGGAAGTCCTGTAATTGTACTCTTGTAGAGTGGAAAAACAAATGTTTCAACACAGAGGTGTGAAGCATACGCCAGCTTTTGTCAGTACATGGTACTTCCATTTAACACGATTACACCGCTGGCCCATTAACTCGATGGTAATGTCAAATTGACACGTCGCGTGTATTCAACCTTACCATGGTTTCCCGGTCACGCTGCCAGTTAAAATTAGTTCATTTCGCTGCGTGCCATTCTGTGTATCGATGGCTTAGCGCATACAAGTGGTAGCTAACAATTCTTTCATATTTAAGGCATATAAATAAAATGTTTAACTTCCAGTCAAACAAAAATGATGACATAATACAAGTAGAGATACCTAGAGAAACTTGAGGGGTTGAAGTATCCCTCTTTCTCATTCTGCACGTGAAAAAAAAAAACTTTATTCCTTAAATTTATGTTTTTTAAGTTAGTTTCTAACCAGACCACGATATACGTATAATGATCTGTACTAATAAATAATATTGAAGTGTCTGTCTGTTATTTCAACATTAATACCAATATATAAGCGTGTATGCTATTTAAAAAATGTTGAAGCATAAATGACTGTTCTTAGGATTTTTGTCTGTCTATTAGGATGTTTGTCCAGAATATGCTCCGAAACGGCTGAATTGTTTTTAAAATTTTCAGATATTATAGATTTTATTTCTATTTAAATTTTGCTCTTTATTTCATCTCGATATCTCACACAATTATGAAGTAAATTAATTTTTTTCATATAATTATCTTTATGTTTCATAACTGATACTTTTGCAAAAGGATTATTGTCAAAAAAATGGTTGAAATAACAATAGTTTTTTTAAAATAGTCATTGATATAATACGCATCAGAGAAAAAAATATGAATTTACCAAGAAAAACGTAGTAAAATAACATATTATCAAACAACCAACACTAACGCGACGATAAAACTATTTTGCGATAAATAAGTAACAATCTTTCAAACCAGTCCTATAGGTATGTATTTCAATAAATCCATAAAACCTTGGCGAAGCGATGGCGGAATATATTTCAATAACTTCATAAAACCTAAGCAAAGCGAAATTTCTACTTCAACAGAAGAAAATTTCATCACCATATCCTTAATAGCTCCAAAATAATAATAATTACAAAACCACTGTGCGTTTCTCACTCAAGATGGGACTACATACAACTCTGAATAGGAGTTTTATTGGGGCTTCACATAATTTGCAGTATATAACATGAAATGTAATGACAAGAGCTACGAAGATCAGTGTATTTATACGATAAATCACGTAAAATTTATGTCAAATATATTTATTTCGCCATGCTGAATTGTTTTAAATGCGAGAACGCCTATGGAAATGAAACCTTAATTACCAGAACATTATTCACAGGGTATCTTTCCGCTGACGTGCTAAGGTTATACAGGTGTAAATGACAATAATGCAGCAGTGTCGAAAAGTCCGCGCGAACAAAGTCGCGGGAACCAGCTAGTTAGTAATAAACGCTTTTGCTGCCAGTTTGTTTTTTTTTTTTTTGTAATTTCACGTAGCCTGTCGCGGATACCGAAAACGTGTTTTGAGATTGTAAGTTAGTAAATTATTTTCGTAATGTTCGTAATAATATGTGCAAATTTATTATGTATTAACATGAAACAGGTGGTAAATCTGTGAAGCTATCCACAAAAGCACCTGTAAATATTTCAAATAACGTGAAATGTTTTTTATGTTATGAAACTGCGTACTTCAGAACTCGATGCCACTTCAGTTACCTTATTAAAACACGTGAAAGACAATTTTCCTATTAGTCGACATATTTTATTATAGACAGTTTATGGTTAATTGCAACAGTACTGTTGAATTTCTACTTTCAGGATATTCCTCCGCCTCAAACTAACAAAACTGAACCACGTATAAAAAACTTACACCAAAGGAACAGCACACCGCGATCGTGCGCACTCGGGTTGGTAACATTTTGCACGAGAACTATTTCTTACTAGGAATGAAACATTATATTATGCCAATAATACAAATGACAGGATATCGCGGCCATTGTCTTCCCACACGAAACTTCTAGGCTTTAGCGGCGCCAAATAGCCATATCTCTCGACCTCTCGGAAGAATGATTTGAAGCGGCTCAAGCGCAGAAGCTTTGCGTGTAATTAAATAGCATGCAAGTAAAAGTTCAATTCAAACAAAAAAAAATTATCCTTTTGTTAACAGAAGCATAAAACACGTATGCATGACTAGGGACCTGCAAAATTCGCGTTATTATTGGACATCACGGTTAACTTCACAGTACTGTATACACTGGAGCCGGCGTCATTTCTCCATTGGCTGCTGCATAGTTGTGAAGTCACTCCCTTTCTGACTGAACGGCACGTGACTGAAGCACACAATTGTAAAGTGTTCATTTATTGGAGCAGAGTTTCCCCAGGGCGTGTCAAATTTATCATGGTCCAGTGACAAACGTATCGCAAAGATAAAAGTGTTTCAAGTTTAACGTGCCCCCAAATAATAACGCGAATCTCGTATGTCTCTAAGCATGGGTAGCGACAAGTGTTTTTCGCGAAAAGCTTTCAATACAAGTTGCACTCCAAAACACTTTTGTTCATATGCACTTTCGTGGTTGGATGATCTCAAATGCCACGTGCCTCAAGTGTCCGCACCGCGAATCATGGGCGTTCAGTATCGGAGTACTTAACTACGGTTGGCCCAGTCAAATAGGCACATGTATTTTCACTTAGACCTGCGGTCAGTAACGAAAGTAAATCGTGGTCGTGGACGTAGGATACGGAAGCATAGCATGGCCATTAATTTTTTCGCAAAAAATATCTGGCCCTATGCAAGGCATATTAAGAAAACAAGCAACCACGTCATACACGGGGTGATTTTTCAAAGGTGTTGATGAAAAGAATTCGCTGCTAGATTGTAATACACGAATGCAGTAGGCTGCCGATATGTAGGGATAGGAAAAATTCGCCAGTTCATTTCAGGACAAGATAGACGTTCAACACGTGTACACTGAAGACAACTTTGTCATTGGATAACAGTTCGTTGGACACGCCCTGGACGACTCTGAGCCAATAGCACACTTGCAAGGACACAAGTAGCGAGTGCCATACTGCAAGGTGTGGAGTAACACTGGCTTCTCTCTGGAGCAGCAGCCAAATGGACAAACATCTGAGGCTCTAGTGTGCACAGGACTGTGGAGTCTAGCCCACAGGTCATTGGAACTCGCGAAATTTTCCTATCGCCACCGATATGTAGTTATGGGCTGGAATTGCTTTTCAAGTTAACTGCGATCCGTGTGTAGTGGGACGAGTGTACTTGGGATAGGATGTTTCGGGATGTGTCCTGGTGGTTGTTATTTTTTCCTGGCCATCCGTAGGGCTCGCCGTCCTTAACTCTCCGCGGGCCACACACTCACATGTGCGGGAGGGTGAGAAGGGGTGGCAAGAGCCCTGTTATGTGGCCACTGAGGTCACGTGCGTCGCATCTCGTCCCTAACAGGACCTTGTCGGCAGGAAAACAAGCCCTAGTGGCACGGCAACGTCCTGGTAAACAACCGGAGGGGCGATCCTTTCAGCGCGTATCAGAAGTGCAGTAACCCGGCAGTTGTTAACCCCTTCAACCCCGTGTCAATTTACCACCTCAAATGTTGTAGCCTTGACACTTTCAGCACCTGTCGAAGTTGCGTAGATAATTCACCGCTTGCAACAACGTAAACATTTAATTCGCAGTTGCTAATATATTTCGCCATGTATCTTGATCATTTGCCTGTAGAGAGCTGATGTACAGTTGAGTTGAGAGATCTGGACGGTTCTTAAACAACGAGCTCTTGAGAGCCGATGAGGGTGATCGAGGTGAATATGGAGCAGCGCCGGAATGAAAGGGCGTGGGAAACGGGAGATCCTCGAGAAAACCCGTCGACCAACGGCATCGTCTGGCACGATTCCCACATGTGAAAATCCGGAGTGACCCGGCTGGGGAATGAACCCGGATCGCCTTTGTGGGAGGCGAGCAGGCTAACCGTTCAGCCACCGTGGCCCCGACAGCGAATCGAACCTGTGTATTCCTGAATGCTAGTCTAGTGTATTATTACTGTACTACTTAGCTCTTTGTTTTCACACGTCAAGTTACATCATGCATCACGTATCGTTATAAATGCACCTGTGGCTGAAAGGACGGGTACGGACAGGTAATCTTAAGCGAACATATTTATGATCACGATAGACTTCAATATCCTACATCAACAACCACAACTTCCTTTTGTTATTGGCTGCGTGTCTACGTAAGAAGACATGTTCTTATTTGACTGGACCAATCGTAATTAAGTACTCCGATACTGAACGTTCATGATTCGCGGACGAACACTTGAGGCACGGGACAATACAAAACCATCCAACCACGAAAGTGCATATGAATAAAAGTGTTTTGGAGTACAACTGGACTTGAAATCCTTTTGCAAAAAAATACCTATCCCTACAGATGGTCCTAGTCATAGGTTATAGCGAATTTCGCAGTCCTTCGCCATGTTATGCGCCTTCTATATGGTTGGTAAATATGACTATAACCGGATCAGAAGGGTAGCGAGGCACTGTCGTGCCAGCGACCTTGAACAAGGCCGCCGCAGAGGGGAGCCTAAGACGATTGCGGTCTACCCCCGAGCAGAGTTACAAATTTTCTGCGAGCATCGAATCCTCTTAGACGTCCTTTGAGGGGTCACAATCCAATCAGGAGCAGCAGTGCTTGTGTCTGGTGCTGTTTACGTAACTGAGGGATGAAAAGGAGATGGTGTTGTAGACTGTGTTCCAGCTTCTCCGGAAGAGAAGTTTACTTTAAGAGGGCACGGGACATAAATTAATGCTATTGAGGTTTATTGCATTTTACAAATTTCATGGAAACCGATAGAGAAAACAAAGAAAGGACAACCATACAGAATAGTTTTTACTAACTAAGAGAGAAAATATTTTACCTGAGTGACGTTATTCTTCCGAGATATTTCTGACGCCGTCAATTTTGTGTGTTTTCGTGGCGCAAGACATTATGCGAAATCGATACAGTAATACTGCAAAATACTTGGTCGTTAAGTTGGCAAAACCTATTATCTAGGATTGCCATTTTTACTTTTTTCTATATTTGCTTTAAAAAAACCAGTAAACATCAATTTGTGTATTTGGTGTTAATTTTTGTCCCACGCCCCCTTAAGGCTTTCGCCTACCCGGTTCTCTAACTGCGAGTGTCGCACAGTGTTGGCAATTCACGCTTATATGCGAAACCATGAAACGTGCGTACAGTCTGCTGTTCTACAAGAAGAACACACGTCTCAGGCGAGAGACAGGGAAATTTAACGTTTTCAAGAACCTGTAGGCTAGACTCCAATGTCCTATGGATTTTCATGCCTCAGCTTTCTGCTCATTGGGTAATAATACCTTAGTAAGTAGAAGCTGTTCACGGTAAAATGAGCACTTTTGAAAGCCCTGCTTAATATCTACTTATATGAACGCTGTGTAGTCTCTGGCCTCGTCATTTTATTCATGTGTTTGCCAATAGAGACTTTAAAATTATTATAAAAAAATATTTTACAAATCTGCTTATGTCTACATTCCGATGCTTTAGAAAACCAGAACGAGAAATAAATAATTGAAGTCGTGACAAATGGTTACCGAACACGTTTTATTCGAAGTCAAGAGATGGAACTACTTTTCCTCCACTGTTACCGACTTTACTGGGCGCATGTCACTTAGTACGCCAGTTAAAATACCTGCAAGTGAGAGCAATGACTTTTTTCTAAGGTTGATTTCAGAATTGCTCACTTTATCGCAAACAGCCTTAAACAAGCAATCCGTTAATTTTACGTAAATAAATTATATTTGTAGTAATGAATGTTACGTATCTACATGCTTTTCCCGCTTTGCGTACAAAATTTTTATTAATTCCTAGGAAAGTGCGGATTTTACGGGAGTGACCAGGAGAAGCGTTCTTCGTTTATTCTGAAAAGCTGGAAACACATAAAAAAAATAAAATAAAAAAAAACACACTGTGTTTCCGCGTAATGAAATTTAATGCAAGGAAAGGGACGTGAACCTGATTATTTCCGTGAGACTATTTGACGCCAGGGAAGGGTTCCGGAATGGTTGCAGACCTTTGTATAATTACTCATTAACCAGACAATCAGCTTACTCTCAGGGCATGTGATGCTGACAATAAACTCGTGTTTCAACTTCAACTCCACTGGGGTATACTACAGTTCGAAATCACTTTAGATCATGCGTCGCAATATATTTTCGACGTAATTTAGCGATACGAGCGTGCGCTTTAAGCCAGAATCACCGTCGCCGTTCGGGGAAATACGGCTCACTAAAAGTCATGTAATGAGCTTCTATCTCCTGGGAACTTTGTCGTGTGAACTGGGAAACAATGCTATAGATATAGCGCTAATCACAGGAAGTCTTAGGAAATCACAGTTACACAGTGTGTGTGTGTGTGTGTGTGTGTGTGTGTGTATATATATATATATATATATATATATATATATATATATATATAGTAATGTGTATAGCTTGCACAACTGTCGTGTAATGTTCACGAACATTTCATAGGAAAAATATACTTCCTGAAGTGAGAGGTAAAATTACGTCGCGAGAAGAGCACCTTCTTTCTGAAATTTCGCCTCAACCGAGTGGTTTGAAACGAAATAGGCAACGTAACCAAACTTGTGAGATTAATATTCGTTAGTGAAAGCATACAAGTACGAATAATCGATTTATTTTAAAAGGAAAAAGAATAAAATACCAGTGTAACTATTTACAAACAGACGAAGAAGTGAGTAGTGTAGCTGGGCCGAAGCTGGGACAATGTATTTTAAAAGGGAAATGTGCGGCTGCGGCTGAGAGCCGCCTACTGAGGCTCGACTAGGACGAGCTCGGTAGTCTTCGGCTAGACTCGGACTCGCTCAGAAGCTTCAGACTACGGGATTGTCAGCCATACCCGAAGGTGCTCAGCAGTTACGCCCACTAGCCCTTCAAACATATATGCCTGTTTCTGGTAGCTATTACACTTTTATAGGCCCAGAATATGTCAAATCGAAAAGCTCCATTTATAATATTTTTTAATAATTATTTAATTTAATTTAAAACATTTAACTATTTTTTTTAATCCATACCGGAATTTTATGTACATAGAGTACAGCGGAACCATACGAACTTCTAAGATTCAGTTAATACATTTCCGGTCTCCTCTCTTGAAGTCTAATTAATACACAATGTCGGAATTTGCAAATTATTCTCTGCCTCGACTGTTTTGTTGAGATAAATATGGTACACAGATTATTTTAATGTATATATGTGTGACCAATCCAAGCCCATCATATGGGTAACGAATCTCTGCACAAGTATGATATAATCATGGTATGGATCAGCATCTACCAACAATTTTATAGGCATAGTTGTAGATGGTTTACAAACCAATAGGCCCTTGAGAAATGGAATTTACGAGGACAGGTCTGGTGATAGTCATATCTTCCGTATTCATCGCAGATATCAATCCTCCCCATAATCCCAATCCTCTGCAATCTACACCAATCCTCAAAATTTCCCCGTACTCATCCTTGCCAATCCTCAGTACCAATCCCCACGAAACCTCAGTGATCCTCCTCACTAATCCTTCGTAATCCTCACCAAACCTCACCAATCCTTCGATCAATCCCAATCCCTCGTTTGTTACTTCGATCGACCCTTCGGTTTGTGCCCCCTCCCCCACCCCCAATACATGTATAAATTACATTCCTTCACCATGTCCAAAATATGTACATGTTGGCTGAATTAACGTTTTGTTTGGAGTCCACTATCCGTGCATTTCTGTACTTAAAAGTCTTCATTAATATTCTGTATGCCGATCATTGCATTAATAGTTGAGTGCTCATAGCACTACTTTAAATTTATGAGGGATTAAAGGATACAACAAAGAAAAAAATTAAGACACAATTATTTTACTAAGAAAATATTCTTATTTTACACATTACAATTTCAGATGAAACCAGTTCATCACACCATGCGATATAACCCCTCTCCTTCTGTTGTCTAATGATTGACGATATATCAACTACGTATGAGAGGTACCCGCATTTTTGCAGGTCAATCAAATTATTGAGTCTATCAAGAAGTTCATTCGGGTCTTCGAGAAATAGGTAGTCAGTATTCTCAGCATCTTTCACATTCTTCATGTCACTTGTTATTGCAAACGTGGCAAGGGTTGCGTCAGTGCATCGAGAAATTCGCCATCGTCTTCAGATCCATCACTGTCGTCGTCATAGCCATCATCAGTGCAGTCTTCATGATCGTCTTCACCTCGTGTTTCGTCCTCAATATCAAGTCTACTTTGTTTTTGTAGCAGGAGTTGCATGGTCGCCATTATTTAGAGTCGACGACCATTTATTTCGAAGTTCGTCGACTTCACGCGAAAGTTTTGGAAGCGTGAATTCCACACAAACCGACTTTACTTGCTCTATTCCGTCCTTAGCATTAACTGACTCATCGTCATCGCCTGACGAATCAGTAACCACCGATGTAGCTGGGGGTTATTGACTACATCACTTGCTGGCTCTCAAAAGACGAACCCTTGCAGTTCTTGATGTGTACCTTCAATGTATCATCTTGCCTAAACAGTATGGGACCAATGTCGTAATGTTTCGTCATACAAAAAGGACTATTCGTACAGGTTGTTCTCTCATGTCGCCGGGCATTTCGACAGAAGGTGAAAACTCTGTCGTAGAATCTACACTGGCGACGATCAGGTAGCGATGATGCAGGGCGTGGCTCCATGATCGTTGATGTCAAGGGCAGGCCTTCGTGGTCGCAATTCACATTCACTGTTCAGCGAGAGAATGCTTCAAAGTCGATGTTAACTTCCCAACGCCTGAACAACAACTAAGATATCTGCATCCATCGCAGCTGAATATAGACGTTCTCCCATCTGTCGGAAAACGCCGTCGATATTTTATAAGCCCCAGAGAATAATATGATTTTATGGTTTCCGACTTAGATCCCTGGTGCCTATGGAATGCCTACCCGAGATGTATTGTTTAAAAATTTGTATAAACTGCGTATGAGTACTAAACAGAGAAGAATAATGTAACAAAATAGCTTAAATAACGTCCAAAATGTAGGTAACTAAATCAAAAAGTGAAGGTCGTATTTCATCCTGACTCCAGAATAATTCTTCTAAACCTTGCGTTTCGCCTTTACCATACATTAATGAAACATTCACCAATCACAGAGTGAAAGCAGCATATTTTTTCTAAGTCTGATATAAAAATGCTTTTTTTTTATAGTTTCGGGTTTCGAACTGAGGGTCCCACGACATGCCCAACCAAAGAATATGGCTTAAATGAAATTTTGGCACGCATAAGTCCATGAAAAGACAGAAAATCACGTACATTATTTGTTAAAAGTGATGTGAAACTCATGTCATTAATAAACTTCCAAACCTGTTATTGCATTGCGACTCCAGAATTATTTCTCTAAAAAACACGTTTCACCTTTATTGTAGCCTATATTCCTCTAATATCTGGGGCACTTCTTCCACATTTTTCTAAGTCCGATAGAAATATTTGTTAATAGTTTCGGGTCTCGAACTGAATGGCCCTACTTCATGCCTAACCGATGGATATTGCTTAAATGTATATATTAGTTGCTTATAAGCACGTACACAGACAGAAAATAACGTACAAAGTTCGTTAAAAATTACCCAATGCACAGTTCGGTATTTGAACTGGGGTCGCTATATCACCCATTGTTAGGAATACCCGAATTTCGCGGAAAGATCTCACGACCAGTTCTGTTATTTCATAACACTTTAGCTCAGATCTTTCGTGAATGGATGTTTCACATGTCATGCGTTTTAAGTGTCTGCTCGCGAATCACATACGCACACTACACGTGTAACTTAACTCTGGTTGGCCAGCCAAGTGAGATAACGTTTTCTCACATAGACACGCGTCCATTAAGTGAAAGGAGATAGGGTATTGAAACCTAGCGTGCGCATAAATCTTTCCGTGAAAATCGGGTGTCTACCCATTATCATATTTATTCTTTGTCCAAAGTTTGTCTAAACGCCTACTTTTTATGTTTCATATACTATATATTAATACGGAATTTATTCCAGCGATTTTTAATAAGTAAAGTGTCATTTAGGTGGTTCTTCCATGGAAAGCTAACAGTGTGATAGTGTTGGTTTTGGACAACGATAGTAGATATGGCCGCCCTGACGTCACAGGTGCAGATGTTTGGAAGTAAAACATTAAAAGGCCTTCAGAAAAAGCTCAGATGACTTGGAATGGACTATAACTATGCTATACGTTTACGACGTGAACAGAGCGAATGAATGAGTAAACAGTACTTTTCTTCAAAAGGACACTTGATTCAGAGCTTCAGTAGTAACTTGCATTTCCCTTCTGGCATGTGTGTTTACGTGAGACAGTCGACGCTACCGGGCCCTCAGCACGGAGACAGGAATTCATGTAGTATGAACACAGCACTGATATTTCATTTGCAGTATCGTATGAGGTACTCTGCATGAATCAGGTTCGTCTCTGCTATAACTAAGAAGCGTCTGCCCTTTGTGCTGGGGCATCCTCAGGGAAGGAGGAAGCTGGAAGACGTATTTTTTTTTTTAAAGGCGCGCTAAGGGGGAAAAATTAACTGTTATTACTGACGATCCTTTGTACCAGGGTTAGTCTCGGCAATCGATCGCTTCTCCCCCTTTGACCTTTGTATCAGGCAATCTTGCCGCCCAGGGCGATGCTCCTTCGCGTCATGGAATAGATAAATATACAGAAGTGAAATACCGTGCCGGTCCCTTTGATGTCGAGAGCACTCGACCATGAGTCGGCCACGAGTTGCGCGATATTCTGGAAGCCGGCCCTGTCTCTAATTGGTGGAGAACATGATAGTATAGGCTATTCGCGGTTTCTTCGCACTTCTTGAATTAAGACTTTCGATAATAATTCTACTAATGACCTGTTAGGTTGTTCCTTAAATAGTGTTTCAATTTCTCTCTCTCTCTCTATATAAATTAGTGGGCTATACCAAGTTCGTTAGGGATGGTGGTCTTAATCAAATAAAAGAATTAATTATCATTTCCTTATTTTATTTACAATAACTACAGCAAAATTCTCTGAACTCAAATTCTCAGAATAAATTGAAATCACTTACTGTTCACAATTGACACCAATTAATAAACATTTATAATTACGACAAAGAAATCAGTAAAATTAGATAATTAAAGATCAGTTCCAACAGACAGTGTATCAACCTATTCATTTATTTTATAGTTTATGTGTCCATATTCGACAGTTCGAATATTTACAATAAAATCAGTATTACACTTCCATCCAGTGTCCCACCTGAATTCAGTCCATGTCCCGCTAGTCGCAATGTCCTCCAAGCGCCCTCACGCACAGTAGGCTTCACTCGTCAGTTTCACACCCTCTCGTCCATTCAAGCCACGAACACCTCGCTCGCTGTCGTCCTGTCGTCGTCCACACCTAACTTCGCTCGCGCACTTTCGCTAGATGGCCTCTGTCAAAGACTGCCGGCCGCTGGGTTGCGGCAGTATATATAGTGTCTTAGGCCACCACCTAGGATCTTCCCCAACTCGCGTGATGCGTCGCGGAGGGCTGAGGCGCCAGCTAGTCTCACCAGAACATTCTTGCGACGTCGCTAAACGTATCGGAAACTCTAGCAGGCGAGAGGAGGTCTGTGACGCCAGCAAGTCTCGCCGCTGTCGGCATTCACGGGATTCCCAGAACGAGAGTATACAGCCACGAGCGCATCGTTCCTAGAAGAGGGGAGGGCGATGTGGGTCTCCGATTACGGCGCGGGGCAATTGAGTCGGCGCCAGCTGCAGCACGTAACAATATGTCGTGTATACATATACTTCAAACTGGTCGCTTTAGTCATTCCATTTATTACTTTTGCAGCATTAACACTTTAAAGAATACGCTCAAGTGTAGCTCAAGCAAAAATATTTTGATAATTTCTTTGTCATTGAAAATAAAACTTGCATTTTTATGCAGTCGCTGTACCGCCTCCGTGAAACAGGATCTTACAAGATATCTGCAGCTCAATAACAATGCATTTTTGTTACATCTCCGCAATAAGGACAGGTGTGATTGTAAAACAACTTGTACGAATAATTACATTTGATTGGGACAAAATTAACTCAGCGCCTTAGTGACTGATGACCAGCCAATAATGAACGTTGTAGAGCACAGTAGGTCATGTTGGCCTGCACTAGAACTGTAGTGAGTGGGAACACAGAGACCAATATAACTGGTGTTCCTGCAGTCGTGGATATAAGTAACTCACTTCCAACTTGTCTTGGTTGTCTTGTAAATAGCTGCTGTCCTCAAAGTGCTAAAGTTTTAATTTGTTTTGAACACACCACTCTATCATGGTATTCAAAATAGTTAGTGTTGTTATAGCTGTAAGTTATGCATGTGCTTATGTACATTGGAAATGTCTTATCTTACACTTCAAGTTGTAAACCGGCATATGTTCTTAATCTTGCTGCGCATAAACCAAGGAAAAAAAAAAAAAAAAAAAAAGTATTTTAAGCGTTTTATACTTGTGTTAAGATAAAAGTTCCATTATGTTTGGTTAAATTACACTCTTACTTATATTTTATTTTTAAACATAAATATTTCATTTTTGATTAATATAAATAAAACAGCGATAAAACAGATGTGTTTGTATAGGCGGTTCACAATAAAGTGAGCACTTTTGAAAGCCCTGCTTATGATCTATTTGCATACACGTTGTGTGTTCTTCCGCCTTATGTAAAATTATCATTGCCATGGGCCTCATCAATTTATTCATGCGTCGGTCAAGGGAAACTATCTACTTTTCTAATAATTACGCAATGTACAAATTTGCTCATTTTTACACTTCGATGTATAAAAAAAAAAAGGTAACCATTTGTGATAACTTAAATTATTTCTCTCGTTTTCTAACACTTTTTATTTGACGTTAACATATGGAACTACTTTCCCCTCCATCGTTACTAACTTTACTGGGCGCGTGTCACTCAGTGCGCCCGTTTAAATATATGCAGGTAGCGGCAGTGACTTTTTTCTAAGGTTGATTTTAGAAGTACTCACTTTATCGCGAACAGCTTTTAATGCCTAGTAAAAAATAGTTCTTATGGAACAATATTGTTAGAATGAGTGCGGACGAATACGGTGCGTTGTCCCTGTGGTGCAGTTTTCAAGATTTGGTGAAACTTTGTTTGCACGAGGCGGATGGATATCCTTGAATTAGAACTCCAGCAGGGCCTCAGAAAAGTTGGAAGTAGCCACGAATGGGGTATAATAACAATGCGTGCAGAGAAGCGCAGCGCGCCCTAGGGACCGCAGTCCAGCTTAGCAGCGAACATTCGAGGCGAGAGGGCGTGAAATTGTGGCATTAAGGGTCCCGCCTGCCTGTCTGCGTCTGTTTTTCCTCTTTTTTTGTGGGGGCGTAAAACAGCGGGTTCCATAACTAGGGGCACCCGAATTTCGCAAGAAGATTCCAAGACCAGTTTTATTACAAAACACTTTAGCTCAGATCCACTTTTGTGATTGGGTGATCTAGATGGTACGCGTCTTAAGTGGCTGCCCACGAATCAGAGACGTACTGTATCGCAGTAACTTAATTCTGATTGGCCAGTCAACTAAGAAAGTGTCTTCTCACAGACGCACGCCGCCAATAAGCAGAAGGAAACTGCTGGCACGCTCGTAGGGTATTGACATGTACGGAAATCTTTCCGCGAAATTCGTGTGTCCCTAGAGCCTATAAGGGCTGTAATGGTACGCTCTGTAAGAGCGCGATCGCCACTACTTGCATGTCTGAAGTGACGTGTAGTGCTGCGTGTCCCTCTGGGACTTTCAGCGGTGATCCTATCACTTAATTGATTAGAACTCTGTAGAAAAGTTCGATACGGGCTCCTGTCGTAGTTTGGATCGTGTCCGGCTAGATATAGTTTTATGTTAACACTGGTAATTATAGGCCATTCACAGTAAAATGAGCACTTTTGAAAGCCCTGCTTAAGATCTACTTGTTTGCACTTTGTGTATTCTACCGCCTTATGTAAAATTAGCATTGCCGTGGGCCTCATCACATTATTCATGCGTCGGTCAGATGAAACTTTTAAATTATTAGAAAAGTAATTATTTTAGTAATACGGTCATTTTACACTGCGATGCATAAAAAAAAACACAAGAAGGCGAAAGAAATAATTTAAGTTATCATGAATGGTAGCCTAACACTTTTTATTCGACGTTAAGATATGGAGTCAGGGGCAGTAACTTTTTATAAAGTTGTTTTTAAAAGTGCTCACTTTATCGTGAACAGCCTTTACACGCCCTTGTATTTCACGTTTTAAAAATTAGACCGGTGATATTCCATCTTCTATAATAATGCTATGGTAGTCGCTCTTTATAGAGAGCATGGGGCGTAACATGTGCAGTCTGTTTTTCTGAAGAAGTTTTGTTGTTCCTTCTACGACGCTGGCTGGGAAGTTTCAGGTTTTAGTTGGAAACTGACTATATTGCTCGTAGTTATAAATCATCGCTTTCACAGGAGTATTACGCGCGCGTGTGTGTATATATTATATATATTATATTAAAGTATATATATATATATATTCTACTTTGTTGCGTCAAAACATTGTGTGGCTCAACTTTCATTCAAGAATTAAAAGAATCGTCTGTAATTATTCTTTTGGACTTGTAACTTCGCGATGCTAACGTTGCATGCAACTGGGTGTACGATGTTTATAAACAATTTTTAGTGGACTTTATATTGCGACAGATGTTTCTCGTAGCTGTCAGTCTGTACACGTGGG
The DNA here is from genome assembly GCA_029891345.1 of Dryococelus australis. Taxonomy (NCBI): domain Eukaryota; kingdom Metazoa; phylum Arthropoda; class Insecta; order Phasmatodea; family Phasmatidae; genus Dryococelus; species Dryococelus australis. Next base: position 352,898,288 of record CM056995.1, read on the forward strand.
CACTGCATGTCATGTATGCACGACAGTTCGGTACGTACAGATAGAAAATTTGCCCTCTAAAAACTGCGTGCAATTTTGAAGTCTGCTATTCACAGAGCTTGGAGATTAATCTTAAAGTACAGAAAGTGGGACAAAAGATTTTCTGGGCAGATTTATTCAAATGTGTAGAACGATTAACTGAAACGCGGATACATGATAGATCATTTGTGCACACAGGTCAGCGCTAATGTAAAAACACGGATCTGTGACGCTAATAATGGAAAAGACGTAACGAGTACGTAAACAAACATCGTTGAATGCGATAGATCGGTGTCCTTAGTTTCTACGTGCATACGTGCAGCGCTGTTGATCATAATTAATCGATATCCTTTTTACTACATACAATGCTGGAATTTAAACAGACTAAACAACATAGCGGTTAACTACTATTGACCTGGCAGGCATAAAAGCTAGAAACCACAAAATTGCTCTAAAAGTAATTAAATATATCTTGGAAATTAAAGACTCTTTCCGGCAACTTTTATTTGGGGATTATTACAATAAACAATAATACGGGAGGAAATAATAGCATGGGTGTTGGTAGACAAGCACCTACACCTCCTATAGCGCAGAGAAGGAAATAATGTTGCAGCATCTACACTTTCCCCCGCTAAATACAGGGCTAATACCATTGAGACAAGAGCCTTCTAGTGTTAAGTGGAGTCGACCTCTGATATGCAAATCAAAGAAAATTAATTTGCGAATTGCCGTACCAGATCCATAAAACGCTTCAGAATTATATTACTGTGTCAGTGCTATTATTTTATCGCCAATTATTATTGAATATAATTATCCCTAAATAAAAGTTGCAGGACAAAGTCTTTTATTTCGAAGGCAAAATGTACGTCATATTGAAAGCGTGCGTTGACTGTGCTCCAATTATCGTGCCGCGGCAGATGCAACATGTTTTACAAGCTACAGTACTCATTTGAGAAAGTATTAAAAATAACGGTTTGATTATTACAAACTAAAGTGTTGACTGGTTGCAATTAATCACTTAGATTCCTATTAAGTCTAACGAAACAGTAAAAACTATGAAAGTATGAGTTTTGTGTCCAAGAGCAAAGAATGTCTCGCATAAACGTTTCCCCCCAGTAGGTATGCACGTTCATGCTCCTCAAAAGGTTAGTAACGAACCTGCAAGACAGATACGATGAAATTCCGTGACGCTTCTGTAAAAAATATTGGGGAAATTACCTGACAAGTGTAAGGTAATATTCGCAAACTTGTGGGGGAAACATAGTTTTCCTTACAGATCAGGTAAAATTACCGCACTTTGGAGTATAATTCACGTACACGGTAGTGGAAAATCCCATACATGGATGGGAGAACTACCTTACGACACGTGCATGTCTTCAGCAGTCTCAACAGCTAAGTGGAGCAACGGGCGGCTTGTAGTCACTGCTGGTGTCACGCTGTCATCGTGGTGTAATGGATAGCGCTTCGGCCTATCGTGATAGCGGACCAAGGTTCGCACTCACCCACCAGCAAGTATCGAGGTTTTTAGTGTTGAGGTTTCAGTTACTATTTGTATGATAATATAGAGAGTAAACTAATTATCAGTACTTACACTACGGGGTAATTTTAAACCTGATTTTATTATACATTATAGTTAGTTTTCTGTTACTTAATGGGATCACCCCCCCCCCAACCACATCTTTTGTCAGATACTTTACCTGTACAATTAGGAAATAGTACTTTATTTGTTATGTAGATTTACTTTACATTTAAGAGGTAATTTTACCTTACATGTAGAGGTAATTAGCTACCCTTACATGTAAGGGGTTTTTACCTCAAATTTCTTTACAGTGATGGGTAGGGGTAGTGAAATTTCGCGAAAAGATCTCAATACAAGTTATATTTCAAAACACTGTAGGGTCATTTACATATCTTGATTGGTTGAATTACTTTTCGACTCGACACGTGTTGACTGTCTGTACACAAATCACGTAGGAGCCGTGCCGATGTAGCCGGATTCTGAGTGGCCCGGTCAGATATTAAAACGGCTACTCAAGCAGACAGCTACCAATGGCAATAGACCAACTACACTTAGGTGGTTATAGCATTGAAGTCTACCGTGTACTGACATTTATTCGCGAGAAGTCACTAGCTCTAGTGATGGGGTCAAGCTGACTACTTCCTGGAGCAGCAGGGGAAGAACAAACAGCTGGGGATATGGCAAGCGCCAGGCTGTGGAGTATGGACTACAGGTAGGGATACACGAATTTCGCGAAAATATTTCCGCTCATGCTAAATTTCATTACCCTACGAGCGTGCCGGCAGATTCCTTTGGCTTATTGGCGGCGTGTGTCTGTGGGAAACATTTTCTTAGTTGACTGGCCAATAAGAATTAAGTTACTCCGATACTGCACGTCTCTGATTCGGGGACAGACATTTAACACGCGTTACAACTAGATCACCCAGTCACGAAAGTGGATCTGAGCTAAAGTGTATTGAAATAAAACAGGTCGTGAAATCTTTTCGCGAAATTCGGGTGCCCCTAGCTACAGACCACAGAGTCCATGAAACAGAGGATGCGGTGAATGCACGGGCGACGGGAGGAAACTCCGGATCCCCGCGATTGGCCGCTGAAAGCCACAAGAACCGCGTGAAGTTAAGGAAGGCCACTAGAGCTGCCGGGACTCTCTCCAGTGATCGATCATTTGAGGTCGGACTCGCGGTGGCGGCGGTTCAAACTCCGCTGGCTGGAGAAACCGCCTGGAGCGGAGCGTCAGTTCTCGACGGACGGCGGGTGAAGATAGAAACGAGATAACTTCTAGACGGGCGATACGAGGGAAGACAGCCACATATCTTACCATTAACCCCTTTACTCACACATTACATTTTCTGACTATGTTTTGCAAAAGAGAAGATTTTTGGTCTGAAAAGTACTTAAGAATTCCTTGTTTACGCTGTTCACGGCAAAATGAGCCATTTTGAAAGCCCTGCTTAAGATCTACTTGTATGCATCTTATGTATTAATTCGCCTTATGTAAAATTAATATTGCAACAGGTCTCAACACTTTATTCAAGCGTCGGTCAAGTGAAACTGTAAAATTATTAGACAAAGAAATGTCTTACAAATCTGCTGACTTTTGCACTTCGATACATAAAAATAAAACAGAATGTGAACGAAATAAAATAAGTTATCACAAATGGTTATCAAACACTTTTTATTCGATGTTAAGATATGGAACTACTTTCCGTCCATCTACCAACTTTACTGGGCGCGTGTCACTCAGTTCACCAATAAAAATATATGCAGGTAGGAGCAGTGACTTTTCTCTAAGTGATTAAAAAAGTGCTCACTTTATCGTGAACAGCCTTTAATAACTTACATTATTTTCGTAGGTTCCATATTATATGTTGGTCTGTAGCACTTGCAGCCATCAATGCTAGTATGTCAGCAACAGACAACAGAAATGACAAGGAAAAAAAAATACGCTCCCTTTATTAGCTCTAGCTTCTGACCTTATACGTGAACGAGTATACTTGCGATAATATGTCAAGTGGTTAATACACTGAGAGCTGCCGTCGTAAAATTACGTCGCCTGAATTCAAGTGAGTGGTATGTAGTTTCTGTAGCACTGCGATATTCAAACTCTTTGAAGACACTGGCGACGAAATATTTCTTCACAAGCGTGGTTCATAAGGTTCTCTGCAGATATCATATTAAGTCAGCAACATTCTAACTGTGAATTACTCTGATGAACAGGTCCAGGCCCACATAAGTAGTAAAAATCCCACACAACTGTAAACCATTCAAGTTTCCTATAGAAATTGTGATCTTGGCAGTGGTTTTCCATCATAAGTTAAAGATAATTTAATAATAAATTAAATTATTATTACAGTTATAATATAGGAGATACTTTAAATAATTACTAAATTCCTTCGAAATTTCAACCCCCTCCCATAATAAAAATATGTTTATTATATGAATTCCAATATATTAACTAGAGTTAAAGACTTTTAATTGGGATCAATGTGGGGGGGGGGGGGGGATTAAAAAGTTGTCCAAAAATCCCCCTTTCGGCTAATGTTAAATAGGAAGCCGATTAATATTATTTTGTTCTAAATATGTATAATAGAGGTCAGTTATAGCCAACAGCCGGGTGCTGATAAAATGTAATTTTGTCCTGTTCTGATAAACGGTTGGAGGGGCAAGTCTCTGGAGGGACATAAATACAGGAGTAACAAATAACAAACATGGTTCCCACCGCCAACAATCGGAATTAATGTTTAGGGTAACAAATATTATAAAATCATTATATACCTACTTAGCGTAAATGCGACGCATCATTAACTAAAATAACTTTTAATTACATGACTTGATTAAAGAAGTCACTGCCACGGAAACATTTTCCACATGAATGAGTGGAGTTGAGAGATTTTAGTGGCTCTTAACAGCGCGGTCTTGAGAGCCGATGAGGGTGAAATGAGGTGAGAATGGAGCAGCGCCGGAATGCAAAGGCGTGGACACGGGATATCCTCGAGAAAACCCGCCGAGCAGCGGCATCGTCCGGCACGATTCCCACTTGCGAAAATCCGGAGTGGCACAGCGAGCAGGCTAAACGTTCAGCTATCGCGGGACCTACTGCATGAGAAATAGAAATTGGAAAGTAATATGCCTGAGGAAATAATACCGCATGCGAGTGTCGCTTTATGACAGGGTGGGTCATTTTGTGACACACATTTTATTCGCTATTATTAAAATCTTACTCCATATCACAGAGGTTGTTTCTAATGTTCAGTGGTTAAATTGGCAACACTGATTATCTGGAACATGTTATTCATATTGGAGGGTAGACAAATTTAAATACTATTTGAGTGTCACAAAGATTTACCACAAAGTGATCCCAACTTACGGTAACTTAAATTGTGAATTAGTATTTTTTTTTTTCAGGCGTGATTGTTGAGAGAAATTCAATTTGTTTACAGTTGGCGACAGTGCACGCAAACCTACCAATTGAATTCGATTCATGGATTTTCTAGTTTCTTTATATTTAAAAAAAACGAAAATTCCGAAAATACCCCTATACTCCACTAGGCATTGACCTTACAAAGTAGTACATACATAACAACTGAGATGCGAACTCGTATTTAAATGTCACAACATTAATTTTGAAAAATTTTGGCAAAATTAAAAAAAGCGACGTAATTATGAGTTCGTATTCGCAGTTCCCTTGTATTTTCTGTACAACATTGCAAGGTCAATGGCCAGTTGGGTGTAGGGCAAATTTCGAAAAAGCAAGAAAAACAAAGAATCCACTACGCGCGGGGGGAGGGGGGGGGATGAAGTCCCCTTAAATTGCGTCTTCCACAAACGAAACGGAACTTCCTTCGTAATAGTATCCTCTTTTGTACAGGCTGTTCACGGTAAACTGAGCACTTTTGAAACCCGCGATTACGATTTACTTGTAAGCTCGTTACATATTATTCCACCTTATGTAAAATTACAATTTCAGTGGGCCTACTCTTTATTCATACATCGGCCAAGTGAAACTATGAAATTATTAGAAAAGTAAGCGTTTTAAATATTTTGTCAAATCTTTTATTACAAGCATAAAAAAAAAAAGCAAAAAGCAAAAAAAATAATTTCAGTATTCACAAATGTTAGTCGAATTAAAAGTTTTAGGTTAAGTTTTGTAACTAATTTCTCTTTACGTCGTTGCCAACGCATGGTAGACAATTGTCCGTTAAAATAAGCGCAGGTAGGGGTAACGACATTTTTGAAAGGTTCATTTCAAAAGTTCTCGGTATTCCCGTGGACAGCCTTTAGCGGGTTTGTTCTCCATGGCCCTATTTTGCAATCGACGCAGGCGACGAAGGGAGATCAACGAACCCCTGAAAGCAATCGCAAAAGCAGATGCTTCCTGACGCGAAGCATCGAAGCAAGGCGAACGCGGCTTTTGCTTACGTTGCCGATGAGAGCCACGAAAGAGGCGAATGTTTAATTAGGAAATTTCTCGCGGAGCGAAAGCCTGTAACGAGCACAAACATCGGCGCCTGTATACTCGTCCGAGAAACAAACAAGGTTCCCCCGGACCATTTAACAAGTTAATTAGCTCGGGAGTTTAGCTCCGGCGAGCGAGGGGGGAGAGATGTGAAGAGGGTAGAGGGGGGAGGGCGTTGGAGGGGTGCGCAATTTACGGCGAATTACAGAGTCCCCCGCGCGCGATATGCCGTAGGCCAGTGTTTCTAATATCGGGGCGGCATATTTCGCTTGCTCTCACCCGGTCCCTGCTAATGGCACATTCGAAGCGGGTTCCGCATCTGTGCTTCCCGTAATGGCGCGTGTGTGTACCGTCGGATTATCAACTCCGCCAACACAAAAAAAAAAAGAAGGTCGAGACTAATACGAAATACAGGGTGGAAGGTTACACGTGCCGTCCTTGCGATACAGGATGTTTAGAAACTCCTGTTACAATTCCTGTGGCTAGGGAAGCCAGATTCTCGCGCTAAGGTTACTGTCTGAATGATGTTCACTATAAAGTGAGCACTTTTGAAATCCACCGTAGAAAAAAGTCACTGCCCATATCTGCATATATTCTAAACGGGCGCAATGAGTAACTTGTGTCCATTTAAATTGGTAACGATGGAGAGGAAAGTAGTTCCACAATATCAACGTCGAACAAAAAAGTGTTAAGTAACCATTTATGATAACTTAAATTATTTATTTCACTTTCTATTTTTTATAATGCACCGAAGTGTAAAAATGAGCAGATTTGTACAATATTATTTTTTCTAATTTCAGAGTTTACTTGAACGACGCATGGATAAAGTCATGAGGCCCGTGACAATGTTAATTTTACATAAGGCGAAAGAACACACAGCGTGTATACCGAGCAGGGCTTTAGAAAGTACTTATTTTACCGCGAACAGCCTATAGTTGCACGTATTTTAAAACACAGGGAAAAAAATGCAATTATTAATTAATTAATGTTACTACAAGAGTAATTTTTATTGTCTGTAAGCTGTCGGTAACTGATGTTGCTCTCAATGTAATATAGTATTAAGTTATTAATATTCATGTATCACTAAGTATTTTTATAACGACAATACCTCCTTACTGAACTGCCAACATAAAGGTGGTGTATATGTTGCGGTAAAACTAATTTTGTGTTGAAGACGTTAACATTTGTGTTAAATATTTTCATATATTTTCTTTGCTCCAAAAAAAAAAAATAATACCGATGAAAAATTAATTAATAAAATTATTTTGTCCCAAAATAAATTTTACCAGCAAAAAAAAAAAAAAAAATCATGGTCGTGAGGGAAAACTAGCCAATACCCAGAGTGCTTGACGTGTGCCATGTTCTGGAACCCGACATCCTACCAACTGCGCAATTCTTAACACGTCTGAACGTGTTTCATACTGCGGGTATTCAACACAATATAATGACGAACTGTAGTGGTCTTTAGTTACGTGAAAATACTTCATGCTCTATAAATTTATGCATATTTGGCACGCGTAATCTGCTTTGCAAAGCTTGAGAGCTGGCCTAAGCTACATTTAGTTCTCATATTACGCCTTAAATTATAAATACAGTAGTTTCATTTTACGAGGTCATCGCCGTTCGTTACTATCCGCCATTTTACTACGCCAAGTCAGTGTAAATGTGCGCTGGTTTTGACATTTATTTAATGTCACAGTGACACAAAATATTTTGTTCTTCCTGTTATGTTTGGCGGACTGGCGGATGCAGCAAGCAACGAGATAACTTCTAGACGGGCGATAGGAAGGAAGATAGCCACATATTTGGTTATTGGTAATATAAAACTTTGTAAATGGTTATCATAATGAACTGTGTCGCAGCATTATTAGTTTTACTACAGCAGAAACGTTTATATAAATGCCTCACGACCTGTTGTATTTCAATACACTTTAGCTCAGATCCACTTTTGTGATTGGGGGATCTAGTTGTTACGCGTGTTAAATGTCTGTCCCCAAATCAGAGACGTACAGTATCAGAGTAACTTAATTCTTATTGGCCAGTCAACTAAGAAAATATTTCTCACAGACTCACGCCTCCAATAAGCAGAAGGAAACTGCTGGCACGCTCGTAGGGTATTGAAATTTGGCATGAGCGGAAATATTTTCCCGAAATTCGTGTATCCCTAGATAGAGTATACTAAGCTAAAATAACCATATAGCCGCCATTTTTAGATCGTGTCTGACACTCAAAACATTCCAGTTTACACAGTATGCCGCAGTTCCACTTGATTGCTAAATTTGATATCAATCGGTTAGTTGTTTCTTGATTTTATTTTCAGCATATAAAATGTGGTTGAAATTGGTCAAACTGTATGGTATATGTGTATTGAGTTTGGTGGAATTCGTTACTGGTATTGAAATGTTTTATGGGATGGTGGGAAGAGTGTGGTGGTGCCACGTACATACAGGTATGCACACGCGCGCACTAACACACAGACCGGAAAGTGATCTGATAGGTAGAAACCTGAAAATTTCGCTGTTTCATTCGGCAGCAAGCTAGACTCCACAATCCTTTGCGTACTCGAGCATCAATTAGTAGCTTACTGGCTGTTGCTACACTATAACCCCAGACCAGGTTACACTGGATTCGGTTATTATTTTCCTTGCAGGTTCGTTATTGGTCGAAAGACGTTCGGGGGGGGGGGGGGGGTATCTAACAAACTACGGTCCAGTGGAAGCACGAGCACACATGCGTACGTGAATGCAGTTTAACTTGTCCTCAGATGAATCCGCGAAATTTTCGGGTTTTACTTATAAGACTTTATTTCTTTGGGAAACCGGCAACAGACCACACGCAATGGCGCTGCCAGGCGTCACGACACGCGGGTTCATTTCTGGACAAGTTGGATATCACACACATATACGTTCATGTTACGTTCGCAATTGGTCGGCGTGTTGTTTGACACCTCCTGGAGATGAATGAGCCAATAACGAACATGCAATAAATTGTGCGCCCAACCACCGCCTTTTACTACCACGACAATCAACCAATAAACAGTTGATATCTGTATGAGAGCATATAATACTGTGAAGTCTAGTCTACAGGTCATTGAACTCGCGAATATCTCGGGGTCTCTACTAGTGACCTAAGGGTACCCTTGTAGGATAGTAAAATATAGCCTGCTTTGAAGTAGTTTCCCAGAAATGAGATGTCCCTACCTGTGGCTTGCAGACGGGACTAAGCAGATCATGGTTTGAATGCTAACCCATTTCGGCAAAGATACCATGCTACGTACTAAAAATTTTCTTTTTGCATTTTTGCAAGGAATCCCTTGCAGACTAGCTATGAAATATTCTATATAACATAGGGACAGGAGTTTTACGCGGAAATATTTATGGCCATGCCAGACTCCAATATCGTACGTCTGCAACCACAACTTCCTTTGGTTATTGACCGCGTGTCGAAGTGAGAATACATTATTTGACTGGGCCAATCAAAATTAAGTACTCCGATACTGAACGTCCATGATTCGCGTGCCGGCACTTGATGCATGTGACATTCAAAATCAGCCAACCACGAAAGTACATATGAACAAAAGTGTTTTGGAGTACAACTGGTTTGGTAATCTTTTCGCCAAATACACCTGTCTCTATTTTTAACTAGAGACCTACAAAATTCGCGTTATTATTTGAGGACACGATGAACTTCAAACACTTTTGCCTTTCCAATGCGTCCGTTATTGGACCATACTTTGTCTGGCATGCTCTGGGTAACGCTGCGCCAATAAGTTAACACTTCACAAATGTGTGCTCTAATAATGTGTAGTGCAGTCAGAATGGACGTGGCTTCGCATCTATGTAGCAGCCAATGGGAAAACGACGCCGGTTCCGGTATATACATTACAGTGAAGTTCAGCCTGATGCCAAATAATAACGGGAATGTTGCATGTCTCTATTTATAACACTACAAATAAGCGTAGAGTAAATTTCACAAAGCCCTAGAGTGGAATGAGTAAAAGTGATGTTGTATTTTAAGAAGCAAGTGTTAGGGACATCAAGTTTATTATGGAAACTGAGATACATGAACAATTTTGTACGTTTCCTAAATTTATGTGTTGTAAAAACCTACACAACGTTTCAGCCACGGAGGTACAAGAAAATATTTGGGAGTTGATTTCCACAGAACTGTCTGCAGCAAGTTCAGAAATTATTATTATTTTTTTTACTGTGCAAGTGAAGCCAAACCACATCAGTCGTTTATAAAATCTGAAACGTATTGCTTCCGCTGGATTGAAGAAAGATTACGTCAGCATACGTAAAATAGCTGAGTAATTAACGTCTGATTTAGTAAGGATATCATATCATTATGTTCAAAACCTTTATCAACTAAAAAATTAATTAAAAAATAAAACTGAAATGTTCAGATTAGAAAAATGTTTCAGTGTTGAATTAAAAAATGAAATTTTCTACACTAACCTGAAAATTTAAATTTGATGGTGCACTTTGCGGTAGTGAATTTCAAAAGCATATTTATGATATCAATTTTAAGGTTAAACTTAAAGGCGATGTAGGGACACCCAAATTTCGCGAAAAGATTTCGGGACCAGCTGTATTTCATAACAGTTTAGCTCACATCCACTTTATTGATTGGGTGATCTACGTGTTATACGTGTTAGGTGTCTAGCCGCGGACCACAGACGTACAGTGTCGGTGTAACCTATTTCTGATTGGCCAGTCAAGTAAGATAATGTCTTCTCACAGAGACACGACGCCAATAAGCAAAAGAAAACAGCTGGAAAGCCCGTAGGGTATTGAAATATAGTATGCACGGAAATATTTTCGCGAAATTCGGGTCTCCCTAGCGATAGGGTACGTCCCTGAGTATTTTGAGATGAAATAATTGGTTATTTTAATCCAGCGATTTATGCTAATACAATAGTGCTTTATTTTAAATTTAAATGGTTAAATATAATATATATAATTATTTAGTTTTTTAATGAAATTTATTTTACTTTTGAACTAGTTAGTAAAGGTAAGAAGTTGTCTGCACGAAACCAGGTATTAACTACTAACTACTGAGCTGTATTAACTCTTCACGCACAATTCGTACATTTAAGCGTTGCAAAAAACACAATATGCTAGAACTGTAATAGCATAATCATAACACTTTCTATTGGCGACGATGCCTAAGACAAAGTGTTTGTATAAACTGTTCACGGTAAAATGAGCACTTTTGAAAGCCCTGCTTAAGATTTACTCGTGTGGACCTTGTGTATTCGTCCGCCTTATGTAAAATCAACATTACCATAAGCCTCGCCACTTTATTCAAGCGTCGCTCAAGTGAAACTGTGAAATAATTAGGAAAGTAAATAATTTACAAATCTGCTAATTTTACACTTCGACGCATTAGAAAAAAAAAAAACAGAAATCGAAGGAAATAGTTTAATTTATTATTGATTATTACCTAACACTTTTTATTTGACGTTATGCCATTTTGGATTTTCGGAATCTCCGCCGTAAATTGCATTACAGATTTTGTATTTTATTTTTGGAGCCGACAATGCGTAGGTCATAACATTGTACATGTTCTACAGTATGTATTCCTTGATTACTGTTCGAGGACCATTTCTGTAAGCGAAAGCAAGAAAAATTATTTATTTCTTGCCTTCAATCACTAGTCGAACAACAATCAATTCTATAAAGATGTAATAGTTTGATTAAACTTAAGGAGCTATATGTCATGTCATGCGAGAAATCTCATTACACGTTCTTAAATGGAACTTATGGCAAAACTAATGAAAATCCAAGATGGCGGGAACTGATCCCCCCCTTAAGGTTGACTTCAAAAGTGCTCACTTTATCGTGAACAGCCTTTATTTGATGTTATTGGCAACAGCTGTTTATGAGATTGAATATAATCTCAACAAAGAATGATGTCTCCCATTACGTTAGCGATTTCCTAACCCGTTCGGACACACGTTAATTTCTTAGTTCACGTATTGCAATAATGTAATATTTTGGTATGCGCTATACTTGTGTCCAGCGCTTGTCTTGCAGCCAGTGGATAACCTGCTGCGTGCTCGATGGTAAAGTCTGTTCACGATAAAGTGAGCACTTTTGAAATCAACCTAAGAAAAAGTCGTTGCTACTAACATCATATATGTTTATGGGCGCGTTGAGTGACATGCGTCCAGTAAAGTTGGTAACGATTGGTGGAAAGTAGTTCCATATCTTACCGTCGAAAAAAAAAGTGTTAGGTAGCCATTTGTAATAACTTAAATTATTTCCTTCCCTTCCTGTTTTCTCAATGCATCGAGTTATAAAAATGACCAAATTCGTAAAATATTTTATTTTCCTATAATTTCACAGTTTCGCCTGACAGACGCGGGAACAAAGTGATGCGGCCCATGGCAATGTTAATTTTACATAAGGCGGGAAAAGTACACAACGTGCATACAAGTATATTTTAAGCAGGGCTTTCATAAGTGCTCATTTTACCGTGAACAGCCTATGTAGACATTAACCATTCATTTCAAATAATTGTAGAAAATTTAAATATAGGCTATGCACGGTAAAATTAGCACTTTTGAAAGCCCTGCTTAAGATATTCTTGTATGCACGTTGTGTATTCTTCCGCTTTACGTAAGATTATCATTGTCATGGGCCTCGTCACTTTATTCACGAGTCGTTCAAATGAAGCTGTGAAATTATTAAGAAAGTAAATACTTTACAAGTGTGCTCATTTTAACACTTCGATGCATTAAAAAAAAACAGAAAGGGAAAGAATTAATTTTAAATGATCACGAATGGTTACCTAACACTTTTTATTCGACGTTAAGACATGGGACTACTTTTCCCATCCATTGTTACCAACTTTACTGGACGAATGCCACTTACTTCACCATTAAAATATATGCATGCAGGGGCAGTGACATTTTTCTAAGGTTCATTTCTAAACTGCTCACTTTATGGTGGAGATCCTTTAATCAGATTAGGCACAAGGAAGACTGGGCGCTGGTTCCTTTCCCTGTACAGTACCGATAATAAGTGTCATCCATGTGTAACTTGTCCACGATGGTGGACACAGTCACTGAACGGACTAATTGGACGCTTTGTTCTGCTGTGTGAAGTCACAGACTACATGAGAATACAGAGGCGAAACAGCCGCTTATACGCGGCCAACTCCAGCCGCACACGGTAACAAAACGGCATCACCCGGCTAGCCAATCAGGTGCCTGCCAACGTACCTCGCCGGTCGGCAGCCAAGCCAGCAGCGGACATTTCGCAGCACGCGGTAGCCAATATCAGACGCAAGGCCCATGATCAGCGTTTCGCGCAACCAATCAGAGGCTTGTATCACACGCACATATAGAAGGGATCGCCTCAACCATTTCCCATTTCGTCTCTGTGTACTCGTTTACTCTGTGCGGGGGCTTCCGGTCTGACATTCAATAGGCTATGCAGGCCATCATACCTGAACCATCTAAATATGAATCACTCATCATAATCAGTAGAAACATTTTTTTTTAATATTCAGTATATTTACCCGATTTTCTATATAAGTCGTTTTCCAAAGGGTTTGTCGAAATTTTTGGCTCGACAAGACGTAATCATTTTTTACGTTGTTGTAAATTCACTGCCTTCATTATTCTTGGAGCACTGATAGAAGAAAAGAAATCTTTTTTTCTTGCCTTGAATCAGTGCTCTGAGAATAACGAATGCAGTGGATTCGTAACAATGGAAGAAGGTGTTTAAAATTGTTATTTACGTCTTGTCACGCCAAAAGAAAAAAAAAAAAAAACTCTGCAACAATTTGTGACAAAAATAATAAAAATATACGGTTTCCGTGCGCCATTCCCCTTAAAGCCGTGGAATGTACCAAGGTTTCAATGCCAGGCCAGTGAAATTCACTGGAAATCCGTATAAATCAGTGTTTAATCAGTGATTACCAGCAACCGAAAAAGTTCAGTAGATGTTTACGGATTCAAGTTGAGCCGTTTCAACGGATCTGCAGCGAAATTCGATTATTGGAAGAAGTTTCAACAGTTCCGAATTTTCAGAGCGAAGCAAGTCAAGATTTCCAGAATGTCAGGAAATGCAATGGACTTGAGTGGCGCTGTGAATGCTGTATATTCTCGATGCGCGCATAACCACTGTGGAGCCAAGGGAAACGGAATGTTTTTCAACCACTCGCAAGCGAACAAACAAGAAACCCCTTACACACGTTCCTGTTCCGTCAAATATCTATATGCCGTTCACGATCAAATGAGCACTTTCAAAGCCCTACTAATGATCGACTTGTATTGCACTTTGTGTATTCTTCCGCCATGTGTAATATTAACATTGCCATGGGCCTCAGCACATTATTCATTCGTCAGTCAAGTGAAACTGTGAATTTATTAGGAACGTAAATATTTTATAAACGTGCTCGTTTTTACATTTCGATGTATTAAAAATAAATACAAAGCGAAAGAAATAATTAACAGTTAACCCAACACTTTTTATTCGATATTAATATATGGAATTACTTTCCATCGTTACAAACTTTGCTGGGCTAATGTCACTCTGCGCGTTCATTAGAATATATGCAGGTAGGGGTAGTGACTCTTTTCTAAGGTTAATTTAAAAAATGCTCACTTCATCGTGAACAGCCTTTAACTAGGTTTTGCTGGTGGAAGTGTAAACTAGCAAGCACCAGGGCACAGCACAGAGCCAACGCCAGCTCACCTCGCAACATTTCGCCACACGCCACTGCTGAACTTTATCTTACGGCGACACTTCGGTCGAAGTAAAGCTACTGCCTATGGAGCACTGCACCAGACTATACAATGCGTAAAACTAATAAAAACGTAGTACAGACGCCATAAAATTGGTCAGAAAAATGCGATTTATGCTGTATATGAAAGAAGAAAGTAAAATATTTTAGAATGTTGCAAAATATATACATTCTTCTTTTTAAATGTAAAGAAAAATCTATTAAAATAGTCTATTTTTTTTATTTTATTTTTTTTAAAACAAAATTTAAGAGAATTATCCATCCTGGATGGTTCGGGAAGCAGAATTCGCAAGGAAATCTTCTTCAAGAAAGATCGTCGTAATATTTTACTGTGATAATGTGTAATAAAAACCATAGTAATAATGTATAATTAATTTAAAAATTATTTTATTTACGTGAGTTTCAGCCATAAATGGTTTTGACAAATGGACGCACATATAAATAATTATAACAATTAATTCTTTCATTATTACTACAATTTTCTTACACACAATCACAGTAAACGTTACGACGCTATTCCATGACGAAGAATTTCTTGCGAATTCTTCTTTTTGAAGCACCCAGAATGGATATGCGTTAAATTTTGTTAAAAATACCGACTATTATAATCAATTATTGTTTTATATTTAAAAAGTATATTTTAGTAAAATATTTCATAATGTTACAAAACATATGCATTCTTCTTTAATATACAACACAAATGGCACTTCTCAGACGATTTTCGTGGTGTCTGTACTAATTTTTGTACGAGTTATTCGCATTGTATAGTCGGGTGCAGTGCTCCATAGGCAGTCGCTGTACTTCGACCTTGAAGAGTTGTAGGTACGTCAATTACTTAGAATATCTTGAGCGGCACGAGTGAAAGAACAAACATTTTTACAGAATCACATTATATAAAAAAAAAAAACGCTCACATCAATTTCCGCACAATTCATGACTGCATATTCATAAAACTAAATCAATAAAACAACCAAGTTGTCAGCATCTCAAGACTACCTTTACGTAAATCAAGTAGTATACACCTTGAATCCCTTTATTTTTTTTTTAGAGAGATATATATATATATATATATATATATATATATTGGGCCAAAGGAAATATTTATAAGGGCCTTAAAAAGTGCTCACTTTACCGTGAACAGCCTATATATATATATATATATATATATATATATATATATATATATATATATATATATATATATATATATATATATATATATATATATATATTTTAGGCTGTTCACGGTAAAGTGAGCACTTTTTAAGGCCCTTATAAATATTTCCTTTGGCCCATTTATATTATTCTGCCACATTTTTACATAAACATTCCCATGTGACTAATAAACACAGTGTATACTTTCACATTGCTCAAAAGTTAATGTCTGAGGCTGCACTAGAACATATTTATTACTTATATATTTATAGGTATATATATATATAGAGAGAGAGTGAGAGAGTATTAGAACGCTCACTATGTTTGAAATAAAATCGAGCGGACGACAAGCGCCGCGTGGCTATTGCAGCGAACCACTGAAGCTGCAGCGCCAAACAAACGACTAGAGCAGTAAACCAATAACGGAATAATTAATTCCCTGCAAACATTTTTTTTCTGTCGGAAATGAAATCGATGTCAGTTACCGCTCGTTCGCGCAGCGGAAGCGAGGGATTCCAACACTTGATTTGATTGTGGTTTTTCTTACTAGAAGTAACGGCACGTTTCCTGGCGAGCGTTCGCGATCAAAACATTAACCGCTCAGTACACTTAACAAATGCCAGGAATTCGCAGCAGGAATTTCTGAAAAAAAAAAATTTGTACGCGTTCCGTTGGGTGGTTATTGGCGAGAGGAATATTTCACGGTTTTGAGTGATGTCCAGTAGGGGCATGAATGGTCTCGCGCAAGCGCAGTGTATCTCAATAACGAGTTCAATTGAATCAGAAACAGTACGTGCTACCATGCCATAACCTAAAAAAAAAAAAAAAAAAAAAAAACCAACGTCATATGTACAAAAACTTGTAATTAGCTTATGCATGAACAGATGAAGATTAAAATCGTGCTGGCAATGTTGACAGCCCTGTCAACGTATAGCAGACTACAGACCAGGAATCGGGAAGAGGTTCATATGCAAATTAATAATTTATTATTATTTTACCTACTTTTACAGTGAACATTAATCTAGAAAGAACATCGTTGTTAATGTTTTCAGCAAAGCAATCTCAGAATAAGTCTAATATTGGGTACCAAAATAATTGAATTCTTAATAAATGCATTACTTTCGTCCATAAGAAAGGCAGATATCTTGTTACCTGTTTTTTTTTTATGAGATTGCCACGATACGAAACAACTACTTGATTAAAATTTATGATTTCAGTTACTTAATTGAATTAATTAAAAACGCATATATGCTATATTTCTGACGTATTTGTTAGCGTGGGAATATATGTTATTGACCTTAGGAGAGCAGTACTTTTATAACAAATTTCGTCCATTATCAGACATATAATTTTATCTGCAACAATGTTATCACAGCCTTTACTCGCAATTATTACATTCTGAGCACAGTCTGACTGTGTTTTGTGAACATCGTACGTGGAGTGCAGAAACACTCGTGTTGCCATAAAAAGAAACGTAAACTGAACTATTTCCAGGACTGTCGTTGGACAGACAACACACCCGTAGCGTCGCACCCGATTTCCGCAAGTGGGAGACATGTCTGACGTTGCGGTCGGCTGCCGAGTTTCGTCGCGTCACGTAAGTTTTCATCTCTATGTCACCTCACGCAATCGCTTATAGTTACGGCCACCCGAATTTCGCGAAAATATTTCACGACCTGTTGTATTTCAATACACTTTCGTGACTGGGTGATCTAGTTGTTACGCATGTCTGTCCACGAATCAGAGACGTACAGTATCGGAGTAACTTAATTCTTATTGGCCAGTCAACTAAGAAAATGTTTCTCACGGACACACGCAGCCAATAAGCAAAAGGAAACTCCTGGTACGCTCGTAGGGTATTGAAATTTAGCACGAGCGGAAATCTTTCCGCGAAATTCGTGTATCCCTACTTATAGTCATTTCACGGTTATTTCCTACTTTTCTGAAGGCCTCCTACAGTTCTACTTCCAAGATATTCCTCCGCCTCATGCAAACAAAGCTTAACCAAGTCTGGAGAACTACCTCAAAGGGACAACGCACCGCATTCGTGCGCTGTCAGTGTAACAATATTTTGCATAAGAACTATTTCTTGTAGTCTGTTCACGGTAAACTGAGCATTTTTGAAAGCTCTGCTTAAGATCTACTTCTATACACGCTGTGTATTTTTCCGCCTTATGTAATATTAACATTGCAATGGGCCTCATCACTTTATTCATGCGTCTGTCAAGTGAAACTGTGAAGTTATTAGAGAAAGAAATGTCCTACGAATCTACTCACTTTTACACTTCGATGCATGAAAATAAAACAGAAAGTGAACGAAATAAAATAAGTTCTAACAAATGGTTACCTAAAACTTTTTATTCGACGTTAACATATGGAAGCACTTTTCCTCCATCGTTACCAACTTTACTGGACGCATGTAACTCAGTGCGCCTGTTGAAATATATGCAGTTAGGAGTAGTAACTTTTTTCTAAGGTTGATTTAAAAATTGCTCACTTTATCGTGAACAGCCTTTACTAGCCAATAATAACATAATTATCATAATTTAGTTTTTATTCGTAGGTATTGCTTGCAAACGAAACATTACTATTTATAAATAAAATATAAGAAAAAGTTCAACATAAACAAAAATAAAATAATTTTATGTTAACAGACGTATAAATTGCTTACGATACATGACATATTTAGGGATCAACGGAACACATCATAAATGGGTAGATTTTTCAAAGGTTTTCTTTGAAAAGTGTGAAGAAACCGCGAAAAGACTGTATGTATCGAGTGCACAGAGTATGCAGATGTTGCGCGAGGGTTCGGAACTGCCACCGTACACCCTAAAAGATACGCAGAGTCGTCCGTCAATCAGCGCCTAGCAGGGGCGCAGAAACGCCTGCTGCTCGTCTGCGCATATCGGAAGCCGCGGTGGTGAAGTGGTCACATTACTCGCCACCCACCTACACGAACCGGGCTTCGATTCCCGGTGGAGTTGCTCCCGGTCTTTCGCGCGCGAGAATCGTGCCGGACGATGACGCTGGTTCCGGGGGGTTTTCTCGGGGATCTCCCGTTCCCCCGCCCTTGTATTCCGGCGCTGCTCCATACACACCTCACTTCACCCTCGTCGGATCTCAACACCTCGATGTTAAGGGCCACCCTAATTTTTCTACTTTTCCACTTGCCCCCAAACCCCTACCTTCCCCCCTCCCCTTCATCAAACAAGAGAACTTGCAATTTAACTTTCGTCAAGTGACAATACGACGTTTAGCTGTGCCAGTCAGAATTACATTACCCGAGCGCTGAACGATTATTATTGGCATGCAGACACACATTGTAATGCGATAAGCATTCAACCACTTGACATGTTATCCAGTATATACTCGTTCACGTATGACGTGTTGCAAAATATACTAAATCGTATTAAGTGTTTGCACGAGGTCAGAAGCTATAGTTGGACAAGAAACAAAAGACCCGTCCCCGTTTTTGTTCTGCGCAGCGGCTGCCTTCTCCTACTTCGGTAAGGCGGGGGAGGTGGAAAGCCGTGCCACGGCGCTCGAGTCCGTATTACACGAGCAGAAGTGCATCTAGAGAATTTTATTCCACAGCTTGTTCAACACGTAAATTAACGTGTATTTCGATATGGTTTAACTGTATCAATCGCAGCCAGCATAACTTACATTTGTTTTGTAATCTTTATAGTAGTTAGTACCTGAAGACTGAACGAAACACGAACGTCTTGATTCGCTGTTTACGGTATGAAAAGAAATATGAGCCTCTTTGACACGAGCATAAACACATGATAGGCACATGAAAAAGAGAATACTGTGGGATTTAAATCGGCAAGTCCTAATGCAGATATTTACTACGAGAAAACAGATAATAGCTGCTCATAACCATGTTTGTCAAGCAAATAGTGAACACAGACGGACATAAACTGTAAAAATTCAGAACGATAGTACATAGTATAAAACGCAGCTTGTCAAACAGTGACGAAACGAAACTAACAAATATGAATGTAAATATCAAACACAAATGACCCACCTATTCCGATTCAGAGTCTATGTTATATGCAGGATAGTCATGAGTTTAATCTCCGTCTCCAACATTTATTATTATCATATCAATTTCAATGTATAGTAAGCCATCACTCTTCACATACTCCTCTTCAATCTCCTGAACATTTTTGCCGCAGTCTTTCCATTTGTCCACAGATAAACTACTGAACAACTCCTCGCACAATTTATTCTTATCATCGAGGGATGAAGAAATTCCCTCGCGAACATTCATTTTAATATCGGTCCACAATAACTCAATCGGGTTCAGATCCGCGTAATATGGAGGCAGACGAATGACTTCATGACCATGTGCATTTATTAATTCTTTTTTTTTTTTTTTGTGTTTGGTGTGCTTTTGACCAAAAGCAACTGATTCGCTTTTGTCATTTGTGATGTGAAAATCCGACATTATTATTTGTCAGCCGGTCTTGAATGTTTTGTTTTAAGGATGATGATGATGATGGCTTTTTATTCAATTGTAGATTGTGGTGTCTTGCATTGGCTGATACAACGACAGAGTTGGTAGGTAAATTTGGTACTAATTTATTTCTCACCCACATAGGGAAACTTTCGTAGTTCATGACGTCACGATAGTCTCCCAACTTTTGTTTAAATTTGAATATAAGCCAACTATTCGGAACAAACCCTTCCTCTCCACCAGCATGCACAGTAATTAATCGTGGACCTTTCCCAAAAGATTCTGACGCCTATTTCTGTATCTGGTTGCCAGCTAGAACTTACGCTGTGGGTAGTATGAACATACGTTTTATCAACATACACTACGACCCTACCAGGCTGCCGATATTCACGCATGTCCTCTAGATAGCGCTCCCTCCAATCTGGCATGTCAGACTTTTCAATTATAATTATTCGTTTTGACTGACATTTTTTTTTCCCCCAGCGGAACCCAAGCTGCTTCAACAAACTTAGTAAGCATTCCCTGCTACAATTTATAATGCCGGCTTCAATCAGAGCCTTTTTCAATGTTTGTACAGTTCTTCGCACTGTGTAAAATTCGTGTATTTTTCTCCGCACAGCACCGCATGTAAAATCGCCTATTTCGATAACTTTCTTGTGCTCTGTTTTCTTCCCTTTGGATAGCGAAAACCTCAAATATTTTTTACAGTTTACCTCGCCCTCTGCCAAGATTCGTTTAACTGTTGACTCGGAAACCCCAGTTGCAGCGCTTGTAGCTTCGACGATGATGTACGTCAGTTTATAAGTATTTTCTGTTCACCGAGATGCTGTGCAACATTATATACGATCTCGCGTGCATGTCCCAACAATGGTGTACCAGACTTAATACGCGACTTTAATCCCGACATGACAGTAAGTCGTATCGTGTAACTCGGGCCACCCAACAACCGTGCCGGAGCGGTCCTGCAATGCCGCTAGCTGCGAGTGACTAATCCTCCTCCACTACCTCAAGTGCTCGTCATTTGTCTGCTCGCTGACACTGGCGTCTGCGCAGGTTCTTTTGTATCTTGTCCCACTATAGCACTAACGCAGTGTAACACTTGGATGCTAGAAATTTTTGTAATGTAACATATGTCACATCAAAATTTTAATATAAAGTGTACGTGAGTGTTCTTTGCCCGGCTTACACTGCAGAACATATGATGAGAAATACAACCCAACAGATACGTGACCACCAATAATTAGAGGCCCGGAAATTCCATGGATTCATTTGAGGACAAGTTAAACTTCAACCACATGTACATGGGCGTATCCGCTTCTATTGGACCACAGTTTGTTAGACACGCATCGGATCACGTTCAACCAATAACGTGCTACCTGATCCGGAGTCAAACTCGAGCAACGGCCAATGAACAACTTAAAGAAGTTCGAATGCACAAAGGATTGTGGAGTCTACCTTGTTGCAGAATAAATCCGCGAAATTTCCGGGTCTCTACCAATAATACTTACCAAATTTTATTTCTATAGTGCCACCAGACGGGTACTTACTAAAAACGTGTCACAATTTGCAAGACAACATACTAAACAGAAAAATCCAACACCTAACTACAGACGAACTTCGGTATATAAGAACACTGACAGCTTTGATTTTTTTTTTTATTTAATTTAATAGGATGTAAGAAGCAAAGTTGGGACATATTACGATGAACGTGCAGATAAGAAATTAAAATATTACTGGGCATTGAAAATTATACTTTCAACTACAAAGGTACTAGAATGGGATTAAAATTATTAATTCACAACTCTCAAATAATAGATAACGCGGCCGACACCAGCTAGCCAACATTTATGTAAGAACATGGAAAATATATTAAAGAGGATGTCTGTTTCGTACAGGATCTTCGTGGTAAAAAAAATCTGTGCAAGCTATATAAAAATATACAGTTTAATTGTGATGCAGGATAAAATGTTAATTAACAAGAGCTGCACGCTGTTTCGGCTGGATCAGACTTATCTAAGAATTAAAATGTTGGTCGTCGTAGACAGCAGCCAGCCGAAGCAGTGACTTAATATTTTCATTGTAGACATCTCCGCGGCTCAGCTGTAGTAGTTCCTCTTCTAATGTCGAACACTTCTATAAAGATTAAGCTCATGGGCTTATGCGTGCCTAAATACGCTCGTTGCACATCCACTTTATAAGATCGCGGAAGGCGAAACGTAACTAATATTTAATCACAGCTGTAGTCCGAACTCGGGCCTCGTGTTCGCTTGAAAATATTATCACGTCTTCTTGCCATTGCACTTGCCTGGTTTTATAGTTATTTGGAATCGTGTATCAATAAATTAAAGCAAATTCCTAGGTGCGTGATCGCCTCAGATCAACACAGCCCTAGCGAAGAATAAATTGTGCCTCAAAACTTCCTAAAAACAATTTAAAACGTTCGCAGAGAAAGGCAAAAATTCCAACAATCTTATTTTAAAATAAACAAATCTTATCATAGGCTAGCTCACTCTAAATCGGAATCAGTCATTTTTTTACTGATTGTCAGTTGAAACTGCTCCATCCGGAATCAGTAGAAAAAGGAAACTATTAATCTCTTCAGTTAAATGAAATCCACTAATACAATCAGTAGAAAATCAGTTATTTAGGAGTCGGTTAATAAAAAAGAACAAGGATTAAAAACAGTTCATTAATGTTTGAAATAAATTAAGTATAATTATTTTGTGGCAAAACAAAATTAGTACCTGTACAAATAAATTTTAGAAGTGGTTGGTATGAAACCGCCACCCCAGAACGCAACACATTCTCTTGTTTCTTTTGGCTGACGTCCTACCAACTCTGCTACTTTGCCACTTAGAGAAAAGGTCTCGCATTTGCATGGTAACATAAACTTACAATGGCGAACGGCTGTAAGTTTCGTAATGTGAAAGTACTTCATGTTGTCGAGATATACACATATTATGCATACGTAGGTACATGTCTTTGTAAGTCTCGAAAGCCATTCTAAGTTAAAAAGAGAAATATAGCGGTTTTAACGGTGTTTTCGGTGTTTTCTATGTATCTGCCATTTTACAATGCAGCGAGATTTTACAGAATGAAACTGTTATTTTGAAGAGTAGACCGCGGGACGTTAGAAACAATGCAATATTTAATCAAATCAGCCGTTTCCTCATTATCTGATCTGTTAACTTGCAGACCACAAAACTTTTGTTGGTGTAAATCCACCTTTCTTATTGAATCACCGCACTATCGAGACAGTAAAACTATCACTGGTATATCTGTCACTGAAAATAACAGTTTAAATCTGTAGTGTCTCGTTGCATTGTAAGATGGCAGATCCTAGTGGACATCGATAAACTCGTGCACTGAAGCCACTATATTTATCTTTTAAAACACAGAATCCGCACTAAACTAAATATAGATTGATTTTCGAACTTTGCAAAGACCTGTACTTGCGTAGAAAATCTATATAAGTTATTTCGATAAAATGAAATACTTTCACTTCACGAACTTACAGCAATATTTGACAATACATTTTGTAGTTCAGTTCCTATAATACGATAACACATTTGGCAGTAGTAAAGTAGGGCAGTGACTATGGCTGATCATGAGAGTTTCAGCATTCTTTGCTTTATGGGCGGAGGTTCGAGCCCAACCACGTCCAAAAACGTTTTTGTGTAGACAATATCTGTGTTCTGAGACAAAATAAATCGTACCTAACTTACATCACATAAGAATGGTCTGTGCTTATTTATTAACCAACTATAAATAACTAGTTTTCTACTGCTTGAATTAGTAGGTTTGTTTTAACTGATGAATTAGTAATATTTTTCTACAGATTCCGAATGGAGCAGTTTCAACTGACAATCAGTAAAAAATAACTAATTCCGATTTAGAGTGAGTATCGCCTCTCATGTAGGATGTTCACGGTAAAGTGAGCACTTTTTAAGGCCCTTCTAAATTTCTCCTTTCACCACATTTCTATCGTACTGGTGGTTTTTTTTTTAAATATAAAACTTGCAATGTGACCAATAAACACTGAGTATACATTTCACTACTCTCAGAATTTAACACCTAAGACTGCGGCAAGGTATATTTATTAGTGGTTAATGCCTGTTGGGAGGGCCTTAAAAAGTGCTCACTTTAACGTGAATAGCCTATAGTTATAACAAATATTTGCAGATAACAATATGTTGACAACTTTCTCTCTCAAGGAGAAATTCAATTCTTCACTAGTTCCGATTTGAACAAAATATCTTTCTATTAAGTGTAAACAAACGAGACTGGCAGTTCAGTTGGCTCATAAAATTCTAACCTACATGAGAAATCAATGTTAAAAGAAAGAAATACATAATTCGTACGGCATTCAATTATGGTTTGTAGGTCAGTTAAACAAATGTATACTTTCAAATTATATACGTCTGTTATTTGAAAACTAGATAGACAAAATTATTAAAATAATATTTAAAATTCCATGTTGTACAGCAATCGGCGTCGTTGTCACAACGGATAAAAATCATTTTCATAGGTTATACCGTATAAGTTATTATAATGAGTGAAGAGATGTGGGTGACTCTTAATATCGAGGTCTTGAGAGCCGATGAGGGTGAGGCGAGGTGAGTATGGAGCAGCGCCGGAATTAAGGGGGAACGAGAGACCTCCGAGAAAACCCGCAGATCAGCGGCATCATCCGGCACGTTTCCCACTTGCGAAAATCCGGAGTGATTCGGCCTGGGATTGAACCTGGTTCGCCTTGGTGGGAGGCGAGCAGTTTAACCGCTCAGCCACCTTACTACAATGAATTCGTGAATACTAGTCGGACACAAAAATCTCCTGTTTTGCAATACCTGGAGCAGAAAATGTATGTGTTAGTTAAGGAATTAAACCGTCGAATCGCGAATAAGGATCTGATCAATTGTCCATACCGCTGGCATATATTACCACTTATTAAGATCTTAAATAATACTTCTGATGCCTTTAAGTCCCATCACGCGTGTTCAGTCTTGAAGGGCAAAGAAACAATTCCAATAGAGAGACTCGAGCTGTTATCTGGTGCTAAAGGCTTTTCACGATAAATGAATCTTTGAATAAAGACACTGCTCCTAGTTGCATATAATTTAACGGGCACACTGAGTGAAATTCGCCCAGCAAAGTTGGCAACGATGGATGGAAAATAGTTCCATATCTTAGATCGGATACAAAGTGTTAGGTGATCATTTGTGATAACCAAAATTATTTCTTTCCTTTTCTGGTATTTGTAATGCATCGAAGTGTAAAAATTAGCAGTTTCGTAAAATATTGACTTTTCTAATAATTTCATAATTTTACTTTACCGACGCACGAATAAAGTTACGAGTAGAGGCCTAAAAATTCGCGGATTCATTTAGGGACAAACTAGAATTCAAAATACGTGTGTTTATATAACTTAAATAATTGGTCCACACGATGTATGATAACTCCTGGAGAACGGAGACCTAATCGTCGCCTTACACTGTGACAACGAGCAACCAATGCACAGCTGACATCTGCATACTTGTACAGAAGACTGTAGTGTCTAGTTATGAGATCCATGACAATGTTAATTTTACACAAGGAGGAATTATGCACAACGTGCATACAAGTATATCGTAAGCAGGGCTTTCAAAAGTGCGCATTTAACAGTGAATAAAAATTTATATAATAATCACGATAAAGTAATCACATTTGAAAGCCCTCTCATCTGGAATAACAGTCAACAAATATATGTTATCGTAGCCTTATACGTTATCCTAGTGCAGTGGAACATACACACTGCGTTTATTACTTACGTGGCAATATTTATTTAAAATATGGTTTGAGCATAACATACGGCTAAAAGGAAAAGTAAGTAAGGCTTCAAAAGTGCTCACTTTACCGTGAACAACCTATAGCGTCGAGGTGTTGCAACTGGCTGGTTAGTATAACCGTTCCAGTTTCACTCACGAGAATAATTAATTGCGTCTGATTTTAGACACCAACACAACGGAACCTACGATGCTTCCTGCGGCGAACAATTTCTCAGACAATGTGGCGTTTCTTCCAAAACTTCTTGGGCTTGCCTCGAATTTAATTAAATTCCGCAAGCGAAAATCCTCATTGGCTGCTCGCCCAGGAAGTTGAACGCTGTGTAACATCTGAAGCTTCTAGTGCTACGAAGTCTTGCTATTATTACGAAGAAGTACGAGTAACCGAGCTGGAAGAAAACTGTGCATTTCTACAACCTCACACACTCTCAAGAGGATCTTCTATGCGCTGCTTGAACGAGTATCGTATAGCTATTCGCAGGATCATCACTCTTTTTGAATGAAACTTTCGAAAAATCGCCCCATGTATGCTGTGTAAGGATAGGAAAATTTCGCGAGTTCAATGACCTCTGCAGGCTAGACTCCTCAGTCCTCTGCACACTGTAGCCTCAGCTGTGTGTTCATTGGCTGTTGCCCAGCACCTGGCCGTTATGGGATTCGGAAGGTGTTTCCTTGCACGTCTGCTATTGGCTCAGAGGCGTCCAGGACGGGTCTAATAAACTGTGATCCAATTGCGAAGGTGACTTCACTGTTTGACGTTTATCTTGTCCCAAAATGAATTCGCGAAATTGTCCTATCCCTATTGATGTGCTTAGTTATATCCTAAAACTGTGATATGCCAAAAGCATTTTATACTTCAGTTAGCATACAAGTATTATAGTTTTGGTTGAATTGAACTTTTACTTTTATTTTATCGACAATTTATTTATTTATAATTAAGGATAGAAGGATTTCGCGAGCTCAGTGACTAGGGGTAGCGAAATTTGGCGGAATGATTTCAAGAAAAGTTATATATTAAAAAACCTTTGGGTCGTTTTCCTATCTTGATTGGATGAATACGTTTTTGACACGTGTTAACTGTCTACACACGAATCACGCAGGAGCCGTGCCGATGTTGCCGAATTCTGAGTGGCCCTGTCAAATATGAAAACACCTTCTCAAGTTGACAACAACCAAAGGTAATAGACAAACTGCTGTTGCGTGCTTATAGTGCGGTGTACTCATAAATTCTTTTTTTGCTACAAGTCTGTAACTCTATCAATGACCTGTATTATTGACTCCACAATCATTTGTGCAGTCGCACCCCAGACGTTCGCTCGTTAGCTTCTCCCCCAGCACGTGACCAAAGTTACCCCGCGCCTGGCGGTATGGGATTCGCTTCTTGTTTTCTTGCAAGTTTACCACCGGCGCGGAGTCGTCCAGGGCGTGTCTATTAATCTGGTCTGATTGAATCGATGACTTCGGTGAACACGTGTTAAACATTTATCTTGCCCTGAAATGAACTCGTGAATTTTCCTATTCATATTTGAAATTAATATGAATAAAAGCATAGAGAATATGAGTGCCTTGACAACGCCTAGTAAGAAATAGTTCTCACGCAAAATGTTATTAAACTTTAGTACAGGCTATTCGCAGTAAAGTGAACACTTTTGAGGCCTTAGCTTTTTTTCTTATCGGTTATTTTTTTATCCTTTCACCACTTTTTTTCTATAAATATTGCCATATACGTAATAAACGCAGTGTACATATTTCACTGGACTCGAAAGTCACAGTCTACGGCTACAATAAAATATATTTATTGACTATTATTCCAAATGAGAGGACTTCAAAAAGTGCTCACTTTACCGTGAATAATCTATACCCAAAAATGCGACGTATTGTCACTTTGGTGAATAGGCCATTCACGGTGAAGTGAGCACGTTTGAAAGCCCGCTCATTAAAAATAATAGTCAGTAAATGTATTTTATTTTTGTCTTTGACGATAACTTCCGCTTGTGACTGAACATATACACTATGTATAATACGTATATGGCATTTTTTCACTTGCTCATAAGTTATATGACTGATACAAGAGTCACTTCAGTGAATTTATGTTTGACTGATTGAAACAGTGAAATTATCACTGATTTATATTCAGAGTGTATAAAAATGGGTGAAAGGAAAAAGTAACTAGACCCTCAAAAGCGTTCACTTTACCGCGAACAGCCTATAGTTTCCTAGACTTAGTTAAGCTTTGTTTGCATGAAGCGGAAAGATAGCGTGGAAGTATAACCTTAGCAGAGAAATTGGAAGTAATCACGAACGGACTTGCGAATTCCCTTCTGATCCGGCCACACTGCTCACGTCCCGGTATTTCTGCTATTGTATGTTAGTAGAGACCTGGACAATTCGGGACAAGATAGAAATCAAAACGGTGTACGTAAGTGTCACTTTTGCAATTGGTACGCGCGTTATTTGACACCTCCTTCAGATATCTGGACCAATAACCAATATACAACGGAATGCACGCCCAATCAGCGCCATCCACCCTGACAGTAAGCAACCAATGAGACGTTGCTATATGATAGTTTGAACATAAAACTGCGAATTCTAATCTATAAGTCAATGAATTTGCGTAATTTTCAGGTGTCTATGTATTAATCGTCTAGGGGGGGGGGGGTTCTGAGGCCATCTGAGTCAATCAATAAATAATAAGTTAATTAATAGTCCCGTACTGAGAGGTAGTGGCAACCCCACGCAACACGACCAGGGATGCTTGATTGTCGGCGCCTAATGCGGAAATTAATACATTATTACGTCTGTGGCCTGCGATCAACACGCGCTATACCATGCCGCCGGGCATCGCGTCTTCGCGACGAATATACACCGGCCAGAATCACAGTACCTCCCCGCTTCTTCGAGAGGGGCCGCGGCGGTTAAGCGGTTAGACTTTTTTTGTTTA
Organism: Dryococelus australis; assembly: GCA_029891345.1. NCBI lineage: Eukaryota > Metazoa > Arthropoda > Insecta > Phasmatodea > Phasmatidae > Dryococelus > Dryococelus australis. The sequence goes on from CM056995.1 coordinate 352,927,421, forward strand.
GTTTATTTCATCAACCATACTTAGCAGTACAGCCATAAGGATATTGAATTCTATAATAGCTACTACAATTTAACAAACAGTATATAAGTTATATAAATTAGCGGCTTTCGTCTGGGCTCTCATAATTTAAGCTACAGATTCTATTTCTATTCCTTGGAAGGCGGTGAGCTATTCTGCCCCGACCGGGACAGCTCCCCGACGGGTATTCCGCCCACTGCCGGAACAGACCAGGGACCGGGATTCCCACGAATCCGCCCGCGCGACCATGCGACAGCCAATGGTGAAATGACGCCGGCTCCAGTAAGTATACACAGTACTGTGAAGTTTAGCCTGGTGCCAAATAATAACGCGAATTTTGCAGGTCCCTACCCATGACATTCGCCTTGTCACTGTAACGCCGAACTCAGAGTATACCACTAGCTGGTTGTGATAACAAAACCAGTGCCTTATCAGATTAAGTACAGCACGAATCAAAATTTTTCTTACTTGCTTCATGTGAGCCAGTAACAAGTAGGAAGCAGTAGTGTGAGTGAGTGTTGAGCAGTCCTGTACAAAGTCCTCGCTTGGTCAGAGAAACCAATAGGCAAACGATAGTGTCTCGAGTGTACAGAGCACTTTTAAGGTCTAGCACGCTGCCAAATCAGATATGAGTAAAAATAATGCTTAATTTATTTCCGATTCGATTTGGTTTGATCTCTCAGTCCAATATCGGCAATATAAATACGGAAAATTACTTTAATTATTTGATATGATTTAAATTAACTGCTTGTCGTTTTACGAATATTTTTCAACGGAATTTAAAATAAACATATAGTTATATTTATTCAGTTTTAGAGACTGGAGTACAATGATTTATATAAATCTGCATTTCTTTATATGATGTTGGATGTGGTATGAGCATTACATTGTCGTACGGCCGTGCATTATCGTTGATGTGAGCTAGTTAAGTGTTTTGACAACGATTTGGCGTTGTGTACTGACACTTGACAGCTCACAGTGGCCGTTTATTTTTTGGATGTAATTATACATATTTTAGATGTGAATATTGAACACACTTTTATTAAAATGGGCTGAACTAGACGATTGAAAACTGTTCACGGATAGTAGCGCCAACCCGTGAACACAATTATTTTTTTTTCGTTTTGACATTGGCACATTTGCACTGGGCAAAAAAAAAAAAAAAGTGTTCCGCTGCTTTGCCTTGAGTGACGTATCTGGTACTAGTGTACTAGGAGTCCGCTGGCGATGATTGTCCAGCGCCTTGATTGCGAACAGATGTTTCGCCATTGGGCGACGAACGATTTGCCGTTACTCTCTAATCAACCATGGTGATTACGGTTCTTTGTACCTCCCGTGTTCATCACATGTGGGCGCTAATCGATATGTAATGCCATCACACTCGCCTCAACAGAATGTCTCCTATAAACACGGGTATAGGCGATCAATATGGCGGTCACACGGGTAAAATAGACTAAGCACAGTACTCATTAGTTTCTACCGAAATTACGGGTTATGCAGAATCGTAGATTGTTAACTGTGCGTGATAACTGGGTAAACGCTATCTGGCATAGCTCGGCTCCCATTTAATACATCGAGGTCTGCACACATTTACCGGGCACGGAAGACAAATTAGAAGTGAATCAGCTATATCCGCTACCGCAAGAACACTGGTTGTGTTGGCGTTTGTGTTAGAACTCGCCATCGTCCTATTGTTCCATGCCACACCGGACACTACCCCGTACTTTATAGCGTTTATTATTGACCAGTCATCAACTAATGGAGAGCATAGCTGATATTGACCAACTCTAATATCCTTTATCGTATAAAAGGATTTGCAATCAACGTCGGCTTCGGTATTTACAGTACAGTGAAGCTCAGTCTGATGCCAAACAATAACGTGAATTTTGCACGTATCTACACATCAAATTCACGTCCATGATCGTACATTTCCAGTAACGGAAACTAACACCTAATAATATCGTAGTCAAATAGTGTTTTCATTTACGTATTCACTTTATTTTCTGTAGTACGTGGCTTGTGAATATGATAATTCAGCAGCTACAATAATTCTTCTGTATCCGTCACGACTGTTTAGTAACGAGACGTAAATTATGAATAGGCCGTGAGAAAATGGTGTCGGAAGATCGGTCACGATGAAGAACGTTCTGGTAGGCTGTCTGTCGTTACAGATGAATTACTGCTAAATGCGGATGCAATCTCACAACTCGACCAGTAGGGACCTGAAAAATTCGCGAGTTCAATGACCTGCAGGCTAGACTCTACGGTCTTGTGAACAAATATGCAGATGCGAACTACGCATTGGTAGCCTGCTGTCACAGTGGAAGGCGACGACTCGGCCACCGTTCTCCAGGAGTTGTCAAACACCTAGTGGTCCAATCGCTTAAGTTATATAAACATACGTGTTTTGAATACTGGCTTGTCCCAAAATGAATTCGCGAATTCTTCAGGTCTCTAGTGATCGGTAATTCATCGCTGATAAACTCAGTTTCCACATGTGTCGCTATCCATAGCGCAGGGTGTGGTGCCATTTCGTTAAACAACCGCGAGGTTTGTGCCATTTGTGTGCCACGTACGTTTATCTCGGGAACACATAAAAACCTACACGGGTGATCCATTGGCACATTTGACCCAACATGCAAGAAGCGAAGACATTGATTCTTAAGTGCCGTGTCGTTAAAGGCGCCGAAACCTATATTTCCAATTATACACCCGAGCGCAAAAAATCCGTGACATGGCAACATCTTGGTGCTTCTAACAAACGCTAAGCGGACCCATATCTGGTCACAAGGCCGTGACCGAAGTGTTATGGAACTGACATTGATCACGCCTAATTTATAGAGACCTGTAAAATTCGCGTCATTATTTCAATACAGACTAGGCTTCAAAAACTTGTGCTTTTTTTTTATTGTGTTTGTTATTAGACTACATTTGTTGGGACACGCCCTGGGCGCCTTTGTACCAACAGCAAGCTACTAACGAGAGGATGGCCCAGTCCCGTCCAACCAGATCAAAAGGAAATATGTGTCCTCACTACTGCAGAAGCTAATGGGCAAATGGAATCGACTCGTATATGTAGACTATAGGACGTTGGATTTTAGTCTGGTGCCAGAAAATAACGCGAATTTTGCAGGTCTCTACTGATTTATATTACACCGCGTAGTCAAACCATAGCTGTGAACTGATCAGGTTGAAGAGAACCATTCAAAATCGCAGTAGAGGCCTCTTAGTTGATGGCGTCCTCATCGTACTACAAGACAACGCCCAGTTGCATCTCGCAAAACACATACACAAACACGCATACAACAATTTCTTCATAAGTTTGGGTGAGAGGTCTGAAAACAACTGGCCTATAGTCTTGATCTCATCCCTAGCCAACGTCACCTTTTCATATAATTTAAGGATTTCTTTTGTTGGACAGCGCTTTCTTGACAACGAAGAGTTCTACAATAACACTAACTGCATTTCATAATGGACTGCCGGCAGAAGCGTACCATTATGATATACAAAAATGTGTCTTCTTCTACCATACCAAGGGTATTTGGGTATACCTCATACCAAGGGTATTTGAGTATTCCAAGTTATCTATGAACTTTTACATTAGAAATTATTTATTTCGCTAACATATTACTAGAGCCCTGAGTATTTCGCGGACTAATTTTACAACAGACTAGATTTCACAGTCCTCTATACACTCGAGGCACTATCGTTTGCTTATTGGTTACTGCGATCAAGTGAGGCCTTCGTACAGCAATGTTCAACATTAACTCGCACTACTGCTTCCTGCTTACTACTCGCTCACAGTTAAGCGAAGCGTGTTTAAACAAATGCCATCCACTCACAGTGGAATGAGAAAAGACCAAGTGTTTTAAGTCTACGTTGCCACCGAATGAATTCGCGAAATACTCGGGGCTCTACTTGTTACGTTTTTCTTTACTACCAAACGGGCACTAATATCTGGACGTTTCTTGTAGGCGGTTTAAGCGCAATAACAGTACACTGCACCCTCAAATGCAAGTAATTAAATTTGTTTCTATTCAAAATATCCATATCGTAATTCCTACACGTATGATAAACCATTTGGCGTTAAATTCGGTGTCTGCACTCGCCTGTTATGACTTTATAGTTGTATCTACAGATCAATTACATTAACATACCCCTCCAGTCTCCACAAATATTAAAACAGATTCCCGCTATGTGTTCATGTACTATCTTCAAAAGGTGTAACGCTTCCATCACGCAAGTTAAGCTCTTGCATAAACCCATCACGCGATAAACCTTCTGAAATTAGGGCGGCGAGCATTCTTGGCCAGCAATAAATTAATCGATGAACTTTACTAAATCTCTCCGGACCGTGGCACGGGAGAAATTTACTGCGTGCATAATATTCTGACGTTCGGCGACGCCATGATTATAATGGTAATGCCGGTCGGTGGACTGCCGACGTTGGAAATACGGCGAGGCGTTTGTCATTCGTGTTCTGCCAGCGCTAGTCGGCCGCCGAATCTTTCCCTTATAGTTATATCCTTCCGTGTATAGGCTGTTCACGATAAAGTGAGCACTTTTTTAAGGCCCTTTGCAACAGACGTTAACCACTGATAAATATATCTTATTACTGCCTCATGCATTAAATCTTGATGGTGGTGAAATGCATACACTGTGTTTATTGGCCACATTGCAATGTTTATATTAAAAAGCAGCAGGAAGATGGAAATTGGACGAAAGGAAACATTTATAAGGGCCTTAAAAATTGCTCACTTTATCGTGAACAGCCCTACAGCGAGGCGAACGTCAGTCTTCAACGTTCGAGCAGCAGCTTTCAGAATAGAGGACTGTGTTGCACAGGAATCAGGTTCGCGATCTGAGCTGTGAATATTCCAGCACTTCGACTGGCGCCGACGTAATATTACGTGAAATTACACTGTAAAAATTCTCCGTATATTTACGGACGCATTTATGGAAATTTTTAGTAAGTGTACGGAAACGCAATTCGTAAATACGAAAAACGGAGATAGGCTCCGTAAATACAATATATGGAAAGTCTTCGTATTTCCTATCCGCTTCAGGTTCCTGTAATGAACAATGTCGAGTCTTTACGAAGCTTTCTTCACCACTTCGAGAAGAGAATTAGTTTACGTATCCACTCCACTTAGACATATTATTTAAACATAAAAAATAGCATTAGGCGTCTGCAACATTTAGCAACACTTAAACTACACAGATTTTAATACACTTTAAAAAGTTGCTTAAGTCATTACATCAAATGCCAAAATTATGCCTGCAATGGCACAAGAAGAATGCAGATGAACGGTTAGAAAAAACAGGAAGTATAGAAAACTAACGAGAAAATTTACGGAACTGTTCAGTAAGTCACGGAAAGTTCCGTGAAATTTGCAGAAAGTCCGTTTTTGAAAAGTAACGTGTCCGTAATTTTACGGAGAGCTTACGGATATTTCTGGAGAATTTTTTTTACCAGCACTTTTCCTTAAGATGAGTGAGAATTCTTTTAACAGTGCACTTCGCGTGTATTTAACCGAGTTGTAGGGCGTTTGCAGTATCATTACGACATCCGCAATGGGCGAAGATACATTCCTTTGCCAGAGTGTTCATAACGTTCTCTGCGGCATATTAGATTAGCAACACTCTAAGTTTAAATTACAGAAATGAGCAGGTTGGATTCTATATTATTCTACGTAAGAAAGAACATTGCATTGGAACACTTTCAACGCAGCATCCTATTGGTTTAGAGTCGGACCGTACTGAACGTTGTATAGTATAACAGGCGTGTCGGTTTTGTATGAACCAATAGTAAAGCAGATAGCTACAGAACTGATGATAAATAGAGATCTGAAGAATTCGCGGATTCATTTCAGGACAAGATAGACGTCAAACAGGTGCACACTGAAGTTGTCTTTGTAGTTGGATCACAGTTTGTTAGACACGCCCTGAGAGACTCTGAACCAGTAGCATACTTGCAGTGAAACGAGTAGTGAATCCCATACTACCAGGTGTGAGGTAACACTGTCTACTCTCTGGGGAAGCAACCAATCAACATACATCTGGGTCTCGAGTATAAACAGTACTGTGGAGCCTAGCCTACAGGTCATTGAACTAGTAGTGAATCCCATACTGCCAGGTGTGAGGTAACACTGTCTACTGTCTGGGGAAGCAACCAATCAAACACATCTGGGTCTCGAGTATAAACAGGACTGTGGAGCCTAGCCTACAGGTCATTGAACTCGCGAAATTGTCCTATCCCTAATTCAAAACACATGTATTTATATAACTTGAACCAATGGTCCACACGGTGTATGACACCTCCTGGATAACGCTGGCCCAATCGTTGCCTTCCACTGTGACAGCAGACAACCAATGTGCAGCTGATATCGGCACGTTTGTATATACGATCGTGCAGTCTAGCCTGCAGGTCATTGAACTCACGAATTTTTCAGGTGTCTAATGATAAAGCATTCGAGAATGAAAGCGACTCACTTGTACCTTGTTTTAATTAGCAGTAAATCTGCACCGCGCTCAAAGTGTTGACAATGTCATCCACTAAAGATGGTCGTTTAAAAGAGGACGTTATGTTATTTACATACTTACTTGTATTTCAACTAAAGTAAAGCACGCACTTTTCAGTTCTACACGTAAAACGGTTTCATTATTTCACCCAAAATTACTTATTTACTTGTGACTGAAACAGTTATGGTTAGAGTGGAGGGGATTTGGCGCCTCTTAACGAGGTCTTGAGAGCCGATGAGGGTGATTGAGACGAGGATGGAGCAGCGCCGGAATGAAATGGCGGGGGAAACGGCAGATCCCCGATAAATCCCACCGACCAGTGGCATCGTCTGGCACGATTCCCAAATGCGAAAATCCGGAGTTACCCGGCCGGGGATTGAACCCGGATCGCCTTGGTGGGAGGCGAGCAGGCTAACCGCTCAGCCACCATGGTCCCAGTTATAGTTAGAGTCTGTGGTTTACCCGTAGAGTAAATATGGGGTAGAACCAGTTTCCACAACCAGTTCTCGTGTCCCAACGTTGAACTGCTTTCTGCCAACGCGACTATCGTAAACCAGTTGGACATGGATTTGAGGTTCGAGAGGTTAGAACTCTTCCTCTAACCAATTTGTAAAACGTCACAGTTCATCCACGTGGAAGTGTTTCTCTTTTGAAGATTAGGATATAAACAAGCACGTTCATCACTGCTGGCCACGTGAATTTGAGAGTTGTGCCGGTTTGGGGTAGGTCAGTGTTACTGCAGGCTAGATTGCACGATCGTATGTGCAAACATGCCGATATCAGTTGCACATTGGTTGCCTGCTGTCCCAGTGGAAGGCGACGATTGGCCCAGCGTTATCCAGGAGGTGCCATACATCACGTGGGCCAATGGCTAAAGTGATATAAACACATGCGTTGTGAATTATAGCTTGTCCCAAAATGAATCCGCGAATGTTTTAGGACTCTAAGTATAAGGCTAAAATAAAATATATTTATTGACTGTTATACAAAATGAGACGGCTTGCAAAAGTGCACACTTTACCGTGAATAGCCTATAGTAATATTGGGCACAAGAACTATTTATTTATATGCTTTACCAATACACCTATTTTTATCCTGTATTTATTCGTGTTGATTATAAATAAAATGTTATAACATATATATGTACAAATTATATCTAACCAAAAGTAGTTTAAAACGTTTGTGACACACAACATATTTGGGAAACAAAACTCGTAATACGTGGGGCTATTTTTCGAAGTGTTGATTCAAAATGTATGAAGTAACTGACTATAGTATTGTTGCGACACTGAAATATGTTTTGACGTATTATAGCGCCTTCGTTATAGTAAGCTTCTCGACATTCTGCCGGTTGAAACGTGCACAAAAAAATCCTCACTCTGCACGTTTCACTAGTTCTTCACGTAGTAAAAGAAGTGAAGTTTGAACTTGCGCGTTCTAAAACCACACTTGTGCGTACAAGTCTACTAGAACGTCGTTTTTAAGTTACATGGTTCCTGGCGCAAGTGCTAGATGCTAACGTAAACGTAGCTTTCGTGTATTCTGTGGAAATCAGATTTCCAGGCATATTCTCGTGATTTTTAAACCATTTTCTGATCTACACAAACACCCTTTCTGTTTTATCCTTAAGAATATGTTTTACAATGGATAATGATCTCAATAATTTCCTTTGAAAAATGGCGCAATCTACTTTCTTTCTTTGTTTCAAAATATTATTTCATCTTGACAGAAGTCTCATTTGCGTGTATTTACTGCCTGATAGTCGGTAAACCAAGACATTAAATTCGGCGTTAACATATAACGAGCACTCGTTTGCTTGCATTTTTTTTATTTCGAAAGACGCAATACAAGAAGGGCTTCTTTAAGCAGAACTTAAAGCAGTAACAACGCTATTGTGCACTATGAATGTTTGTAAACATACTGCTTTTTCATTACACTAAGACCGTGTGTGATCCATGCACAGTTACGTCACAATTTTCTGAAGCCCTGGTAAAGTTCCACCTCAAGGATATCCCTCCGCCTCATGCAAGCTAAGTTTAACTAGGTCTAGAAAATTACACCAGAGGACAACGCACCGAATTCGTGCGCACTCAGTTGTAATGATATTTTGCACGAAAACTATTTCTTACTAGGCACTACCAACACACATGTTTTCTCACTGTTTTTACTTACATTTATTATAAATTAAAAATTATAACTTATAATTAAAATACGGGTGAAACTTATTTTTAAAGAAATATAAGATACTTTTATGTTAACAGAAGTATAAAACGCTCGTGATACATGACACATTTAGAAAATAACTAAACACGTCAGACATGGGGTTATTTTTCAAAGGTTTTATTTAAAAAGTGTTAAGAAACCGCGAATAGGCTACAGACATCAAGTACGATGATAACAACGATTATTCATACTTTATATGTAGAAACCTGAAGATTTCGTGAATCCATTTGCTTATAGCTTAGAATTCGCAGTTTTATGTTCAAACAATCAGATGTCAACGTCTCATTGGTTGCTTGCTGTCAGGGTGGATGGCGTTGATTGGGCTTGAATTTTGTTGTACGTTTGTTATTGGCCCAGAGATCTGAAGGAGGTGTCAAATAACGCGTGTACCAATCGTAAAAGTGATACTTACGTACACCGTTTTGATTTCTAGCTTGTCCCGAAATGAATCCGCGAATTTCCCAAGTCTCTGTGACCAATAGAGAACGCAGTATTCTCCACCGCAATTTCTGAACTTGTGCATTCACAGTCCGCTACAACGCTGCCTCTACTGCGGCGAAAAGAAAGGAAACAATTGTATCCGAGGGTAAGGTTTATTCTGCTCAGGCTACCAACGAAACTATTTTCCTTGTGGGAAAGTTTAGCATAGAGAATTTCTGCCGCAAGATGCGCTGACGTCCCAAAGACGTTGCTTTCAAGGAGGCGGCAAATTGAGACATTCTACATATTTGTTCATAAGAGTTCGTTTTGGGCTCGGATGGTGATATACGCGTGCCCTTATCAAAATATGAAGTTTTAAATTAATTTCTAACGCCCTTGAATGTTGTTCACAGTGGTAAAGAGTAAAAAGGCAGTTGCTTTTGGCGTTAAAGTTTCGTAAACACTCTTGTCTAGGAGAAAAAGGTTTAGAATTTAAGAGCGAAATAAAGAATGCCGTCATCAGAAGGAATTTCTCTTGTCTGTTGTAATGTTTAAGTGAAGTAACTGTGTAATACAATGTTTTGCTAAATGCAGCCTTACGACCAAATATTAAACATGTGAACATATTCGTTAATTACCCACTCTAGTGTGCAAACGGAATTTATTATTTACATTAGTTCTAACACAATAAAATCGGCAAATCTGAATAATTCATATCTGTTTTATGAAACTAGTAAACGAATTACAAATAAAAAAAGAACGATACCATTGTTACCAAAACCGAAATTTTTTGGTTTCCGAACTATTGTTATTGAGCTTACAAACATGAGTATAATAAAACTTAATCCTTTACCTACTCACAGAAGAGCTACAAGAGTTACAAGTTTCGACCTTATGAACAGTACAAAGGTCCCCGCTCCGCTGGACGAACACATTCATCCGGAATTTTTAAGTTCTTTTTTTTTTTTGATGAGACGAATTTTTTCCTCCACAGAATTTAATAGTTTGGGCAAACTTAAAACCTACGCTAGTGGTATTTTTTGGTATGAAAATTGTCGGCCAGGTGCACTGCCATTTCTTATAATATATTTTTTTGTCCAAGGTTCGTCTGCCAGGAGAACTGCACAAATACAAGTTTTGTTACAAATCCTGAAGAGACTGACCCGGAATCTAATTTGAATCTCATCGAGATCTCGGTTCAAACTTTGCAGATCGATACCAACGCCTTAAGCCGTTCGGCTGCCGTGATGCCTGGGAATAAAGATTTTTCTTATTTGTAAACTAGAATCCGAATATATCCTTTGTATCTGATAAGATTCAATACCGCATAAATTAACAAAGATTCTGCATACACGCCTGGCAGTTGTCGTTACTGCGCATGCATTCGTAAGTGGCTATTATTACTGTACTCGCGCGTTTTCGCACTTTAATTTCCATTTAGTATCTTAACCTAACAAGACCACTTAAAATGACTTAGGAGAATAGACGAATACGTGTTTTTAACGGGTTTAACACACTGAGGACTATGCCCGAGAATGGCTCGGGAAAGGCAACTCTACAGATATCTCTAACCCTGAAGACAAGTATCACGGGAATAGTTTCGTTCACTTCCCGTAGATTTATCAGGTTTATACTAGAAAACTTCATGCCATGAAAAGACGTCGTTAATAATGCACTGAATTTTTGCAAAATCCTGCCAATGAACTCGGTGCACTTCAAGGCGACTTCTTGTAAAGAGAATGGCTGGAAAATTTCGGAAACTTTAAAGTTCCTAGAGACCGGCGAAAAATATATGCAGCCCGGAATTAGCCTGCAGTTAAATTTGGTCTGGTCTACCACGGGAATAAGGTGGCAACATGGGTAAATAAATTAATGTAGGGCCTACCTTAATTATGTTGATTTTAAAAATTATCTCTAGCATACAGCTCGTGGGTGATTTGTGTATATATGCTACGAGTTGAGTTTAAATATATGGGTGGCTCTTAACAACGATGTCTTGAGATCCGATGAGGGTGACTGAAGTGAGTATGGAGCAGCCTAAATCTCTTCACTGAATCATCGATCAGTAGAGACAGGTGTAATTCGCGAAAATATTTCAAGACCAGTTATAATACATAACACTTTTGTTCATATGCACTTTCGTGGTTGGATGATTTTGAATGTCACGTGCCTCAAGTGTCTGCCCGCGAATCGTGGACGTTCAGTATCGGAGTACTTCAATCTGATTGGCCCAGTCAAATGAGAACATGTCTTCTCACTTATATACGCGGCCAATAACTAGAGACGTGCAAATTTCTCGTTATTATTTCGGGACATGTTAAAATTTAAACTATTTTACGTTTGCAATACGTTTGTCATTGGACCATACTTCATCTGACACGACGTGGGTACGTCTGCGCCAATCAATAAACACTTCACAACAGTGTGTTCCAATCACGTGCAGTTAAGTCACAAAGGGAGTAACTTCTCAACTATGGAGCAGCCAATGTAGAAACGACGCCGGCTCCAGTATATACAGTACTGGGAAGTTTAGCCTGATGCCAAATAAGGACACGAATTTTACTGGTCCCCACCAATAACTAGGGATAAGGAAATTTTGCGAATTCATTTCGGGACAAGATAGACGTCAAACACATATACAGTGAAGTGACCTTCGCAATTGGATCACAGTTTATTAGACCCGCCCTGCACGCCTCTGAGCCAATAGCAGACGTGCAAGGAAACACCTTGCGAATCCCCTAACTGTCCGGTGCGGGGCAACAGCCAATGAACATACAGCTGAAGCTCCAGTATGCAGAGGACTGAGGAGTCTAGCCTACAGGTCATTGAACTCGCGAAATTTTCCTATCCCTACCAATAACCAAAGGAAGTTGTTATTTTGGAAGTACGATATTGGAGTCTAGCATGGCCATAAATATTTTCGCGAAAAACACCTGTTCGTATCGATCACACTTTTATGCCTTGTACTTAGTTAAGCAAATTTGATATGTCCGAAATTTTCCGTGTTAATTTTTCAGTTTTTCGTATTTCCCCCGTCAGCTGGGGAAATTTTGCGGAACACGGGGAATTTGCCGCCAGCTGGCACGACTGCCATCACGGTGCAGAGACGAGAACATGCGCGGGTGAGCAACACTCGACGAGGGACTCGCGAGGCGGGACGACACGAAGGTAAATCACACTCTCCGTCTTCCTCTCGTGTTCCGGCGGCGCGTCTTATCATCGCCCGCCCTCAGCTCGGGCGCTGGTCCTCGCAAACTGCAACCCAAGCTCTGCACAAGTATCCTTTACGTTATCACTTTGACACCTACGCCCGAACATACCTCGCTGTTATCTGCACTGTAGGCTGTTCAACGGTGAAGAAAGCACTTTCGTAATCAACCTTACAAAAATGTCACTGCCGCTACCAACGTATATTTTCATAGGCACAATTACCGTCTTGCGCCGAGGAAAGTTGGTAACGACGAAGGGAAAGTAGTGAAGTTGAGGGAGATTAGGGTGGCTCTTAACAACGAGGTCTTGAGAGCCGATGGAGGGGAAATGAGGTGAGAATGGAGCAATGCCGGAGTGCAAGGGAGGGGGAAATGGGAGATCCCTGAGAAAACTAGCCGACCAGCGGCATCGTCTGGTACGATTCCCACTTGCAAAAATCCGAAACAAATCCGTCCAGGGTTCGAACCCGGCTCGCAAAGGCGGGACACTAGCAGGAGGCTAACCGCTCAGCCACCGCGGCCCCGAAAGTAGTTCCATTCTTCAACTTTTAATTAAGAGTGCCAGGTAGACAATTGCGAATATGAAATAATTCCGTTCCTTTTATGTTTTTTTATTTTTATTTTATATTCATAGAAGCGTATAAGTTGGTAAATATGTTAATTAATAAATTTTACAATTATTTCTCTATTTCACTGTTTCAGTAGACCAAAGCACGAATATAGTGATTAGGCCACACGGTGATATGAATTTTACATATGGCGGAGAAATACACTTGATGTATCACTGACCTTCAACGCCATATATGCTACTGTGCACACTGGCGTGCAGGCTTCCAGTTAACCCGTTCAGAGTTCATGTCCACGGTGGCGAACACATTGCACGTGAATGATATTTATCAGGGGGACTGTACATCACAAGGCATCAGTCCCCTGTCCTCCTTGCGGACAGTCAGTCATATTTATCAGGGGGACTGTACATCACAAGGCATCAGTCCCCTGTCCTCCTTGCGGACAGTCAGTCATATTTATCAGGGGGACTGTACATCACAAGGCATCAGTCCCCTGTCCTCCTTGCGGACAGTCAGTCATATTTATCAGGGGGACTGTACATCACAAGGCATCAGTCCCCTGTCCTCCTTGCGGACAGTCAGTCATGTGGAATTCCCTTCAGCTCCTTGACATAAATGGTTCATGCCGATAAAGGCTGTTCACGATAAAGTGAACACTTTAGAAATCAACCTTAGAAAAAGGTCACTGCCTCTGCTTGCGTATATTTTAACGGGCGCACTGAGTGACATGCGCCCAGTATAGGTTGGTAACGATGGAGGGAAAGTAGTTAAATAATTTAACGTCGAATAAAAAGTGTTCGGCAACCATTTTGTGATAACGGAAATTATTCCTCTTGCTTTCTGTGTTTTTTTTTAATGCATCGAAGTGTGAAATTAAGCAGGTTTGTGAAATATTTACTTTCCTAATAATTCCACAATTTCACTTGACTGACGTATGAATAAAGTGACGAGGCACATGGCAATGTTAATTTTACATAAGGCGGAAGAACACACAACCTGCGTACAAGGGGATTGTAAGCAGGGCTTACAAAAGTGCTTATTTTACCGTGAACAGCATTTACCTCAGAATTTCAAGCAGTGACTATAGGGTTTCAATACAGCAATCTGTTCAGAGAAGAACCCAGCATCGTCGCTGCAGTTTGAAACACTGTTTTATAGAAGAATAAAAATTGTGGACAGAAGCGGTTTTAGCGGACCTCGACTCTACTCAACAACCACACTTGTGCTTCAGTAACCAAATTTAAAAATCTGCAACGAAACATCGATTTTCACTACTGTCCTGAAAAACAAAAGCATTGAAATATTCCATAGAATTTTTTGTTAAAAATTAGGACAGGCATCATTGCTTACAATTAGAACCGTACAATACAAATACAATTAGAACCGTGAGTACAATTAGAACCGTGAGTACAATTAGAACCGTGAGTACAATTAGAACCGTAGGTACAATTAGAACCGTAGGTACAATTAGGAACGTAATTACATTTAGAACCGTAAGTACAATTAGGACCGTAAGACAATGAGGGAGGTTCAAATAACTGTACTCAACTTACGTGAATATTTCTCTGCCCTTGATGGCTGAACATACACTAATATATTTCAGGTGTTTCGTTAGTGTGTTTTCAAATCGTACAACAACACTTTAGGAAACCGAACAAAACAGTTTTTCAGGCGACTTAAACCTTTCACGGACAGTATAATATTTTGTTTCAGGTGTTTCGAATTAGAAAAAACTCCATGCGTGTGTTAGCGTAAGCTTACGCGGCACTCGTTTCGGTATCGCGTCCAGTGATCTGCAAGCTTTGCCTTTGGATCTAGTCACATAATCTAGAGAAGTAGCATAGTTTACTAAGCAGTAACCCACAGGGGATATCATTGTGCATTACGTCTCGTCGTGTAGGACCTACAGTATTGGTAAGATAGATCCTTTCTGTTCACAAGGTACACATTCTTGTGAAAACTAGGCCCATGATGGGTAGGACGTTATTATTTCGCATTATGCCGAAGTTCACAGTACTGTGTAGATACTGGAGTCTGCGTCGTTTCTCCATTGGCTTCTGCTCGGGTGTGAAGTCACGCTCCTTCTGACTTAACTGCACGCGATTGAGGCGCATAGTTGTGAAGTGTTCATTTATCAGCGCAGAGTTACCCAGGACGTGTTAAAGTTAGTATGGTCCAATGACAAACGTATTGCAAAGGTAACAGTGTTTAATGATTAGCTTACCCCCGAACAATATGATAACGCGAATTTTGCACGTCTCCGGTGATGCGTTAAATAAATACAATAGTCTGCAACTCTTGTTAAAACATCACTGTAACTGAGAAACACTTAACTTGGTACTCCGTTGATGAGAGCTGACCAATAAACTACTTCAGTTTAAGAAAAATGTGCTCGCAAGAATATCTTCAGAATTTTCTGTTCAATTACGGATACACTGTTGTTCAGAAAAGCTCTTTCCGTAAATTTCAGCGAACTTTCTGTAAATAAACTGAACCTCTTCGTAAATTTGCTACTTAGTTTTCCTGCAGCTCAGGTTTATATATTACGAGAAAAAAAATCGTTATACATGTTTTCTATTGTGATTAAAATATTAAAGAAAAAAAAAGAAAAAAATATATACTGGGCGAGATTTGAATCAGATTCAAGAGTTTGGGAGGGAAGCAGAGAGCTGGAAATAAGAATGCGCTGTATTCGCGCTGCTGTTCAGCGCAACACTACTATCTCGAAATAAAGAAATGCGTCACTTGCGTTTACTAACTGAGAGAAGGATGCAAAACTATTCCCCTTAAAAAAAATTCATCCCAGTTGTTTAACAATGGCAAATTCACCCCTTGCTGAAATTTTCATTGAAGCTCGCTGGAGAATTTGAAACCCGTCGGGTATGAGAAGTCGACAACTGCAAACGAATGGTTTCAGAAATATCAGTCTAATAAGCGGTATTCCGATGTTTAATTTACCCATTTATCTGTCACGGCGAATTATTCACAAATTATTCAATGTCAGAAATATTAGTTCAGTTTGCGTTTGCATCTGCCTAGTAATTTATCTGTTCGCAGTGTAGTTATAAATGTTCGAAATTAGTTACCCGTAATATAATTGATCGTTTTGACTGGTAGTGATATGAAACAAATGAAATTAGTTACCCGTAATATAATTTATCGTTTTGACTGGTAGTGATATGAAACGAATGAAATTAGTTACCCGTAATATAATTGATCGTTTTGACTGGTAGTGATATGAAACGAATGAAATTATGATTGGTAGGGACAACCTAATTTCACGAAAATATTTCCTCGCATGCTGGATTTCAACACGCCACGGGTGTATCGTTAGTTTTTTAATGCTTATTGGCGGCGTATCTTTGCAAGAAGACATTTTATTACTTGACTGGCCAATCATAATTGACTAACTCCGATAGTGTAGATCTGTGAATCGCTGACAGACACCCAAAACGCGTTATACGGGAACTGTCCAATCACGAAAGTGGACCTGAGCTAAAGTGTTGTGTAATACAAAGGGTCTTGAAATCTTTTCGCGAAATTCGGGTGCCTCTAATGATTGGAAGATCGTTACACAGTAGGGACACCAGGTGTTCGCGTAAAAAGGTTTCATAGTTAGCTGTACTTCATAAAACTGTAGATTTGCTCTACATTCCTGATTGCATGGTTTAAAAGTTAACGTGTCTTAAGTACCTGCCCGCGAATCACACACTGAGAAAAAGGTTTTGTTGAATCAAACAAGATTTTTTTGGTGTAACCACATTATTTGTTTGTATAGGGGCAGTGAAATATTTTGTTGCTGAAACCAAATTATTTTGTTGTTCTCACTTGGTTGCCCCAAACTGTAAGATTTGTTTGGTGCAACGAAAGATTTGTTTGGCTAAACGCACATTAAATAGTTTGGGAAGATAAAAAAAAAAACACTTTAATAGTTCAACCGAGCGCCGCGCCTTAGTAATCTCAGCTAACGCGACAACTGACGGCTCTGGAAAACTTATCAATAGATATAATGCAAATACTGTGCAACGTGTGCAAACAAATATTTCAAGTTTTACAGCTCTACTTGTCAGTTTCTTGTTGCATTGTCTTGTTAATAAATTTATATTATTGTTAAGCATCAATAGACGCACTAACAAAAACCGTTACTATCCTAATTGTCACAAAAAATACAAACAAACTATCAAGATGTATTTTTGAACGATAGCAATCAAATGAGTGGCCAAACAAACATATACAATTATTTCAACAAAATATTTAGTTGAGAGTCTAATTTTTTTTGGCCTACACACAGATTTTGTTTATTCAAACATATATTTTGTTAGACGAACAAAGGTATAATTTTGTTGGTTTTAATATTTTGTTTGCTCAATAATGTATTTTGTTAGAGCAACTAAATATAGGCTTATATTTGGCCCTAGACAAATAAATATTTTGTTCAATTTTCTCTCAGTGCAGGCCTACATTATCGGAGTACTCTATTTCTGATTGGCCAGACTACTAATAAAATGCCTTCTGACAAAAACACGCGGTCAATAGGCATAAAAAAATCTCCTGATGTGCCCGCATATTATTGAAATCACATATCTTGAAATATTTTTGCGAAATCGGGTGTCCCTAAAATTACATGAATTCGCGAAACTTTTTCCCCCAAAAGTCATGGGCTCTAAATAAATAAACAACCACCAAATGCGGCAATTTAGTGATCTTGAAATTTTATATAATTTGTACATATATATCACGATCAGTATTTGGTACAATACATGCATGGACACGAATCCTCGAAGGCATCCGCCAGCAGGAAGGACGAATGTTTTAATAAAAGCCATTGGTATACATATGCACCCGGCTCCCGGAAGATACGATGTTTTAGAATTCGGAATTCTTTTTACCAATATTCAGATATATCTCCGCAGCGACAGCTTCAAAGCTCCACACACGAGAAATATTCGAAACGATATGTTTACGCTAGGGCGGGGGAAGTATTTGTAGATCGCCGTATATCAGTCCCGCTCTGAGATTTTATCTACCGTGACCCCGATTCATCGTATAAAAGGCATTTTATTTATTGCTGCTTTAAGAAATGTCAACTGCCGAAAGTACTTCTTATTGAAAATTTAGTTTGAATGCAACTATGCCTTCAATAGAGACCTGAAAATTTCGCGAGTTCATTGACTTGAATATTGAATTCACAGTCTTATGTTTAATCAGATATCTACTTCTCATTAGTTGCTTACTGTCAAGGTGGGTGGCGTTGATTGGGCATGCATTTTGTTCTTAGTTTCTTATTGGCCCAGAGATAAGAAGGAAGTGTCGAATAACACGGATACCAACTGCAAAAGTGACACATACGTACACGGGTTTGATTTCTAGCTTGTCCCGAAATGAATCCGCGAATTTTTCAATCCTCTAGTCTTAAACTTTGGCCTCAATTATACTTGTTTGTCTCTCACTCGTTCTCTCTCTCTCATACGAAATTCTGCAGATCTAATGACGCATAGACTAGACTCCACAGTCTAAAGTATTTCGGAGTCCAAAATGTTGATTCATTATCTACTGTCGAGGTGAGTAACCAGTTTAATATTAGACCAATCAGTACCTCGTTCGACCCTGTTTTACTTCGGGTTATATGTATGTATTCAGGGGGGTTTATGTGTACGCTCTGATCCTGAATCAGTTATATCAATAAGTGAGATAACATAGACTCAAAGTCAGTTGATAAGCTACAGCCGCCAACTGGCGAATCAATCAAATGGGCTGGGATCAAGTGATTTAAGGCAGTGGAATTCTCGACATTCAGTGGGGATCACAAATAAATCAGTGAAATTCAACCTTCGTATTAATTAGTTATCTTGCACTGATCATCAGTATCACGTGCCATTTTCAATGGTTTTCAATTATTTGGCTCAATTATCAATGCTTCGTGTTTAGAGTGATGTACATGAAATTTATTTGTATGTCTATATGAATTAAAGTATATGTGTATATAACCACATACAATCATACGTACATATATGAACATTAACATGTGACGACTAAGTTTTGTCGCATTATCAAAAAGCTGAATATTTTATCGAAGATATAGAAAATAAATTTTTAAAGAAAAAATAATGAAGATTTAATTTATACTTAAATGACAGCATGCAGGTTGGCAACACGCAACAACACTCCAGGTGACAAAATAGCGTGGAATGTTACCTAGCGTCGAGTACTTCTTTCTTATCTGCAAGCATCCTGTATACTTCGTATTTAGCAAGTGTTTGCAGGGATTTCTAAAAAAGAAAAAAAAAAAAGCTTTAAATTGTGTATCTATAGTATGAGGGGAAACTTTTAAAATAAATTTTGTCCTGGTATTAGCACTGCGGGTTTAATAATGGCTGCTACTTCGAACGTTTCTTTGTCTTTGTTAAAAATGAGCGGAAAACATATGGGATTTTTGTCAGTACGAGCTTTATCTTCAATGTATAGTTTCTCAGATGATAATGGCTGATTACAAACCCTGTTACGTTTGTCACGTCACTTTAACTGGAAACACTTAACTAACCACTCCATTGGTTAACGGCCAGCCAATAAAAAACTTGTGCAATGCTGCAAGCGAGTAGGTGTAGTTTGGGCCAATAGGATGGTGGCGAGCTCGCAGTAGCCAACAGAAACGATGTTGCTGCAGTGTTGGATACTAGACAATCCCTTGTAGCTTGTCGTTGGAACCAGTAAATGTGTGGAGACCTTTTCAAATTCGTCATTAATGCAAAATCTTTGACGTAGAAAGGTAAAAAGGTGTCTCTTATTAACCGAATTCGATATTCGTTTTTTTTTTGTTTTATATTTATATAATACTAAATTATGAACATTTTGACACATACCACGCACTTCTTTCTCAAAATTTGTCTGGTGGGACAAGTGTTTTTTGCGGAAATATTTATGGCCACGCTAGACTAACATTCTACGTCCAACTTCCTCTGGTTATTGGCCGCATGTCTACGTGAGAAAGCATGTTCTTATTTGACTAGGACAGTAGTAATAAAGTAATGCGATACTGAACATCCATAATTAGCGGACAGACACTTGAGACACGTTACATTTAACACTTTCAATCAAAACTAAGTATATAATTTTAGGCTTTGCCACAAACAAATTATTGTTCAGAACTGTACTGATATCCAGACGACGCTTTGTCTTACGTCGGGACCAATAGAAATCTACCTGTGCTTTATGTTACTGGCAGCAGTGGTTTATGAGTCTACGGAACATAGTCTCAGCAACACACGATGTCTCCCACAGGTAGGGAACCTTCCTCATTGGATGGTACGTTATGCTGTGTACAGTACAGACCATTCAAACCAATTCATGTGCAACATCCCAGATAAAGGACACTGGGACTGAAAGGGTCAAATCATCTGTTATGTAGTATCTTCGTGTGGAACTTGAGCACCCATAGGTACTCTCGCTACGACACAAGGTTGGCACATAAATGGAAGGTGGTATATAGATTCCTGTGTAGATCTGGGTCAACTACTAAAAGCTGAAACTATGGACGTGCTCCTAAGGTATATAAAACGTATTAAGTGCTTGCGTGGTGTAGCAAGTTTTGATCAAACACAACATAATAGCCATACAATTATTTTATATTAATTATATTACATACTATCCATTGGTTATAATTGAGAAACAAGATAATAACATGCTACTTTTCTTTAAAGAATGGTTGAATTAAAATATTGCTATATTTGTTTGCCATAGCACCATATAAATAAGTACGTAAAATATTTTTTCCCTCTTTTAAGGACATGGGTATATTTCTTTTTGATTTAGAGTAAATGTGAATAAACTATAATCTCCTTTTTTTTATTATGTTTTATATGCCCATGACTGTCGTGGAGTACCCACAATCTCTTCATTTGAAATTTTACATTGGATTCAACAGTTCATTTTTAATGCATTTTTCTTTAAATTAAGATAACAAACTAAAAATTAATTTCGTAGTAAAACTGTCCCAATGAAATAAATAAATTATTGGACCACAGATGCCGCGTCAGGAGGCTGAAAATTCGGAACACTCCTGAGCACATGCAGCAGGCAAAAAAAAAAAAATAATAATAATTCAGAGGTTACTTGAACGATAAAACTGCATTACAGACATTACAGCGGTGCTGGCCAAGGAGGTGGAATCTTGGTCAAATGACCTTGCCAAGGTTGGCGACAAGGTTAATCCATCAGGTGAACCGGAACCGCTGTACGGAAAGAGAAAAATGCTTAAAAATGATCACAACACACAAAATAATACGATCACGTCACGAAAGGAGATACCCGCAAACAAACTAACCCGAAACGGTGGATGAAAACACTATTTTATCTCAAGGAAGAAGACAGATTCCACGAGATAATAAAGTGAGTTGACGTTGACTACGACCTGCATGTGTAGAGAATGTGAAGAAGAAGGAAGTACCCGAGCGGAAACATATATGCGTATGTATATGTATATTATATAAATATGCATTATTTTCTAAACAAAAGCACACAATAAAATATAAAGGTAAATACATATACACTAAACATTTTCAGATAATAAGATTTGTTTCACAACTTCAAACTGAATAAACAAAAATATTAAGCATATCTAGGGCACGTTCCAATAATAAAAAAAAAACAAAAAACTATTTTGAGAAATGCCACATAAATAAGAAAATAATTAACAGAATTTCAATGACATGAAACAAGTGCCAACACAACTGGCAACCCCCACCCCCTCTCCCTTCCCGAAACCAGGAAATACGCCCGCAAAGGTGTGGCAAGAGCAATAGCTACGAAACGCCAGAATTACCCACAGCAAATTATTGACAAAAAAAAACACAACACCACAACAAACTTACATGAAGAGGAGGAGATGTCGCTAGAAACAACAGACAAAGGGATTACAACTGAACGACCTTGGCTATAGGCTGTTCACGGTAAAGTGAGCACTGTTTAAGGCCCTTGATAAGTTTTTCTTTTCATCCAATTTCCATCTTCCTGCTGCTTTAAAAATATACATTGCAATGTGACCAATAAACACAGTGTATACATTTCACCACCATCAAAATTGAATGCCTGAAACTGCAATAAGGTAAATTTATTAGCAGGTAATGTCTGTTGGCAGGGCCTTAAAAAGTGCTCACTTTACCGTGAACAGCCGATAGAAGGTTGGACGGGCGGAGAGGATTGCGTGTGAGCACAAAAGTTTGATTTCAAACAAAAGATGATAGCAAACGCAATGCAAAACACCACAACTGAAGATAGGCTAGTAGAAATGACATTAATGTGTTCAGGAGGTGGGGAAGGATGCGGGTGGAGATGTTGCATAACATCACGGTAATTAGTGCCGTGGGGTTGGCAAGCCAGAAGGGAATAAGATTCCTTAATGATGGAATCACTGGGAGAAAGACGAGGTAATTTTTGAAAGTTGGAAGGGTGTTCGATTGTAAATAAGTTTAGGAAAATGTAGTACAGGTAAAGACCGATTAAAATGAATGGCAGTGTTGACTTGGCCAGAAGTCTTAGAATATGGGCTGAAAATGTCGCAATGTTAAGCGTTGCTGATAAAATCACTTCCAGAGAATGAGAGTGTGGAGGGAGGTTGGTGGGAGGCAAGCATTCTGACATAGCAGTTAAAATAATTAATTAATCTGTCGCTGAACAGGACAAGTCTTTCAGTCACCGATGATTATGGTTTGCGCACTGCACCGAAAATTTTTTTTGAGGACTCTTCTTGTGTTGCGATAACTCTTTTTTGCATCTCGAGACCAATAAGCTATTTTTTTTTTTTTTTAGTGTTCTGTGTTATTGACGGTAACTATTTATGAACCTCAGTAACGAATGACTTCATCGTTATTGCAATGCTGTGTTCCCTGCTGACAGTTGGTATAGTGAATTTACTTCTTAACATATTCAGACCTAGTGAACACAGTTTTATACATTACGCTCGTGTAGATAATATTTGGTCTGTACTGTACACTGCAAAGCTCAATGAGCGATGATATTACCTGTGGGTAAATAATTTCGGAAACCGTCTTACTGGTCTAGGCCATAATTAGTTCATAACTATAGCCGAACACGGATCGTATGGCCGTGACAACGAAACAAGTGTTGTGTCGACTGAAGTACTAACATTTTTTTTTTGTTTGCAACGTCTGAAACCGTAGATTATAAAGTGGGCGTGAGAAAGTTGAGCAACAAAGCTTCGGCAATGTGAGCTGTGACCGGGAAAGTTAGCGTGTGTCGTATGTCTGCTCAGTTGTAAGTGACTCCGAGCTCCTGTATTGCGCCCGACAGATACCCGTGTTTCTGTCTTCGCGAAGCTCTCTCTCGCTATGCAAATATCGTCCCGTGTTCCAATTTTTCTGCTTCGGCGTCATCCACATTCTCTACGCGTCCGGCCATATTTTTCATGAGAGTGACGTCTCATGTTTGGAGATGAGTTTTCGCTGTCGGCTGATACGCCCCAGGTGAGGGGAGCGGTGGGAGGAACGTAGAAAAAAAAAAACGCGAGACGAGGAAAACAAATTTGGACTTCATGTAAGGAATTTGTAAACATCCCAGGTTCGGGGTACACATTTCAGAACCCTGTTCGGTTCGTTTCTTTCCTGTATCTTGAGTGTCATTCCACCATTTTTGTCATGGCCTGATTGGCAGTATTTTTTAATGTTTAATGGTAACGGTAATGTGATATTTCTGTGAATATTTAAATGAACTCCATCCACTACCGAAAATAAGCCTTATAACAAAACCGAGAAATCAAAAACCAAACAAATCCCAGAAAATGAAAAACTAGAGAAGAGCTTAGCTGTCGATGGAACACAAACCTACCAGAGAAAGGCAAAAAATTTTGTGTTATTTAAATATTTGTTTAATTATTATAGATCGTTTCCTTAAACTCTGCCCAGGAAATCATTCTTATCTGATATTTGTTCATTGTGATTGTCGCCCATCATTTTTCCTTGGCCAGTTTGTTGTTTTTCACTGGTTGTTAAATGTTTTAATAACTGATATGTTCTTCTATAGTTCTTAGATTTTTGTTGTTCACTTTTTACGGAATTTCTTTGGTTTCTGGTTTATCGGCTTTGCTCTTGGGATTTTTATTTTTTCAGCAATGGATTCTTTCTATTTAAATGTTCACATTCCTCTAATTTTTAGTACCTGTTCATATAGACACTGGAAAATCACGAAAAATTATTTTGACCAGCGTATCTTCGATAACAGTTGGATGATCAAGATTTTGAATGTGCTAAACTCATTGCAGACCATTCACAAACCTTCTGACTTAGGGTATCAGAACCCTTATTAGCCCAATGAAATGGCGAATTTCGCAAAAAGATTTCTGCGCATGCTAGACTTCAATGCCCTATGAGAGAACCAGCAGTTTCCTTTTGCTTATTGGCGGCGTGTCTTTGTGAGAATATATGTTCTTACTTGACTGGCCAATCAAAATTAATTTACTCCGATACTGTGCGTATGTGTTTTGCGGGCAGACACCTTATACGCTCAATACGAAAATCATCCAATCACGAAAGTGGATATGAGCTAAAGTATTATGAAATTCAACGGTCGTGAAATATTTTAGAATCAAACCTTTGAATGAAAAATCACCCTATGTATGGCGTGTTTGGTTATTTTCTAAATATATCACATGTCAGAAGCGTTTTATACTTCTGTTAACGCAAAAATTCCTTAATTTTGGTTATACATTGAACTTTTATTTATTTCTTATCCATCAATTATAATAGTTAGTTTATAATTGATATGAATTAAAACAGGGAGAAAATAGGCTTATTTGTAATGGCTAGATACCCGAGAATTCTCGAGTTCAATGACCTGTATGCTAGACTTCACAGTCTTATATACTCTCATGCAGATATAAACTGTGTATTTTTAGTTGATTTTTGTAGTAGTAAAAGGCGGTGGTTGGGCGCACAATTTATTACATGTTGGTTGTTGGCTCATTTATCACCAGGAAGTGTCATACAATACGTCGACCAATTACAAACGTAACATGAACATACATGTGTGTGAATTCCAACTTGTCTAGAAATGAACCCGCGAAATTCTCGGGTCTCTAGTAATGACTAGTAATAAATAGTTGTTATGCAAAATATTATTATACTGAGCTCTCGCGAATGCAGTGCGCTGTCCCTTTGGTGTAATTTTGTAGACTGTCAGTAACGAAGGAAAACTGTCTGACATATGTACGCAGAGTACGTCGAATCTTAGGAAACATGTAACATTTCCCCGGAATAAACTATCGTTTCTACCCATTCATCAATCGAATGTAAATCAGAATTCGTTATAAATATATATACAGCAATTACTACCCTGATACCAAGTATGAAACAGAGAAGAATATTTCGTTAGCCATGAAACTACATGTCACACACTTAATAAGTCGTTAACACAAGGAACTAATTTCCCGCCAGTCTGCGTTAGTATAAAAATGTATGCCAGCGAGATCGGTCTACATCACCATAAAGTTTAGGGTCGGAATGCCGTTGGCCAATCAGATCCCCGTAACTTACTAGTCAGCCAGTAGCTCAGCCAATAAGGAAAAATTACGCAGCATGCAGTAGCCAATCAGACGCAATGCCCGTTCTCATACCCTCGTACAACCAATCAGAGAAAGAGTATGCCCACATCAAGGTCAAGGTAACCTCCACGACATTTCGTCTCTGTGCATTTATCTACTCTCTGACTGAATATTTACCATTGGTCCACAATCCTGCAGAGAGTGTTGGGCGAGCGGATATCTAAAGACAAGAAATTTAACATGATTTTCCGCGAAAAATTCGCAACACAGTAGATTTCAATACTATACATACACCTCAGCTGTTCCCGTTGGTTGCTCCTATCGTTTCCTCATTTGACCGAGCCAATAATGATTCCTTAACTCCGACACTGATCCTTCCTGATTGGTGCGCGAATAGTTTACGCGGACAAGAACATCTCTCAACCAATAAAAAACCTGGACAACCCACAGTACTCTGAACTGTAGCTTGTCTCGAAATCTCTTCGCGAAGTATCTCTGCCCCTAGTTATAAGGCGAAATGAGAAGATTCTCTAAACCAAGTAATTTGACAGAAGCGAAGTGGCGCGGGGGTTCTGGTGCAAGTGCATTCGGTCGGTTATTGTCTGCGGAACACTCTGGATACCACTCTCGTGCTTAACTAACTAATGTATTCTGGGGAAGATTTAACATTCCCTATTCGCAAGGACAGGGAATTTCGCGTTTTAAGCGACCTGTAGGCTTGACTCCACTGTCCTATAGACTTTTCACGGTAAAGTGAGAACCTCTGAGAGCCTAGTTACTTTTTACTTTCAGACATTTACGAGATGTCTTCTATTTCAATCATTAGTAAACTGAAGGATCGGGGATGTATCGCATGATGTGATTAACTGCCTTCTTGTGAAATGATAATTACAAGATAATAATAAATTATTATTGTTATAAAATATTATTGTATAATAAATATAAAATAATTGCTTTTCTGTTTTTATTTGTGTCTCGTATACTTTTTTTTCCCTCGTAACTTTAAAGCGATTCTATGAGCACCCAACTATTAACGGAAAGCTCTACGTATAAAATCATAATAACGACTTTACTATAAAAATGCATGGATAGTTGATTGCATATAAAACATTAATTCTGTCGACATGTACAAATTTGGAGACAGTTGGCGAACGAATGTAATTTCTATACATATGGGTGGGGGACTAACCGAAGTATTGATCGAAGGATTGGGATTGATCAAAGGATTGGAATTGATTGAATGATTGACATGGATTGCTGTGGATTCCGGACGAGGGTGGCTAAAGATTGGGATTGATCAAAGGATTGGCATGGGTCGCTGTAGATTGTGGAGGAGGATTGCGGAGTGGATTGTGGAGCAATTGCGAAGAAGCGGATTGTGGAGCATGTGGAGCGATTGTAGAGCGGATTGCGATGAATTGGTGTGCGGATTGCAATGGATGGGTGTGTGGGTTGGTTTGTGGATTGGTGTGTGTATAGGTGTGTGGATTGGTGGGGATTGCTGATTGCAGTGCTGATTGTGGTGTTGATTGCAGTTCTAATTACAGTGTTAATTATGATGCTGATTGTGGTGCTAATTACGATGCTGATCGATGGAAATATTGTGGGATTGATCGAAAGTTTGATGAAGAAACAAGTCTTTAATTAAGTTGTTAATTTAAAAAATAATATTTAATTTTTTATATTATAAAAGTTTTTAAAATTTCTTTTTGGGTTCAAGATTATCCAATATCATAGATACAGCATCAAGGTCACATATATGAGGTTACGGTGAAGGTTATCTAGATCTAACATATGGGTAGGAACCATCAGTGCCACCTAAGTAATTAAAATGTAAACAAATGACAAACGAGAAAACCAATATGAGAGGTGGAGTGCATTCGATAGAATGAGCAAGGGTGAGGGGGGAGGCCTGCCGAGTAATTAACCAATGAGAAACATTGGAAAGGGGAGGGGAAAGTTAAAACAATGCGATTGATTGAAAGAGGCCAGTCGTCTGAGGGACATGGGGCTGTGAGGGAACTCCGTAAATGTAAGTTTTTAAGAATAATTTTAAAAAATTCTGATAGTATTTTTATTAATATTTTATTAATTATTAGGACATATTTGGGATTTTCGATAAATTTTTTGTTTCAAGTTCAAAGGCCACCAGGTCCGGGCCAAAGGCCAAGGTCACCTGGATCCAATATGTCACTAGTAGTCAGTAATGCAAAATGCTTGTTGATTTTTATGATTTTATTCAACATTTTCAAATTTTTTTCTCGAGTTTTTGGCTGACAGAACCAAGATGGCTGACAGTAGGCTCCGACTCCACTCCTGGATCCCATGTATAGATTTGGCATATCCCATGCCTATAAAACCAATATGGCCGCTAGTGCTCTGCTGTCGAGAAGTGAGCATCCCAAATCCTTCTGATGGATCGAAAAGTGCCTTTCTGAGGATCTTTTTTGTGACTTGGGGATAGGTGCTTTTTGAGGGAAAAAAGAGAAATTTTGGGGGAAAAGGGAAATTTTGAGGGGAAAAAGGAAAATTGTGAAGGGGAAAGCGATATTATGAGGGAGAAAGGGAAATTCCAATATGGCGGCGGATGGTTCCGGGTCCAGATGGCTCCATCTTCTTAATTTTATACTACTTATGTACATTTGTTTGATGCTTAGCTTGACCTCAAATAAATTCGCGAACTGTGTGTGTGTTTGCAAATAAGTTTCCAGTCGCCATTTAACGAACGACGATCTGCTATGTTGTTGGGAAGCGAAATAATAAATATCTTGTAACACATCCAATATTCTTGGTAGTAGCTCTCTACGAACCTGGTTTGTTGTCTCGTAAGCAAGTAAATGCCTTGAGGCAAATTCAAAAATAAGGCACAGATGAACGCATTTTTATCCGTTTCGTAGAAAACCACTTTAGCGTCACACCGCATCTGTTGTAGTCGATACCTCTAGAAAAAATAAACAAACAAATTCCTTAAAATAAATTTGGATTCTTTTAATACAACCTGAAAGGACTATTGTTTGCAAATATTGATTAATTTTCTTTATACCATAATTTTGTTTCGTTAGGTTCCTTATCTATAGAGACCTGAAAAATTCGTGAGCTCGATTACCCGCAGACTAGATTGCACAATCGTATGTACAAAAATGCCGATATCAGCTACAAATTGGTTGTCTGCTGCCACAGTGGAAGGCGACGATTGGGCCAGTGTTATCCAGGAAGTCATACACCGTATGGACCAATGGCTAGGGATAGGAAAATTTCGCGAATTCATTTCGGGACAAGATAGACGGCAAACACACATACAATGAAGTCACCTTCGCAATTGGATCACAGTTTATTAGACCCGCCCTGCACGCCTCTGAGCCAATAGCAGACTTGCAAGGAAACACCTTGCGAATCCCATAACTGCCAGGTGTGGGGCAACAGCCAATGGACACACAGCTGAGGCTCCACTATGCAGAGGACTGAGGAGTCAGCCTGCAGGTAATTTGACTCGCGAAATGTTCCTATGTCTACTTATCTTACACATTTACACTCCAGTTTACCTACAATGCGTTTCATTACGAAAAAAAGAAAAAAGAAAAAGTAATGCTTGAGTTAACACGATGTTTTTTAAAACCTGTTTCTACTAACAGCATTTAAATTTGTAAATAGTTAACTCAGCACTTTATTAACGAGAGATATCCAATGAAGTATGGTTTATAGAAAGGGGGCGTGTTCTCTGTATATTCTATTCATGTTTATTCGCGCTTTTTAATTCAAACTTTTTAAAAGTCACGCCATGTATAATGCGTCTGGTTATTTCCTAAATGTCGTATACCCCTATTGGTTTATAGTTATGTTAACATAAAAGTACTTCACTTTTGGTTCATATGAATTTCGATTTATATATTATCTATAAATTATAGTATTTCATTTGAAATCAACATGAATAAAAATAGTGAGAAAATAGGTTTGTTGTTAACGCCTAGTTATAAATAGTGCGCACTCTGTGTAATAATATCTTGCTTAAGAACTAATACGGTGCGTTGTCTTTTTGATATAATATTCTAGATCGTTTAGGCTTTGTTTGCGTGAGGAGGAGGATTATCCTAGAAGCAGAACTTTATTAGAGCTTCAGAAAAGTAGGCAGTAGCCGTGAATGGACTATAACGTGGATAAACCATAGATTTAAGATGAGGTGGGCTGATCTCGCTGGTCGCATACAACCAGTCTCCGTCTACCAGCATTGAACTGCTTTTCAGCCAACACGACTAGTAAACACGGAATGGATTGGATTTGAGGTTAGAACACTGATTAGTAAGCAAGTGCTTTGAGATATATGTATACTTCCTCTAACCAATATGTAATGCAGTTTGATTAAATTCAAATTGATTAAAGTATTTTATTCATATAAAAGTTCTTGTCTTTAGAAAATGGAGATATAAGCAAACTCATTAATCACTGTTGACCATGTGACTTTGACAGTTGTGTTCCGTTAGGGTAGGTCAGTATTGGGCACATGCGAAGCAGATGAATAGTCTATCTACCTGGGAGCCACGGTGGTTTAGCAGTTAGCACGCTCGCCTCCCACCACGGCGAACCGGGTTCAATCACCGGCCGGGTCACCGGATTTTCGCAAGTGGGAGTCGTGCCGGACGATGCCGTTGGTCGGCGGATTTTCTTGGGGATCTCCCGTTTGCCCCCGCCCCTTCATTCCAGCGCCGCTCCATATTCACCCTCATCGGCTCTCCAAACCTCGCTGTTAAGAGCAGCCCAAATCTCTTCACTAATCTATCTACCTCGTCTTTGAAAATACAGCAACTGCAGTGGTGGATATAAACTTCTCAGCGACTCAGTTCTTACGTGTTTTCGGTAGCAGCGATTACTTCTCCTATTATTTACCTACCCCAATAATAATATTTGTGCGGAGAGAATATTTGCAGACCAGTCAACATTTTTCGATAACATGCCACTGCACATGTACACGCACTGACAAGAAACAACAACAAATAAACGGCTTATTTGAAGCTTTTTATCGTTCTCGAAATAAGTTTGTTTCTACGTGAATTGCCTTTGAAATGATATTAAAATTAATCTGCCCTGGGCTACGCATT
The DNA here is from genome assembly GCA_029891345.1 of Dryococelus australis. Lineage (NCBI taxonomy): Eukaryota > Metazoa > Arthropoda > Insecta > Phasmatodea > Phasmatidae > Dryococelus > Dryococelus australis. Next base: position 352,958,025 of record CM056995.1, read on the forward strand.
TTACATTCTCCGAGGAGATTGGGAGAAAAAAAAAAAAAAAAAATGTTCCGCTCGTATTTAACTCTGACGGCAGGTGTACCCGACATCTGAGTCGCTGGATTCCATTTCGAAAAAAAAAAAAAAGGCAGAAGAAGGGGAAGTGAGGAGGAGGGACCAACCTAGTACACTCGAAAGCGGAGGTAGACGCCGAACCACAGGAAATGAAAAAGTTCACAAACTTAACTCGGAATCCCTTTCGTACATCAACAGCGAGTTAGCAAATAGCAAACAAACTCGTAGCACATCAAGCCAGTGGCAAAACGAGGTGGCTTTTTCGCGTTTAATTCAAATACAGCTCGTGTTTATTTGTGCTTACTGTTATGTCAACCTTCTACTACTTGTAGACACTACTAAAGATTCCAAACACTTAATTATAACATCATACTGTGTATAAAAAGGAAATTTAAAGACGTAAAATTCTTTTTTATACTTAAACATGCAACTTAATGACTTAGGTTCGAATCTTGGTTATGACCCTTACCATGTACCTACAATCTCACGTGGTGAATGTGATATAAATGTTGAATTTATATTAGTCTCATAAGCAACTTTTTTTTTTTTTTTTAGTTTCTGTTAGTGTATTTGAAGTGTTGCTAAGTGTTAAAAATTTGCGGCAGGCATATGTAATGTTTGAAAGAACAGGTCTTAGAGACATGGGTAAACTTAACTGCCGCAGAAACGATAATATTCTGGTTAAAGTGTAGGCGAAGCAAGTTTCGTGTAGACTCGGCATTGTTCGTGCCCGAAACCCGAAGTTACGAATTACGAACCCGAAGTACGAATTGTGTTTCCGTATATTTGCTGTGCATTTTCGTAAAAATTTCTGTAAATATACGGGAAATTTTAACAGTTCAGCGGACTGTAAAATATGCCACCGAAGCGCTAGTGGAGCTTCCATTTCGGAGACAAAAGTATTCCAGACAATCACGCCACCAACAAACTATACAGGATGTTTCAGTAAAAAACGTGCAAAAATGAAACCGGGAATAGGGGCTACAACCACGGAACGTTTTGAGACCGGGAATGTGTAATCCCGGTAATATGAGCGCTAACATATCTATTCACAGTTCGCGGTGATTTGAGCACTTTTGAAATCAACCTTTGAGAAATATTACTTCCCTTATCTGCATGGGCCTATATTTTAACAGGCACACTGGCTCTCACGCGCCACGAAAGCAAAGTAGTTCCAAGTCTTAAAGTTTAATTTAAAGTACTCTGTCAACATTTGCAAATACTGAAACAAGTTATGTAGCTACCTGTTATTTCAATGAATATAAATGAAGAAAAAAAAGAAACAATTGTGAAAATATGTAATTAAGTTATTAATTCTATAGTTTTACTCTACCAACGCAAGAATAAAGTGATCAGGGCAATGACAATGTTGATTTCACACATGGTGGGAAGATACAAACTTTGCATACTAGTAGATCTTAAGCAGGGATTTCAAAGTGTTCAGTTTATAGTGAACTGTCTTTAACACGAATACAGGTGGAGGTAATGGTTACGTGGATTATTGACATTGCCTGTGTGTACTACTGACAGGCAGTACTGTACAAGAACACTCCACTGAAATACCGGTGTCAAAGTATCAGTTTGTGGCTCACCGGAGTTGCTGAAAGTGACGGCCACCTACGTCAAACGCAAGCATCATAAAGGCGTACGAGATCCTGTCCTATTCGTTCAAATACCCCACGAGTGTGATTGATACACGTACGTTCTTTGTTACTGCAGGGGACGACCGAGCCACCTCGCGGACTATTGTTGTACCTCACATACTATACGCTGATCACAAGTAAAATGAGCACTTTTTAAAGCCCTGCTAAGATCCCACTTGTATGCATGTTGTGTAATCCTCCGCTTTATGTGAAATTAGCATTGCCACAGGTCTCGTAACTTTATTCATGCGTCGGTCAAGTCAAGCTGTAAAATTATTAGAAAAGGAAATACTTTACAAGTCTGCTAATTTTTACCCTTCTGTGCATTAAAAATAAAACAGAAAGCGAAATAAATAATTTTAAGTTATCACACATGGTTACATAAAACTTTTTATTCAGCGTTAATATATAGAACTACTTTCCATCCATCGTTACCAACTTTACTGGGCGAATGGCACTCAGTGCGCCCATTAAAATATACGCATGCAGGAGCAGTGACTTTTTTCTAAGGTTCATTTCAAAAGTGCTCACTTTATCGTGAACAGCCTCTATACAGCAACAATTCCTACATGTAGCACATCATTCATTGTATCCTAAAGGTAAACTGAACGTAACTAAACTAAACGTAACGTAAACTGAACCTCTCTCGCCAAAAGCTTACATTTGTTGTAGTCTTCAAAGTATTAAATAAATCCTTGTTCAGTATTTTACATAACTTCAGTTAGTTACGTCAAATATTACACAGTATAAAATACATAAATATAACATAAGTACGTGCCAAGTTAAAAATAATATAAATATAACAAATAGTAGAGGCGACGCGTTGCTGCAGTTTCCTCGGCTTGTTCTCGTTGACTGATTCATCATGCAATAATGTGATCATTAGAGATGATGGTTTATCGCGGGAAAAGTTGGCTGTTTGCTAGGATTCAACGTACCGTACATTTGTCCGACCGTTTACTTTCGTTATTGGCTGTCGTGCATGTACGAAGCAACTACCCCCATTTCACTTGGCCAATGAGGATTCTGATACTGCAAGGCAGAATGTTCGTGATTGGTCTGTAAACAACTTAGCCGAGTCAAATCCTTGTTCATCCAATCATAAAATAATAAACTGTTTAGAATGTTATTGGAGGTATCATGGCCCAAAATTTTTTTTCGCGATTTTCCATCATCTCTAATGATCATACATAGGGACCGGCGAAGTTCACGTTATTGTTTATCAGGCTAAACTCACAGTACTGTATATAATAGAGCCGGCATCGTCTCTCTATTGGCTGCTTCACAGTTGTGGAAGTCACTCCTTTTCTGACTGAACTGTACGTGATTGGGGCACACGATTGTGAAATGTTCTTTTATTGGCGCAGAGTTTCGTTGGGCATGTTAAATAAAGTATGATCCAATGCCAAACGTATTGAAAAGGCGAAAGGGTTTATAGTTCAACGTGTCCCCAAATAATAACTCGAATTCGGCACGTCTCTAATAATACATTATCACAAATGTGGTACTCAAATTTTTGAAATCATAAAAATATTAACATCTTAAAGTACACGTTAATTTTTCCTTCCAGGTGTTTCGAAGAATACATTTTTGGTGCGAAAAGTACTTACAAGTTCCTTACAATACCTGACATTTTGATACCCATGGAAAGGGTTTGAAAGATCCATTACACAAGAAACTACCAATTATGAAATAGTTGGTGTTCCAGCAGTAACCAACAGCATTTCCCAGTGAAAGACAACGCTCCTGTACACGCCACCGAGGGTGATTTCATCTATTCTGCAAGATGAAAAAGTGAACGCGTATTCTCGTTGATAATGCGTACAGGAGTCAAAATGACACCAAGTGTTACCTTAACCCATTTGACAAATGCAACACGCTATTAGTGTAGGGTGTGCGATTTCATTGTAACAATACTCTTGCTCTCAAATTATAGCAATGTACAGGGACTGGAAAATTTAGCGGATTCATTTTAGGACAAGCTAAACCTCAAATACATATGTATAGGTATCTCTTTTATGTTTACAATTGGATCCCAGTTTATTATACGCGCCCAGGTGAACTCTGAGCCAACGACAGACCTACAAGGAAAGAAGCAACGAGTCCCTTGCCACCTGGACAGAGGTAAAAATGGCTACACTCTGAGACGGCATCCAATGAACAGAAAGCTAAGGCTCAAAAATACACAGGACAGTGGAGTCTAGCATACATGTCTTTCAAAAAGACGACATTTTCCTGTCCCTAGCAATGTCTTAGGACACAAACATTTCGCAAGCGCAGGCAATACTAGGATATACTTCAATTACTATCTTATAATTTTTGTGATTGGGCCGCTCGTTTGCTGGCACGCCCTGTATCACTGTGAAACATTCATACACATGTGGAAAGAGTCCGAGCGAATCACGTACAATGTAGTGCATGGGACAAATTGCTTATCACGAAGACGACATCAACCTAGAACAAATGACGGCAGAAGTGTCGAGTTTAGCCTAGCCGTCAAATTAACTCACGAATTTACAGGCCCCTTGCCATGACAATAAAATGAAAATAGAAAAATAAATTTATAAAGCGTTTAATAATGTATGTAATTGACCAAATTCGAAATATATCAAGCCGAATTTGAAAATAAAATCCGATTACACCCGACAGACTATCTTGATTGCAAACTGAAACCATCTGAGTATAAAATCGAATGCTTATTTCCACTCATATAGTAAACCGTAGCATTTTATATTGATTGGCAACTAACAGATCTTTTCTGCACGAAGCATTTTGCAAGCCGTCACACAAGCATCGAGAGTCTCTAAAGTGCATGCGTTTAACAGCTAAAGTCCCCTTCATGCAAACAAAGCTTAACCAATTGCGGCTAGCCTGCTCGCCTCCCAACAAGACGAACCGGGTTCAATCACCTGCCGGGTAACTCCCGGGATTTTCCGCATATGGGAATCCGTGCCGGACGATGCCGCTGGTCGGCGGGATTTCTCGGGGGTCTCCCGTTTCCTCCGCCCCTTCCTTCCGGTGCTGCTCCATACTCACATCAATCACCCTCAATGGTTATCAAGACCTCGCTGTTAAGAGCAGCCCAAATCTCTTCACTCATTTAACCAATTCCAGAAAATTTCACCAAAGGGACAACAACCTGCATTCATGCTCACTCAGTGTAATAATATTTTACAGAAGAACTATTTCTTTCTAGGCATTACCAACACACCTATTTCCCCCCTGTTTTCATTCATATTAACTATAAACTAATTGCTCAAATTTATAGATAAAATACAATTAAATGCTCAATGCAACTATACATTAGGTTATTTTTATGGTAACGTAAATATAAAACGCTTGTGATACATGGAATACCTATGAAACAAACAAGAATGTCGTGTAGTATATGTGGTTATTTTTCAAAGGTTTGATTTTCTTTAAAAGTGTTAAAATACCGCGTATAGGCATGTATGAAATCCGCGTCCTCAGGATATATGACATCCACGTCCTCAGGATATATGACATCCACGTCCTCAGGATATATGACATCCACGTCCTCAGGATATGTGACATCCACGTCCTCAGGATAGCTCACTGCACACAGACGAAATGGTACGGAGGTACGTTCTGTGTGGGCGTGCCCATTCGCCGTGATTGGCTGTGCCGGGCTCTGTGGACGGGTCTCGTGCATGATTGATTGACGACTGCATTACGCGAAAGGTTTCCTATTGGTGCGGCGCGTTCCGAAACGTTACTCCGAGAGTCTTGGAGAGTAACTACTGAGGAAAGCGAAAGTAAACGTGGTTTCGGAACGTACATGATGTAAATACCATTTTGTGCTTATTGCAAATGTGTACTGTTTAAGCAACCATTTTAAATTCCAAAAGATATTTGAGCATATCCCCAAATTCTTTTTTTTTTCAATATATCAGTTTACGTACATAAACAGCTTTACTAGCGATAAATTAATCGTAAACACTACGTCTAAAAATGTAACCTTTATAAAAGTTCACTTTTAAATAAAAATACGAATTTTATCGCTCGTTATTTATAATTTTCCCGCGCGTGTCTGTAAACATAACGTCCACATTTCGTTTAAATGTAATTAATTCTACTAAAATTTCTGACCTTTTCAGTTTACTCTTCGTTACTCGTTAAAATAATGCGTGTAAAAATTTTACTCGGGCAAGATGCTCAGAGTGCACTCTAAATCTGAATCAGTGAAAATGTCACTGTTTCAATCAGTTAACAGCGCCTGACTGATTCAACAGTCACTTCGGTTAAGTTAACTGATGAATCAGTGAAAAATGCCAGTTTGCCTTCACTTCACTTATTGTTTCAGTGACGTTTCCCACTGATTCGTTAGGATTTTTTTTTCTCGCCATTTTTCAGTGATTTATTTTCCGACTGATGCATAAGTAATACAGCGTGTAGACATGGCCATAAAAAAAAAACCCGTGACAAGCGAAATAACACCACATAAACTAAATAAAACCAGTACATAATACTATGAAAAATTTGTTCCGTCTTTCAAAACACAACTTTACGAGGCAACATGAACATTCAGCTTTTCATTCCGTTTTTACGTCTTTCATTTCGTTGATGTTATGTAATCATGACAGCGCTCTGTTCGAAGGATTAAATTGCACATAAAGTGGCGAAGAGAGTGCACTCGTACTTATTATTCGTTTTAACAATCCTAGCAGCACCAATTAAACCAAAACGAAAAGTAAAGGGGCCACGGTGGTTTAGCAGTTAGCACGCTCGCCTCCCACCAAGGCAAACCGGGCTCAATCACCGGCCGGGTCACCCGGATTTTCGCAAGAGGGGATCGTGCCGGACGATGCTATTAGTCCACGGGTTTTCTCGGCGATCTCCCGCATTCCCCGCCCCTTCATTCCGGCGCTGCTCCATACTCAGTTCCGTCACCCTCATCGGCTCTCAAGACCTCGCTGTTAAGAGCCACCTAAATTTCTTCACTCACTCACGAAAAGTAAGGGCATACAATCTAAAGGTACGCGCTTTCGAAAAAAACACCACAAGCGCTGAGGGTAGGTCCAAGGTAACGTTCTAAAGGTGAAGCGGAAAGGGTATTTAAGTTCGTCCCCGCCCACCTCCGAAATTTTTTTTAATTTTTAAATTACGGTAAATTGCGCAATATTAATAATAAGCAATGTTAAAAATTTTATTTCTCGTAATTATTTAGCTAATTAAATAAAAACAATATTTAATTCGCCACTTCATTTGGCCGTCACTTATTCAATCCGTGAAATTGTTTCAATTCACTAATTTAAACCCTTGGGATTTTTCTCACTGAAACAATCAGTAGTTTTCCAGTGATTCGTATTTAGAGTATAATTTATATGCATGTTTGTGGCACGTACCGAGAGCGAGTGAAACATTTACCCAAAGTGTTTTGGAACGGCCAGAGAGAAAAGTTTACTCGCAGAGTAACGTATTGGAGCGCCTCCTCGCTGGGCTACCGGCTGGCTATTTACCAGGCGCTGATTGGCGAATGATGCTTCAGTGTATAGTTAGCCTGTGACGCCCTTTTGCTGGCGTGTGTGGATATATTTTTTCTGTATAAGAGACAGTTTCACCTTCGCGTTCTTCAACACTTTGAGTGCTGCCCGACGTAGTATTTTGTCACCTGAGTAGTATGCAGTTCATTGTAACATTACGACACCTGCCATCTTTGAAGATACGAGCGACGAAATACGACTTCGCCTGCACGGTTCTTAAAGTTCTCTGCAAGTCAGCTATACTCAAAGAGGGAATTATTCAAAAGAACAGGATTGATTGTTAGAGACCTGAAGAATTTGTGGATTAATTTTGGGACAAGCTAGAATTCAAAACACATATATTAAAAAAATTTCAACTATTGGTCCTCCTGGAGAACGCTGGCCCAATCGACACCTTCCACTGTGACAGCAGACAACCAATGTGCAATTGATATCGACATATTTGTACGTTGGACTGTACAGTCTAGCCTGCAGGTCATTGAACGGGCGAATTTTCCAGGCATTATTTACTGCCTATTATTTTACTTAGAAAATAACATTTGATCAGGAAAATTTCAGCTCGGCGATATATTGGCAGTGATTCCACCAGTAATGAACGGTGTATAGTGGAGTAAGTTTGTCCCGTGTTGTGCGAACTAATAAGTAAGGATAGGAAAATTTCGCGAGTTCACTGACCTGTAGGCTAGACTCCTCAGTCCTATGCATACTGGATCCTCAGCTGTGTGTTCATTGGCTGTTTCCCCGCACCTGGCAGTTATGGGATTCTCAAGGTGTTTCCTTGCAAGTCTGCTATTGGATCAGAGACATTCAGGGCGAGTCTAATAGACCGTGATCCAATTGCGAAGGTGACCTCACTGTATATGTGTTTGACGCCTATCTTGTACCGAAATGAATTAGCTTAATTTTCCTATCCCTTCTTATCGTCATGCATTCGAGAATTTAAGTGATTCTCTTCAAACTCGTCTTAATTTGCAGTACTTCTTAGAGACCTTAAAAGTTCGCGGATTCGTTACGTGATAAGCTAATCGGTCGGTTTGTATTTCTCGAGGCAGCCTTTGTTTCCCTCGCCCTTGCATTTCGCCGACTCCTCTAATTCACACAGCTTCATCCTCGTCAGCGCTGAACATCCGAGCTGCGAAATGCCGCCCGGATCTCCTACGCCACCTCTGTCTATCCCCCCCCCCCACCACCACCATCATTATTTCACCGCCGGTGTGTGAAAAGAGCAGGAAAAGCACGTCTTTCTCATCTCGTGCATTCGATGCGAAGGGGAAAACAATTATATATATTTTTATTTCTTGCGGAACGAATGCGAGCTGTATTTACAGAGCAGACGGCGGGGCGCAATATTCACTGTTGAATATAAACACGATCTGTCACTGATTTCCGATCAAAAGGTGATACCGAGTGTACGTCAATCGCTGATGTTCATCACGAGGGGCAAGCTACGTCCGGCATTCGCTATTAATAGATGTTGAGAAAAAATATGTCACACCTGTCTATAACAGGGGAGGTTTCAGCAGTTTGAGGGGCTGCGGTAGCTGAGCGGTTAGGCCGCTCGCCTCTTACCAAGGTGGACCGGCTTTCAATTCCCCGGCCGGGGTCGCTCCTGGATGATCGCCAGGGGGGGGGGGATCGTGACGGACGATGGCGCTGGTTGGCGGGGTTTTCTCGCGGATCTCCCGTTTACCCCACCCTTGCATTCCAGCACTCCACCTTCACATCAGGCCTTCAAGACCTCGCTGTTAAGAGCCGCCCAAATCTCTTCACTCCCCACTCCACTTAAACGTCGGTGTATTTGAATTCTAGTTAGAACACCATTCAAGGGTCGTTCCGCCTTTTCTGAAGCCATACTGAAGTGCTTTCAGGCCTTTCCTCCGCTTTGCGCAAACAAAGCTTTACCGAGTCTAGAGAATTGCACCGAAATTACAACGCACCGCATTCGTGCGCACTAACACAGATAAAATTTCGCATGAGAACTATTTCTCATTAGGCAGTACATGAAATGTTATTAATTCATGGTTGAAATATAAGTGAGTGATCAATTTGGCTAAAAATAAGATACCTTTGTGCTAACGGAAGGATAAAACGCTTATGATGCATGCCGCATCTGGGAAAGGAACCGAGCACGCCGGACATAGTTTGATGTCGCTGTTCACGATCAAGTGAGCACTTTTGAAATCGACCTTAGAAAATAGTCACTGCCCCTAACAGCATATGTTTTAACGGGCGCATTGAATGACATGTGTCCAATAAAGTTGGTAACGATGGAGGGGAAAGTAGAACCATATATTAACGTCGAACAAAAAGTGTTAGGTAGCTATTTGTAGTAACTTAAATTATTTCTCTCTCTTTCTGTATTTTTTTATGCATCGAAGTGAAAAAAAATGAGCAGATTTATACAATATTTACTTTTCTAATAATTTCACAGTTTCACTTGACCGACGTATGAATAAAGTGATGAGACTCATGGCAGTGTTAATTTTATATAAGGAGGTGTATACAAGTAGATCTTCAGCAGGACTTTGAAAAGTGCTCATTTTACCGGGAACAGCCTATAACAACATTGTGACGATACTGCGGGTAGTTTATAGTTGAAACCCGCGCGTGTTCGATTTCCTCGTAACTGGCGAATGTCGCGGGAAGAGCAAATCCTCAGGGAGGCGCCTCGGGCGAAGTCGAGGCCGCTGTTGTTATTCCGCCGCCTGTCTCAAAGCGTGCTCGCACGTCGCTTGCTCCTGGTAGCTGCTTCCGCGAGCTCGTAACATTTTATTGACGACTCGAGGCGTGACTCCCGAGTGCACTCTCCTCTGCCGTCTTGCATTCCTTCCTCCCTTCCCCTGTGTGTCCCTTCTCTTTCCCATTATCTTCCGCCCCTCTGCCCTCTCGGAAGCTGCGCACGCGCCAATATATTCACATAAACAATACTGGAAACGTTCAACGACGCAGGTCATTGCCCAGACGACATAGTTGGAGATGATGGTTTCATCCGAGGACAAGCTAGACTTCAAACACTGTGTAAATTTGACTTTCTGTTTCAAGTGGATCGCATTTTGTAATACACGCCCTGAACGAATTTGAACCAATAACTGCCCAGCAAGAAAGCTAGGACCGAGTAGCGTTCTACCTGGTATGCGATGGCATTGGAGCATCAGCCAATGGACAACTAGCTGAAGCTCTAGTACACAATGGATTGTGGAGTCTACCTTGTTGTCAAATGAATCCGCGAAATTTCCGGGTCTCTAATAATGGTTTGTCCCGGGAAAAGTTGACTGTTTACTAGGATTCAACGTACTGTACACAAGCCCGGCAGTTTTCTTTCCTTATTGGTTGTCATGCATGTGTGAAGCTACTGTCCTATTTCACTGAGCCAATGAGGATTGTGATACTATAAGGCAGAGCGTTCGTGATTGTTATGCAAACGACTTAGCCGAGTCAAGACTTTTTTTCATCCAATCATGAAAGAATAAACTAGTTAGAGTGTCACAGAAGATATGTTGGCTCAGAATTCCGCGATTTTCCAGCATCTCTACGCGTAGTAGGTAATCACGCAGAGACTAAATGGCAAAGCGGTTTGTTCACTGATTAAGAATAGGGTTATGGGAAACATAAACTTCTAAACTGATAAAATAGGGACAGGCATCTGATAGGTTGTAGTTAGCAGTAGATATCAATACCAACATAACTTGTTTGTTGTATTACTGTGATTATATTGCGACTGTACATATTGTTGCTACAGTGGAGAATGGCGTTCCTACTACAGGCTGATCACAATAAAGTGAGAACTTTTAAAATCAACCTTAGAAAAAGTCACTGCTCCTACCTGCATATATTTTAACGGGCGTACTGAGTGACATGCGCCCAGTAAAGTTTGTCAGGATGAAGGGAAGTAGTTCCATATAACTACGGCGAATAACATTGTTTGGGTAACCATTTATGATAATTTTAATTAGTTCTTCCGCTTTCTGTTTTTCTAATGCATCGAGGTATAAAAATTACCAGATATGTAAAATATTTTCTTTTCCAATAATTTCAAAGTTTCTCCTAGCCGACGCATGAATAAAGTGACGATACCCATGGCAACGCTAATTTTACATGCAGCAGAGAAATACACAACGTGCATACAAGTAGATCTTAAGCAGGGCTTTCAAAAGTGCTCATTTTACCGTGAACAGCCGATAGAAAACAGATAATACCTCCAACAGAACACCCCGACCGGGTCGCTACGGATTATCCAAGTGGGAATCGTGCCGGACCATGCCGCTGGTCGGCGGGTTTCGTCGGGGATCTCCCGTTTACCCCGTCCTTGCACTCCCGGTGCTGCTCTATTCTCACCTCATATCACCCTCACCGGCTCTCAAGACCTCGTTGTTGAGAGCCGTCCAAATTTCTCAGCTCATCTCAATAACTCCAATTGAACATCATCAATAATATGTGGATGGCTCCCGCAACAACAAGAATTGGAAGAACCTAACAGAATATGCTGTTTCTGTTACCCTCAAACCCGATTACAAAACTGTTCAGTACTTTATTCACGCCGGCCTAAGACTGTACTTGACTCCGCCTATCCTAGTGAAAGAGAAAGACAGAACGACCCGCTAAGCACCAACCACGCCCAACACCGGTATAGGCTGTTCACGGTAAAGTGAGCACTTTTGAAATCAACCTTTGAAAAATGTCACTGGCCCTATATGCGTATAACTTAACGGATAGCAAATTTGTAAAATATTTACCTCGCTAGGAATTTTACAGTTTCACTTTACCGAAGCAGTAATAAAGTGACCAGGTCCATCGCATTGTTTATTGTAGTACATACGGCGGAAGAATACGCACTTTCGATACAGTAGATCCTAAGCAGGTCTTTCAAAAGTGCTCACTTTACTGTAAACAGTCTTTAGCTGGCAGACGGGCAAACGAGTATGCAGACACTCCCTCCCACCTGCTGTACCACAGTGTCGTCCAATTGTTTCCTTCCCGGGGAGAAGTAGCCCGACATTGGCAGAGCTCCCAAGTCCCTAAGTTACAGTGGAGCTACTATTGTAAGAGAACATTCAGGTAGGTTATTACAATTCTGATAGTAGTGGGAACAATTTATATATTGTTGATGTAGTTCTGTCGGTGGTACTATCCGTTTTGCAGTAGGAACTCAGTGTTCTGTTGTAGCAACCATATTAACAGTACCAAATACATTCACTAGAGATGATGAAAAACCCCAAAAATATTTTTTAAGCCAACTTGTCTTCTGTAACACTCTAACTAGTTTATTCTTTCATGATTGGATGAACAAGGTTTTGACTTGGCTGAGTGGTTTAGAGACCAGTTATGAACGTTCTGCCTTATAGCATCAGAATCCTCATTGGCCCAGTGAAATGGTATAGTATCGTCACGCATGCATGACATTCAATGTGGAAAGAGAACTGTCGGACATGTGTACACTACGTTGAATCCTAGCAAACAGTCAACTTTTCCCGCGATAAACCATCATCCCTAACAATCACAGATAGGAATACAACAAGTTGTTCTGTTGGTATTACTATTTATGTTTACAATATTTAGATGGTGCCTACAACCGCATCAGATGGCTGTCCCTATTTAGATAGTCTAAATCTTTCCTACAATTATATTCTTTTTCTCAGTGTTTGATTTTAGCAGTACGAATTTATAGAGACCTGAAGAATTCGCGGATTCGTTTCGGGACAAGCTAGAATGCGAAGCACGCTTGTTTTATATAACTCAAGCAATTGGTCCACTAGATGTTCGACACCGCCTGGAGAACGCTGGCCCAATCGTCGCCTACCACTGTGACAGCAGACAACCAATATGCAGTTGACATCGGCATATGTGTACATACGACTGTAGAGTCTAGCCTACTGATGATTGAACTCGCGAATTTTTCAGGTCTCTACGAATTTCTGACTGCCTGCGCGAGGCTATGGGAACGGGATTTATATGTGATTGGCTGCTGCAAGCTGCAAAACGTTTCTTATTGGTCCGGATTGCCGGCAGATGAGTAGGTTACAAGGCGCTGATTGGCGAACGGCGTTCCACAATTTCGCTGGCCTGTGACGTAATTTTGTCGGCGTGCGCGGCTGGACTTGGCGGTATTAGCGGCTGTTTTACTTCTGCATTGTTTGTTATTCTGTGGCTGCCGTGACTCACTGGATTCGCATTCAGGAGGACGCGGTTTCGACCACCGGTTCTGTCATTCAGTTGCGATCGTATCTTCGAGGTGTGAGGATTTTAGTTTTTCGCGACACTTGAGGATCTGCTCGTCGGCTGTCGGGTCTAAAAACCTGACAACCATCTCGAGCATAGCCCCTTGGGGGTCAGCGGCGACAGATTCTTGCAGCGGATAGGCATATCTTTTCCCCTAGACTATGGGAAAAGTCTAGCAAACATGTTTTTAATTTTTTTACTGTCCTGGTATATAACCTACTCCGGGTCCTGGGCGGGCGGAGCACTGCAGAGGGGGTTGGACTCCCCCATGGGGGTCATAAATCCCGCGAAAAACACAGCACCCGATGCACAATCCTATAATCCAAACTCCAACAATATGTCTGTTGTATTTACGAGCCGGGAATTAAATTCCAGGTTTTCCCACTCGTCCTCAGATGGCGAATACGGCTCTGACATGGAATTTGAGCAACAGGAAATGAATCTGGAAAGACGCAACTCTACGGAGAACTTGGAGGATGCCATAGCCGCTGCACGTACTCGTCTGAGCAAGAGGCAAGCGACAGAAAACATAGAATACGAGCAACAAACCCTGATTGAGTCCAGACAAGAAGCAAAACACGCCTCTGGCATGGCACTGGACGTGCAACCAAACATTCCGGTTCGAAACTGGTATGCAGTACTGAGGGAGCAAGTGGCTTCCATCTTGAACCCCGGTTCTTCAAGCCAGCCACCAAACCTGAACTTGCGCAACAATGTAAGACACAGGAAACCAACTTTCCGCCTCATGGCGCGAGACACAGGCAGGTACTCTTTCCTTGTGAAAAATCTCCGAGCCATTCATCCTTCAGGTCTCACAATCAGCATGTCCAGGAATGGTCTCCACATTGTTACAACTGACCTGCAAAAATACGAGGCCGTAACATGCTGAAGAACACAGCTATCCCTTACTTTACCTTCAGCACTAACATTGATTCACCACAGAAGGTTGTGTTTGATCTGCCGGCAGACACTGACCCTAAAAATATCACAGAGGAGCTTACACAGTGCGGGTATCAGGTAACAGAAGTTTACCAATTCAAGTACAGGCAGGAAAATTAATCAGACCCTCCCAATCCCGACTCATATCACAAAACCGTTTCTGTGACACTGCAGCAAAAACAGATTCTCTTGACCCTCTGATTTCAGTAACCTGGCTAAATATGACAGTTGTTCATCCCTGCCAGTACCAGAGGAAGCTTAGTGACATAGTTCAATGCAAACTCTGCCAGGCCCCAGATAACATGGAAAATGTTTGTCATCTGAACATAAGTCTGCCCTCACTGCACCGGGTCACACACTCTGGATGCATGCCCCTAGATAGCTGTAGCACCTAAATGCATCAATTGCAATGGCAATCACCTTGCCAACTCAAAATATTTTCCTAAAGTAATTGCAATCATGCAGCACCGCCAGCAAACAGCTCTAAAGAAAATGCAGTCCAGAATGCAATCTCAAGAGGCAACAACATCTGCCCCACTCGTGTAAACTAGGGACATCTCGCCCTACCCCAAACTTCTGGATGCGAAATCTCTTCCCCCACAAGCCCCCTACGCACAGGTAGCCAGAGGCCCCGTCCATCACATCACAATCCCGACACGCCACGTAGGCGCCGTTAGAACAGGCACCTATACAGATGCCAACCGCCCCACCCCGCCGGCAAATCCCCACACCAGTCCACAACTCTGTCCCATCGGCTCCTGACGACCTGAGAAGTACCATGACGGACCTCACGGACCTCATGAGGTTCCTAAAAGAGGGGAATTTCCAGGCTATCATGAGCCACTTTCGCGGTTATATGCTACTCGCAAACGCTCACCCAGACCCACAAACCAAGTCCATGCTCCTCATGGAGGCGCTCATGCCTTTTGCAGAGCACATGCCCTAATGGACCCACAATCCCAACAAGCACCTGGTTCCCTATCCCTGATGTGCTGGAACAGTAACGGCATATTCCCCTCCTCCTCAACTTTGAGTTAGAGCGAGTGCTGGAGACTCACGGGGTTGAAATCGCGTTAATACAAGAAACCAGACTTAAACCACGCCATCTTTTTGCCTTTAAAAACTATGCTGCATACCGTACGGACAGAGTACGATTAGGTGGAGGCACCTTAATACTTGTTCATAACAATATTCAACATCACGTTAATAAGGACCCTGATGGTGAAAACATAGAAACTACTACAATTTAAATAAACACAAATTCCGGCCACATAACCATAATCTCAGGCTACCTAGCGCCCCGAGCGAAATCAGAAACCACAGACCTCGATAAATTAATAACCCAGCCTTACCCCTTCATAACTGCAAGCGATTTAAACGCAAAACATACAGATTGGCAGAGCAGAATTAATAATACCAGTGGAAACACATTACAAAACCACGCACAGCTCCACAGCTTTATTATTCAGGCCCGGCTCACCCTATTTTCTTCCCTGCAATCAAAGACATAATCCGGACATGTTTGACATTGCTATTGCTAATTTAACAAATCACTTTACAGAGAACAACCCTATCTGAACTAGACTCCGATTACGTGCCAGCTCTATGCAAAATTAGCACAGAATTACCTAAACACCCAGAAACAATCCTAGCAAATATTACGGTAACAAACTGGGAAGGTTTTAAAAATAAACCGTGGGAGATTTTTACGGAACAGCATTTAACGATCAACAGAAAAAAAAAAAAACACTGACCCAGACATAGAAATCCTTGAAAACACTTTAAAAATCCAGCTATCCAAACATACTAAATTCTTAAACAGGCGCAAATTTTTGCAGCGAAACTTTCCAGATATTGAAATGCTACTTTCCGAAAAACGACATGCTAGACATATTTTCCAAAGGAATAGAACAGAATTAAACAAAGCTAAATATAATAAGCTAAAAAAAAAAGAACTAAAAATTAAATTAGAAACACAAAAAATAACCAAATGGGAAACTTTTGTTACCGAACTCTCAGGTAATATAAACCAGTTGTGGCAAATATCCAGTGTGCTCCGAGGTGCTAGAATAGGAGTTGATTGAGTTTTCTTACTTTCTCCCACAGGACTAGCCTAGGACCCCCCAAGACTAAAGTGGAAATTATAGCAAACTCCCTAGAAAACCAATTTACCCCAAATGAAGACCTCGGAGACGCAAATTTCACCCGCGATGTAATAACTAATACTTAGAAATTTCCAATATGGAAACCCAAAAAATAATCGGAATTAATAACCATGCCAGAATTAAAAGCTACAATAAAAAGCCTACGCCCTAAAAAGCGCCAGGCCCAGACAAAATAAACAACCAAACTATTAAAAACCTCCCATACGAAGCCCTCTGTCTCTTACTGGATATCCTAAACGCCATACTAAAGTTCAACTATTACCCACCTGCATGGAAACTGGCTAAAGTGATCACTCTCCCTAAACCAGACAAGGACCCACAACTCCCTGTTAATCAGAGGCCCATTCAGCTCTCCAAGCAAGGGTTTTGAAGGAATTGTCTTAGCTAGACTACACTCACATGCAATTAAAAAGCGCATTATTCCGCATCGGCAGTTCGGTTTTAAAGCAGGCCACTCCACAACTTATATTCTAACTACTTTCGTTACAGATGTTATCAAAACTTCCGCATAAATAAACAATATACTATAGCTGTGTCCCTGGATGTGGCTAAAGCTTTCGACAAGGTTTGGACACCGCGACTCATTCAAAAACTCGTAAATTTTAAATTTCCAGACTGCTACATCCACCTCGTAAGCAACTATTTCTCCAACAGAAAATTCTTTGTAAATTTAGAAGGCACTGATTCCTCCCACCGCCCCCTAACTGTAGGTGTATCTCAAGGCTACGCACTATCTCCATTTGTATATAATATTTCCACTGCCGATATTCCCAGCACTTACTGCACTCTACAGATGTATGCTGACGACACCCTCTTCTATTCGAAAGACAAACATATTAAATACGCATACTTGTTTGCGCAGTGCTAATTAGACGAGCTGAATTAGTGGTATAACCGATGGAAAATTAAAATTAACGCAGAGAAATGTCAAGCACTCATTATCACGCGCAGGAAACAGCCAGAAATCAAACCATTAAAATAAAATAATGTAGACATCCCCTACTCAGACCCAGCAAAATAGATAATAAACTAAAATGGTCCACACACATAAATGAAACAAGAAAAACAGCTCTAGGGAAAATCCCCTTAATTTATCCACGACTAAAATCGCCTCGGCTTCCTAAACGGCTAAAACTTTTAATATACTCTTCTCAAATCCGCTCAGCCATGATGTATGGAAATGAAGTATGGGGAACCGCGTCAAAAGCATTCATTAAATCACTGTAAGTTGCTCAGAATAAATATTTTTAAATAATCATAAATGCACCACCACTAACGGGCAATAAATTTCATTCCCAAAACAATAAATTCTACGATAAATTATTAACACACTCAAACCTCGTACTCAAAAGGATAGGTCAGTATCAACCAGACACGCGTAACTACCCAAAAAGACTAAAAATGCCGAGATTAAACCAGTAAACGACACTGCACATATTACATTAAAATAGGGGGGGGGGGGGGAGAGCGAGGAAATTCTCTGATCAGTCCGGGACGGAAATTCGCTCACTATAACAAAACTACTTCCCCGTGGCTGTTCCCAGCGCTTTCCACCATCCTCATCGGAGCTGTGCACACCCCCTCCCCCTCCCCCAAAATGAAAACGAGCCTCCAGCATTCGTTTTCTCTCTTATACTATAAATGCTGCCTATTTTCGCACCAATTATATAACTAACATTATTATTACTATCTAGTATCAAAATTTCTTAAATGAAATTACTGAATATTATCACACACTTCACCCTACCATTTCGTAATATGGCAAGCAAAACTCACAGACATAAAATTAACTTCACGGGACTTTTTGGCATAAATTATTAGCTTCATAATAAACCACTTCATATAAATTATTTTACAACTGGCAGATGGATTTTTCGAAACCGTATACCAGTATTGTTAACTTTTATTTTCACAAGACTTGTATTTTCAAAATTACTACCGTTAATAATATACAAATTTGGACACTCAGTTAAATGTTTTCCCCCCTTAAACCCCCCCCCCCTTTTTATCAAGCAGGCAGGGAAGGAAAGGGTTAGGGAGCCGCGGCTTTGCTTGGTTGCGCCAGGACGTGCAGGGCGTCCTCACCTCTGGGCTGTGTGCTCTCTGCGGTCTGGTGAGGGAAACTTCCTCTAGCCCGCGGAGATATACAAATGCTGCTACCGCCCGAGCCCGAGCACACCCCCCGCTCTGAGCTTCGGCAATGATCGAAAAGGCGGCGGTTCTGTCATTCTGATTTCGTTTCCCAGTTGTTGTCCGGAGTCGCTGCAGTTGAATACCGGCATTGTCTCCCCCAACAAAGACCATGGCCGCTTCCTTATCCGTGCTTGATATTCTGAGCCGTCAGTTCCATGTCCAGTGAGATGTTGTTGAGGAGACGTTCACCACGTCTAGACCCGTGGTGGGGAAATGGGGTAGTGTGCGCGCCCAAGGTGCGCAGTACCCTCTACCGTGTCCCAACACTGCACTGCATCTCTGCCAACAAAACGATCGTAAACGACGTGAATATGTACAGTTTTGAATTTAATCAAACTGCATTAAAAATTTGTTAGTGGAAGTAGGTATACAATAATCTCAGAACACTTATTTATGTAAACAGTCTTATAACCTCAAATCCTATTGTTGCATGTGATGCCTGAGGGGTGTATCTGAATTCGTGAGGAATGAAGGTCTTAATAATAATAAAAATTAAAGATCTATATTTGATTTTTACTTTATTCACTCTGCTATTATCTACAGCATTAAATTTTCTGTCTCCCCTTGTACTCTTTCTATTTAACAGTGAGCCCAAAATTTGTTGTCTGTATTTCTACTCTCATTAACATCCTTCTTAATTTTCTTAATTGTCTCTGTTGGTTACAGTAAATTAACTCACACTCATTATCAATACGTGTTCAGTCTATCTGTTGCCATCATTTATAACGTCGTTCACTCAAAGAATTTAGTCCAATAGTCTAGCCTGCCAGCCGCACCCTTCACTACTTGATACTCGCAGTCGCAGACTTCCCTTCCACTGGTCACTTCTTATGTTGCTCGTCTTCTATCGCTCGGAACTCAGTCACTCACTCATTCATAAACTCCACTACTACTCGTGGCCCGGAGGCCTGTCGCAATATTTATAGTCGCAGGGCGATCATCTGCAAGGTACGAAGCACCCCGAGTCGCGCTGAGAGAACGACGTCAGCAATCCAGAGCATTCTTCAGATAAACGCAGAAAAAAAAAACAGCCAGGGTCCGCGACGCGCCTCTAATTCGGAACGCTTCGTTGTCCTCTCGCCGCCGTCGCTATCATATAACAAATATCTGTCCTTCTCTTCCACTCGTTCACGTGGGCCGAGCGAAGCAGCGATCGAGTAACACTATTCACGGAGTGTGTGGCAGTCGTGGTGGCAGAAAAGCAGTCCAGTGTTAGGACACGCCTATACTACTGCGGAGATTGGGCGAGCAGAGCGCTCTACGCAGTTTTATGTGCACGTTCAAAGGTGTTCAGATAACTGTGAAATGTAACTGTGACAGGGAAGCGTTTTGGGAGGGTCCGGCGCGAGCTTGTGGGAGCTAACGCAGGCGCCTCGTTAGCGGCGCGCTGCGCTAATGGGCATGTGCGATTACAGTCACCTGCGCTCAGACGCCGTCGCCTGGGCTTCGTAGGCGCTCCGCGGGTGAGAGGAACACAGGCCGTTCGCGTGCAGGCTTGCAAGCTGTTCAGCCGTAACCAACACGTCGATGTCCCACGTCTGCGAGAGAACGGCACGGCGCCACTCTAGTCCGCTCGTTCTTACTTTACACTTTCCCAGCGCCCTGCGAAAATTCCACTGCCAGGCTGTTTTTCCGCCTCGTGCAAATAAAAGTTCGAAAATCCTTAACCTATACGTTAATTGATCGTTTCAGGTGTTGCAAAAGAAGAAACTATTTGCCTTGGAAAGTAGTTACGAATTTTTTTATAACAGACACTTTGGAATGTGCGGAAAGCGTTTCAGTAGAACCATGGCACAAGAAGCAGCCAGTTATAAAATAGCTGGCGTGTCAGCTGCAACCAACAGTAAAATTACGGAGGTAGGAGTAACGGGAGATCTCATGATATGCGGTTTCTTCACACTTTTTCAATCAAACCTTCGAAAAATCATCTCAGGTGTGATTTTTTTTGTAATTTCCAAAACACACTATGTATCACAAGCGTTTTATACTTGTGTTAACTTAAGTATCGTATTTTTAGTAAAATTGTAGTTTTACCTATATTTTATTTATAAATTATAATATTTCATTAATAATAAATATGGATTAAAACAGTGCGAAAACGCATGTGTTGGAAGCGCCTAGTAAGAAGTAGTTCTCACGCGAAATATTACTAAAATTGTGTGCGCACGAATTCGGTGCGTTGTCCTTTGGCGTCAATTTATAGACTTAGTTAGGCTAAGTTTGCACGAGGCGGAGGAATATCCCGGAAGTAGAACTGAAGTAACAGTGAATGGATTATATTACGTCATTGAAGCTGCATTTTCGTCCATCGCCATAGCGTGACACCCAAAACATTGAAAATGTCGAGGTAGGTTTTTGTATTTTATGCATGTAAAATGTGGAAGTTTTTAAACAGTTAACAAGTAATGATGAAGTTAAACTTTCAGTCTGAATATCGACATCCTCTGATACAATAGTTTCATTGTAATTTTCACAAGTTAGGTTTCCAATGTTGTGGGGTATCAGGGTCCATCACTGCATCATGCACATCCACAGACAAGGCCACCCTTCGAGTATATCCCAGGTAAAGGCGCTATCGCTGACACTAGATTCTAGATTTGCACATCACCGACCATGACTCTGCAACATACCAGACGCGAACACATCGAGGTTTGCACACATTGACCGGCACTTAAAGACAAACTAGAAGCGAGTCGCCTATATCCACTACTGTAATAAACACCGGTTCTGTTGGTGTCTGTGTTAGAACTCACCATCGTCCTATTGGTTCATACCACACCTGACACTACTCTGTACGTTACAGCGTTCATTATTGGCTGGCCATCAACCAATGAAGAGCCGAGCTGATGTCGACCCATTTATATGTCCTTTAACGTATATAAGGATTTAAAATCAATCATGTCCTTCGAGTGGCTGTAGGAAAAAAATCCTACCTTTAGCAATATAATTTTTACTGCCCTGGGGTGTTCTTGTGAGTTCGTGAGAAATTTTCAAATTAACCTTGCTCGACCTACACTTGAGCATAGTCGAGAAAGTTAACCAGTTCTACAAAATTACACCAGAGGCACAACGCATCGTATTCGAGAGTACTCAAGTTGATGATATTTTGCACGGTAACTCTTTCTTACTACGAATTAACAACACAACTATTTCATTTCTGTTTTTTACGTATTAATTATAAATTATACTTTGTGATGCTTACATAAAATATATCAAAAGTTCAGTCAAACCAAGAACAGGACATTTTAATGTTAAAAGAAGTAAAAAAAACTTATGAACATTATATTTATGACTAACAAGTAAACTTCTTACATGAGGTAAATTTTCGAATGTCGAATGTCTTTACGCGAATACCAGATGTCCCTAACTATCAACACTCTAGAAACTAAAATTTGGTCCCAGAACGCAGCGAGACCGACGAACATCGAGTAGTTGCCAGAGAAGTTGGGCGGGGAGAGTGGTCAGGTATCTCATCCATCTGATCGCTCAGCTGGTGAGTGAATGAGTGAAGAGACATGGGTGGTTGAGAGTCGAGATCGTGTAGCCAGCAGTATACTGTTGCCGCAGGTTGATACTGTTTATAAGTCAGGGTTCCGTGTTAAAACCAAATTCCATCTCCTCTACCTTGTCTGCGTCATTTCAGGGCTGCGATGTCGGATATGCAAGTTTTATCCAGGAAAAAAAAATTGAAGACCTGATTACAAGAATCAGATAATAAACGAAAGTAATGTTTTGAGGAAAATGAGGACAATTTTTTACAGTACTATGAACATAAAACTCATAAAATATTTTTACCTGGGATGAAAGAGATCCCCAGTGTGCATCATTTTACAACATGCTGAGCTAAAATATTATTGAATAATATGAAATAAAAATTAATATATTTGTTGTATATGCCTGTTTCTTACACTCAAAATATTTTCAAACGCACGTTCAAGAACCTTTAGCACAAAATTGACAGTTGTATCGTTGATTATCGCCTTAAGTGTATTTTCATAGACAATTAATTAAACAATTAATTTTATACAAAATATCAAAATATGCACTATCATATAGAAACACTTCCTGTCTCTGAAAACGGTTTAAATCAAGGTATGGCACATCACTGTCTGATATATTTATTTCTTGCACTCGCCTTATTTTTCAGACATATATTCAAGTATCTTTTACACAAAATGGTTACTTGTCATTTTAATTATCGCTGTAAAATTATATTTTATTTTAAGTTAAATGCTATTAGAGAACAAGTATATTATATCATTCAGAAGGAACATTAACTTCCAGTGCCATCTGGCGGTTAAATGAAGTATATATGTAAAAAATAAAACGGTTATAAAGCAGAAGGCAGGTGGGGCCCTCTAATACAGGATGTATTTGAACTAGTGTAACAAACTTCGGTAGGTGATTCCTGGGCTCAAACAAACAAACAATGATTCTAAGAGCACGAGTCTTACAAGCATTGTTATTGGGTTACAGGCGTTTCACGTTGTGGTAACATGTATCACTACCTCCACTAATTGTGTGGTAACATGTATCACTACCTCCACTAACTGTGTGGTAACATGTATCACTACCTCCACTAATTGTGTGGTAACATGTATCACTACCTCCACTAACTGTGTGGTAACATGTATCACTACCTCCACTAATTGTGTGGTAACATGTATCACTACCTCCACTAACTGTGTGGTAAAATGTATCACTACCTCCACTAACTGTGTGGCAACATGTATCACTACCCCCACTAACTGTGTGGCAACATGTATCACTACCCCCACTAACTGTGTGGCAACATGTATCACTACCCCCACTAACTGTGTGGCAACATGTATCACTACCCCCACTAACTGTGTGGCAACATGTATCACTACCTCCACTAACTGTGTGGCAACATGTATCACTACCTCCACTAACTGTGTGGCAACATGTATCACTACCTCCACTAACTGTGTGGCAACATGTATCACTACCTCCACTAACTGTGTGGCAACATGTATCACTACCTCCACTAACTGTGTGGCAACATGTATCACTACCTCCACTAACTGTGTGGCAACATGTATCACTACCCCCACTAACTGTGTTGTTACGTTCTGTCTGAAGACCAAGGTACCACCTCACGAATGCATTACGACACAAAGATGTTACGTAGTTTTTGAAAATTGTACATCAGGGACGAAATTAGTTTCCCCATGCACAGATGGACAATGTACGTCCCGTAACACAATAACGAGTTGTTGGACATATATTCATAGGAACATTATTTGTTGTTTGGATGCCAGGAATAACCTCCTGAAATATGTTACAATAGTTTTGATACATCCTCCCAAAAAAGGTTGTTATTTGGTTCTTGGGTCTTCAATTTGCGTTCTGTACATACTTTCAAGACGAGCTAGACAAATGTCGCATATGCCCTACCACTACACGAGACCACTTTCTTTGTGTGTTATTATTATTCCCAATAAACAACGTTCTATTGGTCCACACTGCACCAGACACGCCTACCTTGCTGTTCAACGTTTATTACTGGCTGGTAGCGAGGTAGCATGATGCCTAAGAAATAGGCCCCCCCCTCCCCGACCCAAATAAAAGGTTTTTCCATGATTAGAATAATAAACAGGAACAGGAAAATTTCGCGACTTCATTTTAAATCAAGCTAGACTTTGAACTCATGTACGTATCTGTTATTTTGGCAATTGGATAAGAATTTATTAGACATACCTAGATGAACACTGAGCCAATAACAGACTTGCAAGGAAACAAGCACCATAGCTCATGTCACCTGGTCTGTGGTAAAACCGGCTACAGATTGGCGTAGCAGCCAGTGTAGAGGATGCTGAATCTCTAAAATACTTGGCATATTGGAGTTTAGCCTACAAGTCGTTTAAACGCGATATTTCCCTGTCTAATCATATACATTGCGACGTGTTTATCTAGGTAATTTACGCATTGTCTGCCGCCGACGTAATATTAAGCGGCAGCGAACTTTATTAAATCTGTTGTTGGCCACGTACTATCATTATACGAATATATTCGAAGAATGTTGACATCATAGTTTTACGACGAAGTTAAATAAACTGTTAAAACTAGGCGACCAGCCATAACATCGGCATTGGCCGTAGTTATAAATCGCCATCTTGGTAAATAGTTATTTAAACAATTTTCTTCACCTGACGTGTTTAGATAAATTATTGCTCTCCCGTGAGAAGGGCTATTTCTTTTCTCGCCCTGTGGAAATGGATTAACAAAGGTCACGATAAATTGGTGCTTGCCTCAGAGAACTAAAGGGGCCGCGGTGGCTGAGCGGTTAGCCTGCTCGCCTCCCACCCTTGCGAACCGATTTCAATCCCCGGCGATGTCGCTTCCGTATTACCGCACTTGGGATTGGTGCCGGACGATGCCACTGGTCAGTGGGTTTTCTCGGGGTTATCCCGTTTCCCCCGCCCCTTCGTTCCAGCGCTGCTCCATACTCACCTCAATCACCCACATCGGCTCTCAAGACCTCGCTGTTAAGAGCCACTCATCTATTTACTCACTCACTCACTCACTCAAAGAATTACGGCTGGACTCACAACCATCCGTCGCACCCGTCAGTCATGTGTTTTCGTCCGTCAGTTGGAAGCGATTCACAACAATCCGTCGCCCCTCAATCCTTCTATACGACAAAGGCTCACTGTGACAACTCAACATCGTAATATTTCTTTAGTTGGAAGTATACGTTGGTTGGAAATACAGTTTCAAGAGACAAACTTTCCGAAGAAATAATTTTTTACGCTATAGAATGTACACTGAATTATTGTTTACATTTTAAATTCCTGAATTTGCCACCAAAGATAATATACACAGATCCACCGCCTTGCATTTTATTGCCAAGTGCGTATTCACGTTTACGGAATGTCGTCAGAAGGCGGTGGCCCAGGCATCCGTCGTCCGTCATAAGTTAAAGTTTCGTAAATATATGAAGGACGGACGGATAGAAAAAAATGTTGCCCTGAGATTGATTGAAGCTCACGTGACCGCCAGACGGACGGGCGACTGACGGATGCGACGGATGGTCGTGAGTCCAGCTTAATTCGGCAATGGACTTGGACCTAATCCTTAAGGGGGCCGCCTACCTGACGCGACATGGCACAGGAGCGAGCGAACTCTAAGGGCGACACTGGCACGCTCATCAAGTGCCGCATCGCCACTATGCGCGAAGCACTAAACTAGCGCGCAAGCTTTTCGTCAAACTGTTTTTTTTTTCTATGGGACTTTAAGCGATGACCATATTATTTTACTGATGAGAAGTCTGTTGCAAAGTTCAATGAAGGATTGTATCTGAGTTTCACGTAGATCCGGTCAGCACATTTTGACATAAGGCAGTATGAAAAGGCTGTTTCTAGCTGCTTTGGAGGGCTTGGAAATAGTGCGTAGTGTCATCGTCTTCAGTTCGTTTTCTTTTCGTAAATTAACCCATTGGACGCACGTGGAATAATAGTTTAGTCAAAAAAAAAAACGGATTTCCCAACACACCGCAGCACATTTCAAGCGCCTAGTAGGCTGCCCCCTTAAGATACAGTCAGCAACCTCTTGACTTCCGCAGAGATAAGCGTTCTCGCCCACCGGGCTGGATCAACCCTGCACAAAGCGACAGCTGGCAGGAAAAACCAGCGCCGAAGTAGTTTATACAGAGAGCTCATTGAACCTCGGGCCTCAGAAGATGTGAAGATGAGGATACGAAGAAGAGCTAACAAAGGCCCCACGATAAAGAAACTCGATAATTCAATGGAGGGTTTCATTAAGATAAGAAAAGAATTCACGAGAGGCGAAGAAGAAGTGTCTCGAAAATGGGCAATGAAGTCTGCGCTATTGGGAGCCACGAGAACCTGAAAAATTGAATTAGTGTTTAATAGAAAGTTTTGGCGAAAAACCGTCAAGTCGTAGTATATTCTACTACGATAGCGGCCATTGTGAATCTCTTCAGGAACCAGTGTTTTATTTATATCTGGAGACACTGGAAAACTGCGAAAAAGTTTTAAGCTTTAATAGTTTTGGTAACATTAACTAGAGACAAATGACAAACGTTTTACTTTAGAGTATCAGAATGCTCATTGTCTAAGTAAAATGTGATAATTGTCTCAAACTACACGACAGCCAATAACGAAAGAAAACTGTCGGACATAGTTCGATCCTAGAGAACAGTCAATTTTTCCTGCCATAAACTGTTCTTATATTTGTAGGAGGATATTTTCGGTCTGCATGGGGAAATTAAACCTGTGACGAGCAATACAAGAGGTCGCTATGGACACATTACTCCTTTCCGTATAACGCGGATTTGTATATTAAATAATGTAACATATAAATATTACATGTACGTACAACTACAAGTTAGCTACTGTGATGGTTGATAAATCCTTCTAAGCAATGAATTTTTTATGTTCTTGATAACATTAGCAGTAACTACTTATGAACGTTAAGTAACAAACTGATCGAAAAATTGCATAAACGAAGTATAATTGACTGGCCTCGCTTCCAACCACGGTGGACCGGGTTCGATTACCTACGGGGTCGCCCCAGGATTTTCGCACGTGGGAAACTATACCCCTGGTCGGCGGGCTTTTCTCGTGGGTCTCCCGCTTCTCCCACCTTGTATTCCAGCGCTGCTCCACACACACACACACACACACACACACACCTCGCTCCACCCTCTTCGGGCTCTCAAACCCTAGATGTTAAGAGCCGCCCAAATCTTGTCACTCATTAGGACGGCTGAATTCAATTGAGTTTTACGGCGTTTGTTAAAGCATTAGACTACATTAGCATTCTTTGAAGACACGGGCGATGAAATATTACTTCGTCATTAGTTTCCATAAGGTTCTCTGTATCGCAAGAATACACCAACATGACTCAAAGTGTAAACCACTCAAATGAACAGGTTGCAATTTGATGGCTCTTAACATCGAGGTTTTGAGAGCCGATGAGGGTGAATTGAGATGACTATGGAGCAGCGTCGTAATGAAAGGGCGGGGGAAACAGGACATCCCTGAGAAAACCCGCCGACCAGTGGCAGCGTCCGGCATCATTCCCACGTGCGAAAATCCAGGAGCCTCACCGCCTACCTCCGGGTATCGAACACGGCTCGCCTAGTTGAGAGGCGAGTAGTTTAGCCATCACACATCCACGGCCCCATTTGATTGAGGCTATTTCAACTCGGCCAGTAATGGAAGTTGTACAGTACAGTAAGGGAGTCCGGAGTTGTGTGAACCAATAGGACGGTTGTAAATGGAGACACAGAGACAAACAGAACTGATGGCCATGCAGTCGTGAATATACAGGATGATTCTCAATTAGACCGACAATCTTCGGGAGGTGATTCTTCATGGAAAAGTAAAAGGAAAACATATGTGACGATTTATACTTAAATCGAATATTAAGGGAGTTACGAGCCCTTAAAAAACGAGATTTTAAGCCGTATTCGTGCAAAATATCGGCTCTTACGTTGAAGGTCCCGATCACATACAATAATGATCCGAGAGTTATCATTGTATTTTACTTCGTTACCGATATTTTGCACATATGCGGTTTAAAACCTCGGTATTTAAGGGCTCATACCTCCCTTAATATTAGGTTTAGGTATAAAGTGTCACATATGTTTTCCTTTTACTTTTACATGAAGAATCGCCTCCCGAAATTTGTCGGTATAATTGCCAATAATCCTGTATACGTGACGTATCTATAGCCTGTATTGTGACGGTACTACCTCACAAAGGCCCCGTAATTGAGACGCGTATTGGATAATTATTTAAATGATAAGTGAACTTTATGAGTTTGTCATTTGCTGCACTAATAGCTTTAAGTTCGTGAATGATAACGCCAGAGTAGGAATGATAGATTTGGAGCCAATGTTGGAAGCGATTATGTATTTACAGAATTTTGTACGAACTCGAGATGTGAAATACGCTTTACCTAAACTAGCCACCAAAACAAATTTAGATCACTTACACGTTTTCTGAGACGAAATCTTGTGTTTAATATACATAGCAGTTTTTAACCGTAATTCTTGATATCAGAATAAAACAGACTCATTCTTCATGAGAATAACTGCTTCGGTATTAATAAATAAAATTCGACAGACCAACTCATAAAAGTGACCACATATATTCCAACTTCTGTTGCACACTCTGAATAATAATGAATAACAAAAAACAATCACAGGCAGTCCATGTCCATAGAATACCGTCTCCTGGCAAGGACACCAGATGGCCCGCACACAGCGCTGCACGGGACGACCGTGGAACAGCATCGGAAACGTCGGTGTGTCACAGTATTAGTTATCAGTAAAGACCTGCAAAATTATTGTTATTATTTGAGGACAGTTTAAACTTCACTCACGCCCTTGCAACACGTTTTTAACTAGAGCATATTTCTTTTGACACGCCCCGGGTATTTCTGCGCCAATAAATGAAAACTTCACCATAGTGTGCCCCAATCACGTACAGTTCACTCAGAAAGGGCGACTCGGGTTTATACCAGTGCTGTGAATTTTAGCTTGATGCCAAAGAGTAAATGATGTTCACGATAAAGTGAGCACTTTTAAAATGAACCTTAGAAAAAAGTCACTGTCCCCGAACGCATATACTTTAATGGGCGCACTGAGTGACATTTTCCCAGTAAAGTTGGTAACGATGGGTGGAAAATAGTTCCATATCTTGACGTTGAAGAAAAATTGTTAGGCAACCATTTGTGATCAATGAAATTATTTCTTTCGCTTTCATTCCTTGTAATGCATCGAACTGAGAAAATGAGCAGATTTGAATAATATTTACTTTCCTAAAAATGTCACAATTTTACTTGACCAACGCATGAAATAAGCCCATGGCAATGTCAATTTTACATAAGGTGGAAGAATACATTGCGTGCATACAAGTAGATCTTATGCAGTGCTTTCGAAAATGCTCATTTAACCGTGAACAACCTATAACGCGAAGTTTGAAAGGGCCCTAGTTATCGGTAAATCTGCGCCGCACTAAAAGTGTTAAATATTTCGAAACACGCCTATGAAAGGAATGCAAATGTTACCGGAAGCGAAATACTGTCCCCAGTACACATCGTCGTAAGGGAGGTTTTATTTTTCCCGGGTAATCTCCCCATGGGAAAAGGCCAAGACCCACTTTTAACATCGCGAAGTTTGTTGCTTCGGGATATTACCCAGTAAGGGCAGGGCATTTGCCTTTATAGTCCAGAGCAAGTCTGCATTGGGCGGAGGAGCGGTGAAGATGTTATGGAGCTCTTATGGGATAGGGAATCAGGGAGTAGTGCGCGGACCATATAAGCTTGGTACAACCAATCAAATCTTTATGCTCCGGCGCTATATTATTTATTCAGAACACTTGAAAGGGCGTTGTGTGCATTTTCCCCGTACGTTTATAACTTTTGATAAATGTATTCACTGAGGATTTTTAGAGCTATCTTCCTTATTGACTGCATTCTTAATAAATTACCACATCAGTGTATCACTGTAGAAATATAGTTCACTTCCTGAAATGCAGTGGAAGTTTTTAACCTAGAAATAATACCACATATCGATTGCAAATATACGATTGTTGACCATCGTGTAATGTCTTTTAAATGCTATTTTATCTGATACTGTTGATACGATAAATGTCTAATGTTTTGAAACACGTAATATTTGGTTTGCTTATTTGTGGCAGCTATCGTTTTATAAGCTGTTTACGGTAAAATAAGCACTTTTGAAAGCCCTGCTTAAGATCTACTTGTATACCCGTTGTGTATTATTCCGCCTTATGTGAAATTAATATTGTCATGAGCCCCATCACTTTCTTCATGCGTCAGTCAGGTTAAACTGCGAAGTTATTGGAAGATAACATATTTTACAACTCTGGTTATTTTTATACTTTGATACATTGAGAAAAAAAAAAAAAAGAGAAAAAAAAACCCAGAATGAGAAATAAATAATTTAAGGTCTCGCAAATAGGTTACCTAACACTTTTTTCGACGTTAAGATATGGAACTACTTTCCATCAATCGTTACCAACTTTACTGGGCGCATGTCACTCAGTGCGCCCGTTTAAGAATATGACGTTAGTAGCACTGACTTTTTTTTAGGTTTATTTCAAAAGTGCTCATTTTATCGTGAACCGCCTTTAATTACTATTGTTTAATTATTTAATTTTTAATGGCAATTATGTGCACGCTCAGAAATTTTGTTAGTAATTGTAATTATTATTTTTGGAAGTCTTCCTGAAATATTACAAAGAGGTTTATGGACGGAAGTCACGAGCTAAGATTACCGGGTTCCTATGGCTATCATGGTAACGCATGGCGTGATATGTAATATGTACGTGGCCATATCGTGATTTGCGCGAGGTTTTGAATGCGACTTTTTAACTATCTAGTCGAGGAGGTTTCCAGTCGTCTTGTTTCCGCTAGGGGAGGCTGACCAGTGGGTTTCAGCCTGATAGGCATTTGTTTGATTATCTTAATTTTTCTACTATAGTGTGTCTCACTCTTAGGTTGCAGTGTGCGGTGTAATGGACATTCACTCTCTCTTTCTAATGCACGATTTCTTTCGTTAACGCTGTCCTTGTTCCTGCGGCCACTGTTGCCTGATAAGTTTTTTTTTTTTTTTCAACTTCAAAAAAGAAAAAATATCTACGTTGGGTGTGTGCCATCCAATCACAATTATAGGGTAGCTCACAGGCTTCAGTTTCAAAGGAGTCGCTTAAATTTGGTCACAGGATAGTTACGTCTCAAAGCTGAAGCAATCTGGCAACAGTGAGCGCCATAAGCCTCTTACTGCAATCTAAGCGTGACACGAACTATAGTACCTGATAACAACACAAACTGCCCGATGGGGGTGAAGACTCGCAACAGTTTAACATAAGAAGTGAGTTTGTATGCGCTTCCTAAGCGGTTATTTATTTTAAGTCAAGTTCGAACTACCGCGAAGTGGCAAATGACACTGAATGAACTGTGTATGGTGTACCACAAGCAAATGTAAATAAACAGAATTTTGTGTATGCACGTAATAAAATCATATTATATTGTAGTGCATTTTATTGCTCCGAAATCTTATTTATGTATGTAAATAAATTATATATCTACATATTGCTATGGTCTATCCTGGGGGGATCAGGCCACACTTATAAGGGGGATCGCAGGAGCTAGAGGAATGAGAACTTAAGATATACAAAACACAAATATTATTTAAGTCAAACACTAAATACAAGATCGCCCAAAAGCGTTACTCCGTAAAATAAATATCTGTACAACACCACTCAAAGTGGCAAGTGAAAACTAGTGAAGCAAGCTTAAGGCTCATTTTTTAAGAGCTCGGCTCAGGAAGAGTCCAATAATGCCAGGGTCTATCCCTGCGCCTCCGCAGCCTAGTGCGCCCTAACAGGAGTTATAATTACCCTGGACTGTCTCGTAGTCGGCAACGGTAAGACTCTTTCGACGGTGACTGCGGGCTGGCGTCGATCCCGGACCACGGCCCGGTGGTCCTCTCACGACGTCGCTCGAGCGGCTGGATCAAAGATGGCCGCGAGCTGCCATTGTCCCAGCCTTACATAGTGCCGACCACGGCCTCATACTCTTCAACCGGGAGAATGTTTCCATAACAGCTGGGCTGGCCTGGCCTGTCGAGGTCGCGCAGCCCTGAGCGCTAGCATTGTCGCCTGCCAGCCCCAGGTGCTGGTGATCGTACCAATATGTCGTACATAGTACTTTTAATTCAAGGTCAAGTCATGGAAATACTTTCTCCCCGTCCTTATCTACTTCACCGGAGAGCATTCTAGCCAATGTGCCCGTTGAAATGCACGCATTTACACACAGTCACACGCCATACGTGGGGTGATTTTTCAAAAGTTTAATTCAAAAATCGTGGAGATACTACGAATACCCTCTTATGTAGAGCTAGTGTTTTTTAGCGAAAAAAGTATGAGTACATGGTAGACTACAATACTATAAGTAAGGATAGGAAAATTTCGCGAGTTCAATGACATGTAGGCTAGGCTCTACAGTCCTGTTTATACTCGAGGTTCAGATGTATGTTGATTGGTTGTTTCCCCAGAGAGCAGACAGTGTTACCTCACACCTGGCAGTATGGGATTCACTACTCGTTTCACTGCAAGTATGTTATTGGCTCAGAGCCGTTCAGGGCGTGTCTAACAAACTGTGATCTAATTGCAAAGACAACTTCAGTGTGCACATGTTTGACGTCTATCTTGTCCTGAAATGAATTCGCGAAATGTTCCTATCCCTAACTATAAGTACCCAACAACAGTTTGTATATTGTCATTGGTAATTGATCGGTCCATTCAGAATTCGACAACATCTGCACGGCTCCTACGTGATTCGTGTGAAAATAGTTAACATGCGTCAAAAAGTAAATTCAGCCAATCAAGATAGGTAAACGACCCTACAGTGTTTTGAAATACAACTTGTCTTCGAATTCTATTCGTGAAATTTCACTACCCCTAACTATACACAACAGCAGAACTATAATTTTGTCCCCAGTCGCTAGCTACGTTCGTGATGGGAGAACTGATGCAGATCACGCGTGGCTTGTCGCTCGACGAAACATGCGAGAACTTCGTGCCCGTGCATCGCGCGCCAGGATCAACCAGTCGATTATGTTAGGACAGCCAGCACCCCCGCCCATACTCGACAAGTGCTGGCGTCCCTCCCCACCCCCTCAGACAATCGCGACTTCCCCAGCCCCCCCTCCCCCCCATGCAGCTACACAGTAAACAACACTAAAGACTGTTCACGATAAATTGAGCACTTTTGAAATCAACCTTAGATAAAAAGTCACTGCTCCCAACTCCATATATTTTAACAAGCGCAATGAGTGACATGTGCCCAGTAAAGTTGGTGACAATGAATGGAAAGGAGTTCCATATTTTACTGTCGAATAAAAAGTGTTTGGTAACCATTTGTGATAACTTAAATAATTTCTTTCTCTTTCTGTTTTTTTTTATGCATCGAAATATAAAAATGAGCATATTGGTAAAATGTTTTCTTTTTCGAAAAATTTCGCAGTTTCTCCTGACCTATACGTATGAATAAAGTGATGAGGCCAATGCCAATGTTAATTTTATATAAGGCGGGAAAATACACAACGTGCATACAAGTAGATCTTAGGTAGGGCTTTCAACAATGCTACTTTGCCTTGAACTGCCGCTTAAGTGGAACAGTGCACGAAAACATTACATTTACCGATTTTCGAAATAAGTCGTTTTCCAAAGGGTTTATCAAAATTTTTGGCTACATTTTACGTTGTTATATATTCGCTGCCTTCATTATTCTCGGAGCACTGATGGAAGAAAATAAATAATATTTTTTTTCTTAGCTTCAATCAGCGCTCCGAGATTAACTAAGGCTGTGAATTGGTAACAACGTAAGAAGCTGTTCAAAACTGTTATTTACGTGTTGTCAAGCTAAAAATGTTGATAAATCCTTTGTGGAACAAGTTGTGCCAAAAATTATGTAAATATACTGTTTTCGTACACAGTTCCCCTTAAAGCCATTTCTCAAGATCTAGTATTTATTGAATTAAATTTATTGAACTAATTAATAGAGACCGAGAATTTCGCTGATTCATTTCTAGACAAGTTAGAATTCAAACCCTTGTACGTTCATGTTACATTTGTAATTGGTCGACGTGTTGTTTGACACCTATTGGAAATAAATCAGCCAATCACAAACATGCAATAAATTGTGCGTCCAACCACCGCCTTTTGCTACCACAACAATCAACCAATACACAGTTGATATCTATATGAGAGTATATAATACTGTGAAGTCTAGCCTGCAGGTCATTGAACTTGCGAATTTCTCGGGTCTTTACTAATGAAGCAATTAAATTGCCTTTCAGCGCTTTCAAGTCTCCGCGTAATAATTTATGACAAATTTTTTAATTCGTTCGGTTACGCGTTAATTTTTGAATTCTAGTGTTGCTGTGGATATATATATATATCCAGTGTGTCATATATATATATATATATATATATATATATATATATGTGTGACACACTCACTCACACATATATTTGGTATACGTTGTCTTTGTGTTCAGCACTTGTCTTGGAACCAGTGGACAACTTGCTACGTACTCGATTATATAGACATTATATATTAACACTCTGTATATACCTCGCTCGAGTGTAGCTCTAGCGAAGATAATATGAAATTTCTTAGTCGTTCCGAAAAAAACTAGCATAAATGCGCAGTCTTTGTTCGGCTAGTATTTATCACGACCTCAAAAGAAATTGACAGCGTAGTAACAATTATATTGCTAACGATAGAGTTTATTTTCTTTTATAGCCACTCAAAGGGACACGATTGAGTGTAAATCATTTTATAAGAAAAATTACATTTGATTGGATCAAAACCAGCTCGGCTTCCCATTGGTTGATGTCCGGCCAATAATGAACGCTGTAAAGTATAGGGTAGTGTCTGGTGTGGTATCCCCAATAGCAACTTTTTTGTTGGCTCAACGTTGGACCAACATCTAGCTCTGGCGTTTGGCGAACGTTGTAAAACGTAAGTTGGCCCAACGACAAAATGTCACTCGGGGCAACGTTGGCTCAACGTGTATTTTTATGTTGGCTGACAACTGAATTATGATGCTCAACCTACATTATTATGCCAATGGAGATTAATGGTTTTCTGCACGCTTTCATAAATTCTCTTTTTTTTTCAAACATATGCCATGTCAATCAAAAAACCAAAATGCTGTTTGTTGACATATTGGTTTATCGTGTATATATTACAGCTCATCAATCTAAACGACAGAAACCCAACCGCTAACTAACTTTGATATTACGTTGGTTATTCGTAGTATTTCTATAATTTGCTAAATAGTGTTTTTTTTTCTCTTTCAGAAAGGCATTCACACAGTAATTTACCCACAGTTGGCAATGCTTTGCAAAGACGTGTTATTGAATACATAATGCCAACTAATAAATAACGTTCAGCAACGTTGGTTATCGGTATTTTAAATAACTTTTAACCAATAACGAAAACAATTTAAAAACTCACTATCCCCTATTATTATTCATCATTAGGGGCACCCGAATTTCGCGAAAAGATTTCATGACTAGTTGTATTTCAATACACTTTAGCTCAGATCGACTTTTGTGACTGGGTGATCTAGTTGTTACAAGTGTTAAATGTCTGTCCCCGAATCAGAGACGTACAGTATCGGAGTAACTTAATTCTTATTGGCCAGTCAACTAAGAAAATGTTTCTCACAGACACACGCCGCCAATAAGCAGAAGGAAACTGCTGGCACGCTCTTAGGGTATTGAAATTTAGCATGAGTGGGAATATTTTCTCGAAATTCGTGTATCGCTACTCATCGTATACCCTCTCACATCACGATCTGAAAAATCTATTGGTAGATATCAGATTCGAACCCACGAACCTTTGATTACAGCCTGACATCTTAGCCACTAAACTACTGTAACCTATTATCAACTTGACTACTGTAAATTGTTATTCTTAGCGTATAAATAGGGATGCACCACATTCCACTTCGAATATACAATGTTAGTCCAACATACAACATTCATGCCAATTACCAACTATGGCTATCAATGCGCTGCCAACAATCAGCCGTCCATGGCCATAAAAGTCTATTTGAAACAAAAATAATATGTATTAAAATCCCAACTGGTAAGCAAACATTAACAATTATTGATAATTTTTTCATCCCATATATAATAGTGAGTATTGTAAAAATATGTTTGTTACATGATATTGGCCAAACTGGCCAATAAACTAAAGAAAAGTTGACTAATTATCAACTGTTTGGTTTCGAATATTGTCCCAACATGAAACCAACTACGCATATTTCAAAGAAAAATTGGCAGTATTGTGAAAAACATTTGTATTTCATAAAATGCAGGAAAGGAACATTGTTTTAATTAATAATATCTATTATCTAACTTTGCATAAAAAGTTGGTAATGTGTATATATATGTATGTTTAGCCAACGTTGTAAAACCAACAGTATGTCTACCAACTTGTTGCCAACATTTAGTCAATCATTTTGAAGTTTTCGAAAATTGCTCTTGCAACATGATGTGGCATTTTTTGATATAGCGAGGTGATGATGTATGTTTTTCTAAGGTATCTCGTGAAAATTTTCGAGTAAAAATGGTTGGTTGGCGTATTACAATGAGCCAACTTAACTTTGTATTGATGTGTGTTTTCTAACCCAACATATTGCCAACCTTTCCAACAAAATGCCAACCATTGGGCCAACGTAAGTTGCTACTAGGTATGGACCAATAGGACGATATTGAGTTCTAACACAGACACCAACAGAACCGGTGTTCTTGCAGTAGTGGATATAGGCGACTCACTTCTAGTTTGTCTTTAAGTGCCTGTAAATGTGTGCAGACCTCAGTGTGTTAATGTCAAAGAAGTGTAGAAAAGTTTGCGAATCATATTAGCCACAATGAAGACTGGTTATTGATGCCGTGCGTTGTACAGTGGTGGTCATACATATCATCCATGCGCAACATGTCGACGATATAACAACTTCAAATGTGTGCGCGCGACTAAATTATTATAATTATTATGGGATTACTACCATTAACATTGACATAATTTCGTATTCAAGAAATATATAGAACAAGATCCAAACGAAAATCTTGAAGCAAAACGAGACATTCAAAAAATTTAAACATAAAATAGCCATGATTATGACGTCTGTGCGAAGTATTTTGCGTTCACTGAATTGAATTCAATAAAAATTGAAGTTAATCTGAATAAAAAATTGACTGCCTTTACTCCGCGAAATCCTGCGGTACACGCCAGAAAAATGACTGCTCTTGCTAGCAACCATAAGCTCGGACTTCTTGGATATAGTAATTGAAAAGGGAGGAGGGGGGGAGGAAGGAGTCCCAGACTTTCTGTAACCACACGTGCGTTCATTATATAGGCTGTTCACGGTGAAATGAGCACTTTTGAAAGCCCTGCTTAAAATCTGCTTGTATGCAAGTTGTGTATTCTCCCGCCATATGTAAAATTAACAGTCGGTCAGGTAAAACTGAAATTATTGGAAAATAAATTATTTTTAAAATCTGGTAATTTTTGTACTCCGATGCATTAAAAAAAGCAGAAAGCGAGAGCAATTATTTAAATGATCACAAATGGTTACCTGACACCTTTTATTCGACGTTGAGATATGGAACTACTTTCCATCAATCGTTACCAACTTTACTGGGCGCACGTCACTCAGTGCGACGGATAAAATATATGCAGGTAGGGGCAGTGACTTTTTCCTAAGGTTGATTTCAAAAGTGCTCACTTTATCGAGAACCGCCTTTAGGTAGGAACACTCGAACTTGCCGAAAAATAAAATAAATCCGTGCATTTGAAATCTAAATACCGCACTGATATATCAGCAGTTTTCTCTTGCTTTTTGCCACGGGTTTTTTTTTTTTTGGGGGGGGGGGGGGGGGACATTTTCTTACCTGACTGGAGATTCGTAATTTGGTTATTCCGACACTGCACGTCTGTGATTCGCTAGCATACACCTAATACAAAATTGTCTGGATCGTTTCAAATGCTGAATCAGGTGATGTGTTTATTCCTCGCTTTTACCAGTAAACGAAGAAGAGCTAACTATAAGTCGGTTTTCTAGGGCGAATAGGCTTACCCATTTAAACTTCCTTTAATGTGTGAAATACTTAGGTAGTATTTTTATTTGTTTTTTTATTTCCGTGAACATATGGGCATTTACAAGCAGACAACATCACAAACTTGCACAGTAAAAAAAAAAAAAAAAAAAATTCTGGTAAACTTCCTAAACTGCAATGGAAGTTTTTAACGCTGTATGGAAATAATATCACATGTCAGACTGCATGTAAAGGAATGTTGAGCGTTGTTACTATACGAGGTTTGGGACTTCCCTACGCATTTGACTGTTTCCTGAGCAAATGTAGAAATGCTACACTGTATGCATAGAGGGAAAAAAATTACCACTTCCGCTTTGTCATTAAGCGTATACACTGGTATAATAAATTTCCTAGTTATTTCTTAGAGCGTGGAGTGAGGAGAGTATGCCAAACGCAGTGAAATCCGTGAATAGCAGAGTTCGCAGTAAATTAGCAGCTGCTGAGAGGTGCGAAGTACCATTTTCATGCTCTCGACGCCATTATGCTTGTAGAGTGGTAGCGCGGCTAAGCAAGAAGGATGGTCAAACCTTTTCAAATAAATAGCAAGTAGCATTAGAAGTAATTTTCAAAATATAATATCATTGTTTGTGATTATTTTCCTGTGTTTACCGCAGACCTGATTCGTCGTATTCAGAGGCCTCATTCGCCATTAACGTCGCGTCGGTCAAATGCGGTCAGTCGCTGTGCTCGATATGTTACTAGGGGAAGGAAAATTTCGGAGTTCAATGACCTGTATGCTAGACTCCACAATCCTTTGTATAGTCGAACCTTAGGCGTTGGTTCATTGCCTGTTGCCCCACATTTGACAGTACGGGATTCGCTTCTTGTTCCCTTGCAAGTTGGCTATTGGCGCGGAGTCGTCCAGGGCGAGTCTAATAAACCCCGATCCAATTACAATGGTGGCATCGGTGTACACGCATTTGAAATCTGTCTTGTCCTGAAATGAAGTTGCGAATTTTTCCTATCCCTAAATATTACCTCATTCCCTAGAACGTATAAACTAGATACAGGAGTTATTCGCGAAAATATTTGTGGTCATGCTAGATTTCAATATCCTACGTCGACAACTCCAACTTACTTTGGTTATTGGCTTCGTGTTTACGTGAGAAGACATGTCCTTATTTGACTAGACTAATCGTAATAAAGTACTCCAATACTGAAAGTCTATGATTCGCGGACAGCCACTTGAGACACGGGACAATTAAAATCGTCCAACCACGAAAGTGCAAATGATCTAAAATGTTTTGGAGTACAACAGGTCTTGAAATATTTTCGCGTAAAACACCTGTCCCCACGTATAATATATTAAATTACTCGAACGAATGCAAA
Source organism: Dryococelus australis (assembly GCA_029891345.1). Classification (NCBI taxonomy): domain Eukaryota; kingdom Metazoa; phylum Arthropoda; class Insecta; order Phasmatodea; family Phasmatidae; genus Dryococelus; species Dryococelus australis. The sequence goes on from CM056995.1 coordinate 352,997,759, forward strand.
TTTTATCTAATATACCAAATGTTCAATTCATATTATTATTTGACAAATTTTTATATATCTTATTAGTTATTGATGGTTTTGCTAGTCACGACCGAGTCAAACAAATTTACCCTAGATCGACCAATCACGAAAATGTATCTGGGGTAAAACGTTTGTAAATACAACTGATTATGAAATATTTTCGCGAAAATCAGGTGTCCCTGGTTATGATCTTATCGCTCTCTCTTTTCTAATGTTCGTTGTATGTTTGCGCGCAAAGTTACGCAGTAATATAACACTTATTTTCGTGTACGCGAGCGAGATAGTCCAGTCAGATTACTTCCAACTTTTCTGAAGACCAGCTGAAGTTCTACAGGGTGGTCCACATGTCTTGTCACCCCCCTGGCAATGTCTTGTCAGCCATTACATACATACATAACCAGTAATAACGCATTATAGTACAATACATAATACGGCATTCCAATAATCAGACAGATTTTATGGGGGGTGACAAGACATAAGAACCATCCTGTACGTTCAGGTTATTACTACGCCCCATGCAAACAAAGCTTAACTAAGTATAGAAAATAACACAAGAGGAACAACGCACCGAACTTGTGCATACTCAGTTGAATATTTTCCATGAAAACTGTTTATTGCAAGGCAATACCAACCCATCTATTTTCTCTCTGTTTTTATTCATAGTAATAACAAATAAAATATTTTAATTTACATATAAGACGTAAGTAAAACTTCATCTTAATAAAAAATATATATAATTTTATGTTAACAGAAGTATAAAAAGCTTGTGATACATAACATATTTAAGAAGCATCCAAACATGCCAAACCTTTTTATTTACATATTTTTATTTAGAAACTCGATGCAGAAAGTGTGAAGACAATGGCAAATAAACCAGATCAATAACTAGAGACCCGAGAATTTCGCGGGGGTTCATTTCTAGACAAGTTGGAATTCACGCACATGTACGTTCATGTTACGTTTGTAATTGGGCGACGTGTTGTTTCACACCTCCTGGAGATAAACGAGCCAATAACAAACATGCAATAAATTGTGCGCCCAACCACCGCCTTTCACTACCGCAACAATCAACCAATAAATAGTTGATAGCTATATGTAAGAGAATACATAAGACTGCGAAATCTAGCGTACAGGTCATTGAACTCGCGAATTTCTCGGGTCTCTATCAATGTGTGCTTGAACGAATGACACAATCCCTGTTGTTTGTTGTTTCAGGTGAGAAACAGCTGTCCTGCTCAGTCTTCAGACGGAGCGTGTTTTAAACGAGGTGGTGTTTATTCGCCAAGCTAGACGTTCTACTCGACGTCACACCTTCTCCTCTTAGGGATGTGAGTTTATGTCAAACATTTCTTCCTTACTTCCTGATTATGGCTTATACTAGTAGCAAGTGTTTACGAATACATTTATTTCAATTAATTGTTGTAAATATAAGCCGACCTCCCGTCGCGCAGTCTGATGGTGCGCCACCGATCTGGGTTACGGGAGGCTCTGGGTTCGAATCCCGGGTAAGGCATGGATGTTAATTTAAGTTATAAGTTAGTCTGTAAGCTGTCCTCTACTAAGATTTCACGCATAAAACCGGAGGACGTTAAAAAGTCCTATACAATACAAATTTATAAATATAAAAACTCTAATATAATTTTATTTGTATAATACCTATTATATAAGCACATAAATATACACATTTTTATTACACCTATCACTTAAATTTTAATTTAAATTTCTACTATCTTAACCCCTTAACATATTATTCCGAGTACACTCGTTCACTTATGGCGTGTTGCAAAATAGACGAAATCATGGTCGGTGCAGTCCAGGATCAGAAGCTGACACACCGAAATTTTATTATTGGTTCCTGCCTGTGCAGTTGACCAGCAAAAATCTTCTCATAGGTTCCCCCGTGTGAAATATTACAAGGAATTCGCAAATACTTGTCAGTCCAAAATACCTCCTCTTTTGCAACGGCCGGAACGAAAAATCGAAGTGCAAGTTGAGGAGGTTAAAATTAATGTTTTAATCTAACTATACCCAGTATTTGTTAATGTCATATCAGCTTTTGCAGCAGGGGGAAAAAATTACCTAACGGCCGTTCCCGATGGGTTATTTACACAGGATAGTCTACGGATTCTACAGGCCGTTTACAGAAGCAGTAACCGAAATGAAAAATTGCGACGTACATAAAGAAAAATCAACAGGTTGTTTTGGCGCTGGTTTCAGACGCGAGTGTAGAGCAACGTAGATAATTACAGTTGCTGTGCAGTATGTTAGGGATTATATTTTAAGGTGTTGCAAATCTGTTACAAGGTCGACAAGCTATCATATTATTTAATGCCGTTTTCAGTTTTTTCAAACGGAATATGATATTGATTGATGTCCCGTAGTGTTACTGCAGTATACTTGAAAGAATTGAAGAGACAACAAACATTTGTTAGCTTGTGTTTAGTCTTTTGCTATAAATAAATTGTGCGTGTGTGTTACACTAGGGTGGTGATTTTGAATTCTTAACAGGTCTCATTAGTAGAATATTGCCTGTTAAATCGGTGTTTGTGTAGTTACCGAGATACCCGTAAACACACAGTCTTAGAATGCAATTTTTCTCAGGTAAGATAAAATAAAAAATATATTATCCACATCCATACCTCTTACTTCTATCCTACTGAATATATTCAAAGAGCAAAAAACAAAAAAAAAGCGAAAATGGCAAAAAAAAAAAAAAATGGCATTTTAGGTGTTTTCTGCGCAATTTCCTTAACGAAGAGCAGAAAAGTAAATAATCTCATCTGTAGTTATATCCACTGGCTTTCATCACGTGTAATAACATCCTGATGTACTGTACATATCTAATTTACGAAAATTAAGCTTCACTGGAATGTATATCACATACTCGAGAGGTCTGTTATAATGCTTTCTGATGGCAAGAAATGACACTGAAGAGGAGTGAAGACTTATCGGCGGCTCTAAACAGAGAATTCTCGAGAGCCGATGAGGGTGACTGAGGTGAGTATGGAGCAGCGTCGGAATGAAGGAGCGGGGGAAACGGGAGATCCCCGAGAAAACTCGCCGACCAGTGGCATCGTCCGGCACGATTCTCGATTGCGAAAATCCGGAGTGAACCGGTCGGGGATTGAGTTCGTATCGCCTTGGTGGGAGGCGAGCAATATCATCGCTCAGCCACCACGTGACATTGAGGCGTTAAATTTTCTTTTACTAGGGAATACCCTTAAATTTAGTGAATGTGAGTTAAGAATCTGCTAACTCCATTTACGATTGATTATTAAATTGTCCCCAGCCATGCTGCACATGTATAGGCTGTTCACGGTAAAGTGAGCACTTTTGAGGCCCTAGTTACTTTTTCCATTTAGCTGATTTTTATCCTTCATTAATATTTTAAAACACATATTTCTATGTAGGTAATAAAGACAGTGTGTATATTCCACCGCACTCGGATGTTAACGTCTAAGGCTAAAATAAAATATATTTATTGACTATTATTCCAAATGAGAAGGCTTCCAAAAGTGTTCGCTTTACCGTGAATGGCCTATATTTGAGCTGCTTTGTCGCTACTTGGGCCTGGCGCCACCCTACACCGCTGATGCTACTGCTACTGAATTACTCGACAATCTGTTGCTTCGTCCTGATGTAAGATCAGCCCTCGCAGATGACAGGCATTGTGCGATACCGCTATCGATCCGCGCATTGTTCTTCTCCGAGGAGGTCGAGTCTTATCTCGACAGCCATCACAAGATGTTCGTTACTAGGGATTATCTGCGAACGCTTCTTCAAGAGCGGTGCAATGCTGTGACGGGCGTGTGTCGCCTGTTTGTTATTCCGCTACGAAATACCGTGTTTCTCTTGACAAGAAAGAAGTTAGTCGCATTTATTCACAAGTGCAGGACTAGCACTTTTATTGGTTTACGTATTTCCATTTAAATCCTTCATATTCTTCACACGCCACCGGACGCGTCTATTATATTGAACAGTGTTTATTATTGGGAGGATTTCTAATAATAATGACGTATTTTAGGAGTCTCGATCAGATGTTCTTTCTGGTCTATAATGCTGTTACATGAATACCTGAGGGGCGTATCTGAGTTCGTGAGGGGATGGAGGTCTTAATAATAATAATAATAAAAGAACTAAATTAGATCTTTAATTTATTCACACAGGTATTATTTACAGCATTAAATTCCCTATCTCAGCTATTACTCTATTTATTTCTCAATGATCGGCATATTTAATGTCCAGTTCAACTCTAACCAAACAGAGACATTAAGAAGGACGTTAATTAGTCAATTAACTCATACACATCATTGACACATGTTGAGTCTATATGTTGTCATCATTTGTAGTGCCTTTCACTCGCGCATCTAGTCCAATGGTCCAGCCTGCCTGCTGCACCCTTCACTACTTGATGCTCGCAGTCGCAGATTTTCCTTCCGCTGGTCACTTCTCTCGCCGCTCGTCGTCTATCGCTCGGAACTCAGCCGCTCATCCACTCATCAACTCCTCCTCGGCTCAGAGACCTGTCACACTTTCATATCGTTCGCATTGACCATCTGGAAGGTTCAACGCACCCCGAGTCACGCTGAGAGAAACGCGGTCAGATCCAGAGCATTCTTCAGATAAACGCAGAAATCCTATCCACCGAAGGTCAGGAGCGTTTAACCACCAAAGGGTTATCGTAGCAGAATGCCTTCATAACTCAAAACGCTGGTAGTATTATCGCTCGTTCGTCATTTAAAACACGCCATTGACTTGCCGCCCAGTTATCATCAGTACTCTGTTCTCTTCCGCCAGCTCGCACGGGGCGGGCCAAAGTTAGCACCGTAGACCAGCGACATATAACATACATATATGTGTGCGTGTTCCATCCCCTGCATTGTTGCAATTTACATGCAGAATGTTGCTGACGTCATATTATGCTGTAGAGAAAATTATATGAACACTGCTGGCTAAGTAATGCTTCCTTCGTATGTGTCTTCTAGGAATGCGTATGTAGTAATGTCACTTTAAACTCCACACAACTCGATTGAATTAGTGGTTAGACTACTCGCCTCCCACCTAGGCGAACCGCCTTCGATTCCTGGAGGAGACGCTCCCTGATTTTCGCACGTGGGAATCGGGCCGGATGATGCCGCTGGTAGAGGACGCGATTCTTCTTCCCCGCCTATTGGGAGAACCGAAGCGCGGTAGGGCTGGAAGGCCAAGAGCGCTGCGTTAAAATACAAAAGTACAAAGGCCGAGAGGTCTGGTATTATTGCTGTAGAGGTCTGGTATTATTGCTGTCCACACCACAACAGAAACGTTAACTGTGCTCTACAATTATCATTATTGGTTAAGCAGCACACACTGGGGTGTAGGGTCAATTATACTCCAATAGAATTTCTTATTGTGTAAAGGCTTTCTTTTATAGTCAATCGCGTCCTTTCGCGCGGTTGTAAAAAATATTTTTTTTTCGGCAGGAAAATGATTGTTTCTGAGTTGTATCTCGCGATTTTTGGCGGAAACATAATTTTCGTATTTTTGTAGGGAATTTTGCGCGAATTTTCGCATCCTTAGTTATTAGTATTTGTGCAGTTGTGAAAGCGGCTGTGTTTTAGATTGCTCTTTTAATTTCCAGCGTTGCGAGTGAAAACTGCTGGTACGCCGTTAGTCTATTGAAACCTAGCACATGCAGAAATTATTTCGCAAAATTCAGGTATCCCCACTAATTATGTTACGTTATGTAACGCGTAGGAGGGTTAATTTTAGCTGATACTGCACACTGCGAAACTCAGTACCCATTTCTTCTCTGTGGGTCGTAGAACCACCTGTTTTTCAAAAAAAAAATATTTATGCGCAATTTAGTCTTAAATATCGCAGGGCCACGGTGGATGAGCGATTAGCACGCTCGCCTCCCACCAAGGCGAACCGGGCTCAATCCCCGGCCGGGTCACCGGATTTTTGCAAGTGGGAATCGTGCCGGACGATGCCGCTGTTCGGCGCGTCTTCTTGGGGATCTCCCGTTCCCCCCCGCCCTTCATTCCGCCTCCGGTCCATATTCACTTCAATCACCCTCATCGGCTCTCAAGACCTCGCTGTTAAGAGCCGCCCAAATCTCTTCACTTCTTCACTCTTAAATATCGCACATGCATATTTGCAACTTTAAATTTTTGTTATTGGACGCGCGTCTTCGTGAGATATTTTCCTTATCTGACTAGGCCAATCAGAAATCAATTTTCTCCGACAACGAACTTCCACGATTCGCGGGCAGACACCCGAGACGCGTGAAATTTGTAATCAACGAATCACGAAAGACATTCGCCTGGGGTAAAGTGTTTTGGAGCACAACCAGTCGCGGAATGTAGTTGCCCCTACTGATTCTACGTGATGAGCGGTTCACATGACGATGGCCTCACACGAATCCTGCAGCGCTCTGTCTGTGTGATAACTAAACAAGTGCCGCGTCCGAATAAGTACATCACGCATCAGAAATTTAATTTTTTCGCAACCTCCGAGACTACAAAATTAAAGCGGCTCTGAGAGGGCAAGAATCGCTGTTTCAAAAGTGGAAATTTAATCGCGGAAAACTACAGTTTAAGTGTGTTTTAACTGCACGCTGTTGTTTTATCCCAGCGGAGTGCAGGAAAAAAAAAAAAAAAATAATGCTCGACAAGATAACGAAGCGTCGAAAACTGGAGGAGGTGGAAACTGTGTTTTTGAAGGGCTTGCGTGATGTCGGCCACTGGAGATAAGCACAACTCCAGCAATAACAGCAATAGGGGGGAAGCGATGCTGCTGGATAGGGCGGACGTAGGAGCCGCCGGTGCTGGAAGCACAAAAAAAAAGGGCGAAGGGGGTGAGTGGGGGGGCTGTTACGGTCCGTGCGAGGTCGTTTATGGTGGAGCGTTGTAATAACCGTATACAGAGAGTGCGGTGCGTTCTCGCCTACTTCTCGCGCAGTTACGAACTTGTCTGCGTACATCCTTCAGCGTGCGGTTCTGTCAGACAAGGCAGGTGTTTACTGTGCGAGGCCCAGGGGTGAGTCCAGAATTACCAAGGAGGGGGAGGGGTAGTCTTTACATTCTAAAGTAACATTTAAAATGTCAATGAGCAAAATATTTATCCATAAATTATTACTAGTTGATATTAAAATTTCGCGAATTCATTTCGGGATGAGATAGACCTCAAACACATATACAGTGAAGTCACCTTCGCAATTGGATCGCAGTTTATTAGACCCGCCCTGCACGCCTCTGAGCCAATAGCAGGGCAACAGCCAATGAACACACAGCTGAGGCTCCAGTATGCAGAGGACTGAGGAGTCTAGCCTACAGGTCATTGAACACACAACTGAGGCTCCAGTATGCAGAGGACTGAGGAGTCTAGCCTACAGGTCATTGAACTCGCGAATTTTTCAGCTCTCTATAAATTATAATTCCTCAGTTTATCGTTTTTGTAACGAATACATAGGTAGAGGCGGTCGAAAATCGCGTTATTATATGGGGACAAGCTAGTCTTCACTCCCGTATATAGTCCATGTATGACGTGTCTGGTTGCTTCTTAAATACGTAATGTATAGATACCAGAAAATTCGCGTTATTATCTGAGGACACGTTAAACTTTAAACACTTTTACCTTTGTAAAGTATTTATCATTGGGCCATACTTTATCTGGCATGCCCTGGGTAACTCTGCGCCAATAAATTTACGCTTGATAATTGTGTGCCCCAATCATGTGCAGTGCAGTCAGAAAGGGCGTGACTTCACATCTATGCAGCAACCAATGGGAAAACGACGCCGGCTCCGGTGTATACATTACAGTGAAGTTCAGCATGATGCCACACAATAACGCAAATTTTGCATGTGTCTAGTAATGTATCACATATATTGTATACATGTCCTTGCATTAAATATTATTCTTAATTAAATCTTACTTAAATATTTTAATTTATATGCAAAATATAATTTATATCTAACACGAATAAAGAAACGGCTGATTTTTGTGACGAAAAGGTTACTATTAATAAATTTCCATTTAATTTGCACAACATTCCATTTGCTTAGCTCGCTAGGGCCTTTTTAAAAATATACTTTTTATTATCATTCAACGCACGAGAGTATTTTATGGACACCAAGGATTTTGAAGACAGCTGTAGGATATTTTGACACGATAAAAGGAAAACATGACATATTTCTTGGAAGTAAAATATAATTTAAGCGTTCTTCCTCTGAATTAATGTTTTTTCAAAAAGTAATATAGATTTTTTAAATACCGGTAATTTATACGTCCTAAGTGCGCGTGTTTCCAAAACAGCCCACGACTCGTCATTGAAAAAACAGCGATTTTAACTTTCGTATACAAAATTATAATATCAGTTTGCTAGAAGTCGTATGATTTCGTAAAACTTTTTATGAAATTTGCGTGTGTAAATATTAAAAATTTACGTATTGGTTTTCAAAAGTGTTGGTCATAAAACGTATAGGTATTAGCTTGTTGACGATCGGATGTCATTTACTGACGAGGAAGACAAGCCAGAAGTGATTCGCCTACATTTACCGCTACATGAACACAAGTTATACAAATTGCTGTACTCCAGACACGTCCCCTATTAACGTACAGTGCCTTATTTGCTATCCGTACACAATTGGCGTGTTGTTTCAAAGGTCAGCCAATGTATATGTCATTAAATACGTAAGACGTAGTATTTAAAGCCTATGACGTGCAATGAGTAGGGACAGGTGGTTTTCGCGAAAATATTCATGGCCATGCTAGACTCCAATATCTTACGTCCACAAACACAACTTCCTCTGGATATTAGCCGCGTATCTAAGTGGGAAGACATGTATGTTCTCATTTGACTGGACCAATCAGAATGAAGTATTCGGATACTGAACGTCCATGATTCGCGGGCAGACACTTAATGCACGGGACATTCAAAATCATTCAATCACGAAAGTGTATATGAACAAAAGTGTTTTGGAGTACAGCTTGTCCTGAGATATTTTTTGCGAAATACGCTGTCTCTAGCCATTAGACATTTACAAAAATTATATATTTTCTAATTTTAAAATATATTGTGGCTCTCTCTAGTGATTGCACCCTTTCAAGAGAAAAATCACGGTACAAGAATTCAAATAGGAGTAAATAAACACTGAGTGCGGTCCGGCAATCAAGGCAAGCTAGAAGTGCCTCTCCTATATTTTAGACTGCATCACTATGCTGTTTTCTATATCCCCATTTACAACCTTCCTATTGGTCCATACATTAAACAACTTTCATTAATAGCTAGTTCTCTGTTAATATAATGCCAAGTCGAAATGAGTGTAGCTGACGCAATATTACTTTGCACAGAACCTAATGTAAAGTGCAGGCGAAGAAGAAATACTTCCTCAACCGTATCTGTAGAGAATAGTTAAATTCAGACGACGTGATATTACGTCGGCAGCACTCGAAGTGTTAATAATAGTTTGCGTTTTTTGTGCTTGTTCAGTTTATATAAGTTATATTAATGTACCCCCAATATCCCGGGGGTAAGAAATTTTACAAAAAAAAAAAAACTTTGTAGAAATATGGCCCGGGCAAAGATGGACACAGTGTGCTTGTTTGAATGCTATATCGTGAGAGATGTCCGAGACACACCTACACTGTTAAAAAAATAGTGGTTTTTACTTAGAAATGTTTTGTAATTTTACAAATGCTTGTAACAGTACAAAGGTTTTTCTTCTAAAACTACTCGTTTGTAAAACTACAAGGACCGTATTTGCAATAGACCTCAAGAAATGTTTGTACTATACTGAGCCGTATTCACGAACTTCAGCAAAATGATGGACACTCAACAACGTAGAACCGTATATATCTGTTTGTGCAAAAACTATGTGCGATGTAAAGTGTAGTTCCGTGCAAAAATAAATATATTGCATGTTTGAATAACGTGAAACGCTTCAAACAACACAAATAATCATAATAAAACGGTAATTTCAATCAAACGTGACCGTATAATTCATTAACTTGGGGCCATTTCCTCGGCTTACACTGTAGGGCGACGCAATATCTCTTTTCTAAAGTAACTATTACCAATCAAAACCCTCCATATTGAAGCAGAAGATTGGTTACAAAACTACAAAACACACACACACGCAAGTTCTTTGTAAATGTTCACTATATTTTGTGATTAAAGCTACAATCGTTATGGCTCAAGACAAAAATACAACAAGAATACTGAAGTAAATGAGCAATATTACCGATACTTCATTCCAAGTACATTTTTTTTTCACATAGAAAAATACCCTTTTCATATCCATCTTAAAAGGACTCGCAATTTAATTTAAAATACAGAAACTGCAATTCTTGCATACTTTGGCAGTTCATATTTTAAAATACTGATATTTTTAAAAATACAATTCTGAGCAGAATGCCTTAGAATTTTGGGCATTTTCAAAACTCTATCATGCCACTACCCATTTTAGGAATTCTCAATAATATTTTTAAAGAGAATTTTCCTTGAATTTATAAAAATACATTAAAATTATATTTGCTTTTTTTTTTTTTAACAAACCATTTTTCTAAATGACGCATACGAGTTCACATTTTCAAACAAAATTACAGGCTGTAAAACCATGGAAACTCTACAACAGCCTTAATTCTAACATTTTTTCTTTTAAATATGTTTTATTTCGAGTATTACACAACATTCTACGTAATTATATGAATGCTCTTGTCATTGCAACCCTCATTTATTTTATGGGAAGCTAAGAGATGCCAAATGAAAAGATTCAACATTTTAAACATTTCGCTTTCTTATCTGATTTAGCTTCAAAATCCAAGTGTACAGTCAAAAATTACTTCTACAAGTAGGTAATTTTTGGACAGAAATTGTCAATTCTTGCATTACTGGCTTTATGAGCCCTACATTTTTAATTTACGACTACTTGTCTCAGGTAAGGTCTCGTCCCCAGCAGCCATCAGTCTCTGCTGACCCAAGCTGCTGCGGGGACTTAAATACTAAATCAAAACTAGGGGGTGCGCCACGAGAGGGGGTTACAATTTAACCCTAGCCAATCAGAAGAGTGGCAGGTTCCAGAAGTCGTATAATTCTCAGAATCTGCGAGTGAAACACCTTCTATTACATTTAGAATTACGGCGCGCCCTCCCAGCAAGTTCGGCTACGCTAGCGCCCTAGGCGCGAGCATGGCGAACTATGGAAGGCCGCCATGTTCCCCAGTCTGGTTCTAGCTGTTATGCCGGTCGGATGTCCGTGCCGGGATCTGCAAGCGAACTTCGCGTATTCGTAAGGACAGGAAAATTTCGCTAGTTCAATGACCTGTAGGCTAGACTCCACAGTCATGTGTATACTCGAGTCTCATATGTTTGTTCATTGGCTGCTGCTCCAGAGAGAAGCCAGTGTTACTCCACACCTAGCAGTATGGCACTCGCTGCTTGTGTCCTTGCAAGTGTGCTATTGGCCCAGAGTCGTCCAGGGCGTGTCTAATGAACTGTGACTTCAGTGTACACGTGTTGGGCGTCTATCTTGTCCTGAAATGAACTCGCGAAATGTTCCTATCCCTACGTATTCGTTACCGTTCGTAGATTTTCACGCTGCTAGATCGTGTAATTCTCTTAATAATTTCGGATCGAAACGATGATTTCTCGTCGTGCACTCGAGCAAGCCGGCGCGGCGGGCTGACGGTTGACACTCCAGGGCGATGTTGAGGCAAAAGCAGCCACCTAGGAACGTGTAGGCAGGCTGGTGGTTTTCCTTGTATAATGAGACGTCGCCGTCTCAAACTGTTAACGTTTCCTAGCTACACAGAACTACAAATTGACTCCCAACACCTCGTTGGGGTTACAGAAAAGTACGACTATACGGGCGTAGTTCAATCTGTGGGCTTTCTTCGCACGTTGTTCACGGTAAAGTGAGCATTTATGAAAGCCTCATTTGGAATAATAGTCAGTAAATATATTTTCTTTTATACCTAGACCTTAACTTCCGAGTGTGGTGGAACCTACACACCGTGCTTATTACTTACACGACAATATTTATTTTTAAATGTTGTTAAATGAAAAATAATGGTTGAAATAGAAAGTAACTAGGGCCTCAAAAGTGTTCACTTCACGTTGAACAGCCTATACAGATGTAATTGGCGCAGTACAGCGTCATGCCTTGCGCGTAGGAGCGAGGAGGCGCTAGGCGTGCGTGTTAGTGTCGCCCTTATCTCTCTCTCTCTCTCTCTCTCTCTCTCTCTCTCTCTCTCTCTCTCTCTCTCTCTCTCTCTCTCTCTCTCTCTCCCCTCGCTTCCTGACCTTGGACACGCAGCTACATACCACTCTTGAGGATTCGTCGCGCGAATGCAATTTCTGTCTGGTCTCGACGGCGCCTGACACCAGGCATCTCGGGACCTCTTTGCGCGTGTCGCATCCCAGGACAGATCGGAACAACGTTAGCCGTCAGTTATTCTTGTTGGCCTTTCTCCTCTGGATCATCTGTGCAGCGCCTTTCAAGTAGCTGTTTATCTCGAAAATCTCACCGACGACACTGAGAAATTATGTTACAATTCGTTTAATTGGAAAGTTGAGCAACGTTTTGAAAAACACTAGTTCAAGAAAGAGAGCTGTTGAAAGCTACGGCGAGTCCCATGTTAAACTAATAATGTAAGTTTTATATAAAAAAAAATAGCATTTGTATCTTTGAATGCAAATTCTTTTTAAACAATTCATTTGATAGTTCCTTTTTTTTTTTTTTAAATTCAAATTAAGAATGGAAAAGAGATTCTTATCCAAGTTGTTTTTGTTTGTCTTTTCCTTCTTTGTTTTTACCGGCCTGGCAAAACACACACAGCCATTTATTCCATACGCCCTTTGCGCGCTTCGCAAGAAGTACGAAATTTTTTATATTTTTAAATTGTATTGTTTTTAGCCGACCTGCCGTGGCGCAGTCGGTGGTGAGTCACCGATCTCGGGTGCGGGAGGCTCTGGGTGAGGAATGGGTGTTAATTTAAGTTAGGTTGTAAGTTAGTCTGTAATCCGTCCCCTGCTAAGCTTCCAAGAATAAAACCGGAGGACGTTAAAAAAAACGCATTAGAAAAATATTAAATGAAATGATAAAAAAATATTTTTTTTTTTACGCTTAATAAATGTTTGTGACGGTGTCACGCCTACCACCGGATGGACGCCCGCGCATAGAATTCCTCGCCATAATTGCTGTTGGTTTCTACGCGAGACGTGCTGACGTGGAGTTGGCTCACCAGGGTGAGGGAACCCCGTCTGACTGCTGGCACTGCTGGCTGCGTGTGTCGGCTTGAGAGCTGGCGATATACCAGCGCGCGGGCCGCTGCTGATCTGCTACTCGGCGGCTCTTCGTGCCTTGTCTCTCTCTCTCTGTCTGTCTCTCTCTCTCTCGCCACCTCCCCGCCATCTCCTTCTGAGCCGGTCTCCAGGACTACGGACGACACGGGCCTGCTTGTGACGTCACCAGGGGGCGTTATATGTTACTTTGACATCAGAAATCCTTCTGGAAGGGGACGCAAATTGAATACAAAGCTCGTGTTCGCCCCTCTGCGAGAATACAGGATCAGCGACTGAAATACGTCGGAACTCTGTACTATAACAAAAAAAGGGAAAGGCAGAGGGAGGCTGCTGCTTAAAATGATTTCAAAAGATAAGTGAGATAATTGGACTTTTTTTTTCGTAATAAGCCAGTATAAAATTTTCTAATCCTTGTTTAGCTTTAAAAACTTTCATGTATACCTGTTTTGGTCAACAACAGAGATACATATATATATATATATGAGGTTTTGTTGGCGCTGGTTTCAGGCGCAAGTGTAGAGCAACATAGAGAATTACAGTTGCTCTGCAGTATGTTAGAAATTATATTTTAAGGAGTTGCAAATCTGTAAGAAGGTCAACAAGCTGTCATATTCTTCTATGCAGTTTTCAGTTTTTTTTTAAATGTAATGTGATATTGATTGATGTCCCGTAGTGTTACTGCAGTATACTTGAAAGAATTGAAGAGACAACAAACATTTGTTAGCGTGCGTTTAGTCTTCTGCTATAAATAAATAGTATGTGTGTTTAGGGTACCTCGAATTACACTAGGATGGTGGTTTGGAATTCTTAAGAGGTCTCGTTAATAAATCGGTGTTTGTATGTTTACGGCTATCTCGGTTACTACATAGTCCCTGAGTACAATTTTTCTCAGGAAAGATAACATAAAATAAATATTATCCATAGCAGTACTTGTTTACTTCTATCCTACTGAATATATTCAAAGAACAAAAAATAGCGAAAATGGCCAAAAATGGCATTTTAGGTGTTTTCTGCGCAATTGCCTTAACGGAGAGCAGAAAAGTAAATAGTCTCATCTGTAGTTAAATCCACTGGCTTTCATCACGTGTAATAACATCCTGATGTAGGCCAACATTACATATGTAATTTACAAAAATATTAAGCTTCACTGCAATGTACTGTATATCACATACTTGAGAGGGCCTGCTATGATGCTTGCTGATGGCAAGACGTGACAATGAAGTGAAGTGAAGAGATGATTTATCGGCGGCTCTAAACAGCGAGGTCTTGGGAGCCACTGAGGGGGACTGAGGTGAGTATGGAGCAGCGCCGGAATTAAGGAGCGGGGGAAACGGGAGATCCCCGAGAAAATCAACGGCATCGTCCGGCACGATTCCCACATGCGGAAATACGGGGAGAAACCCCGCTGGGATTGGAGCCCGGTTCGCCTAGGTGGGAGGCGAGTAGTCTAACCACCCCACCACCACGGGTCCCACAGAATATCTTGGAATAGAGAAGCGCTACAGTAGCTTATTCCGCCAACTCCAACTGCACACGCCAACAAAATGGCGACACTGCGACAGCAAAATGTTGGGATGCCTTCCGCAGATCAGCTGGTGGAGGGTGACCTATTAGCCAAGCCGCAGTCCAACCAATACGGCACATTTCGCAAAGTGCAGCTGCTAACAAGACACAAGGCCCGTTCCCAGAGCCCCGCGCAGCCAATCACAGATTGGGAACTCCCACATACAAGAAACCGCCACTCCATTTCGTCTCTGTATACTTATCTACTCTGTGTCCAATGACGCAAGTGAAACTATCTAATACTTGTATGCCGTTTACCTTGGTACCGATTTATAACGCGTTATGATACGGCATGTATAGATTGGTAATTATATATGCATGAAATTATTTCGTGTTAAATAAACCTTTCGTAAGGCAACAATTCATACAGAGCTTTAAATTATAGTACAAACACTACACATATAGGACAGTTCACATTCCTGGATCGCAGCCCCTACGTAAATAATTTGATTTTTTTTTTTTTTTTTTGCCAGTAACATCTCGCTGATTGAATCCGCCAATCCAAACTGCACGTACGTCGTACGAGTTAAATAAATTACGTTTGTTCGGAACTGTTATAAATGTCCGGGGTTTATCGTGGACACGTTTTAATCGATGCTCGCAGTCCCCTGGTGCTGCAGATAGCACGGTTGATCAAATTTCTGCGTCACCAAAAAAAAAAAAAGTATGTGTATATATATATATATTTATAGCGGTTTCTGGGGGATTATTCTTCTCCCCGATTTTATCGCGTTTGTTATGGAACGATTCATATCGCTGCGGAATCGTGCTGAAGGAGCTTGCGGGGAATTTCGAAAAATCTCGTAAGAGAGTTATACACTCTACAATAATACTAGTGGCTGTTCTCGATAAAGTGAGCATTATAGACACACTAGTGATTTTTTTGTCAGCCATTTTTTAAATTCTTTTACCACTTTTTAAAAATTCTTATATCCATGTAGGTAATAAACACCGTGCATATGTTACACCGGACTAGATAATTAACGTCTAAGGATTTATTGAGTAGCATTCTAAATGAGAGGGCTTCAAAAAGTGGTCACTTTACAGCGAATAGCCTATAGTATTGAAATAAAAGGGTGTTTCCACAGTATAAACAAAGGATCTCTAACGGACGTCTTTAGTAAACAAATGTAATCGCCTCAATGATACGCCAGTCCGTGAGGAAGCATTGCGATAGCTAAGGAAAATAGCACAACCAAGATTCACGTGTGTTCTGTTTCCTCAGGATTGTAAGCGGTAATTACGCAGTTTAAATACAACAATTTGTTCAGAAAAGTTACAGTATTGTCGCTATAGTTTAGAACAGTATTTTGCAGAATAATAAATATCGCAAACAGAGGAATTATAACAGAGATTTTCTGATGACTTTTGACACTTAACGAACACATTTATGTTACAATAATCAAAATTTTAATTTCTGCACTGAAAAAAGGATTTACATTTAAATGTTTCATAGTTATAGTCAACGAGGGTGCAAGTACCAGAGACGTCACTCAAGACAAAGAAGCGGAACACTTATTTTATTGCCCAGTGCAAATGTGCCAATGTCAAAACAAAAAAATATTGTTTTGACGGGTTGGCACTACTACACGTAAAAAGTTTTCTGGATAACATTTGGTATCGCCCAATTCTGCCCATTTTAATTAAAATATTTTCAATATTCGCATCTAAATGATGTAGAACTACACCAAAAAATAAACGGCCTCTATGAACTGCCAAATGTCGCTACACAACTCCACTAACTAGCTAACACCAACGACAATGCATGGCCGTACGACAGTAAAATGCTCACATCACCACCAACGTAAAAGGAACGTTGATTTGTATAAATAATTGTACTTCAGTCTCTATGATCAAGGCATCGCGAACGATCGGATCTCGTGTAACACTGCCTCACCTGAACTCAGTGGGTGTGCATAACACTTACAAGCATAGTTGGCTATAATTGCTGAACCATCTAAGTTATAGTTGTCAAATTCATAACATAGACATCAACCAAGACTATCATAGACGGCTGTAAGTTACGCACCACCGTTCTTCAAAAGTGATTTCCTAGTAACACAATGAGTACATATGATGATGCCGGTGGCCATTTTGGTAGCCAGTCGACAATCGCATAGAATCGCGACGGTAATTTTTGGGGTGCCAGCGGCAGCTATGAGAGGGGCGACGACATCGCACTCACACGCGCACGTGCACTGCCTCCACTGCCGATGGCGGCCATCTTGGCAGTCAGTTGGAGGGTCAGCTTGCAGGACTTCCAGTTCTTGCATTCCGGTAAATGTTCTCTGGGTCCTCCCAATAAATATTAGTTTCTTTCCTTTGTACCGAAATTGTGGATGTCCCGCTCATGCATGTATTCCTTTGGATGGGGGGGGGAGGGGCTAGGAGGGGGGCGAGGCATTCCAAGACACCCTACCAGCCACAGGTCAAGTATGAGCTTTGCTAGAATATAAGCATAGTTGATTGTAATTTCCGAACCATTTAAGATCCAACTACCAAAAGCGTAACATATGCATGACCCCTGATGACGAGAAGAGGCTCATGGACAAATGTCGGCCTAAATGCCTCCCCTTTCGAACTCACCTCTCCCTCACTCTTGTTCCCTCGGCGCCATGGCAATGCCACACATATTTCCTCGCACACTCTCTCCCCCTCGGCTCATCCGCCCGCTACACTTTCTCGCGCTCTCTAGCTCTTGTCCTCTCACTCCCCCCCCCCCTAGCCCGCCGCCATCGCCCCTGGTCAGACTTCCTTGCATGCTTGCCACCGCCTTGCCAAGATCCAGCAACGTCGTTGTGCGCCGACCTCGCGAGCATACGTGTAACAGAGAGCAGACACCCTTTTCAAACCTCGCACTCAGGGCATAACATATGCATCCGCCCCAACTAGAAGAAGGGTCGTGGGTCAAGTGTGCCCTATGACAACATGTAATCATAGGTGGCTGTAATTTCTAAACCATTTGAGTTATAGTTGCCAAATTCACAACATAGACATCAACCACGACTAGGAGATTGGTCGCAGGGAAAAGTATGGCCTATGTCAACTTAGAAGCATAGGTGGTTGTAATTTCCGAACTGTATAACATAGGCATCAGTTGTTGGTGTGTGTGTATGTGTGGGAGGGGGGGGGGGCTCATCCTGGCAGCACTTCCTACTCGTCGGCGCACTGCCAGCTCCACCATCAGCAACTAATGTGTGCAACTTTCAAGATTCAACATTCAGACGTCATCCGTACAAAAAATGACAGTCGCCATCGGTGAACTGCCTGCTGACAGCCCCCCCTCCCGGCCACTCGCTGCCATGTGTGCAAATGGAAGCCATCGGAGTACTTGTCGCATGCTGCCATGTTGCTAGACAGTGCGACTTCCAAGACGGTGGACCGAATTGACAGAGCAGGAAGTCCTGGTCGTCCGAACCGTTTCGTTGTCAAATTCATAGCCCAACCATATTGGTTAAAGGAAACAATACGTCCACCAGCAAAAAAAAATATATATATATGTAACTGTTTAAACCGGTAGAAACACACGCGCACGCATGCACGCCTGCCCACATGCACGAGTTGTCAATCCGCACATACAACACATGCTAAAACGATATGCTTCCTAATACGAAACGAATTGCCCCCTACCTTAACTGGTGTAGCAGTGAATACTCGTAGGTTACGAATGTGGTTGTATCATATAGGAATTTAGTGAATCTTTTTTTTTTGTACCTCAGACCTGCACTCGTGTACCGAAGCAGCTATTAATTACAGTCATACTCGAACCTTCAATGCATGAATTTACTTCCAGACACGCCCCCAACCACCCTTCGAACCGTCAATGTGAGTACCTACTTCCAGACAGATGGTTAGAACCACTAGGGAAGACCGACCTTGCACTTGTGTGCTGTACACCGAGACTTCAATGTATGTAATGTGATGTCACTCGCAATTAATACACACAGTCATCCGTAGACAGTCGAGTCCACCGCACTTACAACATCAACACATGCTAGAACGATATGCTGAATATTGCGAAACGAATTATCCCCTGCCTTACCTGGGGTAGCAGTGAATACTCGTAGGCCACGAGCACATCTCGGCGTCGACGTGACCTCGCTGGAAGCGGAGACCGTAATGACTGGTCCTGCCTTTCCGTGCACAGTAGATGCCGACCAAGTACTGCATCTCCACCACCACCTCCCCTTGTCAACGTACGTACCGGTTTGCTATTGAAAGGAAACAATACTTGTGCCCCGATCCAACCTCGATATATCGCAGGTTCGATTCTCATAGACTGTGACAAAGCTCGCATGTAGACTACAGCGGTGTTAGTAATTACAAACAGCCAGTCCCCCTACCTACACTCGCATACCAAGCCCATTACACACACAAACACACACACGTCTAGCCATCGCTTGTGCAATAAATGCACAAGACCATGCATCGTATGCCATTCTACAAAAGCCATGTAATTTCACCACTGTTACAAATAGACAGGTTGGCCGAGTGGTCTAAGATGTCTGATATAATCCCTGGTTCTAGTAAAAGGGAGCATGGGGTCGAATCCCCGCACCAGACACATTTTTTTCTGTACCCTACTTGAATAAATAAGTTATCGCAGGTTCGATTCCTGTTAAGCGTGCATGCTGACCCGCCTTCAGACAATCATTCGTCGTCGGTCCCACTGCACATGAAGACGAACATGTAGCGACTATGACAGTCATACCCCGTCTCCAACCTGCACTCATGTACCGAACCGTTGAAATTGCAGGGTCTACAGTTACAGGCAGCCATACTTTGCTCGTTCTGCTCGAACCTTCAATGCATGTACCAAGCCTTTGCAATTACAAGCAGTCATACTCTGCCCGAACATTCAATGTATGTACCACGCCTTTGAAATTATAGGCTGTTCATGGTAAAGTGAGCACTTTTTGAAGCAGTTTCGTCAGACATAATAACCAATAAATACATTTTATTGTGACCTCGGACTTATGGTTTTGGGTGTGGTGAATGTGTTCACTGTGTTTATTACTCACCTGGCAGGGTTTACATTAACAATTGGTTGAAAGAAAAGAGAAACAAGGCCTTCAAAAGTGCTCACTTTACCGTGAACGGCCTATACAAGCAGCCGGCCCTTCCAGAACCTTTAATGTCTGCACTTAGACAGTTTCGTCCAGTAGCCCAGCTGTTCCACTATGATAACTGCGATGTTGTGTTTACCCATAGTGACAAGTCTCGAACCCAGGTCCCCACAGGCAGCTGCTTGCTCTCCACAGCCGTACTCTAGAGTGCACGAAATGAAAAATAGTTATAAACTAAAATGGCTACCTCTTACATCGTCAAGATCAAGGAGCCCTGACAGGTATTACAATATCAATGTTACCAGTTGTGAAAATACCTTTAATAATGCACGACGCCGCCTGCAGTGTAAGCCTGCCTAAAGAAAGCCGTAACACACAATGTGAAATAAAAGATGTTTACATTAATAACCATGTAAGTAATTAACATTGAGTTAAATATAGCAGAAAGACGTACCAGTATCATTGTAAAACGTGTATTTCAAATACACTGCATGCATGTAGTTCAAGCGTCTCTCGCGTATTCCTCCCACGGCCACCTTTGGTCTGAGTGTGCCGACAGTGTACAAGTGTCAGTGGTAAGAAACCAGCGCAGCGCTCTGCAGGAGGCGGCGCAGCGGTGAGCCTGGAGGAAAGGTCAGCCGCTGGACCTTCTATCTGAGTGATATAATAACTATTACAGAGACTTCATATGTCACCATTAACCCAGGTAAATGCTGTGCACCGATCACTTTTCGAATCCCTCCTTTACAGATAGACATACACTGCACTCATAGTCATACTCTCTCTCCAATCTACACTCGCTCCTTCACTGCTCGCAACTAGTTTGTGCCCCCCCTCCTCTGGAGACCGGCCTGCATCCACAGCACTCGCGGTTCGTCGTCGTGTACTGGGACCTCAGTGCACGTAATGAAGAACAGTCATACTATATCTCATACACATTCGCGCAGCCATCACAGATGCTAAATATGAACAGACTGTCTTTGGGAGAACATATACCTTACGAACCGAGAGAAACTAAACCGGTCAACACTAGCTAGGAGCAGAATGCGTCCGACCTACCACACGAGCAATGTGAGAATCTGTAAGGCTACCTCAAGCCGTCGTCCGACAGCGCGAGCGTCGTGCAGGCAAGTGGAAGGATGGTAAATAACATTAGTCCGTGAGAGAGATGCCAGGGTGGTAGATCAGTAATGTCACACATGCATGTCCACCCTTTTACGAAGGGAATTCAGTTATACAGTACCTAGTGCCATAAGCATACGTACATGTGATCCATTAGTCATGCATGAGACATCACCGCTACATACTGGGGCTACACTTCTTGTTATGTCTATGCAGATTATCGCTGCAGGTAAACACAGTATCACAGTTATCACAGTGGAATGCCTTGTATGCTGGGCTAAACAAGTAATGACTATTTTCATGTCACATGTATGACAACATTTGCTAAAAGTATTTCCACAGTAGTAACATTCATAATGTAATGCTTGCAGAGACTCTTCAGGACCCATTGCTGATGTCGATGCTGGTGGTGTTATATATGGTAAGTCTTCAACCATTGATTCCATGTTCACTTGGTAGCAGAATACGTGATCGCAGAGGTAATATGGATACCGTAATGCTTATAACTACTCTTCAGGGCCCGTTGCCGTTTCCAACGTTGGCTGTGTTATAGGCGACAAGTCTTCAACCATTGATTCCATCTACATGTTATAGCAGAGTACACGATCTTAGTAGATGAATGTACGAGTATTCACTGTTACCCCAGGTAAGGCAGCGGATAACTCGTTTCGTAATATTAAGCTTGTCGTTCTAGCATGTGTTGATGTTGCGTGGACTCGGCTGTCTAGCGATGACTGTGTGTATTAATTGCTAGTGACATCGCATTATATACATCGAAGACTCGGTACACGACACACGAGTGCAAGGTCGGTCCTCCTCCTCCTCCTCCCTAGGGTGGGTGGTACTAACCGTCTGTCTGGAAGTAAGTACGCACATTGCAAGTTCGAATATGATTGAAATTATTAACTGCTTCGGTACACGAGTGCAGGTCTGAGATAAAAAAAAATTGGATTTCTAAATTCCTAGATATTACAATCACAGTCGTGGCCTATGAGTATTAACTGTTACACCAGTTAAGAAGGGGGATAATTCATTTAGTAATATAAAACATATCGTTCTAGCATGTGTTGTATGTGCAGGTTGACAACTCGTGCGTGCTGGCAGGCATGTGTGTGTGCATGTGTCTATGTCCGAGTGTGTCTATCAGTTTAAACAGTTACATTTATAATGCTTTCTTTTGAGCTGGTGGACGTATTGTTTCCTTACTAATATAGTTGGGCTATGAATTTGACAACTTAACGGTTTGGACAACCAAGCCTTACTTCTCTGTCAGTTTGGTCACCATCTCGCACTGTCTAGTAATATGGCGTCTGGTGACAAGTCTGCCGATGGCTTCCATTTGCACACATGGCGGGCGGTGGCGAGCGAACGTGGCGGCATGCAGTACACCGATGACGACTGTAATTTTTTGTATGGATGATGTCTGAATGCTAAATCTTGGAAGTCGCACTGTCTAACACATTGGTGACTGGTGGTGGGCTGGGCAGTGCGCCGACGAGGGCCATTTGTGCAGTGACGGTCGCCGGTGATGGTGGCTTCTTATGATGGTGTCCAGTAGGCGAACGAGTAGTAAATGTTGCCAGGGTGACTCCCCCAAACGACCATCAATTGATGCCTATGTTATATGGTTCGGAAAATTACAGCCATCTATGCTTATATGTTGTCGTAGGGCATACTTGACCCACGACTCTTCTCCTAGTCGGGGAAGATGCCTATGTTATGCCTTGAGCCCGATGGTTGGAAAGGGTGTCTGCTCTCTGTGACATGTATGCTCGGGGGGTCGGCGCACGGCGACGTAGCTGGAACTTGGCTAGGCGGTGGCGAGTGCGCGAGGAAGTATGGCCAGACGTGATGGCGGCAAGCCCCAGGGGGGAGAGCTAGAGCTATAGAGCGCGAGGAAGTGTGGCAGGTGGAGGGGCCGAAGGGGAGAGAGTGCGGGAGGAAGTGTGTGTGTGGCCTTGGCGTGACGCCAAGGGATCAGGAGAGATGGAGAGGTGAGTACGAAAGGGGAGGCATGCATTCCGACATTTGTCCTAGCGACCCTTCTCATCGTCGTCGGAGGTTATGTATATGTTACGCCTTTGGTAGTTGTATCTCGAATGGTTCGAAAATGGTTTGGAAATTACAGCCAACTATGCTTATATGCAAGCATAGCTCATACCTGACCTGCGGCTGGCAGGGTGTCTTGGAATGGGGTCTCTCCCCCCCGCATGAAATAATGAATGCATGAGCGGGACATCCACACTTTCGGTACAAAGGAAAAAAACTAATATCGGTTGGGAGCACCCAGAAAACACCGACCGGAATGCAAGAGCTGGAAATGCTGTCAGGGTGACCCCAACTGACTGCCAAAATGGCCGCCATCGGCGGTGGAGGCGGCGTACGTGCACCTGAGCATGCGATGTCGCTAGCCTCATGGCCGCTGCTGGCTCCCAAAATGACCATCGTAATCCTATGCGATTGTCGACTGGCTACCGAAATGGCCGCCGCCGTCGTCGTATGCGCTCATTGTGGTAATAGGAAATTGCTTTTGACGAACGGTGGTGTATAACTTACAGCCATTTATCATAGTCCTAGTTGGTGTATATGTTACGCATTTGGCGACAATAACTCAAACGGTTCGGAAATTACAGACAACTATGCTTATAAGGTGGCATACACATACTTGTCCCTTCGATCCCTATCCTCGTGGAGGATGTCTATGTCATGAATTTAACAACTATAACTTAAACAGTTCGGAAATAATAGCGAACTCTGCTTATAAGTGTTATGCACACACACACACACACACAGACTTCAGGTGGAGGCAGTGTTACACGAGATCCGATCGTTCACGACACCTTGATGCATCATCACCGCCGCCGTTGGCGAGACGCTGGCCGCCAAAATAGTCGACATCCCCAAGCTGGTCGCTAATCGTCCTGGGTAGACGTAGTTCGTCGACACCAATATGGTCGCCGGGAATGATAGGAATTTGAGAGAAGCTCCGACCGATTTAGCCTCATTGGGCTAACCTCAGCCACAAATGGTAAACTCCTCCTCAATGAGTCAAACGCCACAATGTGGTATCTGCCCTGGTTTATGAAAATTAGGACAAAAATATGGCGGGCTTCACTGGCTGCCAACATGGCCGCCGGCGGAGGGAGGGAAATTCAGAAAATTTTGAGGGGAAAAAAGGAAAAAAATGACTGTTTTGTACGACCATTTCGGACGGGAAAAAGGGAAAAAAGGAAAATTCTCGCCCCTTGGGTCCGCAGCCCGACGCCTGGTAATATGCTAATTGTGCTCCTCGGATCCTTCGTCTGACTCCTGTTGCGCCAGAACTCTTCTTTTTATACTACTCTCTTTATTTTTTAATAACCGGTTTTTTATTCCTTACGCATTTAGTGTTTCATCAACCGAAATACGTTACCTATATACTATCATATAAAAAGGTCGCTTTTATCGCAGCGCTATAGGAACAGTAGATATACTGGTGGTTGTATTTCCAGTTACCAACTTTCTGTTTGTCCACATCAGAGAGGGCAACTCCCATCCTTATTCACATAATTTAATCTACTCTTTAGTTACTAACACTGGAGTGACGAGTCAAATGTTGTCCAATTTAAAAGCCACCGTGCACAACATTTTACTGCGTGGCTGTTTTGCTGGAAATACCTGTCCGTTATAATAACATCGAATTATTAAACAGTTTAAATAAATCTCATCTCCAGTTCGATGTTTCTCAGATGGCAATGCGTTGCGTACGGCAGATGAGAAATATGCGAGAACTTCTGTTAGTATAATGTAAATTTCAAGTATACATATATTAAGTGTTAAAGCTCTGCTGCAGGAAGACTCCTTGTAAAACTTCACTTAGTTATTTCTGATGAAAATTAGTATATTTCTATCAATCCAGTCCTACTCCCAAGGGCAAGTCACATTACGCTGTTACGAGCATTATCTGAACTTAAAGACAACACGTGTAAAACATATTTTCGCTGTTCCATTCGGGTGGCTAGGGTGTTACAAAAACTCAAGCTGTTAACGATATTTTTTTTATATAAATTTGCACTAAATCAGTAAAATAGCTTGTAACCGCGGTTAAAATTCTAATGACTATAGCCACGAGAATTTCGCGATTTCGTTCGGTGGCAAGGTAGTCTCCAAACGCTTGTTCTTTCCTCCTTCCATTGCGATTGAACGGCAGGTGCTTGGACACGCCCAGTTTAACTGTGAGCCAGTAATAAGCAGTAGTGTGAGTGTGTGTTGGACAGTCCTGTACAAAGACTTCACTCGGTCTCGGTAACCAATAAGCAAACGACAGCGTGTCGCGTGTATACAGGTCTGTGAAGTCTAGCTTGATGCCAAACAAGTCCGCGAAATGACTCGTGGCTCTAGTCATTGGCACTGGAAGTGGTCAAGTGTTAACTCGCTACTCCATTGGCGAGGACTAGCCAATAAAGAACCGTGTGTACAGCAGTGAAGGTGTCCTGCGTAGCGTGGGCGAACACGACTGAGGTGACTGGAAGTACAGGCATCACCATAAATACTGTTCCTGCACCGGTGGATATAAGCGACTCGCGTCTACCTTGCCTTCATTGCCGCGAGTGTGCTGTGTGTTGCTTGAATCGAAAATCGCCATCTGTGCTCCATCAACGGTTACGTCTAACTTTTCTGAAGCCCTGCTAAACTTCTGCTTCCAGGATATTCCTCCGCCTTCCTTGTGTAAACAATGCTTCGAAAATTACTTCAGACGGCCAACGCACCGCATTCGTGCGCGCTCAGTGTATAGGCTATCCACGGCAAGTGAGCACTTTTTGAGGCCCTCCTGATAGGCATTGACCACTAGTAAAATATTTTATGGCAGCTCCAGACGTTAACTATTGGGAGCGGCGGAATGTATACACTACGTTTCTCTGTCACACGGCAATATTTGTATTCAAAAGTGGTGGCAAGATAGAAATTGGCTAAAAGGGAAAATTTAGCAGGGCCTTAAAAAGTGCTCACTTTACCGTGAATAGATTATTATAATAATTTGTATAAGAACTATTTATTACCAGGCATCACCAACACACCTATTTACTCTCTGTCTTTATTCGTATTGTAATTTGTACATAAAATATAAGTAAAAGTTAAATTTAACCAAACATTAGGTACTTTTACGTTACCACAAGACAAAGCCCTTGCGATACACGACATATTTAAGAAACGACTTAACACGATATTCATGGGTTTTTTCCTTGAAAGGTTTGATTCTAAAGGTTTGAAGAAACCTTGAATAGACGATACATGCATTATGCATTGTCTGTACATTTTGTATTTTGCTGCCTTTTGTATAGGTTTGGTTTGCAGTTGATGAATGCCAATCCTGGTAGCAGGTTATTAAAAGTGTATTTTTTTTCCGTGGGGCCTATAATAGTCCTGTTTATTATAGTTTGCAACAACACGAACATCAATATGATTGATTTGTATTGGAAGGGTTTTGCTAATCATGAAGGCGTTATAAAACGACTGCTGTTATTACTGTTGGACAAGCTCCTGCATTGAGGGATAAATTTTAATTAGGGGACGGCATCTGGATGTTTTGTAAATTAATTACACTGTTAGAAATTTCAGTATATTTACGGAAACTTTACGGAGATGTAGATATAATTTACGGAAAGGCAATCCGTAATGACGAATAACGGAAATGAGCTCCGTCAATATAAAATACGGAAGCTCTTCGTATTCTTATGGCTTCGATTTAGAAACACGAACGATTCAGATGATACCCGAAGCGTATAAAATCCCATCTTCGCAATACGACTTCGTGTAAAATAGTAGTAGGCGAGTGACGAACCACTCATGGAGTGGCAATTCGTTTATTAATGTTCAAATTCTGCTACAGGACAAATTTCCGGTGCACACCAGTAAAACACCCACATAACGAAAAAAAAAAATCGTAACGTCGTTTTATAAACGGCAAATATTACAAGCGCTCTAACACGGTTTGAAACTAAGCCAGGCGCGTTCGTCACTTTTATGTACAAACCACATTTACGAAAACTTCATGTAAATGTGTAGTAGGTGAGCAGTTAGAGTTATTGACTGTTGATTTTTCGATTCGTGTTCAAATACGACTACAAGACAAAATATTTAAACTTTTTTTTTTAAATTTATTTGTTATACACATCTAAGAGGTACACGCATGGTTCAATAGAAATTCCAGTAATTACAACAACACTTTCTGTAAAAGCATGGTAGGTGAGTGGGTAAAGCATGGTAGGTGAGTGGGTAAAGCATGGTAGGTGAGTGGGTAAAGCATGGTAGGTGAGTGGGTAAAGCGTGGTAGGTGAGTGGGTAAAGCGTGGTAGGTGAGTGGGTAAAGCGTTTTACAGTTAAAAGATTTTCCGAGTTAAATTCCAGCTGCCGGACGTTACTATTTTTTTAAATATTAATTTTTATACACAGTGCGTCACCCACATAACGAAGGTAAAACTTTTTTGCTACCCCTTTTTATAAAGAGCAGACTGGAGAAAAATAACCTTAAGAGATTGTAGACACGCTCCGAGAACTCGCGGAGATTTCTGTGAAATTTATGGAGTACATGTCATTGGAAAAAAACGAAGAGATCGTGATTTAACGCAGAAGTCTGGATAATTTGTAACAGGTATTTGCCGCCATTTTACGGACATATTTTCTATCAGTTTAGAACTAAAGATATCCATTATGCACAATCTGTACATGGCCCGATACATGAACATATCATGTCAATTAAGTTTTTCCGACCGAAATCGGTTCAGTGGTTTTAATTTCAGGCTGCCACAACCTCATAAAATGATTTAGACCGTTACTTTAATCCTTCGCCTACTGCCATTTATTGGCGCGGTCAATATTACGAGTAATAACGAAGAAAATCGGCAGATGTTCATAATTGTTTAGTACGTTGCTCAGATACAAAGCGATTTAACTATGATCCACCTAGCGAGAAATAATCGGTTTGGTGACATGCATTCCGAAAATTGTTCAAAAGCTCATATAGTTGCATGACCTGAATCAAAAAATTAAAATACGTGCCGTTGAGAGTTAGGAAGCGATATTGCTGAGGGCCAGCTAAAGGGATGTAACATCGTTGCTTGTCTCTTCGTAACTGATGTCATCATCAGAATCAAGTGTCGATTTGAAACTGTTTTAATGCCAAGATATTTTTTTCGATATGTTGTAGATCCTTCCCAGATTTCTGATTCGGATATAGTTGTTGAAGTTACTTAGATGTTTCAAGATGCATCATGAGGTTCAGTACGAGAGAAGCGCATCTACTATTGCACTCCCCCCCCCCTTTTTTTTCCTTCCTAAAAAGAAATAAAATAGATTTACTCGAAGATGATCGGAAATAAATGAAGGGAAAAAGAAATAAGGTAGATAGTATCCAAGCATTTAACTTCTCAGCATTAAATCTCTGTATACTCTCACGGATAGTTTTAATTAAATTTAAAGTAAATGTGCATTCAGTTCCTTCCATTCGACTTTTCGTAACACTAATCCATGTTGGAATTAATTTTTTTTGGCTCTGGGTTTTTTGATTGGGGAGGGAGTTAAACACTGTACCACTTATATATATATCGTTAACGGTCAACAATTATGAATGTATTTTTAACTTATAGTCTCATATATGCTTCACTTCTAAAGGATCTGTGGAGTAGTTAATACAGCCAAAAATTGCATACTATATTAACTCCCAACAAAGTCTGTAGGTACATGCGAACACTTTCGCTATATTATTTTTTCTCAACGTTAAAAATAAATTCGTGGAAAAAAATTCCCCGAAGCGTAGGTAATTGGCCTTCTTCTTTTCTTTCCTTTTTTCACTTAGGTTCCTCCACTGTGTCTTTATTTTCTGTTTGAAGTTCCAGAGGAACTTACTTTACCCTTTATACCACCTTCACTCCAACCCATGTAACTTCACATTTACGTTTTCCCGTCTGATGCCTGTCTCTTTTGTGGCGCGTTTATTTCTATTTTTTGTTTATAGCGGGTCGGTGTTTTTTATTGCACGCTTCCTGCTACTTTCTTTCCGTGCCCCGAAAAAAAAAAATGGCACCGTTTCTCTCCAATTTAACCCGGCGCTCTGGAGAGAAACGAACGAACAAAAAGCATTTTCGTAACATCACTGTTCTCAGCGGCGTGCGCCATTTAAATTCAAGGCCAGTTTCTGAAGCAGTTGCTCGGAAGAATGTGATGTGTTTTTTATGTTGAACTTTCTCTTTCTTTTGGAATTGGCACCCGCTCAGCGAAAAGTTTCGAACGCTAGCTTAACCAGTTCAGTCACGCTGTCTGGCATTGAGTTTATGTTGCTTAAGAAGTGGGCTGACTACCAAATCTTCACGCAGAATGAAAATGGCGGCCAATAAGGGACGTCCCTTATGATAAACGTCATTCGCGATATCGATTATTCGCCAAGGTCACAAAGCGCTGCGACAAATAACTTCCAAGTACAGAACACATTGATAATATTGGTTCCGAGGTTGGTCATACTGACACAAACATGGTTGCAAACAGAGCACGGTTTTATTCTACTCAGGTTGCGAAGCTCAATGCTTAAGTTTGGCAACGGAAAATTATTGCCGCTAGGATGCGCTGGTGTCGCACGTGCGCCGGAATTTTCCCTTCTGTAGGTAAGTAAACGTGATTTCGATTTGCTTTGTGTTCTGTCCTTCGCCCGGACGATACCGCTAGTCGGCGGGTTTCTCGAAGATCCTCCCCCCCCCCCCAAAAAAAAAAAAACCACACACAAGGACTTCATACCGGGTCGCTGCTCCATACCCACCTCTATCACCGTCATCGGCTTAGGAGTCATGGTTCGCGTGTCAATATTTCCATCATTCTACTGACGTTTTTAAGGACTTGAAGCGAACATGAGAGCCAAACGGGAAATAACACCTTCACAAGTGAACTCATTGCGTCCATAATTGAAGACATGTTTAACTTGAAGGATATTTATGATTGGAACTGTAGACAAGAAGGAATCAAAGGCCAGTGTTTTCAGAGTCGTACTTCTGAGAAAGCTGATTCGTTGAAGTGTCTGCAGCTCTGGTTTGTGAATTGTTAACATTGACACCGACCAGCAAGCAGCAAGCTGTTTTCTGTCTGCGAGAAACTCGCTCCACCAAAGTAAAGGACACATCACACAATTAAACGGTATAGGCTACTCACGGTAAAGCGAGCACTTTTGAAATTCCTCTCATTTGGAATAACAGTCAATAAACATATTTGATTTTTGCCTTGGACATTAACTTCAGAGTGTAATGGAATATGCAAACTGTGTTTACTACTTACATGCCAATATTTTTTTTTTAGAAAGTTGGTTAAATAATTAAAAAATGGCTGAAAGGAAAAAAGTAACTAGGGCCTCAAAAGTGCTCACTTTACCGTGAACAGCTTATAGCAACACTTGAACACTTGACCTCGTAAAAGAACTTGGGAACTGGAAGGGTTAATAGTGGATTAAATTTTAAATTGCATTTTATTCGAGTTAATCGCAAAATATGTCATAATTTGGGGGGGGGGGGGGAGTTGGGGGAGAGCACTTCAAATACAACACATTCAGTTCACATTTCTATAGGTTACTCACTGTTATTTGAGCACTTTCAAAATAGACAGTTGGAAAATGTCACTGCCCCTACATGCATATATTTTAACGAGCACACTGAATGGCAAACGTCCAGTAAAGTTTGGGCCTCGGTCTTGTAGTGGTTAGACTACTCGCCTCCAACCAACGCAACCCAGGTTCAGTTCCCTGTGGGGTCGCTCCAGGACTTTTGCACGCGGGAATCACGCCGGACGATGTCGCTGGTAAGCGGGTTTTCTCAGGGCTTTCCCGTTTCCCCCACTCTCGCATTCTGGCGCTGTTCCATTTCCACATCGCTCCACCCTAGTCGACTTTCTATACGTCTTTGTTAAGATTCTCGCCTAAAACTGTCCTCTCTCCTCGACGACACGAAGTTTGTGTCTATCTAAAGATCTGCTGAACTGCTTGCTACAGTAAACGGGCCGTTAGGTACACATTATGTGAACTGAACCCTTTTGAAAGCTCTGCTCAAGATCTACTTGTATGCACTTAGTGTATTCTTCCGTTTTAAGGGAAATTGACATTGTGATTAGTCATGAAATAATTAGAAACTTACATGCGTAGAAAAATAAAATCCAAAAGGAACCATCTCATTGGGTACTCAAGAATATTTACCTAACGCATTTTAATCATTGTTAAACTACGCAATTACTTTCCCCCGCCGTTGCAAATTCACTGCGCACCTGCCAGGTAGTGTGACGACCGTTAACACTTCAAGGGACTACGCTCGAGTGTAGCTCGGGCAAAAATATTGTCATTGGAAAAGAGAACTAGCATTTTCATGCAGTCGATGTACTGCCTGTGTTTAACAGGATCTTACAACAACTCTACAGCTCAGTAACAATAACTTTCCTCACTACAAACATATTTTTGTTACATCTCGGCAAAAGGACAGGTGTGATTGTAAAATATCTTAGTGACTGATGACCAGCCAATAATGAACGTTGTAGAGCACAGTAGGTCATGTTGGCCTGCACTAGAACTGTAGTGAGTGGGAACACAGAGACCAATATAACTGGTGTTCCTGCAGTCGTGGATATAAGTAACTCACTTCTAACTTGTCTTGGTTGTCTTGTAAATGTCTGCTGTGACATAAAAGTGTTAAAATATATGCAGGTACGGACAATGACATTTTTCAAAGTTGTATTTAAAAAGTGCTCACTTAACCTGCGAGCAGCCTATACGGCATGTAAAGATTAAGCATACTTCTTAAAGGGCTAAAGGATAGGGATAGTGAAAGCCTTGACGAGGATAATTCACACAGCTGTCATGATAACCGAACACGTCAGAAAACCATGAATGACTGGATGTAATGGAAAAACTCTGAAAATTTTACTAACTTTATAAAGATTCAATATTGGGACCTCGTGTCACGTGGCAGATGCTCAGAATGTTATCAAATTCGTGCAATACGCGAGAATGATTGTCGTCGTCTGCGGATTCCAAGGCTATAACAATACACCTCTGTGACTCTGGCAAATATTCCGGGAGGTGCTGAGTGTACACGGTGACTGTCACATCTACTGAAACACGAAAATCATAAGGAGTGAGGTCGGGCGACCTTGGTGGCCAATTCCGAGATCTTCGGCAGTCGCACGACTGATCCAGCGGCGAGACAGATGTTCGCTGAGGTAACGTCACGACCTCACAGTGATAGTGAGGTGAGGCCTCATCAAGTAACGTCTGGAGACCTCATCAAGCTACGGGATTAGCCAGTGTCGAAGAATTTCAAGATAGTTGATCACGGAAACTCGCTCAATTAATATATGTGCGGATTAGGTGTGCACCATGTTCTCAAATTGTGATTATTTCCTTTCCCGTTTGCATGAAAAGTAACTTCGTCATTGAAAGCAATAAACCAGCGAAATTATCATACTTTGTATCCGCTTGCACTTCCACACTAAACTGGTAGCATTAAGTTTATGTAATTTTCTGTCAGCGTGTGTACTAAACTAAAATTTAAAGGATTTACACATCAGCCACGTAGGAATTACAAGCCACACGGGGGGTTTTTTTTTTGGGAGGGAGAGAGGGTGTATTTCACGACTTGCACTATTTAGTTAAGACGACTGATAAGAATATTGATAAGACAATCGATATTAATATTGCTGTAACTGTAACTAAATTTATATTTAAAATAGGCCTACTTTATATCACCCGAGGCGAAATTTTCTGCCGTGTTATTAGAATTAAACACTTGTTTCAGTTTAACCCTTCTATTGATTTTGACATTCAATTGCAGGCTGCATACATATTTGCGGGCTTATTAAGAACACTTTCTTAATTCTGTTGACATTATCATTGTATACATGAAGCCCCTCAATGCTCTTCGTGTTACACACATACCGAGTCTTTTCGAACTGTGCGTAGGAACGGTAGATATTCTCTCGAAAAGGCGATTACTAGCAACACACTCCGAAGATGTCTTTGCACTCTCAAGCGAATCAGTTTTCGCTAACTAACGCACACTATGCCTTCTGTTGGTCGTTCGCAATTTTGCCACACTAGCGATACTGGCACCTCTCAGGGGGCAGAGATGAAACATCATAAGTACCCCACTGAGGAATAAAACTTCTAAATTACACACGCTTCCTGTCATAATCAGCTATGCAATGGTAGCTATGTGAATTGCTTTATTTATTTTGGCTGCCACTGTATAATATAGGTCACGCATACCTATATGCTGTTCACGGTAAAATGAGCACTTTTGAAAGCCTTGCTTAAGATCAACTTGCACACACGTTGTGTGTTCTTCCGCCTTATGTAAAATTAACATTGCTATCGGCCTCATCACTTTATTCATGCGTTGGTCAAGTGAAACTGTGGAATTATTAGAAAAGCAAATATGTTACAAACCTGGTCATTTGTATACTTCAATGAATTTAAAAATCAGAAATTGAAAGGAATATTTAAAGAGTACACAAATGATTACCTAACACTTTTATTCGATGTTAAGATATGGAACTACTTTCCATCCAATATTACCAACTGTACCGAGCGCATGTCACTCAGTGTGCGCGTTAAAATATGCAGGCAGGGGCAGTGATTTTTTTTCTGAGGTTAATTTCGAAAGTCCTCACTTTATCGTGAACAGCCTTTAAACAATTTTACTAAGATTAAAAAGAGATGTCACTTCATTGACAGACTGATAATAAGTAATGGCAGAAACTTATCAGATGCCAAAAACATACCTTTGTGAATAAGTTGTATATATATATATATATATATATATATATATATATATATATATATATATATATATATATATATATATATATACATGTGGATACACTCATAAATATTAAAATAAAGTAAGAAAAAAGTACTTAGTGGTTAGGAAATTGTCGCTTGTTTGAAAATGTAATTCCTCTAAGATTAATATTATGTTTGATAATAACACACAGAACACAGTAATAACTTTAAGGTCAGATGACATTTTTTTGGACCCAGAAAAAATTAAAAACAACTCCCAAGGTTTGTTAAGGCTGCGTGCCTCATTTTAGTTGATCACCCTGCCACTAGGTGCGCTACAAACAGTGCACGGCAGTCTAGTTTGGGAGTTTCCGTTCTGCACTCTACTCCCTCGTTCTATAGCTGTCGGGAATGTGTACACTTACAACCACGCTATAGATAGGAAAATTTCGGGAGACTCGTGATGCAGCCATTTTTATTCTAGACCACGTGGCACGACGGGATTCCGGCCTTTTTTTTTTCTTCTTAAGCTCTTGGTATCGACTCGCAGACCTGCAAGGCGAACCAAATACTCTGCAATGCAGTTTCGCAACGAGACTCGAGCGCGCGTAGGAAGCAGCTTATGAACAAACACCCGAGGCTCGGATATTCACACGACTGTGGATTGAAGCTTGTTGGTCATTGCAAATACGACATATTTCTGTTTTAGTATTGCTTCTACTTGTAAAATAACACGTACATATAATTTCCTTTCATGGTAGCTTCAATTTTTCACAAAAGTAATTATTCCCCCTATTATAACATGCTCTTGTTGTGGAGCTGATTTAATATTTATTCCAATGGCTTCTTTAAACTTTCTGATTCCAAAATTTTGCAAAAAAAAACCTTTAACAATGTTTTATTCTGCCCCTGAGAACTCAACCGTTTGCATGTTGCATAGAAAGTATCTATATGGTCGGAATTGCACACTGCAAGGCTCAGTGTCAAATATGCCAGTAACTTTTTGTAGGTGTTCTGATTTGTTGATTTTTGCTACAGATTTTTTCTCATTCGTGACTATTAAGCAAGCATAAAACCAGCGTAAGTACATTATAGAACAAAATTGTTTCTGGTTTACAACACTGAAACCATAGACTAACGTAGACCTGAAAAGGTTAACAAAGAATCCGTAACTTATTTACATGTTCGTCTTTCGAAGTGATAGCCCTTTGTTAACTAATTTATATACCTAGCACATAACGGTTATGAATATTAAAAACTTAGAATGCAGTACGTACGCATTTCATGAATATTTTAACATTCTGCAATAACTTTACAATAGAGATTAATTGCAGTTTTAAAACAATTGCTTCCTCTGGACTCTGTGAATATATTTCACAGTCTTTTTTTTTTTTTTACACAGCAGCCACTCGGAAAATTAAAAGTTCACAATGAAAACCTCTAAATAATTACGAAGTAAAATCATTTTGGTGAAAATTTACAGAGAAAAACATTATTTTTATTCTCTATCAACATGTAAAAATTACAGTAAGGCTAACATTATTAAAAATGTGTTCGTACACGCAGGAACATGATTTTAAAATAAAGATCCGAGAAGCTAAAATAATCTGCTTCTCTCGACATATGAAAATAAATTAAAATTTAATCCTTTTGTTATGAAATGAATATTCTTGCACTCATATATCAACAAAGTGGTAAATAATCACATTAAAATGGGGAACTGTGTTTCCATTTCTCATGCAGGCTATGCCATGTAGCCTAATCCATCTCTATATTTTAATTTGTGCCACTCTTTTAGAAAATTACGTACGTGACTTTGCAATCCAAGTGCATGTGGGTGCGCTCGTGTGTGTGTGTGTGTGTGTGTATGCACACGAGAACCCTCCGTAAAATTCAATTCCAAACGCAGTAGCAAAAATACCTCCTGGAATTCCGATTCGACGCGTTAATCATGCCCAACTGAAAGAAACGTCTCTGCGAAATACGCGCAAATAATGTGATCGCAGAGTCGACCGTGGTACAATACATGATCACTAACGGGGACTGGAAATTTCACAGTCCTATGACGCGCGAGACAGACTTCAGAGTGCTGTATATATATATTCACGAGCTTCAGGTATAATCTATTCGCGGCGTGTTCACATTTAAGTCTGACCTTTGAAAACTTTCCCCATGTATTGGGTGTTTGGTTGATTTTCTAAATATGCCATGTATCGCAAGCGTTTTATACTTTTCTTAACATAAAAATGCCTTTCCTTGGTTGAAATTTGACTTTTATTTATATTTGATGTATAAATTGACATTTCATTCATAATTAATGTAAATAAAACGGGGGAAGAAAATAGACGTGTTGGTAATTCCTAGTAAGAAATAGTTTTCATGCAGAATATTATTCGACTGATTGCGCACGAAAGCGCTGCATGGTCCCTTTGGTGTGGTTTTCTAGACTTGGTTAAGCTATGTTTACATGAGGCGGGAGGATAGCCTGAAAGTAGAACCTACCCAGGGCTTCAGGAAATAGTAGGAAGTGAATGGGGTATATTTCTTCAGTGGCTACTGGACACTCTTTTGGGCAATAACCAGCGTGAACTAGTAGTTAATATTATATTATGCATAAAATGGGAACTACAATATTGGTGTTATTTCCTGGCAGCATGCGATATTTCACCATTTTTAATTTATTTAAATATATTTCATCATTTTAATTTACAAATTAAAAGGACTTGTCATATTAATACACTTGGAGGAAACATGTGACATCTTAACTGCATGTAAGAAGCAAAATATAACAATCTTAAAACAGAACAACAAATATAAGAACAAAATACATTCCATCACCTATAAATATTAAACTTATTATATGTATAATATATTACATAGTACAGTAACATGTAAAAATGTAAAGGATAAAAATATTTCGTCTATTAAATTTGCTCTTAATTGTTTTTTTTTATTTAGTATACAGCTGTATTTTGTCTATATTTTATCACCTTGATTCCATTTTCGTTGTTCGTTTTCTTTTTTCAAAAAAATAATACTCTACGCAAAGTAATGGATTGATTTATAATTAGCACCGAGTCGTTGCCATACTGTCTTCTGCGACAGTAAAATCCATTTTCTCTTTGGGTGGACGCGATTGGGCATTCCTGCAATTAGTTGTTCCTCATCGATTCGAAGTCAAGTCATCCAGAGCGTGTCAAACAATGTATTGTAGCGGTGCTGGAAAATACCACCGTGCCGACTTCAGTATTTCATTCCACCGAACCAGCTATCCGCCACCTGAGAATGCTCAGCTACCAGGGTTATGCAGACTTACCAGTATGCTGTCCCCTTCTACGGTGAGCGAGGAGCTGACGGCAGTGTGTCTGCTCTGCTCGACTTCTGTTCCTGGACTGCGCGGTGCCGCCAGCTGACTTCCCCCCCCCCCCTTCCCGCTACACCTCGATGGCTGCATACCTTCATCGCAGTTTGCCGTCGCGGCGGCATACGACATTAAGAGATTTAAATGAACTGATTTATTTTTAAGTCTGTCTTTAAGCGTAATCGTAATTAACATGTTTATCAATTTTTATATTTGTAAAACCTATTTTCAGGGCAGTAAAAAAAAAAAAAAAACGTATATAAAGAAAATAAAATCATAATTGTGGTTTGTTCATTTCTCACTATTTTGGGAGTAAAAACTATACAGCATCAATGGGATTGGAATTTATTTATTTATTTTTTTTTAACTCTGCTAAACATCTTATGTACTCAGCTGAAT
The DNA here is from genome assembly GCA_029891345.1 of Dryococelus australis. Classification (NCBI taxonomy): domain Eukaryota; kingdom Metazoa; phylum Arthropoda; class Insecta; order Phasmatodea; family Phasmatidae; genus Dryococelus; species Dryococelus australis. The sequence continues at coordinate 353,035,356 of CM056995.1, forward strand.
ATCTAGGGCTTGGTATGATAGTTGGTGAGAGCTGTGGTCACTCCACGGAGTTTGAGTTTCCTCCGGGTACTCCTACTTAGCATTTATGTGCTTCAGTTACTAGACCATGCCGTAAGCAGTAACTATGACCGTACCTTAGAAAATTGAGAGATATGCTTTTTTAACTACATTATTTCATAGTTTATGCTTATTTCTTATATTGCCTTGGTTCCTCCGTAGCGAAATCTCTAATAGCGGCAGGCCTTTAAAAACTTTATTTGGGTTAATTAAATTAATTTCGTTCACTTGCGTATATGCATTTAAAACTTTCCACAAGAACTTTTTTTTTTCCACTGCATGCAAAGTTCGTGTAATTTTCGCGGGGCGTGGTAGTAATTTCAATTTGGGATTGATGATCGGAATTCTCAATTATTGTACGAGAACAAAAGTAAAGGGAAGTAGTAAACCTGTACGTATTATACAGCCAAATGATGTAGCTTGGTATTTTGTCTGTACAGTTTGCCGGGCATACAATATGTCTAAAAATGTAATATCTGTTTGTGCAGCAGCTGAACTAAGATTGTATAGCAATGGAAGTATGTACACATTACTTCTCATTGATCCTGCGCATACTTGTAGTTAAGATTCAGGTGGTTGTTTTGTATTTATTGCACCGAATCTTCACACACGTTGTGTATACGTTCACCTTGTGTGAAATTACCATTGCCATGGGCCTCATCACGTTATTCATGCGCTGATCAAATTAAACTGCGAGATCATTAAGAAAGTAAACACTTTAAAATCTGCTCATTTCTACACTTGGATGCATTATAAAAACAGAAAGCGAAAGAAAAAAAATTAAAGTTATGACAAATTGTTACCTAGCACTTTTTATTAGAATGTAAGATATGGAACTACTTCCCATCCATCGTTACCAACTTTACTGGGCGAATGTCACTCAGTGCACCCATTAAAATATATGCATTCAGAGGCAGCGACTTTTATCTAAGGTTCATTTCTTAAGTGCTCACTTTATCGTGAACAGCCTCCAGTAATGTTCGCTGCTGGAAACATCAACCGGGAAGAGACGAATGCAATGACTTATTACTCTCCGAAATCGGGCAAGCAGTTTCGGAGAAATGACGGTATGTATCTGGTTGTACCATCAGACTGCGCGCCATCTCATGCGGACGTTCTTGCTATCATAAGGAAATGTCGCGCATGGTTGATGCGACGCGACGTATTTCCTTGTTTGTATCATACCTATGTTCTACGTACTGTCATCTCTCCGAAATTACATATCCGATTTCGGAGAGTGATACGCCATTGAGTTCATCTCTTTCCAACTGGTGTTGCCAGTTGCACAAATTACTATAGTTCCATTACAAAAACACGTTGATATCGATATCTCTATAATTAAAATTCATATGTCAAGATACTACACCTCGTATGGTAAGGTATTTATGATAATTCATGTGGGCGAAAACAGGATAACGATATCTTTATCGATTCCGAAAATATTTCAGGTTAACATCTTAGGTGACTCATCCTGTACATTCTAGCTTAAAAAATCCCAATAGTAACCTTTAAAGATACTTTTTAAATTAGGGTGTATATTTATTATGATTTAACTATCTGAGAACTCCGTGTTTATAGGCTGTTCAGGGTAAAGTGAGCATTTCTGAAAGCCCTCTCATTTTGAATAATAGCTAATAAATTTATTTTATTTTAGCTTTAGACGTTAGCTTTCGAGTGCGGTATAATATACACACTGTGTTTATTACTTATATGGCCAAATTTATTTTAAAAGGTAGTTAAAGGATAAAATATGGCTGAAAAAAAAAGTAACTAGGGCCTTAAAATTACTCGATTAACCGTGAACAGCTTATACAAAAATGTATATTCCCTCTTGAGAGACGGTCCGCGGATTTAATACATCTCTGTATGCACGTACTGATAAAGCAGGGATTGTAGGGTTATTTTTCACACATACACTGCAGCTTTACTATATTACTGCAGAAGATAGTTTAACCCTTTAAGGACGGCACAAATTCACGGTCGTTATAGACAAGGTTGTGATGAGCTGCCTATATTCGCCACTACCGCGATGTCAGTTGTGTTGGCTCCTGTATTTCTACTTACTATTTTCCTGTTGGTCCTGGCTACACCGGAAACACCTACTGGGCCCTGTGACGTTTATAATTGGCTGGCTGTCGGCCAATGCAGCCACGCGTTGACTGTGTTGCAATTAATGCGACGCGGCAGACATAACACTGTTTGCAATCCATCATGTTTATTTGAGAAATTATGGAGGAATATAGGCATTTACATATATTTTCATTTACATTCATATACGAAACAATACCGTTTACTCGTAAATGCGTCGATCATTACTATGTATAAAACAAAAAGAGTGGCCATCGCATTAAAAACAATTATTTTAAGAGATATAAAACAACAGAACAGCATTTATATTTTCACACCTGCAGTACTGCATTTAGGGACGTATTCATGAACAAGACTTCGGCGATAACTTTGGAAAGTTAAACTTTTCATCTAAAGTTGAGCTTGGGGGAAGTAAATTTCACAGTCGCGTCTGTATCAAAGTCGTACTTCGACCAAAGTCAATTTTGCAAAGTCGAGATTTATGATCATTCCTATAAGGTTGGCTGCTTAAAGTCCCGCAATTTTAACAAGATAAACAAATTTCATGCTATATAATAATGTTTGATTACGAAGAACTGTTCATCACAATTCTATGGGCATCGTATACAAAATGTAATTGTAAAATAACCCTAACAAGTTTTTTTTCTTATTTGTAATAAATGTAGTGATGTAGATTTGGCATCGCAGACAACAATAGGGTAAGAAGTTGCTCACAATGAGTGCCTTTGAAAATGAAGTATCTGTGAAGCTTCTTGAAGCTACTGAAAATTAAAGACAAAAGATAGCTGTAGGCACAAGACAAACAGATGACGTGGGCAGGACATTAGGGAATCGTTGAATATCGATGAAAATGCACATGCTAGAAGTTGGGGCATAACTAAAAAAGTGCTGGAGTAATAACTAAATCACCAACTTAATAATCAGGAATTTTCACTCTTCTTCAATGTTCACCATGTAAATAATTCTGAAGCATATACAATATTTTAAGTACTGCTTCTCTGCTAGTGTGATACTAATTTTTACCCCAAATAAACATGATCTAAAAATGATAACACTTTGACAAATTTAGTTACTTCCACACATGCAGTAATTTTGCTACTTTAATTAAGCAAAGTTGATTTTGGAATAAATTCTTGCTTTTAGGCGACTTTGTGATTAGAGATTTTTTTATAATTTTTTAGAATAATAGTTGAAGAAAACCAGTGCTTTTGTAAGATCGAAATAAACGTTACTTAAACAATGAAACTGTACCCTTAAGGTTTTATTTTCTGCCAGGTAGAATAAATGTTCACAGTAGATGCAGACAGATCTCTACTCGGGCTCAGTTCTCCGTGTGTTTAGGAAGTAAAATACTAAGGCCATCACATAAATTCCCATATTATTACAGTGCTCCTCCAAGACTGCTCAAAATTTTCGTGGTGTTTAACGCCGAAGCATGTATTTTATTCGAACAGGAAGTGGGACCCTATGGATGCCGGTAACGTAGGCACATCTGCTTCCGGCGGTTCCCTCGGAGTTGTGGCCTGCCAGGACATCAATGGCGTTGGGCGGGCGGAATTTTTATGATAACAGCTTCAAACGGGATAGGAGGAAGACGTGAATTGCACTATTCATAACTGGGCGGCCGGGCTTCGATTCTCGTGTCACAGCGAATGGTTCGCCAGATAAAAAATAAGTTTCTCGGGTCCAGGTATGCAGTTTGGCCCGCCCCTAAGCCCTATCAGCAACATATACATCTTACATCCCTATTCTGTACTGCAGTTAGGAATGGGAAATAACTTAAGCTGCACACTAGTTATTTTCGTGGATACATCACATTTTACCAGACACTTCCTTCATCATTCCGAGTTATCACCAAACCTGCAAAGTAACCAGAATGTAATACTATGTTATCTGGTGTGTGGAATAACCGGTTATTCACTGGTACAATATGCATTGAATAAATAGCTTAAACTACCTGTGAATACAGTATCAAATGTAACAATTCTTCATACGGCGAAAAATTTATAGGGGATATAACTATTGCAAATACTGAAAATGTAATAAGTAGAAGTTAGGAAAAATGTACGGATTCTAATTCAATACAGTATGGGATGTAAATTGTGCGAGTAAGTATATCTTGTGCAATTGGACCCCCAATATATACCTATATATGCCGATTATCAGTATGGAGACAAACTCGTTACACGCTGAAGTAGTAGCTAAAGACCAAAAAACTGAGGCACGAGGTCATTGAACCCTTGGAATTTGCTATTCCTTAGTTATAAGTTACACTAGGGCCCATGTTAAAATTCTGGTATTGGAGTAGAGACGCTATGATTTTCGGCTATAATTTGATATCAAGGTAGATGGAATGGTAGTATATGTTAGTTTCAAGCGGACCTCCGCTCATCAGATAGGTCCTGCAGGACTCACAATCAATAGTAAACATTTAGCACTCTGGTGACTTCATTCCGTGTGGCTAGGTGTAACAGGAGAATGAGTTCTGTCTGTGGCTGCAGATAATGTACAAGTGACCTCTGCTCCAGTATACAGATGACTGTGGAGACTACCTCTGAGACGTCTTATAACACGAAATGGTACAATCTACATGGTCGAATCACATTATTATGACCACGTGCTAGAAGTACCATCTGCAGCGCGTTACCCATGACGCACGGCCCGTGACGTGGGCTGGTGAAGCGGGTATATAATGCGACAGACAGACAGGCTGGCTGTGCACAGTATGCTTCCTGCTGTCATCGGCAAAGGGAAGCGATTTAGCCGAGTTACAAAAAGGGATTATCATCGGCTTTCGGGTCAAAGGGGTCAGCATTTCGGAAACAGAGGCGTTTGTGAACTGTTCACGTGCCTTTGTGGTCAAGGTTGTATCGTGAGTGGACGAATGGCACCAATGGGAATAAGTCGTGGAAACTGCGCAGCTACAAGTGATATTGATGTCCGAGGTGAGCGTAGACTACGGAGGCCAACCGACAGGCTACAGTGGAACAACTCACCTTTCAAATGGACCAAGGCGCATACAGACACGTTTCTACCGCCACAGTTCAGCGAACCCTTCTGCGAGTGGGGCTCTGGAGTAGATGAAGGGTGACTGCACCAATGTTAACACAGGGGCATCGACGAAAACGTCTGGAATTTTATCGACAGTATGGTGACTGGATCTTTGCTGATTGTCGATGGGTAGCCTTCTCCGACGAGTCATTTTTTCAGCTGCATAGAACGGATGGACGTCAGTGTGTGCGGCGAGAAACGTCTGGGAAAAGCCACACCCTGCATCCATTGCTGGACAAACACAAGGCAGTGGTACAGTATTATTGTCTAGGGAATGTTCTCGTGGTATTCTCTAGACCCTGTCATCTGTGTGATTTGACTATGAATCAATCCTCGGCGATCATGTCTACCCATACATGATGATTGTCTTTCCTCTGCAGGATGTGCTCTTCCAAAGTTCCTGGTGGAACAGGCACTGGCCTCTCCATCCTCCCCCTAGGTGGCCGATACCTATTAAAAGGTCATACCTAGAGCACTACTTTCTAATCTTTACTTTAAGCCCCGCAAAGCAAAAGCTAAATCGGCTCTTTGACCTTCAGGGTTCACCGGGAACTTTGCACTACACTAAATTACTCACTCACACAACTAACTACCGCGTCCGCGCTTGTCCTTTGCGTTAAAAATAAGCATGGCGGTACCCCCATGATCTGTGTTCACGGCCCAGTGCGCTCGAATGTGTATGAACTTAGTTTTGGGGAATGACCAGCAACAAGAATTATTCCCCGCTACCTCGTCCCCGGCGCAAAGGGCGTAGTCAAACCCCACTGCAGTCATTCGTTACAGTTCTCATTTACACACACATCCATTCAATGCAATCTGCTGATGACCTCGTTGAGGTCCGGTCCTTCATTCCGTGGGTTGTCCTTCCTTTCTCACGTTCCGTTGCCGTCTGCCTGGTCGTCATCGGTTATTCCCTTAAAAAGACTAAGTCCCATCCAGAGAAAGGGGACTTATCCGGGTATTGTCGTGATCGATGTTTGAGGGAGGGTGAGGGGAGGGAGGGGGATGTGGATCTTGTTTTGGTGGTAACTCTCCCCTTTCTTTTTCTTCCAATCCTTAGTCAGGTGCAGCCGGGAGGGGGGCCTGTGGTCCCATTTTTCGATCCCTCTCTCCCCGGAGAATTCCTCCCTCGGACTGATTTCGCAAAGGGGAAAACTGTTATTCTTGTCGGGACTGGCTCTGGTTAGTTTAGGATGCCGATTGGGGAAGAAGGACTAATACCGGACTACAGCGTACCCAGTGAAGGGCTTACTGTAGTCAAAGGTACGCCTCCCGTATGTACGAACGCCATTCTTGAAGATCTTTGACTCTGAGAATCTTTCACTTCTTCGCCAGTAGCACTCTCTGAGCAAGCTCAGGAGTGCGTCTCTTTCGGTCTGTAGGCCCGCCTGGACGACGAAGAGCCTGTCTACTGCAACCATTCGGGGGAAGAGGATCTTGTCTTCCCCCTCCATCTGCCTGATTACTGTGGCCAGGGCTGCCATCATTGTTGGATTCTTCCACCTCGACATGTACGTGCCTCGTACGATTCAATCGTACAACCAAAGTGGCCCGATCGGGTGCGCTCCTACAGGCCAAGCCTGCGCGGCCGCATCCACCATGTTTCGTTCGTCTGGCCATTTGATAGTCACTGTTCTCTTAGTAGCAGGGGCTGCTTCGTTCCTTCTCACAAGTTGCCTATGGAGGAATACTTCCCTGTACACCTCGGTTTCCCTCGGCTGCACAGTTCTGACCTCCTCCGTATGTACCACCGTTTCCCATGCCTCTCTGGCACAGTTAATGGCGCAGATTGTTCTTCACTATTGTCTCTCATGAGCATATTCATGTTTTGGGACAAACGGGCGAAGCCCTCCCGAACGAATACCGCTGGGTTCCAGGCACATGGCCACCCATATTATACCTTTTCCACTTTACCCTGGCCATGGTCTCCTTGTTCTTCCAGGTCTATAACTCGCGTTGGACTGGACTTGGGCAGCTCATTCCCTTTTTTATGCTTGCTTCTTCCTTCGTCAGGCAGCATTCGGAAGGGGGGGGGGGCGCTGTGGAGCCCTTTCTGATCCCCCTCCCCCCGCTGAGATCCTGAACGGGAAGTGTTCTGTCCGTGGGCAGGAACTGCTTCTTGTCTTGAGCCAGAGGTGACAGGGCTCCCCTCACACTCGTTTAGTACTAGCACTTTAGGGAATATGTGTTTAGCCATCATGGTCGTTTACGTCATCTCCATCCTCCGAACTTTCACCGATCTCACTGCTCAGATTGCGACTCGACCATCAGACGTCTAACTCCTCTCTTCTCTTTCCTATCGACGTGAGGTGAACAGTGGTTCGGGTGTGAACAATGTAGTGAGTGGTACCATGAAGACTGTGTCAGTTATTTCGACTCTGAATGTTTTTTTTTTTTTGTGAGAACTGCAAATAGTAGGAACAATCTCGAGTCTTTGTATATCCTATTTTAGAGCACTGAAAGTGCTTAAGTGATGATTATTTGATGTAGATGACTTTCTGTCGAGTTAAATGTGCCTGCTCATATTTGCCTAACTACCTGCTCATATTACCCCTGCTATTGGGTAATATGAGCATGTTGTTGTTTTGTTGGTAGCACGACATGACGTGATTAAATCAAAAACTGCTTTTAGCATAAGAAAGTTAACACAGTGGGGTATCATTATGTACATTTAATAAATTTTTTGATATTTGCCCGAGTTACCGTATACTACAGTACATTGTCTGTTGCCAGACAACCTAGCATACGGGATACAACATGAATATAGTAAATTGTTGCCACACGTTAATAGTAGAGCGATGGAACTGTATACATGAGCTTAATTAACAAATAAATGCATTGGTTTAAAGTGCACAGTATCAAAGTGGTTTCCGTTTTTAGTTTCATAGTTATTAGGTGACAAATGTACGATGTGGCACCGCGACAGGCGTCAATTTAAATCAGCCAGTCACGGACACCCTTTCAACTGATCACATGACTTGCCGATAAACCTGGAGTTCAGTGCGCTGTAGGCGCCTTCGTCTTAATATAGCAGTCTCATTTTCATTATTGGTCGCTTCCAGCCAGTGGAGTGGCAAATTTTCCTTAGCCTATGCGAACTTGCATGGGTGACGTGATACCAAGTAATAATTTTCTTTATAACACTTTTAAAAATACTTTCAATTTTACAATTTCTTATTGGATTGGGAAAGACAAAAGGGCTTTGGCGCCACTCTTGCCAGAAAACCCTGGAACGTTATCACACTGAGAAATTTCCGAACGTCGTCATGTCCTTCAGGTTCAGCTTCCGATGGTGTTGAGATGATTAACTTAGCCGCAAATACCTCCCCTTTGTTGCTCCGAGCGACAGTCACTGCACGGCCGTCTGCGCTGAATGAGACTTCAATGAGAACGTTCTGTGTTCATCCAGTGGATTGGAGTGGAGAGATCTGGGTGGCTCTTGAGGGTGACACTAAAACAATTATTATTTCATAATTGTACCAAACACTGTTCAGCGTGTACGCATTGTATGTGATAACATTTCCCTCGAATAAAAAAATGTTACATTTATATTTTTTGAAAAATTTTATGTCACATAAAACTATTTTTTTTTTTTCATTTTTCTGTAGCCATAATAATAAATACTAACTAAATTGTACAAATGAAAAAAAAAAAACTTAAATTAATCCCATCGGTTACCGCTTGACTTATATGTACTCACCAAATAAAAGTTCATGCATTAAATTTTTTTTAAAAATAAACAACAATTTTTTTATATTATATATATGTATGTTACGTGGTAGCCCACAGCATTAGTTTACTTGTACATTTCTTTATTTGTGTAACATAGTTAATATTTGTCACTATAGATGCAGCAAAATAGGAGAATTTTGGAATTAACATCAACTTATTCAAAAAATGAAACATGAATTTTTTTTTTATTCGAAGAAAGTGGCATTACGCATAATACTTACAAGTTGATCAATGTTTGGTACCAATAATAAATTATTGATTTTTAGGCATACGACACCCTTAAGAGTTAGTAGCCCGGACATATTTTCCGTCCTTAAATTGTTTGCGCGTTTACGCGTATCGCAGAAAATAATGGCCCTGAGAATACGACTTTTTGCCACAAAAGATAAAAAAAAAATTGTCTAAGACCATGCAGTTTTGTTATGATTATTCTAAAAGAAAAAAAAATCGCGAAAATGGTTAAAAATCACATTTTTAGAGTTTTCCTGCACGGTTTCCTTAATATCCAAGAGAAAAAACTGCAAAGTCGTAGTCTAATATATGGACTTTCACCGAGTGTAATAACATTTCAATGTTACAGATCTCATTTGCACAGGAAAGTGTAACAGCGGAAGCACTGCAGACAGGTTCAGCACCTTGCGCGTAGGGCGGCGGGGCGCTGGTCGCGGGTGTTATTGTCGCCTGTATCGCCATGCCTCGAAAACGACCGGGGGCGGGGGGGCGGGAACTCGAGGTCATGTACTTTTAACAGCGAGGTCTTGAGAGCCGACGAGTGTGGAAGGAGGCGAGTGAGGAGGAGCGATGGGATGCAAGTGCTGGGGAAACGGGAGACCCCCGAGGAAACCCGCCGACCAGCAGCGCACGCCAGTGTGCCACTCAAGTTGACTGCGAGAATCTTCGCGGCGTGTGAAGGTGCTGCCAACATTACCGTTCGATCGTGCTGTTAGTCCACGCAGATGTATGATCACTAGATTCGCGTCCTGCTATTGAGGTCACCAATTTTGTTTACGTATATATGTTACCGTTTCCTGTCTATTTTCACTTTTATTCGCCTTATATTGTAGGTTACTGCCTGACATTGGTGTTGCACAAAAATGGTCTTAGCTGCACTGCATTACTTACTAGACCGTCCATCCCTTCTTTTCAAAATAATATAGTCCGTTACGGTTACTTCCAACTCTTCTGAAGCCCTGCTTAAGTTATACTTCCAGGATATTCCTCCGCCTCGTGCAAACAAAGCTTAAACGGGCCTAGAAAATTACACCAAAAGGATAACGCACTGTATTCGTATGCACTTGGTGTAATACTATTTGCATAGGAACTATTTCTTACTAGGTATTACCAAAACACACATAATCTCTCGGTTTTTATTCGTATTAATTATCAATTAAATAAATATAGTAATTTATAGAGGAAAATCTAAGAAAAAGTGTAATATAACCGAAAATAAGGTACTTTTATGCCAACAAAAGTATAGAACGATTGTGATACATGGTGGATTTAGGAGACAACCAAACACGCCATACATGGGAAGAGTTTTCAAAAGATTTTATTCTAAAAGTGTGAAGTAACCGTGAATAGAATATATGTAAAATTTATATTGCTACTGTCCTAAAGAATTTACTCTCGCGCCAGTCAAGAGAGATTGTAAAATTGTTATGACAGTGATTGTGTTCTCATACTTGGCCATTCGCACTCGAATATTTATACAGCAGAGAAAAAAAAAAACATTATTTCCCATACATTAAAAAAATGCACTCGCAATGAATAAAGACTTAAAACCTACTTCAGTAAATTTGCTGCCAACTCAACTGGAAGCCGGCGTGCTTGTGTATACAGCCGCATGTTTGAAGTTGACGGGCAGTGTTATTTAACAAAGTTTGATTTCAAAAGTGCTCACTTTTCCGTAAACAGCCTATAGCAGTTCTTGCTGTAAAATATTCGGTACGTTTATATCATTGGTTCTATTTTGAATATCGAAGACATATGCATAATCAAATTTTAAATAAATAAATAAATATAATTTTTTAATAAGTTTATAGTTTAATTAATGATGAAACTAAATTTTATTCCATTGTGTCACTAACCTTGCTACCCTGAGATGAAAAATATTCTCGTTCGCGATCCGCATTTAAAAACAAGTATATTATTGATCAGCTAGTCCAGTCCAAGCTTCACTCGGATAAAGAGCCCAGGGGGATGAAATTGGTCGAAATTGTAATCTAATCAAATTTTGTATAGTAAAAAATATATTAAGTATTATTAAAACAGTAAAATATTTACTACGCGTTCAACCATTTCTTAGTGCTTCTAGATGGCACCGATGGATATTAATAATTTCTATCGGATAAATTTTATTTGCATATGGAGTATGTATAAACGGGCAAAACAATAAAATAATAGCAATTATAAAATATTTTATAATAAGTTAAAACCGCTTATAAACCACAAGTTATTTTTACTAATTTTATTTCTAGTACTGTGCAAAGAAAGCATCTATTTGAGGACTTTCACTTATGAGTACAGACTTGTAAAACTCGCGTTATTATTTCAAGAGAGACTGTGTTTTTCAATTGCGTTTGTCATTGGACTACAGTTTGTTCGGAATCTCCCTGGACGCCTTTGAACCAATAGCAAGTAACTAACGAGAGGATGGCCCAGTCACGTCCAACCAAGTCTGAAGGAAGTAATGTGTCCTCACTACTGCAGAAGCCAATAAAGCGATGGCAGCGACTCGAATATGTATAGGACGGTGGATGTTAGTCTGCTGCCAGGAAATAACGCGAAATTTGGCAGGTCCCTGCCTATGACTGCACGTGTTGGCGTCGGCTATTGAGTGAGAGATCCTAGCTCTTGCTGCGACCCCGCTTGAAGCCAACAGGTCACGCATTCATTAAGGCGGTGACGTAGTCCGGTAAAGCAAACACTTTTATACAAATTCTACTTTTACTTACCCCTTCGAATAATACAATCGAGCAATCATCAGTTCTTTACTTTACAACTCTTAACTCAGTTACTTGACGTCAAAACAATTAGATTACATAGAATCTGCTTTGCGTAAGCTCTCGATAATTGCCTTGCTCGCCCTCACCTCACATTACCCGAAGACACCCTCATCAGGAATTATATCTACCCACTGATGTTCGTCTCGGTCTTGCTAGGCTCGTCTGGGCTGATGATCCCTCATGGCGTCGAACTCGGTCCGCTGGTGTCGGCAGGAACAAATATGGCCGCGAGCCCCCAGAGCTCGCTACATTTATACTTCTCCGCCCGGCCTTGTTTAGGACACCTTTTCCCCCTGCTGTTGTTGAAACTATCGTCGCCATGGCCGACTTCCTTCTCGCTACACGCACGGCCTGGCAACCCTTGTCCTGTTGCTGCTCACAGCACTGCGTTCGTGGTAATGTAATAGAATACTCGTACCTCTTTTGCCGGGGAACACGCGCAACGGCTTTAATGACGTTTAGATGGGAACCTCGAAGCTAGGCGCAGCTCAAAGCGAACACGACTCCGCTTTGCCACAAGCCCTCTCCACAATATATGCACAATATAACGTTTGAGGTGTACGCCGATGATGAAATTTATTTTCCCTTGTAAAAAAATCATCACTTACGAATATTATTGCAGTACCAATAACAGGACTTACTAACAAATTTTATAAATGAAAACAATACAATTTCTAAAATTATCAATTGAACATACTAGATTGTAGAGACTGTTTTGCAAGAAATAGAACTTTAATTGGCAAACTGTTAATATTTAACCCCATTAGTGACGGCTAGTTGATAAGGAATGTTGTTTTACTGAAGGGGATGGGTCTTGTGCGGTCTCAGAATAATAGGATGGTGATGAATGGACATTAAGAAATAAACAAAGTACTAGGTTCATGGATGGACGTAGGTGATTAGATTTAGCTTGCTCTCACTCTCACTCTTTCTATAGATATATACCACGCGTAACACATCCAAATAGGACTACTCAAACTTCTAGTGACGTTAGAAGAGACCAAGTAGGTATTCAGGCATACAGGTACATTTTGATGTACGCTGATTAGCTGACTGACAAAGTCGACGAAATCAAATTCTTAAATCCCGGAGATGATATAGCATCTCACGATATGGAGACACAATTAACACAAGATAGCTAATTGATTTCTTCGGGGTGCTACCGTTTTGCGACCGCTGCATTGTGTTGCTACTCCATCCTCTTCTCACCTCACTCCAGTTAACGCTAAAGACCTTAGCTTTTACAACCACTCCTGGATCTGTCCTTTACATAAATGCCCGTTTTGTTTATTCGTCGATTTATACAAATATATTTATACCCTACTTTCCGAAGAAGAGATATACTAAGATATACAACCTTCCTGTCTGTGTGTTTGCGTGTGTGTGCCTCTGCCTTTGTTTCCCACAAGTGAACAAGTGCACCGTATTTGATCAAATTTGGAACACTCCTTACTATCACACTTTCTGACAAAATTTTGGATGCGTAAATGTTTCCCATTTATGCTTTCTTTTGAATACACATTTCATGTCACTTGTCCAACATATAAATGTTAAACACAGTAAATGCTTTCAAAATTTCACTTACACAGTTAACTGAAAAGCACACATGTTCACATGTATTGTATTTTTGCTGTGTGTACACTTAAAAATAATAAATAATAAAGAAAGTTTTTCATTCCGCAGACACTGAAGCAACAGGGTTGCTACCTTTTTTTTTAAACTAGAAAATTCCCTGACATTTCCCTGATTTCGAGACAAAAAGAATCTTCTCAGATCTTACAAAATTGCTCATGACATAGATTGCAAAGAAAAATTCCTAAGCATTTAGTCCACAATCATTAAAACAATTTTATATGATTCTGGCAGAGGTGCACTATTGATGACATAACTGCGAAATACATCATACATATCACAGAATTCTCTGACATTTAGCTAACTTGTTTGAAATTCCCTGAAATTTCCCTGAATTCCCTGAAATTTCTCTGTTTTCCATACCTGTGGCAACCCTGAGGATGCTTGTTTTCAAAATGGCTGTCATCATAAATGTTTGTGTGCTAAGATATATCTTTGGAACCGTTGAACCGATTTTATCTTTAATTGGGTTACTATCAGTTCACACTGTTGCAACTAAATTCAGAAACGCGCGTCTTCTAGGCATAGACTGTCGTTTGTAATATAGCGCTACCTAAATACTTATAAGTCACATCTTAGGTTGCCACTATGGAATTGATTAGCGTCAAATTTACCACATGGTTAATGCTATGGTAGGCCACCTAATCTCACATTAGACGCTTATTTTTTAAATTGTATCCCCATAAATATTTCATGTTTGTGTGTCGTATTTACTGAACTTTGAGACCTATTTTAATCGAACTTCACAATAAGTCCGAATCAGTGATATCAATTAGTGAAATTACATTCGCTTAAATTCAATTGATAAGCTACCGCTGACTGGCGAATCAAGCAACTCAACCGGGAACAAGTTACGTATAACAGTGGAATTCTTGACATTCAGTAGGAATCACAAACAAATCAGTGGAATTCAGCGACCGTATTGATTAGTTATGCGACACTGATTATCACTCGCACAATTTTCAGTTTTTTCCTGACTCGGCTAAATTGTCACTGTTCCAAACTGTTCATATGCTGGATGTACCTGTGACATACATTAGAAACTCTCACTTTCAGCTACTGTCTCTTCCATCTTGGTTACTGACACTCAATCCTCGGTAAATACTCAAAAGATTTCTGCAAAATTGGCATAAAAGTAGTACTGTGGTACAGTTAAACATTTTTATTTGTGTAGTTCAAAAAAATTTTCAAAACGGCGGCTTGAAGTATTTTACGTTAGTATATGTCATGTCTACCACATCATCACACATTTTCAATCAAACCTGGCATTCTGGCAGTTCCCACGTGAATGAGTGTTGTTCCCAAATGTCTTTACAACTATGTTTATGATAGTTTCACTTGTATTATACGCAACTTGTGTCGTTTTTCAGAGACTGCCAGGACGAATTCCAAGAAAATTGACATACACATAGTGTTGTTACAGACCTGATCTAAAAAATTTTAAATGCATAATGTACACATTACAGAATGACCATCTCGTTATACGTGTTACATATGCTATCTTTGGAACAATTTAGAACACAACTTGTAACTCTGACAGTTCTTATTCTGCCCACTAAACCCGCTAAATGGTAGTTTGTTTAGCCTCTGAAGTTGAAATATATTACTTAAAAAATTATACTTAATATCATAACTGACATTTGAATATTTATTGCGTTGCGTCTTATTATTTTCAAATGCCACACTCAATATTGTATTAAATGCCATATCTAATTCCACTGAGCAGTTAATAGCCTATTTGCGGTAGGTATCTTAAATCAATCAAACATTGAAAAGTCACACTTATTGTATAGGTTGGGAAGTACATATAAACAAAACACGTTGATTTAGTTGCTGTGGTTGTGCATGCACTAGAGTTAGTTCAAGAATAAAAAGAGACCGAACTAACATTCAGCACAGCATTACAAATTTATAAAATAATTTGTTCAATAATTTAGGTTATAAATTATTGAACACAGGTAAGACACTTTGCAAGTAGTGAAATAATTTTTCTTTATGGCTTATGGATTCGGGTTATGAATTACCATAAGAAATGAAAGCTTTACTTCGGAAGGACGATAAAATTTTAATATAATTCTCTCTTTTGAGTATGTAAATTAGGTTTCCATATCATGATGCATTAAATATATGATCTCTGTAAATTAATATCAATTGTATATATATCTCAACTCAGTTGCACAAGTTTTGTAAAAACCACTTCATAATTATTGTAAAGTCTACTAGATAGAAAAAAAAAACAAATTGGGATCCCGAGCAAACAATACACAAAAAATTATTTTGTTATTTAAGCAGACAAAATTCACACATGGCCATTTTTCGGAGCAAGGTTGTGTGAAGGACACAAGTCCTTCAGCAAAAGGTTATATTTTTTGTTACATATTGAACATTCTTTGCATGACCAAATAATTAAAAAAATATAATTAATTTATCAAAGTCCAAGTTGAAAGGTGCTGCAAGGGTAACAGAGTCCAAAAACGAAGTTTCGAGGTCGAGATCGAGGTGTTAGTACAGATTTTCCATGCATAAAAAAATATAATGAATGATCTGTATAAAGTATTCAGGCTTCGCCCGCAGCCAGGACGATGCTGGGATGTCCGAAAATTACATCAGAAGGAGGATGCCACACCTCATTGTGAAACTGCTAAACCGAAGCACTCGAGGCTCCATGTCAAGGCCGGTAGTCGGCGACCGCTGCGGGAACAATTATTACACAAAATAAGTATTTCCCGCAACAACAAACTGGAAGAAACATTGACGGGAAAAATTAGCAACAACTTAAACTTACCTTTCGCCGTCAAAATGTAATATCTGCCCCGTAATAGTGAAGATCAAACCTGAAGAGAAGAATACAATATGTCATACATGATTATCGCGTCGTGAAGAAAGGAAGTGAGACGTTCGGAAGTCATCATGGACAAGAATCGATTCAGAAAGTAGCACAATCGATGTATAACATTATATAATTATTTACTAACATGTGACATTTGATCACACTTAAAATTTGTAAAATGGAAAACTTAGTTAAAACGGCTTATTACACACAATAGGTAATTATTTCTCTGTCATTACACAGAATTCCTATAATTTGTACTTACACAAAATTAACTTTCAAAGATAGTGACAAAATGGTTGGCGACAAAATTATTTCATAGTAAAGGAAAATGTTCACTCCTTAACAGTTTATCAAAACGAGAAGAATTTAACAGAGCGCCAACGGACATACGAGTTAATAATACTTTTTTAAAAAATTATATTACTAAACATACCCATAGATAACAAAAATTACAACTTTGTTGGACTCGTTTTTTGAACAGGTTCAAAATTGAAAATTCCTCAAACAGATTCTTTAGAACTTACAGGAAATTACCAAAACATTAAATCGTACTGAATTGCACAAATATCAATAAATAGTACAGCATCTCTAGCTGGTTACAAATACAAGAAATTAACTAGTCAAGTACTCAATATGGTTAAGTACACGTACATGACAAAATTACAAAAGGAAAAAAACTAGTTGGTGACACTGAATACCAAAGTTTTGTCACATGGGGAAAATTAATATTATTCCCGAAATAAAACACAATCAAACGAAACAGCAGAAACAAAATACCATGGGATTCAGGGCTCCGCCGAAAAACTGACACACACACAAATACTAAAATCAAAGGTTCACCTACCTCTCCATAGATGGCACCAACGACAAAAATAGTGGCGATACAGACTCGCAATACTTGCAAATGACCAAATCTTAAACTAAGTTTAGTCAAATGATAAAACAGGTTAATAATCAAGGATAATCATAGTAAAATTAAAAAATCAAAAAGACAAAGACTAAAACATATTTAAAACGCAAATAGTAAAATCGCTCAAATGAATGGCGACTAAATCAGAATTAGATCTTGGTATCGATTAAGATTCTTAGTAACACATTTTAAGCGTTCAAAAATACAAAGAAATAGAGGTGACGCATTTAAGGCGGCAGAGATTGGTTGTTTCCTAAATATGCTACGTATCACTAGCGTTGTATACTAGTGTTCACGTAATAATACTGTTTTTCGATAACACTATAGCTGGTTTTTCCTTTAATGATTGGATGACCAAGTTCTTGACTCGGCTAAGTACTTTGCAGGCCAATCACAAACGTTCTGCTTTAAAGTACCAGAACCCTCATTGGCCCAGTTAAATGTGATAGTAGCTTCATACATGCTTGATGGCCAGTAAGAAAAGAAAACTATCGGAAATATTTACAGTACGTTGAATCCTAGCAAACAGTTCTCATTTCCCGCGATAAACCATCATCTCTAACTATAATTTTTCAGTTATAATCAATAAAGCAGTGAGAAAATGTGTGTGTTGGTAACGCCTAGTAAGAAATAGTTTTTATACAAAGTATTATTACGCTGAGTATGCAGGAATGCGGTGCGTTTTCCTTTGGGTATAATTTTATAGACTCGGTTAAGCTTTGTTTGCATGAGACGGAGGACTAGCCTGAAATTAGAACTTTACCAGAGCTTCAGAAAAGTTGGAATTGAGAATGCATTATATACACAATATGGCCGCTGAAGTAACTGTGTTGTGTGCAATAACTTTGAAAACTTAACAGATAAACAGTTTGCCATTTTGTAATGTTCTGCCACCAATGGAATTATTGATATAGACTGTTCACGGTAAAATGAGCAATTTTGAAAGCCCTGCTTAAGATCTACTTGTATGCACGTCGAGTATTAGTCCGCCTTATGTTAAATTAACATTGTCATGGGCCTCATCACTTTATTAACGCGCCGGTCAAGCGAAACTGTTAAGTTATTAGGAAATGAAATGTTTTACAAATCTGCGAATTTTTACACTTCGGTGCTTTAAAAAAAGAAAGAGAAATAAATAATTTAAGTTTGTTCCCAAATGATTACCTAAAACTTTTTATTCAACGTTCAAATGTTGAAATACTTTCCCTCCAACGTTACCAACTTGACTGGAAGCATGTCATTCAGTGCGCCCGTTAAAATATATGCAGGTAGGAGCAGTGACTTTTTTCTTACGTTGATTTCAGAATTGCTCACTTTATCGTGAACAGCATTTATCGATTTACACGATACCAAGAACTTCTTGAGCGATTGCATTCGTACCAGGTGAAAAAATTTCTTTAGCTGTGTGAATTTTTAACACGAAACCTTCTGCTGTCTAAGTTTCTGAGTAGCTCATCACAATAACTTGCAGTAAGTGACGAGGGAATTATGGTAATTATTTTTACACAATGTATTTTGTCAGCGCATAGTGTTCTTTCAATATCCTTAAGGGTACCTTCTTCCACCAAATTATATTCTTGGTTTCTCTAGTTTATATTTGTAAAAATGAAACTTCCTAAAGTATTCCTATATTTAACTGCAAATGACCTTACAGCAGCACATACGTAACAATTGAACTACGAATTCGTAGTCATAACGTAGTATTGATTTTTCCGAATTGCGACGTAATTACGGGTCCCCAGTAGTAGTAGAGGCGAACGGGTTTCACTTCACTTTTGATTAATCGGATTAACCCTTTGTAATAAATTGATATCAATGGGTCAATCGTTATTCCGATTTTAATACGATCAATTTTTTTAAAAATCCGATGGGATTAATTATTAATCCGATAAAATGTGATATATGGAATTTCATCAAATATCTTTGATGAGAAAGTTTGATCAAATTTATTTAATGGGATTTTTTTATTGTGTATAGTTAGTTTAACTATGGTATAAGAGGACATTATGGCCTACTTAAGGTGTGGGAATGTTGACAGCTGCTATTAGAGGAAGTAACAAACACCTGGGCAATATTGTAATACAGTTTCTCGACTATCAGAAAATAAATATTAACAATGATCTTCTCTACATTAAGCATTTATAAAACAGAATTTTCCAAAAGTTTACCTCCGGGTCATATTCCCAACACATGTATATAATATGGCCCACCTATCTGTGATTTCGTAGAAAGTGAAAGTTTTCTCATTGAAAGTAACATGAAGCATAGTGCAGGGGAAATTACTTGGGTATTAGAGTAACTAAGTATAAAGCTCAACTTTGTATTGTCGATGAAAAAAATAGTGCATAATTTCAAACTGAAGGAAAAAACACAAATTTAAAACTAAGTCATAATTTCACCACAAGAATGCAAACTGGGTTTCCAACGTTCCTTTTCTAAATGTACAAAATTCTGATACTGTGTAGGTAATATGGCCTCTGTTTAAGTAATATGGCCAATGCATAGCTAATATGGCACACGTGGGCCATATTAACCACACTGGTGATTTCGACAAACATCCTTCGCAGTAATTTACATGTAACATATACACAAATAACTATACATCCATTCGATTCTGCATTAAATAGTTAACCATTACCTAAAATAATTCAAACAAAAATGTTGGTTAGATGCATTACTATAATGTAACTTACCAAGCGAAATATAAGAAGCTTTATTTATGCGACGGAGAACTGTCCAACAATGGCGGCTCAACACGACAAGGTGCAACTGGCGGTGCCATCTACCACCTCGATGATCCCTTCTGTACCTCCCGAACAACATGGGACTGCCATCTCGCACCTGCTACGTAAACTACGCTCGAAATAACAAGTGGGCCATATTGCCAGGTGGGCCATAATACCCTCAGGCACCTTATATTTTCTTTCTTTCTTTTTTGGGGTGGGGAGCAGCTCTGGTAGGTCCTCACCTTCTGAGTTCTGGAACTCGATGAGGTGTGATGTGCTGGGGAAGGTGTATATATGTGTTGAGTTTTGTGCAAGATTGGCATAAGTGTCTTAGGGTTGTAAGTAATATCGCTCATAGGTGTTGGTAGATAGGCGACTTTGAAAGATAGTATTTATGTCGTATATGTTAATATTATTCCAAATGAATCACTTGTAGTGCACATTTCTTGGAAATGAAATCTAGCATTTCGAAATTATTTAAACGAACACAAGTACTTGACTATCACTAAACGAATTACAGAACCCAGCTATACAGTTTTATTCTAAATAAATTAAATTGTAAACAGTGGAGAAACACGTCTGTCCAACTGCATGGTTGCTCAATGAATGAAGCTAGTATAGGATTTGGGGAGACTTATAAGCACGATTAAAGATGTGGAGCATGGCTGGCATCTGGCAGGCGAATGGCATTATAGCTAGTCGGAAAGAGATGTAAATACGACTTATATGACAAAATAAATTACATTTTGGTAGGAATATATAAATTACACTACTTTAATTAAATTAATTAAATCGCACAAGCACCTCTCCCAAAACACATCTGTTTGGCAGCGAGCACAGTTAAGGAATGAATTATAGACATGGAGCTTGCGGCCAAGTTGAAAACACAACTATGTGAATGGATAAAAATTATGTTTACAAATTAATATTTCCATAGAAAACTGGTTTACCACCCGTTTAAAGAGGCAATAAAGCACATGTTCAAAATACACAAAATTACCAAGAACTGATTTAAAATACACTACAGCAGACAACTTAACATGGACAATTAAATATTTCCAAACTCACATTTTGAATTATACATAAAACATATTCTTTTTTCCCTAAGAATAAAATTTTACCAGACACAATTGCATAATATACATACACGTATGCCTCCCTCTCATTTATACACGTACCTTAAATGATTTTATAACATGTCTGTTTGTTGTTGAGTCTGATGTAGGAATGAGTTGAGTTTAGCCCTTACGTCGACTTATAAGCACAATTAGAGACACGGAGCGCAGTCGGCAGGCAACTGAGTTGAAATTACGGGAAAAACTTGTAAATAAAGGAAACAAAAAATGTTTATGAAATAACAATTAATTGAAAAGAGAGTTGAACACACACAACTACGTTAATGAGGTATCTAGAGAACTGGTTTACCACTGTGAATAAATGTTCCTATCGTAAGAAGAAGAATTCACTTTTAATTTCCGTAGAAGATTAGAGCGATGTTCGGCTCGTGCCGAAGCCGACGGTATATTTATGATAAAAATTAACTTTAAATTGGAAATCGCACATACTTAATGAAAAAATATAATCGCGATGTAACCGAACAATTTTAGTATACAAACTTCCTCGAAGAAAAGCAATATTCAGTTACTTAACACAAACTGAGTATATGGATCTGGTCTTATAACACATTTTTTTCCCGAAAAATGAATGCTCATAAAAAGTACTGAAAGAAATTTCTAAAAATATTGGTACAAAGACTGTGAATGAGATCTGCCCCAGAGCATATAATATCGCTTAATGAGATTCGTGGCTAAGAGTCAGGCATATTATATGCCTAAGCTATCTGAAGCCTGCTGGTGTTGGACTGCCGCCCCTTCGATCGTCGCACAAGACCCTGCCAGAATGCCGGACCCGGGCGTTGCATGTATCCATAGCATGGCTTGTCGTCAAACTAACATGGTGCCAACCCGCAAGAAGTGGTCAGATCGCTTCTGACTGCATCCCTGTCCTCCTCCAACCCTCCACCCACTAGCCCCGAAATATTTAACTGTTTGCAAAAACCCCTCTCCCTCCAGCCCTGCAGCTTCATAGTCCAGAATGTGCATTTGTCCGAAACGAGAATTCCTGTCCACCGCCATACACCACCTCCCCCAACCTGCTCCCATGGCCCCCTCCAGCCCAGAACACATTTTCGGCTAGCTGTAGAACTGCCTGCTTCGGATAGACTCCCCTCCACCCTTCCTCCAGCTCTTTGTCCAGCAGAAGAGCTGTCCACCTGCCAGACAACTCTCGGGCCAGCAAATTTTGAACTCACCTGAAAGCATTGATCTGCTTGCAAAATTCACCTTACCCTATGCCATTCAAACTTTACTTTCGCCTGTCCATTGACTTTGTTCAGAAAGGAAAGTTCCTCCTATTTTTTGAGACATGAAAGGGATGGCTTCCCTCCAGCGAAATAAAATTTTGCTAGCAAAGTCCCGCAAATGAAATTTATTTCCCTGAACACTAGAAATTAAATCTTACCCAATATTTTAATACCCAGATAAAATCACAAGAAATTTTATATTTTTATCCAAGAAATTAATTTTCTATCCAATAAACTTTAAGTTAAATCCTGTAAACTTTGAAGACATTTTAGAATTTTATCCCATTTTCCAGCAAATTTATTACAGTGTTTACAGGAGACTACAACGAACTACAAGATATATTTCACTTAATAAATTTTAGGAGAGTATAAGACTTTGTATACATAATTTAACTATTCAAAGAACATAGTTTTTTTCCAAACACATATCTTTCGATTTAAACAAAATCATGTTAAAACCTAATGTCTCTAAATTCAGGGGTGTTGGGAAACATGCATTTTCAATCTGTTTTTAAATATTTGTGTGTATTTCATTTGTAGACTTCTCTACAACACTAATATTTACTTATAACCAAAGTTTCAATTCAAAACCTTCCCAGCCTAGAATTGCTACTATGCTATCTAGCATAAAATGTGTATATTTGAATTTATTTTATTTACAAACCCTCTTTTTCCGACATAATATTATTTAAATAGCATGAATCCAGCTTGAAATGACTTCTATTGCAGCTGAAATCGGTTAAATTCTATGTTATTTCAACTTACTGTTTAAAAAGTCTAAATTTAAGCAAATGTAAGGAAATTGGCAGTCATTTTGAATTCGTTTACTATATAAGGAGGAATAAATCAATTTTTTTTCAGTATTAAGTCATCAAATGCCAATGTCACTTTGTGTTCATGCATGTGCATTGCATTAGCAGTAGTGAGACTTAGGTGTCCATCATGTCTACTACAACTCCAAGTATCCACACCGAGAATGATGCTAGATTTCTACCACGTCTAATGCAATGCCTGGTGTCTACACCGAGAACAATGCCGGACGCTTTCTACAACACCAGGCATCTACTACAACTCCAAATGCCCACTACATCATCTGGATCTACAATGCAGAATCTACAGGGAATTACATCTCTTTCTCTCTCTCTCTGTCTCTGCATCAGCTCACAACAGGTACAATGCATCAAGGTCACTGCTGTGACAATTGTGATTCAGAATGTATTGAAGAATTCAATGCGATTCTAGCATTTGGAAAGGCGAAAACATTATTGAGTTTAGACTGTTCTCAATTGGGAGTGCTGATAGAAACATTTATAATTTCTTTTCTGGGGCATGAAATAAAGCTAGTATATTCATTCCTTCCTGAACATTTACAACCTGATGAGTATATAGTGTCATATTTGTCATATGATTACTGCCCTTACGGCATGCCTGCCTTTGATAATGATGAGAACTTACAACATATGTGGAGGAATTGTATGTTGCGTAGGATGGAACAGCTTATTCAAGCCAGAATTATTCCAGATTAAGTAATCGACGATTCTGGACTCGATAAAGTGGATTCCGAGGCGAACACTTATAAATAAAGTGAGTGGAAACTTTTCATACATTATGTTTATATTGAGAGTGTAAAAAAATAAATAATATAAAAATGATATGCTAAACGCAGGGTTTCGAAAACTATCAAGACAAATCCTTTGTGATTATAGAACTTTCAGTGTATTATGCAACTGATGCTAATGACACAAGTGTTAAGCTTTAAATCTCCCAGACCTTGGTATAGCTTAAAACCTGAAGTTAAAATAATGTTTTGGAAACAGACTTACAAGATACATGACCTGAAATGGGACTCTGGTGACATAGCTTACAAAGAGTGTTTTCAATATGAGAACAATAAACTTATCGAACACTATCCAGAATTTGTGCTTGGAAAAATTCAGAAGCTCTGCCGGGATTTTCTGCGACGGGGTTGTGCAGTCAAGGAATCTCTCGCTTCCTACCTTCAGCCCTACTGCAGCTTATCGCTTGCTGGGGAATAAGGCCGACCACCTATGGAAGCAGGAACTCCTTGAACAGCCAACAACTTCACTACTAGACTTCATGTAAGTGAATAATTAAATAAAATCTAGAGATTTTTCTTAATTAAAATTTCTGTTCCACAATTTCGAAAATTAATTTAATCTTTTAGTTACTTTCTTACCAAATCATTTCAAGTTATAGAATTTTTTCTTAGAAACCTTTAATATTTATATAATTTCATTAACTTTATTACCAATTTATTTACAATTTGAATGAATTTTTATAAAATTTGTCAAACTTTTTCAACAAGTCTTTAGAATTTGAATTAAATTTGCTTAAAATTGTTTATGATTTAGTAACTTTTCATAAAATGTTTTGTTTGTTTATTAAGTTACTTTTTAAATAATTCTAAATAGTTTTATGAAATGTTTAAGGGTGTGATATGGTGTATTTGAAGTATGAACTATGGATCGAGAAAAACAAAAGAGGAAACTATGCCAGGCTATGCACAGTGTGTCTGGAGAGTGCACAGCTGTGTCCATTATCTGCTCTGTGTCATAGTTTGGTAATGGATATCTGAATGATGGATGAAATGGCCATTTAGTGATTCTAACAAATGAAATGTTTTGATGTGTGTGTCAGGGTGGATTCGGCATATAATTTTAAGTAGTTTTAAGGGATTTCATTATCATAGTTGTTGGGTAACTGTGAGTGTGAGTGTGGGAGTAAGGTGTTGTATGTAATTCTAGGAGGGTTCTTGGCATATTTGAAATATTTTAATGGAGTAGATTGAGAGATACTGGGTAAATGCCATTATTCGTATAATGGAGAAAAGACTGCAACGATATTACGAATCCAGGCTTTCTCTACACTGTTAAATACTCCCAAATGGTATGTTAAATCCATCTAGAATATAATACAAAATGCTCTGAGAAAAAAAAAACAATTATTGAGTAGGTGTATGATTCCGAGTTTGAGTGTATGGGGAAATGGGTTGCAAGGTCATTCTAGGCCGGTTGTTGTCCTATCTATGTGAGTAGATTGAGAGTTGGGAGATTTTGTAATGCAATTTTAGTAAATTTTGTTACCTTTAAGTAAATATTATTTCGAGAATGTCTTACATGTTTAGTTTAAGAGTGTGTGTTTAGTTAGTACTATTAAGATGGACTGTACTGCTGTATCACGCTTGCTAAAACATTTAGTTGAAAATCTTTATTAAATTTATAGTAATTGTTTTGATGGTGTAAACTAGTTTTATTTTAATGGTGTTCACTACTATTTATATTTTTGCATGTGTAAAATATTTTTTATGGTGTAAAATGTGTTAATTTTTTGACAGTGTAAATTAATTGTTGTTTTTGATGGTGTAAACTATTTTTGATGGTGTCGAGTAATTCACATTATTTTATAAACCAACATTTGAGATGTAAAGTTTTTCCCTTAATTAAATCATATTTACTATTCAAAACTGGGCTTAAATTTCAATACAATAGCGTGAGTTTAAATTTCATTGCAATGTTGTAAACACAGTCCACTTTCTCCAAATGCAAAACTTGTGAAAGACAGACTAGGCAAGCCAGGACAGGAAGTGCTGTGTTTACTGGAAGTGAGCTGTGTGACGGCAATTCGTGTCGTGAAGTGTGTCGGAGTGGGGGTGGAGGGGAAGTGACAAACTTCTCCTGTTGTCATGCAGGCGTCTGCAGGGTTTTGCATGATGAGCACTAGCGGGGGAAGGGAGTTATCAGGCAGATGGAAGTGGGTGGGGGAAAGGGAGTTGAGTCTTGATTGTGGTGCCCACTGTGGGCTGCGGGAATTTTCTGAAACTTGTTTTATTCTCTCATCTAGCCCACGTCTGACACAGCTCACATCACCATGTGCGGTCCAACCTCTCATCCGCTGCCCCTCTGTTCTGCACTTCTCGTCGTCCTCTTCAGCTCTTGCTACCTGACTTTCGCACTGCTCGCCAATGCTCTCATCTCCCGGCCATCCACTACCTGGCTTTGTCCAAAAGGGCTCAGAGAGCCCCATCCCCTGCATCTTTTGTAAACACGTTGCTCTCACTTCTGCCTTTCCTAATCACGCAAGATTGTTCTCCCATTCTCATAAAATTTTATTTAAAAAAATAATGTTGTCGTTTTGGTTAGGATGTTAGTAAGACATATTCTATCTACATGTAAGTGAATAAAGTGGGGTTCTTTTTTCTATGTTTTCATAACAATGTGACAATTCATATTAATTTAATGTGGTATTTTAACTGATATATGGGGGAAACTGAAGAAGATTTAGTTAGTTAAAATGAGTGAGTGTAAGCGGCAAAGTATTGACAACTTGCTTGAAGATCTTCACATAGTTGATTAGGATTCTGAATTGCAGGCAGAAAGACATCCTACTGCAAGCTGTCAAGATAGTGTCCCTTTGTCTAAGCAGACACAAGTTGATCTCTTGGAGGATGATCTCTACTTAAGTGTTTCATGCACAGATTCACTTACAGAGAGATCGCCAACAACAAAAGGTTTGAAAGTATCCACTTCCCCCAAACAAGAAAAGGTTGATATTTGGATGGATGATTTATTTCTATCCGACTCTGAAAATTCTTGTGATTCGGAGAGTGTGCTCCATTTGTTTCACAATCGACTCTCGAGTCAAATAGAGATATTTCATCTAGGGAGCTGGAAAATGATTAGTTTTCCAAGTCTCTGGCCTCAGTGGAGTCTTTGCCAGACCTGACATATGAGCTATTCACTACGGCATACATGGGCAGGCTAAATTAAGTGCAGGCTTAACTGTGATGAGGAGTTATCTCGTTTTTGCACGAGGTGTAAGGTCCCTTTATTAAATTCAATATTGGCATCACCCCATCCTGTTAGAGTATCCATTACCATAGCAGGTAAGTACTTGAAATCCCTCGCAGCGGAGGAAGGTGCTACGGAAACCTTCTATTTTCAAAGCAAAGCCCTCCCTGTCCTACCCTCATCCAATGTGGGTTTAAACTATAATTATAATGTCATCCCTTATCTTACTAACAGACTTGAGAAGTTAAGTGTGCATGTATCTGGCTGGAATCTGCAATTGTTGACATACATGGATGTACATGTGTTTCAATTCAGGCCATTCACCATCGGTGTTTTGAATACTAAATTACCAAAGTTTATTGCAATTCCTCTTGCTTGTGTCGATGTACACTGCCCGAATGGAATGCGATTCCATAATGCCGTGATAGCATCTTTGTATCCTGCCACACAAAATGCACACAGAACTACTTCATATCCAAAACCTGATAAGGTTTGTCGACACATGTAGTCAACAGGATATTCGTAAGTCCGAGGAGAACAATTCTATTTCTATTTATGTCTACTGTGTGGTAGACAAAGATAGTAATATAATTGACGAGACTTGCGAATAGGGTGGGGTTGTCATAGCCATGTGTAGTTATCCTGCATGTCATGACAAACAAGTGAAGATTTTGGCAATTCACGCAAGTGGAAATGCTGCTAATTTGCATTTTGTATGTATTAAAAACTTGTCATGGCTGATTTATTAGTCAGCTGAGTAAAGAGAAAAACAGGATATTTGTTTGCGAACATTGTCTCCAGTATTTCAGAACTGAGGATAAACTCCCATGTCATACTATTCTTTGCCAGCAACAAAAACCTGTTCACAGTACTTTCCCCACTGGTAATGAAACGTACTTAGAATTTAAAGATTACAGCAAATAGCAGAGATTGGGTTTCGTCACCTATTGCGATATTGAAAGTTGCCTGAAACTCATGTCCACTTGCTTGTCTAAAGATGAAACGATTATACAACTACCATCAACCAACCTGTTCCATATGATTGTAGCATTTTGTTGGTATGCACATACAATCCAAGTTTATCTAACTATTCTGAGTTTGTGGGTGCTGATTGTATGTACAAATTAGTAGATATATTAGTTGAACTTGCAAAGTGGGTTGCAGGAATCTACAGTGTGATCGTTCTGATGAAGCCAAAACCATTGCTGATGAAGTTATGTTGGCAGCTCAAACATGTTGTCACATTTGTAAGCAACTGTTCAGTACAGATACTTTCGTGGTCGATCATGACCATCTGATGGGCGAAATCAGAGGTTGTGACATAATAAGTGCAATGCAAATTTCAAACTGCCCCAAAAGAAAACTTGTCTGTGTTTTTCATAATCTGCAAAACTATGATGCCCACTTTCTCATAGAGCCCTTGGCTGAACATCATGTACCACAATTCAACAGAACCACAGTAATCGAAAACCCAGGTAAAATTCAAGTGATTGGAATGACCCTAGAGAAATACAAATGTATTACCACACAAATTTCCAATGGGATTGATTTCAATGGAAAAGCACAATATTTCAAATTATGTTTTATTGACTCATTCTAATTCATGAGTGCCTCTCTGGAAACTTTGGCTGGCAATTTACTACCTGTGCAATTGAGTATCACCCGCTCGATGTTTCCAGACAACACCCAATTCGAATTGGCAAGACAGAGAGGAGTTTTTCCTTATGACTTTAAGTCGCCAGACAGTCTGATGTGCAAGTCACTCCCACAAAAGGACACATTTCATAATGTGATGAGTCGGCGGCATTAGCGATCAGGATTACACCTATGTCCAAGCCACATGGGATGCGTTCAACTGCATAAACTTGCTGCAGTTTGCCATTCACTACTTACATGTGGACACTTGTATGCAGGCAGATATTTTTGAGAGTTTCATGACCGTATGTCACAGTTCCGTTTTTTATGGGATGCTTTATAGTCAATGACATGTGTGCAGCTAAATTTGTTGACTGGCCCAGACATGTATCATTTTGTAGAACGCGGGGTTAGGGGCAGCATTACACAAGTTTAAAAAAGAAGTGTGAAAGCCAACAATGCTTACATGGGTGAGGACTAAGACACCTGTGTGGCATCGAAATATATGGGGTATTTTGATATCAGCGGACTGTACAGTCATACGATGCGATCTAAGCTTCCGATCGGCAATATTGAGTGGATTGAGGATGACGTGTTTTCAACATGGGATTTTTTAAACATGGTGAATGATGGTGACACTTGTTTTTTCACGGAAGTGAATCTGTCATTTCAAGATGAATGTCATGATGCATCATCTGATCTGCCTTTGGCCCCACAAAATGGCATACCCTCGTACGGCTAGCATGAGAAACTTCTTTTGACACTCACAGCGTGGAAGAATTGCGCTATACATGGGGATACACTGAAGCACTATTTGATGTATGAGGCCAACCTTGACTCTGTTCATCGCATTTTACGCTTTGAGCAGAAGGCATGGATGGAGCAGTACATCGAATTTAATACTGAGAAACATACTCAGGCTGCAAATGAATTCGAAAAATCGTTTTTCAAATAAATGAATAATTCCATTTGTGGAAAAACATTGCAGAACGTCTGCCAGAAAAGGGACATAAGAGTAATTTCGAGGTATGACACAATGTATGGTGCTGCAGAGCATATAGGGACTCCAACATTCCAGGCAAGGCAGACTATCACTGAAAACTTGGTCCTTATCGAGATGTCAAATTGTTCTGTTGCATTCAACAAACATTTGTACACAGGTGTTGCCATTCTTGATCTTTCAAAATTAACACTCTATGAATTTCATTACTAGTACACGTGTACCATATTTCCTCCGCCAACCTTGCACCTCCTCTATTGTGATACCGATTCCTTGGTGTATTCTGCTGCTCTATTTATAAAGTAATTACCCCAGATTTAAAGATGCGGTTTGATACATCCAACTATCCATTCGATAACCCACAAAAATGCCCTCGCGAGATTAAAGGCCATACCGGAGTGTTGAAAGATGAATGTGCTGGTTGCAGCATAACACACTATATGGGTTTACGTCCCAAGCTTTAGGTATATGTTGTTGGGAATGAGTAATGTATTTGTAAGGCAATGGGTGGAAAACCTTATGTTTTGCAATGACTCAAGTATGTGGATTATCGAGATTGCCTCAAAAATTCCACAAGGATTTTGGGAACCCAATTTCAGTTCCTTTGAAGTGCTCATGAAGTCTAAACCGAACACATAACCAAGGTAGAGTTGTCAGGTATGGACGATAAGCGCTACATTCAGGCAGATTGAGTATCGACCTTACCTTGGGGGTACTATTAAATCTCTAAATAAATTTTTTATTTCCCCTTAACAATAATTACAATACCACAAGAAATTCAGTCCACCCACAATACCACAACTGACAACAACACCACCCTGTCAATGCCATCCATCTGCCACCATCACAAACACCTGCTGTTTCACAATCAACATCACATCTATCCACAGCTGGCTGCAATCTTTACAACTGTTTGCAACACCTGTTGCATAACCATCAATGCTGCTACCTGTTTGCCTAACTGTAAGGCATGACATAACTTCATTATCAATACTCTTGATACAACTGTCTTCGATACATTTTTCTTTCCCATTTAAAAAATAATAAGAAGAAATTCACAGTGTGACATAACATCATCTGGAAACTGTGTGCATGTGAGTGTGTTGTAATCAGTTGTTAGAATGTGTAGGTGTCTATAAAATATATTCCCAGATGTGACACAGTAAAGAATGCCTTCAGTGTGCATCTTTTTTGAACTCTTTCAAGAGTTGGTAAATAATGCATATAATTAGAAAGAGATGTCCAAACAACGATGCAGCTTTCTTATTTCTGTATATAATTTTTGTTCTTTTTTTATAATGAATTATGTGTAAGAAGATGTAGGATTGATGTACACAACTTTGAAATTGAATATTGTAAATACAGTAATATATATTGTTTTTTTCACACGATAACTTGTTTTCTCTAATTTATGTGTTTGAAAATGTTGTTCTTAAAGTGTGATTGAAGAAATGTTTGGCAATTTAGTTCTGAAAATGTGATTTAAAATATGCTTGGTAGTTTAGTTCGTAAGATGTCCATTGTAAATTTAATTCTCTTCATATATTTGTTTTAAGAAAGTGAAAATAGGGTTGTTGTAAAATGTCTTTCAGTGTGTAAATGTTTGTTAAATATATTAATTTGTGTTGGATTTTAAAGTGATGGGAGAAATGTTTGTTGTAAATTTAATTTTTGTATAAGCAATTTTGAATATTTAGATTTTAAGGATGAATTTGGAATATAAAATTTTAAAATAAAATTTTTCAATGTTAAAAAAGGAGTTGTGTGACTTGTTATTTATTAGTTTGTAATTCCTCGTTTAATTATATAACAATTTCTGTACAATGAATGGATCAAATATTTAATATTACTAAAGAGAACTTTGAAATGAGTGGGTCACTGGTAGTAAGGTTTACAGGTCTGGTTTGAATTTAAACTTAGGTGCCAGGAAGCCTGCTTGCTCACTTCAATGAGAGAAAACAAGTTTCTTACTTCCTTCTTTGTAAGGGAGAAAAAAAATCAGTTTATAAAGTAAACCAACAATTCTATTAAGGCAATTAAATAAAACAATCTCTGAATGACTTAGGAGGAAATATATTTCCAAAAGTGATGGAAAAAAGAATCGAACGTCTGAATGAATGAATTTGAAACAAAAGGAGAGGGAACTTGTACATTCTTGAGGAAATCTCCATCGCCACACCTCAACTTAAAGGATCCTGGGGGACACAAGAAACAGGGAAAGTGGGCTAACAAAAACATGTTTTCAGAGCCAGGTAGAAAGAACTCTTAGCGACATAGCACAGCTCCAAGAATGATTCCAGCTGACCTGAGTCTCTACAGCTGCAAGTGAAGAACTGCATTGATTTTTAACAGATATATTTTACTACACAAAACAGATTACAACTACTGCTGCTGGGAACCAACACAATGATGTCTGTTGGTAAAACACCCACCTACTTTACACAAACATAATCAGCTTTATACATCTTAAAATAAAATTCAACTCTTTCACAAACATTAATTATTATTCTTACGATAGGAACATTTATTCGCAGTGATAAACCTGTTCTCTGGCTATGTCATTAATGTATATCATTCAACTCTCTTTTGTTTAATTGCTATTATATAAACATTTAAAATGTTTCCTTCATCTACAAGTTTGTCCCATAATTTTAACTCAGTTGCCTGCCGACTATACTCCACGTCTTTAATCGTGCTTATAAGTATATGTAACTGCTATGCTCAACTCATTCCTACTTCATACTCAACAATGAACAGACATTTTAAAAATCATTTAAGGCACATTTACAAATGAGAGGGAGATCTACATGCATGTCTATTATGCTACCGTGACTGTTTAAAATTTAATTTTTAAGGGAAAAAGAATATGTTTTAGGTATAATTCAAAATTAGAGTTTGGAAATATTTAATTGTCCATGTTAAGTTGTCTGCTGTAGTGTATTCAAATCAGTTCTTGGTAATTTTGTGTATTTTGAACATGTGCTTTATTCCCTCTTTAAGTTATCAGAATGGGCGGTAAACCTGTTTTCTACGGAAATATTAATTTGTAAACGTAATTTTTATCCATTCACATAGTTGTGTGTTCAACTTGGCCACAAGCGCCATGTCTATAAATCACTCCTTGACTGTGCTCACTGCCAGACATGTGTTATGGGAGAGGTGCTTGTGCGATTTAATGAATTAAATTAAAGTTGTGTAATTTATATATTCCTATCGAAATTTCATTTATTTTGTCACGTGAATCGTATTCCCATCTCTTTCCTACTAGCTATAATGCCGTTCGCCTGCCAGATGCTGGCCATGCTCCACATCTCTAATTGTGCTTATAAGTCTCCGCAAATCCTATACTAGCTTCATTCTGTTTAAAATTTCGATTATTTAAAAAACAGGATAGCTGGGTTCCGTAATTCGTTTTGTGATAGTCACATACTTGGGTTCATTTAATTAATTTAAAAATGGATATATCATCAGATGGGCTAGATTTCATTTTCAAGAAATACATGCTATAAGTCATTCATTTGGAATAATCGTAACATACACAACGTAAATACTATCTTTCAAAGTCGCCTATCTCCCTACACCATCTACAAGCAATATCACTCCCAACCCAAAAAAACTTATGGTACTCTTGCACGAAACTCAATACATATATACCCCTTTCCCAGCACATCACACCTCCATCGAGTACCAGAGCTCAGAGGGTGCGGAACTACCAGAGCTGCTTCCCATCCCAAAAAAATAAAGAAAGAGAATAAAGTACACATAACTATACACACACAAAATCCCATCAAAGAAATTCGATCAATCTTGTTAATCAAATAAATTTGATCAAATTTTATCGGATTAAGATCGGATTAAGAATTAATCCTATCGGATTAATTTTTTATTGGATTAAATTGGATTAAGGATTAACTCTTTGACATCAAAGGGTTAATCCGATTAATCAAAAGTGAAGTGAAACCCTTGCGCCCCTACTACTCCCAGTTACATTTTATTTTCGTTACTGCAGTGTAGGAACAACAGCCATTTGTATATAGGAGGATAAATAAGCTAGAAATACCAAGTGTACAGTATGGCGGGGGAAGGTTTCCCTTATCACCGGCTCTTAAGACCACGATGTTAAGAGCCGCTCAAATATTTTCACTCACTCACCCTTACCAACGAAAGTGAATCAAGAAGTTATATTCATACGTATCAAATCTGGAAGGGCAGATAGATGTTCAAAGCAGCGTGAACGAAAACATGGCTTACAAAGGAATATGCGCTGTTCTTCTGATTAATTCTGATAACATCCTTAAGCAACACTCCCTCACGTTGCCAACCACTGCAGTGTCAACAAGCAATACTTCGTGAACCACATAAACTTAATGTCTAAAATAAAACCTGTGCGCGTAAAACTAAAAACATATGACAAATCGTAAACAATTTTATGTTACCTTAATAAGTTCTCTCAGTTTTATTGAATCTTCACATTTCTACCTGCCTTGTTACTTTCTGTTGCGCGTAATAAAACCACACACCCACGTGTAGACTAGTTACCGTGTAACTACTATGGTATATTCGCAGTTTTTTAAACATTTTTTGAATCAAACATTCGAAAAAACATTCCATGTATGACGTTTTTGTTTGTTTGCTAATGATTTAATGTATCACAAGCATTTTATACTTGTGTTAAAATAACTGTGCCTAATTTTGGATTAAACTGAATTTTATTTATGTGTTATATATAAATTATAATAATTAATTTAAAATTAATACGAATGAAACGGGGAGAAAATAGGCGCGTTGGTTTTCAATAAAATATTTCAGAACGAGTTATGTTCCAAAACACTTTAGTTCGGATCCACTTTCGTGATTGGATCATTGTTACAGGTCTTATCAATCTGCGTGCGAATAACGGACGGTCGGTATCGGAGAAACTTCATTCTGATTCGCTCACTCGTGTAACAGACTGTCGTCACACAAACACAAGCGGCCAATAGCCAAAGAAAGGCTGCAAGTGTGCACATAGGATACTGAAGTCTAGCCTCAGCGTAAATATTTTCGCGAAAAACAGGTGGCTCTAGTGATGCTTGGTAAGAAATAGTTATTATATGCAAAATGTTATTAGACTGAGCGCACATGAATGTGTGGCGCCGTCACGTTGGTGTACTTTTGTAGACTCGGTTAAGCTTTGTTTGCATGGGGTGGGGGAATATCCTGGAAGTATAACTTCAACGGGGCTTCAGAAAAGTCTGAAGTGACAGTGGATGGACTATATACATCAATTCGTCATATTATATACATACGTGTGTCTATTTTTATATATATATATATATATATATATATATATATATACACATACATACATTTATATAAATTACTTGGGTGGGCTATTGTGCAAACGTCACAGTTCTAATAAAAATTACAGACTAATTTTTTTAACGCGTGATTCGATGTTCCCCTTTTCAATACTTCTTCAGTGTTTGATATAAAAAAAGCAAACAAGACAATGAACTTTTTTTTTATTTTTTATTTAAATTTGAAAAGTATTGGAGGTAGGGCAGGCACGTGAGCGTGCAGAATTGTAAACATGATTTTCACAACGGAGCGTAGAGAGCAGTGAAAGACGGGGCAGGTGAGCTAACAAATGAAAGCGCACGTGTACCCAGGGAGGCAGGCGGATGTTCGCTTCGCAAACGGCGGCGAACGGGAGAATGATGGAAATGCTAATTCAGCCCGACTACGCGTTTCGAACGGGGAGCTTGATTCCCATCTGCAGGCGACTTGTGAACGGATGGCCAGGGGAACCTTTACTGTGGGCTATTCAAGGTTACTTCACAATTTATAAAGCCCTGCCAAAAGTCATACGTGCAGGATATTCCTCCGCCTCGTGCAAACAAATATGAACCGTTTCTAGAAAATTGCACCAAAGATACATCGCACCACATTCGTACGCACTTATTGAAATAATATTTTTCTTAAGAACTATTTCTTACTAGGACTTAAACTCGCAACTATTTTTTCCCCTGTTTTTATTCACATTAATTATAAATAAAATATAATTAATAGATAAAAATAATAAAAAATTCAGTCTACCCAATATAAGGTTCTTTCATGTGAACACAAGTGATACATCATTCATGAAATTATTTTTCAATGTTTTAGTTAATTAAGTGTGAAGAAATCGCGAATAGACAATATTTCACATTATTCTAAATCTTAAGACTGAATTCTCAAAAATTTCCTACATTGTATCGTTAGCAGTTTCAACGCGCTATTCCATCTCTGCTTTAATATGTTTCGGGTTTTACAAATAAGACGTATTTTGGTGATTCTGTACTTAGACCAACACGGTGTTCATTTCGTAGTTACAGCCAATGTGTTGCAGGCTTCGATTTTGCCTATAGTAATAATAACCATCCATAATTAAAAAAAGTATCACGTTTTACGATTGAGAATCCTTCACCTACACGGAAGATCATTGTACTCACATAATTTTCGTGTATGTGCCTACACAGCAGTTTATTAAGAAACGCCGATTAACGGTGTCATCTATCTGGGGCGTTGCATATGAAGTGGTTTGAATGGTCTGTACTGTACACAGCAGAACATACCGTCCAATGAGGAAGGTTCCCTAATTATGGGAGACATCTTGTGCTGCTGAGACTATGTTCCGTAGACTCATAAACCACTGCTGCCAGTAACCTAAAGCACAGGTAGATTTATATTGGTCCCGACGTAAGACAAAGCGTTTTTCGGGATATCAGTACAGTAACGAACAAAATATTTTGTCTGTTGCAACGCCTAAAATTATATATTTATTTTTGACTGAAAATGTTAACTCCCTACAAATTGGCATCTAGATGTAACTCGCCTTCAGATAGAATCGTTAACTTGAATATTCGCAACACTTGTGAAATTAATTTCAACTTAAATATTTTTTTTGTCGCTTATAGTGATTACATTTTTTTTTTACACAGAAGCGCATATCTAGAGACACTATCATCTCGCGTTTTAATTCGGTACCAACACAGACAACTTGCAACCAACAGCAAATACTCAGCACTCTTGTAACTTCTCTCCGTGTGTCCGGGTGCAACAGGAGAATGAGGTCTCCCTGTGGCGGCAGACAATGCACAAGTGATCTCTGCTCGGGTGTGTATAGGACTGTGGAGTCTAGCTTGGTGCCATCATATAATGAGAATTTGTAGGGTCTCTACGTATAAAAGATAAACAATTCGTCAGCGCAACACATTACATTACGGGGACATGCCAAACAAGCCTGTGCACTCTTGTCGTAGATAGAGCCTCTAACTTTTCACATTATAAGATGGCACCAGGGTGGCCTCCACAGTCCTCTATATACTCGAGCAGAGGTCACTTGTATACATTGTCTGCCGCCACAGGTAGAAATCATTCTCTTGTAGCACCCGGCCACACGGAATAACGTTACAAGAGTGTGTAATGTCTATTATTGGTAGACACGTGCAAAATTCGCGTTATTATACGATAACATGATAGACTTCACTTCTCTGTGCCTAATTGAGGCCAATTCGTGATTTCATTGGTTACTGCCGATCATAAGAGGCCATTTACTTGTGCGACGGCTTTACTGGCTATTGGTTACTCAAACCTTTGAACCATTCCTATTGCCTTAATGTGTCCTTCGACGCGCCTCACATTGTTTGCCAATGGCAACAATCAATAGAACACACAGCATCTTAGAGTTCAGTATGCCGCCAAATAATAACGCGAATTTTGCTGGTCTGTAATTATTGGCTGTAAGTTCTGCAGTACGTGAGGGACGCGCAGATGTCCAATGACACACGTGGGACTAACACATACTTGAATGCCGTCTGCTTTGGTGCTGAATTATAACGCGAAGTGATAGGTAGGGAGCTGCCAAAATCGTGTTTTTATTTGACACCAGGCCACATTTCACTTCCCTGTGAACACTGGAGCCGGTGTCGTCAATTTATTGACTGCTATCTGGGTGTGAGGTCATTGCCCTTTTGACAAGATATGCAAGTGATTCGGGCACGCCATTGAGAGGCGGTTATATTCACTGGCCCGTAGTTTTTCAGAACGAGTCAAATTAAGTGTTTTCGAATGGAAACGTATTGAGTATTCACACGCGCTTAAAACATAACTAGGGATGCGAAAAATTCGCTAGTTCAATGACCTGTAGGCTAGACTCCACAGTCATGTGTATACTCGAGTCTCATATGTTTGTTCATTGGCTGCTGCTCCAGAGAGAAGCCAGTGTTACTCCACACCTAGCAGTATGGTACTCGCTACTTGTGTCCTTGCAAGTGTGCTATTGGCTCAGAGTCGTCCAGGGCGTGTCTAATGAACTGCGATCCAATTACAAAGGTGACTTCAGTGTACACGTGTTTGACGTCTATCTTGTCCTGAAATGAACTCGCGAAATGTTCCTAT
This sequence comes from Dryococelus australis, assembly GCA_029891345.1. Taxonomy (NCBI): domain Eukaryota; kingdom Metazoa; phylum Arthropoda; class Insecta; order Phasmatodea; family Phasmatidae; genus Dryococelus; species Dryococelus australis. Next base: position 353,073,616 of record CM056995.1, read on the forward strand.
CCCTGTGTGTCTCTCGGATCTCTAGTAACTTTGAACTTTCGGTGCTCCGTTTTTGTCGGCACTAGTCATTGTCAGAGCAGAGATGAAACGTCTTCAGATCATACAACGTACTGGAAAGACAAAGGCTGCAGCGGACTCAGATTCCTTAGTTGTTACAACACTGTGCAATATATGGGATAAATAGGCTAAGTTAACCCTTTAGGTGTGCATTTGAGTCCTGTAAGATGGTTGCGAATACAATGAAAAAAAAATTATATGGGGATCGTCTAGGCTATTACAATAGAGACAGCCTCTTAATGGGTTATATGTATCATTCAAACATTGTTAACATGCATAATAATACCAATAGAACTGTTTAGTTCCTGTTTGCAATTGTATTTGCTACTGTACATAGAATACAGAGCTCTGCTGTAGCAACCATACAGTAGCAAATACAATCAAAGAGTGGAATACACCAAACAGTCTTGTTTGTATTACTTTCTATATTAAGAGAGTATGTATATTACCTTCAGCCCACTATATGGATGTTCCTATAGCAACAGTATGTATTGTTCCTACGACAATATGTTGTTCTGCGTTCCTATTTAACATCTTCCTCTTGATCTAAACTGGATCCATACTGCACAGCGCAGCATCTGTTACTATCTAGCTGTAAGCCAGTACATTGGCGAATTGAATATTCCAAACTCAGTGTTGCCGCGTATATGTAACATGATACCCAAGCCATCGTTTCCACTTGAGCACATTTGGAGATATCGGGGAAAATCCGATAGTTCCCTGACCTAGATGTCAGGCGGAACAGTCGTTTGCAAACTCGGGAAAATCTAATTTGTCCATTCGCTGCTGAAGTAAGGAACCATGTCTGCCTGAACTGGGTTAAACACGTTTCGTGATTGATTTTTTGCGTGTTTATTATTGACGCGGTTCTCCCAGAACGCATCGAACCTGCAGTAATCAATTTGTAAAGGCAGTATAAGCAAGCGTTTACTTTTAAGTCTTACTTTCTCTAAAATTAACCCGCGAATTATTATAAAATCCATTCATTTAACGGATTTTTTTTCTTTTGTTAGGCACTCAATACTTGTTATTCTGTAGAACTCTTTCGAGAAAAAAAATTAGAAGCATTGGAATTATATCCGTTTAGATGTTGTATTCAGGTACAAAAATTTTTTTTTACTGTGTGTTTGTTCAAGCTACACTCGGGACTCGTTCTTAGTGAAGTTACGGACAGGAAAATTTATGAGGGTTGATTTTCAAAATTGGGTTTGATAGCGAACTGGCCAGTCACTACCGATGAAGAAATGGCATGTTCCAAGTGAATCAATTTTTGATCTTAAATATATGTTTTGGTCACATAGCGTAAGTGTGCACTTTCTTGCTGGACACAAGCAATGAACGTCTTTCTCGTTATCAAAGGTCGTATTACTGCAGTATTGTATTGTATCATTTGCGCTCTTGTTGAAGGAGAACATCTCGATAACAAGGAAAATAAGAAAGAAATACCAACAATAACACTAAAAAATAATATTTGAATCAATAAAAGAACGAGTTAAAATAAAGTAACATATTTAAAAAATAATAATAATGATCAGAACTTATTGGGTCACTTTAAATTCCACTAATTTTTTTATGTAAAATATATTTTGTTTCACTCGAATTATTTTACTGTAAAAAATTAGGTTGTGCGTCTAAATATTTGAGTATATTTTGTTTACACTTTGGCGGCAATGATATTGAAATATTTTATTAGTTTATAAGAAGGGACAACCGAATTTCGCGAAAACAAAATGTTCGGTCAATAATCTACGAATGTTACAGCTGTTTCCTTTTCCTTATTGGCGGCGTGTCTTTATGAGAAGATATTTTCTTACCTAACTGGCCAATCATAATTATATAACTTCAGTTAGCTGTGATTCGCGCGTAGACACCTAAGATGCATAATACGTAAACCATCCAATCACGAAAGTGGATCTGAGTTAAAGTGTTGTGAAGTACAAAAAAGCCGTGAATTCTTTTGGTGAAAATCGGGTGTCCCTGTTTATTATTTGAATTTTTTTAGTTTCAGGTGTTGATATATTTCAGTGAATGTTCAATCTTGTATGTCTTGCTGAATATGATGGTATGATATCCACAGGCGTTACGGCTATTTTTCCTACAACGCACCGACGCTTGCCCCCGGCCAGTAATGGCAGTTCCCCGTTCACAACTGCCCTGCTTGTAAAATCCTCTATATCTGCGAGGATGCTCTCTTTCAGGTCCGGGACGCGCCGGTATCGACGGCCCGCGGCAGCGCTCCAAGCGGCGACTGGCAGAAGCTAGTGAGAGTTACCCGGGAGGGGGAGACTCCGGCAGCCAACCAGGCGGCCGGGATGGGCGTGGCGTTGCCATGGCGACCGCGCGAGGAAATAAACAGAGCAGGACCGTCGCGGAGAGCAGCCCTTGAGCATACTGCCTACCCTATTTGTACAGGCTCCGGGCTGGCTAGGTAGCGGCCACATGAACCGCCCGAGGGGCCGCGGTGGCTGAGCGGTTAGCCTGCTCGCCTCGCACCTAGGCGAACCGGGTTCGATCCCCGGCCGGGTCACGCCCTGATTTTCGCAAGTTGGAATCGTGCCGGACGATGCCGCTGGTCGGCGGATTTTCTAGAGGATCTCCCGTTTCCCCCGCCCCCCCCCCCAATTCCGGTGCCGCTCCATACTCGCCTCAATTACCCTCATCGGCTCTTAAGACCTCGCTCACGAATGGCCCGGCACGGAGCGGCGTGGAGTAGCTGTCGGTGAAAATTTTACCCTCCCCTTTACATCCACGCCTTTCCGTCGGTACATATCCACCCTCACTGAAGACAAGCTAAAGGCTGTTCACGGTAAAGTGAAAACTTCTCAAGTCAGCCTTTGAAAAATGTAACTGTCCATAACTGCGTATATTTTAATGGGCACACTGGCTGGCGTTGGCAGCATCGGAGGGAAAGTAGTGCCATGTGCTAACGTTGGCAGCATCGGAGAGAAAGTAGTGCCATGTGCTAACGTTGGCAGCATCGGAGGGAAAGTAGTGCCATGTGCTAACGTTGGCAGCATCGGAGGGAAAGTAGTGCCATGTGCTAACGTTGGCAGCATCGGAGGGAAAGTAGTGCCATGTGCTAACGTTGGCAGCATCGGAGGGAAAGTAGTGCCATGTGCTAACGTTGGCAGCATCGGAGGGAAAGTAGTACCATTTTCTAACGTTGAATCAAAAGTCTCATGTAAACATTTGTGAATACCGAAATTATTTATTTTTCGTTCGGTTTTTTAATGCACCTAAGTATAGTAATTATCAAGAATTCTAAATATTTACTTATCTAAAAATGTTATTGCTTCCCTTGAATGGCAGACGAATAAAGTGATCAGGCTCTTGTTAATGTTATCTTTAAATATAGCGAAAGAATAAGCAATGTGCTTACAAGTATATCTTAAAAGCAGGGATTTCAGTAGTGCTCAATTCACGGGAAGTATGCAGATGTATCCACGAAATTTCATCATCCAATCATTACATAATCAAGATGCTATAGTTGTTTGTAAGATATTTTGACTTAAATAATTTTATCATTTTTTCCAGTGTCTAGCTACAGTTGCACTAGCGTAGTTCCAAACAAATTATTGTGTGTCGCAAAGCTTACATTTTTATATAAGCCTGAGAGAGTTAACCCATTAAATTTACATTTACTTTAGATATGTTGTAAAATAGGGCAGATTTGTATGCATACAGTAAGTAAACCGCTTCCATTAAAGTACGAGTAGGCGTAAGTAGTCTCCATGTGTACAAAGATAATTTCTGAACATCAATAGTAATTAGGTAACTTTCAATAAATCTTCCACTGCTCTGCGAAAGTGTGGTAGCGGTATCGAATACGCGTACAAATATAGATTTAACAGGAAGGTGGAAGGATAGTACCCTGCAACCGTCGACAGAACATTAACATTGCGAGACCTACGCCCTTATAAAGCAACTAAAAAATTCCTCTACTCTTGGAGACTGAACACATTCTGATGCATTTTTGCAAATTCTTATCAGGATTTTTAAAGTTACGTTGCAGCTCACAAATAACAATTTTCGTGGGGAATAAAATTGCGTAGGCCTAATTGCTGAGGTTAACAAAATTACTTATAAAAGACGTTATGTACATGAGAATACTCCGACTGGCGTTCTGACCAATCACCATGCATTTGGCTGATGGTCAGCCTATAACGAACGTTGCAGAGTGCAGTAGATGTGGCCAGCGTGAGAGTAGTGTGAATTAATAGGACAAAGTCAAGTAGAAACACCGAGGCCAGATAACTTTTGTCAGATTTTGAAAGCAGTAAGTGTATATCGACCTCAAAAGTACTGTTATATTCTGCTACTATTCATCGTTTCCTTACCTGTCCTGCTCGTGAGAGCGAAGGGATGTTAGGCGAGTGTAGTGTTAGTGGGCGGATTGAATCTATGAGGTTATCGTTGAAAGCATATTCTGGTTCATCGCCCTCGCTTTTCCTCAGTGGTACTCGGGGTGCGGAGAACCTTCCAGTTCGGGCAAGCGAGACTACTTAAGGCACGACGGGCCTCCGGGCAGTCAGTTTGAGAGTTTGGAGGATTGTGCGACAGTAAGCGACAGTTGTGCGAGGGCAGCAGAGCGATACGTGACGACAAAAGGAAATCGGCCAGATGTAGTGGAGTCTGCGGACTACGAGCATCGGCGCAGTGAAGGGTAAGACAGGCGGGTGGGGTCATTGAACTGGACAGTTGGAGTGATGGAAAGAAACAGACTGAATATGTTAGTAATGAGTAGAGACCTAAGAAATTTGTGAGTTCAATGACTAGTAGGCTAGACTTCACAGTCTTATATACTCTCATACAAATATCAATTGTTTATTGGTTGATTGTTGTTGTAGTAAAAGGTGGTGGTTGGGCACACAATTTATTGCATGTTTGTTACTGGCTCATTTATTTTCAGGAGCTGTCAAACAACACGTTTACCAATTGCAAACGTAACATGAACGTACATGTGTGTGAATTCCAACTTGTCTGGAAATGAACCCTCGAAATTCTCGGGTCTCTAGTAATGAGTGCGAATTAAGTGACTCTGAGTAATATAGAGACATGCATTGAATATTGCTCACTGAGAATAACAAGAGCAATAGTGGAGACAGATAGTTTAAAGTTTTATATACTAGCTGTGAGAAAAAATATAAAATCAAGTTTAGTTATTTTATCGTTATTAAGTCCTCTGTCCCTCACAAACTCAGATACGCCCCTCCGACGTCTTGTGAAAGTATTTAAATTCTATTTCATGGAAGCATAGAGGTGTGTAAGCTTGTGTGGCTGGCAGACCTGACAAATTCAATGTCTACCATAAGTTCCCGTACCAAAATGATAGTCACTCTGGGTGACATACAGAATACTACAGTAATAATTATATTGAAATTTCTGGTCAGTGGCGACAGTTTCTGGCGTACGTGGATGGTGTTCGCAGTTCGATCGGCTGTTCCACCTCTGTACACTATGCTACTCTGTAATGATAAAACATTACAGCAACAACTCCCGAGTTGCTTGCAACTCTGGGTATCTCTTAAGAGTCCTATGTACCGAAACGTTTTCTGTTAAATCGTTATTTGCGCGTAAACGCGTATCTCGATAAATAAAAAGTTCTGTAACTATGACTTTTTGTCAGAAAAGATAAAAAAAAAAAAAAAAAAAAAAAAAAACACACAACTATCTATTGCCCTGTATTTTTTACTTTTATCATATTAAGTGTATTCTTGGAGAAAAAAATTTGTAAAATGGTCAAATATAACATTTTTAAAACTTGCCTATTTAGTTTCCTTAAGCGGCAAGAGAAACGTGCAAAGATACGGACGTAGTTTAATCTGTGGGCTTTCTTCGCGTGAAATAAAACTCCAATGTAAGATATATAATTGCCACAGTACAGCGTCACGGCGAAAACACTGCACGCCTTGCTCGTAGGAGCGATGAGGCGCTAGGCGTGCGTGTAACTGTCGCCCGTATCGCTCCCTCGCTGCTTGACCTTGGACGCGCAGCTACATATTCCCCTTAAGGGTTCCCCCTGGCTAGCGCTTGAACTTCAGTGCAGAGTGTTTTCAATCCGGGTCTTTTGTTGAAACTATCAAACGTGCCCCGAGAATGTTTAACTACGAAAAGACATAATAACACATACGAGGAATGAATGGTACTTTAAAGTTACCACTCATGCTCTAAATATTATTTGGAACCCTCCAATATAGTTAAATTCAGCTTCATCAGACTACCGTACCTTAAATTAAACTAGCCGGACACGTGCCACGCTACAATAAGAGTCTATATTGAACTTTGCTACAGACTTATTTTTATCAGTGTGTGACGATATGGGTATCGCCAACTACTGAAATGAATGTTCTGTTGGTAATTTTGCACCATAGGTGGTAGCATTGAATGCGCAACGTATTTATCGTTTTAATATTTGGTTATATTTTTCTATATGCCGGCCGGTAAATTATTCTATTTGCTATATAATAACGTATTATGAATAATACTGCACTTATTTTATATGGGTGTTACTGGTTATATTCACTATTGATTGTATATTTTGTCGTCGATAAATTTGTAATCGATATGTAAAGGATCGCAACGGTGGTGTTTGGGTGCCGCGAGTACGTGACATCACCTGGCTGGTGCCGATGAGAGCGCGCCCAGCCAGTGCGGCAGACGGGAGTTGCAAGCCAAACAGTGTATGGCCTGTCCGCGGACCGAGGGAGTCGTGTCACAGTTGTGGGTGGCGCGAGTACGTGACGTCACCTGGCTGGTGACGATGAGAGCGCGCCCAGCCAGTGCGGCAGACGGCAGTTGCAAGCCAAACAGAGTAAGCGCCTGTCCGCGGACCGAGGGAGTCGTGTCACAGCTGTGGGTGGCGCGAGTACGTGACGTCACCTGGCTGGTGCCGATGAGAGCGCGCCCAGCCAGTGCGGCAGACGGGAGTTGCAAGCCAAACAGAGTAAGCGCCTGTCCGCGGACCGAGGTAGTCGCGTCACAGTTGTGGGTGGCGCGAATACGTGACGTCACCTGGCTGGTGCCGATGAGAGCGCGCCCAGCCAGTGCGGCAGACGGGAGTTGCAAGCCAAACAGTGTATGGCCTGTCCGCGGACCTAGGGAGTCGTGTCACAGCTGTGGGTGGCGCGAGTACGTGACGTCACCTGGCTGGTGCCGATGAGAGCGCGCCCAGCCAGTGCGGCAGACGGGAGTTGCAAGCCAAATAGAGTAAGCGCCTGTCCGCGGACCTAGGAAGTCGCGTCACAGCTGTGAGTGGCGCGAGTTCGTGACGTCACCTGGTTGGTGCAGATGAGAGCGCGCCCAGCCAGTGCGGCAGACGGGAGTTGCAAGCCAAACAGAGTAAGGCATGTCCGCGGACCTAGGGAGTCGCGTGACAGCTGTGGGTGGCTTGAGTACGTGAAGTCACCTGGCTGGTGCCGATGAGAGCGCGCCCAGCCAGTGCGGCAGACGGCAGTTGTAAGCCAAATAGAGTAAGGCTTGTCCGCGGACCTAGGGAGTCGTGTCCTAGCTGTGGGTGGCGCGAGTACGTGACGTCACCTGGCTGGTGCCGATGAGAGCGCGCCCAGCCAGTGCGGCAGACGGGAGTTGCAAGCCAGAGTAAGCGCCTGTCCGCGGACCTAGGGAGTCGCGTGACAGCTGTGAGTGGCGCGAGTACGTGACGTCACCTGGTTGGTGCAGATGAGAGCGCGCCCAGCCAGTGCGGCAGACGGGAGTTGCAAGCCAAACAGAGTAAGGCCTGTCCGCGGACCTAGGGAGTCGGGTCACAGCCGTGGGTGTCGCCGTAACGCGATTGGGAGTGAATAAACTGGCTGTGAAAAGAATATTGCGAGGAAATGGCAGAAATGAACGCCGACGCGATATTATAACCTTAGGCCGGGGGTGGGGGGGGGGGGTGGAGACACTAGACAGGGCTTACAATCGCGTTATTTGAAGTAAGTGCCTGTGGAAACGCCAACCTAGACATTTTACCACTAGAATGAATGATTTTATGGAAGAGATCGGTTTTGAGTCAAAACTAAGAGTGTTTTGTGTCTCAAAAATACTGATTGAACCTACATATATTTCATTGCGCTGATTTAGTTACTTACTAAAACGATTGGAAATATTTAATCAGTTTTTTACACTGCTTGTGCAAGATTTATTCTGTTGGTCACAATTTGAGGTAACATAAATATTTCAAAGACAGAGCTAACACAAACGCACAATTATATATTTAATTATTACCGGAAACAACATTCGGCAAATAAATGGCGTTAGTCAAGTAGGTTCTAATTAAACAATTTTAAAACGTCGTTCTAGAACCTCTAAAGAATAATACAAGTTGTAAATATACTGTAAACGCTACCCGACAAGCCTACAAAAAAGCCAGTAAAATGTTATTTTTTGTAAATAAGCAGTTTTATTAAACATTGAACACAACGTGCTAATTAATTACTTCAATGAAGCGTGTTTATCACAAAATAATCTTTAAAAACTATTATTTTTCGTAATGAGCGTCTGTTGTTGGTATTAATCCAAGCACCTACTACCCACCACCCACCACCCTTGAAAAAAGACTTCAAAAATAAGAAGATCGTCACAACATGGACGTGTCCGCTCTTGTCTCCTGTGATTGTGACGATCGCCGGTAGTATGAAGCTCCAGCTGTCGAAAGTGCGGGGCAGGTATCTCAAGGTCGCGGACTGCTGTGCAAACCAGCTATATTCATTTTAATACGAGCGTGTCGAAAGTAGCTGAAATGGCTGCGAGATTGCTATTCATTAAGATGGTCCGTGAAACTGAAATTCGCCAAGCTGGTTAAACTGCGCGTTTTGCGTGCTCTGTGGACTTTATGAATACGTTTGGTAACAGTGGCGTATATGAGTCGCTCGCGGTTTATATATATATTGGAAGATCAGAAACGCGACATTAAATATTTTAAGCTGGTTTTCTTCCTAACGCACGACCGTGCGGCGAGTGTGCTGGGTGAATGCCCGTACTTAAAAAAAAAAAAAAAAAAAAAAAAATGGCGTGACGTGCGGCTCAAGTGTGCGTGTGGCCACGAGGCCGATGACCAGTCAGCTGTTCCATTCCACGGCGCCGAGCTATGTCGGAGTCTTCGGCATGGGTCGCCGTTGGCTGGCGAAGATGTTCTCCGAGGTGGCCGGATAGTCAGCATTTCGGTATTCTGTGTGAATGCCATTCCAAGGTGTGAGTTAGCAATAAGCGCCAGGCAAGCATCGCGGGAGTGATTCTCCAACGAATCTGTTTTTAGTGCAGATTCACTGTAATTACAAAATTTCTTTATAATAAGTCATATAAAGTTATCTCCAAAATGTACATATCGATTGATTCCTCTCATCATTGCCGAATGTCAGAGCGGGGGGTGTGCTCGGGCCCTTATACCACCCATTCGGTTGCAGCAGTTGTTCCCCTCTCCAGACCGCAAAGAACACATAGCCCAGAGGTCAGGACGCCCTGCACGTCCCGGCGTCGATTGATTCCAGATATAGAATAGGTAGTCATATACACAAGCCAGCATATACCAGCAGTGGGATTTAAGATTTCCTTCTGAACACAAAAGGAGTTCGAAGTAGTTCTACTCCCTACCGCTAGATCGCATGTGTTTAGCAAATACTTGTAGTTATATTTAATTCATAGGAAACATTAGTGCAAAATTACAAATAGTGTACTCCTTTTAGGAAATTACACAAAAAAAAATGTAAAGTTACCATAAATTTGTATGTGTAAATATTCGCTCATATATTTTCGAATTTGTGATTTCACGCCCTTTTTATGTCAATATACTAGTACATTTGCGTTTTTTTTACAGTAAGGTTGTACTACCTATTGAGTGAAATAGAAAAATATGTACTTTTACACCGATGAAAATGTTTCAATACAACATTGGCGTAGTTGTAAAAATACACAGATTTGGGTTTTAATGCTTCACGTTCGTGGATTTTACACGTACTTTCAAATTTGTAAATTACACCCCTCTTATTGTTAATATATCAATACACGGATTGTACTAGTTTTTACAAATTACTCAGAAAAAGTAAAATTACCAAAAAAGGTCGTACGTGTATTTTTACACTTTTTTTACAATGAGTGTAACCCTTATAGCCCGCGCGCTTCTCGGCTAAAAAAGGAGGAAAACGATATACAGGCAGGTTTAAGGAGTATGCACATATATCCTCGGACAAAGTTTATTTGGAAATTTCTTTGCTCTTGAATACAAATCTCGCTCTTCTAAGGTTTTGCTGTTTCGCTGGACTATATGGGAAACTAAGTAAAAAAATGCAACTTGCCAAAATTTAAATTCATAAGACTAAAACTCTTCATATTAATAATTTCTGAAATGAACACGATGGATTGTGAAATTTTTTACATCTGTCACGACACATTGGTTGGCACATTGGCCAATGGACAGACAATATTGCGGAACATTGTAAGCGTCTCCGGAGTGGCCAGAAGCAATAGGAAGAGAGTAAGTAGAAATAATCAGACCAGCAAATCTCGTATTGGTGTAATGGAGAATATAGGCCGCTCACTTCAACCTTGTCTTCAGTGACAGCAAATTGTGCTTTCCTGAAGGGTTAACATGTAGGCCTCTAACGCCCACAAAAGTGAAACGAGCTGGATATGATAGTTGATAAATAGATGGGGCTTAACGTCTCGTCGACAGCAAGGTCACACATTGCTCAGAGAAGTAGGAAAGCAGAAGGAATTTATTGTAGCCTGCGGTAAGAAACAATCCAGCATTCGCCTGGAGTGATTTAGAGAAACAGTTCACAATGTCGCTTGGTGAGTTGAAGACGGAGCAAGGACGGAACGCAAGCGCTAATGAAGCGGGAGCACCCGTAGAAAACTCTTCGTTCAACGGCGACGTCCAATACGTGCCCCTCGTGTGGAAATCGGGAGTGAGCCGCGCCGGGAACAGAACCCGGGACCTCCTGGAGGGGAACGAGAGCGCTAGCCACCCGCCATCCGCGGCCCCAACAGTTCTGTGGGGAACCCTGGGTGGAAAATGACCTAGATCGCGGTTAGCCGCGCCGGCCAAATGTCACCGCAGAAATGTCACGCCGCCTCGTACAAGACACGACATGGCAACAGTGCTCAGGCCACGACATTTGGCGGCTCCATCGAGCGTGACATATAGTAGTCTATTCGAGGTATCTTCGAACTTTTTGAGTCAAACATTTCAAAAATCAATCCATGTGTGACATTTCTGGTTGTTTATTATACAGAGTGTTGCAATATCGTATGCCAATATTTTGAGGAAACATTCCTCACATCGGGAAAAAGAAAAAATGATTATGATCATACGTCCGTAAACGCATCGTTTCTTCTTCACAGCCCGTAATACATACCGTACAGTGCATGACCCGTTATGTATTATGGGCTGTAGTGAAGAAACGAAGCATTTGCGGGCCTATGGTCATATAACATTTTTTCATCCTCCAGATGTGAGGAATGTTTTCCCGAAGTATTGACATGCAATATTGCAACATTCTTGTGTAACGCAAATTATTTATACTTCTGTTATAGTAAAAGTATACGAACTTTGGTTAAATTGAACGTTTACTTATACTTAATGAACAAACTATAAGTACTGGTATGTAAATTTCACGTCATTTAGTGACTACAGACTAAACTCCACGACATTGTAATCGCCGTTTGACTTCTGCCATTGGCCGGCAACTTGTGGGGCACGCCCCGAGGACGTTTCTCACCAATACTAGAGGCTGAATGGTCGAGCAATCAATCTGTAGCGAAGCGGTCACACAGGGGAATGACGCCGCATGGCTGCCAGTAGCCAATGAAATCACGAGTAATCAACACTTTGAGGACTATACTCTAGTGTAGTTCGGGCGAAACTTGTTTTAATATTTCGTCCCACATAAAGAAACAAAACTGGTCAGGGTATACTTACGTCAATTCCCTATATCACAAAAATTTTAATTAGGAACTAATACGACACCAACAACGAACTTCGTAAATGAACGACGATTTTTTGTATAGTTACGGAAACCAACACGATGAGATGCACATCCTGTTACATACGAAAGAACATTTGGTTGGAAAACGGTAAACTCGGCACTCCATTGGTTGGCAGCCGGCCAATACGGAAAGAATATTATCGTTTTGACTAGCAGAATGGCGTTAAGTGAGAATAGGGACCACTAGAACATAGTGTCCCTGCAGCGGTATGGATATAGGTGTCTAACGTCTAGCTTGTCTTTAAAGCTGATAAAAGTGTGCCGACCTCAAAGTGTTAATATGAATGAAAACAGAGACAACAGATTTGTTGGTAATGCCAAGTAAGAAATAGTTCTCATGAAGATTACTATTAAAATGAGTTGCGCACAATTGCGGTGCGGTATCCCTTTGGTGTAATTTCCTAGACTTAGGCAAGTTCTGTTTGCGCGAGGCGGAGGAATTGCCTGAAAGAACAACTAATGCGGGGCTTCAGAAAATATTGGATGTAAACAATGAAGGAACTTTTATTTAACTCTTTGATGATTATGCTCGGTCATAATTCGGGCAGTACTACTTTGAAATGACAACAACAGCAATAATCGTTTTTATCAGGAGGATAAATGCAGCAATTTGATGTTTATTTGATGATATCATTGATGCTGAGTACATGGTTATTTCTGATCTGTTTCCGCTATTGGATTGCAAATGGTAAGAGACATCCTTCACTTTACTATAATCTATGCACGGTTACTTCACACTTCTTCCGAAGCCCTGCTAAAATTCTACTTCCACGATATTCCTCCGCCTCGTGCAAAATAAGCCTCATTACACCGAAGACAACGCACCGAATTCTTGCGCACTCCGTTGTAATGATACGTTGCACGAGAACTATTTTTTATTAGGCGCTACCAACACTCGCTGTCTCACTGTTTTTCTTCATATTTATTACAAATTAATAACTATAAATTATAAATAAATACAGGTAAAACGTCAATTTAACGAAAAATAAGATACTTTGATGTTAATAGAGGTATAAAACGATTGGGATGCATGGAATACTTAGGAAATAACTAAACACGTCATACATGGGGTGATTTTTCAAAGGTTTGATTCAAAAGTGTTTAAAAATCCGCGAATGGACCATAAAACGTATTCCGAGCTTAGCTAGGAGGGCTGTCTCCTGCATATAGGCTGTTCACGCAACACCGAGCAGCCCTGCCAACTGTCTGTCATCGTTACTTAAGCTGTAAGTTTTTGTTTTGAAACAAGTAATTAAGGAACACGCATATGTTTCCACAAGTTGTTTCCAAAGACCCGCGGCAGTTAGTCGATATAATACGCTGTTTACTAACTGATGGTGTAATGTCCTCAAGCAAAGTACGTTAGGTTAAACAACGATAATTTTTTTGCACTTGCAGGTCAAATTATTTAAGAGCGTTTAAGTGGTCGAAATTTTTTTCTGTGTTGCGAAGCATTTTAAGTATTTATAATACAGCATTATATCAAGAACAAGAATTTCTTTAGACTTTTATTATGTAGAACATACTTTGTCGGGATTTTAATTTTAATTTTGTGACCAATTTTACAAATGTTTTTAAACCGAGGTTTGCTTTCAGGTGTTTTTTTACTACAGGGATGTCAACATTTGGTGACCTGCTGTTAAGTTGAAGCTGCTGGTTGTTTTAATTGTGAACTTAATCTTAAGACATACACTGGGACTGCAATCTAACCACGTGTTGAATCGCCAAGAAATTTCTTTATGCTTCTACGATGCAGAACTTATTACTTAGATAATCGTTTATTTAATTTGTTTGGCACAGCATACAAACTTATAGTCATAGCAGTTTTGCAGTTATTGACGATACTGTTCAGATTTCATATGATAGTGACAAAAATTCTAAAATGGAAGAAATACTTTTGGTTTTCTCAACACACGACGGTGTTGGAGTCTGTAAGATTACACGCATTGAAATTAAGACACTTTTTTTCCGGAAGAGTTTCAAACCTATTTCAGGTCAAACGGCAGCAAGTATAACTAGCAAAGTAGAAATGCGTTTCTGCGAAGTTCATTATGTGTGAAACTGTAAAAGGTCTTCTGTCCATAGGTTCAACGTCTTTATGACGCTATATTAACTGCAGTTCATACAGCTGTACGTCTGTTGACTAGATGGAGATTTTTGGGCATTCGCCATGACGATGCAGATGTCTGTCGTAGAAAAAACAGGACTGAGCAAGGAAAAAATGCTTCCCTCTTGGAATTCTACAGTGTTGTATACGCATATTTACTTTCTCTACCTTAAGCTTCTTGTCTTATTTCAGCATATTTTCTTGCTCAGTACTGTTTTCTTCTTGGCAGTGGCGATTGTCCAAAAATCTCTATTTACTCATTCACGCCTACTGCACTATTCATTCAAATATTACGTCTGCTGCTTGTGCCTCAAAAAATATCCAGTTGAAAAAAAATACTAAAATTAAGTTTTAAGGGAAAGTGGAAGCGAATTCTTTGTGAAAAGCATTCGTCCTACAAAATGCGTGCATAGTCTGGCAGCATTATGTATCCTATGGAAGGTTTTTTTAAACATATTTAGATCTTATAGCAAATGTTCGTCTTTAGATTGTAGCTGAAAATTTCTGGCCATTAAAATATCAAGCAAGCTTTCAAAGTTTAAGTTTTGTTCCACAATTTTTGGTATTAGTAAATAAAATTAATTTTTCTTTTAAATAATTTCTAAGTTACTTAGTTTGTGTTCTACCATTAATTTTATTCATTTCCGCGCATGCTTTCGCATCACATTACGTTCCGAATCCACGATGCAAAGCAACAGGATCTACTCCATTGTACAGTACCGTCAGATTGTGAGAGTATAGTAAAAATTTCACGTGAATTATTTTCGTAGCTGAAAATTTCTTCTCGACTTTCATCCTTTTTCCGCATGCTTAAGCCCGTAGGCGCAAAATTCGGGACATCCTTCAGTGTCGCGTTACTTATCCGAGTGCAGAAAATCTCGTAAGAAGGGAAATCTGATTTTCGCGATAGGATTTCCGCGCAACCGCAGACTACGATAACCTATCTTGTAGCTTTACTTTGGTTATCGGCCGCGCGTGTTCGTGACAATACATTTTCACACAGACTGTTTACTGTGAACCAAGTACTCTTGAAATCCCTGCTTAAGACCTACTAGAGCGCACAGTGTGTATTCTTACACCATATGCGTGATTAACAATGCTTTGGGCCTGATCGTGTTATACACGTGTCGGGCAAATTAAACTGAAATACTTAGAAAAGAAAATATTTGACAAATCTGTTCAGTTTTGAGAACTTATTTCTAAATATATCCGATTTTCGCGAACAGATTTCGTGACCAGTAATATTGCAAAATACTTTAGCTCAGATCCTCATTCATGATTGGATAATCCACGTGTTGCGCGTCTTAGGTATACGCCCGCGAATCGCAGACGTTCATTGTCATAGTAACATAATTTTAATTGGCCAATCAAGTAAGTAAACGTTTTCTCATACAGTCACGCAAAAAAAAAACTACCGATAAGAACGTAGAATATTGTAATATAACATCCGCAAAAATCATTTCGTGAAATTTGTGTGTCCTTATTTAAATGCGTCGAAAATGCAGAAAGCCAAATAAATTATTTCAGTTTCTACAAATGATTGCCTGATACTGTGATGGTTTCTCCCCTCCATCAGAGCCACAACTTCCCCACCCCCCTAAACCTCCACACTACAAGGAAGGGTTGGGAAGCAGTAATTTCACATAAAAATCTTCAAAGGATGAGGAAAAATTTGACAGCTGCACTTCCGCCTTCCAGAGTGGTGGAGGTGTGATCAGAAATGAACCAAATGAAAATTTTATTTCTTCTGGACATATATAAATGTGGCCAAACACTTTTGTTCACGATGCAACTCTGTTTTGTGTACAATACTAATAGTTACAATTTACATCATGCCAAATATGACAATCTACTTTGATTATTCACCGATACTAGTACAACCGTATCTTCACAGAAAAGCACATTTTCATCGCCTGCCAAGGCCCTTGACTTTAGACACGAGGCTTCCCAACTAAACAAAATGAGACCAATAACTCCACTCTTGGGGCCATGACGGCTGAGCGGTTAGCCTGCTCGCCTCCCACCCAGGCGATTCGGGTTCAATCCCTAGCCGGGTCACTCCCGGATTTTCGTATAGTGCCGGGCGATACCGCCGGTTGGAGGATTTTCTCGGGGATCTCCAGCCTCCGCCCTTTCGTTCCGGCGGTGCTCCATACCCCCAACGTCGGCTCTCAAGACCTCGATGTTAAGAGCAGTCCAAATCGCTTTAACTTCACTTCACTTACAATAACTCTACTCCACGTTCTTCTCTTTCCCTCGGTTATCTACACAAACCATCCTTCAGTGTAATCAAGCATTGAGCCGAGGGTATCCCCCCCTCACCATACATCCGAAGGAGCACGTAGTACTCCACCACAACACGCCAAACAGAGCTAAGCCGGACACTCTATCCTCCAAACACCATTCGATACTGGTAGTGTTCGCCTTGATATCCCGGTTTGGTTATAAAGTCCGTATCCATTTGTGGGAAATCACTAATATACATATATTATTTCTGTTTTAGGTATTATGAGGGTATAAGAGAAAAAAAGTGTTATTTATTTGTTTACATTTCAACCTGGCATTTGTACTGATAAATATTAAGATTCCATTGCAATTTTGACATCTGAGAGTATGAAATTTCTTTTTTATTTACGTATAAAATGATTGTAGTAATTTTATCACAATTTTATTTTAATGAACAGTCTCTAGATTCCTGATGTCACAGATAGTGTAAATTCTGTTGTTTATTTTTTGTGTGTTTTCTCTCTGTCAAACTAGGAATTTGCGTAATGTTAATTTGTAAGCATTGGAGATCATTAATTTTAAATAGTTTAAAGGTGAATTTCCCATTTTCAGGAAATTATTTGATCTCTGATTTGTTAAGGAAGAAGGAGGGCTGCCTTAAGAAAGCCCAGGGACTCTCTCTTCATACATGACCACGGTGAGACCATGAAGTTTTGTCTGATTTAAAATGTTATTTAATTTTGATATGGGACGCCCATCATAATGGGCGAGTATCTTAAATGTGCGCAGACTGCAGAAGTAGTCAAAAAGCGCTAGATGATTTATTTTAGTGTCTGCAAGAAATAAGATGTTCCAAGGAACGCGGATATTACCAAGGAGTAAGACTTGTCTACATTTTAACTGCATGTGTGGTAGGATCAAACGTTCTTGCTTTATTTCTGCTTGTCTTGGAAATTTTAGAATTATTTCATTTAAGGATCTGAACCACAGAAATTTATATATTCAATTTATCACAGACAAAGTGGTCTGAGGTGGCATAGTGCTTCGCAATTATAAGCAATTGTGGGAATTATCCGGCAGGCTGTCCTCTTCCCCAGATCGCCACACAACTAACACACCCGACCTACTGTTGGCGTGCGGTTCCCGAGAACCGCACGCCAACAGTCACCGGCCAGGCCTCCAGAACAATCGGGAACTTATTTCAAGATCAACAACCAATTACAAGCTTTTTCCCTATGACGTTATCTTTCTCCAATACCAACTAGGCGTCCCTTTGGCGCGCAGGCTACGCACCACAACCCGCTATACATAAGTGTATTGCATGCAGAAGCAATGGCAGGAGTCGTGCGCCTTTGAAACGAAGTTTCATCAACCACAGCAGTGAAGCAGGCTTTTAATTACCCTCGCATGTCTGATCACAGGCTGGGAATCAAGAAACGTACTTGCAAACATGCACATTTTAAGATGGTGAAATTTATCAAACACGTGACAAAGGCTCTTCCATCAAAACACTTTCAATTCAGCGTTAAGTTAGGGAACTTATTTCTCTAGGTCGTTAACCACTTCACTACCGCATGCCACTCAGCTTGCGCGTTAAAAGCGGCAGTGACATTTTTCAAGTGTGAATTTGAAAAACGCTCAGTTAACTGTGACCAGCCTACACTTGACTCGGAGAATTATAGAGTTAAGCCAGTTGCACGCAGCATACTTCCTTGTAAAGTACAAGAAGGCGTACACCTTTCTTGTTCAAGTCAACTTTCATCGTGTGGCGGGCTAACTTGTTTGCAAGTGGCTTGCATGCAAAGGTTTGCGTGCGAGCAAGGATCACTTGGAGACTGTTCTATTTTTTGTTCACCTTCTTGTGCAACTATGGTTGTTTACATTTGCGTTTTATACAATTATTTGGTTCCCGTACACTTAGTTCTGCTGATATTGTCAATGTGAGAGTAGAAAACTGATTCTAATTCCGTATTAGTGGTTTGTTGGGTTTGGAACATCTTCGTGTGTTGTGGTGGAAATGAGGGGATGGCATGCTGCAACATTCAAGCACCAATACTGTTGTGTGTACGGTATGTAAACGGGACTTGAATACAAGAGGGCGTTCACCTTCTTGTTCACCTTTTGGTGGTCACCTTCTTGTTCACAGAATATGTCCGTCTATATCAGGCTTCAGGTTACTGCGATACTGAAAGTCTGTGATTCGCAAGCGGGCACTATCGGCGGCGCTTCACAAGAAACAAAATCGAATCACTAAAATGGGTCCGAGTTTAATCCACTATCCCACAGTGTCCACGATAGTAGACACATTTCACATGAATGATATTTTGGAGCTGTGCCGTACGCAACAAGGCATCACTGTCCAGTCTCCCTTGTGGTTTATCTGATTTGTGAAATCATCTGAAGGCTGTTCACGATAAAGTGAGCACTTTTTGAAATCAACCTTAGAAAAAAGTCAATTTCCCTACCTGCATATATTTCAACGGGCGAACTGAGTGGCATGCGCCCAGTAAAGTTGGTAACGATGAAGGGAAAGTAGTTCCATATCTTAACGTCGAATAAAAAGGTGTCTGGTAACCATTTGTGATGATTCAAATTATTTATTTCACTTTCTGTTTTTCTAATGCATCGAAGTGTAAAAGTGGGTAGATTTTCAAAACATTTTCTTTCGTGATAATTTCACAGTTGCTCTTGACCGACGCATGAATAAAGTGACGAGGCCAATGGTAATGTAAATTTTGCGTAAGATTGAATAATGCACAATGTGCATACAAGTAGATCTTAAGCAGGGCTGTCAAAAGAGCTAATTTAACCGTGAACAGCATATATAAATCTTGGGAGTGAATGGTTAAAGTCAGAATGATCGAGCAAGCAACACGTTGTTCAGTTGTTGAGACGAGACGAGACGAGACGAGACGTCAGCGAGACGAGTGCTGAACACAAGTACAGCGCACACTAAAAAAAATCACGCGATTGCAGATGTTTTGAAACAAATTTTTTCTATACGCTGTTCACGGTAATGTAAGCACTTTTGAAAGCCGTCTCATTTGGAATAATAGTCAATATATATATATATTCTACCGTAGCCTTAGACGTTAACTACCGAGTACGGTGGAATATTCATTCTGTGTTTATTACTCACATGGCAATATTTATTTAAAACGGGTGGTTATAGGATAAAAAATAGCTGAGCGGAAAAAGTAACTAACGCTTCAAGATTGCTCACTTTACAGTGAACAGCCTATAGCAAGTGTTCTCGCGGAAATTGGGTGTCCCTATGATAAAATATTAGTTCTGGACAAGGCCGACTAGTATTGGTCGTGCTTGACGTCTGTAATTCGCTGGGAAATCACGAGTACGCATTAGAATTAAAATCATCCGTTCGAAAAAGCTTAAGTGAGCTGAATCGTTTCGAAATGCAACTGCACTCTAAAATGGAAACAATTTGAACTGTGTCGAGTCAGCGAATTCGATTGCTAGTCTGTTGAAACTGCTCCGCTTGAATGAGTACACTGATCATTTTGGTCGCTTTTTGTTCACTGATTAAACAGCGATTCATAAGTTCTCGATGTATCCCACTGATTCGCCAGTAGATCAGCTCATTAACTGAATATTTAGTCGAATATCCTACTGATTGAAATATCTGATTGAGATTTAGAGTGTAGTAATCACTTCTTTCTCGCAAAACTGGACTGCGGATACTCACGAGAAATGTCTAGCCGACCGACAACGGGTACGAGATGGCGTGCACAATCCAAATTTTCAGTAATTGAAATATTTGCCCATTAAATCTTTAGAAAGTTTAGAATTTGCAACTGCTAGTGACAGTTACATTTCACGAAAATGTTATATATCCGTACAGTTGGTAAAACGTTGCATTGTCTTGATACTTTCATGGTTGGATGATCTTTTTTCCGCCACTGTCTACCTGTTTACTGACGCATGAGCGTGGTAAAACACCTACTGGCCCGGACAAATGAAAAATGGCCTCAGACACGAAGGCGGCTTATTGAAACCAAGCAAACATAACATGCGAACTTGTTGACTGGATAGCGGGTAAAATACAGTATAACTAGGATCACGAAAATTTCGCGAGTTCAATGACCTGTAGGCTAGACTCCTCCGTCCTCTGCATACTGGAGCCTCAGCTGTGTGTTCATTGGCTGCTATCCCACACCTGGCAGTTATGGGATTCGCAAGGTGTTTCCTTGCAAGTCTGCTATTGGCTGAGAGGCATGCAGGGGCGGGTATAATAGACTGTCATTCTATTGAAAAGGTCACTGCACTGTATAGGTGTTTGACGTCTGTCTTGTCCCGAAAGGAATTCGCGAAATTTTCGTATCCCTAAGTAAAACATTTTGTAGACCAGAAACATATTTAACGTATAACTAGACTTAATGTTTTGCATGTTTTGTGTTATTTTGTTGCGTTTAATAAAGTATGTTAAAAGAGCGTATTTTAAGGCAGGCCTGAGATTTCCCGTATATCAATGGGTATTCTACAGGAATGTACAGCTTAACGGCACTTCTTCGGATTACCTGTGACTTTGCACGGGTCATGGTGGCTAAGCGGTTGGACTGCTCGCCTCCCACCAAGGCGAACCGGGTTCAATTCCTGGCGGGGTCAATCCCGGGTTTTCGCATGCGAGAGTCGTACCGGATGATGCCGCTGGGCGCGGGTTTTCTCGGGGATTTTCCGTTTACCCTGTGGCCTTACATTCCAGCGCTGCTCCATTCTCATCTCATTTCACCCTCATGGACTCTCGCGACCTTTCTATAAAGAGCCGCCCAAAATATCTAAACTCAACTGGCTTTGCGCCGAGGTGAGAAAAATTTCCGAAGCGTTCTTTTACGCTGTAACTCGGAAAATGACCTTCGCTGCCGTGGTGAGTGTACAATCACGCCAATTGAACATAGAAATTCAAATATAAATATATACGAGCAACTGTCTGCAACAGATGGCAATTTTTCAGACACTTCAGCAAAACCGCTTCGCTTAAGGGGGCCGCCTACCTGACGCGACATGGCACAGGAGCGAGCGAACGCTAAGGGCGACACAGGCACGCACATCAAGTGCCGCGTCATCTCAATGCGTGAAGCACTTAAGAGGAGTGTGAACCTGTGCTTCCAAGGTCAAGAAGCGAGGGAGCGATACGGGCGACACTAACACACATGCGTAGTGCCTCATCGCTCCTACTCGCAAGGCGTGCCATATATTTCCGTACTGTGCAAATTAGATCTGTAACAGTGGGGTTTTATTACACGCGACGAAAGACCACGTATTAAACTACGCCTGGATTCTTTGTACTTTTCCCTTGCTGCTTAAGGAAACTGCATAGGCAAGCTTTAAATATGCGATATTTGACCATTTTCGCGAATTTTTTGTATCCGAGAATACACTTCATATGTTAAGAGTAAAAACATAGAGGCAAAGGTAATTTTTTTTTTACCTTTTCCGGCAAAACGTAGTATTTACAAAACATATATTCACCGAGATACGCGAATACGCGCAAACAACGATTAAAAAAAAAACGTTCCAGTTCACTTTCCTCTTAACTAGAGCGCAAGCTTTTTGTCGAACGGTTTTTTATGGGACTTTAAGCGGTGACTATATTATTTTACTGCTGTAAAGTCTGATCCAAAGTTCAATGCAGGATTATATCTGAGTTCCACGTAGATCCGGTCAGCACATTTTAGCTATGTCGGACGGCTTGGAAATAGTGTGGTTCTGACGTGCGTAGTGTCTTGAAAGTGACGTTACGTCATCGCCTGAAGTTTGTTTTATTTTCGCAAATTAGCACAATGGGCGCACGTGGAATAGTTTCGTAAAAAAAAAAAAATACGGGTCTCCCAACACACTGCTACACATTTCAAGCGCCTAGTAGGCGGCCCCCTTAAGTACTCCGCTGGAGACCTCGAAACGCGGGAGTTTAAGGCTGACTTTTGCTCACTCAACACTTGTCTCACATCCTGTACGCGCCACGCAATCAACTGGAGCGCAGTATTTCCGGCGGCGACTTGTCTGAACGTGGCTTTAAGCGGCCACCCTATATATTTATAGCACGCTAATAGAGATAAAAGTATGACGCGTGTCTAAACTATAGGCAATTCATGGTAAAGTGATTACTTTTGGAAGCCATGTCATTTGGGATAATAGTCAATAAAAAATGTGTTATTGTGGCCTTAGAAGTTAAATTCCGAGTGTGGTGGAATATACACACTGGGTTTATTACTTACATGACAATATTTATTTTAAAAAAAAGCGGATATAGGATAAAAAATGGTTGAGCGGAAAAAAGAACTAAAGTTTCAAAAGTGCTCACTTTACAGTGAACAGTCTATATAAATGTTCTGTGTAGAGAATTCAAGAGCTAAACTGATACTGGAAGCTCTCGTTTGTCATATTCACAAATAATAATAAATAATCATTGTCGCTGAAATGGGAACTTGAAGAAACTCATCTTTGGGAACGAAACGTTTCTTGAATGGTTTTCGTGTTTGGACACCAACAGCAAATACTCAAAACTTCTCTTTCAATGACGTGTTTTCTAACAAACTTCTGCGTCGCGCTTCATGCGCCAGTCAGGCGGAGCCCTTCATTGGTCGATGACGTCGTTCGGCGGGCTTTCTCTTGGGGAACTCCCGTTTACCCCCCAACCCCACCCCGCGCTTACATTCCGGCGCTGCTCCATACTCACTTCGTTTCACCCTCACCGACTCTCAGGACCTCGATGTTCAGAGCCGTTCAAATCTCTTCACTCGCTCTTCATCGTAGAATGAACGTCACGTTAGGTATAGGCAGTTCGCGGTAATTTGGGCACTTTTGAAATCGACCTTTGAATATTTTCATATAATTTTACGTGCACATTGACTGGTAAGTGGTCAGTAACGACAGAGAGAAAATAGTTCTATGTCCTCGCTCTTCATCGTAGAATGAACGTCACGTTAGGTATAGGCAGTTCGCGGTAATTTGGGCACTTTTGAAATCGACCTTTGAATATTTTCATATAATTTTACGTGCACATTGACTGGTAAGTGGTCAGTAACGACAGAGATAAAATAGTTCTATTTCCTAACTCTGAATTCTAAGTTACATTAGGTACACATTTGCGAATACAGATATTATTTCATTTTCCTTAGGTATTTTGCAATGCATATACGTAAAAATTAGTAGATTTGTAAAATATTTACGTTGCTAATAATTCTACAGTTTCACTTGGCTGACGCATGAATAAAAAGATGAGGCCGACGGAAATGTTAATTTCATACATGATGGAAGAATATACAATGTTCATACAAGTAGATCTTTAAAAAATGCTGAGTTTACCGTGAACAAACTTTAAGAATATTTTAGGGGCGTTTTAAAATCCGGACAAAAGATTTAAAATTGGGAAATTCTTCCATTATCTTTATTTCCCGCATTACAACTACCATACAAACCAAAATAAAAGCATATCTTGAAGAAAAAAATTTCTAAACTAGACAAATGCCAAACAAAACGAAAAACAAATTAAAACAAAGCTCCATAAATTCACGGAACATTCTGTGTAATTTGGGGGAATTTGGTGGGTGAGAAAAATAACCACCGTATTTTAAAAATATACTTTATAAAAGTGTTTTAATATTTCTTTTCGCAGTGTTTGTTCCCTAGGAGTGCAACGAAGTCACAGCGAGGCGAGGCAGGTAAACTGTACTCAGTTTGCTGTTTCTTCATATTGCTGCACGATTAAAAACAAGCATGCCACCATACGGTCTGTCGTCGATCGCTTATGCACGTATCTTATCCTTATTTACAGGTTCGCTGTAAAACTTGACTGAAAGAGGGCTATCAAAGAAAAAGCTTGCTCTTAGCTCCACAAACGTGACAAATTCTAGTGTGAAATTGATTTGTGGACAGAATCCCAACAAAACTAGCAATGCTAGTGGCGATAAACCGAGTTTATTTTTAGTATTGAAGTTGAGTAAAGACGAGATAGTCCATTTCCGTCAGTTTAATTTATATATGGACACTGAAAAACCGTCACTCCCTTGATTTGCTCACTTGCTTGGTTTTCTGTTAGCCTCTTAACGAACACATTAATTTTTCCCTCCTGGTGTTGCAAAAGAATAAATTTTTGGAGAGAGAAGTAGATAAAATTACTAGCAATAGCCGACATTTCGGAACCGATGAAAAGGGTTTCAAATAAAGTACACAAGAAACAGCCAATTATAAATTAGTGAGCTTGACAGTAGTGACCAATAGAATTGCCCAGGAAAAGGCACTTCCCGTATTGGTGACACCTTCTGGACGAGTACAACACCGACCATGAGTTTACTTAGTCTGCAACACGCCAAACGTGTACGAGTATACCCGGGATAATACACTGAAGGGTTAGAAGAAGCACAACTGAAGGATATTCATTGAGAGTTAAACTGTAAATACGTTAACTTGTATATGTTACCTCGTTGCTGGATTAAGTCTAGTACTTATGAACCAAGTCACTCAGTATGCAGAATAAATCTCAATTTGAAAAACTAAGAGACCAGTAAATTTATTACAATTATTTTTGAAGCAGGCCTACTCCAGCATTAGTTTTGGTTTATTGGCTGCTACCATAATGAGAAGATTTATTAATCAATTTTCATCAATTTTTTTCACCTTCACTCTACAATCGCTAGTAGCCACACAGCGAGAGTATAAATAATGAGATCTAATCATGATTATTAGTGAAATAATAACTGCTCCGATTCTGCCTCCTATGAATGAAATCGCGATATTTATATGTCTCTACACACAATGGTTACTTTCCATTACCCTTGGCACATATGCAACTTAAAATACAAGAAACAACGTAGTAATTAAATTTATTTCACGCCAAAATTATAAATGTTGATTAATTCATGCCAGCTCCAGAAATCCTACTTTATTGTGTCGTACGCTATAGCAAGATTTTATATTTAATGCAGGCAATTTTAAAAATTGTTACAAACGGTTAGGTGTATAATACTTAAAGGGGACATATTCTACTGGAGGTTGTTAGAAACGCTGGCGTGTTATTCTGCAATTGGCCAACCTAGTCTCCGCACTGGCGGTTTTGTGTAAATAGATGCAGGCATTTTTGTTTCTATTTATTTGGTTTTTAGGTGTTTTTAAATTACAAAGTTGTTCACTGTAAAATGAGCACTTTTGAAAGCCTTGCTTAAGACTACTTCTAAGCACGTTGTGTATCCCTCCGCCATATGCAAAACCAACATTGCCGTGGACCTGATTACTTTATTCATGTGTCAGTGAAGGGAAACAAAAATGATTATAAAAGTAAATATTTTAAACATTTTAATCCATATAATTTATACGAAATAAAAAATTAGAAAGAGAAATAAATCATTGTAGTACTGACAAATGTTTACCGAACACTTTTAATTGAACGTTTTGAAATGGATCTACTTTTCCCCCTTCGTAACCAACATTACTGGACGGGAGTCACTACGTGTACCTGATAAAAATACACTCAGCTAGGGACAGTGACATTTTTCAAGGGTTGATCTCCAAAGTGCTCACTTTACTTTGAACAGCCTTTATATGTGTTTACATACGCGTACACATATATAAACTCCAACAAAATACTCCTGGCCGTAAAGAAAATTAATACTGATTACATGGCACCTACGGTACATCACAAATATTGAGGGCTCTAGAGTCGTGAATGGCGGAGAGCAAAAATTCAATTATGACTGTGTTAGACTAAGGACATTTTGTACTCTTATTAATTTAACTAGGATCTTCGAAAATATTAAATTGCTGTGGATTTTATTTATCCCAACTCGTACGTAAAAGGGGTTTGCACTCCTTTTTGATAGAATTAATGTTCCAGACAAAGTATTATCAATTGCTAGAGACCTGAAAATTTCACGAATTCATTAACTTGTAGGTAAGAATTCAAAATCTTATGTTCAAATAGTCAGATACCAACGTTTCATTGGTTGCTTGGACATGTATTTGTTGTAAGTTTGTTATTGGCTCAGAGATCTGAAGGAGGTGTGAAATAACGCGCGGACCAGTTCCAAAAGTGACACACACGTACACGTTTTTTGAATTCTAGCTTGTCCCGAATTGAATCCGCGGATTTTATAAGGTCTCTATCAATTGCTGGTTGTAAGGCACGAAACAAGGGGGTGCAAATTAACAAAGACTTTTTTGTACAACTCTCTACACGTTTCCTTCTATGCGATAACACATGAATCCTGCAGGCAATATTGACACAGAGTGGAGAGAGGACTCTGGGGAACTGCCCCTGACTCTGGTTGGTCACTGCATGCTGCGAAAGGTTTCCTATTGGCTGTGCTGCCGGTTGGCGAGTAGCTTACCAGTGTTAGATTGGCGAACGTCGGCCCAACATTTTGCTGGCGTGTGCGACGCGAGTTCGCAGTATGAGCGGCATTCTCGCCTTCTGTAATATTCGTTACTCTGTATCTTTTGGCGTGCGTGCTGTGACGAACACACTCGGATCACACTAATTAAAGATGAACATCAAAGGGTCATTCATTTAATTATATGTTGCCACAAATTGTGCTTTGTAGCGATTTCTGCCTCGCCACTTACCA
The DNA here is from genome assembly GCA_029891345.1 of Dryococelus australis. NCBI lineage: Eukaryota > Metazoa > Arthropoda > Insecta > Phasmatodea > Phasmatidae > Dryococelus > Dryococelus australis. Next base: position 353,100,564 of record CM056995.1, read on the forward strand.
CTACATCAAACATTCTATTTTTATTTTTGGCTTTTAAAATAAATTAACCCGTGTTCATTTTTATTCACAGTTTCAGTATTATGTCAACACCGCTCTTTAGCAAAAATATTGGGTACTTGTTGTTATCATGTACAAGTAACATGAAAAGCAAGTTTTTGGCTATTGAAATATATGGGCTAGCTCATAGAATGTACGGTGGTTGTTTATAACACGCATACATGGCTTACACTGAATATCGAAATTGTGAAAATATATGGTGAATGAAAAGGATATTATATTCATAATGCCACATGGCTTGTTTAACCAGACATTCAGCGTGGTTCTCTCTAGGGTAATTGTAGAGAACACTCCATGAAATAACCATAAATTAACCAACGTGTTTCTGCTGTGAGGGTCGTTACAAAAGACAACGGTACGTTTATCTGTGGTGCCGTAATTTCATTATTATCATAAGAGGCATGCTGGCACTGCTCTGAAATGTTCGAGCGCTGCATGCAGTTGCAATCTGGATTTAATTAACTTCCATACGAGCATTCGTTTTATCTCGTTTCACCACCGTGTGGAAACCTGCATCGAAATGAGCGACGCTAGCCGCAGGGGTTGGGTTTTAAACGAAGTAACAGTAGAATTTAGCAATTTCATTTGAGGATGAGCTTGATTCCAAACCTGTATTCATTTTTATTATTTTTTTTAGCAGTTTATGAGACATTCTGTGCTGACCTCTAAGTTAACTGCGAACCCGGGAGAAATCCATTGTAGAAATCCACCTGCCTGGCGTGGATTATAACTGGCAGTCGGTGAATAGTTTCTGTAGGTTTTATAAACATTTATTTTAAACGCAGCAGAAAAACATTCTAATATATTTTATTTACAAAACATGACTAAAAGTTGAATTTAACAAAAATAAGATAACTTTTATGTCAACAGGAGTATACAATCTTTGTAAAGCACGACATATTTAGGAAATGGCCAGACACGTCATTCATGCGGCAATTTTTCACAATTTCCATTAAAAAAATGTCAAGCTACTGATAATAGACTATATCACCATTTTTTCATGTGCAGCAAACATTTATAACGGCCGCAGGAAATGTAAACGCAATAACACGGACCAAAATTAATTTTTTTTTCAACAGGCTAATTAGATCTTTTTTAATCTTGAGGAACTTTGTGACGTTTCAATGCATATTTGTCTTAGCAAGATACTAGCCAAAAACTCGAAAAAGTGTTTCCTGTTTCTTCACGAAATATTACAGCTGAACAGTGTGCGTAGGCGCGGTCAGAGTTTGGTAGAGAGAAACGTTATTTCAATTCTTCGCAGCCGAAATACTTACGAACCTATGGAGTTCGACTCAATCTGAACAGCTTCTGATACTATTCTGAGAAAAGAAAGCTCATAAATAAGATATGTAGACAGTTACAAACATAGTGTAGCGGAATTTGTGACTAGAGGTAGTGATTCAGTTGAAACTATTTTTGGATGCAACATAATTTTCAAAGTTGAGTACGCTCTACTGTCTTCACGCCAATACTGGCTGGATTGTGCTTCTTGGAACAGTACAGTTACTTACAAGCGAGTTGTGCAAATCCACTGTTAGTGAGGCAGAACTCGCACAGACGGCATCTAATGACGAAATGTAAAAGGACGCTTGATTTTCATTTTTAAAAAAGGGGGTGTTCCGCGCAGGCTAAATTTCAATCTCTTACGTGCAGTTTTCCTTCGTCTTCGTAAAAAATACGTCGTGGTATTTGACTGGACCAATCAGAATTAGAGTACTCAGGTTCTGAACATCTGTCGTTCCGGGACAGGACTCGACAAGTAGCAGTTAAATGTATCTGAACTATAGTGTTTTAACCTATTCAGTCCCGAATTAATTTACGAGCTCTGCCTGCAGTCGTCAAAAGTTTTGATGGGCGGATGGGCGCTGTGCTGTACGTGTATCTAGCGTGCCTCTTGCAACCATTGAACAACAACCTAGTGAGTGTTCGTTGGACTCTGCGTTAACCATTCACAGACGAGAGATGCAGAAACTTCAACAAATCAAATTACTTCGGAGGGAGAAGCTCAAAACACTGCCCACGGATTCCTCTTTATGTACTGTAAAGTGCCAACCATGAACATTCTTCATATGTACAATATTCTAGATAAATTACACGAGGGTGCAACCCATTTCGCGAAAATAGGGTGTCCCTAAAAATAAACCTGCAGTCACGAACGTACAACGTTTAAGCCCAGCAAGCTCTGACATACACGGTGAGCATAAAGTCCCTCCCTGATTACAAGAATTTATTGCTAAAGAACTATGCGGTTTGTTGCAAATGGTAGATTAACTCATACAGTTTTTGTGGACACAGTTCGACATGTGCTTCATTTGTTCCCTGTAGAACGTCTAGGCGATACTCAATTTCGGTCCATGTCTTTGCCAACATCTCTTCCGTCACCGCCTCTACAGCATCTCTTATCCGTACCCTAAGAGTGTGCACATCAGGAACTGGTGAACGAAACACGTTGTCCTTAAATGTAACCCCACAAGAAAAAGTCAAGAGGGGTTATGTCCGGTGAACGTGGTGGCCATGATGTTGGACCGTCTATACCGATCCATCTGCCCGGAAAGGTTTCATCCAAGAACTGGCGAACCAACCCCAAGTGTGGCGGTGCACCATCTTGTTGATACACTACCCATGGTTGACATTCCTGTAACTGAGGCGCAACGTTAAAATCCAACATGGCCTGGTAAACTGTTGTCGCAACGGTGGACTAGGTAAAATAGAACGGTTCAATAACTTTGTTGTGCATTAAGCCACACCACACCACACATTCACTTTCGTGCTGTACCTGATATGATGTACCACTACACGTGGGTTCTCCGATCCCCAGATCTGGACGTTATGCCTGTTTACTTTCCCGGAGATGTGAAACGTTGCTTCATCGGAAAAAACGAACTATATTAAGGTAGTCATTGTCGGCATCGATTCGTTCCAGCATGTCTCTAGCAAACTCAGCACGTCTGGGCATATCATCTTTCTGCAGCTTTGTATGCATGTCAATGCAGCCATGTGTGTAAAATCTTCGCCACCGTGCTCTGAGGCATGCCTGTTTCTCTGGGGACACGACGGGTCGATATCCACGGACTGCGCAGAATCGCTATGCGCACTATATCGACTGTTTCGTCACTCACCGCTGGTCTACCACTTCTTGCCTTGTCACCAACACTGCCAGTCGCTTTGAACTTTTCATACCATCCTTTGATGTTCTTCAAATCTGGCGGATATTGACCATAGGCACCTCGGAACTGTCGCTGAGCTGCAATAGGTGACCGTGTTTCGTGAAACCACAAAACACATTGCGCTTTCTCCTGCATATACGCCATTGTGACTGCATCACTCCTAAATTACGATACCTGTATCACAAGAAAGAGGACAAAGACATAAGCTGTTGTCGGAGCACATGTCGAAGTGTGCCCATAAAAACTTGCTGAGTTAGGCTACCATTTGCAACAAACTGCATACCTGTATCTAACATAGTAATTTAGCAATATAATTTTGTAATCAGGGAAAGACTTTATGCTCAGCCTGTATTTAAGAGGAAGTTCACCATATCTAGTGACTGGGCCATAACCGTATTTAGCGCTGTTTTTAAGAGAAGGTTTTAGGGGTTGAAAACCCGCGCTGTTTTAAGGGAGGGTTTTTAGGAGTTGAAAACCCCCTCCCTCCAGTAGTGGCATTTTTTATTTTCTCAATTTCGTCACTAAAATATAACATTTATGGGAAAGGAAGAAAATGATATGCGTTTATTACAATATAACATTTTGGTAGGGAAAACTCTGTGTGCTTATTGTTTCAATTCTTTTTAACTACAATAAACGAATAGGTGATCCCGCAATGTAATTTAATTCCCAATTTTTAGGCGAATTCGCATTTGAAATGTGTCTAACAATTTTACGGACTTGCGCGGATAGCATAGATAAGCGCCTTTTTTTTAAACGAACTATTTGGATTTTCGCATGTGAGAAACGCTGCGGACGCTGCCAATGTTCGGTAGGTTTTCTCGGAGTACTTCCACTACATCAACCATTGCATTCCATAGTTGCTCCACATTGACTTGCTCTAAGTTCCTGTCGTGCACATGGACCAAAACTTTCTGCGTTATAACTAACAATCTTCTTCACAACTCGTAGTCCCAACCAATGCAAACTCGCGACAGACCTGCCCCACTCATACGCAGCTTACAACAATAAGTTCCAGAGCAGTTCTTGGATCACATTTATTTTCACGCGGCTTCAAAATCGACACAAACTTTTTCCAGATGCATACGTTCAAAGTTTAACGTAATATAATTTCTCTCAAATATTTATTCTTTAATCTACGCTTACATACTTTAAACATTACTTTCCTCGCGACTTGTTGAAGACCTACCGACGCATTTGAAAGCAAGATCTTTCTTAGCGAATGAAATATTCCTCCCCAAATTTTGCAATGTCCTCTCTAGATTACGTACGTGTTCACCACCTAAAACAGCTGTACGTGGATGAACTGTTTGGTAAAGTCCACTCAGAATGTAAAATAAATGTAATGATTTCAAACGTTTGATGGTTCGGTGAAACTGCGCACGGCCAGTAAAACCTGTTATTCGCAAATTGTAATGTAGAAGACGTACTGGAATTGCAGCACGCTTGTGAACTTTACTTCAATCAGTAAGGAAAAAAATCATTAAAAGTAATTACTGTCTATGTCACACAGTATATTTAAATACCATCATATTAAACTCAATATGTATGCTATAATTGTATATATACTAATGTATATACCCATATATAAACATATATACTCATAAATACATGTATAGTTTAAGGTACATATACATTTATACACACATACATACAAGTATAAACATATGCAACTATATACAAAGATATACATAAACAAATACACAGGTACACTTATAGACACATACATATGCATGTATGTTCGTGTGAAATAACATAATGGACACTTAGGCTTGTGAACACTGTTACAATTAATGTAAGGGCGCCTGGCATGGGATACGGGAAGCTTGCAATTCTTTTGGCTGACAAACAGGCAATAATAAACGCTGTACTTTAATTTAAGTGTGTATCGTGTGTACCATGGTGCGTGGCATGGTTGTTAATTATATGTTTGCTTTCCGAAATATACGATGTACTTAAAGCTTGGCATATGTTCAGAATATAATTTTCATTTTAAATCACCACACTCAACCATGGTCAATGTGTCAAAAATTACTTACGTATCTTGTACATAAACAATCAAAACAGTGCCCATTATGTTATAAAACCAATAATCACCTGAGCAACAAAACATTATATGCAGTGGACACTTAAGTAAAATTATAAAATTTATTCTGCTACCATAAATTATTGACAAATTGTTTGGAAGCTTGACAAGACCAATGGGATACCACGTATATTTTACGTAGACACTTTTAGTGATTATATATTAAATTAGTTATTACTAGTCTAGAGGTAGACATCAATCTAATACATGAAAAGGATATCAAATTTCAGTTTCAAAATAAATAGTTTAGTTAAACCAATTGAATGTGTAGATAAACACACAGTTGACTTACTGATGGAATATTCAATGAATAACTGCTGGTAAATTGAAATTAACTCGTGAAAAACTTATGGCCCTGGAAGCCTTGAAAACCCTAGAGTGCATCCCGTCCTATCTATGTAATATTTGCAATACAAATGCTTATTTTCTTTTCGTTGGCCAATGATTCACATTAAAGAAATTCACGAAGGACATATAACTATTTCCATCAAATTTTACGTCACAAACATTATAAGAAATGAGTTCAAATAATTATGACGAAGTTACGTAGTGACGTGGTCCAGATAATAACAAGCTTAATAAAAAAATGTTCCATGAAGCTAGTACTTAGTTGATACTTCTCCAGGTGGACACAGGAGGCTGGAGAATAGTCCGGATTTGGCGGACTGCTAAGAAAGTAGTACCGGAATGTTAAGGAGATAAATAGTTTAAATAATACTCCGAGTGAGACTTCAAATGAAACTTGGTATAAAACTTTGTCCAAAACATGATATAAAAGTTTGTGTGAAAGTTAGTCCAAAGTTTCGAATAATACTTCGCCCAAAACTTCTTGAACCCTCTGAAACACAGAAACAAATATCATCGGGAAAATGAATTAGTTCTTTCAAAGAGTCAATAAAACATGGCACGTACTGCTGGAGAAAGACTGACGCTGTACTCACGTATCTTGAAGGGAAGGGATCACGCTGCGTAGAATGACTGAAGATAAAACATAAAAATTAAATATAGTACATTATTACTACTAACTGTGCACTGTTCTAAATTATTCTTCTAAAACTACAGGAACTGCTGCAGCGGCGGCGGAAGGATACAAAACTGCATGCTGCGCGTGGGCACGAAGGTGTCAAAATGTAATCCAGTACCCGTTCCTAGAGAGCAAACGGTTAACAACTATACGCAAGTGTTCTATAGCAATAATTATGTGCTCTGCACCTCTGGTAAGTATCGCGGACAAGGTGTAGCTTAAGGAATGTGAGGCAGCAGCTAACTTCCTGTTGCGAGCTGAGCAGTCTACAGCAAGCAACCAGCTTCCTGCCAGTTTCGGCAACGAAGTTAACTCTTTACTATAGGCTGTTCACGGTCATGTGAGCACTTTTCAGGCCCTAGTTAACTCTTTACTATAGGCTGTTAACGGTCATGTGAGCACTTTTGAGGCCCTAGTTAACTCTTTACTATAGGCTGTTCACGGTCATGTGAGCACTTTTCAGGCCCTAGTTAATTTACCTTTTTAGTCATTTTATATCCTTGAACCACCTATTAAAATAAATATTGCCATATAAATAATAAACAATGTGCGTATATTCCACCACACTCGGAATTTCATGTCTAAGGCTAAAATAAAATACATTTATTGACTGTTATTCCACATGAGAGGGCTTTCAAAAGTGCTCACTTTATCGTGAATGGCCTATAACTCCCAGTACATGAATACATGCATGACTGAAATACAATTTTTGAATCAACAGAACTGCCATAAAATTGTAATAAATTACCATAGGCTTAAACTTCCGTAAAATGCTCAAACAATTTACTTAGACAAAAAATATGAAAGTACATGAAATTAGGTATAATCTAGAGTATATTGTGCCGCAAAATTGTAGGAAATTCTACAACGGCACAGGGCGTACTGTGGAACAGCAGGATGATAGTGATGAGAACTAGAGAAGTCATCCAAAATGGTAGACACAAGTGATTCTCATCTAGCTTGTGTTCAGTACCAATGTAGTGACGACCTCGAATTGTTTCCCAGCTGTAAATCCACATCTTCGCGCTTGTTTTCATGTTACGATGACGTCGAGATGGCAGTTTTGCCAGTTGAGTACGTGCTGCATACGAACGACTCATTAGTTGGTCGGTTTCCCTCGAGTTATAAAAAAAAAACTCCCACAAAACGAAGGGCACTTCACGTCAGCTTCATTATGCTCTTTAAAGGCAGTCGCGTGATGAATAAATTAAGCCGGGGATCCCGCGGATTACACTTCATTCACTTTCACCCAGTTTATGACTCGTTCACGTCAGCTTCATTATGCGCTTTAAAGGCAGTCGCGTGATGAATAAATTACGCCGGGGATCCCGCGGATTACACTTCATTCCCTTTCACCCAGTTTATGACTCGTTCACGTCAGCTTCATTATGCGCTTTAAAGGCAGTCGCGTGATGAATAAATTAAGCCGGGGATCCCGCGGATTACACTTCATTCACTTTCACCCAGTTTATGACTCGTTCACGGGCGTTCGACCTCCGTATTTAAAGCTTGCAAAAATTCCCGAGACGTAATTCCATACGTTCTGACGTTAACTTCGGTTGGAGTACTGCATTTCTTCGGCAAGACTGATAGCGAATTAGAAAAAAACTAGTTCTCTGTTTGAACACATCCTTCAAACTGTTGCATTTGATGTAGTGTTAAAGGCTGTTCACGATAAAGTGAGCACCTATGAAATCAACCTCAGAAAAAAGTCACTGCCCCTGCCTGCATATACTTTAACGGGTGCACTTAGTGACATGCACCCAGTAAAGTTGGTCGCTATGGATGGAAAGTAGTTCCGTATCTTAACGTCGAATAAAAAGGGCTAGGTAAAAATCTCTGATTATTTAAATTATTTGTTTCGCTTTCTGTTTTTTTTAATGCATCGAAGTGTAAAAATTAGCAGATTTGTAGAATATTTACTTTACTAATAATTTCACAGTTTCACTTGACCGACACATGAATAAAGCGATGAGGCCCACGAATATGTTAATCTTATATAAGGCGGAAGAACACACAACGTGCATACAAGAAGAATTTAAGCAGGGCTTTCAAAAGTGCTCATTTTCCCGTGAATAGCCCATAACTGAAACCTGTTTCTGTTTTATTTGTAATAATTAGCAACTTACACTAACAGTCCGCAGATGAGTGACGTAACTAATGTCGGCCCAGTGTTACTTGATATACTCGCTAACAGGATGTGGCACATAAGTAAGTGCTAAACACGATAACTGGTATTTATATGTTTCTAGCAGCCTATAAAAAAATCCATGAAAAATCGTTCACTGACAGCAATTTCTGCCAACTTTGTAATGAAACATTTTCCCAGTGCGATGAATTTGTTGTCGAGCAATTTCTCAGGCTTCAAATTTGTACACTTATTTTCCGGCACAAGGTATTTTACTAAAATAATGCATTACTATAGTATTTTTTTTTTGCAAAGTTGATACAATTTATTATACCTATAAGATTGTAGTTTTAAAGTTTCTCAATACCAGCTTCAAGAAATCTGTAGACTTCAGATAACACTTTGAGGTCAGCAGACAGTTACAAGACAACCAAGACAAGTTAGAAGTGAGTTACTTATATCCACGACTGCAGGAACACCAGTTATATTGGTCTCTGTGTTCCCACTCACTACAGTTCTAGTGCAGGCCAACATGACCTACTGTGCTCTACGACGTTCATTATTGACTGGTCATCAGTCACTGAGGCACTGAGTTGATATTGTCCCAGTCATATGCCTTTACCTGTGTAAGATGTTATACAATCACACCTGTCCTATTGCGGAGATGTAACTAAAATATGTTTGTAGTCAGGAAAGTTATTGTTACTGAGCTGTAGAGTTCTTGCAAGACCCTGTTAAACACAGGCAGTACAACGACTGCATGTAAATGCTAGTTTTATTTTCCAATGACGCAGAAATTTTCACGATAATTTTGCCCGAGCTACACTCGAGCGTAGTCCGCAAAGTGTTAAAGAGTTTAGCACTAATGTATGTCCCGCGCACTAATAATAGTAATCTTCATGTACGTAAAGGTATGAACTGTTCTCAAGTGGGAGAATGATACGTAGTGGATAGATACGATCACGAGGAAGTTTTGACTTCGTGTAGCTCAATTGCGATGTGTATGACTGTTGCATATCTTCAGTTACTGATAGATAGGGACACCCGAGTTTCGCGAAAAGATTTCCGTAAATGCCCTACTTCAATACCCTACGAGCGTTGCAGCACTTTCCTTTTGCTTATTGGTGGCGTGTGTATGTGAGAAGACACTTTCTTACTTGACTGGCCAATCAGAATTAACACTTTTATGTCGGCACACTTTTACCGCCTTCAAAGACAAGCTAGGCGTTAGTCACCTATATCTATCCCGCTGCAGGAACACTGTGTTATAGTTGTCCCTATTGTCACTTAACACCATTCTACTGGTCAAAACGACACCAGTCTTTCCGTATTGGCCGGCTGCCAACCAATGGAGCGCCGAGTTTACCGTTTTCCAACCAAATGTTCTTTCGTATTTAACAGAATGTGCATCCCATCGTGTTGATTTCCATAACTATGCAAAAAATTTTTTGTTCATTTACGAGTGTTCGTTGTTAATGTTGCATTAGTTCCTAATTAAAATTCTTGTGAAATAGGGAATTGATGTAACTATACACAGACCAGTTTTGTTTGGTTTTGTGGAATGAAATATTCAAACAAGTTTCGCCCAAACTACACTCGAGTATAGTCCTCAAAGTGTTAATTTACTCCGATACTTCAAGTCTCTGATTCGTACTCAGACACTTAAGACGCGTAACATCTAGAACACTCAATCACAAAAGTGCACCTGAGCTAAAGTGTTTTGTAATACAACTGAACGTGCAATTTTTTTCGCGAAATTCGAGTGACACTACTGATAGAACACAGTGTGTTTCGCGAATTTATTCATTCGCAAGGAAGATTTCTGCACTCATTCTCGTACTGTCACGGGGCCACGGTGGTGTAGTGGTTATACTACTCACCACCCACCTAGGCTAACCGGGCTCGATTCCTGGTGCAGTCGCTCCCGGATTTTCGCATCTGGGAATCGTGACAGACGATGCCGCTAGTTGGCGGGTTTTCTCTGAGATCTCCCAGATCCCCCGCGCTTTCATTACAGCGCTGCTCCAATTTAACCTCGTTCAAATCTCTTTACTCACTCTTCCCTCACTCGTGCGGTCCTATTTCTATTGGATCGCAGTTCTTTATACAAGCTTTGTGTAACTGTGAACAAATATAAATGACGAAGAAATTCTGTCACTATGGCAACGGTAAGTATAGGCTGTTCACGGTAAAGTGAGCACTTTTTAAGGGCCTTTTAACAAGCAATAACCACTAATAAATATATTTTATTGCAGCTTGAGATGTTAACTTTTGGGAGTGTAGGAACGCATACACTGTGTTTGTTAGTCTGATGGCAATGTTTATATTAAAAAGTGACAGCAAGATAGAAATCTAAAGAAAAGAAAACTTCAGCAGGGCCTTAAAAAGTGCTCACTTTACCGTGAATCGCCTATAAACAAACGAACGTGACTCGAACTAATCGAATACTGAGAAATTTAACCTGCTTAGGAATAAATCTGTGAAATACTCGAGGTTCTATTTATTGGTTTTCGTCAGTGTGTGAAGGTATTTATTATTTTAACCGATTAGTAATTACTAGTAGCACCTGTTGTGAGGGGGGGGCGGTGGCTAAGCGGTTAGCCTACTCGTCTGCGACCAAGATAAACTGGGTTCAATCCCCGGCCAAGTCAATCTAGGATTTTCACATGTGGAAATCGTGCCTGACGATGCCGCTGGTCGGCGGGTTTTCTCGGGGATCTCCCGTTTCCCCCGCCCGTTCATTCAAGCGCTGCTCCATACTCACATCAATCGCTGTCATCGGCTCTCAAGACCTCGCTGTTAAGAGTCGCCTAAATCTCTCCACTCACTCACATGTTGTCGGCGAAAATATTCTACGACTTTAGAAGAATGCAGACTTTCACCGTCATTGTCTCAATGGGTGGCTTGGCTTCCGTTCTGGAGCCGCATCTTGTAGGCTTCTCTAACCGATGTTTTATCTTACCTTGCGGTAGGTAGCTTCAGCGTCATTAGAACTACATTGAAGAGGCCCTCAAGATGCTTACTGCAAGGTACGGCAACATTTCAGTTAGAGAAACCAAGTAAAACATTCTACGAATAGTAGTACTCTGAAACATTAGAATTCACACTAACTATCAAGGGTGGATAATTTTAATTGTCACACTTCTTAAAAGTCTACCCGCGAAAAGTTTAATTTTGATTGGTTCTGTTAGGTAAGTAAATGTCTTCTCCGAAAGATACGCAGACAATAACCAAAGGAAATTTGCAATTGTGCACGTTGGTTATACTGACGCCTAGTGTGTACGTAAATCTTTCAGCAAAAAAATAGATGGCCCAAGTAATTTATCTCGCTCTCCCTCTTCCCCCCCCCATACCCCCTCATGACTATGGACTGCTAATCTCACATGACTCTTAGTCACTACTCTCCTAGATCCTAGCAGCTACTCTCACCCATGTCTAGAGACAATTAATATCCCATATATGGCTATGAACTGTCATTGTCTCACTCAGCTAACGGTAACTACTCTCCTAGATGCATAGGGAATATTACACTTTCGCTCAATCACGAACAACCACTCTCACCCATGCCTTGAGAGACTGCTACTCTCTCATATGGCTATTGACTGTGTATTTTTGCCACTTATGTAAGAACAGGTACTCTCACAGATGCATAGTCGCTGTAAACCTTTCACACAGCTAGGAACAGCTTTTCCCACTCATTATAACTTGTGCAAAGGGACTGTTATCTTTCAGACAGCTAAGGACAGCAGATGCATAGGGTACGTTATCGTTCACATAGCTACGCACAATTACTCTCACCCATGCCTAGGGACTTACTGCCACTTTATGGCTGCGGACTGTTTGTGCCACCCAGCTACGGACAGTTACTATATGTATATATATCTCTCCCTTAAAGGTCGAGGGACAACGGCTCCCTCTAACGAAGTTTGTGCTTGATGACCACAGCACATGCAGACGAGGCAGTCGATCAAGCAGGAGTGGGTTGGGACTGGTCTCGCAGTGGCGGGGGCGTCCGCCCCGTGTGAAGCGCCTATAAAAAGCGCCCGGCTGGCGGGGGATGAAGGACGAGTCGCGCATCCGCACGTGGCAAGCCGGTGAATAATTCCGCAGCCATTAACAGACGACCCACTTTCCACGGGCTTGCCCAAACCCCAGCTGCAAATAAGCTCTACGCCTCTCACCGTAGTCCTGCGGGTCCTGAAATACCGCCGCACTCTGGTGTCGGGGGCACGTTTATTTCAGGAGGACGGATTCTTCACTGACGTCAGTATGCACCGAAATAAAAAGAGGGCGTAGGAATAAAATGGGGCCTTTATTAGAGACCTGGAAATTTTGTGGATTCATTTGGAGATTGAGACAGGCTCCTCAAAACTTTGAGTATCATAGACCTAGGAGGTAGACCTATTCTTCACCTTCTACGCGTGTGTACTCTAAATTGGCCCTACCACACACCAATAAAACCGTCAATGACACATGGTCATGAATGATCAACTTATTTGTGTATATCATAATTTTCAAATTTGTATTTTTTCAAAACTCATTCATTAAAAATTGGTTGGAAGATCTGAACAAATATCTGAAATCACTTATTTATGTGAATAGTATTCTAACCTTAAACTATCCACGTCGTTTATGACAGTTGTATTGGGAGAAAAACATGTTAATGTTGGGACGCGGAGGCTGTTTTTGAGCAGCTAGCGTGAACTCTGTACCCCGTATTCACTCTACGTTTTGCACTGCACCCTCGATTAGTTGATCATTTGTTGATGCTGCAGTTATTCCCCAGATCGGGTAGCACTTTTCCTTGCAGGTTACTCTATGTTAAAGTTCACCAGTAAAGTTCCTAAACTGCAATGCATGTTTTAACCCCTTAACGTACTGTTCTGAGTAAACTCGTTCACGTTTGACATGTTGCAGAATAGGTTCAATCACGGTCGGTGCTGTACAGGTCCATAATGTAGCATCAATACGGACGTTGCCTTTTCCTAGGAAACACTAACAGTTGAATCTGACACAATAAAAATTTGTAATTGGTTGTTTGTTGTGCCATGGATCTACTGAAAACCTTTCAATTGGTTCCAAAGTGTAAAGTACTGTAAGAAATGCACAAGAACTTTTCACGTTTCAATACCTGAAACGAAAAATTAATGTGGACGTTAAGGGGTAGGCCTAGAGATCGGAAAAATTCGGGAATTTGGTGGTTGTACTATACTTCAATACCCTATACACTTTTGAGCAAAATCCACAATATAGTTGGATGCTGGCATGTATGCAGAGTCGTTAACCTGTATGAGCACGTTATAAGACATTGGACATTCCACCTATTAAGTTTTATTACTGGCTTAAAGAGTCCTGTGGGAATGCAGCACAAATTGTCAACCAATTGCAGACGTTCGGCAGCGTTCATAGTTTAGCAGTTTAATGTACTGCTAGTAAATAAAGCCAATTTTGCGTGTAATATATATAGTATATGTATGCATACGCTATACATAGAGACAGGTGTATTTTGCGAAAATATTTATGGCTATGCCATGTCTTAATGGCCTACGTCCACAACCAGAACTTGCTTTGGTTATTGGCCACGTGTCTACTCTTACTTGACTGGGCCAATCGCAATAAAGTTCTCCGATACTGAACGTCCATGATTCGTGGACACACACTTGAGGCACGGGTGTTTTGGAGTACAACTGGTCTTGAAATATTTTCTCGAAAAACACATGTCCCTAGCTATACATAGTACATTAAGCATATCCTATGCCATGTACTGCACACTATAAATATTATAGGAAATTTTCTATACATCAGAATGCCAGTGTAGAAATACAACTATACACAAAGTTAGGAATATTGTGGGAAAGCTAGAGTATGGTAATAAAGGTTACCATTCGTGCTTTCTCGGTATGCGTGTATAGAGTAATGTAGTATGTATGTGAAACGATTTTTAGTGTGTACACTCTATAATCGAGAGAGTTAAAAATTTCTCCGTATCTGCGGATTCCACATGTGTGTTGAAACTGCTCCACTAGAAGTAGTAAAATTCTACCGACCGTTTAGAGTGATTTCTACTAATTCCTGAACCCTAATGCATTCCACTTATTCTCCAGTGGATAGCAGCTCAATAACTGAAAATTCAGTTAGTAAAAGTCTACTGATTGTAATCACTGATTTGGATTTAGAATGCAGTTATAGGTTCGAATTTGTTCAGGACGTGGATTACAAACTGCGATCCAATTGAGAAAAGTATGCCTAACGTGCATTTGTTTCAAGTATATCTTGTCCTCGAATGAACACTCGGGATTTCCGGGTTTCAAGCTATATACAAATTGCCTCGAATTTCGCATATTCATTTTGTGGCATGTTAGATTTCAAGCTTGTATACTGCGGTTTTTATTTTTTGGTTTGATAACCGGTGTTGACGCTTTCTGGTAAACTCTTCTGCCAGGAATAAACAGGAAGAAATACCGAATGTAACTCAACTACAGTAACAAACTACCGGAGGTGATTCCTGAGATGAAAATAAGGAAAAAATGTTCCTATGATCCATTCACAGTTACTTCAGCCTTTCCTGAAGCCCTGCTAAAGTTCAACTTCCAGGATATTCCTCCGCCTCGTATACAAACTAAGCTTAACTAATCCTGGAAAATTACACCAGAGGACAACGCACCGCATTCGTGCGCACCAAGTGTAACAGTGTTTTGTACAAGAACTATTTCTTACTAGGCGTTGCCAACATACCTATTTCCTCCCTGTTTTGTATTTAAATTATTTATAAATGAAGCATTATAATTTGTAGATAAAATATGAATAACGTTTCAATTTAACAGAAAAAAAGAGTATATTTTATGAACACAAGTATAAAACGCTTGTGATACATGCCATGTGTTGGAAATAACTAAACACGTATTACATGGGGAGAATTTTTAAAAGTAGGATTAAAAAAGGGTGAAGAAACCGCGAATAGACTTTATAAACATATGTCCAACAACGCGTTGTTACTGAGTTCTAGGACGAACGTCGGCCACATCACAGGCGATGCTCGCCTCATCATGGACTGGCGAAGCCTCTCAAAGATACCTGGGTCATATCGAAAGGCTGCACAAGCGTAATTAATACATTGTTCCAAGTCATTGAAGTCGTTAACCGGAGTAGCTTACAAAGTACTTTTCATGTGTACATGTAGTAAATAGTCCAGTGGATTAAGGTCAGAAGACCTGGCAGGCCAATGCACTGGACAGCGACTCCCGATCCAACGTAACAACACAGTAAGTGTGTTCACAAACTTGCACCTACCATGTTGGGCGCCATTTTCAATTAAATTATATATGACGACATTCTCAGCTTCTGCAAATATTTTTTGATTAAAATCTGTTTTCATCTTCAACAAACACAAAATACTCAATATCCTTTGTTCGCCTTCTTATAATCATCACAAAAACATCTTGTAGCAGTTATGTACAATAATATTATAATTCTGTTAAATTCCTTTACCATCTCAATTAAAATTTGTTACTATCTACACACGTCCATCATTATAGGTTGTGGGTATTCTTCTGTAGAAAAAATATAAATCGAGTTTACTTCTACTTTATTTATACTGTCACCTGTTCTCTGATTGGCTATCATCTGACCATTCCACATTTCTCCACCAACGGTTATCTGTCACGTGTGGTCTGGAGCTATATGCATATATATATACGTAAGTTGTCCTTGCATCCCCCTCCCCCATGTTCATTTTATAACTACATCTAACATTGGATATGTTTTGTTTGTTTTATTCTCGTATCCTTGTTTTTAGTTGACATTTTCGGTCTTGGCGTGACGTGCTACGCGTTTGCCTAATAGCGTGCATATCTTAAGTCCGAAATAATAGTTTACTGACTCACTCAGGCCCCGTGTTCACAGTCATGCACGCAATGCGCAGGGAGGTTATTTCTGGCAGGGACTGTAAACTGCGATGCTCAATCCCAAACGAATTTCCCGTGCTCTAGCTGGTTATCTATACACGTTACTGTTCTATGATTGATCTATGTTACTATTGCCAAACAACGAGCCTACAGTCCATTGGTTCTGATAACTGTGTCAGCTGAAGTACAGAACGAATGAAAATATTTCTGACTGCGACACCTGAAACGGTAAATAAAATTGGTTCCAAAAGTGGTACATGAAACTGCTTTTAGTTTCATCCTGAAGTTTAAAACGGGAGTACCATATAGGTTATCAAACGCCGTTTCAAATGGCATTCGAGTGAAGAGGGTCGGGCGAATCTTGTCGTCGGGACATTAATGGCCAACGAGGGTGAAGAGCGGAAGAGTATGGAGCGATGCCGGAATGCAAGGGCATCTTCCGGCACGATTCCTAAATGCGAACATCCGAGAGCGACTACGCCGGGAATCGAGCCTGGTTCGTCTTGCGGTATGAGGCGAGTGCTTTACCCCCCTGAGCCACCACGGTCCCTTTCAATCTCCATATTCGAACAATTATTAATAGGTCGGAATTCAAATACAACGCCTCCAGCGGACGTTCTGACACCGTGACGTCAACATGTGCACGAAACAAATTCCCAGACACGTCACAAGTAATTTCCTACTCCAATAGCCACTTTGCAATAAATATTGATTTGAAATTCGTGCCTCGAGCTGTCTCCCACGTGTTTTCTGGGAGGTTTGTAGCCAGGACGGGAGATTACTATCGCCCGACAGTGTCTGTCAATATAACCCGAAGCATGCATGGGCAGGTGTCAAACAGAACACATCTACCCCACTCGTCAAACTAGTAACTAGTCAGTTACGCACGATGTGAAATACGCTCATAGTATTGCTGAAACAGGCGAAGGACATGGTATAAAATAAATAAAACACAAAAGTATGTAACTAAAAAAATATATTTTATCTTTCACATAGTCCATACATTTGAAATGTGCATCTCTCAAATGCTTCCTGCTTGTAACGATTGTAGTCTCGTTAGTGCACATCGCAGTTGACAGAGGTATAGATGCTAACAAAATGGCGTTTACAAGTAGGAGCAAGCACATTGCATTTTGCAGGAACTGATGTGATTTATTTTGTTCCCCCCCCCCCCCAAGTATCGCTGCACGAACGCCGTGCAGATCAGTTACTTCAGCAAAAAAATTTGCACGAAGATGATTTTTCAAATTCTCACTTTTCTCATGTCGACAAGCGCTGTAGCCGAAGCCTCGCTGCAATCTTGATGATCCCGCGAATAATGTATAGTTCTTGGGTCCATATTCGTCATAGTCAATCATAGGCCTTCATATACACTTTACATTTTCAAAATAACTGGGTGAGAGAGAGAGAGAGAGAGAGAGAGAGAGAGAGAGAGAGAGAGCGCATTATCCAAACGATATTTTACATTTAAATGGTTAAAGGATAAATACGCCGCTGGTTCCATCACATCTCTATATACACGAGTCAATCTGGAGTATTATATCTGCAACATAAGAAATCCTACTCTATAAAGCCATAACTAAAAGTATGCATACAATCTTTGCAATACGATTCGCTTGTTATCGGCGTAACACAAAGCCAATTTATTTACGGTCTCCGTGTAAATAGGTTGTTAGTGCACTCGTATTGTGTTCACTTTAACATGCACTCTTTTTAGTTCTTTTAATGAAGCTATGTATTCGGAAAATTCGATTTTGTCTTGTACCACACACTTCTGAATTTCCCTTAGATTTTTTGTTTCCTTGCCATAGCTCTTGTAGGAGTACAGTTTGGCATGGAGGCCCTCGAATTCTAACACGATTTCCCCGCCACATTCTTGCTTGAATTTCCCGACTACTTTCTCGTTTGCAGATGAGAAGCACTTGTGGTTCGCGGGATAGCCGCTGGTATCAAATTCAGCGAAAAACCTTGCATCCGCGACCATGTCCTCGTACAAGTTCAGAAACGAGTCTGTATCCATACACAGGAGCTCGATGTCTTTGACATACTGGGCCTTCATCACGTCTTAATGGAGTCTGTACATGAGTTTCCGACATGTCGAGCACCGCTAACCATGTGTATATGGGTTTGTCGAAAAGTATGCATGTGTGTTGTAGTCAAATCAGGGAAAGAGATTCATCATCAACTGTCCTGTCCGGAAATGTTGGTTTTATCACCAACTTCTTTAATCGTTCTTCGCTGCTGACCAGCTCCATTTTCTTGTCTTTTCTTTTGTTCTCCGTTAATTTTCCGAAAGTTTCGCTGTTTGCTAATTTAAAGAACTCAATTTTTGAAGTTGTTGGAGGCCGACTGTCGCTTCGCAGTGTTGAGCTCGATGTAAGACTTCAGCCATGCTCCTTACTCGAATTCTAGGTCACAATGACTTTTCTGTATCCTTAATCCATGAGATACAGCTTGTTTGAGGTTGCGGCGGGGGACGATTAAGCTTATTTTTATCTTCGAGTGTAGTCGTCGACTTGAGATGCTTGGAGCCCGGCGAACGCTGGTTGACAGTAGGCATGGTAGGTCTGTGGTCTTCATGCAGGGCTGCGTGGTACATGACATCGACCTCTAGGATGTATCCGGTGTTACCATCGCCGGGCACAACCATTACCTCGATGTCTGTGCTGACCCACCTGAAGTGACATACCGGGAACATCGGTGACACGGCCATCCAGACAGGTTACTGGCGGCCAGGAACGGCAGGTATGTAGTTCACTTGCTTTAATCGTACGTTTCTGGCGCATAGATGTTGTTTGCTTCTGCATGTAGTTTGACTCACTGTGCCACACCACCACGGATCCCTTCTTTAATAAGCATATGCATGTCGTAATCGGCGAGTAGCTCCAGATATACCCCTGTTATCCAAAGCATGGGGTCGAAGGCGAACCCCGGGGCTGCAAAAAAGGACCCCAGAAATTTCCCACTTTTTCCTGAGCAGGCGTAGTGGATCAGTGACCCAGGCGAGCTTGGGATCAGGACAAGCGGATCAGTCTGGACTCAGGACCATTGACCTTTCACCATTCACTCAAAAATAAAAAAATCCCCCAAAAAATTTTTAATGTAAATATATTTTTATCATTAAAAATTTTAAAGCCTTATGTGGCGGATTCGTTAAATTTGTATGTCTTCCGGTATTATTACGAAAAGTGTAGTTTGATATAGTTTTCGCCTTGTAAACGAGCTGTACAAAGATAGAAAAATGTGTGTTTGTGTTCCTAATGTTTAACCTTTCGGTTTTTATTTTGCGTCTCCTCGAAACACAAGTATCAGTGGGTGCACGTGTATTTCGCGAAAATATCTACTTTGAGGCTAGGCTTCGAATTTATACATTCACAATTGCAGCTTTCCTTTGGCTGTCGGTCGCCTGTCTTTGTGTGGTGAATACTGATTGCTATGAGAGAGCCAATCATAGTAAAAGTTTCTTCGATTACTGACTTTCATGATTGTCAGGAAGACAGGCCAGACGAGTAAAAAGTCGAATTATCAAACAACGAATGTGGTTCTGTACTAAAATGTTTTGTAATCCAACTTGTCCTGAAATCTTTTCGCGAAAAACAGCTGTCCTCAAGTATAGGTTTAAATTATCCTCTTTCATAGCGGTGTTATTTTTTAGGTCTCTTGGATTTTTTTTTCCCCTGGAATTTACTGTGTAACAGAAGCTGATATTGGAATTTTGCCCTACCAGAAATCCCATTTTATTTTCCCATTGTCAAATGCGGTGAAGGGGTCTGGCAACAGGTGCCATGTTTACACCTCAGCATATTGTCCCAAGTACTTTTTATGCACAGCGTGCTTCAAACAAGTAAAATTACTTTCGGTTGTTTGTTTAGCTAGAAACCAGCACCAATATAAGCGGAGAATTTTCTTAACATATTTCCATTGGTTGTTGCTGAAACAGCGGAGATTTTAAAAATTGTCAGTTGCTTACGCAATGGAACAACAGGAAATATACTTAGAGACTTCATTGTTGAAATAAAAATGTAATACATAAGTGAAGAGATTAAATATACCTACTCCAAACACGCATTCTGTAATGAATGCCGTGAATACCATTATTGCCTGTAATACTGTGGATTATGCAAAAATGCCAATTTCTCCGCTCTCAAAGAATGATCACGCGCCTTCGATGATACAGATGCAAAAACACGCATCTCCTTGTCACAAAGTTATAAGAATCTGCAAAATAATGCGGTATAAATCGATTTTTACATTACAGAAGTTCCACAGTTTATGCAGCCACACTGTAATTACTTAAACTGTGGAACTTATGTAAAGCAAAAACCGATTTATTTTACAATATTGTGCTGATTCCGATAACTTTGTGATGTAGAGATAGGCGTTGTTGCATCTGCACCATATATTTATTGTTTCGTTGATTTCCGCATGGATCATTAACGTCACTGCCACTACAAATGTGAGTGAGTGAAGAGATTTGGTCGTCTCTTAACAGCGAGCTCTTGAGAGCCGATGAGGGTGATTCAAGCGAATATGGAGCAACGCTGGAATGAAGGGGTGGGGGAAACGGGAGATCCCCGAAAAAAAACCCGCCTACCAACAGAATCGTCCGGCACGATTCCCACTTGCCAAATTCCGGTGACCCGGCCGGGGATTGATCCTGGTTGACCTTGGTGGGAGGCGAGCGTGCTAATCGCTCAGCCACAGAGGCCCCGCCACTACAAATCATTGTATTTAAATCACTTTACTAATTTGCGTTTATATATATAATTAAATGTTCAATTGAACTCAGTAATTTATACATAATATCGCATAATTAACATAACTTAAATAAGGTAGTCTACTCGGCACGCCATTGGCAGGGACACCTGATTTTCGCAAAAAGATTTCACGCTCAACACTTTAGCTCAGATGCACTTTCGTAATTTGATGATTTACGTGTAACGCATCTTAGGAGCATGCTCGCGATTCACAGGCGTGCTGTACCGGAGTTACGTAATTGTAATTTGCCCGTCAAGTAAGAAAAGGTTTTCGCGCAGACACACTTTGCCAATAAGCAAAGGAAAAATGCTCGTACCTCCGTTCGGTGTTGAAATATTTCATGTGCAGAAATATTTTCGCGAGTTTCGGTTGTCCCTATCGATTGGCGAAGCCGTATAGCCAACAAGGAACTACGTGTAGAGTATAAGCCGCCCTATACCTATTCAGGTTTCTCAAAGCTACCTCACTGTACAGCTATAAACCTTAACCCACTACAGCGCGCCCGGGTAATTAGGAAACTCATTTGATGTTAAAGAGAAAAAATAAGTTTGAATTCTGGACAACTTAACGTGCTAAACACCATCCACAAGTACATTTAACAATATTCATAATAACGTATTGTAATTCGTAATTATAACAGAAGAGGAACTATCAGCTAGAACAAATTCGCACCCCAAAGTACTTTTCAATGACATAAATATTTATTTAAACATCTATTTGCAGATTTGCTTTTACATCTACCCGAAGAACAATTTACAAACATACTGCACTCTTAATTCGAAGTGGAATTCAACTACTATAATCAGGGAAAATGGCTCCACTTAGAATCAGTGGAAAACCACTGATTGTTTCAGTGAAAAATTTCACTGATTGAATTAGTGAGGTGAAACAATTTCACTGGTTGAATAAATGACGGCTGACTGCAGTGGCGAATTAAATATTGGTTTTTATTGAATGTAGGCAAATAATTACGTTAAAAAAACATATTTACGATCATTTACTATTTATATTGTGCAATTTACCGTAATTTTAAAGAAGTAAAAAAGAGAAACTGCGTTAGTCCAGGATTAAGCTCGCGCACCTTTCACCTCTAGGCTGTTGCCTTATCACCTGAGCTACCACGTCAAGTTGGAATCGGTAGAGGAAAATAAATGTCTTATATTATCGCTGCGAAATCGTATAGTTTGAAATTCTTTGCTCATACTTTTCGTGTTTGGTTTGATTGGTACCGTTAGGATTGTTAAAACTAGTAGTACATATGAGTTCACTCTCTTCACCACATTAAATGCAGTTTAAACTTTCAAACAGAGTGCTGTGACGATTACATGCAAACGAAACGAAAGGCGTACAGACGAAATGAAAGACGTAAATACGGAATGAAAGTCTGTGTGTTCATATTACCTCGTCAAATGGCGTTTTGATAGACGAAACGCATTTTTGAAAGAACTTTGTATTAGTTTTATTCGTTTATTCGTCGTTACTTCACTTGATACAAGTTGTTTTAACGGGCATTTTTAAACGATGTTAGACGACCATTTTTCCACGCAGTTTCACTGATAGATCAGTCAAAAATAATTAGAGACGGAGCAAATTGCTCGGATGTTTCACTTAGGTTCCACTTAAGCTAGCTCCAGCCAAGGGAGCTTAGCTCTCTCTCTCCAACTGACTCCCGAACCAACTAGATGTGTAGGGTATGACTCGCACCTGAAGGTGGGTGTCGAATAGTGTTTTAACTAGATTTTAGGGTGTCTTAGCTTCCATGGTTTAATTTCGTGTGTTAAGTGTTTCCAGTAAATTGAGAGTACATTTGGCTAGGATATTGCATAGGAGTTTGGAGCTAGACCGCGTCAGTGTTAGAGACGTATCTTCTCCATGACGACGAGATCCTTAATATGTAACCTTGCACCTGCGAGTCCTGACGGCACAGTTTTGTTTGCAACATCAATGTCGTCCTACGCCTGAGAGATTACTGACAGCTACAAAACGTCAGTGAGACAAGTCTACATAGCACTATATGTATGTGTCATATGCAGCGTCTGCCATGATACTTCTAGAAGGTTCTTTTCCTATCGGCGACGCCATGTTCGTTTTAAGAGTACTGAGATACCAGCTTTAAAAATTCTGCCCACTGATAACTTGAGAAAGGATCTACTCCCCTGAACTAGGCACACTTAAGAATTGAGGTTTTTTATTGAATAAACATATTTTTTTATTTATTATTTTCTGAGAATGACATTAATTTGAAGGGATTTTGCATGAGTGAACTTATGCCTACGTTTTTGCATAACATAGGGACTTTCATTAAGTTAGGTTTGGCTACTCCCATGCCAGATAGGAATGTTACGCTGCCCTGTTAGATTGTGCAAATAGCCACAAGAGTTTTATTTAGCAGTTGTCCAGATAAAACAAGGATATAATAAAAATTAAGGAATTTAAAGAATTTTTTTTTTACAATAGATCTGGGCGCTAAAAGTAATTTTATTTTATTGGTCGTCTTCTTTATTTGCTGTTGGTTATTCCTGTGTCTCCCTATATTTGTAAGGTATTTTCTGGTTAAATATAAGTTTGTATCGATAGTTCCCGAGGTGTCAGCGTGCACAAAGTGTTTACGTAGCAGAGTTACAGCATGACTTATGGTATTCATCTGGTAAGTTGTGTTCCTACCGGCCAGTCCACAGACCGGGCAAATTAAGACTCTGGGATTGGTAAAACACGCGTGGTTGAGCATAAATTACAACCAGATATTCATGCTGGTTCGCTACCTACTGTTTTATTTTCCATAAGTGAAAGATAAGTAATGGTAATGATCGTACACGTAAGCTGAGAGGGTAAACTCGTAAAGGACATCACACCTTTTTCTCTTACTTGCTACCACGTTACAAATATTTTAATTATTCACAGTCATTGACTTGTTACCTACACCCACGCACTATTGTTTTGCATATTACCACTAGCATCATATATTAGTCAAGTGAACAAATATCTTCACGTAAGAATACAGAACAGAAGTACACAACGCCATCCACCCTCACAGTAAGTAACCAATGTGACGTTATATAATTGTTTGAACATAAAACTGATATCTAATTTATAAGTATGTATTCGCGATATTTTAAGTTACCTGCATAGGCTACAACATACACATTTTAACTAATCCGACCATTGTTGACCCGCCGGAAAGAATTTTTTATGAGGTCACCTTCCTGTATATGTATGATGTTATGAGGAGCTGGAGGCAGTAGTGACGCCGCCAGAGCAGCAGTTTTTGGGAGGCACGGCGAATAACAAACAGGCCCGTCGAGGGTAAACATGGCCAGGTGCGCGAATATATAAGGCATAGGACCACGAGGCCAGAGCCTTTATTACGTCACCGGGTCGCCGAAGCCAGCAACCCAGGAGCTGGTGCGGACTGCGTCAACGGAGCCATAGTACGTCAATCGTGCAGCAGAATAAACTAAAGGCTGTTCACGGTAAAATGAGCACTTTTGAAAGCCCTGCTTACGATCTACTTGTATGCACGTTGGGTATTATTCTGCCTTATGTAAAATTAACATTGCATAAGCCCCATCACTTTATTTATGCGTCGGTCAGGTGAAGGGGTGTAATTATTAGTAGAGTAATTATGTTACAAATCTGCTCATTTTTACACTTCGATTCAATAAAAAAACGGAAAGCGAAATACATAATTTAAGGTATAACAAATTGTTACCAATACTTTTTATTCGTCGTTAATATATGGAACTACAGTAGTTTTCATCCATCGTTACCAACTTTACTGGGCGAATGTTACTCGGTGCGCCAATTAAAATAAGTGCAGACAATGGTAGTGAAATTTTTCTAAGGGTCATTTCAGAAGAGTTCACTTTATCGTGAACAGCCTTTATCAGTGGCGAGTACAACGCTGACTTGAGAGTGAGGCGGGGCGTTGTGGACAGAGGCCACAGTATAGTTTTGATAGCATTAAAGTATAAGATTTTAATGAGCTGCTAATTACTTAAGAGTCTCACTCTATTAACTTAAATGATAAAGAAATAAATTGCAGATGTACGATGTCTTGAATGCAAGAATCGGGTTAAAGATAAAGTAAAGAGCTATTGTCAATATGGTCTATCACTGAGTTAACGTCCCTACCAATAAATTAACTTATTGTTTGTGTACCGCTTGGCTTAATAAAAAGCAAGGAAGGTATCACTGAGTGTCCTTGAATATTTGTGATGCCTTGTACCAAATCTAACCAGATGTTTTACGTTATTAGTAACTAGTAAGCATTCAAGAATGGTTTAGTTACGAAATCATAATTGTTTGTAAATTACAGATTATTGAGATTTTAGAACGATGTGCCATATTTTGGGATCCGCAACCAACCTGTTTGAAGCAAACCTTGTGTGCTGGCTGTATTTAAGATTATCAAGAAATTAGTTTTAACTACTCAATCAAATATCAATTATCTCCAACAATATATATTTATTCAGGTATACTATTTGCATGTATATTGACGCTGTTCACAAAGGCTATTTATCTCTAAGTGTCCAATTGAAAATTGGATGCACACAAATGGTTTATGTTTAACAAAACACTTTTGAAAACCTTGCTTGGATCCTGCAATATGCAAATTTCTTTTAAAACAATAAGATTTCCCAGATGCTTATTATGAAACGTGTTTTACAAATCAATCAAATTCAAGGGTTATCAGTTATGGCGTTAAACTATCTAACTTTTTTTGTTGCCAACGTAACTGTATACCAATCAAACACTTTTTACGTTAAGATGTAAGCAGTTTTCGGTGGTGTTAATTTTTTAATAATGCGAAAAAATATATTGCAGAGATCACTCTTTACATGCAAGTTTTCGTGTAGAAACACACACACACACACGCGCACATATTTACATATATAGCGACCATTATGTAGAAAAAAAAACCGGTCTTTATGGTTTACTGAAGATGAACAAGGAACAACTGTCTGGGCGTGCTACTCGTGCCAAGTATAAAACACAAGACAGGTTCTGTGAAAACAAGCAAGGAGTCTCCACTGTTTCTGTAATTGTTGCCGTCAGCATGTTTGAAGGGTAAACTGCAGAATTTTAATCACTGAATTAAGTTAGGGATATTAAATGACGGGATTTAATCTCGTAACTGCCGGAAGCGTTGTTCGCAGCTATGCTATAAAACAGGCTGTTAAAAGGGATAAACCTCAGCATCTACTTATAAGCGGAGGTGGGGAATTGTAGAGTTCGGCCGTGTCTCAAGGAAAACACCGCAGAGGTTTATAGCAATTGTTTATTTAGTCTCTCGTTGGTTTTACCAATGGGACAGCTTCACTCGACACAGCCAGTCGAGAGCGCAAGCCGCGAGGAGACATCTACGGGGGAGTGTAAGGTCAGTGATTCTGAAGTGTAATATCTCTTCTCGATTTATCTTCTGACATCGGTATTCTCGCACGAGAAATTATTGATAGAGAACTGAAAAATTCGGGGCTTAAATTCAGGACAATCTAGAATTAGAAACCTCGTACATTTATGAGACTTTGTAGCAATTGATTCACGCATTAATTGACACCTGCTGTAGAACCCTGAGCCAATGATAAACGTACAAGGAAATGTAGGGCCGATGGACCACCCTCCACTGGTACAGCAAGCAGCCAACGAGCATGTGCGCGATTGTGCATATGACTGCGAAGGCTCTCCCACACGTCAGTGAAAGTGCGAATTTTTCAGGTCTCCGTTTATTGTCCATAATACTCTCCTTTGCAGATTTTGTTTTGGCCAGTATTGTTCTGCTTTCTAGGCTTGCTGTGACGTACTTTGTCACTTCTCCACACCATTACCAATATGTTTTTGTCTTCTCTCCACTCCTTAGTCTCCCGCATGGAATACGTATATGGTTACACATCTGAAGATGGCGCGCACTCTAAAATATTCCATAGAAAAAGTTCTATACATTAACAAAAACCATTTATTAGAAGCTGTTTAATTTACAGTAACACAATATTGCATTAATTCAAAGACAAGGTTACGAAAACGTAGGTTTGTTGTGAACAAAGGTTTTATTAACATTTTTGTTTTATGACATTAACTTCCTTAACAGCAAAGAAATAAACATTATATGAGCTGCTTATTGTTTACACTAAATAAATATTATTTCGTATCAGAGATAACAGTTTAGCCCTGTCGATGTTTTTCTTTCGTTCTTGCAGTTTTCCGTATGTAGCTGTTGTCTTGACATAACCATTAACAAACCGATACAAATCGCAGTTACAAAAACCGCAACTGAAAAAATACACACTCCTCCTGCAGTCGTTTAATGCCAATCTAAAGTTCAGTGATTCACTAACTTCAATTCCTCCCGGGGTCGCGGTGGCTGAGCGGTTAGCCTGCTCGCCTCTCACCAAGGCGATCCGGGTTCAATCGCCAGCCGGGTCACTCCGGATTTTCGCATGTGAGAATCGTGCCGGACGATGACGTTGGTCGGCGGGATTTTCTCGGGGATCTCCCGTTTCTCCCGCCGTCCAGATCTCTTCACTCGTTCAATTCCTCCCAACTGGTGGCATTATATTCTGGCCCATTTTATTAACTTACAAAAAGCACTACTATCGAAAGTAATACGAACACAGTAAAGCTCGTAATACGAACACAGTAAAGCTCAGTGGTTGTTTGGTGAAGGGGGTACAGGTTCGAATCTCGAAACATCCGTAGTATTTTTTTTAATGAATATAATTTTGAAAGATTTGTTACTTATTTATTATTTACTGATCACGGTTCTTTCACAGAGCACAACTTTTCTTTACAGTCTAACTGATATTACCACAAAGTCGTCTTATAAATCATCGTAACGACAATTCAATGTTATCGTTGTCATTACTACGCTATATATAGGGGCAGGAACATTTAGCGGGTTCATTTCAGGACAAGATAGACGTCAAACACTGAAGTTGACTTTGCGATTGGATCGCAGTTTATCAGACGCGCCCTGGACGACTCTGTTCCGATAGCAGACTTTGCAAGGAAACAAGTAGCGAGTACCATACTGCCAGGTGTGAAGTAACACTGGCTACTCTATGGGGCAGCAGCCAATAAACAAACACCTGAGACTCGAGTATACATTTGCTGTGGAGTCTAGCCTACAGGTCATTGAACTCTCGAATCTTTCTTATCGCCACCTATATAGCTCAAATAAATATTATATTTGTGGCAAACCTATTTTGCAGTGCTTCATACTTAAACAAATTTTTCTTTGCGGCAAAAAATCATGTGTTTCAGCAAAGTAAGTGTTTTTTTTTTACAGTGTGGTAAAAGCAGTGGCGTATGGTCAAGTGTTGCGAGGTAAGCTGGTGATTGCTCAGTGCTCAGTACACACTCGGCGCACGCATCAGGAACCAGGAACCAGAGTAGTGTAGCCGGGAGAAACCGAATGTACTGCGGCCACTCACGAGAGAGCGGCGAGGCACCCATCACACACGTCCTGCGACATCAAATGCACCGCTATGTTCAAGTGATCGATGTGTAAACTAACAAACGACGAGGTATAGCACAGAGCAAACAAAGCTTAACTTCCAACAGCTTACCACACGCCGTTGGGTGTAAGACCTCCTACTGTGCGAGAGGGAAGGGGGTTAAGACAGTTTTCGGAATTTCTAACCCAGCTCATATGAGGAAGAAAATTAAAACAGCTATAGTTGATTCACGGTTACTTTGGCCTTTTCTGAAGCCCTGCTTAAGTTCTACTTCCAGGATATTCCTCCGCCTCGGGCAAACTAAGCTTTACTAGGTCTGGAAGATTACACCAGAGGGACAACGCACCGGATTCGTACGCACTCTGTTGTAACAGTATTTAGTACAAGAACTATTTCTTACTAGGCGCTACCAACACACATGTTTACTCACTGTTTTAAATCAAATTATTTATAAACGGAGCATAATAATTTATAGATAAAATATAAATAACATTTCAATTTAACAGAAAAAAAGTAACTTTCATGAAGACAAGTATAAAACGCTTGCGATACATGGCATATGTCGGAAATAACTAAATACGACATACATGGGGAGATTTTTCAAAGGTTTTTATTAAAAAAAGGCCGAAGAAACCATGAATGGACTATAGCACTCGCTTTGCGCGGCCGAGAAAAAAAAAACTTTCTAACTAAACTCACAATCACTCGCAAACTTTCTATTCAAATGATCTCACATTTTCACCGGCAAATCATTTATCACTTCTACCGATGAAACCGCGCAAAAATTGTACTTGGTTTAAAGAACTTCTCAGTTGAAAAATTATCATACCAAATGCTGGTAATTATTTTTAGAAAATGACCAAGCGAAAAGCAGAAAGCGAGGAATTTTTTTTTTTTGAGATAAGTGGTTGGTATAAGCGTACGAAACGAAGAGGAAACACCAAAGTTGATCTATATGCCTCTCCCGCTCGTGCTTTGCTGGTGAAGGCTGGCTTGGAATTGGAAAATATTCTAGCTGTCTAGAGCAGCAGCAACTAGAAAACTTCTACCGGAGGTTTTGTTGGACATCCTTCGCTTTCGTTCATCGCACTCCTCTGATTTTGTGTGCGCTCGCGGATAAATTGATCATTTCGCGAACTACCAGCTGTCCAGTCGTAAATGTGACACACGCTTCATCTGTGACAAAGTGCTTGTATTTTTGCGGCAGCTCTTGAACATTTTATTTCGTTTACATATTATTATTTTTTTTCCTGGGCAGCTAAAGTTACACTTCGCAGTTTGGAAAGTGTAGGTAATCCACAACTTTTCACGGTCGTTGCCAAGCTACAAATATTCATACCGTGCACACACTTATACTTCATTATGGTACTTCAGCATTTAGAAGGAAAAAAAAAACCCAGAAGAGTTTTAGGTAATAAACATCTTAATGACTATCCTATACGTTTACCGAATGATAAATTATTAGGCAGAGGAAAATTTCGCGAGATGAATTATATGTAGGCTCGACTCCATAATTATCTGTGCCATAAAGCGCCGGCTGACTTTGTGGGTATGGCCAGTTTAATTCTTGACAAGGCAACATGCAACTCCGTGCTTGTTTGCATACAAGCCTGCTATTGGCCCAGATTCGTCCACATCATATTTGATTAACTATCCAATCACATAAGTAACCTGAACATATGAGCGTTTGAAGTCTAGTTTACCCACGAATAAGGCCACGAAATTTAATAGTAAAATATACAAACACCTACTTTCTTCACATATATTTATGACTATAACACCTATTAACATCCCCAATTGCCTATTTTTGCCAGCTCAATTCGTAAACTTTTTTTTCCTCACACAGTCCCAAATTACTACCGGTATCGATATAGGATTCACAAATATGTGTAGCTATTAGGGCCGCCCGAATTTCGCGAAATTATTTCACGACCAGTTGCATTTCATAACACTTTATCTCAGATTCACTTTTGTGATTGGATGGTTACCGTGTCACGCGTCGTTAGGTGTCGACCTGCGAATCAAAGACGCACAGTAGCGAAGTTACCTAATCCTGATTGGCCCGTTAAGTAGGAGAAGATTTACTCACAAAGACACGCCTCCAATAAGCAATATAAAACCGTTGGTATACCTGTAGGGTATTTAAATCTAGCCTGTGCGGAAATCTTTTCGCGAAATTCGGGTGTCCCTAAATAATTATATAAATTTCAAACCCCAACTGTTAGTATTGTCACATGTATGATGAAATGGAAGGAATGTTGCATATAAGTTGCATTATTCTCGGTACATATTATATAAGTACAATGCTTAAAGTTTTAAGATAGTTTTTCGTGAGTGACACAATTGCTTCACTTCTTGAAAATATTCTATAGTTACGTATTATTAAACGTAATGAATATCTGGGTTTATCGTCACTAGGACAAATTCAGATATAAATTTCACAAAACTATCCGTTTTAAGCACACTTAAAATGCAGCCAGTAAATTAACGATTCCGTACCGAGCATTGACCATTGTACAGGAAGTCAATATTTGTCCAGTGCTGTACTCTGTGGCACTTGGAGCCCAATAATCTCCCTTAGGTGTAACTGATTCTTAACCCCTTAACATATTATTACGTGTATACTCGTTCACATATGGCGTGTTTCGAAATATGCGAAGTCGTGGTCAGTGCTGTACAAGTCAGAAGCTGACACCAATAAATACAGCATCTTCTACCGGTTTAAACCTATTGGCTATTTGTAGAACACCGAAATTGTATAATTGGTTGCTGGGGTTGTTACTGACCTGCAGAAATTCTTCTCATTGGTTCCACCAAGTGAATTATTAAAAGTAATTCATAAATTCTTGTCAGACCATAAATATACTCTTTTACAACACTTAGAACCAAAAATTAATGTGCTAGTTAAGTGGTTAAAATGCGTCACTGACCTTTGTCATGACTTGTTCATATCGCTGGTCAGCGAACATGAAACCTACAGTGTAGGGATTGCGATATGCAACTAGTTCTTCGCCAACTTATAGAATGCGTTAAAATTTTTTCATATTTGCTACACCCGAAACCGTAAATTAATGTGAGAACTAAAAGGTCAACTGTTCACTGCTGCTAGGAGAAAACAAAATCAGCAGCAGAATTATCGATTTGCGACTGCGCCATTACATTTAAGCCGTTACAGTTGCTTCCCTTAGTTAGTTGATTGCGTGAGAAGATATTTCTTACATGACCGGAGAAACCAGGACTACGCTATTCCGACTGTGAATGCCTGCAACCCGAGGGCAGAGACACGACGCGCCTTACCACTGAACCCAGCGAATCACGCAAGTGGATCTCGGCTAATGTTTTGAAGTGCAAGTAGCTGCGAAATATTTATGAGAAGGTAATGTTTCTCTTGTTGGTACGGATTTGCTTAAATTCAAGTTAGTTTGAAATTGAATACCAAGAACACTTGGTACTGCCGTCGTAATTTGCAACGTTCGTTGCTGGCTGGCGAACAAATGGGGTGTCGAGTAAAAAGTTCTTCAATCAAAGTCACTTTGTAAATGTAAAAGGATCTACAATAAATCGCGTTCGTTTCAGCTTGTGATAATCGTTTATATTTTAATTATGATACTCGTTATTGGTAGCCCTAAGGTTGTTAAGAGATAATTATGAACTCTAGTGATACAGTCACAAAATCTCCTTAGAAGCTTAGTCTTCAACGTCAGAAATATTTTCCCAGCAATGTTGCCCGAACTTAGCTCGGCATTATGTTTCTAAGCGTCGAGCTTCAGGCGTCGCATTTTCTAAAAATGTCTTTAGATGTGGAAATCATTTTCGTAATTCACCTCCAAAGTTACTCTTGAGCGCGTCAAAACCGTAGGGACACACGATTTTCGCGGCAAGTTCCTTTATCGTTGTCTTTCGAGATATTTGAGCTTAGGTGGACTCTCGCGATTGGTCGATTTTAATTGCTAGGCGCCTTAGATACCTGCACACGAAACCATAGCATAACTATCGGAATAACATAATACTCATTGCATTGGCCCAGCCAAGTTCAGACGTAGTTTTTTTTTTTCTCTCACAATGATGCAGTAACCGAAGTAAAACTGCACGTGCGTACGTAGTGTATTGAAATCTAGTCTGCGTTTAATTATTTCCGCAAAATAATCAGGTTTCCCTTTTAGTCAGTATCGGCTCTCAACACGTCGATGTTGAGAGCCTCGCAAATCCCTCCGCACTCTTAGTTAGTCTTTAATATGCATTACACCGTAAAAAAATACCTGTGCTTGTTACAAACAATTCTTTGGAAACTAGTCGCGAAAGATTTTCGTGTAACTCTGCACATATTCACAACACGTTATTTTAGAAAACGTACGAGATTTTAATGTATCTCAATAGTTATAATAATTTCGAAGTCTATATCACTTGGGAAATATAACTCAATATTAGGTTCTCATGTTACCCGCTAATATTTTGAGAAATTTAGTCTACATTATTTGCAGTGTTACAAACCAGTTGCCGAATAATTCATTGTACAAATACAGATATGTTTTACAGTGTACGACTTCAGGGACAGGAAGAAAATAATTTAACATTCGACTGTCTTTAAGCGATGTTTTACAATCTACTTGCAAAACAATACATTAAATACTAAACACCATATACTTAAGAAATAAAATAAATATTAATAAATAACTCACAGTTTTGTCTGAACGAAGTGTAGCGCCCGCTTTATACCGGAATCACATAGCCCCGACCAACGCAGCACGACACGACCAAAAACGCAACCACGACACATTTCAATACGACTACTTGAATTTACAGCACGACCGACACTACGCTCTCGGCATTTAACCTAACTATTTAGAAGGCGCTGGTAGGCTACGTTAGTCTCAAAGGCGGTGGACAAGAGGGAAATTTGTAATTTGTAGGGAAATCTTGCAATACAATATCATTTTGCAAGGTTGTACATTCTGTGTGTCGTGTCGCGCGACACGACGAAGAACAGAAATAATCTCTAATCCCAAACTGCTGTTCGGACGACAAAATCGGTCGGGCTTACGACGATCTATCTTGTATTTCATTGGCTGTTGGCCGTGGTGTCGCGCGCGTCGGGGCTGTGTGATTCCGGCATTAACCCTCCCCGGGCTGTACACGTCCTGACATACGAAAGAGCTCGGAGGGTCGTGCTGTTTTGACGTCCTTCGCGCACAAAAGGCGGCAGGCATTCGGCGCACAGTTCTTCAAGCTCGGAGGGCGCGGCCCGATAACGCCGCTGCTCTCGGGAACACGCGGGGACTTAGCCCCGCCATCAATTTCCGACTTTAGCACGTCAAACAATTACTCCACTTCTTCCTCCAACGAGCGACGCGAGATTCCCCATAAATAGTTCCCAACGTCCGCCCACTTTCTTCGGCGATACACCCATTTATATCTCGCTCCCTGATAACTGAACAATTCTGTAGCTTAACTTTGAACATGAAATTCCATTTTCGTAGAGCGCGTATACTTTTACTTAACTACTTAAATTATCCCCAAGTGTACTCGTTCACGTCTTACATGTTGCAGGAACGATAACATCATCGTCGCTTTTGCGCAAGTCCAGAAGCTTACACGAATACGGACATCGCCTTTATAGGCTGTTCACGGTAAGGTAAGCACTTTTTAAGGCCCTCCCAACAAGCATTAACCACTAATAAATATATCTTATTGCAGCCTCGGACATTAAATTTTGAGGGTGGTGAAATATATTCACTGTATTTATTAGTACCATTGCAATGTTTATATTAAAAAGCAGCAGGAAAATGGAAATAGGATGGAATGGAAAATGTATAAGGGCCTTGAAAAGTGTTCACTTTACCGTGAACAGTATATACCTGAGCAGAGCTATTAGCAGAGCCACGAGTATTTCGCGAATTCATTCCGAGGCGAGGTAGACTCCAAACACTTGTTCTTTTCTCCTACTGTTGTGATTGGACGACAGTTCTTTAGACACGCCCCGTTTAACTGTTCGCCAGTAACAAGCAGGAAGCAGTAGTGTGAGTGAGTGTTTAACAGCCCTGTACAGAGGCCTCACTTGATCACAGCAACCAATAAGCAGACGATAATGTCTCGAGTGTATACAGGGCTGCCAACTCAATCCGCGAAATACTCGGGGCTCCAGTTATTAGTTACTTCTGACACAAAAAATATTTTTTATTGCTGGCTTCTTGTGTCGTGGTTTTACTGGAACATATTCCATTGGGTCCTGGGTGTCACTTGTTTACACTGAGAGAAAATCGAACAAAATATTTATTTGTATATGGCCAAATATATATTTAGTTTTCCTAACAAAATGTATTGTCGAGCAAACGAAATTTGAATAACAACAAAATTGCTTTTGTTCGTCTAGCAACATATATGTTTGAATAAACATAATCTTTGTGCTGGGCCAAAAAAAAAAAAACTAGACTGTCAATTAAATATTTTGTTGAATCAACTGTACATATTTGTTTGGCCACTTATTTGACTGTCTTCGTTCGAAAGTACAACGCGAGAGTTTGTTTGTATTTTTTGTGACAATTAGGATACTAACCGTGTTTGTTAGTGCATCTATTGATGCTTATATTCGTATAAACACATT
This sequence comes from Dryococelus australis, assembly GCA_029891345.1. Taxonomy (NCBI): domain Eukaryota; kingdom Metazoa; phylum Arthropoda; class Insecta; order Phasmatodea; family Phasmatidae; genus Dryococelus; species Dryococelus australis. Next base: position 353,135,743 of record CM056995.1, read on the forward strand.
AATAAAACAATTCAACAGGAAATTGAAAAGTAATTCTGTAAAGCTTGAAATATTGGTTTGCACATGTTGCCCAATTATTTGAGTTATATCTATTTAAAAGCATCCCTGTGCCATCAGTCGTCACGTTAGCTGAGATTACTAAGGCGTAGCGCGCGGACGCAAGTGATCAAGGTTCGAAACTCGCTCGACCTTATAAACGTTATTTTATATCGGCCCAAACTGTTTAATGTACGTGTAGCCAAACAAATCTTACAGTTTGGGGCAACCAAGTGAGAACAAAAAAATAATTTGGTTTCAACAACAAAATATTTCACTGTCCCTATACAAACAAATAATTTGATTGCACCAAACAAATCTTGTTTGATTCAACAAAACTTTTTTCTTAGTGTAAATACGGGGAATCAGTGATGGGAATCAGTATTCTCCACGTATTCATTCGGTGTCATGGTAGACTTGAAGGACTGTCACGATTCTCAGGCAGAGTCTTGGACACGTCCTGTGCAAATATTGGCCAATAATAATCGGGAATCGGTAGTGCGATCCAGTCGTGAACAACCCTACAGCCGCAGCCTGTTCACGGTAAAACGAGCACTTTTGAAAGCCCTGCTTAAGATCTACTTGTATGCACGCTGTATATTCTTCCACCTTATGTAGAATCGATATTGCCATGGGCCTCATCACTTTATTCATGCGTCACACAAGTGAAAAAAAAAACTGTGAAATTATTATAAAAGAAAACATTTTATAAATCTGCTAATTTTTAAACAATGAGGCGTTAAAAAAACAGAAAGCGAGGTTTATAATTTAAATTATCACAAATGGTTACCTAACACTTTTTATTCGACGTTAACGTATGGAACTACTTTCAATCCCTCGTTACCAACTTAACCGGACGCTTGCCACTCGGTGCGCCCGTTAAACTATATGCAGGCCGGAGCAGTGACATTTTTTAAAGGTTGATTTCAAAAGTGCTCACTTTATCGTGAACAGCCTTTAATGAGCCCACTTCCCTCTACATGGGTGCAAATAAATGTTAGTGAAGTTTTTGAAAGTTTAGGCGGTAGGTAGGCGTTGGCGACTCACCGACAGCAATATAATTAGAGATGAATCCAGAATCTTCTGATACAGTACCAAGAAAATTAGAATACAGGAGTGACTTACGCGGGATACGAATTCAGATAGGTAGCTTGCAATCGACTGCATCACGTGGTTAGGATTCGGAGCCTCCTATTCGTATGGAATCAGTCTAATGTTTAGAATTACAGGGGACGCTATCGTGTAATATTTACACGATTATCATTTTGAAAAATAAGTGTCTGAGCCACTAAAAACATACGTTCGCATGGCCTACCATAACGCTACTTGTGTGAAAAATCGGCAGAAAACTATTTATTGGTCTCCGAGGTGTGGCATGAAAATACAATTTTCTTGAACAGGGCTATCTTACAAAATTGCTTATAAAGAGGTTCTGTAGACGATATTTCTAAGAGAGACTGCCAGCATAAACAAGTTTGATTGAAATTGCTAAGTTGTTATGCCGGTCCTATCACTATATTTACATGGCCGCCATCTTGAAAATCATTGCCTGAACCCACTTAAACCATGTAACTTTACATGTCCTTCTGTAGGTGTGCAAAATATGGTAGACATTAGTTGAATTGTTCCGAAAATATAGCATAAAGTGTAATTTTCTCACCTCACACTCTTTTGCAAAAAAAGTCCGGCAAAAGAGGATATCTGCATACATAAATTATACTTCTAATTAATACTGTTGTGTACAAAATTTGGTTGAATTTTGTTGAAACATTTTATACATATAGCAAGTAAAACGCATTAAAACATGCCTCCTGCACATTACACAAGTGTTCATCTACATATCATTCTGTAGCAATACTTGCGTGGAATTTTGGTATGAATCGGTCGACTGGTCCTCGAGATCCCCGAGAAGATCTACCGATCAGCGGCATCATCCGGCCCGATTCCCGCACATGAGAATCCGGGAAAGACCCGGCCAGGGTTTGAACCCAGTTCGGCTTGGTGGGAGGCAGGCAGGCTAACCCCACAGCCACCGCGGCCCCTGCGAAAAAATAAGGAAAGAAAATCAATATGTTATATCAACAAAAATAATGAAGAAAGTAAAAATCAAGCGAACAATAACTTCCATTATTAATAATATACGATAGCAAAAAATTATTAAGTTAAAACTTTATAAGAAATAGTTTGTACAACAGAGCGACAGCGCTTCGTGTGTATAGAAGACTGAAGTCTAGCCTGCTACCACCAAAACATTTATCATTATAGTCTGAGCTCTCTTCAATGGACATTTTGTGCATTTTCCCTGTCGATAAGGGCACATGTTGTATCCGAGAAAATATTCTATAAGATTGCGAATTAAACATTGCGGGGGGGGGGGGGGGGAGCGATTTAAGTGATCTCGAGGCTTTTAGAGATTTTAGAGATTCGCGTTTCCCAGCAAAGTGGCTGATACCTGGTGGCGGAAATATGAACTAGCTCATATGTTATTTTAAAAAAAACTGCAGTATTACATATCTTCAGCCAGTGCCTGGTATGAAATTAAGTGCACTAAGGGCTATACGAAATTTGGACTTTCGTGCTTCACCAAAAACCTAGTAGTTGACAGTATATCTAGTCGCCTGTAGCATCGTGTGTGTTTCCCAGCTAGTATTTTGCATATGACCGAGCTTCGTTGTTGGGATTTGTACGTGGAACGATTATATTGACGATCGTCGTGCATTAATACCATCTAGGGAGAGAAATCACATTTTCTGGCTAGGAAATAATTATTTCTTGTACGAGCCAGCAAATACATTTCTGAGATTTAAAAAAATCCCTGGCATCGCCCGTCTGCTAAACTGATATGCACACTGTATCAAAACACTTAAACTCGGGTCCACTTTCGTTATTGCGCGAATTTAATTTTAAAGCGTCACATACGTTAGAGTAAACTAATCTGGAATGGTCCAGTCAAGTCAGATACTCACTTCTCACAGATTCACACGTCCAGTGACGAAATAACAGCTGTATATGTGAGCACAGATATTACAGTCTAACCATGCCCATTTTTTTGTTAAAACAAATGTTCGTGTTTGATTTGTTTACACAAGCTTCTTTGATTAAATTATCTCCCAAATGTTTTCAAGTGTAAAACGTAATAAATGGCGTTTTTTTATAACAATATTTTGTCACGAAAATTTCCTTCGAAAAATGTGAGATATGCATAAGGGCGTAGAATATATTTTTATTTATATTGTTACGCCTGTTATGGTGTGGCTAATGCGTAACGATAGTATTCTTTGAGTTCTACCCCAATTCAATTATAGTCCATGGATGGTTTCTTCAGATGTTTTGAAACAAACCTTTGAAAAATCACCCTAGGAGTAACATGTCAACCTGTTTTTTTTTTAATAACTTGTATACCACAAATATTTTACACTGTGATTAACTTTAAAGTATTGTTTTCTTGAATAAATGAATCTTTAACTTAATATCTTATATCTTGTAATATTTATTTCGTATTCGAAACGAATTAAAAACAGTGGGATCAGTGATGTGTTGGCAACGGCTAGTAATAAAGAGTTCACAATTAAACATTGTTTTAATCTAGGTTTTTGGTATGCTACTTGAAAATTAACTATTGCCTTTTGAAATATTTAAGTTTTTAGTTAGCACTCAGATGGAAACATATTAGATTGGTACGGTTATAAATATCACCGCAAATTACGGTGCGTAGGCCCTTGTGACATATTTTTTTTTTATCCGACGAAGAAAGTTGAATAGGCAGAGCGGAGCTTCTCGCTCTCTCGCTCTCTCGCCCTTTCTTGGAAAGTTTCGCATCGTCAGTTGTAGCAGTAGAATTGTACACGTTTTCAATTTTAGCATATTTCATACTTATTATAACATGAATAATGATTTTTTAATTTGGAATTAAAAAAATGAAGCGAGATTTTAATTTTTGAATACTTAATATCATATGGGCGCCTGAGGGGCGTATCTGAGTTCGCGAGGGATGGAGGTCTAAATAAAAATAAAATAACTAAATTTGATTTATAATTTATTCACACAGCTGTTATTTACAGCATTAAATTATCTGCCTCCACTATTGCATCTTTTTATTTAACAGTGAGCTCAATATTTAATATATATTTCTGCTCTAATCAACGTCCTGCCTTATGTATCTGTTGTAATAAGTGTATTATAGATTTTTCTTTAAAAGCTTATGTTTACTGTAAATAATGATTTAATATTCTTTTTTTTTATTTAAATTTTCTCATAGTGTTTGTTTTTAAATATTTTGTTTTGATCGCCCCAAATATAAATTTTCGTTTAGTTTAACTTAAGACTGAATAGCAATTGCAAACCACACATCTATTTTCTAGGTATAGTACTTCCAGTAATTATTTCTAAACTGAAAACATAAACTTGGATTTTTCAAAGACATTTTACAGTTGTAAGATGTTTTAATTGGTTTTTATTGTGTAATATTCTCTTTTGCAGTTTTGTTTTAATCATGGTTTAATTTTCTCGTGGTGTGTTTCGTTTTGGGGGTTTTCAGGTTTTTTTTTTTTTTTTTTTTTTTTTTTTTTTTTTTTTTTTTTTTCCGGAAGTTGCTTCAGGTTTTTAGGTACTCGGTTGACGTAGATGCCGGAAATCGCGCTTATGGTGGGACTTTCGACTGATACGGGGCCGTGTCAACTTTTCGCCGGGGATTAACCAGCTTTTTGGTGTTAGTCCTAGAAGTCAGTTTACCGAGCAGGAACGCCGCGCCAATTAAAGAAGAGGTCGTAGGCTTTATAATTAGTTTTCTCTGAGTGGTTCCAGACGCCGCCTATTTTTGAGGCGCCGCTTAGCGCCAGGAGCCATCTTAGAGATGATGACGCTGACCACGTATGAGGTGACGCCATCTTTTGTACACTGCCGGAGGGGCATGAAATTATTTTTTAAGTACTTGGAAATTCTATTGAGGAATACTACTATGCTTTTATGCACATTTTTAATTGTGATGACTTGGATTTTTATTGTTATGATAGGATCCAGTGGTCCGCTACTATACAGACTGAAGCTAGTATCAGAGCAAATCTTTAAAGTTTAATCTTGAGATAAACACTTACCTTGAGCACTAAACTTTGGTTTTAAGTTTTAATTTTGGTTGACTTTTGGTTAATTATCAGTGATAGTGTCAGTTTATTTCACACAGTCAAGAGTTAGAAACGCATTTTGGAGGCGTGAGAAGTAAATTTATTGGGAACAATAACATCCTTATAGTCATAATTTTGGCATATTTAAAGCAGCATTAATATATTTTAACAATTTTTCAGATTTTATCAGCCTTAAATAACTTCTGTAAGGATGGTGGATATTTTAAGTTGTAATACTCCTAATACAATCCGAGTCAAATATTTAAAGGAGATCAAATTTGCTAATAAAGAGTCAGCATCATTAAATATTATTTAACCTCATTTTTAGTTTATTCCACTGACAATTTTAGTTAGTAAAGATTGACTGAAACCCACTACTATCTTTTATATTATTCTCATTAGTAAAATAGAAAGTTCGTTTTAATCCTGAGTGTTTTATCCTGTACATCCTGTGTTTGCCTGTTTGGAAATTGTATGTATTCATTGGAATGGTGAAACTCCGCATGTCACTACTCAATGTGAATGTCTTACTGCAACTTCACTGACCAGTAACTACATATTCTACTCAACACTTAACATAGAGTTACCTAATATAGTGAGGACGCAGAGCAAAGAACCAACACGGCATTTTACTAATCATAGCATACACACACATATGATTACACAAGCTTTTGTAATGTTTGGTTGCAGTCAATTGACTTCGTACTCATCATTAACACGTGTTCAGTATCTCTCTTGCCACCATTTGTAACGTATTTCACTCGCGCATATAATACAATAGTCCAGCCCGGCCAGTCGCACCCTTCCCTACTTGATACTCGCAGTCGCAGATTTACCTTCCGCTGGTCATTTATCTCGCTGCTCTTCTTCTATCGCTCTGAACTAAGCCACTCATTCACTCATCAATTACTCCTGACCAGGAGGCCCGTCGCACAATATATACTCTGCTGGCCTTGACCTGGAAAGTCCGACGCACCCTGAGTCCTGCGGACAGAATTTAGTGCAGTAAACAACTAGAAAATTCCTCATATAGCCATTGAAACGCTATACAGCCAGGGCCAGCAGCGTGTGCCGCAAAAGGAATTATCGTGTCGGCTCGCTTTTTGTAACAGATACGCGGCCACCGGCCTACCGCTCACCTGTCATTCAAAACAAGCCATTGATTTAATGTCGCCGCTATCATATAACCGCTGTTCTTCACTTCCGGGACGAATACAAATCCGAAGTTGGCAGAAGTGGCGACTGGCGACATGACATGGCGTGTTGCTTGTGACTGAAGGAAGTGTCGATTTTCCTTCGTGTGAATAATACTTAAAATTACCACATCAAGTTTGTACGCGTGGAAGTCACGTGGTAGTGTTTATACTTTCGTGTAACTGAAGTATACATAATCGGTAACGAAACGTAGAATTCTAGCAGGGCTTCAAAACGTGCGAAATAATCGTGAATGAACTATATCAGACGGAGATCTTTAATACATACCCTAATACTGCATAAATCCCTGTCGCTAAATTATACACACTGTTAAACTGCGTGGTACTTCACGTACAGAATTTTAATAACAGGTAACAAATCGAAAATATTTAAATTGACGATTCTATTACAAATAAATCTTATTATTTTTAGTAGAATTTCTTTACTTGTTATGGTGCAAGAATTTTGTTTGCATAGTTGTAACAATCTTATAAATTTTCCAAGATGAGTTAACTTTCTTCGCTTTGTCTTTAACCCCTTTGTCATTTCTGAAGGGGAAGAAATGGAACCTGTCTGCTATGTAGAAAAACATGGGCGCCTGTCAAACTGTCAAGAAAGAATTGAAATGGGTAGAATGAAAAGACCGAGGCGTTGGGGGGGGGGGGAGTGGGGGGTGGAGGGGGGGGGGTAGTGCGTAGGTCGATAGCTTCTACAGTGTCAGTTGCCTTTCAAATGATACAAGTAGAGGCCCGAGTGTTTCGCGGGTTCATTTCTAGAAAAGGTAGAATTCACACATTTGTACGTTCATGTTACTTTCGTAACTGGTCAACGTGTTGTTTGACACATCCTGTGGAGATAAATGAGCCAATAACATACATGTAATAAATTGTGCACCCAACCACCGCCTTTTACTACCACAACAATCAAACAATAAACAGTTGATATCTGTATGAGAGTATATAAGACTGCGAAGTCTAGCCTACAGGAAATTGAACTCGCAAATTTATCAGATGTCTAGATAAAAGTAAGGGAGAGTAAACTGGATTATTGTCCACCAGCGAGCTGACAAACGCACATTGTGAGTGATATAAACACTCTTGTTGACACTTCTAAAGTACTATTCCGACTTTATTACTTTATTGGTGGCTCGCTGCAGAACAGGAAAGAATGTGGTTGGTTCTGGACTGGCTATGAAACCAGCACTTAACGGATTTAGTCGACTTCTCTCGTGTGTTACGCTACTGGCCGCCGCCGATACGCGGAGATATACTTTTTTGGTTGTCAGATGTTTGTGCACTGGACCAACAGAAACTCTACGCGTAGGTTTCAACGTCGTTTGGCGTTACAATGTGTCACCACTCTTGACTTTGGAGTCCTTTTCATATTCAGCGAGGGGCCACGGTGGATGAGCGATTAGCACTCTCGCCTCCCACCAAGGCGAACCGGGTTCAACTCCCCGGCCGGGCCACAGGATTTTCGCAAGTGGGAATCGTGCCGGACGATGCCGTTGGTCGGCGGGTTTTCTTGGGGATCTCCCTGTTTTCCCCGCCCCTTCATTACGGCGCCGCTCCATACTTACCTCAATCACCCTCAATCGACTGTCAAGACCTCGCTGTTAAGAGCCGCCCAAATCTCTTCACTTCACTTCACCAATAGACCCGTTGTTCGTGCAGTGCTGTATATAAGTAACTCACTTCTAACTTGGTCTTGCAAATGTCTACTTTGACATGAAAGCGTTAAAATGAGTGCACACGAATTCGATGCGTTTTTCCTTCGGTGTAATTTTCTAAAGTTGGTTAAGCTCTGTCTGCACGAGGCTTAGAAATATCACTAAATTTAGAACTTCAGCAGAGCTTCAGAAAAGTTGCAGGAAACGTGAATAGGCTACAATATAATTAGGGATAGGAAAATTTCGCGAGTTCAATGATCTATAGACTAGACTTCACAATCCTTTGTACAGTCGAGCCTCAGATGTTTGTTCATTGGCTGCTACCCCAGTGTTACCCCATACCTCTGGCAGTATGGGATTTTATACTTGTGCCCTTGCAAGTTTGCTGTTAGCTCAGAGTCTTCTAGAGCATGCATAATAAACTCTGATCCATTAGCGGAGGTGACTTCAATATACACGCGTTTCAAATCTATCTTGTCCTGAAAGTAATTGGCGAAATTTTCCTATCCCTAATAATAATGTTCATTGCAAGCTACCGCAGTCAGGACCCCGCACTCGTGTTCGACAACGCTTCACGTAAATAAGGGCCACAAAGGTCACAGAACAGATAAGTACACAGCGAACAAATGGTCTGGCGTTTCCTTTGAAGTGCACGGACTTGTCCTCTTCTTGGCTGCGCGAGGATCTGCGAACGGGCCTTGTGCCTGATTGGCTACAGCGTGCTGTGAAAGGTTTCCTATTGGCTTGGCTGCCGGCTGGCGGGTAGATTACCAGGCACTGATTGGCGAGCAGCGTACCAACCTTCTGCTGGAGTCGGCTGCATAAGCGGCTGTTTCGCCTCTGTAAAGGTTGTTCACGATAAAGTGAACACTTTTGAAGTCGACCTTAGATATAAATCACTGCCCCTGACTATATATTTTAACAGGCGCGTTGAGTAACACGAGCTTAGGAAAGTTGGTAACGAAGGATGATAAGTAGTTCCATATCTTAACGTCAAATAAAAAGTGTTAGGTAACTATTTAAGATAACTTAAATTACTTCTTTCACTTTATGTTTTTTTTAATGCATCCAAGTGTAAAAATGAGTACATTTGAAAAATATTTACTTTTATTATAGTTTCACATTTTCACGTGACCGACGCATGAATATAATGACGAAGACCACGACAATGTTAATTTTACATAAGGCGGAAGAAGACACAACGAGCATACAAAAATATCTTAAGCAGGGCTTTCCAAAGTGGTCGTCTTACCTCTAGTACCCTGTGCTCAGATGCAAGTGCTAGACAATGGCACAGAATGCTTACGAACACAGAAACGAAAAGGTGGCGTGTACGACGAAATCCCGGCCACAGAAAAATGGCGGGTTAGTGTCAAGAAATACGGCAATTAAGCGCCTGGAGACTTTCTCCCCATATGGCAGCCAGACCAACAGGAAATCTTCAATAGCCAGGCAGAACTAATGCCCAGGGCCACCTGATTTTCGCGAAAATAATTCGTGACAAGTTATATTTAACCCTTAACGTATACATTAATATTTTTATATTAGAGGTTGCAAAAAAGGAAATTTATGGCGTGAACAGTAATTTTGAATTTCCTTATAACAATTTACACTTTGGAACCTAGTAGATCCATAGTACAAGAAGCAACCAATTATAAAATAGCTGGTTGTTAGCAGTATCAATAGCATTAAACACAGGGAAAGGCGTTGTTTGGGTTGGTGCTAGCTTCTGACCTTGTACAGCACAGACCATGATTTCACATATTCTGCAGCATGTCGGATATGAACGAGTATATTAGGGATAATATGGAAACTGGTTAAATACACTTAAGCTCAGATACATTTTCGCGATTGGTTCGTTTCCAAAGTAGTTATTATTATTATTATTATTTTCACAAGAAATAGTTAATTAATGACTTAGGCTGTTCACGGTAAAGTGAGCATTTTTATGCCCTAGTTATTTTTTATTTCAGCAAGTTTTTATCCTTTAACCAACTATTTAAATAAATATTGCCATGTAAGTAAAAACACTGAGTGTATATTCCATCGCACTGGGAAGTTGATGTCTAAGGCTAAAATAAAATATATTTACTGTCAATTATTCCAAATATGAGGCCTTTCAAAAGTGCTCACTTTACCGTGAATAGCCTATAGCAACATTACCAAGCACTAAAAACATTACTCGTTCGTAGGGTCACCGGACTCTCGTGAAAAGAGTTTCGCTCTAGTAGTAATCCAAAACAATTCTGGCAGATCCACTTCCACGAATGGATGTTTTGTAGTTTCTAAGCGTCATAAGTGTTTACCCGCGAATCACAGACGTTCACTAGCGGAGCAACTTAATTCCCATTGGCCCAGTCAAATACCGAACTGTTCTCGACAAAGTCGCGCTGCCAACTACGGAAGGAGAACTGCAAATGCGCAATTAGGATATCGGGCGGTTCTACTAATGCTTGTTTATAGGTTTCTATGGCCTTGCGCAACCAATGAGCGACCGAGTACGCCGACATCAAAGAAACCGCCATAACAATTAATTCTGGCAGCATACTCTTGACTTTTTCTCACAATTAACCATAGCGTGGCAGGTGAACTTAGGTCCAGTAACAAAAGTAACAAAAAAGTAAAATAAAATCTAGTCAGAAAATAAATTTAAACGAAATATTTTACGTTATCCACCTATAAACAGGCACAGGAAAATATCGTAGGACAGGCGATTTGCAGGTTTTAATTTACTGTTCACTGCGCACTGGTGTAATAGCATTCTACTGAATACGAGGTAGACGGCGTGTGGTACCTGCGCAGTCTCCCAAACCACCGTGTTCCAAAACTGAACTGAGTTTTTCCCTACAAAACTGTCAAGAATAAATAGCATGCTTACCTCGCACATCGTTTACACAAATAAGTGTTTTTTTAATCATATGATATTACTCTTTTGCGGGTTGTAACGTAATTATGTAAATATATTACGTTAATATATTTTCTTAAAAGCGCGTGGTTGTTAAGAAACCAAATGTAAACAAACGGAACACATTTCTGAACTGGTGATTTTGGCAGTTGCTAAGGCGTTTCTTGAGCTGATGTTAGTGAAATGTGCAGAATACAAAGGTTGGTACACCTCAGCTTTATTATAGATGTTTGTTATTTGATGGCATCCCTTGCGAGTAGAGTATTCTACCAGGACAGGTAGCATGGAATTCCATCCTTGTTCCTTCCAGTTTTTTTTTACGAGTTCATAGACTTCCAAAGCGTGTCTTGTAAACTGTAGACATGTAGCATGTCCCCAATGAAATGCGCGAAATTTTGCTGTCGCTATTTATAAAGCCCATGTCACATAGTCAAGCACACGCCTTCTAATACAATTGTCAGTCAAATTTGAAGGCGAAATATGTCTATCAAATTTTCCCTTCGAATCAATTTTATCAAATATCCTTGAATGTGATTGAAAATGTGTCGCACGGCCAAAATTTTTCGCTACACGTGTCTAATTCGATTTAAAAAAATCATTTTCAAAGAGAGATATTGTTGTGTTCCCGTTAAAGAGGGTGGTTTAGCTAGTGCATGAGAGACTAGATTCGGCTGTAATGAATAGTGTTGTGAGATGAAACATGTATTTTTCATGGAATATTCCCACCTTTTACCTTAGGTAGATCACCTTGTAGACACTGGAACTCTGCAATGCTAAGGAAATACAAGCTCATGCACATAAACACTCCGATAATGTATTTCACCTTAGGTAGATCACCTTGTAGACACTGGAATTCTGCAATGCTAAGGAAATACAAGCTCATGCACATAAACACCCTGATAATGTATTTCACCTTAGGTAGATCACCTTGTAGACACTGGAACTCTGCAATGCTTAGGAAAGACAAGCTCATGCACATAAACACCCTGATAATGTATTTCACCTTAGGTAGATCACCTTGTAGACACTGGAACTCTGCAATGCTTAGGAAAGACAAGCTCATGCACATAAACACCCTGATAATGTATTTCACCTTAGGTAGATCACCTTGTAGACACTGGAACTCTGCAATGCTAAGGAAAGACAAGCTCATGCACATAAACACCCTGATAATGTATTTCATCTTAGGTAGATCACCTTGTAGACACTGGAACTCTGCAATGCTTAGGAAAGACAAGCTCATGCACATAAACACTCCGATAATGTATTTCAAGGAAAACAAACCAATGGGATAAACTGATTTTAATTAAAGAAATATTGTACCAGAAAATAATCATCAATTGTTCCAATGAACTTGTATTAAACCCTTTAATGAAAATAAAAATTATTTGTCTGTCAAAAATAAAATTTAATGTGATAAAGTCGATTAATTAGAGAGTAAGCAAACAGGTTTTACTGTGTATCATATTTTATACCACCATCCTCTCAAGGATGAAAAACTGCTGAAACTTTAAATAAAATTAATTAAAACTAAAATACTGAAATCTGCCACAAAAATAGAATAACATTCAAAATAAAATAACTTGAAATTATAGTTTCCCAGAAGTAGTTACCATTTAGTGCTTTCTTTCCCAACATGAGGTTTAAGAGCTCCATATCAGTTCAATGCAAATTATTAACACAAGTCTCGTAATCACTAAAGCTTTAAACTGATTATTCATGGACACATCTAATCCCAAATAAAAGTTAATACTGTAGAAAGTTCACTACTCTAAAAAAAAAAAATGATTGGGTTCGTCAAATTATTAATTACATTTCTTTGCTCCGGTGCTAAACTCATCAGTAGAGCAGGACTACTGGGTACTACGTCTCCATAAAACATGAAAAATCTCAAACGAACAAGTCTGTAGTTATTTTCTGAACGAAAGTAGAGTTAATTTAGTCTCTGCACAACATCTCAATATGTAATCAAATAAATAGTAGACCTCAGAAATAATGAAGCGTCACCTGGACGTCAGCCAAACCTTAAGTCTTTAACATGGCGTCGAAGAAGCCCTTGGCGTCTCTCTTAGGCCTAACACACTCATAATTGTAGCTAACAATCACAAGAGACTCAGCCCTCTTCTTTTCTTGGCTGGCTCTTAAATACTAGCTGGAAGCCGTGGGTAATAAAATCTGGTCTACCCTTATGCAGATTCTGGGGATTTTCCTAATGAAAATCTCGGCGAAATGTTACGCTGCTGGACCTTCAAATGTCCCACCCAGAAGCAAGCCCTTCCGGCAACTTTCCAGAGACGTGACGTGGTAGGAGGTTAACTACTTCCGGTAACCAAACGAAGAAAATAATTAAAGCTTAACTTGCTTTCAAAACAACAAACAAAAGAAATAAATACGTTTCAAAACAAAAGGAAATAATTACGCGAACATGTAAATTAATCAGTAAACATAAATTCACATACCCAAATTATAACCTCTTACTTCAGAATACATGTACACATGTCACAGAATAACACAAATTATAATATAAATATAAGCAAAATTAGGAAAGAATGTTTACAATAAAAATTATATTACGTGTGTGAAATTAAATTATTCATGAGCCTAGGAGGCTTAAAATAATTGTTCTTATTCAAAACATGTAAATAGACGTGTAATAGTGTCCAAAACACACATGCAAATAATTACCATAACTGTCAATAAAACATAAACACGGGTGTAACTTGAAACCCTGATACCATGCAGTCCATTTCAGGAAGAACTGTAACGAATGTTGTGATTTATTTAATTTCTTTAATAAACTCGGATTATTTATCAAAGATTGTTCCTACGCATTGAAATTTAACGCCACTGAGTTCTTAATATAACGTGGTGTAAAATTCACTTCATATAGAATTCAAGCTAAAACTGCTTTTCTGTAAATTAATCTCCATAAAATTATTTCGCTTCTAAAAATTGTTAATTACTTAAAGTTTCATGACATCGGGAACTGCCATTTTTGTCGTGCACGAATCTAATTTGCTGAGCCAGTCAAACATCAAATACATTTTAGAACCTGTCCTATCTTTAGATGTTTGACGGAAACTGGAGCCATCCAACTTTTCCAGACAAATATGGTGGCGCTTATGACGTTTCAGCGAGGTCAAAACAGGCCAACTTTCTTTGACAAGATATATTGCAAGCAGTTTGAGGGAAACACTTGACGGCGGGACGGAATGTTAAGAAGCGAAATCTTTTTTCATGAAAAAAAAAAAAAAAAAAAAAACTATTTTAGAACATTTTACCTCATAACAAATTCGTGTTTTCTTTTTTCTTTTTTTTTTTTCATTATTTACCACCTTAAGCGTGTGTCTGCGAATCACAGACATTTGTTATCTGAGTAATCCAACTATGATTGAACAAATTCAGGCAAGAAAATGTGCCCTTACAAAAACATGCGGGGAAGCTATCACAGGAAAGCTGCAGACACAGGAATATTTTCACGAAAATAGGTTACTGTTGAGTATTTTTTAAAGAGTAGAATGTTCACGGCAAAGTGAACAATATTGAAACCAACCATTGAACAAAATTACTATACGTTAGTTACAGTGCATACTGGCACGCAGTTTAAGTTGGCAGTGTATGAAGAAAAAATAAGCTTATGTCTCACATTGTTACAATTTCTCCCTCAAAGTCTGTGGGCTAACCGAAGTTCGTTAAGGGATCGTGGTCTAAATAAAATAAAAAAGTTAATTATAATTTCCTAATCTTGTTTACAACTACTACAAACAAAATTATCTTGACTCAACATCTCACTGTAAATTGATACAACTTACTGTTTACAATTAATGACTTCAATCAACAGAATATAATTTCTAAAAGCAATTAACATAATTAAATAATTACAAATCAGTCCTAATAAGACAGTGTTTCAAAATCTATTCTATTATTTTACTAATCATATGTCCATATTTGACAGTTAAAATATTTACAGTAAAGTCGGTACCAGGTGGCATTCAGTCCCACCTCAGTTTAGTCCAGGTCCCACCAGTCCAGAATGTTCTAGAGTTCTCTGAGCTACCTCACGTACAGTAGGCTTTACTCGTCACGTGTCACGCTCTCTCGTCCATTCACACCACGAACTGTACCGAACTTCGCTCCCGCACTCAGCCAGATAGCCTCTGCCAAAGACTAACAGCAGCGCAGTTGTGGCTTGTATTTATAGGGTCCGAGGCCATCGCCCAGAAATTTCGCTAAATCCCGCGTTTTGCTGAGGGTCCTAATTCCCAGAATATTCTTGCTGTGACGCCATCCAGGTCTTATTATTGCCAATCATTCCCGGCTGTCCCGGAGGGGAGAGGCAACGAGCGCGTCAGCCAGGGGAGGGGAGGATCGAGGTTGGTCACCCCCCCCCCCACAGAGCCGGACCAGAGCTCGTGGCCAGTGCGAGCTATAGCTCGTAACAACATGTAAATTCATTGCTACTGAAGTCCAGCGATTTTAGTTTTATTCGCATAAGAGCATGAATTTGCATAGTATTAACACATTTACTTCCCTATAAATTCCTTCCTATCCTTTTGTACTGCGCAAGAATAAAGAGAGATGTTCAATGGCAATATAGTGGAAGGATACAAAATGATAGAGAAAGTAGATACTTAGACAGGGCTTCAGAAACTCTCAGTTAACCATGGACAGCAGAGTCCATTCGAAGTTATTTCCAACTTTTCTAAAGCCCTGATAAAGTTTTTATTTCCAGGATATCCATCCGCCTCATGCAAACGAAGCTTAACCGAGTATAGAAAATCACACCAAATGGACAGCGCACCGCATTTGTGCGCACTCAATTTAATAATATTTTGCATAAGAACTATCTCTTATGGGCTGTTCACGCTAAAATGAGCACTTTTGAAAGCCCTGCTTAAGATCTATCTGTATGCACGTCGGGTATTCCTCCGCCCTATATAAAATTAATATTGCCACGGGCCTCAACACTTTATTCATGCGTCGTTCAAGTGAAACTGTAGAATTATTAGGAAAATAAATATCATATAAATCCTCTCATTGTTACACTTGCATGTATTAAAAAAATAGAGAGTGAAAGAAATAATTTAAGTTATCACAAATGGTTACATAACACTTTTTATTCGACGTTAAGATAAAAAACCACTTTTCACCCATCGTTACCAATTTTGCTGGAGGTATGGGCAGTGACTTTTTTCTAAGGTTGATTTTAAAACTGCTCACTTTATCGTGAACAGCCTTTACCAATCATTACCAACACACCAATTTTCTCGCCAATTTTAATAATTTTAACTAAGAATAAAGTATTACAATTAATTGTTCCGTCTAATAAACCAATATGGCATCTTTATGTTAAAACAAGTATAAAACGCTCGTAATACGAGACGTATTTAGGAAGCAACCAAGCACTTCATTGGTGGAGTGAGTGTACAAAAGTTTGATTTCAAAAAGTGTGCGAAGAAACCGCAACTAGACTGCACGTTACCCAATAGCTTCGTGCGAATATAGTGAGGATGACTTAAGAGTATGTACTATAATGCCCAGTTGCACCATCGTCGTTCGAAACTCGATCCGAGATCGGATCTAAGATCGACACAGAAAAATGTTACACCATTCGAGTAGAGAGCTGAACTGGATATCGAGATGAAGTTCATTTCGAACCACCGAAATTGGTGGTTCAAAAATCTCGATCCGAGATCAGCAGCCATTGTCGACAAATGTAGTTTTAAAATACGTCAACAGATAGAATTAGGTTCGATAGTTTTTTTGGGAAATTAAAACAACATTATACGTACTTGAATATTATTCTGTAAAATTCGTAGAACAATAATTCACTTAGAACAGATAAAATATCGCACATGTAGTTCTATCTATAGTGGAAAAAACGCCTACTTCCATGACGTCATATATTACGAACCAATAGCAAAATATGTGTCATACTTAACCTCGGTCTCTCGCTTTGGAACCAAGATCGATAAACCGGAGATCCAGAATCAAGAAATTTCGTTGGTGCACCACGTTTACATTGGAACCAAGATCAAACTGGATCCTGCTTCATAACTAGGATCCAGTTTGATCTTGGTTCCAATGTAAAAGTGTTGCACCAACGAAATTTCATGATTCCGGATCTCACATTCGTCGATCTTGGTTCCATAAAGAGGGATCGATTTTAAGTATGAGATATATTTTTCTATTGGTTCGTAATATATGACGTCATGGAAGTAGGCGTATTTTTCACTATAGATAGAACTAGATATGCGATATTTTATCTGTTTTAAGCGAATTATCGTTGTACGAATTTTACTGAATGATATTCAGGTGCGTATAATGTTAGGTATAGGTGCGTATAAAAAAACAGTCAAACGTAGTTCTATTGGCGTATTTTCAAACTACATTGGTCGACGATGGCTGCTGATCTCGGATCGAGTTTTGGTTCGATCTCCAGTAAACTCGAATGGTGCAACAGTTTTCTGTGTCGATCTTAGATCCGATCGAGTTTCGAACCGCGATGGTGCAAACCGGGCCTAAGCGTGTCTCGTCGGGAAGTGAACGAACGACGCGATGTTTACCAGGGCAGTGGGGATCTGGGGCGCACGCAAGCGCGGGCATGTCCAGGCAGATGTAATCCCGCCTAAGTACCCCCAGCACAGCAGGCTGATGTGCGACCCGGCCGTCCCGCCACCGCTTCAGCAATAATAAAGGTAATTGCTAGGCGAGTAATCAGGAGGAAGCTTTTATTCGTCCCCAGCACGTCGCCGCGCAATCAGAGAGAAAGCGAAACGTAATTCGCCGGCGGTTTCCGTCCCGCAGCCAGACAAGGGGAAGGTTTCATTAAGGGGGCCCTCCGCGGCCGCCGAGAGCCAGGAATCCATTAATTTGAGTGTCGCGGGAGCTCGGCCTCAGGTTTTCCACCCCATTAAACAGCACTTGGCCTCCCGTAGTAGTGCTTGTGTGTGTGTGTGTGTGTGCGTGTATGGGCGTGGGCCGCCTCCTCAGACACCAGTCACGGCACACATGCGCCTCGCCTTGTTCCCGGCCAAATGAATTGGAAAACTTCACTATAGGCTGTTCAAGGTAAACTGAGCTCTTTTCAAAGCCCTTCTTAATATCTAGGTATAGGAAAATTTCGCAAATTAATTTCAGGACAAGATAGATTTGAAACGCGTGTACACTGAAGTCGCCTTTGCTATTGGATCGGAGTTTATTATGAACGCTCTAGAAGAATCTGAGCCAATAGCAAACTTGCGAGGGCACAAGTATCAAATCCCATACTGCCAGGTGTGGGGTAACACTGGGGTAGCAGCCAATGAACAAACATCTGAGGCTCGACTGTACAGAGTATTGTGAATTCCAGCCTACAGGTCATTGAACTCGCGAAATGTTCCCATCCATATTAATATCTAATGGTATGCACGTTGTATATTCTCCGCCTTATGTAAAATTTACATTGCCATGAGCCTTATCACTTTATTCATGCGTCGGTCAAGTGAAAGTGTGGGATTATTAGAAAAGTTAATGTTTTCCAAAATTGCTTATTTTTACACTAAAAAATTAACTTAAGGTGATAGAGGTATGCGATTTTTCGCGTGTGAAAGAGCATTTCTCGAAGTTTTTAAATAGAATTTAGTATACCTCTACATATGCACCCTTTTTTGCCGGAAGCACATGAAATCGATATTCCAGCTCCTGCCATGTCAGCAGTAACATTCTCTCGTCGACGGTCTCAATGGCTGCTACAATCCTTTGCTTCAGGCCATCCACATTGTTAACAGGTGAGTTCTGCATAATGCCCTTAACATAACCCCATAAGAAGAGGTCTAAAGGCGTGATATCGAGCGAGCTAGGTGGCGAAGGAATTTGACCATCTCTGCCAATCCATCGTCCAGGAAACGCGCTGATTCAAGTATTCACGCACAGCCAAACTCCAGTGAGGGGTGCTCCATCGTGTTGAAAGATGACATTAGGTTTGCATTCCTTCCAGT
This sequence comes from Dryococelus australis, assembly GCA_029891345.1. NCBI lineage: Eukaryota > Metazoa > Arthropoda > Insecta > Phasmatodea > Phasmatidae > Dryococelus > Dryococelus australis. The sequence goes on from CM056995.1 coordinate 353,154,646, forward strand.
TGCGGGATCACGAATTCGGTTAACATGTCCAGGTACACATTGGCTGAGATAGTCCTTTCAGTGAAGAAGAATGGGCCAATGATGCGATTACACATGACACCACGCCACACATTCACCTTCTGGCTGTCATGCACAATCTCATGTGATTCGTGAGGGTGTTCTGATCCCCAGATCGTAACATTATGCTGGTTCAGTAAACCGGAAACATGAAATGTTGCTTCGTCACTGAAGACAACTCTCTTGAGGAAGTTGTCACCTTCGTCAACGCGTTGCAAAATGTTGCCAGCAAATTCGGTGCATCGTAAGGTTGCAGGGTTTGAAGCAGCTGCACTTCGTATGCATTAGTCGTAACTGCTTATGTAGAACTTTGTGTACCGTTGATCGGGGTAACTGCAGCTGCCTTGCAGCAATGCAAACCGACTTACCAGGGCTACGCACGTATGCAGCAAGCACGCAGTCAATGTCTCCAGCACTTGTGCTTGGCCAGCCGGCACCCTTCTGATGCAGAACGCTGCCAGTTTTAAGGTGCCACTCCCGTATTGTGGATAATGCAGGTGGGTCCTTAACATACCTGTTCCTGTAATTACGTTGAACTTGTATGTCTGATTTTGTCTGAATAACCCAAGACATAAATTGAGCCTTCTCTTGTGGAGTGGTCATTTGGGTGAATTAGAAGTCACACCTTAATCACAAACAAAAATGCGTTGCAAATCTTTGGGACAAGCTCTTTCACATGCATAAAACAGCATATTTCTATCACCTTCAGGAACTTTTTTATTAATGTTCGAAGTTATAGTGATAATTCATGGACAACTTGTATATGCAGGTAGGAACTGTGACTTTTTTCTAAGGTTGATTTCAAAAGTTCTCACTTTACCGTGAACAGCCTAAACATCCGGGTCATAGCAGAACTTCTGCGTCCCCTTGGAATTTCCAAGTCCACACTAGGGGTCACGAATGACTTATCACTAGGGACCTGAAAAATTCGTGAGCTCAATGACCTACAGGCTAGACTTCACGGTATTATGCGCGACCGTGCAGATAGCGAGTGCCCATTGGTTACTTGCTGCCACAGTGGAGAACAACGATTGGTCATGCATTTTCTTGTTTGTTTCTCATTGGCCCAGGGTCCTCCAGGATGTGTCAAAAACGCGTATGCCAATGGAAAATGTGACACAAATGTAAGAGTTTTCCAATTCTAGCTTGTCCCAAAATGAATCCGCGAATTCTTCAGGTTTCTACTTATGACGCGGGCTGAGGTAACCGAGTGGATAGTGCAATGACGTCGTACCCAGATAATTCGTGTCTGGTTCCCGGATCACACCCACGCTATGCCATTCACCAATCGAAAGTCACGTTTTCTAATGTGAAATGTCCTTCCTTTCTAGATCCGTTGAATTACTTAAAATCTTGCTACATCTTAATCCTAATAATATTATAAATGCAAAAGTTTGTGTGTTTGTTTGTTACTCAATCTCGTCGTAACGGCTCGACTCATTTAGATGAAATTTGGCAAGCAGATCATATTCTGCATTAGTACATAGGGTGATTTTCATCGCGGAAATACGAACAGTTTCTTGAGGAATTTATAAAAAATGCCACCAACTGCGGGTATTGAGTGCCCAAAAGTTTAATATTTTCGATGAGACTAACAATTACGATAGAGCATTTGGCATTGTAATTAACGTTTGATTTATGTATGCGGGTGAAGCCGCGGGTGATAGTTATTATACAGGATGTTGCAATATCGCATGTCAATACTTCGGGGCAACATTATTCACATCGGGAGGAAGAAAAAATGTTATGTGAACATAGGTCCCCAAACGCTTTGTTTCTTCTCGACAGCCCGTAATACATAACGGGCCGTACACTGTACGTAATGTATAACGGGCTGTAGTGAAGAAACTAAGCTTTGCAGACCTATGTTCACATAACTTTTTTCATCCTCCAGATGCGAGGAATGTTTCTCCGAAGTATTGCCCCTGAAGAAAGCCGGTTAGTAATTTCCACCGAACTGTATAGAAAGTATGTTTGAGCAATGTAGACTCATAGGAAGGCTGTAAGTGAAAACACAGACACAAAAATAACTGGTTTTCCTGTACTGTTTGATTCAGGCAATTTATTCCTGGACTGTGTTGAGAGACATTGCGTCATACGCAGAATGTTTTTGTTTTTATAACGTAATATACAAATGAATATTTTGTTTGCGCTGAATGAATGCGGTTCGCTTGGAAATGAAAGGCTATGTTCATCTCTGGTTCCTTAAATTGATAAACGAACGGAAGATTTGGCTCGATATATTTAAACATGTAACACCGCATCGCCATGGTGCTTGTGTCTGATGCGATGCGAGTCGACAATTCACCAAAATATCTAAGGTGCAAAAAATTTCCCTGTGACGTGCGTACTCGGAAAACCTGCGTGTCCATCGTCGCATTTAAGACATTAAAGAACTGATTCTGTATTTAATTTTAGCACATGCGTATATTCTACACTACAGTGGACAATCTACCTGTACCCAAAAAAATCTGCTGTTGAGAGATTTGGAGGGCTCTTAACAACGAGGTCTTGAGAGTTAAGAAAAAATCAGTGGTGTAGCGAGACGGAATGGCATTTACGTCTCACTCCGATGTTATTAGAATATAAAAGAAATGTGTGCTGCTGAGATAGTAATGCGTCTCCTAAATTTAACAGCGCTGTTAAGGAGTTTCCAGTAAAATTAAGTTATCCACGTTCTTTTGAAGACACCAGCGAAGAAATATTACTTCGCTAGCAGTTTCGACGAGGTTCTCTGCAACGTAATATAACGTCAGCAACACTCAAACTGTAAATAGCTCACATGAACAGGATGGATGTTGTATTATTCCCACGTAGTAAAGAACATTTTGCTACCTTCCTTGCTTTAGGTTATCCTATGAGCTACAAACTCATAACTATGTTATTTTACTTTACTAGTAGGGACCTTAACTCACTTATAGACCATACTGACAATAAATAGTTCTTTACTTTATCTCCATCTGATTTTAAATTCAAGTTGTCGTTACATCTGCAAATAACTTCATCATCCCTTACGTTAATAGATTGAGACGCGTTTAAATAATTAGCAGCACATTCAATTCTTATACTTTAACGTAATCTGACCATAATACGGCCTTTGTTCTCTACGCCCCGTCTCACATTCAAGTTGGTATGGTTCTCACCACAGATAGTTCGTTTCGCTGCACGATTGACCAACGAGGGCCTGGGTTGCTGGCTACGGCTGTCCGATGACGTCATTGTGATACCGTGCCTTATATATTCCACAGACTATGAGGTAGAGAGATCTCGCTGGCTGCGCACAACCAATCTCCGTGTCCCAACATTGAACTGCTATCCTACCAACACGACTAGCGAAAACAGCACGGTTGGGATTTTAGGTTAGAAAACTTATTTGTAAACAAATGTTTTGAGATGCATGTCTATTGCCTGTAACCAATTTGTAATGCAATTTAATTAAATTCAAACTGGTAAAAGTATTTTATTCATATAAAAGCGCATTGTCATTTAAATATTACGATGTAAACAAACACGTTCATCACAGTTGACCATGTGACTTTGACAGTTGTGTATAGTTGGGGTAGGTGAATGTTAGGTACATGCGCAGAAGACGAATGAGCGGTCTACTTCATCTTTAGTCTATGATATAGTCACACTGCTGGAGTTGTTTACCCTTGGCGGCTCCGTTTGTTTTTCGCCGTGCCTCCCGAACACTGCTGCTCAGGCTGCGTCCCTACAGCAGCTCCAGCGCCTCGTAACAAATACGATTGGGGAACTTTCAACTCGGCATTACACTGGCAGAGAGCCGGCCAGTAATGAAAGTTGTGCAGTGCAGTTGGCGTGTCCGGTGTTGCGTGGACCAATAGGACGGTTGTAAACAGGAATACGGACCCCAACAGAACTGTTGGCCATGCGGTCGTGAATATAGGAGACTCAATTATACACTGTAAAAACATTTCTGGTAAACTTTTTACTAAACTCCAATGGAAGATATTAACTTATACAGTGTATGGAAATAGTACTACATGTCCTGCTGAGAATATGGGAATGTTTAGCATTGCTACTATGCAAAGTTCAGAACTTCCTTACGCACTTGGGTATTTCCGGAGCAACTGCAGGCGTTACCTTGCATGTATGGGAAAATATTTTACTATTCGCACTTTGTCACTGTACGTATACACTGATATGGAAAATTTACAAATAATTTCTTAGAGTTTAACTTGTTTTTAATTGCCAGCAAACCTGTGGCACACTCAAAGTGTTAAAAAAAATGTAAATACTTTTCTTAAAAGGGTTTTAATATTATTATATAATATTCCTTCCAAACTCAAACTACAAATGTATTTCATTCGCATGTGGTCCTCCCAATGACGTGCGGTGAAGTGTTGCAAGGTAAGCTGGTGTTTGCACAGTGCTGTACACACTCGGCGCACGCAGCAGGAACCAGTGACCAAAGTATGCAGCCGGGAAAAAATGAATGTATTGCAACCACTCACAAGTGAGCGGTGAGGCACCCATTACACGTGTGCTGTGACGTCAAATAAACTACTACATTTAAGTGGCCGTTGTGTAAACTAGCAAACGATTATGTATAGTACAGAGCAGAGCACGGCTTACCTTGCAACAGTTCACCACACGCCGCTGGGTCCTCCAAAAACAAAGGAAACTATTACATTAGTGTAGTTTGAGCAGCACTATGTTGTAAGGGGGAGGGAGAAGCGGAATGGAGGTGTTTGGGCTGCTCTTAACACCGAGGTCTTGGGAGCCGATGAGGGTGAAGCGAGGTGAGTATAGAGCTGCGCCGGAGCGCAAGGGCGGGGGAACTGAGAAAACTCTGAGAAAACCCGCCGACCAGCGGCATTGTCCGGCACTATTGCCATGGCAATAGTGCACTTGTGAAAATCCGAGGGTGACCCAGCCGGGAATCGAACTGCTCACCCAGGTGGAAGGCGAACCCTGTGCCGTCTAAACGCTATTCACGGTAACGTGAGGGCTTTTGAAAATACGTTCGTAAAATGTGACTGTCCTTACACGCATGTATTTTAACAGGCACATTGACTGCGCGGCGCCAGTAATAAAGGCAAGAACGGAGAGAAAGTAGTTCCAAGTATGAACGTCGAATTAAAAGTGTTAGGTGAACATTTGTGGTAAGTGACATGGTTTTATTATTGCTAACTGTTTTGTAATAACTGCAAGTGTTACAACATTTTTTAAATGTTTACTTTTCTAACGATTTCACAGTTTCACTTGACCGACGCATGGGTAAAGTGATCAGGCACATCCGCCCGTTAAAATGTTTATTTTACGCATGGCGGAAGAATACACAATTTGCATACGAGTAGATCTTAAAAGGAGCTTTCAAAAGTGCTCAGTTTACCGTGAACAGAACAGATTTCAAGACCAGTTGTACTTCGAAACACCTTTGTTCATCTGCACTTTCGTGGTTGGATGATTTTGAATGTCCCGTGCCTCAAGTGTCTGTCCGCGAATCATGGACCTACAGCATCGGAGTACTTTAGTACGATTGGCCCAGTCAAATAAAAACACGTGTTCTCACGTCGACACGCAGCCAATAACCACAGGAAGTTGTGGTTGTGGACATAGTATATAGAAGTCTAGCATGGCCATAAATATTTTCGCGAATTAAACTTTTCGCTATCAATAAATATATTTTATTTTAGCGTTAAGCGTTAACTTCCGAGTGCGGCGGACTATACATAGAGACCTGCAAAATTCGCGTTATTATTTGAGGACTATTTAAACTTAAAACACTTTTGCCTATGGAATACGTTTGTCATTGGACCATGATTTATTTTACACATCCTCGGTGAATCTGCGTCAATAAAAAAAAAAGAACACTTCACATCGTGTGACCCAATCACGCACAACTCAACAAGAAAGGGAGTGACTTCATACCTGAGCAGCAGCTCATTAAAGAACGACTCCGGCTTGAGTAAATACAGTACTGCGAATTTAAGCTTGAAGCCAAAAAATAACGCGAATTTTGCAGATCCCAAAATATACACAATGTGATGGTTGGTTACATGGCCATATTTATTTTAAAAGATGGTTGAAGGATAAAAAACGGCCGAAAGGAAAAAGCGACAACCGCGAGCAGCCTCTACCAGGAAACTGTCATGCTGTTACATGCCTGCTGACATTTCCCCGCGTGGGAAACGCGGAAGTAACCGTCGGTTAAGTGAGCCCAGGGAAGAGTATTTTGCTCGTGGGGGTAAGACGAGGACGGCTGTCGAGATAGGCCGGGCTCGCGGGCGAAGCTGAGTTGCTCTCACGGACGCGCCACGGCGTCTCCCCCTAGCGAGGAAGTGAGTGTGCGAATAATGACTACCGAGCCGCGAAAACCACTCCAGCTCTCCGGGGCTCCAGGAGGGAGTGCTTTCTCACACCACTCGCTGCTGCCAGATGCTTTATAATGGTTCCGGGGACACGCCCCGCGCTCTTGCCAACCGTCTGCGTATAGTGCCTCACGTACCTACACGCTGAGAAACTATCTGTAAATTTACCTCGACAGTACGGGTAGGAAAATTTCGCGAATTCATTTCGGGACAAGATAGACGTCAAACACATATACAGTAAAGTCACCTTCACAATTGGATCACAGTTTATTAGACCCGCCCTGCACGCCTCTGAGCCAATCGCAGACTTGCAAGGAAACACCTTGCGAATCCCATAACTGCCAGGTGCGGGGCAACAGCCAATGAACATACAGCTGAGGCTCCAGTATTCAGAGGGCTGGGGAGTCTAGCCTACAGGTCATTGAACTCACGAAACTTTCCTGTCTCTACATATCAGTGTATTCGTACAGTGACAAAGCGTGAATGGTAAATTATTTTTTCAAATACATCCATGGTGACAATCCTACAGTTTCTCAGGAAAAAGTCAAATGCGTAGGGAAGTTCCCAACTTTGCACAACAGCGATACTAAACACTCCCATATTTTCAGCCTGCAATGTAATATTATTTCCATACACTGTATAGGTTAGAAACTTCCATTAAAGTTTAGGAATTTCACCAGAATTTTTTTACAGTGTACGTACATACTTGCTCTCTGACATGAACGTGAATAGATTCGGGTGGCTTTTTATCGCCGCTGTGAGATGATGAGGGCGAAGCTAGTTGAGGATGGAGCAGCGCTGGAACTCAAAGATAGGACCCGGGGTGGGGGAAGGGAGATCCCCGAGAAAACCCGCCGACCAGCGGCATCGTCTTAGCACGATTCCCACATGCCAAAATCAGGGAGCGACCCCACCAGGAATCGAAACAGGTTCACCTTTTTTTAATCTTTGTCTGCTCAAATTCCTTCCCTACACATTCCCACCTAGTCTACCACTCTGAGTCGGCATCCAATTTTTATCCCGGACCACGTAGGACGAGGTACTATCCGTATTTTTTTACAGCGTATTCTCAAGGTGGTTCTGCAACGATGGCTGATAAAAAGCGACCATAATGCGAAAGAAACTTTTTGTGCTATAACTAGGGATAGGAAAATTTCGCGAGTTCAATGACCTGTAGGCTAGACTTCTGAGTACTCTCCATTCTGGAACCTGAGCTGTGTGTTAATTGGCTGTTTCCCCGCACCTGGTAGTTATGGGATTCGTAAGGTTCTGCCTTGCAAGTCTGCTATTGGCTCAGAGGCGTGCAGGGTGGGTCGAGTAGACTGTGATATAATTGCGAAGGTGACTTCCCTATATATGTGTTTTCGTCTATCTTGTCCCGATATTAACTACTATTCCAATCATACTTGTTCACGTCTGACATGTTGTAGAGTAGGTTAAGTGATGGCCTCTCAAGGCCGGGCTACAATTGCTATAAGCACATCACTAACACAACCCAGTGATAAACAAAAGAGTTAAAACTGCTTGTTTTCAGTTAGTGTCTACAATCCCGCGTAGCGATAACCACTTACCTAAGCACAGTTATAGCAACAAGAAAACTTCAACTTGGTTTAACTTTCCTTATTACTATCGCCGTGAGTCAATATTCAGCCAATCAGAAGCCCCGTCACTAATACTAAGTTATCAAATGGAAAACGTACTTACGAATCAAGAAAGTGTGTATTTTTATTTCGTTCCCCTGGCAGATATTTTCTTTTTGTTTATTTCTGGATAACCGCAGCCACGGAAGTTTTGTAACGTTTTTAGGTAACGTTAATGGTAAAAATTTAAATGAAAATAATATCTTATTAAAAAAATGTCACTGATCACTTGAAAAGATTTATTTCTGACAAAAAAACACTACCAACTATACAGAACTTAATTTCTTCGGTACAAATGTAGCAACATAAACAAACTAATATTATTACCGTTATGCCAGTTGTAGCCAGGCCATTGTGCTTGTGTTGTGTTTTGTATGCACTTATCGCTATAACTGTGAATGTGTTAGGTATATGTCAATTGTAGCCCGGCATTCAGAGCAAGTCTAGAAGCTAGCACCAATACAAGCAGCGCCTTTCTCAAGCCATTGCTATTGGTTGCTGCAGCTATACCAACTATTCTATAATTGGCTGCCTCTCGTGTCATTGATCTACTGAAACCCTGTCCACATGTTCCAGAATGTCGTGAGTATAAAAAAATCCGTTCAGTACTGCCACACCAAAAATTCACACTTTCGCGACACTTGAAACTAGAAATTAATATGTGAGTTAAGGAATTAGTAGCAGTTTATTCTCAAATTCCAATACATGTATTTTTCCAATATACAAACGACCATTTAACACGTTATGCACTGTATCATTACGAAATACCCCTTTCTTCCGTTAGGGTCGCTCCATTGCTACTTAAAAAAATGTGTTTGCAATGTTGCCATCACATTACCTTATTTAAAAATACAATTTTAGTTGCAGCCCTTGAATACCAGAGCATCAAAATTTTCTATGCGCGAAGAAAAAAAATTCCGAGTAGTTGGTAAAAAATCATACCAACACAATCTCAAGGCTATTGGTACAATTTTGCTATCTAAAAGTTTGTCGGGGCTTTACTGATAAATATCTAAACATGTTAAAGTGGAATCGTGCCTTTAAATCACAGTCGTTTCCATATAAATTCGGGGGAAGTCCTAACAAATAAACCGCAATAAGGGTTGAAGGAAACAATCTGGAAAAAGTAAAAAGCCTTAGCCATAAAATTCACATGAGAAAATTTATATAATAAATAATATAAGAAAACATTACTTAAACAATTTCAGTCACTGATAAATTAAGGACCAAAAATAGTTTAAGCTAGCAGTTTTTATCTATGTAACTGTAATTATATCGAAAGAATGTTTGCTAACGTCCTGTAATCAATGAAAATGTACACATGATTTTCGCAAAAGGTAGACTCTAATATCCTTCGTGCACCCTAAGTCCGTCTCAGTGATACCAACCAGTGAAATACAATTATCTAAAACTGAGTTGATAAGCTTTCACCGACTTATGAATAAAGCGAATTGACAGGGGAGTGAGTAAATATATTAGAGCGGCTTTTAAAAAATGAGGTGAGTATGGAGCAGCACCGGAATGCAAGGGAAGGGGTAAACGGGAGTTCCCCGATAAAACCCGCCGACAAGCGGCATCGTCCCGCACGATTCCCGTATTCGAAAATCCGGTAGTGACCTGGCCGGTGGATTCAATCCAGTTCGCTTTGGTGGGAGGCAAGCGGGCAAACCGCTCAGCCACCGTGGCCCCCTAGAATCGCTAATGTTGTTGGGTGCACTTGGAGGTTGCCACACCCTCTGACACAACGGACCAATAGCAGACATTTGAGGCGCAACTGGCGAGTTCTGTGCGGACAAGTGAAGTAAAGCCATAGTAAATTAAACTGCGGCAGTCAGTAGAACTGGCTCCCTCTACTGGCGCATGTGCGCGTCTGACATCCAGCCTGTCAGAAGCAGTGATTTCGGTATCGAATTTCGACGAGTGCTGGAAGTGTTGAACACAGTTCTCTCGCCCCGAACGCTTTCATCAAACGGGTCGGAATTGTGGCGAACGTACAGAACCGTTCTGCGCCGTAGCGGAGAACTCTGCATCGGAACAATCGGGGACGTGAGTTCTGCTTGCCACGCGTGTCAGGATCGCGATCCCGTACGTAGCGAACTTTCTGCGGGATCGCAGAAGTTGCGACGAGCCAGCGAACTGCTGCGGGCTCCCGCCTTGCCCTGCAGGTTCCTTCCTGCAGAGATCGGCAAACCACCTCAGACGGAGAGGAAGGGGGGGGGGGGGGGTTCATGCAGTGGTGTTCTCCGCCCCCCCCCCTCGAACCCCACCAAGTCGTCTCTCGTCAGGACAGCGCCAACCTCTCCTCGTCCGATTGTAATGTGGGCCTTCTGTGGAATGTACGAGCACATTCTCGGCATAAGCTCTCCGTGTGTCTCTTGTTAACAATTTGAGGGGACACACTGCAAGTAGCTCTGGCAAAGCTGCAGTCGATTCGCGGTTTCTTCCAATATTTCTGAACTCGTGCAAAAGTTCTGCTTCCAGAATATTCCTCCACCTCGTGCTAACAAAGCTTAACCGACTCGTTTTTACTGTTTTACCATATAATTTATATATTAAATATTAAATTAATTTATAAAATACAGGAAGTAAAAGTTTAATTGACAAAAAAATACTTTTATGACAAGAGAAGAATAAAATGCGTGTGATGCGTGACGTATTTAGTAAACGGCCAAACGTTTTATCGAAAAAAGTTGTGACGTAAATCCCGTCACTACACATTTTTGAATAATTTACACCTTGTCAATAAGTAAAAAAAATACTTAAAATTTATTAGTGGGTCAAACCACGTCACCACTTTCCTCGGAAAAAGGTACTTACTGTGTCTGCCTTGTAACCTGTTGAATTGTGCAGCTGGCGACCTTGTACGCACGAATTTTCACACACCTTGTTTTGAAGTTTAAAACTTTTCGACGTAGATTAAAACACTAATAAAATAAAACTTTTATGTTCGTGCTTGCTTTGTGTCGTAACCAAACACTTTAAAAGTATTTGAGGTACCTGAAAATAACTGAATATGTCCGTGCCTAATTTTCACGTGCAGCAACATCGAGGCCTGGCGAAGGAGTGTGCACAGGACTAATGTTTCAGTGATTCGTCGTGCGAGTGCAGCACAGTCGGTGACCACCTTGGTAAACAGCTTGGGACGATGCGTGCGCCGACAAAAACGTGACGTTTTAGTTACGTTACTTCCGACATCTTGGTCAAGAGGACAGAAGTGGAGTACGCACTATAATATTATTGGGTGGTTTAAAAATTCATTGTGTCAGACCCCCTAGGGGAATTGGTGTTCGCTGCGTCGACCACCAAAAATGGTAATAATTGGTAAAATCACCAGCCACTGGCTGCGCATTGCTTGTACCCCCCCCCCCCAAGGAGTAATCGAACACCCCTCCATTTCTTATAAAAATGGCTTTTCTATGGGAGGATTAAATTGATCGGTAGCGCAAGTTTGGGCGGCACGGTGTATTCAATGCCGGCCCGTGCTGCTCTCTAGGTCAATTCAGCGACCTCGAGGGGGCAACCTTCTACCATGAGATACGTATCACTTTATTTGGAATCACCAATGTAGGCTCCTAAAGCTAACAGGTAATTTGCGCCACTCGAGCGTTAGGCAGGGGCCATGATGGCCGTAAAATAATTTTAAAGCTTTTTACAATTTTGCGAAATGTTGGCCTTTTAGCCAAAATCCAATATGTTACTTTTGTAACCAAGCTTTAGTGGCTATGTCGTCACCAAAAGGCAAAGTTGTGGTAACCACTAGGAACTATGGGTCAACTTTTGCGACCACTTGTAAACATTTGTCAAACATCTGTAAACTATTGTAAACTTAAACTTTGGTGAACATTTGTAAACACTTGCCAATAATCGTTGATTATGGTCTCAACCGCTTGTGTTAAGTGGAGCTATGCGAAACTTCTTGATTTTATAACTTTTTAAGAGAAACTTTACGAAATTTGGGTCTTAATCCAAAAATCCACATTACTCGCGGAGTTAAGGCTGGCGTTGCTCAGCAGCTGCTCCCATCCACTTGGGATTGCGAGTAATTTAAAAATTAATTATTGTTTGATGACCAGTAATGTGTTACCAAAATGGGGTCTTTCCTAGTGTAGGAATTAAACATGATATAATAATGTCAATGGTAAATGTAGGTGCGACAGAAATATAGCAGCCATTTGTAATTATGGTAAATTGGGGTCACCTGCTCAATATATTTTGTAATGGCTTTGTGTATTAACTGATTAAAATGACCAGTAAATATAACCTGTATAAGAATTAGCTGAAAATCAGCGAAAGTATTGGTACCTTAATTTCGTTGCATTTTATCTATATTTTGGGCAACCTGGATTTTACGTAAATGTTTTTAAATATAAATTCGTTATGTATGCGGAGGTAAAATTATAATGTTTCCCTACAATATGAAATTGAAGATAACGAAGAAAGTATTCCATGTGCAATATTTGTAAAATAAATGTCAATGAAAAGAAAAAAAATTGAAAGAAATATTTAAAATAAAGATAAACATGACCATACGTCTTTGTTTCTATTACAGATCGTTGCAAACATTTAACTACCCTTTACACTGTACAGAAAAAAGATTTTTTTGCATGGCTTTTGCCATTGTTGTGTTCTGATTGGGTTTTGCTAGGGTTAATGCACGCCCTTGGTGTGGGACGCAGCAAGGTCAGAAATTGTGAAGATATCGCTAATAGAGTAAACCTCGCGAATTTTTTTTCCTTTGTAAACTAACCTCGTACTGCTATAGATCCATTGCTTTGCTAGGAATTAGCAGGACCTTATAAAAGCACTACAGCCCAGCAAAAATATTTTTTCTAGTTAAAATTATATTACTCTTACAAATAATGGCAAGAAAAGTTCCCGTTTTGACCCATCCAGATCCAGTGTATATAGTTGTGTACACAATGCACGTTTAGGTAATATTTGGTCTGTACTGCACACTACTAAGCTTAATGACCAATGATCTTACCTGTGAGTAAATGATTCGCAAATCGTATTACTGGTCTACGTAATATTGGTTCATATAACTGCAGCCAAAGATAAAGTCTACAGCTCATTGGCTGAGGCAACAGATCAAGTGCTGTGTTGACTTAAGTACAGCACGCATCATACTTTTTTTTTGTTCGCAACACATTAAACCGTAGATTATATTGGCTCTGAAAGTGGTAAACGAAGCGAATTGGTTTAGGACATGCTAGACTTGAAAATGAATTTCTGTTATATTTGCAACTTGATCACGGTTTATTATATAAGCTCAAGTAAGCTCTGAGCCAGTTACAGACGGGCGAAGGATACAAGCGCCGACACTGTGTATCTTTGTCTGAGGGAAAGCAGGGTACATGTTCGGTCAGTAGCCAATGAAAAGAAAACTGGGGGACTCGAAAACACACATGACTAGAGGCCTGTAAAATTCGCGTTATTATTTGGGGGCACGAACTTTAAACACTTTTACCTTTTATCATCGCAGCATACTTTACCTGGCACGCCCTGGTTAACTCTGCGCTAATAAATAAACACTTCGCAACATGCCCCAATCACGTGCAGTTCACTCGCAACGGGAGTAACTTGACAACTATGCTGCCGCCAATGGAAACACGACACCGGCTTTAGTATATACAGTACTGCGGAGTTTAGCTATGGGGCAAAATTATAACGCGAATTTTACATGTATGACGTGTCTAATAAACATATGATCGAATTTCAAACACAACAGGTATGTCTTTGAGGTATAGCTTGCCGTAAACGGAATTGGCAAGATTTTCCATTCCCTACATATAAGAAGGGCCACGTGTTTTTCTCGATAAGATTCCACTACTAGTTGTACTGTAAAACAGATTAGTACAGATCCAATCCCATGATCGGAGGATGTAAACTCTCACATGTCTTACATATCAGTCAATCACGGGCGTTCAGTTTCGGGGTAACTTAAATCTGACTGGCTCTGTAGAATATAACTGTATCAAAGAAACCCGGCCAATAGCGAAAGGAAGTTTTCAAGTGTGCACTGAATAATTTGAAGTCTAGTATGTGCGTAAAATTTTTCGCGAAAAACATATGGCCCTAAACACTTAACCAATCAAAAGGACACGCTTGATTGTAAGTTCTGTCACACTGTAATGTACATTTTATTGAGGCATGTCCGGTGTGGTATGGACCAATATGCATGGTCAGCGGTTTTCCGTGAAAATATTTATATGCAGGCTAGATTTCAACACTCTGTAGACTACGCTCGAGTGTAGCTCGAGCAAAAGCTAATTTGAAAATTTCTTTATTGTTCACAACAAAACTCGCATGTATGTGCAGCTCGACTAGTGTTTAACACGACCTCACAAGAACACGTCAGCACAGTAACAATGATGTCGCTAACTCTAGAATTTTTTATCGCCACTCAAAGGGACATTATTGATTGTAAATCCTTTTGTACGATAAAGGACATTTGAGTGGGTCAAAAATCAGCTCGGTTCTCCATTAGTTGACGGCCGGCCAATAATGAACGCTGTAAAGTAGTATCCGGTGTGGGATGGACCAATAGGACGATGGCGAGTTCTAACACAGACACCAGCATAACCAATGTTTCTGTTCCGTTTGCCTCAGCTCCTAGGAGCACAGCCACAGTCCAATCCACTTTCTGCCTTTTAACTTACGAGGGACAGGAAAAGGGGATGGGCCACAAAACATACATAACAGAAATTGGAGCTTTATTTGAAAGTTTAGTGCCTCTGACGTCATCCAAAAGATAGGGTATGGTTCAAACACTACCAATAGCATAACCAAGCTTAAATTTCTACTTGATTTTAATTATCTTTTCAAAGAAATTCCACACTACACTTCAGTAACCCCCAGTACAATGCAAATACAATTACCTTGCTTTTGATTCCATTGAAACACACAAAAAACAATTTTAATACTTTCGGGCACACAATGTCTTCAATCCAATACATTTTCCCTTGTATGGCTTCCTTTTAACACACTTTAAAATTTTCGAATAATTCTGACTCAACCTTAGCCGAATAAACCAAGTAAAATCCCTTACACTCAGTACCCATTTAATACTTTTCCAGCATTCTTTACCGTCATCCACTATTCACCAAAATACGTACTTTCCTGGGAAAATTAATTATAATTTTATTCATTTAAAACTATACACGCACATTTCAGATGCACGCCGGAGGTGCATAGTCTCAACGAGCCCTTTTACAAAATATTTAATTGCCAATTTTCTTTCCTTGGTTTACAAAAAGGTATTCCACACACACAATTTACCATCAACCCACACAACAATTTATTGAGGAACGGGGGAAGGGATACTCTCTCTTCCATACCACTTTCGTGGCAGGACTTCCCGCTCTCCACACAATCACTCACCACAATACTCAAAACAACATCAAAACAAGGCACTTTCCTCAAAATTAATCGAACTGAACAATTTTATGCTCTTCCAACTCCAAAACGCTTCTTTCCCCTGAGTTAGCACAGCATACAACTTCATAAAAAAAAAAAATTTCTCTACCCGGAACTCCTGACTCCTACTACTCACTTTCCGCGAATTTAATGCGCAACACGACTTATTACCGGGACACCTCCCCATTTCCGGTATGAACACCAGAACTCACTTCTCCCGAGTCTTTCAGTTCCATTTGGGGATTAAACTCACACCAACTACCACGGCCGTGAAGCTCCTACCATTCACCCCACAATGTCCTCACACCTGTGCATACTCTTCCAACATGAAATATGAAATACCGCATCATTACTACTTTACTCTCTCAGCTGACCCAATCTTTCCGAAGAGAGTCGCATTCGCCACACAACACAAGTCTCACTTATTCTGGCAAAAACCCAAGATCACTAAAAAAAAAAAAACAGAGAATTATTAAGCACCAACCTGCACTCGGTCAAATTCTAAGTCCACACACGAGGAACAAGAACATTTATAAGTCCCAACTTTACTAGGTCAAATTCCAAGTCCGCGCAAGAGGTACCAGAAATTTTTATAAGTATCTGCTTTGCTAGGCCAATCCATTAATGCCGATATTTTCTTCTAAGTTCAAACTACAACAGTATCCAGATCGCCCGCGCACCTCTACTTATACTCGGCGAGATCCCTACCCTCGCGGCACCCCATCTAGTGATTATCACCTGCAGCGCTCTCTTTACCGCACAAGCGCCCCCTATACGATGGCAATGCGCTCTTTCCCAGCACACATAATAAAATATAAAAATACAATCCAGTGGCGTCGAAGCCATCCAGTCAGATCTTAACATCATCTAGGCGTTCTGCACAGCAAGTCCGCTACACACTCACACATTGCTGGAGGACGCGACGCCACCGATAAGGGGTACACAACTGTAAAAGCACACAAATCCACTTTTTTTCCCCCTCGTGACGGCAACCCGTCGCATGTTCTTGCAGTAGTGGATATAGGTGACTTGCTTATAATTTGTCTTAGGTGCCAGTAAATGTGCGCAGACCATAATGTGTTGATATCGCGCGTGCAAAAGCGCAACATTCTGCAGTTATTGGCCGAGTGTTTACACGTACCGCACATACATGAAGTTTAATCCCTTCGCACCGGGTCAGTCGTAATAAAAGGTTCTGTGACAAAACAACGTCTGTAATTCGCGAGTAGACACCTAGGGGCATGGCAATTTTAATCCTCCAATCACTGATCTGAACACGAACTAAAGTGTTTTGTAGTACTAGCGTAATAGTTCGCGAAAAACAAAATACCCCTGCCAATAGGATGTTAGTATGTGGTATTATATACGCCAACAGAACTGACGTTGCTGCAGGGGTGAGTATGGATGCCGGTCAATGTGTGCAAATGTCAATATAATCAAAGCGGACGTGTGGTGCTTCCACTCGAAGCTCTCTCGTAAATAGTTATTTATTTATTTAAAGGAAATATAATTTGAACTGTGCGACTCGGAAGGTATTTGCTCTAAACCCTCTTTCCATGAAGGCACTCCCGATAAAGGTGTCAACACTAAATGTGTACCCGATGAGTACGAGTGAATGAAGAGATTTGAGCGGCTCTTAA
The DNA here is from genome assembly GCA_029891345.1 of Dryococelus australis. NCBI lineage: Eukaryota > Metazoa > Arthropoda > Insecta > Phasmatodea > Phasmatidae > Dryococelus > Dryococelus australis. The sequence goes on from CM056995.1 coordinate 353,171,734, forward strand.
CAGTGAGGTCTTGAGAGCCGATGAGGGTGATAGAGGTTGGAATGGAGCAGTAACGGAATCAAAGGGCGGGGGAAACGTTAGAACCCCCAAATAACCCGCCGAACAGCGGCATTGTGCGGCACGATTCAAAGTTGCGAAAATCCGGGAGTGACCCGGCCGGGGATTGAACCCGGTTCGCGTTGATGGGAAGCAAGCAGACTAACCGCTCAGCCACCCCCCCCCCCCGTCCGCTGCCCCTACCAATGAGTACGGCCACCTTTTTTAGCGAAAAGATTTACGTGCAGGATAGACTTCAATATACTGTGTTCAAAACTGTAACTTTGCTTCGGTTATTGGCTTAGCGCCTCGAAGAATTTGAAGTTTCTTACCTCACTGGACCAATCAGAATGAAGGTTTCTGACAAGTAACGTCCTCAATTCCATGAGTAAAAACCTCAGGAGCACGACAGTCAAAATAATTTATTCACGGAAGTGAATGTGAACTAAAGTAATTTGGAGTACAACTAGTCGTGTTATTTGATTTGTTGATATCTGATTGTTCGAACTGAAGACTGTGAGTTATAACTTACGTATCTCTGGTTGCTCGCTTTCAAGGTGGGTGGCGTTGATTGGGCATGCATTTTGTAGTAAGTTTGTTATTGGCCCACAGATCTGGAGGAGTCAAATATCGCGGGGAAAAATTTCAAAAGTGATACGTACGCACACGTTTTTGATTTCTAATTTGTTCCTAAATAAATCCGCGAATTTTTAAAGTATTTACTTGTGAGAATTTGCGTTTCATCAGTTCAGCCCTCGTGTTCGTGATCGTAGACAAGTTGCACATTGTTATGTTGGGACACTAGCGTGAACCTGCCTTTAAACCTACATACTTGCTGAACGCACCGTAGGTAGACACCGCAGTATTCAGGACAATTTGCAAGCACCTGCGGCGAAAGAATGGCAATACAACGTTATCCGCGAGGACACATCAACACGGGCCTACGGGAACAAAACAAGCTCTCGGCAGTTTCGCCACGAGGCGGAAGGTAAACCAGGATGAATCTACAATACAGGATCGTTAAGAAAATCATATCGCACCCGGAAAAGCTGTCTGTCTGCAGCCAGCCACAGAGACCAGATGATGCTGCCCTGGACGCAGCGCCATCGTGAACGACCGCCGTTTCTGTAATGACGACCAGACTACGGTGACGACTCAACAGAAGGTGAGCGTGCAGATATGGACATTTATTCCAAACTAGCGGACCCGACAGACGTTATCCTGTACATATGTCTTAAATCCGAAAAGTATTTTTAAAAAGTTTTGTAGTGGACCGAATTGTGAATCTAAACCATTCTTGAATCCACTTGAACACACACAAAAAATTTCATCAAAATCGGTCCAGCCGTTTAGGAGGAGTTCAGTGACATACACACGCACAGAAGAATTATATATATATATAAAGATAGATATGTGGCACTAATCTATAGGCTGTTCACGGTAAAATGAGCACTTTTGAAATCCTTGCCTAAGATCTACGTGTATACACGTGGTGTATTCTTCCGCCTTATGTAAAATTAACATTGCCATGGGCCTCATCACTTTATTCATGCGTCGGTCAAGTGAAACTTTGAAATTATTACAAAAGTAAACATTTTATAAATCTGCTCATTTTTACACACTGGTGTATTAAAAAAAAAGAAAGCGAAATAAATAATTTAAATAATCACGAATGGTTATCTAACACTTTTATTCGACATTAACATATGGAACTACTTTCCATCTATCTTGACCGTCTTTACCGGGCGCATGTCACTCAGTGCGCCCGTTGAAGCACATGCAGGCATGGACAGTGGCTTTTTTCTAAGGTTGATTGAACAGTTCTTAACGTAATATACATCAGCACGTTACAGTAAACGTAATTGTATAACATTATTGCAATGCAGATAAAACTAACTCTAAATATAACCATATTATACCTTCTATTTTACAAGTAGTGATTAACTAACTCCCAATATAATATACGAAATATATGGTTTGTAAATGTAAATATAATAAACCATAGCGACATGAAGCGTATTTGTGGTTGGCACTGTACACGATATATAATCATTGGCCGTTGTTTCGAGCATCTTCCCTGTGAGAAATCTGATTTGTTGAAGTTTCTGCAACTCTCATTTGTGAATGGTGAACACTGATATCAACGAGCACGCAGAATGTTGTTCATTGGTCGCGAGAAGCATGCTCGACAAGAGTGCAGCGCCGCACCTCAAACATAGTGAACGATTCTAACACTTCAGCCAGTAAATTAATTTGGGACTGTATGGGTTAGGTAGCTCGTCCCATTTGGACTTGTTATAAAGACAAACACAACAGTAAGTTACGCAGAAGCATTTCCCCGATGTTCTTGTGGTTACTGTATCAGACTGCCTAAGACAGTTTGGGAGACTCGTGTTACGGTACCATATATATTTCAGTCTGTCTCTCAAGAAATCGCTCTGAAATCATCCCCTTTCATTTACCACGAGCTCTGCTTAAAATTAGAGTTTTCCTCCAAGTATTGCACCTTACAGACAGCTGTCCTGGACTATTTGGCATAAATACATTCGTCCTTAAGGCACTGACTTAAACAATTTACTATAACTGTATAAATTACTCCAAAAGTGTTCTCTGAGAACGCTTTAGCCATACATGGGGCTTGCCTTAAATCTGGTTGTTCTACGATACTTTTCCCTTAACTCATTTGCTCTAATTATATTTGCTCTAACTGTGTAGGCGGCTGCCTTAAACTCCTGTAACCATAAAGATATTTACTTTAAATTTGTTTACACTCAAACTATTTGCCCTGATGCCTACGGAAAACAATTTAGACTACTGCATCTTATAGATGATGTGTTGCACAAGATTGGTTCTAAGGAACTACCCCCCTTGCAGTGCTGGTGTGTTATTGTTTGCAGTGTTCGGAGGCGTATGTAAAATCAGTGGTAGTCCAAGCTTTTCAGCATCAGCGTAACAAATAAAATTAGTTTGACAAATTTTTCTGATGTCTTTCCACTTCAGCCTTCGATACGTGAAATTCTTACACTCGTAATATTTTGTATAAAGCCCACGGCAAATGAATTTATAATTAAATTCGGCCGGTTTTGAAATAACAGTAACCTGTTCCATATTGCAGTTTTTTACATGATGCAGTCACGCCAGTAAGAATTTCAACAATGTTTTTTTTTTTAATATTATATTTTGCTTAAAACAATCTATGAATCAGCAAATGCCTTGTAACAACTAACACAAGCATAATTATAACACAGATAGGGACGATGACTTATCGCTGGAAATGTTTACTGTTTGCTAGCATACAACGCACTATACACATGTCCGGCAGATTTCTTTCCTTATTGGTTTGCATGCATGTATGAAGCTACTATCCCATTTCGTTTGGCCAATGAGGAATCTGATATTTTAAATCAGAAAGTTTCTGACTAGTCTGCAATGAGCCAATGAACTTAGCCACGTCGAAAACTTGATCATCCAATTATTAAATGATTAACTATCCGGGATGTTAAAAAAAAATGTTAGCTCAAAAATTTTTGAGATTTTCAAGCGTGTCTAAATAATTAAATATAAACTTAGTTAAAACAATGTATAGGGACCTGCAAAATTCGCGTTATGATTTGGCATCAGACTTAACTCCACAGTACTGTATATATTGGAGCCGGCGTAGTATAGTTATGAAGCCACGCCCTTTCTGACTGAACTGCATGTGAATGGACTACACTATTGGCAAGTGTTCATTTACTCGCCCAGAATCCCCCAGGGCGTGTCAAATTAAGTCTGTTCGAATTACAAACGTATTGCTAAGCTAAAAATGTTTTAAGTTTTAATGTGACCTCAAATAATGACGGGTTTTTTTTCCAGCCTCAACCAATATATAAATGAGATGGTGTTCCACTTGTCGGGTGACGTCAACTCTGTATGTACAGTCTCGGGCAGGGATACAAATCCTTTTACGCTGTAAAAACATCCGTCTAGTCGGACAACGAGATTTGACGTCACTAACACATCGTAGCTACATGGGCGTGGTAATGGGCGGTGTACCACCCGTCGTTACAAATGTGGAGAGAGAGATGAGGACATTTGTCACCGTAGAGAGAGAGAGAGAGAGAGAGAGAGAGAGAGAGAGAGAGCCTGGATACGTGCCATCGAGCCGCGGCTACATTGTAAGAAACTGCTCGCGAATTCAACCCACCAGCGTACATGTGTAACGAGAGAAATTGAGAATGGTAGAGTTTTTTTTTTTTTTTTCGCTTGAGCATCCATGGTAGCTGTTCAGCAGTTGTTCAGGGAGAATATAATTACCCAATAGGATTACCACTTCTGTATGGCAACCGTACTCAATATATCTACACAAATTAATGTGTGCGAAAATTCCTATTCTTTCGGGATAAAAATTTCGTAATAAGTAATCCTACAAACGTACATTCATTTGCGTTTTTTTTTCTACAGTGTTTCACTCTGTTAGAGACGTCCTGCAAAATTTTGAGTCAGAAACAAACTTGGTAGCTAACAAGGATCTGTACCCCTATTACCTGGTTTGCGGTAAAACTGAATATAGGCTGTTCGTGATTAATTTAGTACGTTTAGCCCTGCTAAGGATTTATTTTTCTTATAATATGGTATCTTTCCGCCATATGCAAAATCTACATTGCCATGAGTCTGATAACTTTATTTATGCGCCAGTAAAAAAACCCGTGAAATTGTCTGGAACGTTAATTGGGTACTAATTTACCAACCCATATTCTAATATGTCTAAATAGAAAACACGAGCTTGATCTGCTATAAACTTGAACGATACGCCTACGGCAAACGTTAACACTAAGAACTCCTTTTTTAATTTGCAGCCAATTAAACAGGCAGCTTGCATGCCACTGGATACGGTATAGCATGCATGCTGTTACTGGTAGATATGATTTTCAAAGGTTTATTTCAAACGTAGGCTACTCACTTTACCGTGAACAGCGAACATCCACTAGGGCAGCAGCTAATATAACGGATATGTGAGGCTCCTGTGTGACTGTGAAGTCTAACCTATAACTAGGGACACCCGAATTTCGCGAAAAGATTTCTGCGCATATTATATTTCATTAATCTACAGGTGCGCCAGCAATTTTCTTTAGCTTATCGGCCGGGGATCTGTGTGAAAACATTCTCTCACCTGACTGGCCAATCAGAATTACGTTACACTGACACTGTGCGTCTGTGATTCGCGGACACACACCTAAGGACGCGTCCAATCACGAAAGTGTATCTCAACTGGAGTGCTATGAAATTTTTTTTGCAAAAATCGGATGTCCCTATCTATAGTTTACTGAACTGGTGAAAGCTATGATTAAAACGGAGTGAAACGTGTGCAGCTGTCGAAATTACTTTTCTTTTACCGAAGTTTCATCGCTGAAGTTTTGAATAATGCGGTAAACTAGCTATAGGACGCGCATTCTTCTTTCAGGCGCAGTATTTTCGGAATATTTCTCCCCTCATTCTTCCCTATTCCATCCACCTCCGTGTTGCGTAACTCGTGCATTCTTCAACCCCCAGAATGACTCTCCGGAAAGGTCATTCGGTCCCCAGTATCTTCCCTCCCCCCTCCCACCAGCAGCTTCCCCTAATCTTATTCAACTCAACCTCATCCTGTGCAGAAAGGGCTGCGTGGATCTGCGTCCGACTTTTATTATCCCGCCAGTCTTGGCGCCAGTGCAAAAAAAAAAAAAAAAGGAAGACGCCGTTATTTTGTCGTCATTTAGGAAACGCTCTTCCATCGTAAATCTTTTTTTTTTTCTAAAAATATTTGATACCATTCCTTATGGGTAGGGACGGGAATATTTCGCTGAGTCATCGACCGGTAAAAACAATCACAACCACAATCAACTTATGTGACCATGATAATGTACGTGCGGAATGATGTTACATTCCTAGTCTTTTTATACTCATAGTTGGCCTCTATTTGGAAACCATCTGAGCTAGGTTCTTGAAATTCAGTACTTCAGCGCCCTGAAAATCTATGACATGCTATGACCCCAAGTCTTTTTATAGGTACGTGGTAACTAGGGATAGGAAAATTTCGCGGTTTCATTTCGGGACAAGATAGACGTCAAACACACATACAGTGAAGTCACCTTCGCAATTGGATCACAGTTTATTAGACCCACCCTGAACACCTCTGAGCCAATATCAGACTCGCAAGGAAACACTTTGCGAATCCCATAACTGCCAGGTGTGGGATAGCAGCCAATGAAGACACAACTGAGTCTCCAGTATGCAGAGGACTGGGGAGTCTAGCCTACATAGGACTTTCACCTGTTAGGATTTTTTTTTAACACATCGAGGTCTGCACACATTTACTAGCACCAAAGACAAATTATAAGTGAGTCGCCTATATCAACTACTGCAAGAACACCGGTTCTGTTGGTGTCTGTGTTAGAACTCACCATCGTCCTATTGGTCCATACCACACCGGACACTACCCTGTACTTTACAGCATTCATTATTGGCTGGTCATCAACCAATGGAGAGCCGAGCCGATATTGACCCAATCAAATGTATTTTACTGTATAAAAGGATTTACAATCAATCATGTCTCTTTGAGTGGCTATGAAATAAATAAATCATATCGCTAGCAATAACATTGTTACTGTGTTGTCGTGTTCTTGTGAGGATATGTTAAACACTAACCGAGCGAAGATTGCACACCCATGCGAGTTTTGTTCTGAACAACAAAGACATGTGCAAATTATCATTTCTGGAGATACACTGAAGCATAGTCTACAAAGTGTTAAAGGAATTCCTTAACCCTTTCATACCCACTTTAATTTACAATTTAAGGTGTTGCAAACAATAAAATTTATGACGCGTGCTGAACTTACGTCGACATAACACTTGTTCCGTTGTCACAGCCAATGAGCTGTAAGCTATATGCTCGGCCATAGTAATATGGAACCAATTATGACCTTGGCCAGCAAGACGCTCTGCGAATCATTTGCCGGCAGGTGAGATCATTGGTGCAGCACAGTGTGCAGCACAGACCAAATATTAGCTACAAGTGCGTAATGTATACAAGTGTGTACACTGGGTGTGAGTGGGTTAAAGCGACGGAAATTCGACACCGACAAGGACTAGCTGATGCAGCTAAAGACTTGCTTAAATAGGAAAAAAATAATATTCGTGGATGGAATTCAACACCTACCGACGCAGTGGATTGCCTGATCGTCATGGGCGAATTATTATAAACTTAACGTAGAGTCATTTGATTAAATACTACTCTGTCTATTTGCATGTATTTTGTATATTTTGTTCGTAGAACAGTTACTACACATCACAAATGGGTTTCCATCGAAAACGCGGTGTAAATACGATACACGACTAGATATGAAAATGTTATAGCATATTTCTGTAGCTAGTGTTGTGATATAGATTCAGAAATGAAACAGTTATTTCCTTCAATATATGTCGTGTAAGATATTCATTATAAAAATAGGTATTGTTTTTGAAGCTTCATTACATAGGCCACAAAGATATAGCCAAAATAATTAATGACGTTACGGAAATTTCCATGACGTGCTCGGGAATTTAGTTACTGAGGCACGATGTGTCGACATTTGTATAAAAGCACGCGGTTTGTAGGCAGTGTCTGAACTGTCGTGTATTTTCCAACGCCTGACTTGATATGCAGCCCGCGCCACAGAGATGCACGCCAGGTTGCGCATTCACGTGTAATCTGACGTGTCAAACAAAGCGAACGTTTAACGCCTCAAACACAAAGATAATATTTACCAATGCTTGGCACGCTGCAGAGGAAATAAACTGTTGCCGTGACTGTCCGATGTCACCAGCACAGCACAGACAGAACCATTCTACGGGATATGATACTAGCCGCTACTAGCACACCGTGGGGGGGGGGGAGAGGTTTGAGCGGCTTGTAACATAGAGGTTATGAGAGCCGATGAGGGTGAAGCGAGGTGAGCATTGAGAAGCACTGGAATGAAAGAGCGGGTGTAAACGAGAGGCATCGTCCGGCACGATTCGCACTTGCGAAATTCTGGAAGAGACCCTGCCGTGGATTGAACCCGGTTTGCCTTGGTGGAAGGCGAGCAGCCTAGCCGCTCAGCCACTGCGGCCTCTGTGCGGATGGAGTTTGCGGAATAACCGGCTATTTAACATCTGTATTCCTAGGTAGTCTGCGTCTTTATATCGCTCCCGACTGGTTCTACTGTTGGAATCTTCTGCGTAAGAAATGGCTTTTCCCCCTCTGTAGAAGGTCATATGTGATCCTTAATCTGAACGTTTTCAAGTCCCTAATCTGCTGGATAGTCCATATACTAAGATGTGGTAAGCGGATTTACGTGTTCCGCGCGTATAACCAACATCAATTAGTCCATCTTCAACACCACTGTCAAAACTGCATCGCCGCGTGGATGTCGCCAAGTCGAGTGCAGTTGCAATCGTCCACGTTGAAATGTTCGCCAGAATACCCGACGAACTTCCTACATAGTCTCCATAGTGCATAACGCGAGGCACGCGTAGCTTTAATTTATTTACTAGAGTCGTAAACGAAACTAGCTCAAACATAAGGTGTCGAGACTCTAGTACTCCGCCAGTAGCAGCACAACAAAGTCACACTAACCTATAATTGCATGTTAACAGAAGAAAAACAAACACCTTCGAGTGGTGCCCAAGATCTTGAGATGATTAGATATTAGAACTTCTAAATTTCTAATACAATTTGTTTTTTTTTTTACGGTTACTGGCGTCAAAGTTCTTTACTGCTTTGAGCGCTGCTAGAGTAATATTACGTCGCTTGAATGTCATTGCTTTATATGGAGCTTGCAGTAACGCGACCGACACCTGCATCCTCTGAAGAGACAGGCAAAGAAACATTACTTTGTCACAAGTTTAAATTCAATAACGTCCTCTGCAGCGCAGTGTTACGTCGACAGCACTCAGTGCAAACTACTCAAATGAACGGAGTTGAGTGTATATTTCCCTACGCAGGAAAGCACACCTGGTAGGGATTATCAAACTCTGCATTATGCTGACAGAGAGCGAGCTAGTAAATAACGTGTTTGTACGAGCCAATAAGGCTATTGTAGATGGGAGTACACAGACCAAAATATTTGAAGGTGAAGTGTTGGTGAATATAGGGTACTCACTCACAGCTTGTCTTAATTGTCAACAAATATGTAGAGCACTCTAAAAGTTAACGTAGGAATACAGGGGTGGTCTCAGCGCATCTGGCATGCCCACACCGCCTCCCCTCCCCCCCACGTGTTAGCCCTTTCTGTAGGTTGGTCATGGTTAATTAATCTATTTAACTGCCCCTACCTGAATATATTTTAACAAGCATGCTGAGTGGAACACGCCCAGAAAAGGTGATAACAGCGGAGAGAAAACGATCCCACGTCTTTAACGCTGTATCGAAAGTGCTAGGAAATCTTTTGTGAATACCAACATTATTACTTTTTGTTCGGCGTGTTTTAAGGCGTATACGTTTCAGAATGGGCACTTTCGTGAAATATTTACTTTTCTGATAACTTTACAATTTTGCTTAACTGACGCACAAATAAAGTGGTCAGGTTTATGGCAATGATAATTTTACATATAGCGGAACAAGTAGATATTAAGCAAAGTTTCGAAAAGTATCCAATTTACCGTAAAAAGCCTTTATCAAAGATACATTAATGTTTGTAATCCCTTGAAATATCATTCTGAGTACACCCGCGTTAACGCCTGGCATGTGGCAGAATACGTTAGTTTAATCATGGCCTCTACGAGCAAGTCCAGACTCTATCAACAATACAAGCAACGTCTTTCCCTGGGGCAATGCTATTGGTTGCTGCAGGTATGCAAACTATTTTATGATTGGCTGCTTCTCATGCCATGGATCTACTGAAACCCTGCCCATAGATTCCAGCGTGTCCGCGAGTATGGAAATTCGTCAAGTGCTTTCCACGCCATTAATTCACACTTTTGCAACACTTGAAACCAAAATAAAGGGGTCAACGAAATAATTTTGTGTGTGGTATGGTAAGATTATCTATATAATACTTCCTTACACAAAAATACCAATGAAAAAAGTACTTTCAGCTTGATATAACGATAACTACTAATGGCTATAAATAAACTATCTTAGTAGCAAATGGTGATACGTGTATTCAGATTTAACTCTGCTGAATTTAGCACAAGTTATAAACCTGCTTTGATGCAACAATCTGTATAATGGATTATATGATTGAAAAGGTTAATATTAAATTGAACGTATAAGCGTAAAAATATTATTATTACAATATCCTGTCTGCATGGTTTCAAGAAATAATACCGCTGTGTTGTCGTCAGTTAGCACTGGAAACCCATTAAAAGAGCAGACATTGTCGTAATTCTATCATTCACGCATAGATAAACTTCATTACCTGGCTACGAACAAACGTTTTGTGTACGATTTAATACCGGTGCAGCAGGCAATTTTCCTCATACCTTTTTATTAATTCGGCAAACGGTCCGGCGAAGGGGGGGGGGGGGGGGGGGGGCGTTTCAAAATAGCGTTCCGCCGAGGCGAGCGCTCGAAGTTACGAAACAAAGTTTACAAACGCGCGGGAAAACGATAATAAACTAGCGGTTGATGTAGCAGACGCGCGCCCGAACAATGGGAGAGCGCCACTCCAACGAGCGAGAGAGAGAGAGGTATATGCGAGCGCGGGACAATGTTGTGTGTGGGGGGAGGGGGGGGGGAGATACGGCCAGCCAATGAACATCGCGATAACTGGGCGCCGCGCCGGTGATGTTTCATTTCATATTTAGTTCTTCCTTTCTCGCTTCCGCGTCTGCTCACCGCACACACACACGCTCCTCCCGCCATTCCCCCCACCCCCCCCAGAAATAAAACAACGGAGCAGCGAGTTCAATTTGCCCCATATCAAGCAGGATGGGGGGGAGTGGGGGGGTTGTTACCTGTTTATCTCTCGCACAATGGACGACGCACGCCATTGTTGTTGTTGATACACGCCCCGCTGCAAAACCAGCGCATGTGGACAGACATGGCTTGGTTACCTCGCGAGCTAGTCTTGCCGAGCACAAACAAACCTGCTACGTCTACTTCAGCTGAAACTTCCTTATAGGCTGTTCGCTGTATACCAAGCATTTTAATTGACATGTATGTAAAATCTGTTCACGATAAAGTGAGCACTTTTGTAATCAAACCTATGGAAAAAGTCACTATCCCTACCTGCATATATTTTAACGGGTGAACTTAATGGCATGCGCCCAGTAAGGTTGGTATCGATGTGTGGAAAATAGTTCCATATCTTAATGCCGGGTAAAAAGTGTCACGTAACCATTTGTGATAACTTAACCGGCGCATGATTGAAGTGACGAGGCCCATGGCAATGTTAACTTTGCATAACGAGGAATAACACACAGCTTGCACAAAAGTAGATCTTAAGAAGGGCTTTCAAAAATTCTCATTTTACCGTGAACAGCCTATACATAGTGTATTATTTCATCATAAGTACAGTTAACATTGTCATCGGCCTTATCTCTTTATTCGTGCGCTGTCCAAGTGAAACTAAACACAGCAAACACGGAAAATACGGACCGGAATCTGGCTGGTAAAAGCTAGCCGACAAACTTCGACCAGCCGATACCGACCCGTTGTCTTATGCCGGAAGCGGGCCGAAAGATATATTGACCAGCGGCTAACGGTTGGCCGATAGTGTCGGGCCTGCCACGGCTAGATGTCGTAACGACGCAGGGCCTGCGACGACTGGATGTCGCTACGATGCCGAGCCTGCGACGACTGGATGTCGTAACGACGCAGGGCCTGCGACGACTGGATGTCGCTACGATGCCGAGCCTGCGACGACTGGATGTTGTTACGATGCCGGGCCTGCGACGACTGGATGTCGCTACGATGCCGAGCCTGCGACGGCTGGATGTCGTTACGATGCCGGGCCTGCGACGGCTGGATGTCGCTACGATGCCGAGCCTGCGACGGCTGGAAGTCGCTACGATGCCGAGCCTGCGACGGCTGGATGTTGTTACGATGCCGGGCCTGCGACGACTGGATGTCGCTACGATGCCGAGCCTGCGACGACTGGATGTCGCTACGATGCCGAGCCTGCGACGGCTGGAAGTCGCTACGATTCCGGGCCTGCGACGGCTGGATGTCGTTACGATGCCGGGCCTGTGACGGCTGGATGTCGTTACGATGCCGGGCCTGAGACGGCTGGATGTCGCCACGATGCCGGGCTTGCGACGACTGGGTGTCGTTACGATGCCGAGCCTGCGACGGCTGGATGTCGTTACGATGCCGGGCCTGCGACGGCTGGATGTCGCTACGATGCCGAGCCTGCGACGGCTGGAAGTCGCTACGATGCCGAGCCTGCGACGGCTGGATGTTGTTACGATGCCGGGCCTGCGACGACTGGATGTCGCTACGATGCCGAGCCTGCGACGACTGGATGTCGCTACGATGCCGAGCCTGCGACGGCTGGAAGTCGCTACGATTCCGGGCCTGCGACGGCTGGATGTCGTTACGATGCCGGGCCTGTGACGGCTGGATGTCGTTACGATGCCGGGCCTGAGACGGCTGGATGTCGCCACGATGCCGGGCTTGCGACGACTGGGTGTCGTTACGATGCCGGGCCTGCGACGACTGGATGTAGCTACGATGCCGAGCCTGCGACCGCTGGATGTCGTTACGATGCCGGGCCTGCGACGACTGGATGTCGCTACGATGCCGGGCCTGCGACGGCTGAATGTCGTTACGATGCCGGGCCTGCGACGACTGGGTGAGTTCTTAATGTTTACTATTAGTTTTGAGCTGTGTGAAGCGTGTTGGGCGAGCAGAGGTCCAGTGACTCATGCTGAAATAACAGAAACTTGTGCGCAGTTTACCTTGCTAGCGTATTATAACGATGAGTGATATGGTTTCTAACTATGATAAACGTCAATGTGTTTGAAGTCCACACATCCCTCGAATTAGTTCGTTAATTTCTCCCTAGGAAATGTAGATTGCACAAGTAATTCCCAAGTACCATAATTATCTCATTAAGTTAATACATACTCATCACTGACGCTAAGGCTAGAAACGGTATATGGTTGATGTAACTCGTTAGAAAGGTCAGAGTTATTTCCAGAAATAGTTTAGATAGTGTTATATTTCAATCACTATCATGTCGTTTGTGTTTATTGGTCATGTGAACTTTGTTTTACGTCAATTTACATGTATGTTAAGTTATCAATTGACTGCAAAGAAATCACGGTACACCACCTAATTAATTCAGTATTATGTTCGAAGGCATTAATTACAACTTTAATACATGAATCCGTTTTGTCAGTAACTAATATTTAACTTCAATTTTTTCAATCACGTAAATTTTTTTTCAGTTTTGTACTTGCGTTCAGCAATTTACATACAACCAACGAAAAATTTACCGCGTGTTTGATGGTATCATTAACCATTCGCGTCAAAGACGTGTAGGAATTACACAAATCATACTCTAAAAGTACCGGGTACTGATACCTCGCTGCGTTAAGTATTGGTTATAAGTATCGCTCATGTATAAAGCGTTCACGATCGTGGATACTGTGCTGAACGATTTAAAGCCATTCAGTTCTTGTTGAGTCTAATCCACTGGGAGTTGGGATACCACAAGGTGGGGAAATTTACACGCTGCTCCCCGCCTTCATGCAAAGTTAACAACCTGGAGGAGAGAAAGCAGGTGCTAAAAGGTGCCGACTGTTCTACCCAAGGTATAGAATACTTGAGTATACAGAAGTGGGCTGGCAGTGTGTATTACGAACTACAGCAACACGCGCCGGAAAAATGGCTGACCGACCAGCAGTATGGCGGGAACGTCTTACACCAGTCAGGGGGCCGAGGTGGTGCAGTGGTCAGGCTACATTCCTCCCACCTAGGCGAACCGAGCTCGATTCCCGGCGGGTTCGCTTCTGGATTTTGCATGTGGAGGGATCGTGCCGGGCGATGCCGCTGCTCGATGGGTTTTCTCGGGGCTCTCCCCCTCGTCCTGACACTCCAGCGCTGCTCCATAATCATCTCGCTCGGCACTCATCGGCTCATGTTAAGAGCCGCTCAAATCTCTTCACTCACTTCATTCACAGTTCACACAGCGGAACCTATTAAAAGAATTTCTGCTCCATTATACTGTAAGCATATTTGAAAACGAAAATTATACTCAAATTTGTCTTTTCGTATGGTTGTAATTTAGCAACAAAAGTCATAATTTCAGTGCGGGTTAATAATTTTTCTGAGAAACTGACCCCTGCAGAATATTAAACTGACCCTTACAGAAGATTATATAGAGTCACATGAACTCTCTGACCCACTGGTTCGCCGCGCATGGACCTCGTATTTCTGTTTTTCTTTCTCGAAAATTGTTCTAGCTGGTTTCAGACACTACCAGGTGGAAGGGAAGGAAGCAGATTTATCTCGATTTCGCTTTTAAGCCGAGCATCGGGACGTCCGCTCTAATGGCGGATCAGGCGTGGGCATCGCTGGTGTATCCAGATGGTTTAAAAATGTGCAGATTCAAATGGAGACAAGGCGGACTTCTAAAATTCGAACGTTTCTGTTGCTCCCACCAAAAATGCATTACTCTGTATTAGTATCAAACAGTGTTGAACATATAAACATTATAGGTCGTTCACGGTAAAGTGAGTTTTTTTGAGGCCCTTCCAGATTTTTCTCTTCAGCCAATTTTTATCTTTCTGCCTTTTTTTTAATATCAGCATTGGCACGTGACTTATAAATGCGGTGTATACTTTCACCACTTTCAAAAGTTAATGTCGGAGGCTGCAACAAAACATATTTGTTAGTGGTCAATGCCTGGTGGGGAGGGCCTTACAAAGTGCTCACTTTATCGTGAACAGCCTATACCTATGAGTCAGAAGGGGCCGCAGTTGTGTCATGGTTAGCCCAATCGCCTCCCACGTAGTCGAAATGGGCCCGACTCCCAGCGGGGTCACTCGCTCGCATATGGGGATCGTTCCGGACGATACTGGTGGATCTCCCATTTCCCTCGCATTTCATTCCGGTGCTGCTGCATACTCGCCCCGCTCCGCCCTCATCGGCTCCCAAGAACCCTATGTTAAGAACCGCCCAAATCTCTTCACTCATTCGCCCCATATAGGAAATATCTCCTTGCATAAAGAGTTTTAGATCGCGTAGTTGTTGCATAATAGAACGTAAAAAACCACAGGTGTAGTGGTTTTGGGACGTACAAATAAAATAAACTAAATATTTCACAGGAAACATAACTTAGGCGACTGAAAGGTCATATCTTATATAATTTGAAGTTATGCTTGTCAAAACTTATTTTACAAAAAAGCTTAGGTTTCTACAGATATAAAAGATGCAAATATGTCCTCCTTTAAAGTTTTTTTTTAGTTACGAAAACATTAAATATAATTATTTTAAGTATTCTTTGAAGTACTACACGGTATCTTATTTCGATGTGAATCATCTCATTACTGTCAGTGATTTAGTTTTCTTTATCTGAGCGTCCCAAAAACAAAAATTGCTATTCTGACAGGCCATTGTGTAGAATGCATGCCACCTAAAATTTTGTATTCTGAGTAATATAAATGGTAAATAATGTGCACATAAAGAACAAACATTTAATACAAATCAGAAATAGTGAATTTTTCGATGACCAACACCGGTAACTTACTTGCCGCGTCCTTGAAGACTCTGGGCCAATACTAAACAAGTAACAAGACGCATGCGCAGTCATAACCTCTCGCTGTGGTAGCAGACAGCGAAACAGTAACTGACATCTGTTTGATGATACCATAGACCAAAGATGTGGTAGACCTATTATTCGTCTTCTGAGCATATACCCAACATGGTCAACATTGATGAACATGTTTGTTTACATCATCAATTTTTAAATGACAAGCACTTTTATATTAATTAACTTCTTTTACTAATTTGAATCTAATCGAACGGCAGTACAAATTGGTTAGAAGTATAAATACATCTCTAGGCATTTGTTTACTAAACAGTGTTATCATTTCAAATCCAGTCCACGCCGTTTATGCTCGTCTTGTTGGCAGAAAAGCAGTTCAATGTTGGGGCACGGAGACTGGTTGTGCGCAGCCAGCGAGATCTCTCCATCTCATCTTTAGTGTACGGATGATTAGGGACAGGTGCTTTTCGCGAAAATATTTATGGCCATGCTAGACTCCAATGTCGTAGGTCCACAACCACAACTTCCTTTGGTTATTAGTAGGGATAGGGAAATTTAGCGAATTCAATTACCTATAGGCTAGATTCCTCAATACTCTGCAAACTGGAGTCTCAGCTGTGTGTTCATTGGCTGTTGCCCTACACCTGGCAGTTATGGGATTCGCAAGTTGTTTCCTTGCAAGTCTGCTATTGGCTCAGAGGCGTGCAGAGCGGGTCTAATAAACTGTCATCCAATTGCGAAGGTGACTTCACTGTATATGTGTTTGACGTCTATCTTGTCCCGAAATGAATTCGTCAAATTTTCCTATCCTTAGTTATTAGCCACGTGTCTAAGTGAGAAGACATGGTCTCATTTGACTGGGCCAATCAGAATGGAGTACTCCGATACTGAACGTCCATGATTCCGGGCAGACACTTGTGGCACGGGACATTCAAAATCATCCAACCACGAAAGTGCATATGGACAAAAGTGTTTTGGAGTACAACTGGTCTTGAAATCTTTTCTCGAAATTAAACTGTCTCTAGAAATAAATAACCCTTATTCAAAATAGTACTAAACTGAGTGCACATCAATACGGTGTGTTGCCATTGATATAATTTTCGACACATAATTGAACGTTTTCTTGCATGAGGCGAAGGAATACACTTATGAATAGATACCTGCAAAATTCGTGTGTTTTTCTGGCAGCAGACTATAATTCACCGTCCTATACACATTCGAGTCGATTCCATTTGATTATTGGCATCTGCAGTAGTGATGGGACGTATTTTCTTTGGACATGGTTGGACTTGACTCAGCCACCCTCTCGTCAGTAGTTTGCTATTGGTCCAGAGGCCCCCAGGGCGTGTAAGAACAAACTGCCGTGCAATGACAAACGCATTACAAAAGCACAAGTGTTTGAAGTCTAGTCTGTATTTAAATAGTAACGCGAATCTTAAAGGTCTCTACTAATGAAAGTATACCTTTAACATTGCTTCAGAAAAATTGGAAAGAAAAAAAAATGAATGAACTGCTTCTAAAAGAGGCGGTGATGTGTTCAGGGAAAGATTTCCCGTCAGTACAGACGCCAGATATTAGCAATAGTATTTTTCCATCTAGTTGTCTTTCAAAATTGTTCAGCCGAGGTCCACATCCGCGACTGGATACTTTTATTTGCTACGCATGTTAGGCGTCTACCCACGAATTACAGACGTCCAGTAATGGTCGTACTTGTAATTGGACCAATCACAGATGACATGACTTGAAGGTGAAACGGCGTGCCGGTCCCTATCGGTGGGGACACCCGAATTTCATGAAAAGATTACTGCTAATGTTATATTTCAACACTCTGCGGGAAAAACAGCAGTTTTTCTTTTGTTTAGTGGCCGCGTGTCTTTGTGAGATAGTCAGAATTAGATTACTCCGACACTATACGTTTGTGATTCGCGGGCATACGCCTAAGGCGCCTGACACATAAATCATCCAATCATGAAAGGGGTTCTGGACTAAAGTGTTATGAAATACAACTGATTACAAAATCTTTTCTCCGAAAATCTGGTGCCCCTACCTGTTGAGAGTAAGTAGTTGTCACCGGTACAAAAGGCTGGGCTGTTTCACTTCTTTCATGTTTAACACTTTGAGGTCGACACACTTTTACCGGCTTTAAAGACAAGCTAGGCGTTAGTCACCTGTATCCATATCGCTGCAGGAACACCGTGTTATAGTTGGCCCTATTGTCACTTAACACCATTCTACTGGTCAAAACGACACCAGTCTTTCCGTGTTGGCCGGCTGCCAACCAGTGGAGGGCAGAGATGACCGTTTTCCAACCAAATGTTCTTTCGTATTTAACATTTAACTTTCGTGTTGATTTCCGTAACAATAAAAAAAATGTGTTGTTCATTTACGAAGTTCGTTGTTGATGTTGTATTAGTTCTTAATTAATTAAAATTCTTGTGAAATAGGGAATTGATTTTAGTATACCTGGGCCAGTTTTGTTTCTCTACGTGGAATGAAATATTCAAACAAGTTTCGCCCGAACTAAATTCGAGTATAGTCCTCAAAGTGTTAAAGTGATAATATAAAAATTAAATTTTGTGTCGGAAAAGGGGGAGGGGGAGGGGAGGACGGATACGTTCTTGCAATATGCTGGTTGAAACATTTGTGACGACGTTTCTGGTCAAGATTAGTTACCATACACGGAAAAAAGATTTCAGGATGCGACCCAGAGAGAAAAATTGTGTGAGAGGACTTTCATTAGCTTACCCTGCCTTATTGTTTATTGTAGCCAGGGGGAGTGTGTATGTGAGACACCACAGCTCTGCTGGCAGGAAACACTGTGCAATTGGGGACTCCACCTCCCGGGCTTCCAATAGGCACCTAGAATGTGTGGCTGGTGGTATTTTATCCCCTTTCCCTAGCTCTTTACATCCCCCTGCTTTTGTCAGCGCGTTTACAAAGGACGAAGGATAGGTGGGGGAGTGTTAGGCCTTGCTTCACGCTCTCTTCGGCCGATGGAACGGGAGAGAAAAGGTAAACAGAAAAAAAGCGGAGGGATGTTGTTACTCCGGGGTTGTTAATGCGCGCACAATCCTGCAAGACGAGAATGAGGGAGAAAGACGGTAATTACCGCGTAATGCTGCCGTGAATGAGTGCTTTCGCGATTGATGCGGTTTCTTCCAGCGCCCCTCCATTTGTGTGCAAGCGGAACACGGCAGTGCTTTTTGGAAATGCTTCTAGCCGTAGTAATTTAGTTTTTCGCTTCCCTCGCTGCACGTTGCGTTCAGAGACTGTGGAAACTCGAGGAAATATTTTGTTGATACTGAACCACAGGTGCAAACGCTATGCAAAATGAGATGGGACACATTATACCACACACGTCCTAGTATAATTCGCAAGGGAGTTAGTTACCCTTGAAAACCGATATTTCAAATCGTTTACATTCAAAATATTAGGGGGCCGCGGTGACTGAGCGGTTTGACTTTTTTTTTTTTTTTATTTATTTATTAATTTTTCATTAACCCTACTTAGCAGTACAGACATCCAGGGTGTTCAATTCTATCATGACTACTACAATTTAACAAACAGTATATTAGTTACCTATGTGTTTTTTTTTTTTTGGTGGGAGGGCGGCTGTAATTTAAGCTACAAATTCTATTTATATTCAACAGCGTCATTCACTTTTCCTAGGAATGTGGTGAGATATTCTGCCCCGACCGAGACAGCTCCCCGACGGGTATCCTTTCGGGCGTCCCCCGTTTCGCCGCCCATTGCCGGAACAGACCAGGGACCGATATTCCCACTAATCCGCCCGCTCGACCAGACCCCGTCAGGCCCGCACACAGCTGACTAGTCTTTTGGCTGGTCCGTCATGGCACCCAACGGTCGAATGGCCCCGTCCAAGAACCCGAAGGCCCCCAGCCCAGGCCTTCGTTTCCCGGCGGACGAGAGAATGGAGCTCCGCTCCTACGGGCAAACCCCCCCCCCCCTTTTTTCCCAGACACATACATAGCCTTCAACCAATATATTATCACATATTTCCCTCATTTAGATTTTCTTCTCCGCAGTTCCTTCCGTTCTTCTTTCATCCGTTTCAGATCTTGTCTTTCTTCTTCTCTTTCTTGCTGCTTCTCCTCCTCTTTTTCTCTCTTCTGTTGTTCTTCTACTTTCCTTCTCTGTTCTCCTCCTCATTCTCTTTCCTCTCCTTCTTCCCCTTCTTTTCCTTCTCTTCCTGCTTCTTGTTCTTCTATTTTTCTCCATATATCCTTCAATTCTTCTTGCATTCGTTTCGGATCTTGTGTTGTTCTTGATAACTTTTTCGTGTTTTGAGCTTTTCATTTTAATATTTACTGAGAATTATGTTTTACATCTATAAGAGAGAGTTATTTATTATTATTATTCAATTTAAACGATAAAACACTAGACAAACACAAACAATCACTCAATAATTCCCCTAGTTTCAGCACACTCTCATCCGCTTCCTAGACTACTCAGTTAAATCATCATTCATAGTTTTTTCCAAATCATATATTTTACTAATACTTTAATTTATTATTTCTACAATTTCCTTGTGATATATAATATTTTTTAATGGCAATTTGTCATTAAAAGGTATAATTTCTGTTCTAGTTCTTTCCTTTCTTCTTTAAACATGTCACACAAGTACAGAATATGTTGTACCGCCTGAGCTCCCTTTTCATATTGACAACTGTCGTCTTCTATTTTATTTATTTTAATCGAATATTCTTTAATTTGACAGTGTCCCTTTATTAAATTTAACACACTATTATTTATATGTCTTTTACTTTCGTACCATTGTTGTGTATTTTTAATATCGTTTTTAGTATTTAGACCGGGTTCTGTTGCATCATACTCTGTTTGCCAATTTGTAGCACTTTGTTTATAGATTTCTTTCTTTAATTATTTTAAACTAACAGGTTGTTTATTTCTATATTTTTCTTTTCAATTCAAATATTATTATGCTCTACTATCTTATTAGATGTATTTCCGTTGTATTCTATTTCGTCTACTTCATTTTTGATTTGATATATCAAATTTCTATCTTTTATACTATAGTCTATTGGGATTTCCTCACTAACAGTTATCGTGGATACATATGATGTTGTTGGTGTTAAATTAATTATTTTTATCAATGCATATCTTTGTGATGCTATTAGTATTCTTTTAATGTGTGTGTTTTTAATTTTATTTTGTAACAAGTGCTAGCATATTGTATAATATTACGGCATAATGCCTGGTATATTATTGTCTTATTTTTATTGTTATAATTTTTGATATTCTATACAGTTTGTTTTAATTTTAAAAATATATTCTTAACTTTTTCGGTTATACATTTAACTTGTGGGACAAAAACTAATCTATTATCCAAAATAATGGCCAAGTATACAACTTCCTTTTTAACTTGTATTGTTTGTTTGTCATACTTTATCACTGGCGATCTTTTATCTAATTTTCCTTTTAAAATTATGGCAACTGTTTTCTCTACTGATAATTTTAAGTTTTTTCTATTTCATCCATATTTAAGTTTTGTCCATTATTTTTTGTGTCCGTTCTTCTATTTCCTTTCTTGTATTCCCTTATATCAAAATTATACAATCGTCTGCAAATGCCACAACTATTGGATTCTCATTATTGTTTTGTACTATGTAATCATTTATTACTAAATTCCATATACTTGGCCTTATTACTGATCCTTGTGGACAGCAGTGATTTATTTCCCTTTTTAACGTTATATGATTATCTTGTACTATTACGTCCCGGTTATTCAAATAGTCCCATAAAATTTCTTTCCATTTTTTCCCTATTGGTATTTAATTAATCCGTTCTTTAATATCTTTTTATGTCACTGTTGAAAATGCATTGCTTATGTCTATTGAAATGCCAATCAAGTATTTTTGTACTTGTTTCTATTAAATTTAATACGTTATCTATTGTCTGTTTGGTTGATTTTTTTTTTCTCTAAATCCAAATTGGTTATCGTGAAGCATTTTTTTCTATTTCTGATTTTATTATACTATATGTTATCCTTTCGTATATTTTACCCAATGTTGATAACAGAAATATTGGTCTTCTGGATGAAACCTCTGTTTTAATTTATTATTACTTTTCTATAGAAATACTATCTTTCATATTTTCCATATTTCTGGATATCTACTTAATGTATGGCATTTATTTATAAGTATTGGTATTATTGTTTCCCAGCTTTTATTTATTACTTCGATTGCTGTCCGATCGATTCCCCGTGCTTTTTTAACCCTGCATATTTTTATTGCATTTTAAATATATCGTCTTCTTTAATTTCTTCAGATTCTTTTTTCTCTTCTTCTTACAAATTATGTATTTCTATTTATTCTTCTGTTCCTTCAAGATTAGGTAGTAGTTTGTCCGTCATAACTTTATATGTTTCATTGATTGTTGTTGTGTTTTTTCCCCCGAATGTTATGCTACTGATGGTTTGTTTTTCCCTCAACTTCTTCCTTGCCAGTTCGTCTACTAAATTCCACGGTCCCTTCCTCGCTATTTCTTTAACAAATTCAATTAATTTATTATTCATGTTTATCTTGATTAACTTGTTGTATTCCCGTCTAATTTTTGTGAACTTCCTTATAAATCAATCATTCACAACAGCTCCTATATCTCCTGTGTTTATTTCTTACTTTATTTCTAATTATTGTTAGTTTGTTATTCCACCACCAATTTATGTTTTTATTTTTAGTGCTGTTTGTTGTTTATCACACATGTTAACTATTGCTTCCTGGAATTGATCTATTGTTTCTTCAATTGTATCATTTTCCATTCCGTCATCTATCATATTAACAACGTTTTTTAATTCTTCATTAATCTTTTTCCATTTAATAACTTTTAAATGTAATCTTTTCTCTATCTTGATTTCCTGTTGAGTTCTAATTTATATCTCAAGATTTATTTTGTTGTGATCGCTTATACTGTGGTTTACTATCCAATTTATAATTTTTCCTTCCATATCTTTTGCAGTTATAGTTAAATCAATATTCTCTTGTCCGTTGATGCTGTCAAATGTATATAAATTACCTTCTTCGTTACAAAGCATCCAGTTGTTTTTGTTTATTATTTCAATTACCTCTTCTCCCCTTGTGTCTGATATTTTTGAATACCGTAGTCCAGATCTCGCGTTAAAGTCACCTGCAATTATTGGTTTATTATTACCTAGTTCTACTACTATTTTATTAAATAGTTTTAATATATTTTTATTTCCCGTTGTGGTGGCAAATATATTGCATTTAATGTTAGTACTTCATTATTAATCATATTTTTTCCTACTGCTATTTTTTTCGTTTTTAGATGTTTAAATTTAATATTTTTATATTTATTAGCTATCATTATTGCTGCTAATGATTTCACTTTCTCGTTTGTAATAATTTGGTAGTTGCTGTTTAAATTTGTATGATTATTATTAAATAAATATGGCTCTTGTATAAATGCAATTTCGTATTTATCTTTTATTAATTGATTATTTAAGTCTAATGTTACTGTACGGGCCTTTTGCAGATTTGATTGTACCACTCTAATCCTCATAATCTGTTTCGTTGTTCAGTCTTTCTCTTGCCAAATAGTAAAATGGGCAGTCCTTGTCGATTATCGTGTGGTTTCTTTCTTGTCCTTTCTTTAGTCCCCATTTGCAGTTTATACATTTATTATGTTCATCTTTACATAATCTTGCTCTTCTCCGCATTTCCCACAAATCTCTTCTTTTTGTCTGCATCGTTTTTCGGTGTGTCCATATCTGTGGCATTTTTTACATCTCATAGGCGACACAAATTCTTTCACATTGTATGCTTCTCATCCGCAGTATATTTTTGTCTTACCCATTATTCGTTTATAAATTGTTGGGCTCGTCCCTATTACTATGTTCTTTGCTCTGTTTACCCTCCTTGTTTCAAAGCTGATTTTTTTTTTTTGTGTTCGTCTAAGTCGAAATCTTCACTCAAATTTCGATATTATATATTATTTCCAAAAATTCTTCTTTGCCTAATTTCGCTCTTACTCCATATACCATTATTTCTGGGTTTCTCTTCTGTAGTCTCTCAAATTTCATTCTCACCTCTTCATTCCTTATTTCTTCTTCTAATTTTTCTGCATGCTCTTAATTTGGGATCTCAATTATTATGGCATGAGAATTTGTTTTGAAAATATTATTTATTTTAATGTTCTTTTCATTTGGTCTAATGTATTGTATTAATTGCATTTTGGTTTCTTCGCTGTTACCGTTCTTATGCATTTTTTCTGGCGTTATTATAATTTTGACTGGTTCAGTTTTCTTTTTCCTAATCCAATAATCGATTTCTTCTTCTTGTTTTTCTAGAATTCTTTTATTCATCTCTGGCCCTCATATTTTTTGTTTAATTTTCTTAATTTCAGCTTTCAATTCCGCTATTTCTAATTTCTGCTGCCAAACTACATCCTGTGCTTCTGATAATTTTGTCATGATTTCCACGTATGGCACTTTTTTTTGTTCTTAGTATCGTTTCCAGCTCTCGTAGAATTTCTTTTAATCTTTTGCCATATACATCTTCTTCTTCTATTTCTAGAGCGGTTTTTTTTAATGATTCTCTTCCTGTTTTTTCCTTGGTTTTATTGTAATATCCTGTCTTTATCTACTGTTCGGTGGAGTTCTTAGTGTTTTTGCTGATTTAGAAAATTATGATGTTTTATTGCTCATATTAACACTACACTACTACTATTGAGGTTTCTACTGCTCCCGCTCCTAGCTCTGTCCTCTTTTTTCTTTTCTTCTTTCTGTGTCCCAGTCCTCCCAGCGCCACTCCGCAGTCCTGATTATATTATTTATCCTTCATGACCTGGTCGCTCCCCTCCCCCTCAATTTTCTATAATTCTGCTGATCTTGCATATTTTAGATGCTAAAAATTTCATTAATATATTCCTCTCCTCTTGCTGATTATCCCGTTGTTTTTATTTTACCTGTACGTCCTTTTTTACCGGAATACTGACAGTTGTTAATTCCGCTGATATTGCATTTTTTAAGTATTAAATTGTTGTGTTATTATATCCGGTTTTCCTTCCTGTTTACGGATACATTTTATTTTTCGTCCTGTGTCTATTAGTTCTCGAGTAATTTAGCTTTTATTTTTTGGTTTATTTTGCTTTTTTGAAAATATGGCATAATTTTTTATTTTTATTTTCCAATGTGTTCTTCATAGTAGCTTTCATGTTTTTCATAAAGGCTCAAAATTTCCTCTGTTTTACTCTAGGATGCACCGTTTTTGAGTACTTTTCCACTGGAGGGTTATCGACCAGGTAGGATTGTCTCGAGCCAAGAATTTTAAACAATCTTCATGCAGTACTCTTGGTAATGGGATCTATGCTACTCGTCTGTAATGTTAATTATTTATATTTCTACTGAAGCGATTAGCACCAAATTTCAGCCATTATTTCTTCTTATGCTGCAGTTTTATATTTTCCCATTCTAATTCTTATTTTTCATTTTTTTACTCCTTTTATTAATTTTCGTAATTTATGAAAATTTTTAATTTTTAAATTTTTTTTTCTGCTCTACAGTCCGTTTTTTGTTTCTCTAGAACGTAAATATAAAACTGTATTTTAATATCATATTTTTTTTACCTCTCACAAGTATCATCAAGGGCTGTTTTTCTTCACTTTTCCAAGATTATTTCTGACCAAACCGTAAGTCCGATTTCATTACAACTTGATACGACTGCAGACCGGCACTGGGAGACTGGGCCTGACACGCACTCGGCTGTTTCACTCGCGTTTATACCACTTTCCCGAGCGATTCGCGGGAGCAACCCTTTCCATCTCCTACTCGGACAAAGGCATGCTGAAGACTCCTGAGCGGTTAGTTTGCTCGCCCCCCACCAAGGCGAACCAGGTTCAATCGCCGGCAAGGTTCGCCGCGTATTTTCGCAAGCGGGAATCGTGCCGGACGGTGCCGCATGTCAGCGGGTTTTGTCGGGGATCTTCAGTTTCTCCCGCCCTTTCGTTCCGGCGCTGCTCCATACTCGCCACAATTCACCCTCGTCGGCTCTTGAGACCCCGATGTTAAGAGCTGCTCAAATCTCTCCACTTTTCAATCACTCAAGAGATTAAAATCTACTCCAGATGTAAGAACGATTTCATGAATACCGCTGTGTTGGATTGAGACATGACATCTGCGAAAGGTTGTCGAGTAATGTAATCCCCAGTCATTGAGAAGATACGCGGTGCCATGTTAATATCAAACAAAATCTGCGTAACACTCGGGTGTTTGCCGCTTTCAATGACGTCATAATCACGCGTAGATTAATGTGCAAAAACAACTTGGCGGCCTTGGTGTAATCACAGAGCGCTTAGAAGCACAGAGGTGAAACACCTGTTATACGGGGATCTACAGCGGTACATGCTGGAGCACAGTTTGCCAATAAGTAGGGACACCCGATTTTCTCGAAAAGACTAATTCCATGATCACTGTATCTCGTAATTAGGACCACCTGCTTTTCACGAAAATACGCAAATAATCGGGTCTCTAACAGATACGCCGCTTCCTCTACATGTTTTCCTTCATTGGCTAGCCCATACCAATGGAGGACTGATTTATAAGTGCTTCACTTTAAATGATTACACTTGAATAGTTGATGATTCTTGTTTTTATTTTAAAACTCATTGTTGATTTTTTGTAATGTTCTTTCAAGTTTCTTAAAAAAAAAAAAAAAAAAAAAAACATTAAAATATACTCACCTGCATTCAGTTTACAGAAGTGAGAGGAGTTCCACACAAGCTTAGTTCGAGCCAACCTTGAAAGTAGGGCTCATAGGCATGGTACATAAAAAAATGCGGTACGTGAAAACGAAAAAAAACTGAAAAGGATTCTCCGTATTCGGGAAATAATTTAACCCTCTTCTTTGGCTACGGATGTTACCGAGGGAGAAAGATGGGGAGTTCTTCGTCGCTGGAATCAGAAAATGAAGGTTCGTGCGTCCATTAGGACGTCCTTGGTACTTAAACCATGAGTTAAGATATTAAAAGCAGTATTAGAGCATCTTTAACAGATACCAGAATTTCAAATTACGTAAAGATAAGAGCAACTCCACATCTGGGTGCGTTACCAACCTATTTCCACTGATCACTGTTTAGAATAATAACAAGGTTGCTTGTAGCGTGGAATATGGTGTTTTATGATTCTCGTTAAGGAAAAAAATTCTCGAGTTTTAAAATAACTCTTTTTGATCAATATAATTACAGTATGACGAGAACACAACTAATTTCCAAACAAATTTGACAAGTTTCTTATATTGAAACTTAAATTTGACAAGTTGTGATGCTGAAAATGGTTATCTTTCCGAGACATTATGCAATTCAGTAACCTCAAACAAGATATGTGTGTCCCGTTGAATTTGAAGGCTATGAGGCATTTTAACGATAAAATCACATATTTACGAGCATAAAATATCGTCTTTGCCTCACCAAAAATAACAATTGCCGTTGAGCGAACAGGGTTACAAATAAATTTTACAGAAAAAAAAAAAACCTTCAAAATAAGAAATTATCTCGTATTGGTTCACAATAAAACTATGATCACCAACGCATATTTTGTAATACTGTGTTGGACATTTTCGTATACACGCCTCTTTTGTTAGACTGGAAGCGTTGCTCGATCTACAGGAAGGAAAACGAGTGAGATATGGCGGAACGACAAACATTCGGGGCTTGCATTCGGAACGATCTGTGTTCGAATTCAGGTCCGACCCTCCTGGTTTATAGTCACTTCTAAGCTTGTACAGGAATACCTGCATTCATGCACAGACCACAGGTGTTTAACGCTTTGAGTGCGGATGACGTAACATTACGTCATCTGAGTTTTACCGAGCTGTAAGGAGATCTCATATACTTTGCGACACCCGTATTCTTTGAAGACGCTCGTGACAAAATAATGCTTCACCAGCAGTCTCCCTAAGGTTCTACGCTGCATTATATTACGTCATCTGAGTTTTACCGAGCTGTAAGGAGATCTCATATACTTTGCGACACCCGTATTCTTTGAAGACGCTCGTGACAAAATAATGCTTCACCAGCAGTCTCCCTAAGGTTCTACGCTGCATTATATTACGTCATCAACCCTCAAAGTGTAAACTATTCAAACGAACATGATGCATTGGCATATTGCTTATTTAGGGACAGGTGTTTTTCGCGAAAATATTTATGTTCATGCTAGACTCCAATATCGTACTTCCACAACCACAATTTACTTTGTTTGTTGGCCGCGTGTCTAAGTGAGAAGACATGTTCTCATTTGACTGGGCCAATCAGAACTAAGTACCCCGATACCGAACGTCCATGATTCGCGGGCAGACACTTGATGCATGTGACATTCTAAATCATCCAAGCACAAAAGTGCATATGAAAAAAAAAAGTTTTGGAGTACAGCTGGTCTTGGAATCTTTTCGCGAAATGCACCTGTCTCTACTTATTATTGAACGCAGGAAAGAATAAAATACAGTGTGAACGTATCACACTGAGCTGATCTGTAGATGGAGCTGGAAGGTGGCCATAGGATCTCTACAACTACATGCAGTAAACGTCCTATCGAGTTTGTTTTACAGAGTCGACTAACAGTAAAATGGAAATTACAAGTGTCACTGCTGTTGTGCGCGTACCTTTTTTTTTTTTGTAGCGTCAAATGGTTCTGAAAACTATTATTATAGTTTGCTTCTACAGCGTGTCCCGTGTCGGAATGAAAGCGAACTACTGGTCGATCACGATACATCATGGGGATCTTTCTTAGCAAGGGAGAGCCATATTCGTGATACAAACACACGGTTGGAGACTAAAAACTGAAAAATAAAACAAATGCAAAAGAAACTTTTAAAACCAACCATTTATTTATAAATTCATTAAAAAAAGAAAAATAATTATAATAGTTACACAATTTGCAGAGCTTGTAAGATGTGGTCGAACAGCCATAATAAACTTTACTGCAAATTAATATGTTTGTATCAATTTATATTTAGTATAGATAAGCTTGGCGCCAATAGTCAAGAGCCTTACGCACGATATGTTCTTCCTATGCGGACGTAAATGTGATATACGTTCTATATTGAGAATAGTTAAGAACCTTACACAATGTATGCGCTTACTACGCTTACACAAATGAGATATACGTTCTACATTGCACCAAGCTTTTGTACACTAAATATAAATTGATACAAACATATTAATGTGTAGTAAAGTTTATTACGGCTGTTCGACCACATCTTACAAGTTCTACAAATTGTGTAAATATCATAATTATTTTTCTCTTTTTAGTGCATTTGTAAATAAAAGATTGGTTTTAAAAGTTTTTTTACATTAATTTTATTTTTCACGTCTGTTTGTATTAAACTTCAATTTTGTTACTTTAACACATGTTTCAATACTGCGCGTGATAAACGGATTTGGCAACAAACGCAAGTGCTGCTGTTATTATTCACTCACTTCGCCATCCTCCTTCACCGTAAGTCAGTTCTGTGATCGCTGATGGATAGAGCTAGTGATTTTTCGCGAAAAAATAAGAGTACATGGTAGACTGCAATACTATAAGCACCCAACAGCAGTTTTATATTGTCATTGGTTGCTGTCTGCTTGAGG
This sequence comes from Dryococelus australis, assembly GCA_029891345.1. Taxonomy (NCBI): domain Eukaryota; kingdom Metazoa; phylum Arthropoda; class Insecta; order Phasmatodea; family Phasmatidae; genus Dryococelus; species Dryococelus australis. Next base: position 353,201,079 of record CM056995.1, read on the forward strand.
AGGCGTTTACATATTTGACAGGGGTCGCGGTGGCTGAGCGGTTAGCCTGCTTGCCTCCCAGCAGAACGAACCACCGGCCAGGTCACTCCGGATTTTCGCGATGCCGTTTGTCAGCGGGTTTTCTCGGTGATATCCCGTTTTCCCCGCCCTTTCATTCCGGCGCTACTCACTTCATTCACCCTCATCGGCTCTCAATACCTCGATGTTAAAGAGCCTCCCAAATCTCTTCGTCGTACATATTTGACAGTGTCACCCATAATGCGGCAACATCGGCACGTCTCCTACGTGATTCGTGTGCAAGCAGTCAACACATGTTAGAATGTAATTCAACCAATCAAGATAGGTAAACCACCCTACAGTGTTTTAAAATACAACTTGCCTTGAAATCTTTTCGTAAATTTCACTACGCCTACTGACGGATTGACCTCATTACTTAAAACTAATGTAAATAATACTTTTAGCCACAATTCACTTCCGTTTCTCAGGTAGTTGATAATTTGGAACATCTCGGCTGCTATATTTGTTTATTTGAACAAAAGCCACTCAGCTGTGAATATGAGTCTCCGTTATTCATTTTCACAGGACTGCAGGAGATTGCAACTCAATTTTTAGGTCACCTTATATTGCTCCCTTTTCTTCGCAAAAAAAAAATCACATTATTTCTAGGGTTAGGTGTTTTCGCGAAAATTTGACGTGTAAGCTAGACTTCAATATTTTACGCGCATACGTACAAATGTTCTTTGGTTACTGGACGCGTGTCTCTGAAAGAAGGAATTTTCGTTCCTGACTGGGCCAATCAAAATCAAGTTTTCTCCGACAATGAACTTCTGTGATTCATGGGCAGACACGTGACGTTCAATTCTAATTAATTTTCGCAATAAATTGGACGATTTTGAAGTTTTTTCCAAGCACATCTAATCGTGAAATCTTTTAACGAAAAACAGGTGCTTCAGTTTATACACAATGTTACTAGCTTCGCATATTCAGAGATCACGTACTTGATCTAACATTTGGTTAGCCTGATTGCATAACCTGTCGATAGATATCTGCAACATTCTCGTTATTATTTCGGGACACGTTAAACTTAAGATACGTGTACCGTTTCAATACCTTTGTCATTGGACCATACTCTATTTGACACTCACTGGAAATCTGCTCCAATAAGTTAACACTTCACAATTGCGTGCCCCAGTCACGTGTAGTTAGTCAGAAAGGGAGTGACGTCACAACTGTGCAGCAGCCAATGAATAAACGACTCTGGCTCCAGTATATACAGTACTGCGAAGTTAAGCCTGATGACAAATAACGCGAATTTTGCAGGTCCGTACCTATCGAGTTTCTGTATTATTATAACCCCTCGCAGGGGATTACACGTGTGTAAGGACTCTCATCGTCAGAGTTTGTCAGCTGCACAGAAGCATTAGCTGTCTTAACATGTGAAATTTGTGATCACTGGAAAGTGAAGAGTGTCTGCCGTGCCGACAAAAATACACAGCGCATATTTAAAACCGCCGCTTGGCGTAAGTATACGAGAGAGCTCTGAATGACAAACAAGCCGTCGGCGAGCTGGTTTATGTACTGTTCATTTTTATTCAACAACAATAGATTTTATTAGAACGACTGGGGAAAAAATCGATGCAGCCCACGGTTGAATAGCTAATAATTAAATTTGTTACAAAGAAATAACACAGGCCGATGAATTTTCTTTTTTGAATTTCCAGATAAATATCTCGTATTTTAAAACGAATTTTACGAGTTCGTACAGTAGTATAACCGTAAATTGAGTTCACAATTACCTACAAACGAGGATATGAAAGAATTCACAGTATTGTTTTTATTAATTGAAGCAAAAAAAAGTAGTAAACAGTAGATTTCAATACCCCATCAGTAGGGATAGGAAAATTTCACGAGTTCAATGACCTGTAGGCTAGACTCCTCGGTCCTTTGCATACTGGAGCCTCAACTGTGTATTGATTGGCTGTTACCCTTCACCTGGCAGTTATGGTATTCGCAATATGTTTCCTTGCACATCTTCTATTGGCTCAGAGGCTTTCAGAGCGGGTCTAATAAATTGTGACCCAATTGAAAAGGCGTCTTCGCCATATATGTGTTTAACGTCTATCTTGTCCCGAAATTAATTCGCGAAATTGTCGTATCCCTGGCCATCAGTTTTTCCTATTGTAATTCCCGCGGTAGGGCCACTCAGAATACCACAATTTCGGCGCTGAACGATTGTGATTCGTGTGCAATCGATCAGCTAGTGTGGAAAACCAATTCGAGCAACCAAGTGATGCCAAGCCGCACTACCACGTAGCTAGGGCGACCTGTTCTCGCGAAAACATTCCACGACTGGTTGAACTCCAAAACACGTTAGTTCAGGACCAGTATCGCGGTGTCTGCCCACGAATCACAGACGTACAGTATCGGAGTAACCTAATTCTGATTGGCCAGTCAAGTGAGAAAATGTCTTCTCACAGAGACTCGCCGCCAATAAGCAAAGGAATATTACTGGCATGCCCGTGCGTTATTGAAATCTATCATGTGCGGAAATCTTTTCGCGAAAAAAAAATGGGGTTTGGCTGTACTGGAGAGACGGCCGTTTGTTTTGCGTGAATACGACTACGTTGACGCGCTCGGACGCCTTGGTGTATTTTTTAAGTATCCGGCACCGCTTCACTCGATCATATGGGGTTTTTATGTGTATCACTGAAATGCTTTTGAGATGCTCTTTCCAACCGTAAGCGATTTCGGTATTTCGAGCATAGGCCGACATTTTGTAAAGTTTTCTTAATTTTTTACATTAAAGTAATACAATTTCACTATGACCACGCCACACAAATGTTTTTATACACGCAGTTGATTGATCTCGACGAGAGCTGTCGATTGAAACTCGAACGAGCGTCGTAGCTTCTCCTAGTCAGAAGTTATGCTACGCGGAATTTATTAGACGCGGCGAAACGAACTCAAAATTGCGCCCCCTCCCTCCTCATCATCCCACCTCGCGCGATGATTCACAGTCCTCACTCAACGTGAGATATTCTTTGTCCCTTTGTTTTCATCGTATTTTCTGGATTGCCTCCCGCTATGGTTGGGAATTCATTCCTGTCTACTTCCCCGCTCCCCAGTGCGGGCTGTCCACGGTCAACATCACAGCTGCCGCCGGCGCAATATTACCGTCTCAATGTAGAGTCTGTTCACGATAATGTGAGCACTTTAGATATGAACCTTAAAATCCAAGATGGCGGTGACTGATACCCCTTAATTTATAATTTTTTTTTGTGTCGCAAATAAATTATTTTTTATGCGTGCTGTACAACGACATACTTCGTTATCACAACCAATACGCTGTGGTCTTTGTGCTTGGTGATCAGTGACATGAACCAGTCATAACGTAGGACACTTGCAAGGTTTAGGAGTCCGTTACCCACCAGGGAAGATGATTGGGCGATGAGCCTCGTGGAGTACAGTGCCGGTCAAGTAAACGCTTCGTGTGCAACATGCTGACGATTGCCTGCAATGGGAGTGAAAGGGCTGACAGAACATTCTGTTGCTGGTAGAGGAGTCGGCTTACTGTCTGTTTACAGAACTCTTCTGTTGTCACGTACATATCTGCTAATATATTTCTTTTTCAGTGTACCTAATAACGGTACTGAATGTCTAAGAGTCGGGGTAGGTACCCAATCGCTAGAGTGGATGTGAAATGAAGAGTTTTTTTTTTTTAATACTACTTGAGAGGAACTCTTTTCGCGCAAATTAGGCGTCGTTGAGTGTGAATGTTTTCCTTGCGTGCGTCTGAGGATAGAGTCGACTTTCTTCTACCTTGCCTTCATTGTAACGAAGTATTGTCCTTGAAAAGATGCCTACAGTCTGGATGCCGTGAACAATTATGAATAATTAAAAAATAGTTTCGGACATTACACAACTACAGAGCTACGTCGCCAAGAGAAAACGAATGATGACTACAGACAGGTGTGTTTCGCGAACAGATTTCAAGACCAGTTGTACTCCAAAACTTTTTTTTTTTCATATGCATTTTCGTGGAAATCATGGACGTTCAGTATCGGAGTACTTAATTCTGATTGGTCCAGTCAAATGAGAAAACTTCTTCTCACTTAGACACGCGGCCAATAAACTAAAGGAAATTGTGGTTGTGGACGTATGATATTAAAGTCTAGCATGAATGTAAATATTTTCGCGAAAAACACCTGTCCCTAATGATGAGATTTATAGATGTAGGAAAAGAAACCAACATTACCTGTCATGAGCTGTTCACGGTAAAGTGAGCACTTTTGAAGTCCTAGTTACTTTTTAATTTCAGTTAATTTATCACTTTTACCCACCTTTTTAAATGAATATTGCCACGTAGGTAATAAACGCAGTGTGTATATTATACTGCACTCGGAAGTTAACGTCAAAGGCTAAAATGAAATACATTCACTGAAGATTATTCCAATTGAGAGGGCTTTCAAAAGTGCTCACTTTACCGTGAATGGCCTATATCAGCAGATGCTTGGAAACTTGGCGACGTAGTTCTGCAATGGCTTACGTTTGGAGTAATTTTTCAATCACTTACACCCCACTTCAAGTAATATTCAAAAGAATGTAATTTACTATTTTCTAGCTCCCCCGCGCTTTACTTTACTTTGCTGGCTCACTGTTGACTGATAATTTCCCATCCAGCAATTTAAAACTTGCCCAACCTGTATTTATTTCAACAAAGCACTGATCGCAAAATTTTCAGCAACTGGGGCAGTAGATTAGAAAAGTAGAAAATTTAAAGTTTTGTAGTACTACTTCTATAAACCATTTCGTAAAAACGGCTCGTAACATACAAGACATTTACAGCAAAGTTTAAAATAATATATATATATATTTAATTTTATGTTTTGACAATAGCAATAGATTTCACGGTTATTTTGTAGGGAGCATTTGTGATGCGTACAGAAAAGTTGACAGTGCTGTTTCATGTGGCAATGTTGTATATGGAGCGTAGGGTTTCAATTACCAGCAACGGAAAACAGTTTATCTTCATAGAATTATAAAAGTATTGGTGCAAGCTGTCACGGTAAAATGAGCACTTTTGAAAGCCCTGCTTAAGACCTACCTCTATGCACGTTTTGTATTCTTCCGCCTGATGTTAAATTAACGTAGTCACAGGCCTCGTCACTTTATTCATACGTCAGTCAAGTGAAGCTGTGAAATCATTAGAAAAGTGAACATTCTACAATTCTGCTAATTTTTGCATCTCGATGTACAGCACAAAAAAAAAAGCGAAGGAAATAATTTAAATTATCACATATGGTTAGCTGAGACTTTTTATTCGACATTAAGATTCATATGAAACTACTTTTCATCCATCGCATCATTACCAACTTTACCGGTCGCGTGTCACTGTGACAGTGTGCCCGTTAAAGTATATGCAATCAGGGGCAGTGACTTTTTTCTAAGATTGATTTCGACAGTGCTCATTTGATAGTGAACAGCCTTTAAGATTCTACCATTTTCATTTAATGGACGCTTGGTAGGGCCGTTTCAGTGTAAATTTCTGCACAGCGTTATGACAAAGTAGCTTAAATTTTTCCTACTCAGATTTTGAAGCTCGGTGATAATAATTTTGGCAAATTAAGATTTCGCCGCCAGGTAGTGCCACTGTGTTACATGTGTAATAGGTTTTCTCAGTTTTGTGTGTAAGCCAGTGAGACACTGCAATCTTCGCAAAACATTTGACTCAAATAATTTAATTGAAATGCGACAACTGAATTTTAAAATACGTTACCATGACGGCCTACATATATATATTCTCTTAAATAAGTGTGTTTCCAAAATCTCAACGCCAAGCAAATTGTAACCCTACTGTTTACTCTTGTAAACAGCATTAGAGGCTGTGAATAATAGTTACAATGTAAAGACAATATTTGATGTGTGCGCATCGGCAAGCACATATGAAAAATCTGAGCGAAGCACGAACTTTACATACAGAATTTCTTATTTACCGCCAACTCACAATCAACCTTTTTGGAGTACCAGCATAACTCAGAGCAGAAATTATTCCTATACCAAGAATTCTCAAAAGAAATGTTTCGCTGCTAACCTGGACAAAATAACCCTTACTATATTCTACAAGATGGGCTGGAAGAAGAAAATAAAATGGGCTTTCAAAAGTTTTGGACTAACCCTACACTAAAAATATAACCGCACCGGAATTTCACACTGTTCGGGTTAAATGGGAATTTCTCAAGCCATTCCTTAGAACATATTTCTCTCCTCGCCTTATGTCCTTCTGCCATACGTACATTTTTACATTACAATGGACCTAATGACTTAATGCATGCATCAGTCAAGTGAAAATATGTGACTGTTAAGGCCCTTTTTCGCGACCAAATTTCGCTTAAAATTATCTTCAATTTTTATTGAACTCAATATATTGATTGCTATATAACATCATAAAAAACGTTATGATCACGGCCATTTTCTCTTCTAATGTATTGAACGTCTCGTTTTGCTTCAAGATTTTCGTTTAGAACATGTTCTATTTTTCCCTGAATACAAAATTCCAATCACTGCTTTTCTGACAGTATTGATTTAAGTAACCTAATTATAATAGAGCTGTGTGCACACATCTAAAGCTGTTAGAAAATAATAATGCATATTTTTAAAAAGAAAATATACAATAAAATAAAGAACATTATATGTGGTTTAACCAATTATTTTCGTGTCGTGCACGAGTCGTAGATACTTATAAAAATTTACTTTTGGAAATTTTTAAACTGGTTTCATTAAAAAGGTTGTGATAAGTTTTCATGTGGACACTTAAAAGCTTATTGACTGCAATTTACTGAAAGACAAGTGAAGTGCTTTTTTTAGTTCTGTAAATTTAATTCAATAAATATTTACTCGTGTGAACTGGTCTTCAGGAAGCGAAATGTGTTATTTAAATGCAAATCCGCACTCTAATTAGTATAAAAGATACCAAAATAATTTTCCATAATTTTGAACATTTCCCTCGCAAAATGTCAAGATTTACAACTATTCCTTCTCAGTTCGCTACCATCTTAACTATATAGGCTGTTCACAATAAATTGAGCACTTTTAAAATCAACCTTAGAAAAAAGTCACCGCTTCTACCTGCATATATGTTATCGGGCGCACTGAGTGACATGCCCCCAGTAAAGTTGGCAACGATGAAGTGAAAGTAGTTCTATATCTTAACGTCGAATAAAAAGTGTTCATTTGTGATCACTTAAATTAATTCCTTCGGTTTATTTATTTTTTTTATCCATCGATGAGCAAAAAGTTATCAGATTTGTAAAATATTTACTTTTCTAATAATTTCACTGTTTCAGTAGACCGACGCATTAACAAGGTGGTGAGGCCCATGGAAATGTAAATGATACATAAGGCGGAAGAATACACAACGTCCATACAAGTAAATCTTAAGCAGGGCTTTCAAAAGTGCTCATTTTATCGTGAACAGCCTATAGTAGCATGCATTCCAGTGTGTTCGGTACCATGCATGCAGTTTCTGGACAATGTTATTTTCCAAGGTAGATTTTGACAGAACCCACTACCGTGAAAAACCCATAGACAAATTCACTTCCAAATCACCGACATTTAAGATAAAACATCTTTTTTGGCCTTTTATAAAAAATCGATAAACCTTTTTGTTGCAGACTGAGTTCTTGTGATTCTGATTTCGGTGAACATTTCCCAAAATAATGTTTATATATTTCAGGAAATATTTCCCCTTTATATACAGTTTTCATAATTCGATCTTCGTGTATATATTGATAAGTGTAACTGTCATTTAGGTATGTATTCTGGCAGTGGGAAGAAATTGCAAAAATATTTTTTGCCGTTATGTTTTAATTTCCATGCCAATTCTTTGATATGGCTGAACTCTCCCGCTATGTGCGTGCATAAATATTCACGCGTGGCTGTGTTTTTGTTTCCATAGCAATAAATAGCCGGTTTAAATTGCATTGTTATCAGTTGACAAACAGCGTTAGCGTTTTATTGGTGGGCGTCTATATTTTTATATTCGGTATACCTTTTTGTCCAGTACGCTACAGAGAGGACATGTTTCACACAAATAACTATACTAATTTCAAAAACCATGAATTAATTGAAGATACATACATATGGCGGTCGGTATACCTACTTGTTGAGAGTTACTTAACTTTCATATAAAATAACTGTAAAAAAACTTTTAAACCAAGCTTTTACTTATAAGTGGACTAAAAAGAGAAAAATAATTATAGTAGTTACACAATTTGTAGAACTTTTAAAATGTGGTAGAACAGCCGTAATAAACTGCTCTACATTTTAATGTGTTTGTTCAATTTATATTTAGTATAGAAAAGAATGGCGCGAATAGTCAAGGCCTTTCGCAAGCTATGTGCTTACTACGATTCTACAACTGAGGTATACGCTCTATATTGTGAATAGTCATGAGTCTCACGCAAGCTATAAACATAGAACTACACACTGCAGCACCTAAATAAATTAACTTGTTCTTATTAAACACGGTAGCTTAACGTTTGAACAGTTACATGGAACGATGTTTTACAGTAATGTCTACTTTCGCATGAACTTAGGCCGTTCAAATGCCTAATGGCTAGGGACAAGAAAATTTCACTATCCTTCGTTGTCATTGGTTGCTTCCCAGTGTATAGCAAGTTTTACTTTAGACCAAGTGACACGAAATTAGGTTCTTGTTTCCTTGCAGGTCTCCTATTGGTTCACCCGGGCGTGTCTAATAAACTCTTATCCAACTACAAAATAACAGGAATACACATGTGTTTGAATTCTAGCTTGTCCTAAATTGAATTCGCGAAATTTTCAAGTCACTTCTTAAAGCAGATCATCAGAAATTTCCCTCGGCGTGTTTAGCTATTCGGTAGCGAGTTGCACTCGCTATGGGGTGTTGGGTTTTTATTCCAGCCGGCTGCATTGAACGTATGATACTTGGGAATTTGTAGGGATGCCTGATTTTCCTGCAAAATAGTTCCGCCCAAGCTAGACGTCAATAGTCCACTTGTACCCTTGAAGATTTCCTTTGCTTGTCGACCACCTGTCTTCGTCAGAAGATAGTATCGTATTTGCGCAGTCGGTCAAAATTATGTAACTCCAGTACAGGATGTTCTCGGTAAACTGATCACTTTTGAAAGCTCTGCTTAAGAAGTAGCCTACTTGTATGCACATTGTGTATTCGTTCACCACATGTAAAATTAGCATTGCCATGTGCTTGATCAAAGGGATCGGGGAGAGGCGTGAGGCGCTGGCCGCCATATTGGATTCACGACTTCCTGCTATGTCATTCCGGTCACCTAATAGCCATCTTGGATTCCGCCATATTGTTATCCAGTACGTCGACATATTTGATCCGCCATATTGGTAGCCAGTAGGTACACCACCATTTTGCTTCTGCACTTCATGCTCTATCATTCCGTGTTGTTTTTATGCTCTATCATTCCATATTGTCTCTATCATTCCATCTCTTTCTCTCCTTCCTTTCTCTCTTGTCGTCTTCTTCGCCCGCCATCTTGGTAGGCGGTCAACGGAAACTGTGGGAAAAAATTTTTCCCCCAAAAGGAAATATTCACTAATTTGCTTATTCTTGTTCTTAAATGCTTAAAAAACAGAAAGCAAAGATAATGTTTAGGCATTCACAAATGTTTACCTAGCATCATTTATTAAATGTTAAGACAATACACTACTTGACCTCCGTCGTTACCAAATTAACTGAGCGTAGGCCAGTAAGTGTTCTCGTTAAAATATAACGTGGGAGCGGGCAGTAACATTTTTCAAAAGTTGTTTTCAAAAGTGCTTGATTAATAATGAACAGCTTATAATGAACGCCTGCGATTCGAGGGCAGGTAGCGAAGAGCCGCAGTAACTAAAACCACCCAATCACGAGAGCGGATATGAGGTAAACTTTTTTGAAATAGTACAACTACTCAAAAACCGTTTTCGCAATATTTGCGTATTCGTACTGATGAGTAGGAAAACCCAATTTTCGCGAATTTTTTTTTAAATTTTCTTCTTATATTTCAAAGAACTTAAGTCCAGATCCATTTCCACTATTATATCACAGGGTAGATAAATACACAGAGACAAAATGGCGCGGCTGTTCAATTGATGCGAGCGTACTTATTCTCTGATTGGTAGAGACCTGAAAAAGTCGTGAGTTCAATGACCTGCAGGCTAGACGCTATAGTCTTATGTACAAATATACCGATATCAACTGCACATTGGTTGTCTGCCGTCGCAGTAGAAGACGACAACTGGACACCGTTCTCCAGGGGGTGTCATACACCGTGTGGACCAATGGCTAAAGTTATATAAACGCAAGTGTTTTGAATTCTAGCTTGTCCCGAAAGGGATCTGCGAATTTTTCAGGTCTCTACTGATTGGTTGTGCAAGGCTCTGGTAACGGACCTTGTGCCTGATTGGCAAGCACACTCTGCGAAATGTACCCTGGCGCTGATAGGCGAATGACGTTCCGACGTATTGCAGGCTAGCGACCACATTTTGGTGGCGTGTGCGGCTCGAGCTCGCGGGATAAGCAGCTATTTCATCTCTGTACTCTTAACTACTCTCTGAATAGGTGGTTTCAATTTCTTCTCGTTTTGGGTACCGGAATGACGTGATTCTGATTGGCTAAGTTGAGTACTAAAATGTCTTGCCGTAAAGAGATGTCGCCAATAGCCAGAGGAAAAGTGCAGGTGTGGGCGTAGAATATTCGAATCTAACCTGCGTTGAACTGTTTTCGCAATAATAATAATAACAATAAAACAGGAGTCCATACTGAGAGGCTTTTGGTTAAAAAGAAATGATAAAGAGCTCTTGCCGACTGCGTGAAGGAAAGAAATACCAACTGATAAAACCACAAAGATGTAGAGGACGCAAGAACAGCCAAGCCATATGGCAAATACACTCTGTTTAAGGTCAACACTTTATACAACAGTATCCAATACAAAAGCCATGCTGCTGCTTAGCGACTAGAAAATTTCGCGTTTTGAACTAAATGTGTGCTAGAATCCACGCTACTATGTATTCTAGAGCCTGAGGTCTTTGTTCATTGGCTGCTGCCTTAGTGTGTCGCCAGTTTACCTCATACCACGTGTCACGGGATTGGCTGCGTGTTTCCCTAAAGGTCGGTTATTGACTCAAGAGTTCGCCTGGGCATGTATAATAAACGGTGATACAATTGCAAACAAGACAGAAATGTACATGTGCATGAAGTCTAGCTTGTCATAAAATGAATTCGCGAAATTTTCCAGTCCCCACTGAAGCTGTTTTTTATAACTACGGTGCAGCTGAAATAATAATGCGACTTTTAGTCGCACTTCCTATACTAAAAACATATTTAAAACTTACGAAGCAAAAATATGCGCAAAGAAGAAAATATCTTCAAAGAATATAAATATGAAAAAAAAAGTAACTGAAACTACTCGAAATACTTCCATACAAAACTTTTGTAATTGTATATCAAATGAAAAATGTATGAAATTCGTGAAACGTGAGAAAGATAGAAAACTCGAAAAAAAAAATGATACCTGGTTTTTGACATAACAGAAGTATGATAAACATTGACGTACAGGACTAACTCATACACAAGAATTTACCTCGGCATTGTGCGAAAAACTAGAATTGCAAATATTGAAGATGTAGGATATATGATCCAACCAGACAATGAAACACAAAACATAAACGACACAGTAGCAAATCAGATCTAAACCCACAAATAATAGGAAATAAGACAAAGACACTATTATAACTATTTTCTCTTTTAGTTGCATAGATTTCACCTTCGTTGTATTTAGCAGCAAGAACTGTATGGAACTAAGTCTAGTTTGTTGTGAATATATTACAGTAGCTGAGTGAGCATGAATCAAGTCATGATTTCAGTTATCCTATTCATAGGGATAGGAAAATTTCGCGAGTTCAATGACCTGCAGGCTAGACTCCTCAGTCCTGTGCCTACTGGAGCCTCAACTGTGTGTTCATTGACCTGTAGGCTAGACTCCTCAGTCCTCTGCGTACTGGAGCCTCAGCTGTGTGTTCATTGACCTGTAGGCTAGACTCCTCAGTCCTCTGCATACTGGAGCCTCAGCTGTGTGTTCATTGGCTGTTGCCCGACACCTGGCAGTCATGGGATTCGCAAGGTGTTTCCGTACAAGTTTGCTACTGGCTCAGAGGCGTGCAGGATGGATCTAATAAACTGTGGTCCAATTGCGGATGTGAGTTCACTGTGTATATGTTTGACGTCTATCATGTCCTGAAATTAATTCGCGAAATTTTCCCGCCCATAGTTACACATAAAGGGATACACTAGTAACTGAACAACTTACCGTATCCGAAATTAGGTACATTTCGAATAAGTAATTTTATTGAGAAGTGTGAGATGGTTTTGATACTAGAATGGCTTGTCTTAAAAATCTATCAGTTAAATGGAGGTTTTATTATAATTCGTTAAAACTTATGCCTGTTAAATATTTCATTTTCATCAGAGCAAATGGTACCGTTATAAAAAGAAAAAAATCATTTAACTTTTAAGAAGTAGTTTTTTTTTTCCTACAGATTACATATTTACCGAGTCATTGCCAGTTATGAATTCTTTAGATACATCAAAAATACGACTGACTTCTCTGCGTGCCATTAATATGTCAAATTCGATTAGAATCAGTTGTGTAGTTCCTAAGGTAAATTATATACGATTAAATTTTAGATATATGTGTTCCGAATGAGCAGATGAAATAAGCTACTATTTAGGAAAAAATGTAACTCGCGTTTGTCACTTCTACATACGAAGTATTTTACCAAACTGGTAATATAATTCCTGCGGCGTGAGAATGTCGCTGTCCCAATTTTTTTAGAGGAAGCACTCTTATTGATCAAAAACTTTAAAAATCATTTACCACTGATATTATTAACTCGAAGCATGCCAAGTACAGTAAAATGTTGTGGATAAAGTTCGAAGGTTTCTAGGAGAAACAGACAGAGATATGCTGACACAAAAGTGCAAAGGAAACTAAGCCGGCCTTACCTCAAGAAAATCAAGCTTAACGTATTGTTATGAAGGAAATCTTAAATGTATAGGAGTTGCATTTTTTATTGAGCTCATTACTTAGCTACTGCAAATAACACTGGAAATTCAAACGCAATTATTAACCCCCAAACTGTAAGCGAGTATTAATTGATAAACTCGAGTTACGCGCATAAAATAGTTTCGCTGTAGCACACGAAGTGACAGCTTCGCAAGTGATTAAAAACTTTTTATTGTGTAAATCTGCATTACAATTCCACTCGGGTTATTAGAAGCGTAATGTTTTAGCATAATAACTTGCTTAGAGTATATAATTCCAAATTATACGCCCAAAGTTGGCAGTTTTTTTTCCTGGTTTGTGCTAGCCCCACGTAAGTTGTACACTTCCGTGTTTCATGTTTGTTATTAATTAAAAGTTGAAGCCTCTAATTTTCGTTCAGTGAAAACAGAAACCACTTTACGACAGGCTGTTCCCGTTGACAGAGTGTAATTAGGTAAATTAAAATAACGCAAATTAATTTGAGGAGAAGCTAAACCTCGAAACCATGCGCACTTCATCTTCAGTGAGTTCAAAAAGTATATTGCTATACCCGCTCTTGATTCAGTGAAAAGTCTTCAAGAGTATAACGACCGCAATTCGTGCTACGTCATCTTGGCTAAAAGTAGTCTATGAACGAACAGCTGAGGCATGATTGTGAGAGTACAATACAAAGTTCTTTGGAAATAAATTTACCTGTGACTTTAAAGGTCAGGCATTATATTTGAGTTTTATTCATAGACAACCTATCGCTCCCCGTTATAATTCAGTAACAATTTAGACGGCACATAAATGTATGTTAGTTTAACGCATGTCATTGGACCTCCTCTCATCCGACACGCCCTGTAGAACTTACGGCCAATAGTAAACTTCTAGAGCTCTGGTATGGGCCGTTCACGGTAAAGTGAGCACTTTCAATGCCCTCGTTACTTTTTGCTTTCAGCCATCATTTTCCCTTTAACCACCTTTTAAACTAAATGTTGGAAGTTAACGTCCTTTGAGAGCCGTGTACCTCTGGCTTGGTTCCGTTTGCACCGCAGGTCTATGTGACCCACCACTGGTGAAACTCTGCGTGTACAATTGTCTCCTTTCCCTCCTCATGTTGTTTGTTAACGTCCTTTGAGAGCCGTGTACCTCTGGCTTGGTTCCGTTTGCACCGCAGGTCTATGTGACCCACCAGTGGTGAAACTCTGCGTGTACAATTGTCTCCTTTCCCTCCTCATGTTGTTTGTTAACGTCCTTTGAGAGCCGTGTACCTCTGGCTTGGTTCCGTTTGCACCGCAGGTCTATGTGACCCACCACTGGTGAAACTCTGCGTGTACAATTGTCTCCTTTCCCTCCTCATGTTGTCTGAAAACACATGTCCCACAGTTTACAACAATTTTACATCACTTTCTTAACCCCTTAAATTACGCATTAATTTTTCGTTCGAGGTGTTGCAAAATTGAAAATTTTTGGTCTGACAAGCACTTGCAAATTCCTTGCAATGACGTGTGGAGAGGATTCGTTTAGTTTCAAAGCACCGGCAGAAACTAATAATAAAATTCTGGTGTGCTAGCAGCAACCAATAGCATTAAACAGTAAAAAGACGCTGTCTTGTGTTGGTGATAGCTTCTGGCCTTGTACAGCATTCATCACGATTTCACAACTCCTTCAGTCACAGTGTGCTATATCTAGTACGTTGCATGTGACGTGTCTTTAATGGTCTGCGCTGTACGCAGTAGAACATACAGTCCAATGAGGAAGGTTCGCGACATGTGAGGAACATCATTCGCTGTCGAATATCTATTCCAATGCCTCATAAACCTCTCTTGCCAGTAAGATAAAGCACGGGCAGATTTTCATTTATCCCGATGTATTACGAAACGCGGTATTGATATCAGTGCAGTTCAAAACAAAAAATTTGCTTGTTTCAACGCCTAAAGCTATATTTATCTGTGACTGAAAGATATATTTTCCAACGGGTATACTCGGGAAAATATGTAAAGGGGTTAAAAATATATTAATCATTGTAAAACAACTTTTTCTACTGCAGAGGTACGGTTACAATACATACTGCAGGGGCCGCGGTGGTTTAGTGGTTAAACTACTAGCCTCCCACCTAGGCGAACCGGGTTCGATTCCCACCGGGAGTTACTCCCGGATTTTCGTGTGTGGGAATCGCGCCGCTGGTCAGCGGGTTTTCTAGGGGTTATAACGCTCCCTACGCCCTTACAATCCAGCGCTGCTCCATTCTCACCTCACTTCACCATCGTCGGCTCTCAAGACCTCGATGTTAAGAGCCGCCCCAATCTCTCCACCACACCCCACTGCATACTGCCACCTGCACGGGTTAAGTCAGGGTGCGGACAGTCGCAGTGTACAACATTGGCCATAAATGTAATGTCCTGGCACGTGGATGCTGGGACTCGAGGGGGTTGAGGTTTCCAAATAACTGTGTAGTAGGTGTAGTCGGAATGGGGCGAAGGCCTGGTAGGGGTGAAGAGAAGGACTCTTGTGGTGCTGGGGAAGGGAGAGGGGACCTACACATGACGTCCAGGTGTCGGTAGGTCCACAGCTCGAGCCCCGCCATGACGCAGCGTGGTGGTGGCTGGTATCCCTAGGGCAGGGGGTCCTCGGGTCCCATGCGAGTCACGTGCCGTCGAGGGCGGGGCAAGGGATTGGGACGGCCACGTTTGTCCTGCTGTCGATTACCTCAGAAGCCTTGGTGGTTGGGGGGGGGGGGTGGTGGGCGTACGTGACTGGAAACGCAGACCACTATACAGAGGCCAGCACCCCGTGCACAGCTGCTGGTGACATGGGGGGGGGGAGAGGGGCGGAGAACCCTCTAGACTTCTGCTATGGCCGCTTGTCGCACACACCCTATCATTTCGTGTTGTAATTTGGCACCAAGTTAGACGTATATCTGCTCGACGTGTGTCATTGATCCTCCGCTCATCCTACACGCCCACGCCCTGCAGGACTCACGAGCGACGGCGAACATTCGGTACTCAGGCAGCTTCACTCCTTGTGGCCTGGTGGAATAGTTGAATAGGACCTGCCTTATGTCTCCAGGCGACGAACAGATAACCTCTGCCCGAGTACGTGAAGCAAAGCTACATTTGTCACAGTCGTTAATTGCAGAATCGATCTGCAATTGTTCGCTTAGAATGGACTTTTGCAAGTCTCCGTCTCTCCGCTTGTGTTATACGACTCTTTCCGACAAGTCTACGAGTCGTATACTTGTGGACCTGTAGGAACTGCGTTACATGTTTGTTTTGTATTCGACACTGCATCTCTGATTTTCGGAACGGTTAGTGCATATAAACTCTTGACATCAAACACGCAGTTCTTTGATTCCTTGACAGAAATACATGATGAGCCAGAATTTTACTCAGTTGCAACAGTTCAAAACAAAAATCTATTTGGGACACTTGAACTGCGTTGCAGTGCGTTGCGAAGTGTTCTTTGTTGATTATGCTTGAGTGTAGCTCAAGCAAAGCTAATTTGGAAATTTCTTTGTTGTTCATAACAGAATTAGCACGGATGTGCAGTCTTAGTTCAGCTAGTTTTTAACACGACCTTACAAGAACACTTCAGCGCAGTAAAAACGATATCGCTAACGATATAATATTTTTTTATAACAATTCAAAGAGACATGATTGATTGTAAATTCGTTTATACTATAAAGGATTTGATTCATTACCGGCCAAAAATTAACGCTGAAAAATAGCCTACAGGGTAGTGTCCAGTGTGGCATGGACCAATAGGACGCTAGTGAGTTCTAACACAGACACCAACAGAACCGGTGTTCTTGCCGTAGTGGATATAGCTGACTCACTTCTAATTTGTCTTAAGTGCCAGTAAACGTGCGCAGACCTCAATGCGATAAAAGTTTTTCAGTTAAATGTTTGTAATGTACGTTCAATGTGCTGAGCAACGAAAAATACACACACTTCATACGAGGCATGTTGAGTGCTTTCACACATTACGTATAATAGAAACACTATTCATAGTGCGCCATAAAATATAAATACAGCTTTTTTGAAGAGCTGCAGCATCTCAAAAAACATGCATCGGGTACAAAAGTACTCGAAAGGCCTGCATTGAACCTTTGCCACAGACATAGCACGATGAGAGCACTGCACTTTTGATGGCGACGGGATACTTGATGCTTCATGTAAGTGTAGGCCTTATCGCCCCGGCGCTTTTCCGCCTCAAACGCGGGGAATATCTCCAGGTAGGTGGGAGCCTTAGGGGGCCGTCTACCAAGAGGTATACTCACGGTGTATCCACGGTCTAGAAGAGCATGAGATCTGAGGTCGACACACAGACACGCGCATTGCATGGCAGTAACATAGACTCTACGTGCAAGGCACTGATCCTGCGGGAAACCTTTATTCAGGCAAGCAACTAACAACCGTATACAAGACTATCGGCTCAAATCCTGTCATTTTCTGGCATGACAAAAAAAATTCATACTTAACGTTTCGGTAGTATCCTTAAAATATTGCGTGTGATAATTTTCATATCCCAAAAAATAACGTAAAAAACGCTAATTTCAATTGTTCTCCATTTACGAAAATTCTTATTAGGAAAAGAAAGAGAGAACGTAAGCTATTGCATGGACGAGAAAATTTTGTTCATTGGCATTCGCAAGCAGACATCACTTAAAATAACTAAGTGGTTAAAAAAAATAATTAAGTGCTGCTTTACTTCTCATTTGAAGGTCTGCGTATCTTATTTCCAGCAAATAAGAGAATATTTGCTTCATGATTTCTTCACGTATCACGTATCAAAAGTACATTTTCATGTTTATGGTGCACAGAAATAATATACTAACTCGCTTGTAGATATGAAATAATGTATAATTTTAAAGAGTGTTTAGCTACTTTAAAGTAACTGCATTATCACACAGAAAATTGTTTCTACTCATCCATAGATTTTGATAAAATTCTCCGACGTTTCCTAACATTTTGTAAAAATAACTTTCGCCAAGAAATACTGAACACCATTCAAATTCTTGTTCTATTTTATAAATGCTTTGGTTTTTTTATATATTTTTTCTCTTTCGCGAAGAGGAGATCTTTGATGCTGACATGCGGTACTGCAAAATCTTCGAACTTAAAAATTCTGGACATAACTTGTAATACATAACTAGCATGAAATTATTTTTAACTCCCCCCCCCCCCCCCCATTTTTTTCCACCCTTCTAGCATTTCCACTCGTTTTTTTAAGGAACTTTATTAGAATATCATTTGAATCCAAAAGACATTTTAGTAAAATAATTTTTTAATATATTCTGTTACGAACGCGATGACGTGTAAATGCAGGTAAACATATAAGCGTGATTTGACTGGTCGCATATGACGTCGGTTTCGTATGCATTTTTTCGCTGCAGTAGGGACACCTGATTTTCGCGGCCAAATTTTATGTTTGTTTTTAAAAACACTTCAAGCTAAAACCCACTTTTGTGATTGGTAGAGACCTGCAAAATTCGCGTTATTATTTGAGGACACGTTAACCTTTAAACGTTTTTACCTTTACAATACGTTTGTCATTGGACCATACTTTATCTGGCACGCTCTGGGTAACTCTACGCCAACAAAATTAACACTTCCCAATTGTATGCACAAATCATGCGCGGCGCAGTCAGAAAGGGCGTGGCTTCGCATCTATGCCGCAGCCAATGGAAAAAGATGCCTGCTCTGGTATACACATTGCAGCGGAGTTCAGCTTGATACCATATAATAACGCGAATTTTGTATGTCTCTAGTGGTTGGTTGATTTTAACTTACTTGTCTGCTGTATCTGCCCGTGAATATCAAACGTTCGGTATTAGAATGTCCTGATTCGGACTTGCTGAGTTAAGGTTAATTCTACGCAGTTAGAAACGAAACGAATTTTGTGATGGGAGAGTTTGGCACCACTAGTTCCGCGGTGTTCCACAGAGGTCACTTTTAATTAAAATTTTAATCTACGTGAATAGTAAAAGAGAATGATTTTACTTATTTACATAGTGATTCTATATTTCGTTTGTGATTATTGCAATTATTTTGTTTTTTAATGTACAAAGGAAAGAAAATTCGGTAGACATGCGACACTAGCGCTTACCTAGTGCCGAAAAATTTCAGTTGCCAAACTAAAATCATTGAGCTTCCCAACCTGAGTGCAATGAAGCTTAGCCGAGTCGAGTAAGGACGTGTCTTTTCACAAAGACAAGCAGGTGAATAATAGCATTGATGCAGTAGTAGGATACGGACGTCTAATCTGTACGAAGAATTAATTTTTTTTAGCAACAATCAAGTGTTTCGAGAGATACAGAGACGTCTGTTGAGGATAACTGTAATCACAGAACAAACTATTCTCGAAATTATGAGTTTCCATTAAATCTTAAAGGCTGGCAGTTCTGATGGATTTCTTACCTCCCCGTAAACAAGATAAATTTTCTTATTTATATCGAATACGACAAAATAATTTATAACATAGAAAAACGCGCAATTTGTAAACAGCAAAAATTCAAAATTACGATACTTTTCTTTATATTTTCTTGTGTCAACTTGGTAGACTTCAGCTTAGCGCTTTACGATGCAGCCCAAGTTCGTGCCGAGCTGGTTTATAGTCCAGTAGCATTTCAGTTGGGGGCACTGTGTATTCAACTTACGGTGTTTCAGTCGTATTTCTTCAGTCTTTCCCGAGTTCACTATGGGTAGAAAATTTACTACATGCGGCGAATAAGGCTAAATTACCTTCATAATTCGCTATCAGAATTAGGCCTACTTAATATTCACAGCTAGTGTTTAAATAAAGATATTTGCATTAGTGGCAGGGGCTATTTATTACAGGGATTTTATTTCTAAATTATGTATTAAATGTAAACCATATATGCCTATATACAAACTGAAGTCGCGTTATCGCTTCGTGACAAGACAAACTACTTTATTATCGTTGGAAATTTTGACCGACCGCTAGCCTCCAATACCGTTTTTACACACCTGGCATTTTACTTTTATAAATTTCTGCATGTATTATGTACGTGAAGATTTTTTTTTCCCGCCTTGGCTGCGCCAGCGAAAGCTTTGTTACACTTTAACGCTTAGAACACAATGCCCGGGTGTAACTCGGGCTACAGTAACAAAAGAAAATTTCTCCGACACTGAGAAAAAAAATTGGCATGCAAGTAGTTTCGCTGTTTTGTTAGAGATTGCCATGACCTTAAAAGAACTCAACAGCACATCGACATCGATTATCGTGAACAAAAATAACAATAGTTTTGTAACAACTGAAGCGAACAACATAGATTGTGTCACCTGTGACATAAGATACTTAATTGCAAGACGTTCAACACGTCACTCCATTGGCAAGCCAATAATAAACAACATTCAGTGCAGCATGAGTTTACACTCATGCTGCACTGAATGTTGTTTATTATCTGGCGTACACCAATCAGGCGACGGTAAGTAGATAATCAAAGTGGATAGGTTCTGCCGTCTCTTAACATCGAGGTCTGGGCAGCCGATGAGGGTGAAGTGGGGTGAGTATGGAGCAGCGCCGGATTGAAAGGGCAGGAGGAAAACGGAGATTCCCGAGAAAACCCGCCGACCACCGTCATTGACCGGCATGTCAGTAAGCAAAGAATAGAAATGGCGTCCACATAGTGGCGAATATACGCGACGCAACTATAATTTTTATTGGATGTCAGTAAATACGTACAAAGTGAAAAGTGTTCAGTTTCAATGTTTCTGATTCGTTTGCAAAAAAAAAAAAAAAAAAAAAAAAAAAAAACTAAGCCGCGATAAACTTGCACGATTCATGTATGTAGGGAACAAGACCCTTCCGTGTTCTGGAAGATATAGTTTGGTACGATACGTTTCCGATTTTTCCGTTGTTTCCGTCAATTATTTTGGTCCGAGTGATTTACGCCTTTTGACGACGTTACAAGCTATTGGTCAATACACATCTGAACTTTTATTGCTGGCTTCAGAATCGTCCAGGACGTTGCCAGTTTAAGCTGTCGACCGATATTAAAAGTCAGACGACCGCACAGAAACTGGGAGTTTAATCTGCCGCCGAAAGCCAACACGTGTCCGGCAGATCTCTAGCTGTATCGCACGTAATAAGTGAATCGCACTTTGCTTTTACGGAAATCGTTCTTCCATTTCTTCGGCTTGCAGTTTCTTGGCAGATGTAATAAACGAGAACGTCTATAACGCCAGGCAGTTCTCTGCCCAGCAGACTGCAATAATCAATGACGCTGGCAATTCCGTTCAAACGCTGATAGCTTTCGTACCGTTTGTATTTCGGTCCAGGGAATTATTGTCCTGCGCGGTATCGCTTAAACCCACTTATTCTAAGGTGGCCGCATACCTGGTTCCCCTTTCTTGTGCTTCCGAGACCCAGGAGCAATTTCTCAGTAAGGCGATATTGGCAAGCGTTATCGATTTGCCCGTCACCCCTATGCCCAAGGGGATCGAACAGGTCTGTGAGCTTTTCATCGTAATGGGTGCAGACTTTAAGACCGGGTATGGACCGAATGCAAATGAAGCCTATACGATTTAAGCAAATTGCGTATTTTAAGTTGTGACACGAAACGTTATTCGGGAAAATGTAGGGGGATTATGCGAAACTACTTTCCTAAAACGAATGTAAGTAATTGTATGATTATAATTTTTATATTTTTATTAAAAAATTAATTTGTCACGCTTAAGCTGAGAATAAAATTCCCGCATAGCCCGAACAGCAAGAAAACGTTCTTGAGAATTCGTTTATGGTTTACTCTCGTATTTTAATCGAAACTTTTGAGATAAATATTTGAAAAAAAAAAAAAAAAAAAAAAAAAAGAAGTGAAAATAGATCTTTACCGGAGGTAAAGAGTCGGATTGATTAGAAATTGCAGTAATTGGAACATTTAACTCCTGTGACTTCAATACAAGTTGTGCCTAAATAACTTGCTGAAATTTGTGCAAAACGAAATTTTTTAAGTTATAATAAAATTTACGCCTGATAAACATCACGATTTACATTCACCCGTGTAATTTCCTGATATAACCTCCTTAAACTTACGTATACTCTAAATTAGAATTAGTGGGAAACCACCGATTCTCAGCGAAATTCAACTACTCGAATCAGTGAAAATGGCTCCACTTAGAATCAGTGGAGAACCACTGATCGTTTCAGTGAAAAAAACGTCACTGAATTAGTGACGTGAAGCAATTTTACTGATGAACAAATGACGGCCGACTGCAGTGGCAAATGAAATATTGTTTTAATTCAATTTAGCAAAATGACCACGTGAAATAAACATATTTACGGCAGTTGACTATTTATAGTAAGCAATTTACCGTCATTTGAATAAATTAACTGAAAAAAACTTTTTAAAACCAAACATTTATTTAAAAATGCACCAAAAGAGTAAAATGATTATAGTTGTAGTTACATAAAGTTTAGAACTTGTAAGGCGTGGAAGAACAGCAGTAATAAACTTTACTACTAATTAATATTATTGTATCAATTTATATTTAGTATATAAAAGCTTGATGCGAATAGTTAAGAGACTTACTCACGATATGTTCCTACTACGGTTTCGCAAATGAATTATACGTTCTATATTGCGAATAGTTAAGAGCCTTACGCAAGATATGTTCTTACTACGGTTTCGCAAATGAATTATATGTTCTATATTGTGAATAGTTAAGAGCCTTACGCAATATATGTACTTAGTACGTTTACGCTAATGAGATAGTTCTATATTGCGCCAAGCTTTTCTATACTAAATATAAATTGATACAAAAATATGTATTAGTATTACAGTTTATTACTGCTGTTCATACACGTCTAACAAGTTATGAACTTTATGTAACTACAAATATAATGATTTTACTCTTTTTAGTGCATTTCTAAATAGAAGTTTGGTTTTAAAAGGTTTTTTTACAGTTAATTTATTTTTTCCCTTTTTAGTCTCACCAATTTTTTAAATTATTATGAAGGTAATCTATTTATACATTCACGGACTCATCCGTTATCGTTATTGCTTACGATCCCTATGACGGACGAGTCTGTGAATGTATTGCGCCGGCCTTTGAATCGCCCGCCGTAGAAAGTACTTTGTTTCGCCTTCTACGAGCGCGGCGATTGGGGTGTTCTCGGTGTGCTAGGTATCCCCTCTCCTTTTTCCCGCCCCTCCTCTTTTACTCTCCTCCTTTCCCCTTAGCGCGTTCCTATGTTACTCGTAAACTGGTGTTCCAAGGCGTCGGTCGTTCTGACGATAGACCTAACACCTTTTGGCAGCCTTCCTTTGCTTCAGCGACACTGCTGGTGTTAGCTGCTACTGTGATCCCATCATGGATATACCTAACACCTTTTGGCAGCCTTCCTTTGCTTCAGCGACACTGCTGGTGTTAGCTGCTACTGTGATCCCATCATGGATATACCTAACACCTTTTGGCAGCCTTCCTTTGCTTCAGCGACACTGCTGGTGTTAGGTATATCCATGATGGGATCACAGTAGCAGCTAACACATTTTGGCAGCCTTCCTTTGCTTCAGCGACACTGCTGGTGTTAGCTGCTACTGTGATCCCATCATGGATATACCTAACACCTTTTGGCAGCCTTCCTTTGCTTCAGCGACACTGCTGGTGTTAGCTGCTACTGTGATCCCATCATGGATATACCTAACACCTTTTGGCAGCCTTCCTTTGCTTCAGCGACACTGCTGGTGTTAGCTGCTACTGTGATCCCATCATGGATATACCTAACACCTTTTGGCAGCCTTCCTTTGCTTCAGCGACACTGCTGGTGTTAGGTATATCCATGATGGGATCACAGTAGCAGCTAACACATTTTGGCAGCCTTCCTTTGCTTCAGCGACACTGCTGGTGTTAGCTGCTACTGTGATCCCATCATGGATATACCTAACACCTTTTGGCAGCCTTCCTTTGCTTCAGCGACACTGCTGGTGTTAGCTGCTACTGTGATCCCATCATGGATATACCTAACACCTTTTGGCAGCCTTCCTTTGCTTCAGCGACACTGCTGGTGTTAGCTGCTACTGTGATCCCATCATGGATATACCCAACACCTTTTGGCAGCCTTCCTTTGCTTCAGCGACACTGCTGGTGTTAGCTGCTACTGTGATCCCATCATCTGCATTTAATAGGGTGGTGGTAGCCTGTAACGTCATATGTTGTTGACTTATGTATTTTTTCTCGGGTTTTTGTTTTCAAAGTTATTGAAGGTCATGGGGTAAATATCAAGGTCACTGGCTTATAATATTGTGGTAGTAGTCTGTATCGTAGTATACTTGCTGACTTTTATGTATTTTTATAGAGTTTTGGTTTTCAAGTTCATTCAAGGTCATGAGACCAAGGCTACCTGCATACAATATGGTTGTTATGATGACTGACTGGGTATCATGGAGCGGGTGGAGGCCTGCATACTTATTTGTTTGGTGAGAAGGAACCTCATGACATTTAATTTTTTAAATACGTTTTTAAATATTTTTTTTGTAGTTTTTGGATTTTGAATTTTTTTTTTTTTTTTTTTTTTTTTTCAATTTTCTCGTATTTTTTGGGTTAATGGTCAAGGTCAAAGGCCCTGGCCAGCCCGCTTGCCTTGACCCAAAATCACATGGATCACTAATCCGTCTCACCGGTCTGACCCAGGGTCACAGATCCCAGTCACTTGCTCTGGGAAAACGGGAACTTTTTTTTTTTAGAAAAACGAAACTGTTTAGGAAATTATTCGATTTTGAAGGAAAAGGGGGAAGTTTTGAGCGAAAAAGGGAAATTACATGATGGCGGCCGGCTGGCTCCCGCTCATGTGCCGGGTGCCATTGTGCTCCACTTCTTATTTCCCTACTACTTGCGGGGCTGGAGTTCGCAGTATATGTGCGGCTGATTCATCCCTGTATTATTAATTACTCTGTAGTCTAGCGGAAACAGTAGTTCGAATGCGTTTGAAGTCTATCCTGTCTTGAAGCAAATCTTGCAGGCATCTAGCAATTAGTACTGATCACACGATAGGCTACTAATAATGTTTGCAGACGATTCCTTGAAACGTACGGATGTCATTGTATCCTCTGAGTTCGCGAATGGGGACACCAATAGTGGAAAAAAAATAAATGTAAAGTTGAGTGGAAAGGTATAACGCCACTTAACATCGGGATATTGATAGTCGATGAGGGTGAAGTGAGATGAGTATGGAGCAGCGCCGTATTACGGTGGCAGAGAGAGGGGGGGGGGGGCAGACGGGATATCCACAAGAAAACTCGCTGACGAGTGGCATCATCCGGCACGATTCCCACGTGCGAAATGAGGTGAGCACACCAGGAATCGAACCCAGTTCGCCTCGGTGATTAGCGAGTAGTCTGACAACTACATCATCGCGGCTACCGTTAAGACATTGAGATCTGCACACATTTACTGGCACTTAAGACAAATTAGAAGTGAGTCAGCTATATCCACTACTGCAAGAACACCGGTTCTGTTGGTGTCTGTGTTAGAACTCGCCATCGTCCTATTGGTCCATACCACACCGGACACTACCTTATACTTTACAGCGTTCATTATTGGCCGGTCATCAACCAATGGACAGCCGAGCTGATATTCGCCTAATCAAATGTCCTTTATCTTATAAAAGGATTTTCAATCAATCATTTACCTTTGAGTGACTATACAAAAAAAGTAATTCTATCGTTAGTAGTATCATTGTAGTGCGCTGTGGGGTTCTTGTGAGGTCGTGTTAAACACTAGCCGAACAAAAGTTGCACATCATTGTGAGTTTGGTTGTGAACATCAAAGAAATTTTCAAATTAGCTTTGCTCAAGCTACACGCGAGCATAGTCTACAACGTTTCAAATCTGGAGTTACATGCAAATCAGTTCAGCGGTAGCCGAGAAGGTTAAAAAAAAAAAAAAATAAAAAGGCAAGAAACAACACAGGGAGGTAGATGGAAAAGTTATTTGATATGAACTTCTTACAAAAGAAACAGGCGTTGTCAAATATCTATGCAGATTAATTTTACCAGTAAAAATTCTTGTGTAAGCAAGTTAATTGATTATACATGTATCATTCGCTTAAGAAAAATTGTGAATGACCACCATATGGGTCAGTGTCATTTTATGGTGGCGTGGCGAGGCCGTAGCTTAGCAACTCTCCTGAACGCGCCCTTACGCGGGAGATTGGCAATAGCACCAGCGGCATATTATACGGCACTAAACGGGGTCACCGTAAAATTGCACGTGGCGATGTCGTTTGCACAGTAGATTTCCCCCACCCCAAGGCCCGATACACACTATACATAATACTTGACATAATCCCGTAGTTAAACTTGTACAGGCGGTCCTGCGGTCACGCGATAAGCAGCAGCGGTAATGGCGTAATTAATTTGACAAATGCAACCCGTCCTATTTTCCATCGTCGCTTCCGCATACGTAGTTCGTTAAGACGGCTGGAATTACTGCTCCTAAGAATCATCATGTTGTGGCTTTGTCTTTGCAAACAGATGGCGGCAGCATGTTTCGCCATGTATTTTCCTGCTGTACAGTAACCAACGTAACTGACAAATTTTTCTCAATTCTTCGTTCGAATTTAGAGGCAAACAGTGATTGTGAATAAGTGCGGTGATTTAATTTCGCCCCACTACCCCTTCATTAAGATTCTTAATATATTTTTATAATGAGAATTATATAACTTATATTAACATGGGAGTAAAACGGTCGCCACGTTTTTCGGTCATGATTAGGGACAGATGTTTTTCGCGAAAATATTTATGGTCATGCTATACTTCAATATCGTACGTCTACAACTACAACTTCCTTTGGTTATTGGCCACGTGTCTACGTGAGAATACATTATTTGACTGGGCCAATCGTTATAAAGTTCTCCGTCACTGAAGGTTCATGATTCGCGGACAGACACTTGAGGCACGGGACATTTAAAATCGCCCAACCACGAAAGTGCATATGAAAAAAAAAAAAAAAAAAAAGATTTTTGGAGTACAACTGGTCTTGAAATCTTTTCGCGAAATACACCTGCCTCTAGTCATGATTAGAAACGCAGATGTTTCGCGGATTCATTCGCAAACAAGCTAGACACCAGAATCCTTATTGCACGTCAGCCTCAATCAGTTGTTCGATGGCTGTTGTTCCAGTTAAAGCCGATAGCAGGTAGCGCTGGATGGAACCATAGTTCTCCTTGCAGATTCGTTGTCGGTCCAAAGTCGTCTTGGGCGGGTCCAACAAACCGTACCCCAACAGAATATTCAATACCTTATGAGTAGGAACCCCCAACTTTCTTGAGCAACGTGTTCCTGTCATGTTCTATTTTTAAACATATTAGTAGAGACCTGAAGAATTGGTGTACTCATTTTGGGATAAGCTAGGATTCAAAAAACACATAACTTCAGCCATTGGTCCACACGGTGTATCCTCCTGGATAACGCTGGCCGAGTCGTCGCCTTCCACTGTGACAGCAGACAACCAATGTGCAGCTAGTATTGGCATGTTTACGATCGTGCAGTCTAGCCTGCAGGTCATTGAGCTCGCGAATTGTTCATGTCTCTACATATTAGTCTTAGTAGGTCCATTTTCCCGATTGCCTGATTTTAACTAGTAGCCTACGTGTCTTACGTGCCTGCCCACGAATCACAGGCGTTCAGTAACGAAGTAAGCTGGTTCTGATTGGTAGACTCATACACCGCACTGTTTTCCCATTGAGAAACACTGCCAATAACCGAAAGAAAATTGCAAAAGTACACGTAGGATTATGATGTATAGCTCTCTGGGAACTGTTCCCACGAATATCAGGAGTTCCTGTTGATAAGTCTAACGTTAGCAGGAAATACTCGTGGATGGGTTGCACTACCTACTTAATTTTTCAGGAATCTCGCACATCTTAGCAATTTTTTTTTAAATTTTAACATTGCACATTTAAAACCACCACAAACGATGACGTAATTTCTCCGAAAATATAAAAATAAGAAGGAAAATTAGGCCAACTGAGACAGGCGGATTATGACTTATAGACTGTATTCCACAGTACTATGCAAACTCAAACCTCAACTTTTTTGTTCGCAACTTGGTGCACCTTTTTTTCGCGTCAAGATTCCACTAATAATTACACTCCAAAACACTAACAAGTCATAAGCGTGCACAAGGGTGATGCAGAGGGTGCAGCGGCATTCACCATTGCACTATTTCACAAGGAAGATAAAAAGAGCATCTCGTCCATTTCATATTTTCAATAGAAAGTCTGCGTCTTTGAAACGACCAATAAATTAAAAATAATCTTTAAAGTTGAATAGAAAATGTATTATGAATATGTTTAAATATGTCCCTTCTTGGTAGTTTTACTCTCGTAAAAGTGGATCTTCATATTGCAATTTGCACGCCCTATTACCCAATGCTGCACACGCTAATGCTGCAAGTTCAGAACCATCATCGTAATTCGATATTTTTAATTTACTCTCACGTTTATTATATGTATGTCCGCAAATAACGGACATTCGTTGTCGTGCCAACTTAATTCTGATTGGCAAAGTCATGTAGAAAATATCTTCTCGCACAAGAACACGGCCAACAGCCAAATATCATTTGCAAGTGTGTACGTAGAATTTTCAAGACTAGTCTGCGCATAAATATTTTCGCGAAATACAGTTGCGGGGAGGTTTGGGCTGCTCTCAACATCGCGGTATCGAGAACCCATGAGGGAAAAGAGAGTTGGATATGAAGTAACGCTGGAATGCAAGGGCGGAGGAAACGGGAGATCCCCGAGAAAACCCGCCGACCAACGGCACCGTCAGGCACGATTCCCACATGCGAAAATCTGGCAATAACCCCACCGAGAATAGATTTTGCGAAAAATAGGTGGCCCCCACCCTTCGCTCTAGTGATTAACCTTTGTCGTCTTAAAGCAAATCGCACGGGATTTCTTGAATTTTTGTTATTGCATCCGAGTCTTACAGCGAGTGTCTAATAAACTGTGATCCAATTACAAAAGTTACTGTAAATTAGAAGTATTTTGAGCCCAGCATGTATTCAAATTTATTTCCTGAAATTTTCCTTTCCCTACCAAGCAGTTGCACTAATAAATTCTTATTAGTATTGGCACATTGTTTTTCGCGAAATATTTACGCGCAGCTTCGCTTAAATATACTATGCGCACACTTGCAACTTCCCTGTGGCTGTGTGAGAACATATTCTATTACCTGATTGGGCCAGGCAACATTTTTCTTTAGCGATGAACGTTCGTGACTCGTGGCCAGACACTTGAGACGCGTGGCAATCAAAAACCATCCAATCACTATAATTAATTCTGAAGCAAAGATTTTTTAGGTACAACTAGGCGTTGAATCTGTTCGTGGAAAACAGGTACCCCTACTTATTAGACAACAGCTACTTTAACTTATTATGTATGTAAAGCCGACATCCCGCCCCACAAATTGGTCTTCCCGAAAAGTTCGCACGCTTTGCCCTGTTTTCATGACGAGGGTGTTACGGCTTTTTCAGTTTACCTGTGTTGTTAGAGGTGATTTTACCTTGAATACGCCATAACATGCGCTACTAGTGAGCAAATGATCTTCCGGTATTACTTCCACCCTTCTTCCGCAATCAACTCGAATGGATTAGGCGATAAATATTCATCAGTCCATTACATAGGGAGAGGGGGAAGAGAAAGCGTTGCGTTTTAAGGGTGGAAGACCTGCAATTATTTTCCTATTAACAGGAATTTTTTCTCACCGTTTCCCAAATTAATGGTTCACGTACATTTTTTTTTTTTTTACGAACACGCCTGAAGAACGTCATAGCACGTCCAACACTTGGACGGAATTATGTAGAGAAATCATTGCTTCCAACAGCTGAGATGTGAAACGTGTATAGGCATGCATCTGTGGAGAAAATACGATTGCGAAACTCGCGTTTATTATTTGGCATCAGGCTAAACTTCACAGTGCTGTATATACTGGAGCTGGCGTCGTTTCTGCATTCGCTACTGCATAAATGTGAAGCCACTCACTTTCTGACTAGACTGCGCGTGATTGGACTAATCAACTGTGAAGTGTTCATTTACTAGCGCAGATATGCCCAGGTCGTATTAAATAAAGTACTGTCCAATGACAAACCTATTGCAAACCCGAATTTTGCAGATCCCTACCTATCAGCAATTTTTTTTATCCTTCCGCCACTTTTTAAATAAATATTGCAATGCAAGTAATAATCACACTGCATATATTTCAACGGACTATAAAGTATATTTTTGGACTATTATTCCAAATGAGAGAGTTTCGAAAAGTGCTCACCTTGCCGTGAATAGCCTATACCTTGGGCCATATATTTTTCGCGAAAAAAATGTATGTGTATTCTAGACTTCAATATATTGGCCGCGCGTCTATGTGAGAAGACACGTTCATATTTGACTGGGCCAATCAGAATAAAGTACTCCGATAGTGAACGTCCACGATTCATGGGCCGAGATCCTTGACATTTATAAATCACCCAACCAAAAACGTGCGTATGAACTGAAGTGTTTTGGAGTACAACTTGTCTTGAAGCCTTTTTGCGAAAAAACACACGTGCCCCTGCTTATACCGGTATGTATTTTATTCCCGCAGTGGGGGTTGTAGATTGCATACTACTAGCGCGTTTCGAATATCTGTAGTCTAAATGTACGGACACCTCAAAATTCTAATTGCGCTTGCGTGCTGCGGTAATTCGTTCTGTTAAGCCTATGGGACTTGTGCATTCAGCGTCTGAACTAGGACTATTCATTTTGCACTTGCTTAAGACTCATAGTTTAACATGTATGCGAAGTGTGTTTGGCGTTGCTCTTGTTGCCTCTAATTAACTCAGCTAATTAAATTTCCCAGCTGCCGCCTTTTTACACAAAGGAGCTGAAGGTTGCCATAGCAGCCACTGTTGAACACACGCATACGATGGACTGATGAAATCCGGATTATTCAACTTGCATCACGTTGTACGAAGAGATTATTTCTTGTTCTTCAATTGTTTCGTTTAATACAAGCTAACTATGGCTGCTCATTGATATAGGATATACTGCTAGTAAAGTTTAAATTACAAGAAAATAAATTTGCTGGAATTTTATTTTTACTTTTGACTCATTGTTATGAAATTAACCTTGTAGTCATTTCATTTGTGAAAAGGGCCAAGGGCGTAGCTGAAAAATTAGTCATTAATAGGTAGAGTACAACAGTAATTGATGAGGTTTATTGAACAGAATAATCATACAATAACTAATTACGTGATTATTAATCGGGGAGCTTATATGGAATATCATAATGCTAATTACATCTGTTATGATTAATTACTACACGTCACTACTATTGCAATCTAATTGTAAAGTCTCCACCTTATTCGTGTTGCCGGAGGCTGTTTCTGGGAGGTGGTCATCGACGGCCGGACATACCCATCTCCATGTCCTTCTCGTGGCGATGGCCCGACGACAAGATACGTCGTTCCCCTTGTAACGCTGGTTTATGTCGGGCGCGTTGTTTAACATATTCGGCCCGGTTACTGGCCGGTGGAGGGGGTTCCTGCAACTGCCGTCGCGAGGTGATTACTGCAATCACGCTCGTGCCCTTGTTCAATGTTTGAAGGTGTGTTCAGGCAGGCCATCTACCTAAGGCCTGCTCACTTCATAATATCGTTCAGTTACTGTCTCCTCAAACGTGAACACGTTGAACGGGAATTATATTTACGACCGGTGCTGTACACAGCAAGCCATCAGCCCGAACTTTCCCTTGTAACTATTCTAATTTGTGGAATTTTACAGACTTGTTGACGTGTATGGTTAACGCCAATATCCCAATGTCATAGAGCACGCATCACGTCGTTAACTGCTTACAAGACAAGTAGTGAACACAAATTACGTCACTGCAACCCTTGATTTCAAAACTTTTGTGTAACCGAACGGGCTAACAAAATATCATCAATCCTTTTTAATAAACCTATTAATTTTATGGGGTACTTCAGTTATTAATGTGTTGTTACCAACCAAAGCGCCAAATAACCATTTTCAGTCACAATGTCCTCTATCTGGGACGTTGCATGTGAAGTGGCATGCATGGCCTGCTCTGTACACAGCATAAAATACCGTCCAATTAGAAAGGTTCCCTACTTGTGGAATGGAAGACATCATTCGCTGCTGAGACTGTTCCGTAGCCCCATATATAAAAACATCTACAATTCACGTTATCATTTCAAGACGGACTAGATGTCAAACACTTCTGTGTTTATTTTGCTTTTGTCATTTGGCTGCAGTTTGGTCGGATACGCCCCGGAGGCCTTCGGACCAATATAAAGCAACCAACGAGAGGATGGCCTAATTACGTCCAACAAAATAAAAAGGAAATAGCTGACATCAACAAGGATAGGAAAATTTCGCGAATTCATTTCGGGACAAGATAGACGTTAAACACACATACAGTGAAGTCACCTTCCTAATTTGATCACAGTTTATTAGACCCACCCTGGACGCCTCTGAGCCAGTAGCAGACGTGCAAGGAAACACTTTGCGAATCCCATAACTGCCAGGCACGGGGCAACAACCAATGAACACACAACTGAGGCTCCAGTATGCAGAGGACTGAGGAGTCTAGTCTACAGGTCACTGAACCCGCGAAATTTTCCTATCCTTAGTTATCACTGATGCAGAAGCTAATAAATAACTGGAATCGACTCGAATATGTCTGTTGCCAGAAAATAACGCGAATTATGCAGGTCTCTACTCATAAACCACTGCTGCCAGTAACATAAAGCATGCATAGGTAGATTTCTACTGGTCCCGATGTAAGACAAAGCGTCGTGTGGCTATCAGTACAGTTCTGAACAAAGATTCGTTTGTTGCAACGCCCAAACTTGTATATTAATTTTTGACTGACAGGGTTAAGACAATAAGGACAATCGCACAGCGAAGCTTATGAAACAACAGGTTTGTCAGTGTATACGAGTGTTGCAGCTCTGCACAGAGAACGCGAGAAGGGATGCATCGGCTTCCTAGCGAAAATACTGCCAAGCCAAGCTAGGATTGTGGTAACCTCTACAATGAATGTGTCTTTGCGATGACCAAAATATTATTATACTTTGGCATGTAAGCAGTCTCGTCTGTAGCTCTTCTAGTCGCTAATCTTTTGAGGAGTATGCACGTTTATACTTGCGGCTATGTTTAGGTCTATATGGAAATTTCTTTTCTCTTGAAGATAAAACTAACACTGCTATAGTTTTACTGTTTCGCTGGAATTCATCGGTATCTTAGTAATATAAACGCAACACTTCAGGTCACACACGAGGTCGCGGTGGCTTAGCGGTTGATCTGCTCGCCTCCCACCAAGGCGAACCGGGTTCAATCCCCGTTGCTGTCACCCCGGATTTTCGTAAGTGAGAATAATTCTGAACGATGCCGTTGGTCGGGGGATTTTCTCGGGTGTCTTCCATTTATCCGGTCCTTAGATTCCGGAGCTGCCCCATACTCACCTCACTTCACCCTCATCGGCCCTCAATACCAGCCGACCAAATCTCTCAACTCAACGTAAACGAACACGTTGGATTGAGAAACGTGGTATATCTAGCGTTACACATTAATCGGCATACAGTCAAAGCTCAACTTCATTGGCCGATAATATACGTACCGTAGTACCATAAGTAGGGGCACCCCAATTTTTGCGAAAAGATTTCACGACCTGTTGTATTGCAATACACTTTAACTCAGATCCACTTTTGTGATTGGGTGATCTGGTTGTTACGCGTGTTAAATGTCTGTTCCCGAATAGAGACGGACAGTATTGGAGTAACTTAATACTTATTGGCCAGTCAACTAAGAAAATGTTTCTCACATACACACGCTGCCAATAAGCAGAAGGAAACTGCTGGTACGCTCGTAGGGTATTGAAATTTAGCATGAGCGGAAATCTTTTCGCAAAATTCGTGTATCCCTTATCATAATTAGGGGTAGGAAAATTTCGCGAGTTCAATGACCTGTAGGCTAGACTCCACAGTCATGTGTATACTCGAGCCTCGGCTGTTCGTTCATTGGGTGCTGCCCCATAGAGCAGTTAGTGTTACTCCACACCTGGCAGTATGACACTCTCTACTTGTTTCCTTGCAAGTCTGCTATTGGCTCAGAGTCGTCTAGGGCGTGCCTAATAAAGTGTGAACCCATTGCAGAGTCAACTTCAGTGTACACGTGTTTGACGTCTATCTTGTCCTGAAATGAATTCGAGAAATGGTAACCATAAGTGTGTCCGATGAAGCTATGATCAATAGATAGATAGATACGTGTAAAATTCGCGGGTTTATTTAACAACATGGTCTACTTCATTGCATTATGCCAACACGAGCAAAATTCACGATTTCATTGGCTACTGGCAGCTCTACGACCTCATTTACAAGTGTGACCACTCCACTGTAGATTGGTTGATTGACCCTTCAGCCTCTATTATTGGTTTGAAACGTCCTTGGGACATGTTACACAAATTTTCGGCCAATGAAAGAAGTCAAACTAGTATACGTCATCTTGGAATTTAGTCTGTAGTCGCAAAACAACATGAATTTTACATATCACTAGGTATCAATAGGACGATCGTTAGTGGAAATACAGAGACCAACGCAACTGACATCGCTGTAGTGTATAATGTAGGCAGCTCACTTCAACATTGTCTTAGGTGGAAGTAGATGGATGGAGATGGAGAGATTTGTGCGAGGTGGGTATGGAGCAGCGCCGTAATGCAAGGGCGGGGGAAACGAGAGATCCCCGAGAAAACCCGCCGACCAGCGGCATCGTCTCGCACGATTCCCACGTGGCAAAATGCGAAAATGGTCCTGTATCCGCGGACAAACTGCATTATCGCGCTCACAACGTTCAACACAGATGTATCGCATTGTTTCCGGGCAGTGACGGAATGGCATGCTCGCCTCTGTATTTCTGCGAGGCCCGGCCCGGCGGTCGTCTGTCTGCGCCGTCAGTCAGAACGGCGCCCCGAGCCGGAAATCGCGTTCTGTGGCTTTGCTCGCGTTGCCAACTGTTGCTGCCCTAATGTGTTCGCGGTTTGTTGACCACCACTGAAAAAAAAAAAAAAAAAATCCAATCGCGCTTGCGTTCAAACCATTTTGATAATAGCTGCGTATATCATTTTGTGCGTTACGACAAGTTCGTGTTTCGTTTGGAAATTAAGTGTGCGTGTCAATATAAAGCTCTCTTGCACAACGGGACCAATAGGCAATTATTTTTCTGCGCATTGTTGGCAGCATATGTTTTATGAACCTGAGGATTAATTAAAAATAACACATGGCACATTCTGCATGCAAGGTAGAGTCCATGCATGGTTACTTCCAAATGTTCTGAAGCCCTGCTAAAGTTCTATTTTCAGCATATTCCTCCGCCTCGTGCGAAACCAAGCTCAACCAAGTCTAGAATATTACACCAAAAGGACAGAGTACCGCCTTCGTGCGCGCTCACACTGAGAGAAAACCGAACAAAATATTTCTTTGTATAGGGCCAACAAAATATATTGTCGAGGATACAAAATTTGAAAAGCAACAAAATTACTTTTGTTTGTCTAACGAAATGAATGTTTGAATAAACCAAATCTCTGTGTCGGGCCAAAAAAATTAGACTGTCACCTAAATTTGTTTGGCCACTCTATTTGATTGCCTTCGTTCGAAAATACAGCTCGAGAGTTTATTTGTATTTTTTTTTTTGTGACAATTAGAATAGTAACCGTGTTTGTTTATGCATCGATTCGTGCTTAGCAATCATATAAACACATTAATAAAACAATGCAACAAGAAACTGACAAGTAAAGCTGTAAAACTTGAAATATTTGTTTGCACAAGTTGCCCAATATTTGCAGTAGATCTATATAAAAGCTTTCCGGCGTCATCAGTTGTCACGTTAGCTGAGATTACTAAGGCGTAGCGTTCGGACGCAGGTGATCCAGGTTCGAGACTAGGTCGAACTAATAACGTCGTTTCATATCGAGCCTAACTGTTGAATGTACGTGTAGCCAAACCAATCTTTAGCTGCACCAACATCTTACAGTTCGGGGCAACCAACTGAGAACAAACAAAATAATTTGGTTGGACTAAACAAATCTCGTTTGATTCAACAAAACCTTTTCTCAGTGCAGAGTAATAATATTTTGCGTAGGAACTATTCCTTACTAGACATTACCAACACACCTATTTCTCCCTGTTTTTATTCATATTCACATATGTACTAATATTACAATTTATATACGAAATATAGCTAAAAGTTTAATGTAACAGAAAATAAACGATTTTTATGCTAACAGACGTATAAAACGATTGTGATGCGTGACACATTTAGGTAACAACCAAACACGAGCTACGTGGGGTGATTCTGCAAAGGTTTGATTCAAAAAGTGCGTAGAAACCAAGCTGGTATTATATTTCCCTGATCACAGCATCCGCCAACTGCAACAGCGCGTGCACCAAAATGGCTTCCCTTGCCAGCAGTCGTTCACCAATCAGCCCGCGGGCTGTCACTTGCAGGTGACAGCGCAACCATAATGGCTTCCCTTGCCAGCAGTCGTTCACCAATCAGACCGCGGGCTGTCACTTGCAGGCGACAGCGCAACCATAATGGAGAACAGCCATTCGGATTAAGAGCAGTTTTCCATAACAAAGTAGATTCGTACATAGAGACGGAATGGCGTGCACTGTTAACATTTCCGTATGTTTTACGGAAATGTACAGTGTATATAAGGAAAGGCAATCCGTAATGACGAAAAACGGAGTTAATTCCGTAAATACAAAATACGGAAAGTCTCCGTATTCCCTTTGCCTTCGAGTTACGGGGACGAACTATGCCGATTCTACACGAAGCTTTCTTCGCCACTGTAACAAGAAAATTATCATTTCTGCGGCAGTTAAGGTTATCCACGCGACTATGGCCTATTCTTTCAAACATTAAAAAATAACATCAGGCGTCTGTAACGTTTGACAACACTAAAAATACACTAAATGTAATAGAAACTGATTTTTTGCTTTTGACTGTTTAATAGAAATATAAAAGTTACACTTCATCTTCCGAGTGAGAGTTGCGGGCGAATGTTTAGTGTCGTATATTGCTAGTTTTTTGACTCGTGTTCGAACATCGCTTATGTACGAAGTATTTTAACTTTTTTTATTATCATTTTTTATACACGGTAGAACACCCACATAACGAAAATTAAAGGCATTTTCAATATATATTTTTATTTTAAACGGAATGTACAGAAAACTAACTTGAAAATTAACGAAAGATTTTCCGTTTCTTAAAATGAATGTATCCGTAGTTTTACGGAGAGTATACGGACACTTCTGGATAAATTTTTACCGCCACTTGTCCGTAAAATGAACAATTTTTTTTTTTTTAAGTGTGGCGAGTCCTTTGATGTGAACGTACCGATTCTCTGATTGGCTACACGAGACACTGAGAACGCACTTTGTTGTCTGATTGGTTACTGCAGGTTGACGCGAAATGTTGGCGGACACGCGCCTGCGCGGGAGGTTAAAAAAAATCGTTCTTTATCAGTGTGCGAGTAGATTTAGAAGGTATGTATATGTAAGTAACTGAAGGTTGTTCACGATAAAATGAGCACTTTTGGAATCAACCTTAGAAAAATTCACTGCTCCTAAATGCGTATGTTTTAACAGGCGCAATGAGAGAAGAGTGTCAAGTAAAGTTGGCAACGATGAAGGGAAAAGTAGTTCCATATATTAACGTCGAACAAAAAGTGTTAGGTAACCATTTGCTATCAAATAAATTATTTCTCCCGCTTTGTGTATTTTTTTATACTTCGAAGAGTAAAAGATGAGCAGATTTCTGCAATAATTACTTTTCTAGTAATTTCACAATTTCACTTGACCGACGTATGAATAAAGTGATGAGGCTCATGGCAATGTTAATATTACATAAGGCGGAAGAACACGCAACATATCTACAAGTAGATACTAAGCAGGGCTTTATTTTACAGTTAACAGCCCATAGAAGTATGTTAAATTAACGTGCATTACTCATGTTATCATTATAGTATGCAAATTTTGGTTCATGTGTGACAAGTTTGTCTAGGCTTAGTTTTAATTTTCAACTAAAATGG
Source organism: Dryococelus australis (assembly GCA_029891345.1). NCBI lineage: Eukaryota > Metazoa > Arthropoda > Insecta > Phasmatodea > Phasmatidae > Dryococelus > Dryococelus australis. The sequence continues at coordinate 353,239,253 of CM056995.1, forward strand.
TCTGAAATAAGCGCGCGTTTGTTGTTCCGTTTCCATCTGCAATTAAGATTGCATTTAGTAACGGAGCAACTACGCATGAATTTTTTAGCAACCGCATTTACATAAGGAACGGAACACGACCATACTTTTTACCTGTCCTGCAGAACAACTTTTATATATTTTCTCGTTACCAACACCCGAAATGGTGGGTGTTGGACGTATAATTCGATGGATCCTCCATTTTCTCACAGAGATGATAACAGTGGTACTAGTACAGAATACCCACAATACGGCGCTGCTTCATTCTCACCTCATTTTACCCTCATCGTCTCTCAAGACCTCGTTGTTAAGAGACGCCCAAATCTCACGACTCAACTGAACCCCGCCGGGATTCGAACCGAGTTCGCCTTGGTTGGAGGCGAGAATTCTGATCACTACACCCCCATGGCCTCCGCCTGTTTCAAAGCTTTGTGCAGCCAGTGAGTGAAAGAATAGAGACGGTCACATCAAAGTAACTGCAGCATTATTTCTTATATGTAGGGATAGGAAAATTTTGTGAGTTCGATGACCTGTAGGCTAGGCTCCACAGTCCCGTTCATACTCGAGACCCAGATGTATGCCCATTGGTTGCTTCCCCAGACAGTAGACAGTGCTACCTCACACCTGGCAGTATGGGATTCACTACTAGTTCAATGACCTGTAGGCTAGGCTCCACAGTCCCGTTCATACTCGAGACCCAGATGTATGTTGATTGGTTGCTTCCCCAGACAGTAGACAGTGTTACCTCACACCCGGCAGTATGGGATTCACTACTAGTTCAATTACCTGTAGGCTAGGCTCCACAGTCCTGTTTATACTCGAGACCCAGATGTATGTTGATTGGTTGCTTCCCCAGACAGTAGACAGTGTTACCTCACACCCGGCAGTATGGGATTCGCTACTTGTTTCACTGCAAGTCTGCTATTGTCTCAGATTCGTTCAGGGCAAAGTCAACTTCTGTGTGCACATGTTTGACGTCTATCTAGTCCTGAAATGAATTCGCAAAATGTTCCTATCCCTACTTATATGTGTACTTATCTACTTTGTGGTGCTAGTTAGTACATGCAGTAACCAGCAACGGGGAAAATGTCTTCGATAATACATCAATCACGGGGGGGGGGGGGGGGAACTGTGGTGCTAATACGCAGTACTTCAAGAGTGTTTGGTGATGATTTCCTGGCATGTGCCTCGTACACAATAAACTTACTGGATTTGCAATATACATGTATGTGTGCACGAATAGCGAAAATATGTAACACGTTCACTCTCATCGTTCAGTGTAAATGACACGTTGACGTACAGACATTTTACGTTTAAAATTATTCTCAACAATAAACCTGCCTTGTATTTCATTATTTATCTCTATTTATAGTATATGCATGTCATCGTGACGCTTTCTGAATAAACCTGTGAGAAACAATCCCATGTGCGGCATGTTTAGTTGTTCCCTAGTCTATCACAATATTTTATACTTCGTGAAATTAACCTACTTTCCTATTCGCGTGAATGGAAGTTTCACTTCTATATTGTCTATGAATTGTTACGTATATTTTTTATAGCAATATTAATAACAAGCGGTGAGAAAATAGGCACGTAGGTAGTAGTTGGTAAGAAATAGTTATAATGTTAATTAAATGCTACTTTTTGTCATATTTGGATTTTCAGGAATGCAGAGTAGGAAACACACGTCATTATTATGTAGAGAAATATTTAGGTAGTCCATCGCATAAACACGATGTGTTGCTTTCTTCTTGTTTACATGGAGTGGAAGGATACAAAGTGAATAGCCCGAAAGTAGGACTTTATCAGAGCTTCAGAAAAGTTAGAAATAACCACGAATGCAGGCAGTTTTCAGTTCATTGATAACTTTCGAAATCAAACTTTGAAAAATTTCACTTCCCCTGTCTACACGTACACTGTAAAAAATATTCTGGTAAACTTCCTAAACTGTAATGGAAGTTTTTAACCTATACGCTGTATGGAAATAATACAACACGTCAAGTTGCAGATATAGGAATGTTTAGCGTCGTTCCTGTACAAATTAGGGAACTTTTTTTTACGCATTTGACTGTTTCCTGTGCAAATGTAGGAACGTTACAATGTATGTATGCGGCAAAAAATTTACCATTTTTGCATTCTCACTGAGCGTATACATTGGTATGGTAAATTTCCGAAAAATTTCTTATAGTGTATTTTAACATTCACACTGAATGGCATGAAATCAATTAAGTTGGTAACGGCCGAAGGAAATACTTCCACACCACAAAGTTGAATTAAAAGTGTAACGTTAACATTTGTGAACTCGAAAGTTATTTATTTTCCTCTCTGCTTTGTTTAATGCACATAAGGCCCAAGGCCATTTAAACTGTATGTACATACGTATGGTGGGTTAATACACAATGCGAATACAAATTGATGATGAGCAGTGCTTTCAAAATTTCTCAGTTCTATGAACTGACTATACCCAAGTACCATTACACCTCTCCCCCCCCCCCTCCAACGGCAAGGTTAATGCTGAACGGCCATCGACTCCGAACTCGAACGCCGAACGGCTAATTTGTACTTCGTCTCTCGCAAAACCGGAACTGATGATGCGAGAAGCTTAACTGAATTAAAAGAAAATAAACTCGATTCGGAAGTGAAAGTTCCTACTAAGCCAAAGTAAACAAGCGCGGTCTGTAAGGCAGCGTGTTCTTTTTTTTTTTTTTTTTTTTTTTTAATTCCTCCCGTCCCAGCCGTTGGAACTAATTCTGGCGCTTGTAATTACGTTGCCCCTCGCCAGGCGGCAGGACTAGCGCGGACCACGGAATGAAAATTCAAGCCTTCAGTGGCATCAGGCAGGCTCATCTCCAACTTCGGTATTAATTCATAGGCAGAATAACCAAGCCCTGAGTAATAACATTTCTTTTGTGTTCTTTTTTTTTAGGAACATAACTAGCTATCAAATATTTTCTACAACGCCGCAAGTGATACGCTGCACGTTTATAGTCTATTCGCGGTTTGTTCACATTTCTTTAAATTAAACCTTTAAAAATTCACTCCATGTATGAAGCATTTAGGTTTTCCCTAATTAAGTTATTAAATAACCCCTTGACATATTTTCACGATTATACTAGTTAGTTTATGGTATGTTGCATAATAGGTGATATCATGGACAGTGCTACGCGAGGTCAGAAGCTGGCAATAATTGAAATCAGCATATTTTTTCCTGTTTAAAACAATTTGCTGTTGCTAGCACGCCAACATTTTATTATTGGTTGTTGCGGGTGCCGTTTACCAGCAGACACTCTCCTCATTGGTTCCCTTGTGTAAGTTATTACAAGAAGTTCGTAAATACTTCTCACCCCAAAGATATCCCATTTTGCATCACCCGGAACGAATAATTAACGTAAACGTTTAGGGGTTAAAAGCGTTCTCTGCTTGTGTTAACTTAAAAGAACATATAATTACCTAATTTTTTATTAAAGAATAGTTTTATTTGAATTTTATTAGTAAATTATAATATTTTATTTATAATTAATATGACTAAAACAGCGAGATAATTGGCATGTTAGTAGGCTAATGCCTAGTAATAAATAGTTCTTATGCAAAATATTATTACACTGAGTGCGCACGAATGCGGTGCGCTGTCCTTGTGGAGTAATTTCACAGAGTTCGTTAGGCATTGATTTCATGGGGCGGAGTAATATACTTGAAATAAAACTTAAGCAGAGCTTCAGAAAAGTGCAAAGTAACCGTGAATGGACTATACTTGGTAGTGATCGGCGCGCATCTCTCCCCATTAATTTTGTGTCGGCCGTTATTTATTTAATATTACTGGTCTTTACCGCGATGTTACCTACGGTTACGACTGGTCTTTCGGCTTCGATCTCGTCATTCGAGTCTCGAGTGGAACGCGAATTCATTTGGTTGCAGGGCAGAATCCATGTACTTTTTTTCTTGTCAACACTGTTACGATTGGAGTGCAGCTTTCGGACACGCCCAGCGCAACTGTGAAACAGTAATAAACTCTAATCATTGTATTTACACACATTTTGAATTGAACCTTTGGAAAATCACCCAAGTTATGGCGTGTGTTGATATTTCCTAAGTATGTTGCTACCACGAGCGTTTTATACTTCTGTCAACATATACGTATCTCATTTAAGGGTTAATTGAACTTTGGCTTGTATTTTACCTCTCTGTTATAATGAGGGATAGGGAAATTTCGTGAGTTCACTGACCTGTAGGCTAGGCTCCACAGTCCTGTGTATACTCGAGACCCAGATGTATGTTGATTGGTTGCTTCCCCATAGAGTAGACAGTGTTACCTCACACCTGGTAGTATGGGATTCACTACTAGTTCAATGACCTGTAGGCTAGGTTCCACAGCCCTGTTTATACTTGAGACCCAGATGTATGTTGATTGGTTGTTTCCCCAGACAGTAGACAGTGTTACCTCACACCTGGTAGTATGGGATTCACTACTAGTTCAATGACCTGTAGGCTAGGTTCCACAGCCCTGTTTATACTTGAGACCCAGATGTATGTTGATTGGTTGTTTCCCCAGACAGTAGACAGTGTTACCTTACACCTGGCAGTATGGGATTCACTACTAGTTCAATGACTTGTAGGCTAGGCTCCACAGTCCTGTGTATACTCGAGACCCAGATGTATGTTGATTGGTTGCTTCCCCATAGAGTAGACAGTGTTACCTCACACCTGGTAGTATGGGATTCACTACTAGTTCAATGACCTGTAGGCTAGGTTCCACAGTCCTGTTTATACTCGTGGCCCAGATGTATGTTGATTGGTTGCTTCCCCGGGCAGTAGACAGTGTTACCTCACACCTGGCAGTATGGGATTCACTACTATTTCAATGACCTGTAGGCTAGGCTCTACAGTCCTGTTTATACTCGTGGCCCAGATGTATGTTGATTGGTTGCTTCCCCAGAGAGTAGACAGTGTTACCTCACACCTGGTAGTATGGGATTCACTACTAGTTCAATGACCTGTAGGCTAGGCTCCACAGTCCTGTTTATACTCGTGGCCCAGATGTATGGCCATTGGTTGCTTGCCCAGAGAGTAGACAGTGTTACCTCACACCTGGCAGTATGGGATTCGCTACTAGTTTCACTGCAAGTCTGCTATTGACTCAGAGTCGTTCAGGGCGTGTCAAATAAACTGTGATCCAATTGAAAAGTCAACTTCGGTGTACACATGTTTGACGTCTATCTTGCCATGAATTGAACTCGCGAAATTTTCCTACACCTAGTTATAATGTATAACTTGTAAATAATGACAGAGAAAGAATGCACGTGTTGGTAGCGCATACTAAGAAATAGTTCTCATGCAAAATATCACGATTGTCGTCCGTTTTCCCTTTCGTGTAATATCCAAGGCTGGGTTAAGCTTTGTTTGCACGAAGCGGAGGAATGGCATGAAAGTAGAACTTTAGCAGGGCTTCGGAATAGTTGGAAGTAACTGCGATTAGTTTGATAGATTCTTGAAAGGTACAATCTAAATACTCTACACTACCTGCAGCAGAAAAACACACGATGCTGGCGCATGTTACTTTAAGTATACAGAAATGAAACAATCATTCATACTGTGAGCTCTCGCCTCTAAATGACTCACTTGCTAGCAGAATACGGAAATGCCATTCGCTTATCATAAAAATATGCTATCACTCTTATTGTTTCGATTGTATATTATAGTTTTTACACACTGAGGGCTGTACACATTTACTGGCACTAAAGACAAATTAGAAGCGAGTCACGTATATCCACTACTGCAAGAACACCGGTTCTGATGGTATCTGTGTTATATTTCTCCATCGTCTTATTGGTTCGTACCACACTGGACACTACCCTGTACTTCACAGCGTCCATTATAGGCCTGCCAACTGATATTGACCCAATAAAATGACCTTTTTCGTATGAAATGATTTACAACCAATCATGTCCCTTTGAGTGATTACAAAAAAAAAAAATTCTGCTGCGCTGTTGTGTTCTTGTGAGGTCATGTTAAACACTAGCCGAACAAAGACTTCACATCCATACGAGTTTTGTTCTGAACAATACAGAAATATTCGAATTAGCTTTGCTCGAGCTACACTCGAGCGTAGTCTACAGAGTCTTAATATACAAGTTTTCCAATAATAATTAACATAATAATCAGCTTGTAATCACAATATAAGCGTAGCTTGGGAAACTAGCAGTTTATGAACAACGGCGAATACGAATTGCTCCCATGCAACTGAAACTCGAGATATCGAAACGAAACTTTTCAGGCTTACCAACAAAACCACATAGAAGCGAAAAAAAAAAGCGCAGGCTCTTATATTACACATTTTACATGCGAAACTTTTCAGTAACTGCCTTTTTTGTAGAACATCTTGCATGGGTAGCACGAGTGTACTCAACAGAGGAAATGCTTTCCAATTAAGAAGTTTTTTTACAGCGAGAGTCGTAATTTGTTGGCGAAATCGTAAATCGTATTAATATATAACTACAGCTATTATAATTTATGCAGCGTATACTGTTATTTCCGTGCTATAAGCAGGCGGTTTTTTTTTCTCGCAGAAAATGCAGTTCCAGGTAAAAAATTACTTTTTGCCTTTACGTGGGCCTATGTCTCTGCTAGAAGGTGTTTGTTAGTACTGCTCGAAAACAAAAGTTCGTATTGGAAAAAACGATACAGCGAATTTCACACTTTATGGCTTTGTAAATTTTAATAATACATTTTCTAATTTTTGCATAATGTAATCCGGTCGGCTGCATTCATCTTTCCTGAACGCATTCAAAAATAATCCTGTACCAGAAAGCCATCACGACGCATTATTGTTATCGCCCCGACGTAAGAATTTAAAGCACGCCTGTTCATTACCATTAGTATGTTAATTATCACCCGTTTTATATGCTAATTGAATTCCGGGCACGAATTCCATTCTACACGCGTTAGTTTGCATAGCAGTGTTTTTGTTTTGTAAATGATAATGAAGTTTCCTTTCAGGGAGTGTTCTGTTTGTTATTTCGACACCTCTGGGCCCACGCCTGTATGTACCTCGGGCTGGGCATAACCTAAACTCCCGCTTTTCAGCTCTTCAAGTCTAAACACACGCGAAAATATTTCCCATTGTTCACGTAGATATATTAAATACCTCACAACAACAACACAAGGTATGAAATATAGTGTACATACAAAGAAAATATATTCTCTGAAAAAAACATTTTATCTTATCAATTCTGTAACCCCTCCAGGCCCACATTAATTTATAGTTTCAGGTATTGTAAACAAAAATAAATTTATGATTCGTGCTCTACATAGTCAACACAATAGGAATACTTGTTCCGTTGTCGCAGTCAATGAGCTGCAGGCTGTACACTGTAAAAAAAATTCTGGTAAACTTCCTCAACTGCAATGGAAGATTTTAACCTATACGCTGTATGGAAATAATACAACACGTTAAGTTGCAGATATAGGAATGTTTAGCTTGGCTACTATAAAGAAAGTTGGGAACTTCCCTACGCATTTAACTCTTTCTCGAGCAACTGTAGGAACGTTATCATGGATGCATGGCGAAATATTATACCATTCGCTCTTTGTCACTGTACGTATACACTAATGTGGTAAATTTAGAAATTATTTATTAGAGTGTATATACTGTTACACTTATATGAACCACTTATAACCCTAGACCAGTAAGACGGTTTGTGATTCATTTACCCATAGGTAGAGATCCGAGAATTTCACGGGTTCATTTCTAGACAACTTGGATTTCACACACATGCACGTTCATGTTACGTTTTTAATTGGTCGACGTGTTGTTGGAAACCTCCTGGAGATTAATGAGCCAATAAAAAACATGCAATAAATTGTGCGCCCAACCACCGCCTTTTACTACTACAACAGTATCAACAAATAAACAGTTGATATCTGTATGAGAGTATATAAGACCGTGAAGTCTTGCCTACAGGTCAGTGGACTCGCTAATTTATCGGGTCTCTACCCATAGGTAAGATCATTGGTCATTTAAAGGGCCACCTGTTCTTCGCGTCCAGTTCCCACGACCAGTTGTACTCCAAAACCCGGTAGTTCAGAACCAGTATCGCGGTTGGGTGATTTTAACTCCCACGCGCCTTAGGTGTATGCAAGCAAATCACAGACATACAGAGATCGGAGTAACCTAATTCTGATTGGCCAGGCAAGTAATAAATCGTCTTCATGGAGACACCCCGCCAATAAGCAAAAGAATACTGCTAGTTTACCAGCGGGGTATTGAAATCTAGCGTGTGGGGAAAATTTTTCGCGAAAAACAGGTGGCCCTAATTATGGTCCAATCACAAATTTAGTGCAAACGTACCCATGCTTAAAATATAACTTGTCGCAAAACACTACGCAAATTTTTTAGGTCTTCACCAATAAGGGAATGTGTGTAGAGTAGGGGGCGTGTCCTGTGTAGTGTGGACAAATATAGGAAAGTGGTGACTGGAATATTTTCTAATTGCTGACTTTTATGGTTTCTCGTGTTATGGTTTTCAAGATCATTGAAGGTCATGGGGTGAAGGTCAAGTTCAGGGTTCAGGGGTAAAGGGTTACAGGTATTGGAAAAACCTGTGACCCTTGTAATTCAACTCTCGTAAATCAAGAGTTTCAACTTTAGACAATGTAATGTGACCAAACGTTGATGCAGTTCAGACTAGGCCATATATTTACGTAAATCCTACACCAGTTTTATTTCCTGGCATTGAAAGACAAGCTGGACAGTGAGTTGCGCATATGAACGCTGCAGAAACCGAAAATATGCGTGTTGAAGTATTTCCAGTCGCCTTAACTAACTGTTCCTGCAACAGCGGCTATAGAATATCACTTATAGCTAGAGACTTGACTATTTCGGGTTATAATAGAGTACCACATGTAGACGACACACAAATGGAATAGTTCCACGTGTGTACTCCATACCCACCTCACTCCACCCTCATCCGTTCCCAAGACCTCGATGTTAAGATTCTCCCGAATTTCTCCACTCTCCGCCGTTCTTTAATAGCTGTTGCTACTAAGACTAACCGCTGTAGAGAGTAGCTGATGACGAGGTCACACTATTGCTTCGTATATCTCCGTACCTCGCAATCACATAGGGCGCGTCTAGACAACTGCGATGCATGCACTAGCACAGTCAATGAACGTGCAACGCGGCGACCTTCAATAAGTAGATACCTACAAAACTCGCGTTATTTTCTGGCAGCGGACTAAAATCCACCGTCCTATATATATCCTTGTCGATGCCATTTGTGTATTGGATTCTTAAGTAGTGACGATGCATATTTCCTTTTGACTTGGTTGGACGTGACTGGGCCATCATCTCGTTAGTTGCTTGCTATTGGTCGAAAGGCGCCCAGGGTATGTCCGTATCAATAAGTAGAGCTAGTGTGAGAACATGGTAGACTACATTACCATAAACACCCAACAGCAGTTTGTAAATTGTCATTGGTTGCTGCCTGCTTGAGAAGGCCACTCAGAATTCGGCAACATAGGCACAGCTCCTACGTGATTCGTGTGCAGACAGTTAACACGTGTCGAAAAGTAATTCAGCCAATCAAGATAGGTAAGCAACCCTACAGTGTTTTGAAATATAACTTGTCTTGAAATCTTTTCTCGAAATTCCACTACCCCTATATTAATAAGTCAACTGTGACGTGGAATGCGGAGATTGCGTCGAGAGATTGGGGCGACTCTTGAGATCGTGGTCTTGAGACCCGACGAGGGTGAAACGAGGTGAATATAGATCAGTGCTGGAATGCAAGGGCGGGGAAACGGGAGCTCCCCGAGAAAACCCTTGCGTTCTGGGGCTGCTCCATACTCACATCGGCTATCAAGACCTCGAAGTTAACCATTTCAGACAAATAACAAATATGTCATTTTAGGCGTTGCAACAAATCAATCTCTTGTTCGGAACTGTACTGATATTCAGACGACGCTTTGCCTTACGTAGGTAAAAATATAAATCTACCCGTGCTTTATGTTACAGGCAGCAGTGGTTTATGAGGCTGCGGAACATAAGTCTCAGCAGCGAACGATGTCTCTCACAAGTAGAGAACCTTCCTCATGGGACGGTATGTTCTGCTGTGTACAGTGCACACAATTCGAGCCACTTCATATGTAACCTCCCAGATAGGGGACACTGCGACTAAAAAAGGTTAAGAGTGCCCAAATCTCTCCACAGCACTCAAGTGTGAACGGCAATATGTCATCATTAAACGACGTCCTTAAGTCTTCTATCGGTTACGATGAACTGAAGGACCAGAGTGTTAAGATATCGAGTGTATATCCTATTCACGGTTACCTGCAGGATGTTCTTCCTCGTCAATGTATTGTAATGTAAAGGGCTTTTTAATGTCCCCCAGTTTCATGCTTGAAAACTTAGCAGGGGACGGCTTACAGACTTAACTAGAAATGATGGTTTATCACGGGAAAAGTTGACTGTTTGCTAGGATTCGGCGTACTGAACACAGGCTCGGCAATTTTCTTTCCTAATTGGTCGGCATGCATGTATAAAGCTACTAACCCATTTCACTGGGCCGAAGAGGATTCCGATACTATGAGATACTATGAGGCAGAACGTTCGCGATTGGGTCTGCAAACAACTTAGCCGAGTCAAAACATTGTTCATCCAATCATGAAAGAATAAACTAGTTAGAGTGTTGTAGAAGATAAGATGGCTCAAAACATTTCCGGGATTTTCCATCATCTCTACTTATAACCTAACTTAAATTAACACTCATGCCTTGCCCGGGATTCGAACCCAGAGTCTCCCGCACCCCAGATCGGTGGCGCGCCAACAGACTGCGTTACGGGAGGTCGGCTCCACCTCGTAATGATAAAGTGTAACCGAGCCTGGGAAATTGCATCAAAGGGATAACGTGCCACATTCCTGCGGTCTCGGTGTAGTCATATTTTGCAAACTATTTTCTCGCTGTAACAACTGCAGTTAATAATGAAATATATTAATTAACGTTCTGATGAATGAGATATCTAAGAAACAACTAAATACGTCATGCATGGGGTTATTTTTCGAAGGGGTGATTTAAAAAGTGTGGAGAAACCACGAGCAGACTGTACCAATATCAATAGCCACAGCTGAAAGGTCCTTTAGTGTGATGAAAAGAATAATGCGTACTAAGAAACAGGCTAGGAGATAGTTAGCTGAATTAGTTGCATTTCACTTCTAAAACAAAAGTTTGCTCTATGTACGGTTATTTTTCACATCACATAATTCTCCAATTCTGGGGAGTAATAAGCCTTCCCTCCCCTTCCCCTCCGGGTAGCATCTGAAATAAACCCTGCTTTGGTTATTGACCGTGTGTATTTTGGGAAAGATATTTGGTACTTACCCGGGCCAATCAGAATAACGTTAATTACGTCAATCCAGTAACGAATGTCCGTGTACAGCCATGATAACGCACGCAGTCCCTGATTAAAACTGTCCACTGACGGAAGTGAACATAAGCTAAGGCTGTGTCCGAATTCGCCTGAAATACATACTTGTGCGTACCTGTCCTCGGAAATGACTTCGTAAGTGCTATCCGAACTGCAAGTCAAGTATGCAAGTATGCAAGTAAAAGAAGTTGTATACTTATCGCATACTTGTGGAATATGAGCCGCCATTTTGAGAAGCAATTTGTAGTTCACAATTGATTTCCGACACAGTTATTAGATTTAAAGTTTAATAGGGCAACATTACTACTTCGTAGACATAAAATTTTGAACGGAGTAATTAATTATCGCAAGTTTCACCTTAAAAAAAAAAAGTCTAAACAATAATTCGTATTAGACCTATGTTCCTAACCTACATAAGCTAAGATAAAAAACGCAATTCCAGCTGCATTTACATACAATAATGCAAGACAATAAACGTTAATGTAAATAAATTTTAAATATTATTTCATAACTTATTTAACCCCTAAAACCTTCGGCAATTAAAACATTCTTAGTCGGAATACATGAACATTAAAGTGGTTAGCTGGCTAATAGATGGCACCGAAGCCAACAAGACCGCCTGTCCGAATTCATCAAGTTTGGTGCCAAGGGTAAGTGAAGTATGCAAGGATACAAGTGCGCAAAGTATGTACATGAATTCTGACATGGCCTAAAGTGTTTGGAGATAAAAGTTGGCAATGACGTTTTACGCTGAAATCGGGGTGTCTCTATTTATGGCCATGTCTGCAATGCATTGAGTAAAACTGTACGTCGTTTTTCTTTCCCAAACGCAAAAACGAAAAGCAGCAGTTAAGTTCCAGTGTAGCGTGCACGGATAAGATTCGAGAGATCTTATTTTCGATTGGGCGCTCCCTGCACAGGGCGGAGATCACCGCAGAGATTTCAGAAATAATTGGAAACTCCTCGTGTCGCAGCGCTCTGCCTCGAGCCTCGAGGAGAACTGTGGCTCCGACCTCGGACGAGCACACGCACTGGGCGTAAGTGTGCAATTTCCGGCAGAATTAAGGCGTAAGGGCTGGGAAATGGGCGCCGGGTCCTCGCGGGATTGCGAAAGAGACGCCATTATTCTCCGTCTGAAAGAAGCACGGTTCGGTACGCCCCCACTCGCCGGAATAATTTACTGCGAAGAAAAACCGCGCGTGGAAATAATTTCCCCCTTCTACATCTCCGTAAAAACACGCGCGTTATTATCGACGATAGAACATGTAGGTTTATATCAATTTGGTTGCTGTACCGCAGTTTATTTGGCACTCCTTATAAGACCAGCGCAGTAAAAAATTTCTGTATATTCGTTACAAATAACTCTTGGGCAACCATTCACCAAAGATTGTCATTGTAATTCTGCAGTTAAAATATAGTAAATCGTCAATTTATGATTACTTCCAACTGCTAAAATTGTACTTCCAGGATTCTCTTCAGCCTCGTGCAAACAAAGCTTAACCGAGTCTAGAAATTTACATCAAATGGACAACGCACTGCTTTCGTGCGCACTCAGTGTAATACAATTTTGCACATGAACTATTTATAGTTAGGCATTACACTAGACGGCTATTTTCTCCCTGTTAATATGCACATTAATTATAAATATTATATCAAAATTTACAAGTTAAATATAAGGCAAAGTTCAACTTTACTAAAAATATAGCATTTTTATATTAACACAAGCATAATTTTTTTTTGTGATACATCACATAGGCCTATTTAGGAAAAAACCAAACACGTCATACATGGGGTGATTTTTCAAATTTTTGATTCAAAAAGTGTGAAGAATCCGCGAACAGATTATGTTTACAAAAAAAATATATTCTAGTAAATATACAAAGTGGTTCGATTATCTCAATTTTTATTATAGGCTTGAAGTCAACAACATTTCTTCGTTTAAATTCATTACTAGTTTTGCACATTCCACAGTGTGGTTTTGGAAAATTTAATCTAATTTATTTGCAGCCTTGATCTTTGGCAACTTATTCACAAAGAATCCCTTGGAGAAATACAAAAAAACTAAAGTGTGGACCAGTAAGAAACACCATACAAATGGCAGTACCGAATTATGCACCGTTCGATCAGAATGAAAACGGCCATTCACTGTGGAAAAAAACCCAGTGAACGAATGATGCCTGCTTGGACAGTTAATAACCCGAATTCTGTACGTATCTACATTTTAATCACAAGGTCAAGTACAAGGATGCAGGTTCGCCATGAAGAAATAGCAGAAAACGTAGATACATATGGCTTTGGCCTGAAGTGATTCCAAATGTGCAATACTGAGTGAGTAAAGATATGTTAGCAGCTATTAACATCGAGGTCTTTAGAGCCCACGTGGGGTGAAACGAGGTGAGTATGGAGCAGTGCTGGGCTGGTAAAAAAAAACCAGGAGTCCCCGAGAAAACCCACCGACCAGCGGCATCGTCCGGCACGTCCTGCAGGTTTCCCACAAGCAAAAATCCGGGATTCATCCGGCCAGGGATTGAACCCGGTTCGCCTTGGTGGGAGGCGAGCAGTCTAACCGCTCAGCCACCGCGGCTCCCTACGCAGTACGTCTTTGGAATTACATCTTAAGCACTACTTTATTGCAGATAGTAAAGAAATGATTGAACACAGAACCTAGAGCGTCTTAATGATGTGTGATTAAAATAAGTTCTGGAAACACCCGCAGAACTTCTCTTTACAATCATATTGTTGCTTAGAATTAGCTACACGAAGTTCCGAGATAAATTTTCTTGACTCAAAAACCAATCTGGTGTTTAGTTGTCGATTGATAACCAGTTAATCAAAATTAACGCGGATCTCGATTTGCGAAATCTTTTCTAAGCCCACAGTTTTAGAGGACCTTGTTCAAAACTGTGAGCGCCCTGGCAAAGCGCATTATACTCGGGATCCTATGGGAGCGTATAGGTACGACTTACACGCCTGTCTTACACTTCACTGCAAAGTGTTGTATAAGCAGAGACCCGAAAAATCCGGGAATTCATTTCGGGAGAAGCTAGAAATCAAAAACGTGTGCGTATGTGTAACTTCTGTAATAGGCTCGTGCGCTATTTGACTCCTCTTTGAGATCTCTGGGCTAATGAAGAACTTGTAACAAAATGCGTGCCCAGTCAACGCCATACAACTTGACGTTAAGGAACCAATGAGACGTAACGTTGATATCTGATTGTTCAAGCATAAGACTGTGAATTCTAACCCACACTCTAATAATAAATTGTTCGGAAATATACCACACCAATGTTTACGTTTGGTGAGGAAGAGCGGTTGGTAAAGTTCTTTCCCATACAGCCATGGTAGCGTTCCTACACTTCCATTTGCTCGGTAAACAGTCAAATGCACAGGGAAGTTACAAGTTATGTATTGTAGCAGCTAAACATTCCTACATTTGGAGCCTGATATATGGTGGTAATGCCATACAATGCATACGTTAAAAACTTCTATTACAGTTTAGGAAGTTGACTAGAAAATTCTCTACAGTGTACGCGTCAATAAATTCGCGAAATTTTCAGGTCTCTAAATATAAGGCATGATGCCAAATCGAAGGTATTTAAAGAACTTTTTTCTTTAAGTATGTGTGCGAATTCCTCAAAAACTGTTGTGTTTACAGTAATAACACAGAGTGGCCTTTTTAAATATTGATTCCGACATGTTAAATAATTATTAATAATAATAATTAATTTCGTGTTATAATTTTGTACCAAGGTAGACGGCATGCGAGCGTACGTTAGTTCCACGTGTTTCGTAGGTAGAGACCTGCAAAATTTGCGTTATTATTTGGCGGCCGACTAAACTACAAGCTGCTGTATCTTCTATTGACTGTTGCCCGTTAAATGACGAATTACCCGTAGGTAGGCACATGGAAATGAATATCATGTTACGAAACAATAACGCGAATTTAGCAGGTCTCTAGTCATCGAACCTATGCTCATCCGAAACGACCTGCAGGACTCGCAAACAATATTAAATGTTCAGCACTACCTGTGTGGCCGGGTGTAATAGGAGAATTAGTTCTACCCGTAGCTGCATGCAGCGTACGCGTGACCTTTGCTTGAGTATGTAGAGGTCTGCGAAGTTTACTTGGCGCCGTTTTATTACACGAATCGGCAGGATACCTAATAATCATCGGATGGACAGGTATATTTCGCGAAAATATTTATATCCATGTGCTAGAATTCAATAACCTACGCCCACAACTCCAACTTCGTTTTGTTATTGGACGCTTGTCTGCGTGAGAAGACACGTTATTATTTGACTGGGCCAGTCGTAATAAAGTACTCCGATACTGAACGTCCATGATTCACGGTCAGATATCTGAGACACGATACATTAAAAATAATCTAATCACGAAAGTGCATATGAGCAAAGGTGTTTTGGAGTACAACTTGTCTTGAAATATTCTCGCGAAAAACACCTGTCCCTAATCATCGGTCAACTAAATACAGTTGTTATTCTGTGACAGAATTACATAAAATTAAATGGCGGAATCCTCTATTTATTGGTGGTAGCCTCCGTTGCTTGTATTAAGAGTTTACTTGAGAACGAAATATACTATGAATTGACTGCAGATATTCATGCATTTAAGCATTATAAAATATTTGACAAATTTCCCGGTTTCAGAGATTTCTGGCTGTACTTCACACTAGCGTATACATTCGATTGACTCATTTGCTACTGACACAGTTTACGGTTATTTGAGAAATTAAAAGAACTTTTGAAAAATGTTACTGCCGCTATCTGCACATGTTTTAACGGGCAGACTGACTAGCATGCGCCAAGTAAGGTTGGCAACGACGGAGATAAGCCAGCTCCATGCCTTAACGTTGAATTAAAAGTTTTCGGTAGACTTACGTTATTATTGAAATAATTTATTTTGCATTATGTTTTTGTAATGTATATAAGAATAAAAATTAGCAAATTCGTAATACATTAAATTTTCAATTAATTTCCCAGCTTCGCTTGACCTATGCTTGAGTAAAGTTTTCAGCGGACTGACTATGTTAAATTTAGTTATGGTAGAAAAATACGCAAGTTACTTACAAGTAGATCTTCAGCAGCGCTTTTGGAAGTGTTGAGTTTCCCCGTGAACAGACTTTAGTTAATTTTATCCCCGTGCCAGGTAGCACAGAGCTCTGCCATTTGTTTTAAAGTTCTGTAAGTTTTATCTCGTAAACTGCTATTCAACTGAAGGTCTTCGTGTGATTAACGCGAGTGGGAATCGTGCCGGAAGATGACGTTGGTCGGCGGGTTTTCTCAGGGATCTCCCGTTTCCCCCGCCCTTTCGTTCCGGAGCTGCTCCGTACTCACTATACTTAACTCACTCGCTCGTGTGTTTAATGCCTAAACTGTCCACAGATAATACGAGAAAATTTCTTACTCCTCGTAATACTCATTTATTTTCCAAGTTAACAAAAATATGTCCTGGGAACATTGAATTCATTGTGAGAAGTAAACAAAAAATAATACTAAATAAAACAGCAGGTTTAATTGGCATTACCAGCTTGAGAATTTCTGAACCGTAATTTTTTTTATTCGCGCGAATTCCAGATTTCCTTATTAATTGGCCTCGGTGGCGCTTCTGGGAAGTTTTTCCTCATATATCAGTGCTTCTCAAGCGAAAATTACCTGATTTACGAACGTCAGATAATGACCGTGAAGGTCTCATTCACTCTTAAGCCATTAAACTTCGACAAATAGTCGTAGAAAACTTTGTCTAGTTTGTCGGAGAAAGTGATTGCAGTAGCATTGACTCTTCGTGTTGAATCCTGAATGGAGAACTTTTTAACTTACGCCAGTGGTTTTTCCCTTTTATCCTTTTTTTTTTAATTCCCGCAGCGGATCAGATATATTGCATGGTTCAAATTTGTAGCCATACAAACGAAACTCTCGTAATTCAAGAGTTTCATCTTTAGACAATTTATTGTAACAAAACGTTGATGCAGTTCAGACTAGACCAAATATGTACTTAGCTCCTGCGCCAGTTGTATTTCTTGGCATTGAAAGACAAGCTAAACAGTGAGTCGCACATATCCAACGCTGCAGAAAAAAAAACTTGTGCTTGTTGATGTATTTCCATTCACCACCGTTCTGTTGGTTCCCACTACAAAGCACACAACCTCTATTCTTCATAGTCCCTTATTGGCTAGCCCTCTCCAGTGGAGTGCGTATTTAATTGTCTCTCAGTTAACTTGCTGCTACTTATGTAAAAGCTTTACCTTAATGTTTTTGGCAAGGATATTGCAAAAAACATATTTGCGGACTTAGTTTATTGCCTCTTATATTATTGTTACATCCTTTGAAACGCCAGCGAAGCAATTTGACACGTTTGGTCATGTACAGTCTTCGCGGTACAGAGAGAAATTTCCCGAGTAACGTTGCCAGTGTTAAACCCGGATGTAGGTCTTAAACACTCAAGTATCATATTCCAGTCGAGACGCATAGATTAAATACGGGAGACACAGACACCATACGTGTTCTTTGTGTAGTATTTATCACAATTTCTGCAACACTGTAACATACCGTGTTGTAAAGTTTCTGGGTCACATTGGCGCAGTAGCTAGAGCACTCACTTCTAACGTCGGCAAACGGGGTTCGATTTCCTGTCGGGTCGCCATGAATTTTCCTGTGTGAAGAAAGTTGCAGACGTTGCAATTGGCCTGTGGGTTTCCCCGGGATATTTCCATTTCTCACGCCACTGCATTCCTTCACTGCCACATCTCCACTTGATCTCTCCCTCACAAACGCTGAAGACCTCAGGCGTTAGACGCCGCCAAACTCCCCCCCCCCCCCCCTTTCCAACACTTGTAGAGATACGACAGATGTCACAAACGTTAACTGACACGTACAAAATGCTTCTAATAAATGCCACAAACATTTTATAAACTATTAATACACCCCCAATGAACTCGTGAGTCTGTTTCTACCGAACTCATATTGGCACCACATAGAATATTCATTCATAATATTACGAATCATTTGACCAAAATAGTGTTATGCGTGTAAGTCCCAGCGTGCATTTAGACATTTTTCTTTGAAGAGGAAAGGGGAAGGGAATATATGAACTGCGTTGTACCTAGAAAGAAACAACCTCTAATATATTGTAATCCTTATGTGGGTTAATTTTGTGTATGAGATAACACATTAGTAGAGATTTGCAATCCTCACGTTATTATTTGGTAACATGATAGACTTCACTTCCCTGTGCCTACTTGAGGGCAATTAGTAATTTCATTGGTTACTGGCGATCATAAGAGGTCATTTAACTGTGTGACGGCTTTACTGGAGATTGGTTGCTGAAACTTTGAGCCATTCCTATTGGCTCAAAGTGTCCTTGGGACGAACCTCACAAGTTGTCCCAATGACAACCGTCAATAGAACACACGGTATCTTGACGTTTAGTCTGCCGCCCGATAATAACAGAACTTTTGCAGGCCTCTAAACATTAGTAGGGACCTTCAAAGTTCGCGTAATTATTTGTAATCAAGGAAAAACTTCACATTACTGTATATACTATAGCCGGCGTCGTTTCTCCATTGGCTGCTGCATAGTTATGACATAACGCTCTTTCTGACTTAACTGCAAGTGTTCATTTATTGGCACATAGTTACCCAGGGCGTGACAAATAAAGTATCGTATGCGAAAAGTTTAACGTGTTCCGAAATAATAACATGGATATTGCATAAGTCTCTACACATTAGGCTTGTTAAAACTACTGCCAATAATGTTGGATATACTACAGGTATGTCGTTCATTGCTGTTGCGATGTAAGCGGCCTAGTATATTCCACTATAGACCTGCGTACGTACGCGGTTTTAACAAAAAAACAGATACTGGTAACGTTAATTTACATGGGAGTAAATGCGTTTGGACCATTCAGTCACAGCGGCCGACATGAGAGACACGTTGCATGGGAAGCGAGTTTATTGTTTGACTGTACCCAAAAGGAAATAATGATAGGTAGGTAGGTAAGTGGGCTTAACGTCTCGTCGACAGCGAGGTCATTAGGAATGGTGCAAGTTGCACAGGGAATAAGGATTGGGGTAAGGTTTTGGAAGGAATCAGCCATGGCCTTTGTTAGGGACCCATCCCATCATCCGCCTGGAGTGATTTCGGGAAACCGTTGAAGACCGAAATCAGGATGGCTGGACTGGGAATCGAACTCGGGTCCTCCCAAGTGCGAGTCGAGTGGTTTTATTACTGGGTTGCAGCTTGCCTGGCGCCTCCCGGACGTATTTGAACCAAGAAGAAACAATTAACGACATCATGGGCCAATAGCTTCCAAACAAGTCGAAAGGGAAACTAGTACTTGATTTCTGTGGAAGCCAATTAACAAATGACCCTGACCCGAGTATACATTCTAAGAAATTGTTCGGAAATTTACCATACCAGTGTATATTCTTAGTGAGAAAGCAGGAATAGTAATGTTTTCCCCTATACATTAATTGTAGCGTTCCTACATTTGCTTAGGAAACAGTCAAATGTATAGGGAAGTTCCCAACTCTGTCTAGTAGCGCTGATAAACAATCCTACATATGCAGCTTGATGTGTGGTATTATTAACATACAGTGTATAGGTTAAAAACTTCCATTACAGTTTAGGAAGTTTACAAGAAAAAATTTTACAGTGTACATAGGGCGATGACGTTCATTAAAATAACGCGAATTTTGCAGGTCTCTAGTCATTACAAGGAATTCGGAAGTACTTCTCAAACAAAAGTCTGCTCTTTTACAACACATGGAGAGAAAAACTAAGCCGTAAGTTAAAGGGTTAAGATTCTGCACATGACATTACTTCGTTATGTGAACTACTTTTTGGTATATGTATCTCGAATGTAAGTAGGTCTTCTCCAAACACAAGCGTCCACAAGGATACGGTGACATTCCAGGTCACCGTGATATTGCGGATTCATTTCTCTTGGGAGCGAAACTAGAAACTAGTTTGCAAGTTACACGTCACCGCGTAACGTGAGCTTGTAGTTAAATTATCTTACGCAAACACGGTGATGCCACATCTACCCGATGTCGTTTCCCCAACATGTTTACGGAAGGTATTACTTCTCTGCGAGTCATTTATTAAAACGGTAACTCCTTGCTCTGCGCTGTAAAAATGGGGAAGATTTTTCACAAATATATGACCCAATCTAGGCACCGATGGAAACGCTTACTGTACCACGACGTTTTAAAATTGATATAAAATAATGTCATTAATTACGGCAAGTTCTTAAACCAGTGACAAATAAAAGAAATTTACAGCATATTTCCCATTTAGAATTTTATTTTGATTTCCGCGAAAACTAAACGCATTCAACTGAAACTCAGCTACGACTTTGAGACACACAGAATTACTGCAATTCTAAACATTTATGTGAGTTTCTTGTTGGAAAACGTTCTACTGTATGGAAAAATATTAAAAATATTATGCATATGTTGCATGTAATGGACAAATTTGTATTAGTACTATACAGAATCAAATATACGTGCATTATTGCTGAAATCTTTTTCACCGTGTTAAAAAAAAAAACTATGCACATAAAGAAAGTGTTAAATTTTGTGTAATATAAAATAATATAAAATTCTTCTTCAATAATTTACAGTTGTAGCTAGCAGAATTGCACTTTATGTAAAAATACTTTATGTAAAAATACTTTATACGCAGAGACGTGGAAAATTCGTGGATTCATTTCGGAACAAGCTAGAAATCATAAACGTGTACATATGAGTCACGTTTGCAGTTGGCACATCCATTGGTTTACACCTCATTCAGTTCTCTGGGCAAATAACACACGCACAACAAAATGCATGTCCAACCAACGCCATCCATGCTGACAGTACGCAACCAATGAGGACGTTGATATATGTTTGTTTGAACATAAGACTGTGAATTCTAACCTATACGTCAATGAATTCACGAAATTTTTAAGGTCTCTATTTATACGCCAGGTTATATTCTATTGTTCCCCGCGTCAGAAAAATCTATAAGCTTAGCCGGTTATCGGATAATGCAGCTTTAAGTTATGAGTTATGCGTAGTCTTACACCTAGACCACTATAAAATAAACGAATTGTTTATAAACATAAGATTTGAAGAAGTGGAATACTAGGTGCACTACTTTCTGTAACAGCAGCGATCGGGTTTCCTCTTTCTAGAGCATGTAAAAGTGCACGACACTCGAACCCTGTAATATTAGAAAACAAGTATACTTAAAATTCAGTTCTTAGCGTACATCGACGCGCACTTTGTAATATTAATTTGGGCTAGCTAGTAGAAGCTCGGAAACTGACATAATTTTTATTTATTTATTTTTTAAATACAGTAAAATTTTAAAAATTCATAATTTTTCAATCGATATTTTTATGACAGCGTTTTGTTATTATTGCTTACAACTGTGTAACACTTATATTACAATCGCATGAAATAATATTTTGGTTTTAAAGAACATCTGAAACTACACGAAATTTGTAGGTTGAAAATAACACTTAAAACCTGCAAGTCACATGAAATATTTATTTTGTACACAAGTATACATATTCTTTCATGCAGTGCACGTTTCAGTGTGATATTTCCTCCCTCTATATGTTTGCCATACAGCATAAATCACACTTTTCTGGCAATTTTTGTGGTGTCTGTGCTACTTTACTGTGAGTTCTTCACGTTGTATAGTCGGGTGCAGTGCTCCACAGGCAGTTACTTTACTTCAACCTTAAGAACCGCAAGTGGACGCATGCTGGTCAATGCGTCCTTCAAAATTCACGCAGGCAGAGGCAAAGGTTGATTTCAAAAGTGCTCAATTAATCGTGAACAGCGTATAAATATACTTCGTAACCAGACGCAGAGCAAAAATATTATGAATTTTTTAATGACAACTATGCGACTGAAGATTTGTGCTTTCTTGCCTTGGGCATGGGAAATAAAAAGGAAGGATTTCCCTGGGCTTACGGCGCCCTTAACAAAGATTAAAGTCCCCGTAGAGTTTACTTCGAGATACTTGAAACTCCGCTGGGGAAAGCAATATTGGAGCTGCGGAAGACAAAAGTCCCCTAATTTCTCTGACCGAATCGCAGAAAGCGAATTTTTGCCATCTGAACACAATGAAAGATGGATGGACTCTGGAGTCCTCGAAAAGTTTGGTAAGTAGGAAGATTAAGGGACAACTCGAGATGATGGGTCTTCATTAAAGTGACGTTGTAATTAGCTGCGATTGCTGAGAAGAAGAGGCCGCTTGACGTGCACGCTTCGTCAGCAGGATATTTCAAAGTTAGCAGTCCTGACATGTTTTCTGAACAATCGTTTTTAGCATTCCCCGGCCGGGTCGCTCCGGATTTTCGCACGTGCGAGGAATCGTGCCTTACGATGCCGCTGGTCGGCGACTTTTCTCGGGGATCTCCCGTCTCCCCCGCCCCTCCATTCCGGCGCTGCTCCATTCTCATCTCAATCACCCTCATCGGCTCTGAAGACCTCGATGTTAAGAGCCGTTCAAATCTCTTCACTCACTCACTCCTTGTTTGCACGTTTTCGCGTATCTGAGCAAATGAATGTCCTAGAAATACGACTTTTTGCCGGAAAAATATATAAAAATATTTATCTAAGCCCATACGGTTTTGTTTTAACTACATAAAATTTATTCTGAGAACAAAAAATGGTTAAAATAGTCCAAATATTATATTTAGATCCCTCCTGTACAGCCGATGTTTAATCTATGGGCTTTCATTGCATGTAGTAAAATCCGAGTGTTGCAGATCTCATTTGTACACGAAAGCGTAACAGCTGAAGCACTGCACGCAGGTTCAGCGCATTGCGCGTAGGGGCGACGGGGCGTTGGCCGTGCGTGTTACTGTCGCCCGTATCGCTGCGCCTCGAAAACGGAAAGAAAAAAATCTCGGGGTCACGTACTCTTGAGGGATCTACCAACCAAGCCTGCAACCACGGAGTTGGAGAATCAGTGTGTAAAATAACTTTTTTTTTCGCGATGCATAAATTTTAATGATAACAGTTTCAAACAAAAAAATTACAACGCAACCTTTCAGAAAATACTGCCAGGTTATATATACGTACAATTATTCATTATTCCTAGAGCCTCGGGGAGCCAATCGCTGGATGGGTACGCCTACATGGAAGGATCTGCCATCTAAATTCGTTTCGGCGTTATTGAAGGCTGTTCATGGTAAATTGAGCACTTTGGAAGATCTGCGTATGATCTACTTTTACGTACACTGTGTATCCTTTCGCCACATGTAAAATTATCATTGCTATAGACCTGATCACTTCATTCATGCATCCGTCAAGTAAAACCGTCAGATTATTACAAAAATATAAACATTTTACAAGTTTGTTGATTCTGGCGCTTTTGTGTTTAAAAAAAAACATAGAGCAAAACAAATTAATTCATTATTGAAAAATGTTTAAAACTAGTAATTGGCTGTAAAGTCGTGAAACGACTATCCCTTCATAGTTACCAACTTCACTGGCTGCATTACAGTCAGGTGCCCGCAGTTAACATATATGCAGGTAGGGGCAGTGCCATTTTTCAAAGGTTAATTTCGAAAGTGCTGCATTGTGTAAAAAGAAATCACCAGGTAGGGGATATGCTTTATAAATGAAACGGATATTTCTTGTGGACGTAAGCATTTGTCTCTTTTATGCTGTTCTCCCGATAAGAGATTTTCTCAGTCTGTCTATCGCTCTTACGCATTACCGATGTATCACACCCCCCTCCTTTTTTTTCTCTTTCTTCCTTCAACCCTCTCTCTCTTAAGGCTTAGATTATCAGACCGCGCCAATTCTACTTTACATTCATGTCATTCTCGCTCCCTGTATCGATTCTATCCTTCCTGCCACTTCTATCCCCCCCCCCTCCCCCTTCTTCTTTCTCAAACCCGAAAAAAAAGATAGGCTAGATATAACCAGTGACCCATTTTGATCCCGACAATAGCGTCTTGCTTTCAGAAGCTGACCCGTGCATTGTAACACAGGCAGAGACCTGGAAAATTCGCGAGTTCAATGACGTGCAGGCTAGACTCTAAAGTGATATGCACTAATATGCCGATGTCAACTATCGTGCATTGGCGATTGGGCCACCCTTCTCCCGAAGGTGTCATACACAATGTGGACCAATGGCTTAAGTTATATAAAACACACATGTTTTGAATTCTAACTTGTACCACGAATCCACGAACTCATCAGGTCTCTAAACATAGGCCATGTTCAAAGTGGCAATTTTAGTTTACTAAATGTTCACGTGACTCGTATTAGTCTACTAACATATGATCGCGTACTTGGTATTTTATTATATATTTTTTTAGTATTTAACGGAAATTTCTAAAATACTTAATTACTTAATCTCAACCGCCATCGAACAGATGAGTATCGATAGCATTCGAATTGGACGCTACTAAAGAGTAAAATATTTAATTTACTAAACGTTCAATTCCAATACAGCTTAATAAAAACTCGTCTTGCTCATTTTTACGACACTTAATCGCCTACGCTACTAGTGATATTAGTGTTGATCGTATCACGAGCCATTTTCCTTGCTTAGTCTCGTTTTAAGTATAGCTCTTCACATACTTCGAAATTCTGGTGTCAAAATATATTATTTCGATACGGAATGTGGCACAGGATTAAATATGTGTTACTTTCTACGCGGTGTTAGTATTTTTGATCGCTGTGTTAAGTAGATAGGTTTGTTATTGTGTGACACGGAAATGAAAATTTTTTTCCTGCTCTTTAAGAGTAAAATTGCGTGAACGTATGTTTCAAAGTTGTGCTTGTTTAAGAAACTGCACGAACACCGCAATCATGCATCATTAAATAACTTACAAATTTCTTGACATATTTTTTTTATGAACTCTTGTAAATCCTGCCGGAACTTCAACTTGGTTGGTGATGGCTGAAATTATAAAGTATGCTCTACGCAGGCTAGATTCCAGGATCCTACATGCACACATGCAGGTTTTCTTTGGTTATTGGCCGCGTGTCTACCGGAGAAGACGTGTTCTCATTAGACTGGGCCAATCGTAATCAAGTACTCCGATAATGAACGTTCATGATTCGCGGACAGCTACTTGAGGCACGTGACATTTGGAATCATCCAACCACGAAACTGCATGTGAACAAAAGTGTGTTGGAGTACAACTGTTGTTGAAACCTTTTTGAGAAGTACGCCTGTCTAGCTATAGGCCTTTCACGGTAAACTGAGCACTTTTGGAAGCCCTGCTCAAGATCTACTTGATGTACGTTAAGTATCCTTCCGACGAATGAAAGATATAGCATTGCCACGGGTCTGATCGCTTTATTCATGCTCTAATAAGGTGGAACGGTGAAATTATTAGAAAACGTAAATATTTTACAAATTTGCTCATTCGTACACATGCACGCATTATAAAAAAACCGCAGGAAAGAGTAATTATTTCAGTATTCACAAATGTTTACCGGACATTTTTCATGCAACGTTAAGACAAGGAACTATTTTCTCTCTGTCATTACCAACTTTACAATGCGCGTACCAATCAGTGTGCCCGTTCAAATATACGCGGGTAGCAACAGTGACATTTTTCAAAGGTTTAATTCAAAGCGCTCAATTAACCGTGATCAGACTATTGGCTTACTACTGTTCCTGCAGCTGTGGATATAGGTCTTAGAGACCCTACAATTTCCCATTATAAGGAGGCACAAAGCTAGGAGGTCACATGTACATAGTCTGCCGCTACAGGCAGAGCTCATTCTCATGTTACACCCGGCCACATAGAGTGTAGCCACCAGAGTGCTGAATGCTTACTATTGGCAGAGCCACGAGTATTTCGCGAATTCATTCGGAGGCGAGGTAGATTCCAGACACTTGTTCTTTTCTCCTACTGTTGTGATTGGACGACAGTTGTTTAGACACGCCCCGTTTAACTGCGAGCCGGTAACAAGCAGGAAGCAGTAGTGTGAGTGAGTGTTTAACAGTCCTGTACTGAGACCTCACTTGATCACAGCAACCAATAAGCAAACGATAATGTCTCGAGTGTACAGAGGGCTGTCCAGCTAACTATTGGCTGTGAGTTCTGCAGGGCGTGTAGGACGAGCGGAGGTCCAACAACACTCGCGGAACTAGCATACTTACAGTGGAGTGGAGAAATTTGGGAGTCTCTTAACATCGAGGTCCCAAACTTAATCCGCGAATTCTGCAGTGTAACGGTATTTTGCATAAGAACTACTTCTTATTAGCCATTACTATTATAGGCTGTCCACGGTAAAGTGAGCACTTTTTAAAACACTGTAAATTTTTCCTTTCATCCAATTTCTATCTTCCTGCTGCTTTTTAATATAAACATTGCAATGTGAGCAATAAACACAGTGTATAATTTCACCGCCCTCAAAATTTAATGCCTGAGGTTGCAATAAAAATATATTACTAGCGGTTAATCCCTGTTTGCAAGAGCCTTAAAAAGTGCTCACTTTATCGTGAACAGCCTATACACATATTAATTTTTTCACCGCTTTCGTTCAAAATAATTATAAGCGAAATATTGTAATTCAAAGTTGAATTAAAAGTATAAGTTAGTTTTAACAAAAACAGTTTTTTTTTGTAATAATGCAATTTTCAAACGCTTCAGAAAAGTTGGAAGTAACCGTGGATTGACTATAGTGTATAGTCTAGCTTGGCGCCATCTTGCAGTGTGAAATGGACGCGCCTTCAAGAACGGGCATTTTTAATAGTAGCGGCGCAGCCGGAGCTACATTCGGGGATGCTGGCCACGGCGTGTTAAGAGATTATTTAACGGGAGTTTGTGCAAGTCGTTAGTCGCGATCAGGGCGGACCTTGTGCGGTCTAGTTTAAACGCGCCGCCGCTAAGGAGCAGGCAGGTGAGTCTGCAGTCTAATTCGCTTCTAGTTGTAACCCTCTCCTAATGCCCGCTGGTCGTAAATAATCCAGGAAGGGATTACGCCGCCCTGGGGAACTCCATAAATACGGATTACCAACATTAAATACCTGTTACTCGCGTCATGTTAAGTGCCCGCGAGGTTTGGACGAAAACACCTTAACAAAGTGATAAAGATCTCATATCGCCTGGGCGGATTTTCAAACTCTCAGACGCGCGGGTCATGTGTTACACGAGCCATAATCCAGAAAATATTTTTTTTTTTTTCTAACAGTTTCTCCGTTAAAATTTTCCGCCCGTCGACACACACACACACGCCGTAATTTCTGCAGATCGTACGGATTTGCCGGCCGTACTGAAGAAAAACCATATGTGAGTAGATTATGGCTAGAAACCCGAGGAATTCGCGAGTTCAGTGAACCTGTAGGCTAGACTTCACAGTCTTATATACTCTCATACAGATATCAAATGTTTATTGGTTGATTGTTGTGGTAGTAAAAGGCGGTGGTTGGGAGCACAATTTATTGCATGTTTGTTATTGGCTCATTTATCTCCAGGAGGTGTGAAACAACACGTCGACCAATCACAAACGTTACATGAACGTACATGTGTGTGAATTCCAACTTGTCTAGAAATGAACCCGCGAAATTCTCGGGTCTCTAGTAACGAATCTTCATGTGAGGCGTATATAGAATATATTTATTCATAACAATTGGGCACAAATCACTTGGTGTGTACAGCACCCACGATGAGAATCCTTCATGTGCTACATGAACACAGTGACCTAAAGCGGCGTGTATTGGAAAGAGAAAAGCGCTTACCTCTGTACCGAACGGACATTTTCAATAGTTTCCGAACCGTGCAATATGCGAGGTTACTCATTGCTATCTGTGCTGCTGCAACTATGCGGCGGTAAATCAATAACCTCAAATAAAAATAAAACTATCGCAAGTTACATGTAACACACGGCAACCATTCATGCACTTCGGGAATACGGAGAACTCAATATATGTTAGTCACTTACTCGCCACTTAACCGTTAATATTACGTTGTCGCCGAATAGCATAAGTAAAGCCAATAGGGGTGCGTATAATTGACCTCGAGAAAGTATACGTATTTTTGGTTCGCGTACAAGTCCTGAAAAAAAAAAATTAAATCTTATTTACAAAAAAGAAATAACGAAAATAAATAAATATATATATATATATGTATATATTTAATATATATATATTATTCGGTTTCATAAAACTGTAAACAAATAAAATTTTATTTAGAAAATTAATGGAACCTTCCGTGTTAACGAAGCGTAGTGACTGAGAGAACTAATTGTCGCCAACTTTAAGTCACCTTCAGCGACGCATTTCTGTAGACAATTTCACTGAAAAAAAATTTTTTTTTTAGAGGTTTGGCTACCATGCCACAGCTTAGTCTTCAGAAATAAGCCAGTCGCATTTAATCCGCTCTTGCTGCCAGTCTCCCATGTTTGCGCTGCTAGGAAAAGAAAAACGTACTTCGTGTTAATTATTAATACTTATTCAGAGACAGTCGCGCAAGGCAAAGAGGACCCATACGCACATTTCACGGATACACTGGGTAGCACTGCTCCTGTGAGAAAGAGAAAAAAATTGCGTTCGATGAAAGTACGCATTATGCTCGCTGAAAACAAAAGTAAAAAAGACAAAAATAGGCAGCAGTATGAAAAAAAAAAAAAAAAAAAAAAAAAAAAAAAAAAAAAAAAAAAAACTTCTGAGTAGCTGTATATTTCCTAACGTGAGTAGGGCCTATGTGTTTTGCCCGATATTTTGTGTGAACATTTGCTTTGACCCTTCAGTCCCGGGGCCGCGGTGGTGTAGTGGTTAGACTAATCCCTCCCCCCTCCCCTAGGCGAACCGGCTTGGGTCCCCGGCGTGGTCGTTCCAGGATTTTAGCATGTGGCTGGTCGGTGGGTTATCTCGAGGCTCTCCCGTTTCCCCCCGCCCTTGCATTCCGGTGTCTGCTCCATACTCAGCTCGCTTCGCCCTCATGTGCTCTCAACATATGCATGTAAAGAAAGAGCAGCCCAGATATTTTCACTCGCCCCTCCAGTCCCCTGGAGCACGACTGTGCAACTGTCACAGGAAGATCGCGCCACCGGATGTTTTCGGCAATATTCACAAACTGCGGCCGGTTATTCCCAATACGGAAATTAATGTATACTTTTTTTCCGTAAAGTGGTTTATAACGGGCCTGTCTACCAAGTCAACAGCTGCAAAATTCAAAAGAGGAATCAATGTTAAACGAAATTCCTTCTCATTGCGTCAATTTTAAAAATATCTAGTTCAACAAAATGTAATCTACGTGGAATTTCTTAAGGAATGTAGCAACGCTAAGACATATTGCTCATTGTTTTGTCTATTTGTTTTTCTAAAATGTAATATTCACATTCACACGAAACAAAAAAAAAAAAAGAATTTTTTTTTTTTTTTTTTTTTCTAAAATAATTTCATGTGGAAATATTCTGACAAAATCGCATTAAAATGCTTTCGTTATAAATAGTCACCTTTCAAATTGACGCCATGGGAAGGGATTTCGTTCAACATTAAATTCCCATTTGACGTACCCGGCTGCCGGCTTGGTAGTGAAACAGCCCTTTACGTCTGGAGTAAACACTGCGTTTAACATATGATGGCACCACCAGTGCGTGTAATACTGTACTTTATATATATAATGTTTTTTAATTTTTGAATATTAATGTCGAGTGGAAATGAACTGGTATACTGCCACGTGATATTACTCGGTAAAGGGCGCCAGTTTAAATTAAGCAAGATGAAGTAACTGAAATGGTGTTTAAGACTGTATCTCATTGACTAACGTGACGTGTGTATGAAAATTCTACATGCTTACATATGTGGTTAATTTCATAGCGCATGCACCTCCCTCTCGTATCGCATTCATTCATCAGTTTGCTGGTTGTATTTATAACATTTGGCATGGGATGTTAGTAGTCTGTTCATGCAGCTCAGTAACAAGTCCGCTCGAAGCCAGGCGGACTCCGACTCCAGACGTTCTCTGCGTACCCAACTCACCTTGTTACACACCACGACAAACCACAGTTTGCCAATCAGCTGGAAAACTATTCGGACAGGCAAAGACTCTTGAACCCACTCGGCGTTCTTTCAGATACAGATGAGAATACGAAAACACGTCAGAGACAATGTAATTCCCAGCAATTATCCTTTTATTCAACAAAAATATTCAGACATGTAAACTTAAACTGAAACAATTAAACAACCCTGAATGGCATTGACAATATTAAAGAAAATATATTTAGAACCTACACTGCAGTTAGGGAGTGGCCGGGCGTAACGGTCGTTATAATATATGAAAGTATGACGTAACACACTTACACTGTAAAAATCTTCTCTTAAATGAAAAATGTCTCAGTTGAAAAATCTACTAAACTTATGCCTCTGGCGTAGCTGCTGCCGTTAGAACACTAAAGCTCTCATTAGGGTTTCTTGTGGTTGATAAATATGTTCTGAATTAAGCTACGGACGCCTGGCCAACATGGCGTTAGTTTAAAAGTCTAGAACCTGCGCCATATTGTATGTACTAGATACGTGGCATAATTGAATACTGTATTTCTTACGTTACTGTAGAGATGATCTGGAAGAAGAATACCATTTAATTTGTAGGAACAGGACAGGATCAAATCTTGTAGGCTCAGGACGCAACGATAAGAAGTGTAGGGGTTCTGTGTTACGTGGCTCAAGACTTAACGAACATAGCGACGTCTAACTACCTGACTGTTTACTAAACAGCTGCTTAACACAAACGGAGGAGCTCTTTCACACTCTACTCGACGTTAATACACAAATAAAAACCATGGAGGTAATAGATGATGGAGTGGCAACAGCCTATCTTCTCCTAGTGTATCAAGTGCAGCTACTATATTACGAGTGGCAAAAGTTACAGTGTAGATCGGTATTACCAGTGACGTATTTATTGCGTTTTATTCTTGCGGGATATTTTCAAATTTACGTGGATTAAATAAGCCTGTGCATCAAAATGCTATACAACATTTTGCCACCGTCCGGAATTAATTAAATGAAAAACACGCACATTTAACTACATTTAAACATGCGCTTTTTTGCCACTACCTGACCTCTCCTTGTATTTTATTATCGGCTGCTGCCCGGCTTCACTTTCGTGTCTCGGCTTCCACTCCATAGACTAATACCTCCATGATAAACATTTAAAGCGAGCTGTTAAAACTGAACACCCTAAAATCTAACTTAAAATCCTAGGCCTCGTCTAACTTCTGGACGGGCGTCCTGTTCTAACGTCTTGATGCCTCCGAAGATGGCGGCAGAGAGAGAGAAAGAGAGAGAGAGAGAGAGAGAGCGAGATTCTAACCGAAATGGACTTGCCTATCCTATGCTGGACTCTCCCGCCAATAGGGGTGCACGGTTTGAACTCGCTGACCAATCGAATTGTTCGCTACGTAAATCTAAACTGACTTACTCCAAAACGGCCTAAATCCCTAATCCATATAATTTAAGGTCTCGTAGAAATGCGATAAGAATATACAAAACTCCCTGAAACATTAACAATCAGTTGAGACTGTGAAAAAGTAATTAATATAAAATATTAATTTAAAAACACAAACAGAAAATTAAACTAGCTAACTAAGTGAACTTACACATGAATATTTGCTATTCGTACATCTAATTATTCAAAATCCTAACCATGTGAAAATAAACAAAAAAGTAATATTCAATATAGGTCACAACGTACAGAGAATTACGAGTGTCAAATATAAGCAAATTTAAACGTGTGAAAAGTACATAAATTATGTTGACAAGATGTAGAAATAGTGGAAACATGTGGACATTCTGAGTAAGCAGGGCCGTTAAGGGGACCATGCGCCCCCGCATATTTTCATTTAAAATGTTTTCATGATTATTGTGTATTGCTTAACTTTCAGGCACCCCGTTATGTTTTGAGAGCTACGCATGAATTTCTCATAAAATGTTTACCAGAGTGAGTCTCCTGAAAAAATATAACTTTTTTGTTGATTTAGGTGTGCTGATTCATATGAAGTCTTAAATATAGCTTGTTCACGTTAAACTAAGCACTTTCGAAAGCCATATTTAAGGTCTACTTGTATACCCGTTGTGTATACTCCCGCTCTGTGTAAAATTAATATTGCCATGGGCCTCGTCACCTTTTTCATGCAACGGTCAAATTAAACTTAAAAATTATTAAGGAAGTAAATGCTTTACAAATCTGGTCATTTTCCACTTTGTTGCATTAAAAAACAGAAAGCGAAAGGAATAATTTTATAATAACTCAAATGGTTACCTAACACTTTTTATTCGACGTTAAGACATGGAACTACTTTCCATACACCGTTACCAACTTTACTGGACGAATGTAAGACTGTGCGCCCATTAAAATACATACATGCAGGGGCAGTCACTTTTTTCTAAGGTTCATTTCTAAAGAGCTCACTTCAACGTGAACAGCCCTTAAATTGGGTACGTGTTAGGGTTACAAAGTTTTATCCAAAAAAGGGGTGTCAACCCCAATTTTCATCATGAAGGATGATGATATTGCCAATAGCGTTTTCAGAAGTGTAGGATCTCCGTTTCACAAAACACCATTCACCCATTTGTTACTATATCGCAAATAGTTTCTCATGTTTTTTAAAGTATCATTTTAAGATTTGATTTAGGAACGCATAACTACATAATAATTAATTTAGCGATACATACAATTCATCTTATTTTCCTTAAGAGTGTTATGTAGCTGCGCTTCCAAGGTCAAGAAGCGAGGGAGCGGTACGGGCGACACTGACACGCATGCCTAGTGCCTCATCGCCCCTACGCGCAAGGCGTGCAGTGTTTCCGACGCGACGCGGTACTGTGTAAATTGGATCTGTAACAGTGGGACTTTATTGCACGCGACGGAAGCCCGCAGATTAAACTACTCCCGTTTGGTCGTACTTTTCTCTTGCCGCTTAAGAAAATTGCTTACACAAGCTTTAAAAATGCGATATTTGACCTTCTTCACGAATTTTTTTTTTTTATATCCAAGAATACACTTAATATGACAAAAGTAAAAAAAAAAAAAAAATAGGGGTACAGATAATTGTTTATTTTATATTTTTTGACAAAAATTCGTATTTGCAGAACAGTTATTTACCGAGATATGCGTATTCGCACAAACAAATATTTCAGTACATCCTCCTCTTAAGGAATAACCTGCCGAAGTTTATCCGTGTTGTTAAATAACTGGTACAACCGACAACCTATACAGCAATGCTCTCTTCCCAGTTCGGCATCTTTATTGTTAGGAAGTAGCAAACCTTAACCCGTTCGTTTACCGTGCCCGCGATATTGAGCACTTAGCACGTGAATCATATATATGACCGCTACTATTCACAGAAAGGCAGTATTCTTTGTAGCTAATGTGGTTTGTGCAATTTTCTACTCCTCCTAGACATAAATGTTTAATGTCAATATAATCTAGCACGCAGCATATTGTATACTGTTTGCAATACAACTGCTGAACACAAGTACAGCGCACACCAAAAAATTGCGTGATTGCAACGTTCTGTTATGAGCTAAGCCCGCTCATAAACTAGCAGGTTAAGGCGGGGTAGGATTAGGTAGAAGGGTAAGCTGAGAAGAAGGTTAATTACTAGGGGTAGTGAAATTTCACGAGAAGATTTCAGGACAAGTCAAAATTCAAAACACTGTAGGGTTGTTTACTTATTTTGATTGGCTGAATTGCTTTATGAAATGTGTGATCTCTCTGCTTACGAATCATATAGGAGCCGTGCCAATGTTGCCAAACTCTGAGTGGCCCCGGTCAGTTATGAAAACTCCTTCTCTATAAGACAGCAACCAATGGCATTATACGAATTGCTGTTGGGTGCCTATAGTATTGAAGTCTACCGTGTTCTCATATTTTATCGCGAAAAATCACTAACTTTATTACCCCCTTAACGTATTATCCCGAGTATAGTCCATTCACGCTTTCTTCGGCCTTTTGGAATCGAAAATTTGAAAAATCACCCTAGGCGTAATATGTCAACCTGTTTTTCCAATAACTTATATTCCACCAATATTTAGCACTGTGATTAACTTTAGAGTACTGTATTATTGAATAAATGAAACTTTACCTTAGTATCTTATATAACTTGTAATATTTATTTCGTATTAAACATGAATTAACAACAGCGATAGCAGCGACGTGTTGGCAATGGCCGGTAAGAGATAGTTCACAGTTACAATCCTTTTTAACCTCGTTTTTATGTATATTATTTGTAAGGTAAACGTTGCCAGTTGATATATTTGTATTGTTAGGTAGCACTGATGGAAACACATTTCATTGCTGCAGTTAAAAAATATCCGTGCAAATTCCCGTGTGTAGGCTGGTGTTTTTTTCCCGTCCCGAATAAAAGTTCAATAAGCGAAGCAGACCATTATCTCTGCCGCTCTTCTCTCTCTCGGGAAGATCGTACCATCTGTGTAGGAAAGGTATACATTTTGTTATTTCTAATTTCAGCACATTTCATACTAATTACAGCAACAATAATGTTGTTTGAGATCGTAATTTACAACTGAAAATAGATGTTATTGTTTAAATACGTATTATATGGTATTTAGATGCAACGACATATTTTAGATGCGATGGCGCGACACTTACAAATCCATCAGGTTGGCAGATGTGGCTTAGCCACGCCCTTGTCCCAATATGGCGGGCGGGTCGTTTTCATAGTGCCTTACGATTGCCAGTGCTGTGTGGCGACATGACAATGACACGGCGTGTTTCCGAACGAAACGTCAAGTTCGTACTCGTGTTTTTGAAACATCCTAGGGAAGTTACAATGTTGTGATAAATATGTGTTTCCAGGACAGGGATAATTAATATACTGTAACGAGTGTTGCGATCGCCGCGTGTGTAAGGGTATGTGGTGGCTGTTTTGTAATCGTTGCGCACAGGTCAGATGTGTGTGAATTTCAAATATGTGCAAAGATTATACGTTTTAACCATGAACTGATGTTATGACGAAGTTACTTATTGTAATTCACGTCTGTTTATCACAAGTTGTACCTTTGCGCTAAGTGTTTGAAACATAGTTGTCTAACGAGCTTACGTTTCTGCAATTTGAATGTCTGCCACAGTCCCAAAAATAATACTAAGCCCAACCAGATAAATCTTAAAAAATAATAAAATAAACCTACAAACCAGTAAGTACCAATGCATGTAAATATTAGCGGAATAAATGTTACGCTAGGCCTATGTGTTTGAATGTTCACCACTATCTTTTACATTTGTCGATGCTACATACAATAAATAAGCGACACGCGATGCGTGCTTGAATTAACTGTCATTTCGTTGGACTGGTTGTCCCTTCGTTTTAATTTTTATTCCAAACGCATATTAACAACACGGTAAATAATACTGATTCTTTGAACAGCTGTAAACAGCAATCAATGCATGCGACAGTTATAAAAGTAGAGGTCACATGGCAGTGTTTATGTTTACATGTAGCGGAAGGATACGTAATCAGTTACCAAAAGTATAAATTTAGCAGGGCTTCAGAAAAGGCCGAAGTTATCGTGAATCAACTATATACACGACCACGTCTAGCGTGTTACAGACTAGGTAAAATCATGGTCGGTGTTGTACTGGTCCAGAAGATGTCACCAATACGGGAATTGCCTTTACCTGGGCAATGCTATTGGTCACTGCTGGCACACTAACTTATTGTGAGCAATTTGTAAGTACTTCTCTCGCCAAACATTTCTTCTTTTGCAACACCTGGAGGGTAAGATTAACGTGTTCGTTAAGAGGTTAATTACATTAAGAGTGAGTACAGTATTTACTGTTACAAGCATACAGACGTAAGGCCAAGGGAATAGAAGGGCGGTGTGTAAGAATGCATGGAAAAGAGGGAACTCACTCGGTCTCGGACTATGGGCTACCCGCCCCGTGGTTGGAAGTCGCCCCACCAGGTGTGGCAGTTGAGCTCGCCCGTCGACAATCGCCGACAGTCCCCTCGCAGAGCTCAATCCACTCTCCGCGCCCCTCCACGTCTGCGGAGATTGGTCGTGATGCATTATGATTGGCTCCCGTCACGCACTAGAGGCCGAGACTGCTCGTGGTTTGTTGTAATTATACGAGGATGTCCTGGGGTTTGTTGGACCCGCATTTTCTTTCGTTCTTCGCACATTGCTATGATATTTGATACCGCAGATATCAAGTAAAGAGATAAGAGTTGAGACTTCCATGTTGTAACGATCTTCTTATTTTAAAGTATTTTTCAAGGCTGGTGTGTGGGTGGGTTGTAAGTGCCTGGATTAATACCCACAGCAGACGCGCGTTTCAAAAAAATGATGATCACCTAGTATAATAAAACAAAAATAATAGTTTTTAATAATTATTTTGTGATAAATACGCTTCATTGAAGTAGTTAATCAAGTTGTGTTCAATGTTTAATAAAATAACTTATTTACATTTTTTAAAGGCTGTTTCCGGGTAGCATTTACAGCATGTTTACGGATTGCATTATTCTTGAATGGTTCTAGAACGATGTTTTAAAATTGCGTAATTATAACCTACTTGACTTAACGCCATCTAGTTGCCGAATGCTGTTTTCGGCAATAATTAAATAAACCCGTGCTGGTTGTGTTAGTTCTGTCTTTTAAATATTTACGTTACCTCCAAATATAACCAACAGAATAGAATAAATATTTCCCAAGCAGTGCACAAAACGGATTAAATATTTCGAATCGTTTTAATACGTTTTTCAATCGGGACCTGAAAGATATGTAGGTTAAATCAGTATGTTTTAGATACAAGATACTCGTAGTTTTGACTCAA
This sequence comes from Dryococelus australis, assembly GCA_029891345.1. Lineage (NCBI taxonomy): Eukaryota > Metazoa > Arthropoda > Insecta > Phasmatodea > Phasmatidae > Dryococelus > Dryococelus australis. Next base: position 353,276,469 of record CM056995.1, read on the forward strand.
AACCGATCTGTTCCATAAAACCATTCATTCTGGTGGTAAAATGTCTATGTTGGTATTTCCACAGCCAGTTACTTCAAATAACGCTATTGTAAGCCCTATCTACTGTCACCCTCCTGGGTGATACATTACGCTTCGGGTCGCTGCTATGATTTCTTAGTTTACAACACTCGCCTGTGGCTTCCTTCACAAGTATTGTTAAGACAGGTGGTGCACAGCTCGGCCGTGTATGACAATTCGAACTCGGAAATAAACGTGTGAACGAAGGGGTTAATTACCGCTCTAAGTAATAGAAACGCTGTCAACAACGTTCCCTTGTCTCTTAAATGTCAGGCGTTGGAAAATTGCGAATGTTTCTACCAGACAATATATCTTCGATAACGCTGTAGATAGTTTATCACTGTATGATCCTACAATCAAGTTTTTGACCCGGCTAACTTCCTAGCAGACTAGCCACAAAACGTTGTACTTTGTAGTACCAGAATATTTATGGGGCCAAAGAAATGGGATAGTAACTTCATTCATGCATGGCAGCCAATAACGAAAGTAAACTGACATGTGTACAGTAGGCTCAACCGTAGCTAATATTCAACGTGTCCCGTGCTACACATTTCTCTCTAGCCATGACTATAAAAACCATATAGCTGGTTTGTAACCTCCAACTCATGTTATATAATTGTTTTTGGTTTGCGGAAATATTAAAGACGCTTGAATAAATCCAAATTAAAAATAATAAAATATGTATACTTGTTTAAATTAGCTTCCATTTTAGCGATACTGAAATCACGATTAAAAGTTTCGCATGCTATGAAATGTTTTGAAGAAATCAATGCTCTAATAATCGATAGGGCACGTATTAAAATTTAGAAACTCGTTAATTTAAGAGAGTTGTATACAAATTAGATTTTGGACAAGTGATTTCAAGCTTGCCGCTAAAAATAAAGTTAATTGATGGGAGCGAAATAAAGTTTCGAATTCCATGGATTTATTCGAGATATTTATCGCGATAAGTAAACTAAACATTTTAACTGATACATAATTAGCTGTCAAGTATGATGATAAATTGGAATTAATTTATGCGTTTGATGCATGTTGTTCCCGGCGCACGTCCCTGGAGCCACATAACGAGGCTACTTTTAGAGTCGATTAATTTTTCACTACTGTTATGAAAGTGAAGAGGCTACGTAATAAATATCGTGTAGTTATTCCGTTATCGCAGTCGCGTTCAGTTTTCTTGTTTGCATATCAAATTCTTGCTACGCCCTCACGGCCCTTGAAATACGCTTGCGCTCCAAGATTCCTCTTTATCTATTTATCTCACGGCCTACCCTCCGGGAGTTTCTTGCTAATTCTTAGCTGGATAATATCTCCCTGAGCTCATTTCTTCTCCATTTCCAAGCAATTTACGGGAAAAAAAAAAAAAAAAAAGTAAAGCTTAATTCTCCTTTCGCTTTGTGCCCCGGAAGTCGCTCCTTTGTTATCTTTCTCTTAATTTTCCCACTTCTCGTGTCGTTCGTGTCTGATTCTTCGCTTGTCTCTCCTCGCCTCCGTCGTATCGACTGCTGCAGTCTTCTTAACTGTGTGGTTGGAGCCCAATGGTGTCTCAGCGCTTATATAGGCTGTTCACGTTAAAAGGACCACTTTCGAGAGCCCTGCTTAAGATATACTTGTATGCACGTTGTGTATTGTTCCGTCTTGTGTAAAATTAACATGACCACGGGCCTCATCACTTTATTCATGCGTCGGTCAAGTGAAACGGCGAAATTATTAGAAAAGTAAACACTTTACAAATCTACTAATTTTTATACTTCGATGAATTTGAAGAAAACAAAAAGAGAAATAAAAAATTTAAATTATCACAAATTGTTACCTAACACATTTAATTCGACGTGTTTAACATATGGAACTATTTTCCACCCATCATTACAAACTTTACTGGGCACATGTCACTCAGTGCGCCCGTTAAAATGTATGGAGGCGATGGCAGTGACTTTTTTTAAAGGTTGATTTCGAAAGTGTTCGTTTTATTGTGAACAGCCTTTACGAGGACGTAGTAACATAACCGCTGGCATGACAGACGTACGATAGAGAAGGCATTTGACAGAACAGAAATCCGGTATAACACGTAATTATATATGCGTTTGGTATGATAAGATATATGCACTACAGGCATTTGGCAGAATGGAATTACAGACGATATGTTCTTCCTTGTCGCGAAACATTTTGGAAAGTGCTACACTGATAAAATGGCGGGTAAATAAACTGGCATACGTGTAATTTGTAATTAATCAATACAAATATCGAAAATCCGAGGATGACCCGGTTGGGGATTGAACCTGGTTCGCCTTGATGGGATTTGAGCAGTCTAACCGCTCAGCCACCGCGGCCCCTTTCGCAGCACGTAGTAGTAACCAATGAGTAGGGGTAAGAAAATTTCGCGAGTTCAATGAGCTACAGACTAGACTCCTCAGTCCTCTGCATACTGGAGCCTCAGCTGTGTGTTCATTGGCTGTTGCCCCGCACCTGGCAGTTATGGGATTCACAGTGTTTCCTTGCAAGTCTGCTATTGGCCCAGAGATGTGCAGAACGGGTGTAAGAAATTGTGATCCAACTGCGAAGGGGACTTCACTTTATATGTGTTTGACTTCCATCTTGCCCCGAAATGAATTCACGAAATTTTGCTATCCCTACCAATGAGACACGAAGTTTGTTCCTAGAACCTCACACAGCCAATCAGATAATGGGTACGCCCACATCGAAGTAACAGCCACACCATTTCGTATCTGTGTACTTATTTACTGTGTGATGATAGCATCATATTGTAAGTGACGTCGGGTGAACAAATCGCCAAACAGTTAGCAAAACTTCATTCGTATGTCGTTTAAAAATTCTATCCATAATTGAGCTCGTTCACGTAAGAATGGAATATTTGTCTTATACCAACGAAGGAGTGTACGCCATTTCAGTGCCTTGCTCTTAGAGACGAGGAGATATTCGAGGCACATAACTGGCTCGTACTTAGTGCTCCCGTGCGTCTAAACCTCCCAGAAACTAAATTCTTCGAGGCATAGGACACCCTTAAATACACATTTGAATAGTTTTAGCGCGGATCTCCATGTAGTAGTGTCTTTTGACGACTAACTGTTATAGCTCCTAAATTTTAATTTGTTGTAGTGCAGTGTTATTTTGGCCCGTTTGGCTATGTTACACTTAATCAGTAAGATACATTATGATTCCTGTCTGCATTAAGATTGCGTCCCGGACTTCTCTCGGCCGGAAAGTTTGAACGGAAATTCTCTTCGTGTTGTGTTACTTGCTCATGTACAGCTGCGGCGCAGTGGTTAGACAACTCGTGTTCTGTCAAAGCGAAACCGCGGCGTTAAACCCGAATTTTCTCATGCGGAAAACGCTGCGAACGCTAACGTCGTTGTGTTAGTTTTCTCGGAGTACTCCCGTTTATAGCACAAATACATTGCGGCGCTGACCCACACTGAGAATTTAAAAACGTTACTGTAGTCTGGCGCGACCAAATTAATTGTTTATGTGGGAACAAAAACAACATTGTGTTGTTGAAACCAAATAATTTTGTTTTTATTATTTGGCTGGCGCAAACTGTAAGATCTGGTTAGTGTAACTAAGTATTTGTTTGACTCTACGTACATTAAGATTGGGGTTGACCCCCGTGGGAAGCCCGCGTCCCAAGGTCAAGAAGCGAGGGGCCATACGGGCGACACTAACACTCAACCCTAGTGCCTTATTGCTCCTACGTGCAAGGCGTGCAGTGTTTCAATCGTAACGCTGTACTGGGTAAATTGGATCTATAACATAGGGGTTTTATTACACGCGACGAAAGGCCACAGATTAAACTACACCCGTATATTTGTACTTTCTCTTGCCTCGCAAGTAAACTGCATAGGGATGCTTTAAAAATGCGATACTTGACTATTTTCACGACGTTTTTTCTCAAAGAATACACTTATTATTTCAAAAGTAAAAAATAGGGGCATAGATAATTCGTTTTATCTTTTCTGAAAAAAAAAAAAGTTGTATTTGCAGAACATTTAGGTATTTACCGAGATACGCGTATTCGCGCAAACAACTATTTCACAAAAAAAAAAACCTGCAGGTCCATATAACTCTTAAGCAAGTTTCTGTTAATGTGCAAAAATTGAAAGACCGACCGAGATTCTAACCTAAACTTAAGCCAGCAAGATATCAACAGAAAACTGTCGTAAGCCCTAGAAGTAAGGGCACCACATTACTGAAGATATTCTCCGTGTTCGAGGTCTAGAAACTTAAGCCAGCAAGATATCAACAGAAAACTGTCGTACGCCCTAGAAGTAAGGACACCACATTACTGCAGATATTCTCCGTGTTCGAGGTCTAGAAACTTAAGCCAGCAAGATATCAACAGAAAACTGTCGTACGCCCTAGAAGTAAGGGCACCACATTACTGAAGATATTCTCCGTGTTCGAGGTCTAGAAACTTAAGCCAGCAAGATATCAACAGAAAACTGTCGTACGCCCTAGAAGTAAGGACACCACATTACTGCAGATATTCTCCGTGTTCGAGGTCTAGAAACTTAAGCCAGCAAGATATCAACAGAAAACTGTCGTACGCCCTAGAAGTAAGGGCACCACATTACTGAAGATATTCTCCGTGTTCGAGGTCTAGAAACTTAAGCCAGCAAGATATCAACAGAAAACTGTCGTACGCCCTAGAAGTAAGGGCACCACATTACTGAAGATATTCTCCGTGTTCGAGGTCTAGAAACTTAAGCCAGCAAGATATCAACAGAAAACTGTCGTACGCCCTAGAAGTAAGGGCACCACATTACTGAAGATATTCTCCGTGTTCGAGGTCTAGAAACTTAAGCCAGCAAGATATCAACAGAAAACTGTCGTACGCCCTAGAAGTAAGGGCTCCACATTACTGAAGATATTCTCCGTGTTCGAGGTCTAGAAACTTAAGCCAGCAAGATATCAACAGAAAACTGTCGTACGCCCTAGAAGTAAGGGCACCACATTACTGAAGATATTCTCCGTGTTCGAGGTCTAGAAACTTAAGCCAGCAAGATATCAACAGAAAACTGTCGTACGCCCTAGAAGTAAGGGCACCACATTACTGAAGATATTCTCCGTGTTCGAGGTCTATAAACTTAAGCCAGCAAGATATCAACAGAAAACTGTCGTACGCCCTAGAAGTAAGGGCACCACATTACTGAAGATATTCTCCGTGTTCGAGGTCTAGAAACTTAAGCCAGCAAGATATCAACAGAAAACTGTCGTACGCCCTAGAAGTAAGGGCACCACATTACTGAAGATATTCTCCGTGTTCGAGGTCTATAAACTTAAGCCAGCAAGATATCAACAGAAAACTGTCGTACGCCCTAGAAGTAAGGGCACCACATTACTGAAGATATTCTCCGTGTTCGAGGTCTAGAAACTTAAGCCAGCAAGATATTAACAGAAAACTGTCGTACGCCCTAGAAGTAAGGGCACCACATTACTGAAGATATTCTCCGTGTTCGAGGTCTAGAAACTTAAGCCAGCAAGATATCAACAGAAAACTGTCGTACGCCCTAGAAGTAAGGGCACCACATTACTGAAGATATTCTCCGTGTTCGAGGTCTAGAAACTTAAGCCAGCAAGATATCAACAGAAAACTGTCGTACGCCCTAGAAGTAAGGGCACCACATTACTGAAGATATTCTCCGTGTTCGAGGTCTAGAAACTTAAGCCAGCAAGATATCAACAGAAAACTGTCGTACGCCCTAGAAGTAAGGGCTCCACATTACTGAAGATATTCTCCGTGTTCGAGGTCTAGAAACTTAAGCCAGCAAGATATCAACAGAAAACTGTCGTACGCCCTAGAAGTAAGGGCACCACATTACTGAAGATATTCTCCGTGTTCGAGGTCTAGAAACGACAAGGGCGAACCACGCACACGCTTAATATTTCAGATAATTAAGGCGTCATATTTAAGACACAGAGGTGCTGCTCGTCTTTATGACACATTAAATATACACTGTATTGCAATTTTCATAATTTTAAATACTCTTTATTGATTAATTTTCAATGCAGAAAAAGTACAGCGTACTTAACAGCCAATAAATAGATAACATGTATATACGCTCATATAGACTGTTCATGGTAAAGTGAGCACTTTTGAAGACCTAGTTACTTTTTTCTTTTAGTTATTTTTTATCCATTAACCACCATTTCAAACAAATATTGCAAAGGTAATAATAAACGTAGTGTGAATATTCCACTGCAATCGGAAGTTAGCGTCTAAGGCTAAAATAAAATATATGCAATAAATATTTATTGACTATTATTCCAAACGAGAGGGCTCTCAAAAGTGCTCACTTTACCATGAATAGCCTATAAAGTTTCGTAATGTTGTTTTAAAATCTCCTATTGAAATTCTAGTTACTGATTAATGCTTATCGTTATACCCGTCATGGTATCATGAAATTCTCTACTAAAATGTTTCTGCGACTGACATGCGTAATTCGTGTGTTTAGTCCTTTACGGCATTGCTGCGTTCGTGCAAGTTCCGATTTTATTTTCCCTCCGCCCCTTTCCACAATGTTCTGCATTCTTCTGTGTTCTTTATTCGCACATGAATTCACAGCGGTAACGAACCTACTGCTGGGTCGCGCTTAATTGAGCACTTTTGAAATCAACCTTTGAAAAAAAAAAATCCTGCTCTTAACCGCTTGTGCTCAACTTTCACATTGATAGGTATGTTCCCATTAAAGTTGGAAACGATGCAGGAAATTTCGTTCCGTATCATAAGAGAAGGATAGACCCCCATGTTTGTTTGTGAAAAAGTTGTTTGCACGAATAGCCGTAGCTCGGTAAATAGATGTTCTGCAAATAAGACATTTTGTCAGAAAACATAAAAAACAATTACCTACACCCCTATTTTTTAAATTTTGTTATACTAACCCCTCAACGTAGTTTCCCGAGTATGCTCGTACACGTTTGGCGTGTTGCAGACTAAGTAAAATCATGGTCGGTGTTGTACTGGTCCAGAAGGTGTCACCAATACGGGAATTGCCTTTTCCTGGGCAATTCTATTGGTCACTGCTGACACGCCGACTAGTTTATAATTGGCTGTTTCTTGTGTACTGGATTAACTGAAAACCTCTTCATTGGTTCCGAAATGACGACTATTGTGAGAAATTTTATCTACGTCTCTTTCCAAGAATTTCTTCTTTTGCAACACCTGGAGGGAAATATTAATGTGTTCGTTAACAGGTTAAGTGTATTCATTGTGAAAGAAAATCGTGAAAATGGCCAAATAGCACATTTTTAAAACTTGCCTATGCAGTTTCCTTAAGCGGCAAGAGAAACGTAGAAAGATACGGGCGTAGTTTAATCTGTGGTCTTTCATGGCGTGTAATAAAACCCAGCTGTTGAAGATCTAATTTGCACAGTACAGCGTCACCACGGAAACACTCCACGCCTTGCGCATAGGAGCGATGAGGTGCTGGAAGTGCTTTCTAGTGTCGCCCGTATCGCTCCTTCGCTTCTTGATCTTTCGAAGAGTGCCCTCTTAATGTAGTTATTAGTTGTCAAATCACTATAGTTTTCAAAATGTAACAATCGAAAGTCTCAATTTCCCGAATTCTGCAGCATGCTAGGCTTTGCTCCTAGATATATATTTTTTCCAATCAAATTGTATTTAATGCAACCTGTGTGGTGTGCAGAACATACTGATTCAGTATGAGTGCGATTTATAAACAGGTGAGCGAGTATTGGCACTAAGAATTTTGCTGAAAATAGAGGTCACACTTGTCGTAAATATATTTTTCTTCATTCAAGTAAAACTGTTAAGATTCATTTAATAAATAGTTTAAACCATAAACTGTAGAGGAAGAGTGACTTTTGTTCCTTTCGTAGCTTGTAACACAAGTACAGTATGCAGCGCTTAGATTTTAATTCAACTTTTTGAATCTGCCTATAGCACTCGTGGGTTGGAATTTGAGTGCTATATTTTGAAAACTATAATGGTTTGAGAACCAACAACTGCATTAAGGGGGCATTTTTTGAAACCTCTCTCAGATAACCAAATTCCAAAAAAATGAGAAATATGACCATAAATTTGTGGGAGAAAAAACGGGTTTAATAAATTTAGTTACTTCTTTTCTAAGTACAAAATACTAAGAGCTAGCACATAAGTAGAGAACCGGAAATTTGTCGTGTTCATTCGGCAACAAGCTAGACTCCATAATCTGTTATGCATTCGATCATCATTAGTAGTTCATTGGCTGTTGCTCCAGTTTGATTCCAGACCAGGCCGCACGAGATTCGTTGGTTATTTTCTTGCAGATTCGTTATTGGTTGAATGTCATTCGGGGCGTGTCTAACACACTATGGTCCGATGGAAGTACAAATTCACATGTACACGTGAATGCAGTTTAACTTGTCCTCGGATGAACCCGCTAAACTTCAGGGTCTCTACATGTCAGTAACACAGCTATGTATTTAGTTCTTAATAAGGGATCGCGGTGGTGCATGTTAAGGCCTTTTGTACGTGGCTAACTAAAAGAAGGACATGCTGTCTTCTCACAACTGCACCTGTGCCCTTTCTGGGTAATACAGGCGTGTAAAAGATTCCTTTTCAGTTGAATTCCCATTTCTTTCTTTTGGCCTTTCTTTGGCTTGCTATTTGGAACACGCAGTTTTCAAACGCTTTGATTTTATTCTATTACATCTACATCAAAGTAGTCTGGAGTAGTTGAGTGGCCCAGTTAAACTGTCATCCACCCAGTTTTCCACACTGTCCGAAATCTTTTATACTTTATATCTATGCATTTATATAACGGCACTAACTACTTGACTAAGTAGACTGATATTCCACTTTGATTCGATAGCTCTGTGTCGACATCCAGCGGGGATGGGGGCCTCCGGGCATTTTTTGACCCCCTCCTCCTGTAGTCAATTCTTTAGTCATGAATCTTTCCTAGATCATGTTCCGATTCCGTTGCTGTTGTCTGCATAATATATGGTTCTATCACGCCTTGGTCTTTGATACTCTATTTCATGAGTTCCTTGTTCATTACCGGGTCATCATATATGTTATCTTCAGTTCATCAGAGAGGGAGGCAATGCCTACAACTCATAAGGAGCCTACTGATAAATACTTTTAAAGTTTCCTGTGATTTTCTTCGGGATTATCCCAGGCTGTGTAGTGGACCCGCCCCCACCATAATGTTTATATAGCGGTTTTACTTATTGTCAAACCCGGGAAGTATGTCCGCTGCTACTTTTCGGTTTCTGTAGCGGTTTTACACTCTCAATTCCAGTGGTAAGATACTCTATGGAGAGTTCTCTGTTTCCTCTTCTAGAGGATTCATCAATACCCACACTTTGGATTCCTCTAATCTATTGATGACGTCCTTTGCAAATTCTCCAAAATATCTCTGTCTCTTTATGAGATAAAATCCTTCTTGTGTTTATCTCTTCTTTTTCTGTATAAAGTTTTTTACATAACTTTATTCTAATGTCTTCAATCTTTGAGCATACCAGAGTCACATGCTGGACAGTGTCTTTAACTCTACAGATCGAACAAAGAAGAAAGTCAACTAAGTAAAATCTACGTAACTTAGCTTTAAAGTTTCCGTGCCCTGTTGTTATATGACTAATGTGATAATCAGTATTAATCCAATGGTGACGATATCTTTCTATGATATCTGGAAGGATGCTGTAGTGGACCCTCCCTTTTTTTTCCGACCTATTATATCTCTCAAGCAAGATTTCTAGGGATGCTTCTCTCTTCACCTTCTTTCTTGCCGAAGATACTGACCTGCCATTCGTTTCTTCCAGCAGTGAGCCTCTTTCTTCTGCTAAGACATCCAGTGGAATTGCCCCTGTAATTACTTGCAGGGTGTCAATATATGTCGTTCTATATGCCTTTGTTATTGCTAGTAAAACTGCTCTTTGAAATTCCAGTAATAGTCTCTTTGTGTGTACTAATTTGGCATTAGGATACCAGACAGATACCCCATATAACACAATGTAGAGTTTATTCATTGTCTTGAAGTCCAAGTCCCAGGATGCTGTAGACACTCCTCTGATCTTTGTGAAGAGGCTCGCTGCTTTATCCATGATGTATTCAATGTTGTCTTAAAATCGAAGCTTGCTATCAAGTATAACTCTAAGAAGCCTGAATTTCTTTTTCAATTTAACAGGTCGCCCTTAAATCGTATGATTGGTGATCTCTGCAGATTCCCTTTCATAATAATTGCATTAGTTTTCTCGACTAAAAACTCAAGTTTCGCCGTATTTCCCCATTCCCCATTCCTCTATCTCCTTTAGGATTTATTCTGTTTTTGACTAATGTTCTCTTCTGTTCCACACTGGAATTACAATCAGTGTATCATCTCCATATGAAAACATTTCACATCGTTCTCGAAAATTTACTCGAAGCAGTGTGTCCAAGAGTGTATTCCACAAGAGTGATCCAAGGACTGATCCCTGTGGACACCCCTTTGACATTCGTTTCTCTATGCAGAGTCCATTAAGTTCGTAAATTCTTATTCTCTCTTCGAATAAAGATCTTATCATGCCGTAGAGATCTCTGGGGTATTCCTTTTTCTTGAAATGCCAAAGCACTTCAGGTCACCAAGCATTGTCAAATACTCCACTTATATCCAAGAAAATGCCAAGTACATATGTTTCCTTTGTTGTTTTGATGTTTCTGACAACATCCAGAACTGCTCTTTTAGTCTCTTGTCCTTTCCGAAAGCCATATTGTGTGTTACGTAATCCTCGTGTAGTCTCTAAGAACGATATACAGCATCGTTTCTCTTCATGGGTCTCTGTTTTTCAGGCTAAACTATCATCTGGCCAGAGAGAAGTAGCCAGTTCTTGTGTACTCTCTTCATCATTGGTTATTATTCTCCCTTGTCTCGTTAGGCTATTCACGTAATGGTTAAATTATAACTTGTTTGCAAGAATTCTTTATATCAGCCTCCAGGGACCTTAATTTCCCTCATTCGTTGCGAAGTTCCTCCATGACTCTTTATTCTTCTCTTTTAGAAGTCTTGAATAAGTCTTTCTTTGTCGAAAGTAGTCTTCTACCATCTGAAGTCTCAGTATTAGTGTTCTACTTTTCTTCATAAGCCTCCGTGTTTCCCTCTTATCCTAATTTCTTCTAACTCTTCACCCCACCATTTGTTCAATAGGACTCCAGGTTTACAAGTTCTTAAGGTAGCACAACAATTGTCTTGAATCAACTCTGTAACTTGTTCAGCTCGGATGTTTGGGTCTGGTGAGTTTTCTTCTCTCTACATTTGGATATTCTCCAACAGTGCTTCATCTAATCTCTTCCAGTCTGTACCACGATGGATGAAGCGTGTTCTTAGGACTTGAGATTCTTCTGGGAAAATTCAAATCAAACACAATTAGTCGGTGATCACTGGTTATGGACTGGACAGTGACTCAAGATTCGACCAGTCTGGTAGCCTTTCTTGAGGTAATGGTCACATCTAGATGTGAATCTATGCAATGCGCTGAAGACACATACGTGGGGAGGTTTCCAGGTTCGTTGGCGACATGGAAGTCATTCGCCAAGAGATAGCGATCAATCGCTATGATCTGCTCATATGTTGCTGTTGCATATTATTAACTGGACTTGGCATTCACAACTGCACCAGTAATAAGTCGCTCCCTTCCCAATACTCGTAACCACTCACCCTACTTTTCCTAAATGTACTCGGTTATCATCCGAATATTGACAGTAGAAGGATCCCAGATAGTATGATTTCTTTGTTATGGCTTAAAATTATACAGATTTGATCATCTGACTTAAGACTGTCCATTGACATACAGTTCAATGTTGTGTCCGAATCCATATTCCTGACATGGGGTTGGTTCTGGGTGAGATTACATTTTCAGGTAATGCAATAATTTTTCCTCTGAATGTGTATAATGTACATCTATTTCTCTTTCGTTGGCGATGACCACTGTCTCTGATGTCACAACAGCACTTCGTTGCAAGTTTATTTGTCCTATTCTTATTTTTTGTGAGTGAAGCGTGGAGAGTTTTGAGCGGCTCTTAACAGCGAGGTCTTGAGAGCCGATAAGGATGAAGTGAGGCGAGTATGGAGCAGCGCCGGAATGAAGTGGTGGGGAAATGGGAGATCCCCGAGAAAACCCATTGACCAGTGGCATCGTCCGGCACGATTCCCACTTGCGAAAATCCGGAGAGAACCAGCCGAGGATTGGTGGGAGGTGAGCAGTCTAATCGCTCGGCCACCATGGCCCCCTCTTATTTTCTGTAGTGCTGTCATTCATCTCCACATTATGTCATTCTTAGTTCCATTGCGAATGCCTTTCCATAATGTTGACTTTTTTGGAATCCAATCTATGTGCATGCTCCTTTTTTACCTTCAGGCAATTAGCACATGCAGTATTATCCTTGTCCCCTTTACATTTATCCTTGTCAGAATACTTACGACTCTCTAATCCACATGTGGAACATCTTTTAGTACATTAGCGATGCTTACTTTGGTGCCCATATTGTTGACACTTGTAGCACCGCAACGGAACTAGAAAGTCCAAACTTTGCAGGCTGTATATCCAATGTATGCTATGTCTCGTCATATCAGGATATTTCTAAATATACATGGACATTCAACCACTATAATTACAGTTTCCTTGATGCATCATATTTTAAGTCGAACAACTGTTCCCTTCAGAAATTCTTCCTTATTCACTCCTTTATCCTCTAAATTCTGTTGGTCATCATCGTCCTCCTTTCTCGGTACATCATACAAGATGACCTCGGGGTGTTTCTTCCGAGGGTCATCTAATCGCAGTCCGAGTTCCTTTAGTTTATTATTGGTCATTATCATATTCTTAATTATTGCTTCATCTCCGACTTATAGCAATACACCACCACCTTTTTAACTCTTCGGAAGTTTTTAACCGTACATCCTTCTTCGGCTGGATTTACAGTTTCTTGAATTGTCCTTTTTTGTCACCTCACTAATTTGACCATCTTTGTTTGGGCATGGTAGTATCGCCATTTTTGAGGACTTTACTTCCAGTGTAATTTTCTTTACCGATTTGGTCACTTGTTGTGGCAAGACTAATCGCCTCCCACCTAGGCGAACAGGGTTCGATTCCCGGCGGGGTGGCTCCTGTATATTCTAATGTGGGAATCATGCCGGACGATGCCACTGTCCGTGGGGCTTTCTCAGGAATCTCCCTTCTCCCCGCTGTATCAATCCGGCGTTGCTCCATACTCGCCTCACTTCACCCTCATCTGCTCTCAAGACCGCGATATTAAGAGCTGCCCAAATCTCTTCAATCACTTAGTTCTTAATAATTTCGTATTTACGCTTGAACGCCGTATGAATAAATAAGGAGTCCTTGGTAATGTTAATTTTACGTATTGTGGGAAAATACAATTAATTTCAGAGTAGTCGAGCGTAAGAAGAGCTCTCCGGTGAGCCTAATTTATGAGAAAACATTCAATAATAATAATAATTTGCGGTGTGACTGTGTCGAGAATTCGGCCGGGTCTTTTATATAAACATGTCTGTGTTAGTCCTTGTCCACAATAGCTCGTCCGCGGACCTACTTCATCCGCGGACGCATGCCCAGACGTGTGCGTCTACATTTACGACGTCTGAAGCTAAGCTTTCGAATACTGGCACCAGAGTGCTCTAAATTCGGTGCCGCCCGAAGCTAAGCTTTCAGATACAGATACTAGAGTGTGCTCAAATCGTCGCTTCAGTTAATTCTATGCGATTACTCAGGAATTTTAATATTTGTAGCTTCTTTTATTTTGTTTTCTAATTTGATTTATGCGAGGGAGTACGTTTTTATTTTGCTGTAAATTTACTTCATTTGGTTTTTTTTTTTACACTAGTTGGTACATTTTGTCTTTTTTGAAGTTTTGTTTTCGCTGCTGTGAGTTTTAAGATTATGCCTTTGAACAAATAAAGTGTTTTATAATTCCAATCTTCTCGCTTAGATATCAATACACCATTATTTACTTTTACCGTTTGCGCGCGATAAAATGTAAATGAAACACAATTTGGAACACGTCCACGCCTGTGTCCGCGGACGAAATTTGAAGTTCGCGAATGATCTTTGGACATTGGATCTCGGGGCATTAGAACGCGATCTGTGACGTCAGAGGGTCACGTGCACCAGTCAGCAGAACATATATTGCGGACAAGGCCTTAGCGGTGTAGTGCCATGGGCACTCCGCTAGTTTTCCAGTTCAGAGAGAGAACATTTTAATGAAGTATTTCCGCAACTTATCAGGTTCTGCGGTGCTTGCAACAGGAAACTGTATCCGCTCTAATACTGCCTGTGGTGATTTCAGCACCACGTGAGTGCGATTGCTAACCACTTTCAACGGGAAATACATCCTGTTTTTCCCGATATTTTAGTCCCATGACTCCTGGAATCACGCGCTGTATCACGCGCTATTTTCCAGTCACATGATTTCGATATCACACTAGGGGCCGTGTGCAAAGTTCCAGTTCATTGGCTGACGCTCTAACTTTGCTCTCTCATTGGTTGGCGTCTCTTCTCGCCCTGACTTCTCATTGGTGAGATACTGCTCATGCGCGACTTCTTGGTGGAGAGAGACTTCTCCACAATACATTCATGTTGCTTTATTATGCCATGCACGGCCTGAGGATGCCGGACTTCAGCAGAGGATGCCAGGGACTGCACATCACCTCCAGGGACGACTCGCCTGAGTTGTGCTGGGACTCCACTCTCCTTCATATCTGTGCTATAGTATGAAGTTGCTTCTACTCGACCTTTTATTTTGTTTTATATTAACAACTCTCATGTCGTCTTCCGACACATCGCCAAGTAAGTAGATGTACAATTGAAAGTGTAACCATTTCAGTGCTTTATTTTATTAAATGTGTTAAATTGACTTACATTATTCCTTATTGAGTGTGCTCAGCCCTAGACCGCTCGGGCATCGCAGCGGGTAATAGTTTCTTCCCTACATGCGAATTAAACTAAAGTCATGAGACAAGAGCTTAAACTCGCTGTCAAAATCAGCGCACTGCCACGCCGTAGTCACGACGTACACTGCCAGAAAATTGACGCCTGTTGCCACGGGTCTCACCCACTCCTTACGCACGTGAGGCGTTAACTCCAGGCGTTGCCCACATCATAGTTACGTACCCAATCGAACGAGAACCGAAATTTATTTCACTCGTTTTATTAGTCACGAAGTTGTATTGTCGGAATATGTCACCCTGCGAACGTTACTTTGTCCGTTTCCATACTGGTTCCCCTTATGTCGATCTCATTTCAAAGATGTATTCCCATTAAAAACTGAGGTTCTCCAAACTGCCTGACTACCCGGTGCCTGAACTGCCTCGTAGCACCTTTGAAATCTGGATTTTCTGATGTTTATTCTAAATGTCTAGCACGCGGCATCGGTGTCATGTGTGTCATCCTGCTCCGTAATTACACAAGAAATTTTGGCGTGATATTTTTTTCCCCTTCATTTGAAATGTTGATTGTTTCTCTGCAGTTGTTGTCAGTGTTTTAGGAGGGATATAAAAAAAAATTAAGAAACCCGCTGCAAGGAACCAACTGGGAAAGCTGTGAAGGGAGCGAATTTTCACGGAAGACTCATCGCCTACTCGCGCGTTTTCCTGCCAAGCAGTAGTGTGTCGCGGGTTGCCGAACCTAATTGTCTTAAGGGAAAACGTCTGTATACTTACCATTGTTATCAATAGAGATGATGGTTTATCGGGGGAATAGTTTAATTTTACCTAGGATTAAACGTACTGTACACATGTCCGATAGTTTCCTTTCCTTATTGGCTGTCATGCATCTGTGAAGCTATTACCCAATTTCACTGGGTAATGAGGATTATGATACTATAAGACGGATTCGTACGTGATTGGCCTGCAAACAACATAGCAGAGTCAAAAACTTGTATATTCAATCATAAAAGAATATACTAGTTTGTGTGTTAAAGAAGATGTGTTGACTGAAAAGATTTTCACGATTTTCCGCCACCTCGTCATATCAAATGTTTGCGCCAGACAGAATGACAGTGAGGATTCAGTTATGATTGGCTACGTGTGATGTAATGTGCGTAATGTTTCTGGATTATCCTTGATCACCCTACGCAATTCGTGGTGCGGAGATCGCGGGGAGGGAAACTTGGACAGTATACAGGATGATTCTCAATTAGACCGACAAACTATGGGAAGTGATTCTTCATGAAAAAGTAAAAGGAAAACATATGCGACACTTTATACCTAAACCGAATATTAAGGGATGTATGAGCCATTTAAAAAAAACGAGATTTTAAGCCGTATTCGTGCTTTATATCGGCTCTTACGTTGAATTTCCCGATAACATACAATAATGTTTCGAGATTTGTCAATGTATTTTACTTCGTTACCAATATTTTTCACAAATACGGTTTAAGACCTCGTTTTTTAAGGGCCCATAACTCCCTTAATATTCGGTTTAGGTATAAGATGTCACACATGTTTTCCTTTTACTTTTTCATGAAGAATCACCTCCCGAAGTTTGTCGGTCTAAATGAGAATCAGCCTATATATGAGAGTCTCGAGGTGGGCTCGAAGCTATACTGCGCCTTGTGCGCGAGTATGGAATGTCCCCATGGACTACCTAAGAACTGTGTCGGGGATCTGCTGACGTTAAAGAAAATGCTGCACGAGAAATGAGAGCTATGCTGTGAGAGAAGAAATTGTAAGTAAAGGCTGTTCACGATCAAGCGAGCACTTTTTAAATCAGACTTAGAAAAATGTCACTGCTACATCCTCCGTATATTTTAACGGGGCACACAGAGTGACGTTCGGTAAGTAAAGTTGGTAACGAAGGAGAGAAAGTAGTTCCATAGCTTAGAGTGAAAATTGTTAGGTAACCATTTGGGATAACTTGAATATTTTTTTTCGGTTATGTTTTTTTAATGAGTGTAAAAATTAGCAGATTTGTAAAATGTTTACTTTTGTAATAATTTCACAGCCTCACTTGACCGACGCATGAATAAAGTGATGAGGCCCATAGCAATGTTAATATTACATAAGGCGGAAGAATATACAAAGTGCATGCAAGTAGATCTTAAGCAGGGCTTCTTTTTTTTAAGTGTTCAGTTTACCGTGAACAGCCTTCATCAATGTGACAAACTTTTTATTGGAGGATTCAGTCCACATGTTGTCGTGGGAACACAGAAGAAATTCTAATATTCTTAAAACAAAAAATTTATCATTGAGGCATATCTTTAACGTTTATGTTGCAGTAAAACTAATAATGTATTGACAAAGTTAATGTTAACCATTCGCAAAGTCTTAAATTACTATAACACAAATGTACTGTTTAAATGTAAACGTTACCAAGTCCTCTAAGTAATTTTGCCGCAACCAAATGTTGTATTACACTAAAAATAACAGGAATAACAACATATTTATGTTGCTGCGACATTAAAGTGATGTCCAGGCAATACAATATTATTCTTGACTTGACTTAAAATTGCGGATACTAGTGAACAGCTCTGACCTTGTAAAATGAAACTCGTTTACGTAAATTTCAAAGCATAGAATGAAAACAAAATATAACTTAGACCAGCCTTCAAACCTTTCAAAGCATTTTACGTGTGCCAAATATGCGTGTATTTCTAGAGCATAAATTATTCCCATGAAACGAACGAGTATTACAGTATATCGCTATGCGTTGTAAAAAAAACCCACAATTTGAAACACGATCAAACATGTTAGATTAGAGGATGTGGTAGGACGTTGGGATTCGTAAAGTTTAAAAATGTCAAGCACTCAAGGCGTGTGACCGATTCATTTCCTTGTTTTGTTTCCTTGTCGGTAATATTTATTTGATATATGATATAATTTTATATATGATCGTAATTTATTTATTTTACATCGGAATGATGTTTTAAAGGAAAGGAAAGACAAGAGAATTTTTAATGTAACATGTTATTCTATTCAGACCCAGTGTGCACAGTTCTGTACATTACTCAAGAGTAAGTAATTTTTATCTGTACTACACACTGTGAAGCTCATTGACCAGTGATTAGGGACAGACGGTTTGTGCAAAAAAATTTCAAGACCAGTTGTATTGCAGAACACTTTTGTTCATATGCACTTTCGTGGTTGGATGATTTGAAATGTCCCGTGCCTCAAGTGTCTGTCCGCGAATCATGGACGTTCTATTATCGGAGTACTTTATTACGATTGGCCCAGTCAAATAAGAACATGTCTTCTCACGTAAACACGTTGCCAATGACCAAACGATGGCGTGGTTGTGGACGTAGGATATTGAAGTCTAGCATGGACATAAATAATTTCGGGGGGAAAAAAACTGTCTCTGCCAATGATCTTACCCGTGAGTAAATGATTCGCAAATCATCGTACTGATCTACATCATAATTGGTTCATATAACTGTAGCCAAACATACAGCCTACAGCTCATTGGCTGTGACAACGAAACAAGTGTTGTGTCAACTAAGTACACACGCAACATAAAATATTTTGTTATCAACAGCTGAAACCGTAAATTAAAGAAGGTCTGAAAAGGGTTAGAATCAGTTCTATTTTTGCTTTGCCGCAATATAAAATACACCTTAATGTTGACAGTACCGTAAAGATCCAAAAATGTAGCGGAAGAACTTAGAAGTAAATTTTTATTAATAGAATCTCAGTATATAACATTAACAGCAACATTAGTTACTCACAGATAACAAAAAAATTACTGTAGTTAGTAGTAACATTAATACCCTTGGCACAATGTTAAACTTATCTGTGAAGTGTTACGAGTTTCTTACATCACGGAAAAGCTGGAGAAGTATATGAAAGGTAAGGTAACTTGAAGAAAGCAGTTGAGGGCAGAAACGCGCGTTAATATCAGACTTAACTACGCCATTAGGAAATATACTCTCGGAAGCAGTAGACATCCAAGTGCAAAGAAAAGAAAAGTGAATGTAGAACATGAACTTGCATTGTAGTGGTCGGGCAAGAGGAGAATTCTCGCGAGAAGGACAGCGATACAGGCACTGCGACTAAGTCCTCGGAGTCTCTGCCTTTGTGATGGAGGGACTGAAAGTTTGCGTGCACAGTGACTCGTGTGAGCAACCTACATCTCTAGCGTATGGTTAGGGGAGTACCCTCAGACTTGGACCTTTAAAAATTGAGATAGCGACAACTTTGGGGGGCCACTCTCTACGAGTGTGTGTCAATACAATATTTCTTTGAGCTCCGACTTTATTTATTTGGAGAAACTTGTAAGCAGAGACCCGAAAGTCTCGGGGATTTATTCGGCAACAAGTTAGACTCCACAATCCTTTTGTGCATTCGACATCAGTTAGTATTTATTGGATGTTGCTTAACTTTAACCCCAGACCAGGTAGCAGTGGATTCAGTTGTTATTTTCCTTGGAGGTTCGTTATTGGTTGAAAGTCGTTCGGGGCATGTCTAATAAACTATGAAGTAATTGAAACACAACATATGTACACGTTAATGCAGTTTAACTTGTCCTCAAATGAATCCGCGAAATCTTCGGGTGTCTACTTATTAGTAATTTGAAAGACTGGATGCTGGGCTACTTTAGACGAGTAGGTTTTATTTCGAGACAATTATCATTTGAGGCGACCTAGCTCATATATGAGAGGGTAAGTGACGTTAGGTGTGTGCCTTAGAATGCAAATTGTCTACCCACAATCTCGTAAATCGGCGTTCGATTGGTTTACAAAAACATTTTTGTTCAGGCCATTCTGAGTCTCGAAAGGGGTTTTATTGAAATAAGAGGAGCCTCTCTTGCAGCTTTGCACTAGGTGCGTATAACCTCTTTTTAATTTATTTTAAAGCAGTGTGAAGGTATTATTTTCAAAATATTGTACAAACGACAAAGAAGACATTAGTCTTTTTTCTCCCTAATCTATGTAATTGCAGTTTATGTAAAAGGTAACATTTTGGAAAACCTTTTCATGCCCGTTGTAGACAATCGTCAACCCGTTGCACAGATAGCTTATATTTTACCGGTGCTGTACTCCACAAGCCTCACTGCCGTACGATCTTCCCTGTGTGTAACCGATTCCTAAACCGTGCTACTTCGCTACGTTATTACTAGAGACAGGTGTTTTTTGCGAAATTATTTACGGTTGTGCTAGACTTCAATATCATACGTTCACAGCCACAACTTCCTTTGGTTATTGGCCGCATGTCTACGTGAGAAGACATGTTCTTATACGACTGGGCCAATCGTAACAAATTACTCCGATACTGAAAGTCCATGATTCGTGGACAGACACTTGAAGCACGGGACAATCATCCAACCACGAAAGTGCATGTGAACAAAAGTGTTTTGCAGTACAACTGGTCTTAAAATATTTTCGCGGAAAAACACCTGTTCCTATATATGACTGGTTCATATCACCAGAGACCTGAAAAATTTGCGAGTTCAATGACATGCAGGCTAGAATCTACAGTCTTGTGCATAAGTATGCCGATGTCAACTGCGCATTGGTTGCCTGCCGTCTCAGTGGAAGGCAACTATTGGGCCACCGTTCTCCAAGAGGTGTCATACACCGTGTGGACCGATGTCTAAAGTTATATAAACACACGTGTTTTGATTTCTAGCATGTCTCCAAATGAATCCGCGAATTCTTCAGGTCTCTACATATCACTGATCACCGAGCACAGAGACTACGCCTTATTGGTTCTGATAACGAAACAAGTTCGTTACCAGCTAAAGTACAGCGAGCATTAAATAATTTCTAAATTGCAAAACTAGAAATCATAAATTAAAACTTTAATGTGGTATTATTTGGAAAGTAAATATTGTACAAATTTGCTAGTCCTACTTTGTTATTGGATAAAATTTAACGCAATGTAATAGTTTCAGAATTCACAAATGTTTACTTAACAGGTTTTTATTCGAAGTTAAGAAACGGAACCAGCTTCTCCCTGTCGTTACCAACTATACTGTGCGCATTCCAGTCAGATATGGGACAGCGACATTTTCCAAAGGTTGATTTCAAACGTGCTAACTTGACCACGAACATCGTATACACGTTACGTCTAGAGAATTTGCTGCTGCTGCTGCTGCGATAAAGATTGACAGCTTTTTATACCTCAAAATGTCGCGAACATGTCTTCACTTTCAGTCCCACTGCTGGTTATTGGCTTTGCGTGATGTCATTTCCCCTTCGCTCGAGCCAATGGGAATTCGGCTACCTCAGTACAGAAAGCCTAAGATTTGCCTGTGAGCGAGAAAACCATACCTAAAACGTACTATCTGGCTGGTCGTAAAGGGAACTAGCCAAACTACGATTTTGAGGAGTATGTTGGAACACATTTGGTTTATCGATATACCGCCACCCCAAGTTATCCCTTTCATCCCCAAAATAATTTAATATTTCTACTGTCGCAAATAAGAAAATTTTGATGTGTGCTCTACATAAGTTGACAAAGAGCTTCGTTGGTTATTACAACCAATGAGCTGCAGACGTTGTGCTTAGTGGTCGCAGATATGAACCAGTTATAACGTGAAGCAGAAGCCGTTTTGCGAATCAGTTCCCTAAAGGGAAGACCATTGATCACTGAGCATCTCGTGTACAGTATCGATGAAATGAAATGAAACTTTCCCATGCCACATGTACCCAATTGTCTAGACTGGAAATGAAAGGATTAAGTTGTCCCATAATTTTAGTTTTTTGGTGTGTTGCAGAATTAAATTAATCTAAAATACTATAAAAAAAAATAGAAGGCGAAGAAGCATTTATTCATATTTTCGCTCTTTGAAGTTGGTGCACATGTGATATTATTCCATAAAAGCTAAAACTAGTTTGCCTTTATCATGCTGCTACGGGAATACCAGTCATGTTAATTTCTGTAATTCCATTTACGACTGTATTTTGATACGTAGCACACGGGACACGCTTAGTTGAACGAGAAGTTAGCCCCCGGCTGGCTCTCGGCCAATGAAAAAGAGAGTTATATCTTTCCCACTCAAAGCGCCCTTAGAATATGTAACATGATCTGCGATACACCAAGTACATTTGCACAATAATATAAAGATTATTATTATTAAATGTTTGATGCACTGTGATAACTACCAACGTATAACTGAATCTAGATCTATTTCAATTCTGTCTTTAAATAAGAAAAACATTTTCTTTCTGGCGTAGTCTTCCAAGTGGAAACGCACAATTAGAACGCCATTTTACTTACAGTAATCCAACGATGGCCACAGATAAAACATTATGAAGTAATTTTATTTTTGTTACCAACTAAACTACATAGTAATATATCATCTATCTCATTGCTAAAGATTTGAAATCTCAAACATCTTTCGCATCAGCATGGATTTTTTAAATTATGTACCATCTTGATATGTTTGCAATTAGATACTACGCTCATTAGTGCTGATGAATTGTAAACGTGCAGATTTGAAGAGCCAGACTTCAAATGACTCACAAAAAAAGTGTTGGAAAAATCTTTACGCATATAACAAGTCAGTAAAGAAGAAAAATCCCAATATCTTATAAAGTACTTTACTAATGTGACATTAGTCCACCTTTTGTGCGGTAGGTCTTTATCATAACGCATCGCAACTTTTTCTTTCCGTAATTGTAAAGTCTGTTATCTCGGCGATTGACGTAGTTTTTTTATTATTTGCCTAACACGGGAACAGCAAAGTAGCGACTTATATTTGCAATTATGCAAAAAAAAACACACACAGCACAGTGCCAGCGGTTGAATGGTGTCTGCCGCAAACAAAAAACAATAACAATTTTCGTAACCAACGCTGTTAACAGAGGAAATTCGAAGGAAGTCCAGGAAAAATAATATATTCCTGAAGTGGTTTATGGGCCAGTTTCATAATTACGTAATGGGGACTCGGGTGGCTTTAACTCGCAAAAATCAGAAAATCATTTTTGACTCTGAATTATAAAATTACAGTTTCAAGCTGATTAAACCGGTATCTTAAGTACTTCTTCTCAATAAGAATTTATTTTTTCAAGTTGAATAACCGTGTAAAACACCTACAGTTTATTTTTAACCACTTACCTTTCACATTAACATTTTGAATCAGATGTCAAAACAAAAGTAGTTTTTGGCTGTGGTAAGTATTTGAGAGGACAGGATCTGATGGAAATTCATGAAAATTTGTTGAGCCAACATATCTTCTAACGCTCTAATTTATTGTTTCGTGATTAGGAGAACAAAGTCTTGACTCGGCTAATTTGTCTACAGACCAGTCACGAACGTTCTGCCTTATAGTATCAGAATCCTCATTGCCCCAGTGAAACGGGGTAGTAGTTTCATACGTTCATGACAGCCAATAAGGAAATAAAACTGTCGGACATGTGTACAGTACGTTGAATCCTGGCAAACAGTCATATCTAGAGATTACGTTACAACTAACAAAGCAGAATATTGATAAAGGCTGTTCACGATAAAGTGAGCACTTTCGAAATCAACCTGCCCTGCCTGCATATTTTTACGCGCACACTGAGTGACATGCGCTCGGTACAGTTGGTAATAATGGATGGAAAGTAGTTCCATATCTTAACGTCGAATAAAAGTTGTGAACTCTTAAATTATTCCTTTAAATTTCTGATTTTTAAATGCATTGTAGTATACAAATGACCAGGTTTGTAACATATTTGCTTTTCGAATAATTCCACAGTTTCACTTGACTGGCGCATGAATAAAGTGATGAGGCCGATGGCAATGTTAATTTTACATAAGGCGGAATAATATGCGACGTTCATTGAAGTATATCTTAAGCAGGGCTTTCAAAAGTGCTCATTTTACCGTGAATAGCCTATAACTGTTTATGCCAGTCCATGACGCAAGCAGCACCCAAGTATAAAATGTTGGATGCCAGCGGCGGCCACTATCATTCATCTAGACTAACTATAATTTCTGTTATAAATTAATACCAAGGTAGACAGCACACAACTATACGCTGATCTCACTTGTGTAATAGGACCTACGCTCATTCTACATGTCGTGTAGGACTCACGAGTATTAGCAAACATCCGGCACTCCGGTGGCTTCATTCCGTGTGACCGGATGTAGCAGGAAAATGAATTCTGCCTGTGGCAGCAGACAATGTACGAGTGACATCTGTTCGAGTGTGCAGAGGACTGTGGAGTACAGCTTGGTGCCTTCCTATGTCGCGAAATGACAGGACGTCAAAGTATTACGCAAAGAAAGGAGCTTGCCTTGGTGGTAGATTCCGTCCTTGAAACGCACCGACAGTGATTCAATGATTTTACTTATTCTGTAGCATGCCGCAAATGTTAATAAGTATGCTCTGGATAACATGTTGAGGAGTTTGTTAATATTTATATTTAGACTTCTTAACTATTCAGTACTGCGGACGATAACCTTCTCAAATAACATGTCACACGACTAGAACAGTTATAATTGTGCCAGAAAAAAAGTAATATTTTCCCCAAATTAGCTGTTCTAATAAGTTTCCAATACATTGGCAAAGTAATAATTTGACAGTGGAAAATCGTGAAAATATTTCGAGCCAATATATATTCGGTAACAGTGTAGCTTGTTATTCCTATTAAGATTAGGCGACCAAGTTTGTCTCGGTTAAGTTATTTGCATGTCAATGCTAAACGTTCTGTCTGAGAGTATCAGAATCCTCACTGGCCCAATGAAACGGCGTCACACAACAATGGCGGCCAATCATCAAAGGTAAGTGTCTGACATGTGAAGTACGTTTACTTGCAAATGGTCAAATTTCCCGCTCTTAGACATCGTTTAGGGGTTCCTGGTTTTTTTTTTTTCCTTTGCGAAATTATCCCCCCCCCCCCTCGCCATCCTTAGCGAAATGATTCCATGGGCAGTTTTATCCGAACGCATTTTGGTCTAACTCCACTTTCGTGATCGACTGGTTACTAATTGTCTTGCACACTCTGTGTCTGCCCGCGAATTACGGACGTTCAGTGTTGGAGTAACATAATTCTGATTGGCTCAGAGTCACGTCGAAAACGTCTTCTCACAAAGGCAAGCGGTAGATGACCAAAGAAAAATTGCAAGTGTGCATGAATGTTATAGAAGTATACCTTGCGCATAAATATTTTCTCGGAAAATCATGTGATCCAAACCACCGTATCTACTAATAATGTAGGTAGAGCCCCGAGTATTTCGCGGATTGATTTTACGACAGGCTAGACTTCACAGTCCTCTATACACTCGAGACACTATCGTTTGCTTATTGGTTACTGCGGTCAAGCGAGGTCATTGTACATGACTGTTCGACGCTAACACTACTGCTTCCTGCTTACTAATCGCTCACATTTAAACGGGGCGTGTCTAAAAAACAGCCGTCCATCACAATGGAAGAAAAAAAAAATAGTGTTTGAAGTCTACCTAGAGCCACCGAATGAATTCGCGAAATACTCTGGGGTCTAACTATAGGCTATCTACGGAAAAGTGAGCACGTTTTAAGGCCCTCCCAGAAGGCAAAAAAATTATATGTTATTGTGGTTTGAAGTTTAATTTTTAGAGGCATAGTATTAATACATTAGGTTTATTTGTCATATTGCAATTTTTGCGAAAAGAAACAAATAAGCTGATAAAGGCTGTTCACGATAAAGTGAGCAGTTTTGAAATCAAACTTAGAAAAAGGTCACTGCTCCTACCTTCCTGCATTATATTTTAACTGGCGTGCTTAGCGACATGCGCCCAGTTAAGTTGGTAACGATGGAGGGAAAGTAGTTCCATATCTTAACGTCGAATAAAAAGTGTTGGGTAAACATTTGTGATAACTTAAATTAATTCTTTAGCGTTCTGTTTCATTTAATGCATCGAAGTGTAAAACTGAGCAGATTTGTAAAATATTTACTTTCCAAATAATTTCAAAGTTTCACTTGACCGACGCATTAATAAAGTGATGAGGCCCATGTCAATATTAATTTTACATAAAGCAAAAATATACACAACGTGCACACAAGTAGATCTTAAGCAGGGCTTTAAAAAATGCTCAGTTTACCGTGAACAGCCTTTAGGAACGTTTAAGCATGGCCTAAAAAATTCCTCACACTACTGTGAACAGCCTATATAGTTCATTTGCAGTTAGTTCCTACTTTTCTGAAGTTCTGCTTAAGTTCTACTTGCAAACTATTCCTCCGCCTCATACAAACAAAGCTTAACTAAGTCTAAGAAATTACACCAAAGGGACAATGCATCGTATCGTGCGCACTCGCTTTATAATAATAGTGTCCACTATAAATATATCTTACTGGCCATTACCAACACACCTGTTTTCTCTCTGTTTTCATTCGTATTAATTTCTAATGATATAATACAATTCATGTATAAAATAAAATAAAATGTTAAATTTAATCAAAAATAAGTGTCTCATTTTTAACAGATGTATGGAAGGCTTGTGATTCACGTCATATTTGGGAAACAACTGGACACGTCATACGAGGGGTGAATTTTTCAATGGTTTGATTCGAAAAGTGTGGAGAAACCACGAATTTACTATGTAGAAATCGTGTCATATTGCCCCATAAGGGTCAATGTCGTGCATCATAACGCCAGTGTCGAGAGGTGGGTGAGGGGTGGGGGAGTGCCAAGGGCTGCAGTATTTGTGTTGGGAAATGTAATATGCCAGCGAGAAGGGGGGGGGTAGGCCCCTTCGCAAGGGCATCTGAAGGCGGACGCTTCTTTGTCCACTACATTAAACTGAGCTATCGCGCACAGACCGCGCCGGGTAGGGTTATCTCGGGGCATAGGGGAGGGAGAGGGACGGAAGGCTGGGGCGAGTACTAAATCTCACCGCTTCAACCCTCCACCATAACCCCTCTGGGGCACGAGAGGGAAGAAGTTTCCCTTGGACTGCCTCCCCCCCCCCCCACACTCCTTCTGTTCATTTCCCCCCACCGGGCTCGCTGGAGCAGACTCATACATAGGCCGTCTCCAACTCTGAATCCCGCTACTCGGCAGGCAGCCATTAGTAAGGCATGAGAGGGGGAAAAAAAATCTAATTATGTCCAGCTCCTGCGAGACCTATACCCGAGTGAAACTGCTATCAATATTTCTTTACGCGCGTGATTGTGTTCTCATTGCTTCGCTTCTGTATCTTAATCCTTTCATACCCTCGCTAGTTTGCGAGGGAGTGATTGATCGGAGAGATTTGGGCGGATCTTAACATCGAGGTCTTATGCACAGTGCGTTGAATCCTAGCAAACAGTCACCTTGTTCCGCGATAAACTGTCATCTCTATTCACCGTTAATTGGTTTACTAACTACTGCTGCCTTTCGCACAGCATTTAAGCCACATGATTTATCAAATATTATTTGAACTGTATTAAAATGTTACAACTTGTTAAGAACGTACCTGAAATGTATACGGATTTGTATATAAACAACTATTTTATATATTTAAGGAGCATATTTTTATCTTCTCTGTGGTGGGTCCTGCAAGCTGATGGGGGTGAAGCGAAGTGAAGACGTACTGAGAGAAATGTTTGTATCAGCCTACAAACTAAAACATCTTGTTTGTATAGGGTCGAAAATATATTTAGATGCATTAACAAAATATTTCGTTGAGTAAACAAAACTCGAAAAGCAACAAAATTAATTTTATTCATCTAAAAATACGCACGCTTTAAACGGCCAAATACTTGACTGTCAACAAAGTTGTGTCAACTCTATAAATCTGCTTGGCCACCCATTTGATCGGTTTCGTTCGAAAATACGGATAAAGAGTTTGTAATATTTTAGACAATTAGGATAGTGGCAATGGTTGTCAGCGCATATTATATTGGTGCTTAATAATGGTGTTAACATCCTAATAACACAAGTTCAAGAAGGAACTAAAAAGCAAAGCGGTAAAAATTGAAATTGCCCATTATATTTTTATGTGTTTAAAAACATTCCACTCGAGCAGGCGTCACTTCCACTGAGACTCGTAGGGGTGCAAACGTTTACATAAGATGTATTTGTTTTCTATATTGAATATTACACAACAAAGTGTTTTCAAAATGATGAAAATTGCAATATAGTGTATACAGAATGTTCGGAAATTCCCCTTACAAAGTCCTAGCACTTGTAGAGGGGACTGAGTAGACGATATTTTGAATAGGAACCCATGTCCGGAAGCGTACAGTTTCAGTGCTGCAAACATTTCGAACGATCGGATGTCTCGGATGTGCCTGTGTTGGTATGCAACCGGGTAGGCGGTACAATAATTCTTAAAACTATGATCTTTTACTATATAATTTATTTGAATGCACTGAAAAAAAACTCTGTTTTAGTTGTTTTGTTTTATTGGAAACACTTTGCACACATTTTTATCGTTATGTTTTAACACTAATATTATTGAAGAAGTTAGTGTACGTATGCTACATAGGACTAGATGGCAAGCTACTATGTTTTATTTATTTTAAGTAAAATAATTGCTGTACGAACTTACTGAATAATATGCAAGTGTGTATATTGTTGTTTTGAATCCCCAAAAATAAAATTGTACTTATAGCTATCTGTTGTATTTTCAAACTATATTCGTCGGTAATGAACTCGACGTGATATTTAGCTCGCGCAGAAAATTAGGACAGTTTCTTATATTCTGAATGGCTTTTCCAATTTTCCGTTTAGTTTGATCGGAGAGACAAGCATGATTTTCGTTTTCTCTTTACAAAACATTAATACCATCTTTAATTCAATAAATACATTGCATCTAAGGCCTTTGTAAAATTTCTCAATATACTGTGTTCCAAATAGCCAGCATTCACACTCGCACTCGCTCCGTATGGAACAATGGTCACGCGCACTCTTCAAATTAATCGATACAGTCTACAATAGATTGTTATTCTACATAATATTTACCTAAGTAATCAAAAAAAAATGATAAAATAATATTTTCATCACTTGCTTTGAGATTTGCATTTTTCAAGTCACAATTGAGCGAATAGTTGGGATGATGATGGAAATTATAGTGACGTCAGAAGAGAGAAGGCGATTACGTCGTCGTCGAATCAGAAGGATAGCACAAATGACCGCCAATAGACGAGAGGTATATATAGTAAAATATATTAATTGAATTAGTAATATGTGTATGGAATAGTTGCTATGTATATTGACCTAAAGAACACAGACTACGGATTAGATTATGTATCACGTGTATATCACATTATAGTGTGAACAGATAAACATAGTAATGACTATATTTATTATAACTATATATGCAATATATTGCATATTTGTTTCATACAGCAGCGGGGGAGCTTCAGAATGCCAGTAGCGACCCTCATGATTGATGCAATTCTTGCTGGAGATACTACAAAAGAACACCTACGCGTCAGTCACCCAGCAATTCAGAGACTCGTTTTGAGGTGTGGCCCACAAAAGTTGTGGGGATGGAGCCTTGAATTCGAGGTACACAAGAATATTGACTTTTTGGTGTTTGCACAGATGTTGGATAACCTCTTCAACGAACTATTTGGTTGTATTATTCTGATTTCAGGTAGTGATTTTCCTGTGGCTGTCATGTGGCACATCACACCGAGTAGTTTCGGTAGCGTTTACCATGCCACGAACTACTGCATTCCGGGTTATTGAGAAGATTCTGCAGAAAGTCATCATCCTGATGAGGGATATTGCGCGGCTGTCTGCGCTTGCCAGTTTACCACTGGTTGGTGAAGGGTTTTCTAGGTTGGCTGGGAGCAATATTTTCCGACAATGGGCAGGTGCCATTGATGGCTGCCACATTCGGGTCTTGTGTCCACCAGACCTACACGACCAATATATCAACAGGAAACTCTGTTACACGATACAGATGCAGGCTATTGTTGACCATAAAGGAAATTTCATAGACATATTTGCAGGCTATCCAGGCTCAGTCCATGACATCAGGGTCTTTCGCGACAGCGCCATCTACCGACAGGGTCTGTACCCACTTGCGGTGTACTTCATTATAGGAGACAGTGGATACCCCTGTCGGAGAGAGCCCGTTGCGATTATCACACCTTTCAAAGACCCGGGTGTCTTAGCAGAGCAGAGAGTATTCAACCATGCCCTAAGTAAGGCGAGAATAGTGGCGGAGCAGTCCTCTGGGGCTATGAAAACAAGATGGCGCTCCATTTTTACAAAGGACTTGGAGATAAATTGGAGAAGACAGTGGAAGTGATGGCAGCATGTGCTGTGATGCATAACATTTGTATCAGTGAGGGTGATGTTATTCTGATGAAAGAAAATCCCCCTCTTCTACCTCATCGACGCATACAGCTGGACGAAGCTGAAGCAATTCAGTTACGCAATGTTATGCTGAGACTCTACACCATTGAGCAAAGTCAGTAATGCGCAAAGACAATACTATGGTATGTAAGTATCTGCTGAATAAGTAACCACACAGGTTAGGTACTTGCACCATTTAACACGTGCAAATGTGATCAGGTGTTTAAGCATATACTGCCACACACATTACTGATTTACCACACATGTTTATATACTGACATGACAAAGGTCATGCGATAGCACTAAGTAACTGAATGTCTCGTGGCGCCAACGCTGCAGGATGACGTTGCACGGCCTAAGCTGGTCTCAGTTGTGAGCAGGTGGTCGTGTCATTCGGATTGACTGTTGTTTACATGCTCATAGCAAGGTGATATGAGTTATCAGAGTTCTAATGGTGCACGATTGTGGGTGCCAGAAGGATGGGACATTCAATTACAGAAGTTGTGGACACCTTCAATTTTCCTCGATCCACGGTGTCACATGTGTGTAGGAAATATCAAAAGTAAGGAATTACAATCCACCGTGGACAACACAGTGGCCATCCAAAGTAACTTGATGATCGTGACCAGCGGAGGTCCACATGGAGTCCACGCCATATTGAGTTACGGCACTTTTTCAGGCTGGAGGGCGTTCTACACGTTATTAGACGGGTGTCCCATGACTTTTGTCATGTCAGTGTACATTGTTGTACAGTGCAGTTACCACATGTGTATTAATTAAACTTTGTGTATGTTTGTAAAATATTCGTATAAGCAGTTGGTAGGCATGTGCTTACCTTGCATTGATTTTGTCTCAGTATTTATGTCGCCCTAGCTAATATTCACAACATATTAACATTCAGATAATTCATGTAATATTTTCTAACAATAAGTGGTGTGCTGTATGTCTGTCGTCTGTGTGTTTGTGTGAAGAGAATGTGCACACTACTCAAAGAAGTGACGTCAGTATTACATGTATATGTTTAGTTAGGAATATAAATTGATTGTATTTTACTATAGCTATGTATTAGCAGGACTTTTTGACATTAACACTATAAACATATCGATTGTGCTCATGAATGAATGCACGATGCCTTCTATGATGTATTATTGTTTTTCAATACATATATTGCTTCTTTAAAAAGGCACATCATTTCCCTGTGCCTTTCTTCTTCTCGTTTATCCTCCTCTTTCAGGTAAAGGATTAATTAATCAAGGTCAGAGGATTTCCTCTTTTTCGCGGACGGCTTATTTTCCTTACTGCAGCTGGTGACAGTGCCGGTTAGTGATGGAACTGGAGATAGTGGTAACTGAGTTTGTGGGGAAGGAGTTTCATGGCTCATGGATGGAATGGACGTGTCTATAAGAAGGGGTGGTTGAATTGTATGGCGAGACGACATGAAATCGTGGACAATTTCAAAGAAAGGTCACTGTGTGGACACCCCTTCTTCTGTGGAGGAACCTGTTGGTGGCGTGATTATTTCTTTATATTTCCTCATCAGGTTTACCCACCTGAAAATCCACACATTTCCAATAATGACAATTTATTAGCGTACATTCATTACTGCTATAATCGCTTTTGATTACAATGATTACATATGCCTATTTTACAAGTACCTTTTCTTACAGTGCTTGGCAATAGCGCCATTCTTCAGGCATTCGGAAACTAAGGTCCAGCCATTTGCGGCTGTTCCCTTCTTTCCTGTTAACTTTACATCCAATTCTTTCCGAAACTCGATTAGCTTGATAACATCTTTCTCGGACCCTAAAATATATATTGCAGATAACAGTTATAGTGGCTTATGTGGCACTAATATACTACAATATTAGAAATCATGTTAAAAACAGGAATACTTCCAAAAATATATCGGTATATTACACTACCATTATTTATTACAATATATCTTTACTCTTATTTCTTTGAGCTCGGAATTTTAACTCGTTATGTTCGGACATTATGTATTAACACATTTCCACATGTATAAATATTGATAAATATTTACTGCAATAACTTACAGTGAAAGAAAGCTTGTTCCTGTTCCATTTCTGATGTTAGACAATCAACAAAAGAATAGCGGCCGTAGCGAGCACGGATAGCGAGCATGCATGTGCAAACACTCGTAAACAAACACTCGCACTCGCACTTGCTCTCGATGAACACTTGGAACAGCACTCTCCGACGTCATTGCCGAGTGCGAGTGCATGAGAGTGCGCATTTCTTGCTATTTGGAACACGGCCACATTCTACAACAGTAAAAACAACCGAATCCATTTTTAAACGATTTAAATTACCACGTTTATTTATAGCAAATACAAATATTTTAAAGTGATTTTATCTGCACATAAACTACATTCAACGTAAACTTTTATTCTTCTCTGTTCACTGTATAAATCCTTGACAGAAATGTATGTTTAAGTGACAAACAGAGCTTAAATACGGAATATTTGAATGTTTATGTTATTTAAAAACAAAATTGCTTTTCAATTGACAAAAAAAATAAATCTTTCGTATTTACTTGAACCGAAATCATTATCCTGAACCGCCAACAGACACTGCTCAAGGCGAGCTCCAAATTGATCTTAGTTCGGCGCGCAAATCGCAATGGTGCAACAACCAAACGCGCTGAACCAGGATCAAACCGGTATTTGAGGTTCAGCAATGATCTAGGTTCAATGGTGTAACCGGGCATAAGGCAAATAGGGTCGATTCTCGGCGGGGTCACTACAGGATTTTCGCCCGTGGGATTCGTGCAGGTCGATGCCGCTGGTAGGCCGGTTGCCCAGGGATCTCCCGTTTCCCCAGTCCTTGCATTCCGGTGCTGCTCCATTCTCACTTCGCTTCACCCTTATCGGCTC
This sequence comes from Dryococelus australis, assembly GCA_029891345.1. Classification (NCBI taxonomy): domain Eukaryota; kingdom Metazoa; phylum Arthropoda; class Insecta; order Phasmatodea; family Phasmatidae; genus Dryococelus; species Dryococelus australis. The sequence continues at coordinate 353,309,560 of CM056995.1, forward strand.
TCAAGACCCAGATTTTAAGAGTGCTGATAAGAAAAAAATTAATTATTTTATATTTGTGTGAAGTACCATCCAACTTGCACACACTACTTGCAAGTATTCCTTTCTCACATAACTATTTCTTTGATCGCATAAATCACAGTCTTAGTATTTCTGAGCCAAACAAATAAAACAAACGAAGACATTTATAGAAAATGCAATACTGCTGACTGATACGTTATATCATCACATTCGTTTTAAGTTATGCATGGCGAAATTAATTTTACGAAAAATTCACAGGCCCCCAAAATATTAAAAATATGCAAAAAAAATCCTGTTTTGGGAATTTTTTTAACTGACAAGACATTCCATAACGTGATTTTTAAGATTACGTGATTTATTTTTTAAATGCCATGGTAATGTATTTTAATGCGAATTATCTCAGTTTCATAAGTGAGTTAGTTTTCATCATTTGGATGTCCAAATAACACTATTATTGGACTTCGACATGCCATTATGTAACAAATATGCGGTGTAAATTTATTAGAGTACTTGTAGATAAGTAAGTACTGCCCTACAAATATAAAATGGCTAATTTTCTGGCGATCAACGCCCGTAATAGCCACCCAAACCATAGACTAAAGGTGAGGTATGCCGATCTCGCTGGCTGCACACAGCCACTCCCCACGTCCCAACATTGAACTGATTTTCTACCTACACGTCTAGAAAAAACGGCGTGGATTGGATTTGGGGTTAGAACACTGGTTAGTAAACAAGTGGTTTTCAGATGTTTTTATATTTCCTCTAACCAATCTGTAATGCTTTTTTATTCAATTCGAACTGGTAAAAGTATTTTATTAATATAATAGTGCTTGTCATTTAAAAATTAACATACAAACAAACACGTTCACCATTGTTGACCATGTGACGTTGAAAGTTCTGTTACTTTGTGGTAGGTCAATGTTAGATACATGCGCAGAAGACGAATAAGAGGTCTACCTCATCTTTATTCTATGATTAGAACACAGTTTAGTAAACGAGTTCTTTGAGAGATATATATATATATATATATATATATATATATATATATATATATATATATATATATATATATATATATATATATATATATATAATCACTTACTTTAACCAATTTGGAATACAGTTATTATAGATGAAATTATTTTATTCGTATCAAAGTGCGTGTCTTTTGAAAACTAAGATATAAACAAACACATTCATCACTGTTGATCATGTGACTTTGACAGTTCTGTTCCTTTGGGGTAGATCAGTGTTGGTTACAGGCGCAGAAGACAAAACTCTCTGCTCCACAACATGTGACGTTCATCAAATTCATTGACGTAGGTGTTGTAGTGGATGTACTTTCCAACAGAAGGGCGTGGGACTTTGTTGCAGATCGGAGAGTGACCGCGTGAAAGCGACGGCATGGCGGTGAGATGAGACGTGGTTGGCCGGCCGCCCATGCAGACCCGCTGGTTCTGCTGCTGCCACTGCTCGCCGTCGCCAGGGCCGGCGATGGGGCGGCCAAGACTCGCTGCCCGGTCCTCAGCTCGGCGCCCTCCTGCCACTGCTACAGTTTCGAGGAGGCGCTCTTCCTCGAGTGTCCCGGGGCCACGCCGCTCACTGTCCGCTCTGCGCTCGACCTCGTCTCCACTCCCATCAAGTCGCTCAGCATCTACGACCTGGACCGCTCGGTGACGACTCTCACCGCAGACCTCTTCCCGGCCGCCGCCATCGTGAACCACCTCCAGATCTCGCACTCGAGCCTGGACGAGCTGCGCGACGATAGCCTGTCCCAGCTCAGCCCTGCGCTCGAGTCGCTCAGCATAGTCTCCGGCAAGCTCTCCCGCGTGCCGCAGAAAGCACTCTCTGGACTCACGCACCTGCGCGCGCTCGACCTCGAGTCCAACGAGATCGCCGAGCTGCCCAGCTACAGCTTCTACGGCCTCAGCCTCGTCAAGCTCAACCTGAAGGGCAACATCCTCGGGAAGATCTCCGAGTATGGCTTCGCTGGGCTAGAAAGCTCGCTCACCGACCTCGATGTATCCGAGAACAAGATAAAGTACTTCCCGATGGCCGCGTTGCGACGGCTCGAGCACCTCAGCTCCCTGCGTCTCGCCTGGAACGAGATCGGCTCCCTGACCGACGACGGATACTCCCGGCTAGAGTCGCTCCTCTTCCTCGACCTCAGCTCCAACAACTTCGAGTCCGTCGGCTCCGACTGCTTCCGACCGACGCCGTCTCTCAAGACGCTGTCGCTTTACTACAACGCCATCGAGACCATCCACAGCAAAGCTTTCGTCTCCCTCGTCGATATCGTGTCTCTCGATGTCAGCCACAACAGGATCGTCTTCGTCGACCCGCAAGTTTTCCAATCCAACAAGAAGTTGAGGACTGTGGACTTGAGCCACAACCACATCCACTACATCAGTGGCGTGTTCTCGAACCTCCCTGAACTGAGAGAACTTTTACTCTCCGAGAACAACATACTCGACGTACCCTACGACGCGTTCACCGGCTCCCACATGCTGACTGTGATCTATATGCAGCAGAACGCGATTCGCCGTGTCGACCAAGACACATTCCTGACGCTGCCGAACCTTTCGCAGCTGCACATGAGTGCCAACTTCATACAGACCATACCGCGGGACCTGTTCGCCCACAGCCAGAAGCTTTCGTCCCTCAGCATCGACGACAACAAGATCGAGGGACTCGAACCAGGCACATTCCAGAGCGTCCATAACCTACGAGAGATAAGACTTCAGAACAATCGTATCGTTTCGGTCTCGCGGGGGGTGTTCGATCCCTTGCCGTCTCTGCTAGAACTCCACCTCCAGAATAACATTATAACGAACATAGAATCGGGGGCTTTCAGAAGTTTGCAGAGCCTGCAACATGTAAACCTCCAGGGTAATTTGCTCCCTGCCCTGGGTGATGTTTTCCTTCACGAATCTCCCTCTCTCGTGTCCATACAGTTAGATTCTAACAGTATTGTCTCCCTACACAACGATTCCCTTCGTGGACAGTCTAGTGTGCAGATTATGTGGCTAGGTCACAATCGCCTGACGAGAGTAGATAGGAGCTTGTTCAGTGATTTGCTGCTCATACAAAGAGTTTACCTGACGAACAACAGCATATTCCACATCGAGGATCGTGCTTTCGAAGCCATGCAAGCACTAAAGTTTCTAGACCTTAGTTTGAACAGACTGCAAAAAATCTCCGTTAACACATTCGTTGAGCTACATGAACTAGAAGAGCTCTATCTTTCAGGAAATGGACTTCAGTTCATCGAAGCAAGAGCTTTGACGACTTTGAAGAAACTGCGGATACTGGACATTTCAGAAAACAAATTGTTTGCTTTGCACGACGATATGTTTCAGGAAGGAATCCCGATACGAATCCTCAACTTGAGGAACAGTTTTGTGCGTGTGATAGATAGGAAAGCCTTTGAAGGTCTCAATAACCTGAACGATTTGAATCTAGAAAACAATTTGTTAAGTTCCCCTTCTCTTCTCCAACTTAACATTCCTGGCCTAAGAACACTTTCTATATCAGGGAACAATTTTAGCGATATACAAGAGAATGCATTCGGGGGATTGCCCTCTTTGCAAACACTCGCCCTTAATAATGCACAAATATCGGAAATTCCAAAGAAACTGTTTTCGAAAAACCAATTCCTTTCAAAAATTGAATTAAAGGGCAATGCTTTAAAGCAACTGGATAGGGAAACTTTCTTGTCGTTGAAGTCTCTGAAAGAGCTACAGTTCCGCAACAATTTATTTTCAGAAATTCCGTATGGAGCACTGGCGAACTCGCCGATGCTAGAGACGTTGGTGGTGTCTGAGAACTTTATAACCGCCATCGACCTCTCCAAGTTCAGCGGCATGCCGAAACTGCGGGAGCTGGACATCAAGGCCAACAACATCTCGTCGCTGTCGGGATTCGCGTCGGCGAACCTCTCGCACTTGCTCAACGTCGACCTGAGCGGCAACTCGATCGCGGCGCTGCCGGCCAACTTCTTCCACCTGTCACCACACCTCATCCGGCTCGACCTCTCGCGCAACCGGTTCAGGCAGATCCCGACGATCGCGCTCTCTGACCAGAACCTGCCCGGGCTGGGGTGGCTGAATCTGACCGGCAACCCGCTGACGAGAATCCACGACCTGTCCTCCATCCGCAAGTACCCGAACCTCCAGGAGCTGCACATTAGCGCCACCAACCTCACCATCGTCACCAGCAAAGACTTTGAGGCTTTCCCCTCTCTGCTCCACCTGTTCCTCGACAGGAACCGCGTGTCACGGGTCTCACCAGGAGCTTTCAAGAGCCTGCCCAACCTCCTGACCTTGGACGTCGGCTTCAACGAGCTGGAGCTCCTTCCTCAGGAGAGGTTGCAAGGACTCCACCACCTGCGGCTGCTCAACCTCACCCACAACCACCTGAAAGAACTGGAAGAATTCCCCCAGGACCTAGAATCCCTGCAGATCCTCGACCTGTCCTTCAACGAGATAATCCGTATCGGCAAGTGGACGTTCCGTTTCCTCGACAGCCTGGCGGAGCTGAACCTGTACGGGAACTGGATTTCCTCCGTGGCCAGCGACTCATTCAGGCCGCTGAAGAAACTCAGGGTCTTAGACCTCAGCAGGAACTACCTCGAAAATCTGCCACTTAATGCATTCCGGCCCCTAGAAACGCAAATAAGAAGCCTGCGTACTGAAGGTAAGAAAAATCATAATATTTAGTCAGGCCATAGCCTTAAAGCTTACCAGAATGTAGTCGCCACATTTGTAATCAATTACTTAGTATACGTTGTTCACGGCTAACTGAGCACTTTTAAAATCTACCTGTGAAAAACGTCACTGCTCCTACCTGCATATATTTGAACGGACACGCGAACTGTCCTGTGCCCACTGAAGGATGAGGGCACAGGACGTCTTAACGTTGAAGTAAAGTGTTTGGTAAGCAATGTGAATACTGAAATTATTTCGTTTCCTATACCTTTTTTTAAATACATAGTGTAAAAATTATGATGATTTAAAAATATTTAATTTCTAATAATTGTATAATTTAACCTGACTGACTCATGAATAGTGATCAGACCGAGGGAAATGTTAAAGAATACACAATGTGCGCAAGGACTTTCAAAAGTGCTCAGTTTGCCCTGACAGTCTCCAGACACAGTGTCCAATAAAATGGATGTGTTCCATATGAACAAGGTTCATAAATTAAAGTGCAGTCTATGTGGAAAAGACATCCAAGTAGGAAGTACTTAACATGCAGGAGTAGCTATTTTTTGTGTGAAATCCAAATCTATTCATTCAGTTTACAAACCTAAATTTTAAAAAATCCAGAAATAAAAGGACACGACAGATAGATAACAAATTCAAAACGGGAAGATAAAAACTAGGAAGCAACAGGGGTTATCGGCAGCTTTTGAAAAACTGACAATAAACAATATAGTAATCACCGAATGAAGAAAACTAAACAAAGAACCAACACAAAAGCCATTCAGAGTACCAACCGCATAGTAGTGTAAAGCATAATTTCAAGTATAAAAATTGCGTTACAGATTCGCTAGACCTTAAGTAACATGCTGTACATCATAAGAAAATTAATTTAATTGATTTCTGCACACCTTGGCAGGTATAATGGGATTTAAAGCTCTACTAGTTACGAAACAGTATTCAAACAAAGGAAAGCTATAGCAAATACTGCTTATAATAAAATAATACAGTGCAGAACAATGTGAGTTGCACTAAAGTAAAAAACGAAAACCAAAATCACTTCCATGTGTTCATTAATAGAGCCATTAACAAGTGAAATAACGCAATATTTTAAAGTTTTTTATTTATATCTAAACGTAAAATTTTTCCTAAATTTAGTGACTTGTAAGCTACGCTTTTACAATCCCATGCATGCTTAATCCGTTTATTTATTTACTGCTGCCATAGTGATTAGATAGTTTTATCAAATACCAAGTAACTCGGAGTTCAGTCACTGTTACTTTGCAGGGGTTTTATCTGCTTAGATTTCTGCGAGTGGTGTCTAATAATAATACCTTATAGTAAATGTGCAGTTGTTTGAAGTCTAGTTTGTCCGTAAACCAACTGGCATTCCCGCCTCCACGTACAGAACGGCCAATACTGGAGTAGCATGCAATCAATAGACAGCGACGGCGTGATTGTACAAACAAGCGACAGACAAGTTTAACCTTCGCGAGTCACCGAGTTTAGGAGGTTTTCTTAGTAACGAGGTCTTCCTCGCCGACTTGAGAGAAGGCACTGGGAGGCGGTAGAACGCAAGGACGGGAACACCCCGAAGAAACCCTCCTGACAGCGGCAACGTCCTCCACGCGACCCACATGCAAATTTTTAGAGTAGCCCCACCGGGCAATCGAGCCCGGATTATGCTGGAGAGAGGACAGCGAGCTAGACAACCCCACTTTTTGAGAACCCAGCCGGTACTATCAACTAATTTTTCCTCTGCCTGAGTATTGTACGGATAGCATCGTTGCCTATTGCCCTTAAGTTCTGAGCTCGATTTCCGGCAATGAGTCTAGACATTTTCTATAGTTTACTCATGGTTATTTCCAGTTTTTCTTTATGACAACCGTGCTTAAGTTCTGTTTCCCTGCCACCTCTACATCCTTACGTCACATGTCAACAAAACACGAACATGCCTGGTTTGAAACCACCGTATTTTTGCGCTCGACAGACAGTCTAAAAGCAACAGTGAAATGTGTTTCGAAGTATGTATTCCTGAAAACCTAAATATCACTGTAAGAAACGTACAATTTGCAAATAATGTTAAAAAATCAATTTTAATAACTTACATACGAACTATTTTTATAACCTTTACCAACATACAGAGTTTTTCCTTAAAAAAAAAAAAGTTATATTGACTACAGAATAAATATAATAATTTTTAAACAATATGCAAAGGTTTAACTTAATAAAAAAAAGTCATGTTAATGTTAATGGAATTACACATTTCTTGTGATATATGTTTCATTTAGGAAACAACCAGACATGTCACGCTTCGTGTGATATTTCAAATATCTTATAAAAAATGTATGACGTTACTGTGGACAAACTATAGAGTTTGATAGATATGGATCACCTTAATATTGCGAAGGCAGTGCTAAATCACTGCAGAATCATCCCTCTTATTCGCATTGGCAGAGCCGCTACTTCCATGTTGCCCGCAGTTCCCGCCAGCCTTGAAAGCTGTGTGCATAGTGATTGGTGGTTAGGTTGTCACCGGACAGGTTCGCATCGAGACACGAGTCACACAATAGACAAGAGTGCAGAATCGATACCTATCGCCCTCCACAGCAAGTCGATCTTTCTTCTATTGTAGGCGTGGTCACTTCCGGATTTTCACACGGTGGAAAAGTGCAGGATGTTGATTTCGACAGGCGAGTTTTTTCGGGGTATTCTTAAAATACCCTCGCTCTTGCAATCCGATGATTCATTTTATGATCTCAATCCACGTCTTTCTTCAGGGAAGACAGGTCCATACAGCTCACACTTCGACAGACCGTCACACTACCTAGAACGCACGTTTCATCGTGGTTATTAATAAATTATTATACTTTGATGTCTATTTCCACATGTAGTGTATCTCGGACTAAGCTACCTCAGAACAGGGAACGAACTAAGTAATTATGTTAGTCAGAGTCCATAAGTACAATGCGAATTGAAATCTCGCGATGAAAATCTTACATTTCAGACGATCGATTCGTTTCCATTTCATTCGACTGCAAGATATTCTCCATTTATTCCAAGAACCCAGCACGTTTCCCGGTTTTTTCCACTGTATTTTTTAGATAAATAGTATTGCCACAATCATCTTCAGTGAATCTGTCTTGTCAATTGAACAACCAATTTTTTTTTTACTCCTGGATATATTGTTTATCCTTGCAACTTATTCGCTGTTGACATTACAAATCTTTTTATTTTATTTGCCTTGTGCATTTTTCCCCACAATCATCGCGGAAAACATTTCTCTGCTGTATATTACCTAAAAAAAATTGTACCTTTTTTTTTCTTCAATTATACCTTCCTCAACAGCTCCTAGTTATGTATAGTCCATTAACTTCCTTCGCTCATTTCACAAGAACATCTCGGAGATTTACAATCACTTAGCTCTCTTCTTGCGGGTCATCCAGGTTTCAGACCCATACAGCACTACACTCCTGACGAAATACACGCAAACTTATTTTTTAGTTCAGTTGGTATTCTTACGGCTGTTGGGAAAACTCATTCCCCTAATACCCTCCGTTTCCCACGTACGGTAGAGCTTTTATTTTGTTCAAGTGGCTCCAGTCGCAACTGACCCTAATCCACCGAGATGAAACTGCCGTGGTTACTCCTGTAAAATTGTATTGGAATTGTGTATAGGAACTGAAATTCAGTAGTTTGTATTGCGTCTTAGTCTAAAGTTGTCTGTGAAGAACTGTAGCTTATGTTTACTAAGATTAAAACTATGGAAAGATTTAGAAAACTCCGGTAAATGTGTACTGGGCTTAACTTCAGAATCGTGATAATAAAACTGAGCATAGTGAGTACCGGAAAGAAGTCAAGTAATGTGATTATAAAACTCGATACTATACTCTGTACCATATTTGACTTTTTTTTTTTTGTTACAGTTAAATTATAATTTCGGTGTTGCAACGAGGACGTGTTTGTGGAACTGTCGTTTTGTTGACATAAAGCTCTGTTATGAAGAAGACTTGTGGTCATTAATCCCACAAGATACGGGTTAGGGGCGTACCTGAATGATGAGATGGTAGAGCTTTGACTGTTACTGAGGGGGTATATCTTATGTTGTGATAGATATAAATCAACAAGGCACTTACAATCATATATTACTGAAATGTTAATTAATCGGGGGAGGAACTATAACTGAGATATTAAATTATTATTACATAATTATGTCAAGTCACGCCTCTATGATGATAGAGTGAATTGGTCAGTTCCCACCTTAATCTTGATGCCGGAGGTTGTAGCCAGCTGATCGGACACGCCCATTCTTGACCTTCCCTCGATGATGGCCGGAGTTTGAAAGGTGACGCGCCGCGCCTCGTGTTGTGTCGTGTCGGTCTGTACCGGCACGTTGTTTTGAGTTTATGCAGAGCTGGCCTCTTTCCCTGGTCGGTGGAGGGGTTATAGTTGCTGGCCTTTGTCGCAATGATCTGACGCAATACCTAGCGTCCTGGTTTGCTCTAAAAGTGTGTGGCCAGGTTCATACGAGGATTTTACACTAAGGTTCACTCATAACATCTCGCATAGACCTCGAAAACAGTGAATGATAGACGACGTTTTCAGTGTCCTTGGCAGGTTATATTAAGTACCGTCATTCACGAACTCTGCAGTGAATGGCAGCTCTGATGGGTAGAGACTTCATTGTTTTAGTTCTGTATAATACAATTCATGTCAGAAACTAAATTTATGCGCAATATGTAACCTGTGTTGGACACTGTGCTGAGAGACTTAGTACAAGTTCACACATACTCATCGTCAAAAATTGTTGCAACCACAAGTACGTGTCGGATTGCTACGCTGTCCTGCGATAAACAATCTCGTGCAGCTTGAATATTCACTCGCAGTCCCTGCAGATTCTGTGTTATGGTTGGAGTCGTGATAGAACGACCAGTAGGTCTGGTGATGGCGCTGGCCATAACAGAGTATCCACGGCTTCAAAGCGCGGTCTTGAGACGCTAGAGGCGTGAGGACGAGCATTGTCATGTTGCACTGGTAGGCCCACTGGTTGCACGATCTCATGAATGTGCCGTTGAGCTGTCATAGTGCCCGTGAAGAAGACCAAAAGTGATCAAGCATTGTCGAAACCGCACAATACGCTACGACATCATTGTGTGATGACAGCCCATTAATATTCGCGCTGCCCACATTGACTCCACACATGGATGCGTTGGTCGTCGCCATCAAGACAAAATCGGGTCTCATTAATGGGGAATACCTTCAGCCATTTTCATTGCTTCATGTGAGTCGGTCATGATACAATTGCAGTCTGTGGCAATGTTGAAGTGTTAAGAACAATCGTCGTAACGGTCTGCGTGCGTGTAATCCTGCGCCGAGTAAGATAACAAGCTAAATAACTAGTGTAAAATTGATCGTTCTAGACAATGATTCGTTTGCCATACTCGCAGATGTGCATTTGTTGGCGTTAAATGTATATGTAATTGTTTTTGTAGGACCGAAGTAGTGTAATTATGGGAAGTCTGGCATAATATAATGTCTTTTAAATGGAAGCTTCAGCAGCTTGTGCTGTTAGTTGTCTTCGGCTTCTCTCGGACAAGCTCGGAGATCCTCTGCTGGACTCAGCGGGTGCTCGGAAGCCTTCGACTCGGGTTTGTCGAACATATCCGAAGGTGCTCGGCAGTTACGTCCTCTAAATGTATGTTTCTGTTAGCCATATTTGTTTTATAGGCATAGACTATGTCAAAATCGTGTGAGCCTAAAAATTACAAATATATTTTGACGAACCTTCTACGTTTTCAGCCACGTATGTCTTTAAATTACGCCAAAAAGCAGTTTCAGCCTGTACAAAACCATTGGCATTAACATTCCCACACTCAGCGACGATTCTTGGACGCGATGGTCGCTGGTACGAAGGTGGATTAACATCTTGACACCTTGGTTTTGTAAGATGTACACTGATAGATTGTGGTGAAGGAGACTGTACACGAGTGATCTTGGTAGGTGAAGGTCCTAGAGCTTTGCAATTTTTTCGCATGTCTCTGCAAGTTATCGCGCCTAGCAAATGACATTCCACAATCCGTGCACTTGTGTACCACTCGATCTGTATTCATCGCACAGCCATACTTCTTGTGCATCGTGGTTGAACACGAAGGTTTTATCGCAGAAGCAACATGAATGACGATGTAATGGTCCAGTAGATGGCACCGATGTAATTGAAGATGCCGACGAGGGTACCACGAACGACATCTATGGCGATATATGCAGCTCATCTGGGGCCGCTGATCGTACAGCCAAAGACGAAGTCGAGACGTCGCTTGCAGGCACACCATTAAATGTAAGCTTCATCTTGATCTCTGTAGGAAAAAATAACTAACAGAATTAATACATCTGATAATATAAAAGTATCAGAGATTTGTATCATACAAATTGGAATATACTTATGTAGGGTATTATCATGTATGCTCGTAAATATACCTAATTTAACGGAACAGCTGGTTATTTAAAAAAATATTCTTACCAGTCAGAATGCTAAGAAAGTGAGGAGAGAGAAGACGATCCGTCACCTGTGACATCAGAAGAAGAACTGAGGCGATGTGCGAATTTGTCCGCCTTGTCTGAGTCTCACGTGGGCAACAGCCAATCATGAACTATCAATGTCACGTGACCGCCGTGTGACATACACTTAAAAAACGTTATACGTATACATACTGGGACGAACGGCAGCAAATACCCATTCACCTGTAAGGTGAACAGTAGGGACAACACACGCTTGTGGTGTGTTGTGGTTGTAATTTATTTGTTTATTTTTAGACACTCAGAAAAACGGAGATACGATACTTACACACGCACCTATATATACACACACACACACACACCCATATCTCCATAATCGCTCCATAGCTCCCTAATCGCTCCATAATAGCTCCATGGATCCATACTCTCCCCATAGCTTCATAGGTACACATTTACATAATATTTTTAAAAAATACTTAAAAATTTGAAAATGAAAAAAAAATCCTAAGCAGTTCTAAGTGCGGTGCCCTCGGTGCTTTGGTGATGTTTAGAGAAAAGCAAAAGAGAGAAAGAGATGTAATGAAAGAATGAAAGAGAGAAAGTGAGAAAGATATGTAGAGTGAAAAACAAGATGGAACGAAAGCAAGAAACGAAACAACAAAAAACGGGAGGATTCAGATAATAACTTCGAAGAGGAAGAGAGAAACGAAATAGAGAAGCGAAAGAGAGAAATAGATGGAATGAGAGAAAGTGAATGTGAGAGACAAGAGAGGAGATGGAATGAGAGATTTCAAGAGAAAAAACGAAACAGCAAAAAAATTGGGAGGATTCCGAGCAATCCTATGGACTGATAGATGAGACAAGAGATGGGATGAGAGAAAGCGAATATGATAGGCAAAAGAGGAGATGGGATGCCGGAATGAAAGAGAAAGAAAGATACGAGAGAGAAAAATGTAAGGGAGACAAGAGATGGAATGAGAGAAAGAGAGAGAAACGAAAGAGAGGGAGAAAGGCATGGAATGAGAGTATGGTATTGAATGAGGGAGGCAAGAAAGAAGGAGATAGAATGAGAGATGAAAGAGAAATGAAAGAGAAAAAGAGGTGGAATAAGAGGAAGTGAGTAGCGAAATATAGAAAGAAAGGGGAGACTAGAGAGATAGACACAAGAGATGGAATGAAAGAGAAATAAAAGAATGAAAGAGAGAAACGAAAGAGGGAGAGACACAAGAGATGGAATGAAATATAAAGATATTGAATGAGGAGGCAAGGGAGAGAAACGAAAGAGATGGAATGAAAGGGAAAGGAGAGAAATAGATGGAATGAGAGAGTGAGAGAGAAAGAGATGGAATAAAATAAAGATATTGAATGAGGGAGGCAAGAGAGAGAAACGAAAGAGAGTGTCTGGAAATGTAGTTGAGAGAACATTTTGCTATACTCTATTTCGACGCAATATAAGAAAATATTTCTAATTAAAAAAATAATTTTTAAAATTGAATAAAAATACAGATTTACGATTTTGACATAGTCTATGCCTATAAAACAAATATGGCTAACAGAAACATACATTTAGAGGACGTAACTGCCGAGCACCTTCGGATATGTTCGACGAACCCGAGTCGAAGGCTTCCGACAACCCGCTGAGTCCAGCAGAGGATCTCCGAGCTTGTCCGAGAAAAGCCGAAGACAACTAACAGCACAAGCTGCTGAAGCTTCCATTTTAAATACATTACGACAGACTTCCCATTATTACACTACTGGCCGATTGTCTAAAAGTATCATTTTTGCAGTGTAGAGAACAATCCCACAAAACAATATATTATTGTTTGGGTTGTAAAAGGCACGACGCTGATTTTGTTGAAAGAAGGGATTATCCCGGATGTAAATTGTGTGTGTGTTGAATAATTAATGTATTGTCAAATTGAAATACCATCTTATTTAATTGTTATTTTACTGCAAGAATTTTAAACTATCGGAAGATTTTATAAATTCAAACTCTAGTCAGCCTTCAATATTGCCCTTTAAACGTTGTAAGTTTTGTTATTATTTAAAGTCAATATCCGAAATGCTTATCTGCAATTGTGAGTGTTCTGTGTGCGTGCGTTTCTCTATCCACTGTCGCTGACAGCCTGCTATGGTATTATCCTCGCCAACCTGTACGGCGCGCAACACGGCAAAATGACCATCCCGCGTCCCGTGGCTTCACGATGCTGCCCCCTCTAATCGTGTACAACTTTTCCAAGTGCTGTCGAACTCGTCATCGAGGCGTACTACAAACTCGAAGAGGCGCTGGTGAGAACGGACAGCATGCTGTCCATTCCGAGTCCGTACAGCGAGCAAGCCCGCCCATGCTGACCTCAGTTGCGCAGTCAAGCGTGAAGCGTGTATCGTCTGCACATCTCGCGTTGTCAAACCTGCGCGTCCTGCTTCATTTCCGTGGGTTACTTTCTTGTGGTTGTGACTATTTTGTCGATGAGCGTACATGAGTCTGCTGTAATTGTAGGCGGTTCGCGATAAAGTGAGCACTTTTGAAATCAACCTCAGGAAAAAGTCTCTGGTCTTGCCTGCATGTACTTAAACGGGCGCACTGAGTTACATGCGCCCCGTAAAGTTGGATGGAAAGTAGTTCCATATCTTAACGTCAAATAAACAGTGTTAGGTAACCATTTCAGAATAATTTAAATTATTTATTTCGCTTCTGTTTTTTAAATGCACCTAAGTGTAAAAAATAGCACGATTTGTAAAATATTTACTTTTCCAATAACTCTACAGTTTCACATGACGGACGCATGAATAAAGTGATGAGGCCCATGGCAATGTTAATTTTACATAAGGCGGAAGAATACGCAACGCGCATACAAGTAGATCTTAAGCAGGGCTTTCAATAGTGCTCATTTTACCTTGAACAGTCTATAGTCTATGTGTGTAGAAAATTTGGATAGTAATCTTCACTACATACTAGGTTTAATTCCAACATGCAAATAAAACAATAAATGACGTCCAAAATGTGTGCAGACAATATGGATCGGTGTTTACCGTAATGATCTAGGGACTTGTACAGAAGACTAGAATTTTGTCTATCAGACTAAGGGCCTTGTATTACGCCCTCTAGTTACACATCAAGTTAAAAGTTAACTACCAGATCGTGCAAAATAGTGTATTACGACCTCTAGTTACTGCTAACTAGAACTGTTATCGAGGTGTTAAACTATCTATTGCTTCCAGTGCTAGACAAGCATTTATACCTTTATATCATCAGATGGTGGTGTTTTGCTTATATGCATGTTGGTTTTGAAGGTTATATAAAACATGAATTGAAGTTTTTTGCTATTTTGAGTGTTACGCAAAATAGTTCTGCAAAATGCAAGTAAACCCGGCGAATGTCGATAACGACATTGTGGAAATTGTATTTTGTAATGACAAAAAAATCGGAAATAAAATATTCGCACTAGGCTTAATGTCGTTTTGAGGAATCGGATTCCTTGAAATTTGTGAAATATAATATTCCCCCCTTCCATTCTCAAAATACTAAAAAACATAATTAATAAACACAGGCATGAACCTCAATATTGAATGGTAAGAAACCTAGTCTCATGCATTGTGATAAATTGTATGGAGCTTAAGCTAGCTGCGAGATGGTTGATATCGCCAGCGACAGTAATAATTATGAATAAATATGTTATTTGCCCGGATTTGGTTCATAGTTTCTATTTAATTCACTTTTGCTAAAGAAGCATTAACATATAACTTATATATATATATAATTCAAAACATATTTCGCACTTTTTACTGACAACTGAACATAAGCCATAATACCACAAATATAGTGACTTTTACTGCCAACATACACAGCAACGAACCAAAACCTTGGATTACTTATTTAAAGTATAACTGAGCTAATGTAATGTTCATAATAGTGGTTACCATCAAATAGCTTATCTATGGAATAGCTATTCCACACATTTATCTAGAGTTCCTAATACAGGCCCTTAGACCATGTGTAGAGAAATGGGCAGATTATCTTGTAGACAGGTATGTGTGAAGATAATTCAGAATAGTATCTACCAAAATATGTGCAGATTGTTTGTAATTGTGTGTGTCGAGAGAGAGGGAGAGAGAGAGAGGGGGGGGGAAGAGAGAGAGGGAGAGAGAGAGGGAGAGAGAGAGGGGGGTCAGGCGCCTCTTAACAACGAGATTTTAGAGAGCCAATGATGGTGAAAAAAGAAAAAAAGGTAGATATGGAGCATCGCCGAAATGCAAAGACGGTAGATAACGGAGATCCCCGAGAAAACTCGTCGAGCAGCTGCGTCGTCCGGCATGATTTCTTCCCACATGTGAAAGTCCGGAAGTGGCCCAGCAGGGAATCGAACCCGGGCTTTCTTGTTGGGAGGCGAGCGATCTAGCCGCTACCCCAAACAAGGCAAATGAAGTGAAGGTGACATGTGCCGATCTGTTGTGTATTGGCCTTAATTCAAAGTACATGTGTAGATTAAATGTAGATTATGTGTACCGGTCTGATACAGGCACAGGTGTAGAAAAGTGTAGGTGATATGTATTAGGCTGATACGTATTGGTGTTAAGTCCAGGCGCACATGTAGAGAATTATAGGTTATGAGTATTGTTCTTTAGTCCAGCCACATGTGATTTGTGGAGGAGTACAGTTGCGTTTTGAAAAATTCTCCGTAGCATCCAGCGACGTACACTGGACTTTCGAAAACTACTGTTTCTGTTGATTCCGGAAAAAACCGATTGTTCCACCAGTTCAACTGGCCTGAAAATCCAGTGGATCTAGTGGGTACGCTCCACAAACGTCAACTGACGAATTTTTGAATGCATCATCTAAAAAATTCGAAAATATACTAAAGTAATTCGGACATCAAGTTTTACAAATGACCGATGTAAACATTAGAAATTGTATGTAATGGCATTAATTTGCGCCTGGAAGCAGAGGGAAATATCGCTGAAAATCAATCTGACGTTCGAGAAATGCCTCGACCGGTGTACAACGGTGTATCAACCACTGGTGGACGCGTCGATGAATTTCCGAAAACACAGTAAGTGAGGTTACCGGGTGAAAGTATAGGTAGTGTGTGCAGAGGAGTGTGGATTACGTGAGCCAGTGTCTAGATGCAAAGTAGCGAGAGTGTCTGCGTGTCCACAGAGCAAGTAGAACAGAGTGGCAACAATGTGGAGCTCTTATTTTGAGCTTCAAGATGTAAACAGGTCGCAGTTGTATTGCCAACTTAACATTTGTAAAATGGCATCAACACGACAGAGAACTGTCTTTTCAGGGTAGCCAGTATCTGAATTCAAACTAGGGAACCCATCTTCGTTATGGTAAATATTGTTTAGGTACCCCATTTATCTTAGGATTTATTTTCCTACTGTTCATCCCGTTGGAAATTGTTATAGATTATTTGGTGGGTTGGCATCCAATTCTTTCTAAAATTAGACATTGAAGATTGGCGATCCTCATAGTTTCCAACACCTTTGTATTTTAAACGTCCTTCTAATGAAGCAAATTGGAAATCAACAATCTCATATCGGTAAACATAACACTGGGCAAGTCGTAAAGTATCAAGTGGAACCGGGAAGCAACTCTGTAACTATCGAGTGAAGTTACAAAAATTGTTGTTGTGTAATTTGCTATACATTAACATCGAAAGTGTATTTCTAAACATCTCTTAGTAGGAACTGAGTAAACGTGTGTTGGTCGTTCTTAAGCTTATATATATATATATATTTTTTAAAGTAAACAAATTTCCATGGAATTTTTGGCGTTGGCATTACGGCTGTGACCCGAGAGAATTGCGTATTGACCATAGACTAAAGATGATTTAGACCCATCTCGCTGGTTGCGCACAGCCAGTCTCCGTGTCCCAACATTGAACTGGCAGAAGGCCATTACGACTAGCAAAAGCGGTGTGGATTGGATTCTAAGTTAGAACACTGCTTAGTAAACAAGTGCTTTGAGATATTTGTATACTTCCTCTAACAAATTTGTAATGCTGTTTGGTTATATTCATATAGGTAAAAGTATTTTAATAATATAACAGTGATTTGCCATTTAAAAATTAATATACAGAATGTTGCAAAATTACATGACAATACATCTAGAAAACATTCCTCACATCTAGAGGATCTAAAAATATCATATGAACATAGGTCCGCAAACGCTTCGTTTCTATTCTACAGCCCGTAATACATACCGTACAGTGTATGGCCCGCGGTCTGGATCATGTTACTGTGGAATGCCATTGCAGCTGTAATTGGCAGCCTTTGAGAAGCCCTGATGTGAATCCACCAGACTTTTACTTGTGGGGAAATTTAAAGCCACTTGTGTATACAACCCCAGTGAACGATGTGGACACACTCCGTAACAGTATTGTGGCGGGTTTGCGAAACACTCAGGATTTCTCCAGGGATTCACCAACGCACCCGGGTGTCCGTGCAATGGCGGGTTGATGCATGTGTTCGTGCTGATGGAGGACATTTTGTACATTTCATTTAGTGCCGACGATAAGCCTTCACACATGTGTAACTAATTCATGTGCAGTTCCCACTGTTCTCGGTGTAGTGTCGTAGTGTGAGGTGTCGTGTGCCATGCAAACGAACGCTGCGATGGTATTCCACAGTAACATGATCCAGCCAGCGGGCCATACACAGATTGTAGTAAAGAAACGAAGCGTTTGAGAACCTTATGTTCATATTACATTTTTTCATCCTTCAGATGTAAGGGATGTTTACCAGAAGTATTGTCATGCAATTTTGCATCAGCCTGTATAAAAAACGCGTTCATCATTGTTGACAATGTGACTTTGAAAGTTGTGTTCCTTCGGGGTGGATCGATGTTGGGTACACGCTCAGGAGACGAATAATCGGTCTATCTCATCCTTAAGCGGTTTTCACAATAGAGCGTTACGACGCGACGCGTCAGTCAGTCAGAGCCTTGACGCTAGCGTTGAGCGTCGACAACATTGCACGAACGACGAACATTGGTTTTGACGCTCGTCGCCATAGTCGGGGAATAAGAAGAATAACGTTTATCTACTTCATAATAAACTGTCCAGAAGCTATGGTAAAGAACTGAAAACAAATACAAACGGTTTGCAGAGACACTAACTGGAATCCAAATTTATATCTATTTTACCTACCTTTGGGAAAACGAAAGTATGTTCTCCGATACCTGAAGAGTCGTTCATGTCCTGTAATATCTTTTAAAATTTTAATATAATACTTTTATTAAAGAAAAGTTTATATTATTAAATTTACAATTTTACCAACTAAATGACAAGAAACTCCACTGCATTTCGTTCGTTTATAGCATTTTATTACGAACTTTGTCGGACATAACGCTGTATTGTTAGCGACACACGAATTTTACGATATGATTTTGGCCCATACTGTACTTCAACACACTACGGGCGTGAAGGCAATTTACCTATGCTTATGGCCGCGTGTCTCTGTGGGAAAAAACATTTTCTCACTTGACTGGCAAATCAGAATTAGTTTACTCCAATACTGTGCGTCCCTGATTGGCGGGCAGATATCTAAGACAAGTAACACCTAGGTCGTCCAATCACGAAGGTGGGTCTGAGCTAACAGTCAAGTGCTAATGATAGTGAGATCTTTTCACGAAATGAGGTGTCCCTATATATTGCGAAAAGCGCTGTAGTGTGTGGTGCTGACAGTGACTGTGTGTGTGTCGTGGTGTGACAGAGAACCGCTGTAGTGCGTGGTGCTGACAGTGACTGTGTGTGTCGTGGTGTGACAGAGAACCGCTGTAGTGCGTGGTGCTGACAGTGACTGTGTGTCGTGGTGTGACAGAGAACCGCTGTAGTGTGTGGCTTACAGAGCCTGTGTGTGTGTTGTGGAGTCACCGAGAACTTATATAGTGTGTGGTGCTGTCAGTGCCTGTGTGTGTGTTGTGGTGTCACCGAGAACCGATGTAGTGCGTGGTGCTGACAGAACATGTTGTATGTGTGTTCTGTGGTGTCACCGATAACCACATTATTGCGTGGTGCTGACAGTGCCTGTGTGTGTGTTGTGGTGTCGCCTAGAACCACTGTACTTCGTGATGCTGACAGAGCCTGTGTGTGTGTGTGTGTAGTGGTGTCACATAGAACCGCTGTAGTGCGTGGTGCTAACAGGGCCTGTGTGGGTGTGTATCGTGGTGCCACAGAGAACTACTCTAGTGCGTGGTGCTGTCAGTGCCTGTGTGTGTGTTGTGGTGTCACCGAGAACCGATGTAGTGCGTGGTGCTGACAGAACATGTTGTATGTGTGTTCTGTGGTGTCACCGATAACCACATTATTGCGTGGTGCTGACAGTGCCTGTGTGTGTGTTGTGGTGTCGCCTAGAACCACTGTACTTCGTGATGCTGACAGAGCCTGTGTGTGTGTGTGTGTGTAGTGGTGTCACATAGAACCGCTGTAGTGCGTGGTGCTGACAATTGCTGTGTGTGTATCGTGTTGCGACAGAGAACCCCCTGCATTGCGGCTGCGACTCGCAGGAGCTATGGGAATGGCTGCACGATCACCAGAAGCTGCTGGTGGGCGTGGCGACCCGCGGGCTGCGCTGCGAGCAACCACCGGAGCTGCGAGGTCTGCTCTTCCTCGACCTGGAGCCGCCTTCCTTCTGCTCCACGCCGATCGTCCTCAACGTCGCCATACAGGACATTCAGCCCTTCTCCGTACTCGTGTCCTGGCAGAGCCGAAACCACACCGGCCTGCACGGATACCGCGTCTCCTACCACGCCGTCGAGGAAGGCGACGCGGTCTGTACTTCCATTACCCCTCCTACATCTACACACACCTACAGTAGGCTGCTCACTCTAAACTGTGCACTTTTCACAGCCTTGCTTTAACATCTACTTGTAAAATTGATGTGACATTAAAATGTAACATTATTAGAGACCTGGAAATTTCGCGGATTATTTTAAGCAACAAGTTAGACCCCAGTATTCTTTGTTCATTCGAGCATCACTAACTAGTTGGTCGGCTGTTGATCCTGTTTAACACTGAGCAGGTAGCACGGCATACGGTTCTTAATTTCCTTGTAGATGCGTTTTTGGGTGAAAGTCATTCGCGGCGTATCTAAAAAACTGTGGACTAATGGAAGAACAAGCACATATAAATGCGAATGCAATCTAAATTGTCCTCTGATGAATCTGCGAAATTTCCGGGTCTGTAACATCGCTAGATTACTTAATTAATGCTTCAGTCGAGTGTAACTTTAAAATCATTAGAAAAATAAATATTTTACAAATTTAATAGATGTCGCGCATGTTCGCATTAAAATTCCAGAAATCTAAACAAAGCATTTCAGCATTCACAAATGTTCACCAAACACTCAATTCCACATTGAGGGTGTTGACAACAAAAGAAATTGTTACTATATGAAGTTCAACTTCTAGACATTGTCTGTAATTAATCATTCCTTGCGAATGAAGAATTTTTTCAGCGCGTAGTTTTTACATTAATAGGTGTCAAATTCACAATTTTACTCTTTTAGAAACAAACAAATTATGAGAACTAGCATACATACAGAAATGAGATAATGCACACTGAACGAAGATGCCAAAAGCCAATACGAATAATGGTTTCGGCAATAAAAAAAATAATTCAATCCTTGCATGTTTTATTTGTAGTTTTACCTTTGTTTTTGTAAATGAATGAAACGGCCTCTGAGTGGCCCTTGTTAAATTTTCTAAAAATATTTTGGTTCCTTTGATTCACACATTACAAAAAGAGTTAAATTTTGATTTCGAAATGTCATTTTAATGAAACCATGCTTACTAAAAAAAAAAATCTTATCTGGGGAGAAATTTTTCACACATTATTTATATCTGGGGCGTTGCAGGTGAAGTGGTTTGAATTGTCTGCACTGTAAACAGCAGACCATACCGTCCAATTAGAAAACTTACCTACGTGTGTGGGACATCATTCGCTGCCGAGACGTTCCTTAGCCTCGCAAACCACTGCAGCCACTAGCATACAGCACAGATGGATTTCTGTTGGTTTCGACGTAAGACAAAGCGCCGAACGAAATATTTGTTTGTTGCAACGCCTAAAGTGATATATTCATTTGTGACTTTTGTTAAGACATGGAACATATTTCCCTTCGTTGCGACAAGCAGCCACTGTGTCCGCTGAAGTACATGCAGGTGGTGGCACTGACATTTTCCATAGATTGACTGCAAACATTCTCAAATAACCGTGAAGAGCAATCAATTTTTTATATAGATATTAGACTGCAAATCTGCATTTCAGTATATCATCCCCCAGGTTTCACTTAACTGAAGCATGAATTAAAGCGTTCAGGCGCATGGTAATATTAATCTTACATATGGCGGAAGGATACGAAATGAGTTAAGAGATTCTAAGCACGTGTTTGAAAAGAACTGAGTTAACCATGAACAAGTTTTATAAGTTAATGAAGTCCGTAACCTTTGAAAAATTACACTGTCCTTGCCTGTGCAGGTATTAACAGATACGGTGAAGGACATGACGCCCAGTGAAAATGATAATGACGAGATGAAAGTAATTAGTGCCATGTATTAACATTGAATTAAAAATGTTGGGTGAATGAGTGTGAATACTGGAACTATTAATTTTTCTTTCAGCAATTTGTTTAACGTGTAGAAGGTTAAGTATAATCAAATTAGGTGAAACATCTCCTTTTTTGATAATTGCACAGTTTAACTTCCCCGACTCATGACGCATGAATAAAGTGGTGAGGTCCATGACAATGTTAATTTAACATGGCGGGAGAATACACGATGTATATACAAGTATATCTTAAGCAGGGCTTTCAAAAGTGCCCAGTTTACCGTGAATCACATACTATAATACTGTGTATGACTTTAGCGTGTGCGCAGAAAGGTCACGGGGCTCACTGCGGGAGGACCCGGGTTCGATTCCCGGTCCGGCCGTCCTGATTTCTGTTTTCCGTGGTTTTTCCGAAACGACTCCAGGCTAATGCTGGGTTACTTCCTCGCCGCAGTCCATGACCGCGTCCTTCCCTGATATCTCGGGAATTTTACGAATTAATTTGGCAACAATTTATACTCCACAATACTTTGTGCACTCGAGCCTCAGCTATTTGTTCATTGATTGATGCCCCAGTTTTACCCCAGGCCAGGTGACACGGGATATGGTCATCGTTTCCTCGCAGGTAAACTATAGGATCCAATTCCTCCAGGGCGTGGCTTACAAGCTGCAATTCAACTGAAGAATGAATTCGTGTGATTGGATCATAGCTTGTACTCAAATGAATTCGTGAGATCTTTGGATCTATTGCACATCTCCCGAGCCCGTGGTTCGTCTCCTTGTCGACGAGTACAGGAAGGTTATGCGAATTTAAATATGATTCGTTCAGCCTTGCATTGTTTTTCTCACGCTGCAGTATCTCGTTGTCCTCTACAATTAGCACTTTTGACACTGGGTGACATTATGAAATGTAAATATAATTTCCAACAATATTGAGGTGGAACATCTGTTTGTATGTGCCAGTGAATAGGCGAACTTTTCAATGGCTGTTAAACTTTGCTTACGTCATGTCTTAGTTTTTGTTGCCCGCTCAGAACTCGCGCCATGTTGCATCGGTGAGTGTCTGTTAATAGCCTGCTGTATGCGGCAAGATACAAAATCATCTGTACCAATATCCGTATCAGTGTCTAGTTTTTTTTTACGCTTATCCTTCTCAGTAACATATTTTACAGTTGAGCGGTTTTGTTCTGCTAAGCGATAACTTCCGAAGATCAGATATTTCACTCTGTGCACCTTGCTTACAAAGACAAAAAAAAAGTTGATTTAAATATGTAGGTGTATGTGATTTTAAAACTGAGACAATATTAACAAATCATTTTCCGTATGGTATAAGGGCATCGTTTTGAAAGTGATGACAGTGTGACTGCTATTAACGGCCAAGGCCACTACATTATTTGAAGTCTTTTGTTATTCCGCCTAATCGTTGTATTGTAAATCCTCGGTGACTATGTCGCTATGCGCAGGGAGTGTCGGAATTAACGGTAGTTCAACACAAGTGGAACTAACACATACTTAAATACCATCTACCTCGGTGCCGAATCATTTCGCGAGATTAGGGTCTTGGTATTGCTTTATTGATGATGCCACTGAGTACTATGTAAAGACAAAAAAAGCTGTCTGCTTAAATTAGTTTACAAGCAGCAAACCACCAGTAACTAGATAGTTCAGGCCTTACTGTCATAAATTGGTTCTGTGGAATTTACTGACGTCATCAACACCGCAATAACACTATACCAATTTCGCGATATAATTCAGCAGCAAGGTAGTCTGCACACCCGTGTTGTTGGACCTCCACTCATCCACCACGACCTGCAGAACTTACGGCCAACAGTAAACTTCCAGCAGCCTGGTAACATATCTCCTTGCGGCAGGGTGTAACAACAGGAGAATGAATTCTGCCTGTGGCGGCAGACAATTGACAAGTGAGCTCTGCTCCAATATGTAGAGGATTGTGGAATCTAACTTGGTGCCGTCTCATAACACGGAATTATAGGGTTTGTACTGATCACGTACGTGTGTGTAATTTATCCTGGTATGTAAGCTGTCCCTTTATTGACCTCCTTACTTTCTTTCCCCAAGAAACCCATCCTAATAAAAATAAATACAACTCTAGTATGTTATACATCGATTTGCAGGTGGCTTGTAACACACATGAACTGGCATGAAGTACGTGGAATGCTACACTCTTCAAAACCCATCTTAATTCTCCAGTGATCCTACGTCTAAGATGTGTTCATAGGTCCTGCTGATATAAGACATCACGCTTAAGTAGCAAGATAAGGGACTAACGACAATAACGACAATTCACACCGTTCTCCTTGAAACACTGTTTATGAGCTCCGAGTGGGTAAATTACGTGATCCAAAAACCGGCAAAATTAGGGCTTCTGTCGTCTTAAAAATTTCTCTCCATATACATGCAATTAAAAATATCCATACATCAATTATTTTTTACGTGTATTTACCTAAAATGTAATGTTCACTATTTTACAACAAATTCAAGTATTTCCAAACGAACAAGCTGGCCATATTCATTCGTCTTTGTAATGTCATATTACCTAACAAAGGCAAAATAAAAGACGTAACAAGTACAATGTTTCTTTGAAACATGCGTTATATTGTCACAGACGCTTGCACAGCTCAGGAGATGGCTTTTTGTTCTTCAGTCACTGCAATCAATACGAACTCTCTTGGAATTTGGTTACTTGGGAATTACTGACTTGTTGTTGGCTCATGATCAGAATTCAGATGAAAGGACGACGAAAGAAGGTTTCACAAGTGACGCAACAAGTTTTTATGACGGGTAGTCTTTATTCGAATCATAATGCGAATAGACAGAGACTTTATTGATAAGAATCCGAGTTTGATGTGAAGGATTGAAGATTCTATTGTAATCACTCTGGCACCATAGTTTTTAATGGCTCCCCCGGGGGACATCTCGCCAAGGCATCATACTCATATGACAAGTAGTTGGGACCAGCGACCGCTCAGCCTCAGTCATTACTCACTTTTTGGAACCTAGCGACTTGGCGCAATGGAAAAGTTGCACACATTCGCTATCCTGATTTAGCTTTCCCACGGTTCCCCGGAATCACTCCTGGTGGATACTGATTTAATCACTGTCATTGCTGATTTCTCTCCAAGCCACTGGTTCCTATCTTTAGTGACCCTTCGCTGTAAACGAGACATCAAGGGCCCCCTCTATTTGAAGTAATTTTCATGTTTGAGGCGTATAAGCGTGGGAAGCAATAAGGGCGGGACTGCCGTGCTCATTAAATGCGTCATCGCCGTTACGCGCTAGGCTCTGAGCTGGCGTGCAGTGTTATTCTACTACGGGACTTCAAGCATTAACCATATAATTTTATCGGTGGAAAGTCTGTAGCAAAATTGAACACATGACCCTATGCTAGTTTCTCGGGAACTCACCCAGAATATTTTGAGCTACAACACTCTAAAAGTGTCAGCATTTTTTCCGCCACGTTGAAAATCAAATTTTTGATATCAATAAGCACGATGTTTTGAAAGCCGTATCCGTATTCCGCCCGAGTCTGAAGAGTATTTTATTTTTGTGTGCAAACAGATCGTGTACGCGAAAAATAATTTATTTTAAAAACTTGCCTTACAAACACACTACAATCTAGTTTGCACATCTGGAAGACGGGTGCCTTAAGGATGTTCAAGGGTCAAATTTTGTGTCCATAATTTTTAAGTTAATTTATGATTTCGTGTCATGAAATGGTTAACTTCATAAAAATACGTTGACTTATTAAAAATTACATTCATCATGCTTTTTTTTTAACGGCGTTAATGTAATTCTATCTCAAGAGTTAAAATTGAATTATGGGTGACCCCCATAACATATTTCCAAAAAAATAAATAAATAAATCTCGTGGAATTCTAATAACATGAAAAAGCATTTTGAGTTGTTGAATTGTAATGTTTGTACGTAAAAACAAAATACGTAAATTTAAAATTCCTAAAACTTTTGTCCTTTTTTCCATTTCTATACTTTTTTCTGACTAGTATTTTATATCACTATAGAAATTAATGTAATGAGACTAGACACAGGTGTATTTCGCGAAAAGATTTCAAGGCCAGTTGTACTCCAAAACACTTTTGTTCATATGCACTTTCGTGGTTGGATGATCTTGAATGTCACGTGCATCAAGTGTCTGCTCGCGAATCATGGACGTTCAGTATCGGAGTACTTCATTATAACTATCGCAGTCAAATGAGAACATGTCTTCTCACTTAGAGACGCGGCCAATAACTAAAGGATGCTGTGGTATGGACGTACGATATGGCCATAAATAGTTTCGCTAAAAACACTTGTCCCTAAATATGACAAACATGTAGAAAAAACCGCATTTTGAACGGCCTTAATCCATTCGTAGCCTTCACTGGGTTCGGAGTGCAGTGTAACAATGAAGGTGGTGTCGGATGTGCATGACGTGTATGTCGTTGTGCAGGTTGTGTCGGGTATGCATGACGTATATGTTGTTGTGCAGGTTGTGTCGGGTGTGCATGACGTGTATGTCGTTGTGCAGGTGGTGTCGGGTATGCATGACGTGTATGTCGTTGTGCAGGTTGTGTCGGATGTGCATGACGTGTATGTCGTTGTGCAGGTTGTGTCGGATGTGCATGACGTGTATGTCATTGTGCAGGGGGTGTCGGGTAAGCATGACGTGTATGTCGTTGTGCAGGTGCGCAGCAAGGTGATGGAGCGAGGTTCGCGGTCCGCGAAGATAGGACGTCTGCTGCCGGGCACGAGGTACCTGGTGTGCGTGGGCGGCCTCAGCAGCTGGGGGTCGACGTCGACGCGACGCAACTCCTCCGAGCCTCCCCTCGAGCTGGCAGACTCGCCGACGACGCGCTGCGCCGAGGTGCGGACGCTCGACTCCCCAGGGATGTCCTCGGGCAACTCGCCCGGCGCCGGGTCCAGCGTGGGCTCCGTGCTCACACGCCGCCTGGGGCTCATCGTGGGCAGCTGCATGGGCTTCGTCGTCTTCGTCCTGCTCGTCTCCGTGCTCGCCTACATGAAGCTGAAGAAGCGGCGCGAGGCGATGAAGCGCGACCAGCCAGCGCCGCCAGAGTACATCTCCTACAGACACTTCTCCATCCAGAGCGGGGAAATGAGCAGCCACCCCCTAGCCGCCGTCGCCTTCGGTACCACGCAGCTCAACTCCTAACACTCCACCTCCCTCTCTTTGTTCCGCTCTTACTACGAGGGGTGTTGAACAAATTTCGATACATCGAAATGACGATATTGTATCAACGATACATCGATATAAATTGTCTATACAAATAAACAATATTTTATGAGACTCAATATCTTTATCCAGGTAGCGGAAATAAATAATTTTAAAATGCCCTTAAATAAACATTCTTTAAATATAAAATTCACTTAAAATTTATTATTGTAACTTTAGCAACATGCATAAAAATCAGATACCACATCTTCCTGGAATATTCCAAGCAATTTAATACATAAAATATCAGAATCCGATATACCGAAAAATCTATATTTTTCTTTGGACGTATCGTTTCGTAAAACGGTAGTTTTATAAATAACCAATATACGTAATATAGATATTTTTTTCGATACTAACATTCCAACTTTCTTCTCAACCCCTGGGACCGCGGTGGTGTAGTGGTTAGACTACTCGCCTCACAGGTAGGCTAACCGGGTTCGATTCCCCGGATTTTCGCATGTGGGAATCGTGCCTTGACGATGTTAACAGTCGCCCGAATCTCTTCACACTCACTCTTCACTTACTGAAATCCCGAACCCCTGGATACAGCTGAGGTTAATTAACCACAGGTTAGGAACCAAACGAGAATTCTTATGGGGAGCCTGATTGGAATAAACCTTAATTCAGCTCAACGCGTATAGCATGGCGTCCGACGTCGTAGGATGCTATTTTCAAAACGCCATCGGCTTCTTTCAGATGTGACGACGAACTGTGCGATAATCGAAGAACTGGAAACTGCTCACAGTATCGAACATGGCGCGTGACGTCGTTCGATTCTTCCTAATCGATTGCCGACTCGAAAGTCTTGTACACTTTAAATCTGAATCAGTGAGAATTTCACTGCTTGAATCAGATAACAGCATCTGACTTATTCAAGGGTAATTTCAATCAATTTCTACTAACAATTAAGTGAAGAAAAAAAAAACAACCTCGTTTTCCTTCACTTACTGGTTCAGTGGGATTTTCCACTGATTCTTCAACCGTTTCATTCACCGTGTTTCAGTGGTTCACTTTATGACTGACGGATCTGTTAAACCATGTGTATGATTTCCAAAGTTTGTTCGTAATTTTCTAACAATCAGGATAGTTACAGTGTTTGTTAGTGAGTTTATATGATGCCTGATTAAGGCCAAAAACAATCCTTGCGAAATAATTTTCACAGAAAAAAAAAAAAAAAAAAAACGTAAGTTCTAAAATTCGAAAGTATGTCTCTACGCATGCGCCATGTTTTACAATGTTAATAAATCTACACATCATCTAAACCATCGGTCACAGTAGGTGATGAAGCACAGGTGCGGAGCTATGGAACTAGGTTCCGTGGGTTCGAACCTTGGTCAAGATAAAATATTTCTTATAATCTAAATTGCATTGCACGGTTGGCTATACAAATATTAAATTTAACCAACCGAATCTTACATGTATGTGGCAACAACTGATTGGATGAAGTATTCACTGACTCATTCAGTGAATTTTCCCTATTTTACACCAATTCTAAGTGGAGTATTTAGAATTTAGAGTGCAGGGACCGCCTGGTTGACTGCTGTCGAATCACACAACTGTGTAAACTGCGCACATTTTCGAATCCTAACTTTTAACCTCAAATAATTAACGCGATTGTCCTATTAATAATAATTTTTTTTATGGTTTCCCTCATTCCCGCTCTCGTTAACTATGCAAGGAATTTTTCAGAAATAAGTGAACCTGTTACTGAGTTCTTTGTAAACCAAAAAATTTTATTATAAGTTCGCGTTCTCCAAAACTTAATATGTTAACAAAAAAGATTCCAGTAGTACGTACTTTTTTCGCATATTTTCTGTGTTTCTCGTGCGAACTGCAAACGTCGTTATGAACAACATAATTTAAAAAATACTAGGCTCAAGGAAGATTGCAGAACTGATTATTTTCATTTTCTTAAATATAGATGGTCACACACAGGCACACACGGAAAGAGCGAGAGAGAGAGAGAGAGAGAGAGAGAGAGAGAGAGAGAGAGAGAAAACGATGTAAGTAATTATGTTAGGATACTCGTACACGCGCCAAATTTTCTCGTTAAAATCAATGAGAATTTTAACGCCCATCCCTTTTCTGAAACTTATATTTTGAATAAACTGGCAATATTACAATTTTGCAGTGTTTGATAATTGATACACACTGTTTTTATAGTCTATTAAAGGTTTCTTCACACTTTTTGATTCATCAAACCTTTGAAAAAAATCATCCTATATATGTTGTGTATCACAGGCGTTTTATACTTGTGTTAAACTAAAAACACATTATTTTTGGTTAATTGTATTTTTACTCATATTCTATTAATAAATTATGATGTTTACTTTATAAATAATAGGAATAAAACCGGGGGAAAATAGGTGTGTTGGTAACGCCTAGTAAGAAATAGTTCTTACGTAAAAATTCATTACACTAAGTGCGCACGAATACTGTGCTCTGTCCCTTTGGCGTAATCTTTTCAACTTTGTTAAGCTTTGTTTGCACGGGGCGGAGGAATATGCGGGAAGTAAAACTTTAGCAGGGATTCAGGAAAGCGTGAAGTAACAGTGAATGGCCTATATTATGCATGGAGAACTAATGAATAGCTGTCTCTTTTCTGTGCCGTTTAGCAAATTTAGATGTCAAGTGATAGTAAGAAATATAATTCTTTTGAGGAACTTTGTGTCAGGGACAGTAGGTGGAATTGCTGCTTTATTTTATGGTAAAGCACTTCTAGTGTAGACTAATTGTTGAGGATAAAAACGTGAGCGATTTATTCACGAAACAGTTCTGCCTCGAATTTTAAGTGCAGTAACAAAAAAAAGTAGCAAACATTCAACATGGCGTTCTTTTGAGCTACAATTCTGCGGTTATGGTTTATCGCCCATTCCTTCCACACACAACCCAACCACCCTGCTCGGAATTTCGTTGGTTTTACCTCCCTATCTCCTCTCACGTAATATGCCGTTCATGCCTACATACCCTCAAAATTCGTCTACCCAATCCTGCTCGTATTTTATTTTCTTTCCCAACCTACTTCCTCGTACGTAATATGCCACGGGATGTCATCTTTTAGGTTATGGGCTCCAAAGAATTTTCAGGCATTTAAAACCACAAGATGGTATATTATATAAACAACTATTTTATTTTCTTCCTCTACACTTATACTTGGTCTAGAGCATGTTTAACTTGTAGATGGGTATACTTATTACAGGCAAAAGGCCAAGTTAAAAAAAAAAGTTTTTGAGAAAAAAAAATGGGGGGGGGGGGGGGGGGTAATATCGTGGCTGAATTCAAATACTAAAACGTGTACACATTCAACGCGTAAAGTTATTGCTTGTGATCGTGCGTTATCAGCACTTCAGTAACTCATCTTATGAAGCTGGTCCATGTGTATACTGATGCTGCTATCCCATATAAAAATAATGTTATTAATTATTTAATTTATTTGACTTTATTTATTCGTGTGTTTAGGACACCCAAATGGCTGTAGGCCTTGGTTTAGGTACACTAATACACACAACAAAAAAATTACATAACAAATAACGAATAACAAAAGAAAAAGTAATTTGCCTATATTATACGAGTAAATCTAAATAAAAAAAACACAACCATATATTAATAAAAACCAACATACAATAAGAATACAAACATACAATAGCATAGACGAGACGTAAGAAAATTAAGCGCTTCACATATGAGAAAAACGTACACGTCTTCTGCTCCAAAAACCTCTAACAACAAAAAGAGCACGAAGTTATAGATGTTATAAAAATCTCTGTATTACTTCTATATACTGTATCATGGTATTGTTTTGACCATTACATCCTTTCAATGGATCGAAGTCAATGAATAAACTACATATAGTTAATGTGAAATTATTTAATTGTGTCTTATCGAGTTTTGACGTACTGTATTCGATTAAAACTTTTATAATAACAAATGGATGTATTTTACCTACACACTTATTTACATGATCTACACATCGTTTAATTAAATCAAAGGTCTTTCAACTCATACTGTGTAATATTTCGCAACTATTTACACACGTCCGAATCAGCGATATCATTCAGTGAAATAACATTCACTGGAAGTCAGCTGATAATATACTGTTGGCAGGCGAATCAAGGAAATTAACTAGAAACAAGTGGTTTATAACAATGTAATTCTTGACATTCAATGTTTAATCACAAATAATCCAGTGAACGTCACCGACTATATTAATTAGTTATCTGGCACTGATTATCGGTTGCTCAAGTGTCCGCGCTTTCATTGATATGGCTCAACTCTCACTTTTTCAAGTTTGGAGTGTATACATTGCCTATAAACCAGTTAAACAAGGACACAATGTCAGTCACATTCCTCCTAAACCAAAGTCTCTGCGCGTTATGTTTTCTGATCAACAGTTCATGGTTGAAATTGTTGTTACACTTAAAAATAAAACAGAATAATTTCTTTGAATTTTCTCAATTCTGTTTGAATCTCTATTTGTTATTGAATTCCATACAACTGAACAATATTCTAATTTTAAACTAGTAAAGTAAAGAACCAAAACTGCAAGAAGAGAGTGTTAAATAATTTTTGAGACCTAAGAGTTCTATTTGCAATAGATGATGTATTATTATCTGTACGGTGATGAAAATATAATTCTGATTCAATAAATATATCCAAATACATTATACACTGCGGTCTTTGAAGAAATGTATTAGTGGCGGAGTACTGAAACTTTATATTGTGTGTCTTATGAGAATATGTAATAATTTTAGTATTTTCGTCATTCAGTTTTATACCAATCTGTGTACACCAATTAGCAAGATAATTGATATCGCTCTCTAACAGTTTACAATCATTCGCTATAGTTCGATATCATTTTAAGTCATCGACATACATAAGAGCATGAGAGTTTTGTAACTTCACAGATATCGTTAGTGAAAATAGTAAATAAAAAAGTGGAGGTAAATTTTCACCTTGAAGTACGCTTAAAGCAGCATCGTATGCTGAAAACTGAGTATTATTGATTCTTATTTTTAAAAATCTCCTTTTACTTAAGTAACTCCCTACCACGTTAACGCAATTTACATTCAAACCGATTATTTCTAGCTTGGTTAAAATTTTTTTTTTTTATTATGAACACTAAAAGCCCTGTTTAGATCGAAGTAGATTGTGTCTACTTGCTTACGTGAGATTGTCTTATCATAGGCTGACTTAAATTTTATTGCAAATTTGTTGTAGTACATTTTCCTGAGATGTACCCGTATTGAGAAGGTTTTAAAGAGATATTGTATGGAAAGTACATCAGAGAAGCTTAATTTGTCAACGGCTAATATACACCCCCTCCTCTAGTTATGGAGGTTATTCTCGTAGGCACGATATCTGCGAAATATATGATATTGCTCAGGAAAACACTGAGAATCAATGGAATGTTCGTTTAACCAGGTTTCTATTAAAAATATTTAAGAATTTGAAGTTAGCAAACTTTCAGAAAATTATTTTGTTTTCGTGCGTCGGCCTCTGACGTGTAAAGCTGCCACACATCCGTTTTATTCAGAAACTAACTACTAATATTAACCGGCTCCTCCAACCACCTCATTTGGTTGCTCAAACATTATCTTCAGAAGATAGTTCTAGAGATAGCATTTCATTCTCATGTTTCATATCAGTCGGCGTTGTCTTCTCGTTCATGCTAGCATTTCATATTAATAAGTTCCTGGCCACTTGTTTCAGCAGTGCCCACGTTTTACCCACGTGGACTAACAGCTAAATGAAAATTTACCTACGAAAAAAATGCAAATCGCGTTTTAAAAATGATCAAAATTAATTAAGCTATCCTTCTTCATTGAGGTATTTACTGTAATATGAACAGCGAGGTATTTTGGTTACATGCAAGTAATTATGAAGTTCCACTGCCTCTTATTCAAATCATTCCCTTTCGCATGGAAGAAACAAAATGTTAAATATAATGTATTCTTAGTATCGATAACTCTGCCTGGCCCCATAACTCTGGTTAAAACTAGGATCACGCTGCTTGCAGTAAAAGGAAAAATTGCTCCACAAAATCTTTACAAGCGCATTTACAAATTAGCTAATAAATATCTTGTACCTTCCTCTATCTCCATTACGCTTGTAGCTGTTCAGTTGTTGCTCTACTTTCCGTCGAGAATGCTCATACTGCATCTCAGCCGATTTTCCCTCCACCTTTCTAGAATTCAGCATCAGTTGTAAGTACACTTGGAAAGGTATTTATGGCCCTATTCGCCTCCATGGTGGCCCAATCTCTCTCTCTTTTCCACAATGTTCGCCCCCAAGTGTGTATTTCCCTTCCTCACAGACGCATTTGTATTACACCCATTCCTCGGAAGTTAACTGCAAAATATTACATTTATATTGTAGTAATAGCAACACACAACATTATAAATAAAAACTTAAAGTTTAAAAAAATATTTCTTAAAAAGTGATTATTCTGTAATAATGTGTTCTAAATATCTTACTTGGTTCACGGAATATTTGTCGTTAGTTGACAGTAAAATCACGTTGTACTCTTATCCACTTACCACATACGATTTTTGGTAGAAGTCACGACCATTCTAGAGATTTCATTCCTTAAATTTCAACTCATAAGAACTTAAAGAGTTGGCAAGTAGTTTACTTGGAAAATAAACGCCACACTTGTGCGGCTGTTGTATCCCCACGCCGTCTGAGTGGGCGGGAATCTGTGTGTATAAGCTGCGTAGTTGTGTGTCACGTTCAACGTTGGAGTACTTTAAAGTGATAGCTCCTGATTAGCCGTGGCATAAGGAAGTGCCGGTTAGGCAGCTCTGATCCCGTAACTCGACGAATGAAGCCAGAACAAAAACTGCAGATTTCGCGAGATTATTTAGTTGTGTGGTAGACTCAAGACACCTATTGTCCTGTTGTGGTATTACGATTTGACTCCATTTCTTCAGAAGCGCCGTGTGCGACTGAAAAAAAAAAATCTGACAAACAGGAAGCAATAGAACGACCGAGGCAAGAGCACTCTGGTGCTAAGATTTATAAACGTGGTCTGAATCATCCAGCCTTCTACCAAGCGAATACAGAGTCTCTAAATATAACCGTCAAAGTGAGATCAGTGCGACAACACCTGTTTATGACATTTCCCGTATCTGCCGGTGCGAAAATATAAATTTCTCGTAAGTAAATAGTAATCATCTCTGTTGTGGTCTGATCCGAACTTGAATAGGAAAGACTACGCGCTATATCTCGTGGACTCTTAGAAGAATTCTACAGAAGCCGAGTATTATGGTCCTAATGAACCTGTGCTTCTCGAATCGAACTGTCAGCGATATTAATCGCATAATTATATGTCTCATGTAGGACTACCTTAGGCTGCACACGATAGATGTTTTTGCACGACACGCATATCTTAAGAGTAGCTACGGTATATAATTAAAAATCAAACAGTGCAACATCAATCAAAGACGCTGCTGGGAACATTATCATACGTCCAAATTAATTATAAGATATTTCTTTTTCAGCATTTCACTTGTTACTTGTTGTCATTTTAGCAGGTCTTTTTTTTTTTAATCATTCGTAAGATGTAGCGAATGTTTTGTATTATATAAGTTTATATAAATAGGACAACAATATATGTAGAGATTTATAGAAGTAGCTTGGGAATTAAAAACTAGCTCTGTTAGTTGTGAGTACAATTCTTAAGAAAATGTAAATTGGCCTGTTTTGTCTTAGCCTGTACACAATGAACAATGAACTTTGATTGTTATTGGTGAGAGAATGATAAAAGATAATTGGGTTCGTTGGCCACCAGTAAATTGTTATTGCTTTGATGTAGCTCGTTGACAGTTAACTTGTTACTTCTTCCATCACCGTTTAAAAAAAACCCTACCCATTACTGCACACGATAACAATGACTAGAGTACGGACAGTAATTAAATATTGTTCAGTATTTTATGTATGTGTTCACATGACGCGATTAAATTGGTTACCGCAGAAATTGGTCTCTTTTTTTTACTTTTCTTACATTGGCATGGTACAGCCATCACAGAGTACACTTCAGGGAACAGGTGGAACGGTGGTCTTAACCGTCAACTCTAGCCACACACGCCACCAAAATGGCTTCACTAGCCAGCAACGTGCCTGAACCACATTTCGCTAATCGCAGCCTGGTGGCAACTTGCTTATAGGCTGTTCACGATCAAACGAGCACTTTTGAAATCAACCTTTGAGAAATGTCACTGTGCAAGCCTTCGTGTATTATAACGGCCACATAGAGTGGCAACTGTCCACTATAGTTGGTAATGGCGGAGAGAACGTAGTTCCGTATCTTGACGTTGAATTTAAAGTGCTAGCTAAAAATTTGTGAATACTGTAATAATTATTTATTTTGCTTTATGTTTTTTTTTTTTTTAATGCACATAAGCGTAAGTGTGTTAGCAAGTTTCTAAAATTATTTCCTTTTCTAATCATTTCATGGTTTCACTATACACATGCTTGAGTAAAGTGATCAGGCCCATGAACATGCCAATTTTAATTCTACATGTGGCGGTAGAATACACAATGTGTATGCAAGAAGATATTAAATCACGGGCTTTCAAAAGTGCTCAGTGTACAGCGAACAGTCTATGCCATGCGGCACCCAAGCCAATGCGGGGAATCTTTCGCAACACACAGTAGCCAGTGAGACACAAGGTCCGCACCAGAGCTTTGCGCAGCCTATCAGCGAATGGGTACGCCCACATCAAAAGTGTAGTAAAGTTTAAAACGAGAAAATAATCTTGGCGCGGATCTGAGGGAGGGGAAGGTAGGGGAGGGCTCTTTCGAACTCTCGCCGCCGCGCCGGAGGGAGGGAAACCACGTGACACTGCTGGTGTTATACACACCAAACTAATAACATCGCTCTTTACTACCGCGCTGGCTGTTAAACACCATGCTGCGCAATAGAGAGGCGCGATGCGGCGCGTCACGTCCAACGCTTGCAGTAAGCGACGAGCGTTATTTGCGCCTTCACAATAGAGCGAACCGTGCTGCCATCTGTTATCCTGCAAAGAAGCTTGCAATAAAATGCTAAAAGCGAACGAAAGGCAGTGAACTTTTTGCCATTTAGTTAATAAATTTTTATCTTTCATTATATACACTTTTCTTCAATAAAAATATTATATAAAATTTCTAATTTATGTTCTAGAACGTGAACGACTCTTCAGGCACCGGAATACATTATACTTTGGTTTTTATAAAGGTATGAAAAATATATATAAATTTGGACTCCAATGAGTATCTCTGCAAACTGGTTATTATGTATATTTTTATTTGTTCTTTACCTTGGCCAACGTCAAAGCTCTGACTGGCTGAGGCCCGTCGCGTCGCTCAATTGTGAAAACAGCTTTACATTTCCTCGACAGGCGATATGCACCCGGGGAGCAGCTCTAACGCAACCACACTCGGCCGCTGTCGATACTGGACTGAACTGTAACGCAGCGGCAATGGACTCTCCCGACAAACCGTTTCGTTTCTGTGTACATATCTACTCTGTGACAGCAAGTTCCACGTTAAATTATCTTGGCTCCAGACCGAGAACGGGGAAAAGACGTGAACTATAACAAATGCAAGTTGAAATATAGTGCTGGGATCATAAAAATCGCGAGAAACCTGGCACGAAAGGCCCGGAACGACGCAATTTGAGTCGCAGCTAATGAAAAGCAGGATCACTGTGACGTCAGTCCAATAAAATCGCTCCGACAAAAGAAGGTACTCTTTATACTTAAAGTCGTGTAACAAAGCTCTTTCTTCTGGATGCGTAATGAATGCAAATGCAGAATTATAAAACCAAATTCCGTGTATATTTCTCTACTGTAATAAATAATTAACTTGCTGCCAAAAAATAATTTCGGTTTGTTTTTAAATGTGTTTTTTTTCTTATGAACTCAAATATTGTACAAAAAAAACACAATCATTCACTTTATTGCCAGTTTAAACTGTAAATATGATATGTCTGACTTGCTGCTTTAAGATTTTCCAACTCACAAGTGCACTTTTCGGGCAGATGTCTTTGGGGTATTGCGAAAACTTAATAGTATATAATATTTATTTATTCATGCTCTGACATTATACCGGGCTGTTGTGGAATGCTATTATGGCCATTGTAACTCCAACTTTAAAAAAAAAATGCGTGTTTTTTCAAGGTCAGTCGTGCCAAACAGACGCACGCACATGTTTTTGGTCAAGCAGACCCCACTCCATTCGAGTAGAAAACCACCTACGTGGAAGGATGGTGTTCCTTACAGAAGAAAGGATCGTCTTTTGTGGAGCCATGCCTACATATCCGTTTCCACCGAGGAAATACTCTCACAGTCCACTCACATTGGAAAGAACACACAGTTCCAGTCATAGTATCAATATGCTCAAATGGCAGTGCGTGTTGTATGACATTTGAGCCGCGCATGAAAGTGTGAAAACTGCCAAGGCGAACATTCCGTAGCATTTTCACACAGCAGTATCTTACTTACATGCGTAATTTACATTTTTAATTCTTGCATGGATTCGGAGTTTTTTTTTACGTAAGACATCCTGGGGTAACAAAAATGTTGGTGACAACTTTAGAGTCACGTTATCTGTACGTCTGTAAGGTTTATTCTATACCCATGTCGGGAATCTCAGTGATAATAGCTGGAAAAATAAAACATTTATCTGGCAGGAAGAACTGATTCCTCATGTATATCGGTTTTTTTTTTTGTTTTTTTTTTTTGTTTTTTTTTTGTACGTAAAGAAACCTGGGCATCGCAGTTTTTTATTGAATAAATATATTTAATACAATCTTAATATTTGCTACGTGTAAGAGCCTACTTAAAGAATAAACTTTGTTCTTCGCACTACAGTGGTAGTCTAACGAAATATGCTATTCTATTCGGTCGTAAAACTATCCTATATTTAGCAAAACGTTGGCTTACACAATTACATTATTAAAATGTGCCACTAGAATAAAAAAAATTCCCCTTTGATGACAGCTGTATTTATTTCGTTATAAAATTCGTTACTTTTTTTTCTATTAAAATAATATTTTTATTTATGCTTATTTCCAAACTTATTTGTATCTTTGCTGTTAACTGTTGTAAACACCACTGGAGGGTACGAATGGTTGAAAATATATAGTTAATACTCGCAGTTCAACTAGAGGAAGTATATTATCACAATGCGGGACAAACACAAACTTTTACAAACAAGTAAATAGAATCTCCTTATTTACAGGTCGATCAACAAGCGACCTCTTTGAAAAGCGCTCCTTACGGCAGGAAACCTTTTTCTATTCCGAACTCTTCTAGGAGGAATCTATTTTTGTTACCTATCTGGATAGAATAAACTTTAACGTGCGTACTAGCCTTTAAGTCTGCTCCGATGCTAGTTGTTATAGGCTGTTCACGGTAAAGTGAGCACTTTTCAAGGCCCTTCCAACAGGCATCAACCACTAATAAAGATATGTTATTGCAGCCTCAGGCATTCAGTTTTGAGGGTGGCGAAAAGAATACACTGTGTTTGTTGGTCACATTGCAATGTTTATGTTAAAAAGCAGCAGGAAGATGGAAATTGGATGGAAGGAAAAATTTAGAAGAGCCTTAAAAAGGGCTCACTTTGCAGGGAACAGCCTATAAAATTGGCCACAGCAGGCAGAAAGTACGGTTTTCAAAGTCACGAACTCGCGTTAAATGAGATGGCGGAAGTCGCATTTTATGTACGCGTTCAAGCCTCGCCTTCGCGGACGCAATTTATGACGTGCATTTGATGACGTCCTTCCATTATCCGTTATATTTGAAGAGCCAAAGGAACACTGTTACTTGGTACCAACTCGTCTGGTTTATTTCTACGGCAGGCTGAAGAATATCATGCCGCACACGTCACAAGTGTCACAAACACAGCTGACAATTACGCAGCACTTCGTTTTGAGCAGTTTGTGTAATTGGTTGACTTTTGACATTTACATCCGAGACTGCAGTGTGACCAACCCACACTTTTCTCTGACATTTCTCTACGTAGTCAGTACGAGTAAGTAGGAAAATTAAGCGTCTTCAGTGGCCTGCGGAATAGATTCGAATGCCATGTGCTCATATTTGAGTTTCAAGCGTTCTTCTTTTTTTTTTATTACCTGCTGTCTCATTGAGTAGAACGTTTTACCCCATAGCAGATATATCTCAGTTTTGCCCATGTTTTAACTTAGCTTACTTAAGTAACGCGGTAAATAAGAAAGTCCTGTCAATGTTATTGCTGTTATGTTTTCATTATTTAGTGCAGTAACAGACCTCAGAGCATTCACACGGATGCTCCAAAACAACTGAAATTTTTTTTTCGATAATTTCTCGCCTACTTAAGTTTCTACTTTTACAAAAAAAAAAAAAATTTGTAAACTGAATACTAATTGCTAAGATTACTTTTCGTAACACAATTAATATATGAAAGTAAATTTACAACATGTTCCTCTGAAATATATCAAGTTAAAGTTAACGAACAAGTAAAAGCTGTTCACGTTTAAATGAGTAATTTTGAAATCAATCATTGAAAAATGTCACTACCCCTAACTGCAAATATCTCAACGTCGAATTAAAAGAGTGAGGTAAACATGTGTGATTACTGAAATTACTGTGTTTGCTTCCTGGTTAATTTTTATGAACATAAGTGTAAGAATAATAACATCTGTAAAATATTGATTTTTCAAATAATTTTACACTTTCGCTTGGCCGACACATGAATAAAGTGATAAATCCCACGACAATATTAATTTTACACGTGGTGGAAGAATACAAAATGTGTGTACAAGTAGATCTTAAGCAGGGATTTCGAAATTTCTCAGTTCACCGTGAACATCTTATACCAGTTTACTCCATGCTCAATTTAAAACTGGGATGCACCTAACGAATTTCGAATGCTTCCTCCAACAACGTGTTGTAAACGTAGTGTATTTGTGCAGTGTTACGAAAAATTGGCAAACAGTATCCGAAGGATTATTTATAAATTTTTCTTTATTCATATGTAGATGCGCCCTCGCACAGTGGCGAGGCTACGAATTAACATGGCGGCCCTTGAATGATGGCTTTGTTGTGATGGTGCGCCAAGGGACCCACACCAAGAGGAAATTCCAGTTTTCTTTTTTTCTTAGAAATTGATTCGTTTGCGCGCAGAGAGTCTTGAACGGGTGTGCTCGCTATGATGTCACACTTTCGTGGCAGGAGTCGGACACTTACCCAATATTTCACGTCACGTGATATTTAAATATGACTTGTTTATTGGTTCACGAAGCTATCGCTGAGCCGGATACTTGGTTTCAAGGCAGATTAGGAGACCTGAAAAATTAATTGTATCACACTTGTAAGAAATTTATTTCGTCGCACTTAATATTTGTTTCAAGAACAACATTTTGCAACCGCACGCAAACAGCAGATTTGTTGGTTCAAACGGAACTTCCCCTTGGTCACGTGATAATTTAGTGGAGATGATTTTAAACTAGGGAATTATTTTTATTGAATTTTCGTAACGTTATATCTGATTTCGTGAAGCGAATCCATTGAAAACCTGTTTTTATTTCAGATGCTGTGCATACTTCTTTGAGGTTCATGACATAAGTTATTTACATTGAATGATATAATACTGCTTATACTGAATATGAAATAAATTTAATAGCATTCCCGAAATTTCTGATGCAATAAATATCAGGCCATCTTAAAATACAATATTTCCCTGTATATTAGTTTAGTTTTCGATATACTTGGTGGTTTTGATTCCATATTCTTGGGAATTCTAAGATCCTAACCTGTGACAACTAATGTCGCCTACATGCCAAGAGAAAGAGACAGAGGGATACAAAGAAAGATAACACATCGCCTGATACAGAAAATATTCGTGTGTTCAAGACCTGCAGACTATTCACTGTCCTAATATACACACCCGAAACTCAGCTGCTTGTTCATTACCCGCTGCCCAAGAGAGTAGCCATTTATAGACCATACCAGGTTTTGCTTTCTTGGATATCTGTTACTCACTCTACTTGATTTGTTGGCGTTGGAACACACTGAGATACAATTGCAATAATAACTCAAGTATGTACATTTATGAGGTTTAGAATGTTCGTAAGTTAAGGCATGAAATTATTTTATTCGTTTGATAACAAATATTGGCGTGGTTACCATCTACTCATTTGACCTATTATAAGACTGTGATGAAATGGGTGGCTGTATCAACGCAGAATGTTCATTACCTTTAACTGATGGATACCTAAAACAAGGCATATTGAACTACATTTAATGCAGTAGTATAATTTTTTTCTTTTTTGAGACACATTGAATTTACAATACCAGGCTATAGTAACAAAAAAAACAGTGTTTGATAAAAAAAATTAAAAATAAATTTCACATTGGTAAAATACTTTAATTTCTTCCTTGTCAAAAATTTCGTTACAATAGTGTAAGACATATATTTTCATAAATTTAATTAGTCTTGTTTTATGGGTACGTTTAAGTGATATTATCGGTGTTAATTTATATGCGTATTTTAAAAACAATTTGTTAGTAAGGATGTTATAATATTCTTTGTTAATTATACGAGCGAGCTACATGGCAGTACATGTTTGTTTCTTATCAGTTGTGAGGAAATGTCACATTGTGTATTTTGTAAAATTATCACGTTTGTAGAAAAATAATAATGTAAAAATAAAAAATATATGAACGAATTGTTAAGCAGTGAATAAAAAAATGAAAACAATTTCAGTTTCGCATGTTTATTTACTCCTTGCTTGACATTCCAGTTTCGCATGTTTATTTACTCCTTGCTTGACATTCCAGCTGTAGAAATGTGAACACTTGTTCCTGCAGTTCGTCGAAGTGAACGTGTTTTTCAAATATATATCAACGTTAGGTACTGAGATTCAATTTCCATTTATTCAGATTAAAACAATCCAAAATATGGTTAATGAACTAATATATTTAATTGATTGCATTATCTTTATTTTATTTATTTTTATTAAAATTATTCCGCGTTATTTTGGACCAAAACGTGTCCAAAACACTTGCAATAAGCTTTTTTATTGTTATTTTGTTTATTTCCCTTGACAACATCCTTAGACGAAGTATACTAGAAATTGTTTTATGTGCTGGACAATTCCTTCACAACGTTCATGAAACGTGGGTAAAGAAATGTTTCTATTGATCTTGCTATAAAACACGTTTTGTTTAGGATTCCAGTGAATTACGACGACGTCTTTTGGCTTTAAGGTCCTTACGAACATATTGGCAAAATATGTGCATACATTAAAGTTATACATTTTCTGTCCGAACTGAAATCGCAGCATTTGTAAACATAAAAATTAATTCCCTTGGAACCTTAAATTTCTAAATGTATTATTATAGTGCACATTACGTAAAGGCTCTTCATGACAAATTGAGCACTTTTGAAATCAACCTTTGAAAAATGTCAGTGTCCCAACCTATATAATTTTTAAAGAGCGCACTGAGTGGCATGCGCCTAGTAAAGTTGGTAACGAGGGAGGGAAAGTAGTTCCATGTCTTAATATTGAATTGGAAGTGTTAGGTAAACATTTTTGAAAACTAAAATGATTTTTTTTCTTTTTTTTTTTTTTCAATACACCCAAGTGTATGAACTGACATATTTTTAAAATACATCCTTTTCTTATAATTTCACAGTGTTACTTTACGAACGCACGAATGAAGTAGTCAGGTGATGGAAATGTCAATTTTACATATGGCGGAAGAATACACAAAGTTCACAACACACGTTGATCTTAAGCAGGGCTTTCAAAAGTGCTCAGTTTACCGTGAACAGCTTATAGTAATCATAGTTAGTGAGGCAATGCCGGTAGTAGGCAGCAGCAGTGCACACGTTTACAATAAGTTGCATATCTCAAGGCGCTCCAGCCGGAAGATGTATCGTACGCCTGGTAATACGGAATCTAACACTGCCACGGCTGTCACTTGCCACGGAGTAACGAAGGAAGGTGAATCATTCCGACAGCTAAAACTTGTCCTCTTATGCACATCTCGTCAGCGCAGGTGAACTATTTACGTGCCAGCATTTTGTAATGCGTAACTTTTTAAGTGTTTATGTATGAACCTTTGGATGATCCAGGTACACTACTCTCACAAAGATCGAAGACTATTGCTGTGGTACTCTTTATATGAAAAACATCATCACAGGCAAAATGAAAGAAATGTATTTTGATTACCAGTAAACAAACAACTAACTTGTAAAAAGTAAATAGTAAGTGATTCGTTCTGACATTTATTACAGTTCTCGCAAGCAAACGCGGGAGACTTAACAAACTATATTTGAGTCACTTAAACTAATATCTCTCGACGAAATATATAAGTTAACATGGTAACACTCTACCGAGGAACTACAGGTTGAGTGAATAATATATGTATTTAATGCAATTCTGGTTGTAAATTACAGAAGATGTTTTCACTAATGTTGATACAGACATGCATCTGCACGGATGTACATTTCTTTGAGAATAGCCAGTTTTGGTGAACTTTAGGTTATTCAAATAATTTTAAATTTTACCTCGTGTCACTTTAGGATTACCCACCTTAATTGAAAACACGAACACCTTATGACTTACTCAACTAAGCGACTATTTGTAAATTGCCTCCAGAAACATTTTTTTTTTTTTTTCGTTCTTTAAATCTGTCACGTTGAACTATATACATTTAGTGAGAAGTCTAACTGGATGAATGCAAGCCTCGACATTGGAATAATTGTAAATTGTATTGTTATTAATTTTTACATAACATGCTTATGAATTCGAAATTACAAATTCATCTGTAAATCGAAAATACATTGCTCAAGGCTAAATGGAACTGCAAACAAAAGTTCCTAAATTCCCAACAAAAGAAAACAATGAGTGCAAAATCTTTTATCCAACGACAGTAATTTTGTTGCCTGAAATGTTGCATCCACTCATGAAACAATTTTGTAAACAACCTGTGGGTCGCAAAACAGTTTAAGACAGTGGTACTATCGTCCAAAAATGCAGCCAACTAAAACTGAAAATGCCAAAGTTAAAAAATTAAATCATTTTTTATGCTATATCGTTGGTACTTAGATTCCACCACAAACGAAACGAAAAAATTTCGATCTTAAAGAGTCTAACCTGTTAATACAATTTCTAAATTGGAAATGTTAACGAGTCAGATAGTGATTTTACCAGAAAGGCAGTTAAACATTTAAGGTGTAACTATTAATAAAATATTATGAGCAAATTTTTATTAATTATTTTAATTAATTAATGTAGAAAATAGGGCAGCATTTTTAACGCATTCTCTTTGTGGCTTTAAAATACCTATATACATTTTATTACGTC
This sequence comes from Dryococelus australis, assembly GCA_029891345.1. NCBI lineage: Eukaryota > Metazoa > Arthropoda > Insecta > Phasmatodea > Phasmatidae > Dryococelus > Dryococelus australis. The sequence continues at coordinate 353,353,924 of CM056995.1, forward strand.
TCGTTCAAATGTCTTAGTTTTTGTACATTTGCTACAAAATTACTTCATGTTACATGTATATTAATAGCATAACAATTATTTACTGACGGCTCACAGATATCAGAAAATTACTGTACATAATTGTAACATTAATAGAGTTGCCGCAACATTAGACTTTGATTTGTGAGACAACAAAGGTACCGCCAGGTAGTTACTTGCAAACAACTTAAAACATTGAAAACTGAAGTGACAAGCGTACATGCTATGATCAGTTATTTAATGTCGTCACGAGTAACGTTGGCAATATGTGAATATTTGTAGCTACGTACTTTTGTGACAACAGTAACTTCACTACTAAGATTCCGATTTTCGATACTTACAACATCTGAGACACAATACAAGAATGTAAACAAACAAGAGCTATTGAATCTGCCTAATAATGGTTCAACATATGACTATCATTATTTCTGTTGACATTTTTCAATATAAAATTTGTAGTTCGATGCGTGTTATATTATATAAATTACACCAGTACTTAAACTTCCCAAATAATTTGTATAAAACACATTTTTTGATATTAATTAGACTAGATTCATAAAGTTATTATTACTTTATGATTAGAGAATACTCACTTCAATAACTATAAAAGGTAAGACGAAAATTAAACATTTATCAGTTTTAATATTGTATCTTCCATTTCGTACTTGAAAATCTGTACTCGAATCAGCATCTATAGAATGTTCGCAAAGTTATTTATGGGCTTCAGGCAAAATGCTGTCAGTAGAGAAAACCAAACAGTCACCGCGTTAACATATGAACATGTTTGTACAGAGATTGGATCATCTGGAGACGCCAACCCTCGCGTCAATTATTCTTTTATATTGCTCACGACCGTTCTTCATACTTAGGGAAACATTGCAATGCCACCGCCTTTAATTTTGTCGAGTGTAACGCCAGTGCAATGTACAATCAGAAGCTGTGCCCATGTTTCAAGGTTTTTCCCGGGGCACATCCTTGAGAGCAAAATACGATCCCTTCCTCAGCAGACAACCAACGGGTCTATTTACCGGCGCGTCCTTCATTTTACTTGATGATGTCACGTCACGGCTGACAGGAAAGGGAAGGGGAATATGCACTTTACTGCGTTTTATTAAGGTCACCAGTTTCAAATATCTGTCAGACGGGAATATTATGTGCGACTTCAGTAGAGTTTATTTATTTTTCATCTTAATTCCACCGCCGCGCCACCTCTATCTCATATCTCACTTAGTTTATTCTCCACGGCGAGAGATCACGATGGTGTCGGATAGCTGTCAAACCACTCGACTCCCATCACGGCTAACCAGGTCCGATTCCCGGCGGGGTTAGTCCTTCATTTTCGCATGTGGGAAACGGGACTGGTATTTCCGTTGGCCAATGGGTTTTCTAGTGATTCTCCCGTTTCCCCCACTATTGCATTCCATCGCTGTTCCATACTCGTCTCAACCCCCTCCCCTTTTAGGCGCTGAATACCTTAGCTGGCCGGAGCGGAGTGCAGATGTTCGAGCTGCTCTTAACATGGATGTCTTCAGAGCCGAGGAGGGTGAAGCGAGGTGAGTGTGGAACAGCGCCGGAACGCAAGGGCGGGGGGAAACGGCAGAACTCCGAGAAAACCAGCTGCGTCGTCTGGCACGATTCTCACGAGAGGAAATCCGGGAGCAATCCCGCCGGTAATCGAACTCGGTTTGACTTGGTGAGGCGAGTAGTCTAACCACTACACCACCGTGGCCCCGCGTGTCATTTGGAGCTCGCCGCATTTTAATGTTTCGCGTCCTCTATTGCGGGCGAAATCATGGACAGTGTGTTAGAGAGAATAATTAACGAATAATTGCCTCACCAAGACCCACAGAAATTACAGGTGCCTTATAAATACATAAGTGTAATTTTAACTCACTTCAGGGGCCACGTTACCCTGTAGTGTACACAATACTTCTTGTCATAAAAGTGAAAAAAAAAATTCTCAGTAAAGCTCGTGGGTTTCGTTGCGGAACATACTGCACATACACAAATATGCATGCATGTGTTTATACATAACATATAAACGTTTATGTGATGAGCTATGTCACACTATAAATGTTAGAACTAGCTAGGAATCGAGCCAGAGACCTTCTCGGTCTTACTAGTCAAGTGTTCTGCCCATCATACCTCGTGGCTATAGACTCATACAACTTCCCCATTTCTGGCGTAACAGACATGTCTGACTTGCAAATCAAATCTTTTCAGTCTCCATCCTACATAGTTTCCGGTTACGAATTCAGTTGGGTTTCTTCAAGTTACTTCAGTTTTCCCGCCAATTTAATTCCGTTTACACTTCGAGGTCACCAAGAGTTTACCGACATTGAATAAAGGGGATTATATTTCATTCCCGATTACTTCCAACTTACCTAGACACTTGCTCGAATTCTAGTTCCAGGATGTTCCTCCGCCTCATGCAAACAAAGCTTAATGGAATCTAGAAGATTTACACCAAAGGGACAGCGCACCGCATTCATGCGCTTTCAAGCGTAATCATATTTTTTCATAGGAACTATTTCTTACTAGGTATTGCCAACACTCCTACTTTCTCACTGTTTTTATTCATATTTAAATATTATACTTTGTAAATCAAAATAAACAATAAGTCCAAGTTAGTAAAAAACAAATAATTTTTATGTTAACACCAGTAAACAGCGCTTGTGATAAATTATGTATTTAGGGAAACAAACAAGCATGTCGTACATTGGGTGATTTTTCAAGGATTGATTTAAAAAGTGTGACGAAACCAAGAATAGACCATAGTTGGAAATCGAACCAGAGACTTTGTAGAACTTGTCAAGCGTTCCGCATAACGTACCTCATAGCTGTAATTTCACACAACTCCCCTATTTCCGACGTAACAGATATGTTGCGACATCGTGCACAGAACATTTTCAGTTTCCGTCCTACAGCGTTTCTGGTTACGATCGCCGTTGGGTTTCTTGAGGGCGCTCCAGTTTTCCCGCCAATTGCATTTTGTTTACGCTTTTAAGTCGCTAAGAGCGTACTGGTATTGAATTGTGCATTGAATATTCACCGCTATAGGACCAGTACTTAAACTGGTTGCTGGATCTCAAGTCACAGCCGTCGTGTTTTCCCGCGCAACTTAGGACATATTCTCTACTCTACACGTCGTTCATTATTGGCTTGCTGTCACCATTCGTTTTCCGATTTAGGAGTAGCTACAGGATTTGCGAACCTCTGTGTTCGTTGGAGCATTATAGAGAAAATAAATTATAAATTATATTTTCGAACACCTGCAAAGCTCCTGGGAATGAGACAACATTTTACTACATTCGTATATCGGTGCACGTTCCGTTTAGAAAACTCCATTGAAAAGTATTATAGTAAACGCTCGGACGTAGGAAGCAAAAAGTTCAATTGTCTCTCATTTTTCGGTTAGTTTTTATGGTCCTTTTACGCAGTCAACGTGAGGTACGGAAATACAAAATAAAAATTTAAAAGTAGTTCTCATCCAGGTATTCCTAATATAGGCTGTTCACAATAAAATGAGCACTTTTGAAAACCCTGTTTATGATACATTTGTATGCACGTTGTGTGTTCTTCATCGCCTCGTCGCTTTCTTTATACGTCGGTCAAGTGAAACTAAAATTATTAGAAATGCAAGTATTTAAAAAAAATTTTGCTAATTTTTACACTTCGGCGCATTAAAAAGAAACAGAAAGTTATAGGAATTACTTAAGTTATCCTTAATGGTTACCTAATACTTTTTATTCGACGTTAAGATTAATGTATCTACTTTCCCCTCCATCGTTACCAACCTTACTGGGCGCAGGTCACTAAGTGCATATATGCAGATAGGAGCAGTGACTTTTTTCTAAGGTTGATTTCAAAAGTGCTCACTTTATCATGAGCAACCTTTACCTAGTGTTGGTTACGACATTCTGACTCGATAAAAATGAACTTCATTGGCGTGACAACCTTAAAAGGAGTAAACAAAAATTGTACCTACGTTGAACGTGGTCGGTAGCTGAATTCCGCTTGCTGTCACAAACACGCTGCCCATTTAGTTAACGTGCTACCACTACTGAAATTGTACCTACGTTGAACGTGGTCGGTAGCTGAATTCCGCTTGCTGTCAAAAACACGCTACCCATTTAGCTAACGTTCTACCACTACTGAAATACTAGGCAGTCTGTTTACGACAGTAGCAAAAACAATAGAGGACCCATTAGCTTTCCTGTTGGTGTTTAGAGCGAGCAATGAAAGTTCAATATTTTCAACATATAAAAAATGTACTTAATGGCACTTCCCAATATAAACATGATATTACGCGTGGATTTACTTTGATTAAAAAATTTGTTTGATGAGCTTACGAGAAGAGAAAAAAATGTTTTCTACAACTTCTGAGCTGAAAACAATTAACCATGGAAGAGTGTTTGTTTCCAGCAAGCGAAGTTACATGTTGTCCAGCGATCTCACATTTGACGAACACGAAGGACTGAATATTCCAAGCGAAGCAGTGGCTATTCACGTTAAGGTCAATACACACGAGCGCATTATTTTCTGAAAAAAAAACGTAATAACTGGTATTTCCAACGTAACCACTATGCCAGCGCCCTGGGGTGAGTGAGTGAAGAGATTAAGGCAGCGCTTAACGTCGAGGTACTGAGAGCCGATGAGGGTGAAATGTGGCGAGTATGGAGCAGCGCCGGAACGAAAGGGCAGGGGGACACGGGAGAACCCCGAGAAAACCAGCCGACCAGCGGCATCGTCCGGCACGAGTCCCACGTGCGAAGATCCGTGAGCGACCCCTACGGGAATCGAACTCGGTTCGCCTACGTGAGGGGCGAGCACCCAGCGCCCTGGATTTATTGTGTCCAGAACATCTTTAGAACTAAATGCTGTTCATGATAAAGTGAGCACTTTTGAAATTAACATTAGAAAAATCTCACTGCCCCCCCGTCTGCATATATTTAAACGAGCACACTGAGTGACATACGCCCATGAAAGTTGGTAGCGATGGGTGGAAAATAGTTCCATATCTTAACGTCGAATTAAAAGTGTTAGGTAACCATTTGCGATAAGTTAAATTATTTCTTTCATTTTCGGTTTTTTTTTAAAGCATCGACGTATTAAAATGAGCAGATTTGTAAAATATTTACTTTTATATTAATTTCTCAATTTCGCTTGACCGACGCATGAATAAAGTGACGAGGCACATCGCAATGTTAAATTTTACATAAGGCGGAAAAAGACACAACGTTCACACAAGTAGATTATAAGCCGGGCTTTAAAAAGTGCTCATTTTACAGTGAACAGCCTATATATCATTATAAACAGCACAATGTTAAAATAAATTTCTCACACGTGCTTGGCAGATAAAAATCGGGATGCGGATGTGGGTTTTACATGAACATATCTGTGCTAGCGGATGATATTTTCTTCGAAATATGGAACTAAACGAAGTAAAAAAAAAAAATGTATACTTGACATTTATGGCTGAAATAAATTAATATAGACGAGAAATTTCGTTCGGCACCAAAATTAGCACTCTAGCACACTAGTCGCGAAATACACTATACTCCGTCGACGCATACTTCCAACTTTGTTTCTGAAGCCTTGCTGAAATTCCAGCATACTCCTCCACCTCATGCAAACAAAGCTTAACCGAGTCTAGAAGATTACACCAAAGGGACAACGCACGCATTGTTCATGCGCTCTCCGTGTAGTAATATTTTCGATAAGAACTATTTATTACTAGACATTACCAAATCACATCTATTTTCTCACTGTTTAATTCGTATTAATTATAAATTTAATCTAATTAATGGATAAAATACAAATAAGAATTCGATTTAATCGAAAATAAGGCTCATTAATGATAAAACATGCATGAAAAGCTTGTATATGCTATTCACGCTAAAATAAGCACATTTGAAAGCCCTGCTGAAGATCTACTTGTATGCACATTGTGTATTCTTCCGCCTTGTGTAAAATTAACATTGTCATGGGCCTCAACACTTTATTCATGCGTTGGTCAAGTGACACTGTGAAATTATTACAAAAGTAAATATTTTACATATCTGCTCATTTTTACTCTTCGGCGTATTAAAAAAACCGGAAAGCGAATGAAATAGTTTCAACTATCAGAAATTGTTACCTGCCACTTTTTATTCGACGTTAATATACGGAACTACTTCTCATACACCGTTACCAACTTTACTGGTTCCATGTCACTCACAGCGCCCGTTAAAATATATGCAGGTAGGGACAGTGATTTTTTCTAAGGCTCGTTTCAAAAGTACTCACTTTATCGTGAACAGCTTTTTAGTACACGGCATGTTAAGGAAACAACCAAGCACGTCATACATGGGATGAGTTTTAAAAGGTTTAGTTTCGGAAAGTGTGAAGAAACTGGGAATAGATTACACCCGCAAATTTTCACCCACGCCCAAATTTACGCCAATACCCGCGGGTCCACACCTGCCCCTCGTACATGCGCGGCCACAAATCAAGACGATTATCGCATCGCAGTCTTGTACCCTATTGAAATAAATCGCACTTATATCAATTGTTTTATTAGTTATGAGGCTACAGCGTCGGAATTTATCACCCTAAAAATATTACATATAATCCATTCACGGTTACTTCACACTTTTCTGAAGTACCTCCAAAGTTCTACTTCCAGGATATTCCTCCGCCTCGTGCAAACTAAGCTTAACTAAATATATAAAATTATACCAAAGGACATCGCACCAAATCCGTGCGCACTCAGTTGTAATAGTATTTTGCATAAGAACTATTTCTTACTAGGCGCTACCAACACGCATTTTTTCTCATTGTGTTTATTCATATTTATTATAAATGAAATATTATAATTTATAAATAAAATATAGGTAAAACTTCAAATTAACGAACAATAAGAAGTTTTCTGTTAACAGAGGTACAAAAAGGCTGTGATACATGTCATATTTATGAAATAACTAAACACGCCATACATGGGGGGGGGGGGGGTGATTTATCAAAGGTTTGATTCTCAAAAAGTGTGAAGAAACCTCGAAGACTATAGCCATTTCCATACTGCTACCCCGTGTACAGGTCTGCTTTTAAAGGCGTATTCATGTAAAAATACAGCAGGGGCATATTTAATTTTTTTGACGTGAGAGCATGACTCAGAGCAATGGTTTCAGGTTTGTCTTGGAGATCCTAAGTCTGCCAATTTATTCTGAAGTTGCACCAGACACCACACACACAAGTGCGATGTATCTCTAATGATTCGTCTGTTGCGAGCATGGAGGTAATAGATGATGGAGTGGCAAACAGCCTATCTTCTCCACTTTTGTCAATTGAAGCCGATGCCTTGTCTGACTTCTTTCAACTGCGCATGCGCAGACAGGTTGTTTACGTCAGCCGCCATATTAGGAATGGAAAAAGTTACATAGTAAGCAATGTAAAACATGCACCTTTTTGCCACTACTAGCCATGTCCTTGTCTTTCATTATCGGCTTCACTTTCGTGTCTCGGCTTCCACTCCATAGACTAATACCTCCATGGTTGCAACTTTTATCCCGACAGCAGCCGCAAACTGTTTGTTACGCGGGGTCATCTACAATTCCTTCACGAGGGGTTCCTGCGTCGTGACGTAGGTGTTCGCAAGTTTGCAACTTCGTGAAGCAACATTGCGTTGTGGCAAAGAAAATTGTCTCTGAAACTTGAAGTTGAATTCGTGCGCGCTTGAGTCCTTAACTCTTGTCTCTTTGATGCGAACACGACCATAACTTTGCCCACGGCTGAAACGACTCACATCACTGAACACGATTGCTCTCCATTCGCCTCACTGAGAAAAACGCTTTGCTGACTCAAACACAGTTTTTCCTCAAATAAGTAGTACGATTTGGCCGTTTCGGGACTAAGGGCACGGGGCACCGAAGCCGGAGCCGACTGGCCACCCGAAATTTCCCTGTTCCAATCAAAATTTCTTTTTCCCCTCAAAATTAACCATTTCCCTTAAAATTTCCCTTTTCCATTGAATTTTCTTTCTCCCCTCCGAATTTTCCCTCTAAATCTACTTTTTCCATTAAAATGTCCCTTTTTTTCCTAGATTTCCCTTTCCCCGTAAAAATCCCCCTTCCCCCTCAAAAAAGCACAGATCCATCAAAGTGCAAAATGATCCCCGAAAAGGGCCCTTTCCGATCAATTTGGACGGATCGGTGGGATCGTTTTCGAGGTCAGAACAGGGGTTGTTATGTTTTATGGGCAAAAACTACGCCAAATCTATACAGAGGGTTCAGGGTTCGGAGCTAGGCGCTGGCCGACCACCATGTTGCGATGTCAGTCAACAGCCATGTTGGATCACTATAACCTTGACGCAACGCCCGTGACCTCGAACCCGTGTTCGTGACCTTGGATAACCGCAAACACAAATGTTTAATTTTTTTTTACGATTTTTCTTGCTATTTTTATTGGGTGGGTGGAGGTTGTTGTTTATGGTTGGCGGGGGGCGGAAGGAGTGCGAGGTTAACATTACATGTTCCTCAAAATTAAAAATTTTAGAATTTTTCTATTTTTTTTTTTGTTATTATTCTCGATTTTTTTTATGATTGTGTGGAGAGTGGGGAGAGGGGAGTGGTGAACTTTACAAGGGGTGTGGTGAGGGGTGAAGGCCTGCCGACTAAACAGCTAATGGCAATTGGAGGGGGTCAGAACATGGTGATGAGAGACGTCCAAAAATGTAAATTTATTTTAATCGTTTTAAAATAACTGTTTATACATTTTTTGTATTTAAGGTTATCTCAGGTCTCAGTCACGGGGTCAAGGTCATGGGCATTAGATAAAGGTCTCCCAGATTCAACATGGTGTTTGAGTGACATCACAACATGGTGGTCGGTCGGCTCCTAGCTCCAAACCCTGGACCCTGTGTATCGATTTGGCATTGTTCTTGCTCATAAAACATATATAACCACCACTGTTCTGCCCTCGAAAACGATCCCCGGAAGGGTCCAAATGGATCGAAAAGAACATTGAGTGGGATTGGTTCCTTTTTGAGGGAAAAAAAAAAAAAAAAAAAGAAAGCTTTAAGAGGGAAAATGGAAATCTTATAAGAAAAAAAGGGTAATTTTTGTTGGATTTCAAGGGAAAAACGGTAAATTCTGAGGGAAAAAGGAAATTATGATGGAGAAGGAGAAATTTCAACATGGTGTCCTGTCGGCTTCGACTACGGCGCCCTGTGTCCTATGCCCAAATCGTCAAAATCATACTACTCACAAAATTAATAGTTTGTACAGGTATAACAAAATATTTTGTTGTTGAAACCAAATTATTTTGACGTTCATATTTGGTTAACCCATTCAAAGATTCGGTTGTGTTCTAAGTAACACCTCACCTCTCATTGGTAGTCCTGGCGCAGGAAGTTCCAACAAGTGTTCTTAGCCCCCTCCTCCCGCCCCCAGCCTAAAACTACTAACGGAAAGCGTGAGAAGGAAGCTCCGATGGGTCTGGTTGTGTGGTGTTACCAGACAAATATAACAACCGTAGGCTGAGCTTAGGTTCCAGCACCTTTACATGATATATGCATGGAAACATAACCAGCATGTAGATCAATTATTTCTTATCCGAGTAAATACATATAAGTACAGGCTGTTCACCATAAAGTACACACTTCTGAAATCAATCTTAGAAAAAAGTAACCGCCCATGCCTGCATATACTTCAACGGGTGCACTGAGTGACATGCGCCCGGTAAAGTTGGTAACGATAGATTGAAAGTAGTTCCATATCTTAACGTCAAATAAAAAGTGTTAGGTAACCATTTGTGATATTTAAAATTATTTATTTCGTTTTCTGTTATTTTAATATATCGAAGTGTAAAAAAAATGAGCAGATTGGTTAGATATTTACTTTTCTAATAATTTCACAGTTTCACTTGACAGACGCATGAATTAAGTGATGAGACCTATGGCAATGTTAATTTTACATAAGGTGGAAGAATACACAACATGCACACAAGTAGATCTTGAGCAGGGCTTTCAAAAGTGCTCATCTTATCGTGAACAGCGTGTGTGTGTATATATATATATATTATATATATATATATATATATATATATATATATATATATATATATATGTACATATACATATATAATGTGTGTGTATGTAGAAGATGTTCGGGAACTACCATTCGAGATTCATACGACAGCAAATGTGGGCGAACAGATACAAGAAACTCTATTCACAGAATGTTTGGAAAGACCATTTAGTACATGTAAATTGAAGTTTAATTTCGGCTAACCACGACACCGGGTGTCTGCATCCCTATGTGCCTATGTGCACAACAAATTGCATGACGCGAAGGCGAACTGATCCACTGCGGTTGTTGCGACATGCGGCCAGGGCCTGTGCCTGGGCCACCGTGACGTACGCAAGCTCACCTGCCAATACGGTGACGCCTGTGCACGTGACAGCGGCAACCCGTCCGACCGACAGGCGGCGCAGTGTGCCGCGTGCAGCACAGCCGTGGATCAGTTCGCCCCTTCGTGTCACGCAACTTGTCGTGCATGCAGGTACATACGGCTGCGGACACCCGGCGTCGTAGGTTTGCCGAAATTCAACTTCAATTTAAACATACTAAATGGCCTTCCCGAACATTTTGTGACTAGAGTTTCTTGTGTCTGTTCGCCCACAGATGCTGTGGTTTGAATTTCGACAGGTAGTTTACGAACATCTTGTACATGTATAGTTTGGAAACAAGCGTCTCAAATTATAGATCTTTAATAATGACCAACAACGTTATAATATCAACAATAACAACACCTGATATAGACTTTGCGAATTTTTTTAATGCTGCGAAGTTATAACTTTAACTTTATAGTTGTCTTTTTAATTTGAATAATTTGGGAACCCAGGATTCAGTTATATAACAAGGTTATAAAAATATTAATATAGGTTATCCAGAACCAAATTTTTGGTTATTCAGAGTAAAATAGGATCGAACATAAATCAAGTTCAAAAAACAAGGTCATGTTGGACGAGCTACTTTTGCGCTGTATGCTGGTGCATGCACATGCACATGGTGAACATGTGGGGCGAAAATTAATTAAACGTAGGACTTCCCTGTCACATCCGGAAATTTACCGGAATGCTCTTGGCAATGCCCAAGTTTAAATAAGTTTAAAAACAGCCAGGCATCAGACCACACACACGAGCCAGCGAACAAGCCTCGCCAAGGAATAGTTTTAATCCCGACTGGGCGACCCCGAAAGCGGTAAATATGGACGATTAGTCCATAATTGAAGAATTAAAAGAGGGACAGTCAAAAAAAACGAAACTACGCCAATGTCATTCTTAAGTGAGAGAAAGAGTGCGTTCTGAAAGTGACAGTGACTCTCACAATCATCAAATCGCTTGACGCAACACCGGTAACAACGAAAAGAATTTGAAATTTTACAATAATAATGTTTAATACAAAAGAATAGAAAATTACAGTAGAATTACAGAAGAATAGGAAATTACAATAGAATGACAAAATACTAGAAAATTACAAAAGAATAGAAAATTGCAGAAAAGTAAAATAATATTTTCCAAAACAATATTTTACACTATTAATTTCGTTTCAAGGTAAATTATTTTTAATACTTTTCACCTGATCAGATTACACTTGGAGCTGGTCATCCATACAACATAAAATTATAACTGGACATAAATAAACAAATAAAAGTGACCACGACATTAATTAAGCATGATCATACATGGGAATACACTTGCCTTATACTTCAAAACAACATTAAATTAAGTTCCGTAGTGACTTTTCTGTGCGATGGCATCGCCGAATCCACAGGAACAACATTAGGTTATCTCCTGGGCAAGAAGATCACATAAACCGCTGTCGATCACGAGTATGGAGGAAACCAACTCGACTACGTCGCCATTGACAAGGAAAGATGAGGCGACGTGCAGAAGGGTTATCCCAAGATGTTTAAAGATAATTTAGCCAGCACGTGCATAAATGTCAGGACAAAGCGTGCAGTAAAATTTAGGCTGGCACGTGAGTATTAGGGATTGGGGGAAGCTGTTGCAATGCAATTTAGATGGCAGTTGCTCCGCTGCTGAACGGCTGGGCGGCTGTGGTCGTCGGTTTGTCTCTGACGACCTCAGCGATCTTCGACTCGACTCGGGGGGTGCTCGGAATCCCACGACTCGGGTTTGCCGAACGTACCCGAAGGCCCTCGGCAGTTACGCCCACTAAATTTAGGAGTAATTTTGGAGTCAGTAGGCAGGAGGCAGGAGCCAGTTGGAAGGAGTCAGTCTGCGAATTGGAATATCTCGGATTCTTTGTGTTAATGTGTGTGTGTGTGTGTGTGTAGATGTGCGTGACTAGTGATTTATTATTTTAAGGATTGTTCTCTGTTTGTCCCCATCGGTATATTCTGTTTGCCCCCACCAGTATGTTCTGTCTTTTTCCAACAATCAATACGGTAACATGTATATTATTTCATCAGAAGGGTAGTGTGTATATGTTTCTCAAGTGCCGAACCTCTATAAAATATAGATGAATACTAAACAGTGAAAAAATTAATGTAATAACATCGCTAAAAAAATGTATCCGAAACTCGGGTCACTAATTGAATTGTGATCATTTTATCTTATCACGATTCCTATATCGAATACCTAAAACTTACATTTCCCATTTATTATTCATTCCTAAAGCAGTCTCCAAAACACTGGACAAAATTGCCAATATTTTTATAAGTCCGAAAGAAAATTAATATTTTTAATAGTTTCGGGTCTCGGACACAGGTCCCTGCACAGTACTTAACCAGTGTATATTGCTGAAACATTTATGTCAGGTGTATGTAATCAGACAGATGTTTGCACACGAATCTCACCAATAACCTTCGAAGACTCACGTCATTAATCGAATAGCGAACCACTCATATTACCCAAAATCCCCATATTCGATACCAAAAACCATCGTTTCGCCTTTATTATAAGTTTTTGAAACAGTCTCTGAAGTGTTTTCCAAGTCCGAAAATTAATAAAAAAAATTTTTTTACATTTTCGGGTCTGGAACCCAGGGCCTTACACCCTACCTAACATTTGAAGATTGCTTAATTTCTTATATATGACATGCGCGTGAATATCAAACTGTTAAATATTATGTACAAACATCGCTAAAAAAAAAAAAAAAAAATGCTTCAAAAACTCGAGTCATCAATCGATTTGCAATCCTATTATTTCACTCTGATTCCTATATCCGACGCTTAAAACTTCAATTTCACCTTTAATATAAATTCATATAATACTCACCGTACACTGGAAAAAATTACCGAAATTTTTTTTTAATTAGGAAAGAAAATTAATATAATTTATAATTTCGGGTCTCGAACGCAGAGTCCGACGGTTGCCTACACGATAGATATTGCACACACACACACACACACACACACACACACACACACACGCACGCACACGCACACGCGCACACGCACACGCGCACGCGCACGCGCACACGCGCACACGCACACGCGCACGCACACGCGCACGCGCACACGCACGCGCACACGCGCACGCACGCGCGCGCGCACACACGCGCGCACGCACGCACGCACGCACCAGGTACATGTAAACCGACAGAAAATAGAGTACAAAGTTCGTTAAAAATGATCCAAAACGCGGGTCGGAATTCGAACTGTGGATCTTTCATCTCACTACAATATGGCTATTGTGACAAACAGTACTACTACACAATATTTTTTTTGAAAGTTGGTGTATACAAAAATATCCAACAAGATGTATGTATACACGTTTGTATGACTCGACCATGGGGATTAGAAATTCTGTGAAAACTTCCAAAAGAAAGTCAACCAAACAATTACGAACCTCTATGGAAAACACCTTAAAATAGCATATGGCAATTCATATCAGGACTAATTATTAATAATCACAAGATTCGTTTTCTACTATGTTAAATATTTTCAGAAAAATTCCAGATCCTTGAACAAAACAAATATCATCCTTGTGTGAACCAAATTACCAAATAATGTCCTACAAAGAAATTAAAATCTTCATACTAGAATTAGTGAACTTGTCCTAAAATTAATTAATTAAGTTTGGCCAACTAATACTAGTCGGAAAGACTGCCGCTGCACATCTGCCAATAAAATAGTAGGATTAATAGTTCATTATATGAAAAAGGAGTACGCACTAGTTAATTGTTAGTGCAAACTAAAACTTATCTGTTGCTGAACTGTAGGATATTTCAATAGTTCCTCTGCGTGCGGGTCCTGCGGGGCGATAGACGTCCTGACGTCACTCTACAAACCAGGAGTGCCAACGTCGAAACCAATTCAATAGGAGGTAGATATCCCGACGTCGTTCCGCGAAGGAGGACCCACGGCGTCGAACTCGGGACTGGAAAACTGGACGTCGACGATGTAGGCGGGTGCTCCTCCGACCTCTGGACAGCGTAGAGTTCCGTGTATTTGGATAGAGACGTCGGCTGGGGCTTAAACTACTGCCGCTTGGAACCGTCGCTCAACCTCTGTCGTACTATCGTCTAACTTAGTCGAACTCGGGACTGGAAAACTGGACGTCGATGATGTAGGCGGGTGCTCCTCCGACCTCTGGACAGCGTAGAGTTCCGTGTATTTGGAGAGAGACGTCAGCTGGGGCTTAAACTACTGCCGCTTGGAACCGTCGCTCAACCTCTGTCGTACTATCGTCTAACTTAGTCGAACTCCACCGACGAGATCATACACTTCGGGCTCGTGGTATTCTTCTTAACAAATATTTTCTTCTAGGCGTTAGTTTACCGAATGTTATTCAGCTTTTCTTCTTTTAGTACGTTGCTGTATCAAATTATTCCCATTTGACAAACTTGCAGACATAAGATTCGAATAAACCCTTCGCGTTTCGCGTCATTCTCTCAAGAAAGCTACTTTCAGAATGCATTTGGAATGTTCTAATTTACGGAATGCTCCTAAAATAAAACTGCATTTTGTTATTTCCAACTGGCGTAGCGTGATTAAACGGGAACATTATAACAACTATTCAACTAACAAAACACTTCTACTGGCATAGACAAAACTCATTAATCAATGTAACAATATTGCACACTACGAAACAATACAACTGTCAAAATAAACTCTCTTACATGCTAAAGCTATACAAAACAGATCACACATCAAACATTTACGAGGTTTACATTAAATCAAGGACATTCATAGTATTGTCATAACATTGGTTCAATATGAGATGTTACACTATCCTTCGTCCAAAATGCGTCTAATACCTTGCATTATAAGTTATATACACCATGAGTTTATATGTAATTTATTCCAGCATTTTTTACTAAAGTGTCACTTAGGTGGTTCTTGCATAGCGGAAAACATGCGCAAATCAATATTTCGAACTTTAGAGCTTTACTTTTTACTTCCCCATTGCAGTTTTTTTATTTATCACTGTTAGCATCCTAATTGATAAAAATTACAATCTTGTGAGCTGTATTTTCAAATTAAAGCAATCAAATGAGTGGCCAATCAAGCATAAAAAATTGATTCAACCAAACATTTTGTTGGCAGTCTAATTTATTTTGACACCACACAGAGATTTTGTTTATTCAAGCTTGTATTTTGTTGGCCGAACAAAATTAATTTTGTTGCTTTTACTCAACCAATATTTTACTGGGGCAGCTAAATACATTTTTGGCCCTACACAAAGAAATATTTTGTTCACATGAACAAACCTTTTACTCGGTGCTACGGGGCCGCGGTTGTGTGGTGTTTGGACTACTCGCCTCCCATCCAGGCGAACCGAGTTCGATTCCCAGTGGGGTCATTCTTGGTTTTTTTTTTTTTTTCACGCGGTAATCGTGCTGGACGACGCCGCTGGTCGTCGGGTTTTCTCGGGGATAATCGCTCTTGCATTACGACGCTGCTCCATTCTCCCTCAATTCACTGCCATCGGCTCTCAGGACCACGCTGTTAAGAGCTGTCCGAATCTCTGCACCCCACTCTCGGTATTTTCCAACACACACTCTCTCCCCATACCACCGGAGACGTTCACGACTAGCAACGTGTGTCCGGTGTAAAGGAGCTGAGAAACACTAAGGTCATTTGAACCAGAGTGGTTTTCAAGTACGACTAGACATGAAATATTCTCTCTAAATACAGGCGCCCCTAAGTATGTCACATATAGTACACGTTCTTGTTATTAGAACCCTCGGCGCAACTCGGGTTTAGAGAAATATCCGGGCGATGGCCTACGACCCTATAAACACAAGCCACAGCTGGATTGCCGGCAGTCTTTTTATGGAAGCTAATTAGCTAAGTGCTGTAATTGAGTGACGTGTAGAGGACGGGCGACGATGGGAGATTGCGAGGCGACGGGCAGTGCAACGAAAATTAACAATCTAGTATTACATCACACGACAGGCCCAATTCGTATTTCAATTAATGTAGAGTTCCAAAACAATACTACTAATTTGACTATATATTAACATACATCCGGAACAATATTTTTTTTTCACACTATTTTAAAAAATCCATTCAAAAGTTTTATCTACGGCTAAGAAAATCGTTTCTTCTAGGCTGTTTTGCTTACACGCTATTACTTTAATTCAAAGAAAACAGTAGAGAACCATAGTAGGTTTTCTGTTAATAAATGTTTTCTTTTGCGTTTTTGGTTTAAGGCAGTATTACATTCCTTTGTAGTCAATAAATGAATATTATTGGAGCTGCTTTTATTCACAGTACTTCGTTCCAAAGGGAATGGTTTAACAATATCAAAGTTTTTCTGTCGTAATTTGTGTTCTTCAGCGCGCTAATGTTGACCTGACGCAGACATTTATCTATGATATTCACGGGGGTGTGATCAATTTTCACGGCCCTCCTAGCAAAGCATAATAACTACAAAATTATACTTTATTGTGATATCAGATGTAAACTTTGGAACGCAATTGAATTTGTACTGTGCATTTATTAGTCACGTGGGAATTTTTATACCAACAATTACTGAAAGAATACAAATAGTCTGTGAGGTACTTTTAAACACGACCTTACCGAGTGCTGACTTTATTGTGAACGGCTTACAAACCAGTATGTTCTGCATATACGAAATCGCAACTGAGCAAACGTACAGTGGTCGTGCAGTTGTCTGATGTCATTCTGAAGTACAGTATCTCTCTAAATCACTAACTTCAGCAGCTCACCAGATGTGGCATTATTTTCCAGTACATGTTACCAAATGACACAACGTGACTATCGAAATCTGTGGGAGTACAAGACGACAATGTGGCATTGTGAAGGGCGTTATGGTGGTAACACTAGGAGGTGCAGGTTCGAGTCGCAGATCAGGCGTAGTTACTTTTCTTCGTAGTGAATATAATTTTGAAATATCTGTTACTTCTCTCATATTTAATAATCACGGTTGATTTTCAGAGTACAAAGTTTCTTCACAGTGTAACTGAAATCTCTACAAAGACGTCTGCTGAACTGCTGTAACGGCAGTGCAAGGTTATAATAGTTATTAGTATATAGATTTTAAAAAAATCTGTTTGTGGCAAGCCTGCTTTGCAGCGGTTCGTCTATAAACAACATTTTCCTTTGCGGTAAAAAATCACGTGCTGCAGCAAATAAAGCGTATTCACAGCGGCGTGAACACACAGGATGCTCGGAAATTCTCCTTACAAACTCCTAGGACTTGTAGAGGGGACTGAGTAGAATATGTTTTGAATAGGAACCCATGTCCGGAAACGTACCGTTTCCGTGCCACAACCATTTCGAACGAGATGTATCACTCGTCCACTTCCGCTGAAGGAAAGAGCAATGTCTCGGATGTGCCTGTGTTGGTATGCAACCTGGAAGGCAGTACATTACTTCAGACCATCACCTGATGGCACGCGACGTCTACCCTGCCTCGAGCCCCATCCACGCGCCTTTGTGTCTCCGATTATCATGGTTGAGTACACTTTTGCCGAATACACAGACATGATCCTTGTGTATGGCGCAGCTGAAGATAATGGAAGAGCAGCTCGTAGGCTGTATCAAGAGCGTTATCCACAACGTGCGACACCTTTTTGCCATAGTTACTCAACGGCTCCGAGAACAAGGTACCTTCACCGCTGACAGGAACGACTGTGGTGCTCCAAAGAGACGTCGCACTCCCGAATTGGAAGAGGCTGTACTGTATCACGTTGTACAGAGCCCGTCAGCGAGTACGCGAACAATTGCGTGGGCAATGGGTGTTGCTCCCAGCATCGTCTGGGAGGTTCTGCATGAGCAATAACTACTTCCTTATCGCCTCCAAAGAGCACAGTCTTTGCGTCAAGTCAATTTTTCACCACGTGTTAACTTCTGCACGTTGTAATGTCTCCATTTCCTGGTCTACTTTCTGTCCACTGAACCAAGTTATTTATTTAAAGTATTTCCAATACAAAGGAAGGGGAGAACATACATATGAGAATAGGGCGTAGCTCATGAAATCATTAACTAACCGGGGTTCATGAAAACAACACTTTATTAACATAAATATATATGAATGCAAACAAGACTAATGCAATACTTTT
The DNA here is from genome assembly GCA_029891345.1 of Dryococelus australis. NCBI lineage: Eukaryota > Metazoa > Arthropoda > Insecta > Phasmatodea > Phasmatidae > Dryococelus > Dryococelus australis. Next base: position 353,372,481 of record CM056995.1, read on the forward strand.
CACTGATTACTAAACGCTGAATATACAATTAACAATCGATCACAAGCGGCTCGGTGCTGTTAAGTAGCCAACAGGACATTACCTCAAGTCCCTAGCCTTGCCTATTATAAATTAATATTCTTAAAGGGGAGTGACGGGGTCTCTAAGGTTGACATGGGCACTAACCGCTAGCACGAGGTATGATCACCAATATCAGAGGAGAGGACCTGGAAGCTCATCCAAGTCTCAATGTCTGATGATCTTGTTGTCCGCTCCGGCAACCGACGTGGTGGAACTTCTGGCGTCGGCGTGACTCTGGGGGGGGGGGGGAGGGGGAGCAGCGTTCCTGACCTTTTATATGCTGCGCCCCCAGTAGGTCAGCGTGATGATTCGCAAGCACTCAGAATCCATAGTGCGTCGCAACTTAACATGTACTTTCGTTGCAGCCGACATAGCTTTAGTGGCCATTAATGTGGGCGGGCCGCTGTTGGCAGTCGTGGAGGGAAATAAGCAAAACAAGATGGAGCTTTCCAAGGGCTATAGTGACGATGCAGGCAGGGGCAAACGACGACGAATGGTGGCATTCGCGGGAATATTTAAGAACAGTATCGTAGGGGCAAGGCGAAACTCGACACCTCGTCGAAAAACAACAATGTTTTGAATGAATGAAGTAAGACAGAATTGATTAAGGGAAAATGATAGCAAGTGGCGAGGTAGGGAGAGTTGAAAGCGTTATACATTGAAGCGTTAATAAAATACAAAAGTTTTACAAGACGAGAATGGCCAAAATTACCTTTAATCTATCTGAACACGTTGAACAGTGCGACCGCGGGAGAGAAGGAATTATGTCCGCCGCCACATTTAATGTCAAGAAAATATACACCTTAAAGCTAGACGACGGACAGGGGAGAGGAAGTTTGAAAGTTTGGCGCGCCTGTGGTACGGGTGCGCCGAACAACGTAACAGAGAAGTAATTCTAAAAAAAAAAATGTTGTACAAGTTGGTAGGATAAACAAAAGTGCCATCTGGCTGAAGTAATAATAAGTAGACAATAGCAATGACAAAAGGGAACGTTAATTAGAAGTAAAATATAAAGTACACATGGGAAAATTAATGCATTGGGGAAGGGCTACACTCCAGAGGTTGGTAGTACCGGACGGCTGCGCCGTGTTTTGTTTGCCTTGCAGTAGCAAGAAGACTTACAGGGCAGTTTATAGCCCGTCTCAAGTGCGTGTTTTGTTTGTTTTGGTATGAGTAGGCCTACTCTCTATATATTATTGTTTTTTTAACCCAATTTTATTGGCGTCGTTAATCATCTCTGGCCATTATTTTGTTATTTATTTAGCTGAAAATATGTTTTTTTATTTGATTAACTAGAACATTGTATTTTCCTTATTGGTTTTCAGTGTGAAAGTTTCCTGTTTTTGTTGCTTTCTGTTTACTGCTATTGTTTGTTTGATAGTTCATTGTTTTATGTAGGTATTTTAGTGACTCCGTAACTTTTTTCTTTGTTAGCTGTTCTGTGTTCGTTATTTGTTAGTGATATTCGGTTTCTTGTTAGTATTTCTGTAACTCTTTTTTTGGCCATGCACTCCCGATTTAAGGCCCTCCAAGTGCCAAAATTATTTTTCTATATTTTTTTTAGATCATTTTATTGTTCGCGTTATGTCAACTGTAATTTGATAAAATTCCACAGCGTTGCAGAAATAACATAAGCTGAAATCTGACACTTGGCTCACCTGCGGCAGTGACTCAACTACTGGCTGTTCACAATTCAGTGAGCACTTTTGAATTCAACCTTTGAATAATATCACTGGCGCCATAGGATATTGAACACTTTTGAAAACCCTCAAGATCTACTTCTGTGCACTTTGTGAAATCTTCTACAATCTGTTGATTTAATTTTGCTATGGACCTGATCACTTTATCCGAGCGTCCGTCAAGTGAAACTTCGAAATTAGAATACTAAATATTTTTTTCCAAATTTGTTCATTTATACGCTTAAATGCCGTAGAAATCATAAAGCAAAATAAGTAATTTCAGTATTCATATCTGTTTACCTAACAAATTTAAATCAGCGTTTGTACAAGGAATTACTTCCCTTCAGCTGTTGCCAGCTTTACTGGGTGCTCGTCAAACTATATTCAAGTAGGGGCTGTGGCATTTTTGAAAGGTTGATTTTAAAAGTGCTCACTTTATCGTGAACAGCCTCTACTTGCATATACATTAACGAGCACACTTAATGACACTCGCACAGTAAAGTTGGTAACGATTGTGGTAAATAAGAAAAAAAGGGGGGGGGGTGATAGTTCCTTTAAAGGCGTTAGCCATAAACATAATAAATATTGAAATTTTTTTTTTCTGTGTTTTTTTTAATGCAATTAAGTGTAAAAATGAGCAAAACTACAAAGATTAACTTCTATAATAACTCCACAGTTTCACTTGACCGACACAGGACTAAAGTGACGTGGCTCATGAAATCGTTAGTTGTACATAATGCGGAAGAATATACGTGTGCATAGAATTATGTCTTAAGCAAGGTTTCAAATGTACTCATTTTACCGTGAACAGCCTATACAAACTGACTATTTTGACTTATGTTACGTATATAGCGTCGTCCTTCTTCACGTAGTTTTTTATTACATGTTAAATATACGCAATTATTGTCATTTCTATAACATAATACTTTCATGTACGTACTTGTTAGTAATTTTCAAATATTTTAGTTTCTAATTTTTATTATTTTTATTTTCTGATGGTGGGATATTTAAAACTTAGCTGTATAGATGGCAATAATTAATGTTTAAATGGGATAGTAGGTTATATTTATATTTTTGTGTGTATATAAATTAATATTTGTTTTATTTATATTTTTTATAGTTTCGCATTTTTGTGAATGTTTGAGGGATTTTATTGTATTTTCCCTCCGCCTCGAGGCCGTAGACTCTATGATATTTTTAAGTTAGGCCGTTGGTGTGGATCGTTTGCACGTAGTTTGAATAGGAAGCCTTCCGGTTGGTTGGCAGGTTTGAACCCTGCACCCCTATTGGTTAGTGAGCTTTACCATAGAAGAGCAGGCGTAGGATAGGACGCTCGCTCGGAGTGAACTTGCGAAGGGTTTTAATTTAGATTGTTAGGGTTTTTTTTTTTCTATCGCTCCGGCTGACATTAATAATTGTAAGTTTGTTTTCGCCGAATTGTGTGTACTGGACCATTCCCTTTTTGAATTTGGTAACTGTAGTAGCTAGATAGGCTCGACGACGTACGTACGTGAGCATTAACTCATCTCAGCGAGCACCTTAACGTAACGTAAGAAACCAGATATCGTCGAAGGCGTCCACCTTTTTCCTGCTCCAATAAAAAAAATAATAATAATAATTTCCTACGAGAGCAATTTTACATTACGACAGAACATGTTATTTTACTTTTTTCATCCCTAGAGTATCGACCGTGATTGCAAACCTTCTCGAATACATGAACCGGATACATTCTTAATATGCGTCACCTCAAGTCTTATCCACCACAAATGCCCGTGTTCTCGTGTATCTCCGTTTCAACGACAGTTATTAAATAATATTTAGCCCAACTTTGCTAATTTTGGAACCAAATTATTTTAATCGATTTTTGACTGCCATAAATATTTTTAATATTTTGCACACGTAACGCATAAAGGTATAATGGCTTGTTTTCAGCGACCACAACCTAATGGCAGTAAGAATTTTATTTAATGTTTTCTTGCATATTGCCAACCAGGATTTTTCACTTAAAGCTTGTTTCAGCACAAATAAGTTAAAAAAATTGTAAAAATAAAGAAAATTAAAAGAGAAATTACATTTTAGAGGCTGAAACATACATGCAGTGCGTTACGTTTTTGGTAGACGTAGAATCCTAACCTCCCTTGGTTAAATACATGAAAAATCTATTTTCTGGCTTACAAAATGTTGAGTAGTAAAATAATGTTCAAGTATAAGATATCCTACCAGGTGATTGTCCTGCAGCATAGAGATCATCTGCCCTGCGCCTGAGTGTATTCAGACTACCTTGTGTTCCAGAGCTTGGGACAACACGACAGCTACTTCATGCTTATAATTTTCTGTAAAATATTTAATTTTTTTTTCTACGCCTCTATTTCCATTCAGAGCACCATGTGTGAAGCGATAATTGTGTCACACGCTACTGAAGCCTACAGAGCAACACTTTAATTTTGAACGGTTGTGTCAGTCATATTGAGTTGCCATTATACGTCACTTAAATGTTAATTTTTCTACGAACGCGTACACGGCTATAGGGGTTAAGTGGAAGACGGCACGTGCGATACACTGATGTACACGGCCCCTGCAGACTAGTCGTTCTGTTCAAATATTTTGCACTCATTTACTTGTTATTGTTAGAGTGCTCATACTATACTGCACCTCGAAAATTAAAACTGAAATACCCGACGAACTACGTATCAAATTCACAGTAACATATTTTTCATATTTTTATAACTTTGAAAATTATTTTGACCTCTAGCCTAATGTGTAATGAGACTGTACAAAATTTGTATAAATTTTAATTCCGGTCGTTTCGTTCTTTCGTTTTTGAAAGGTAGTTTTCCATCGCTGTCGCACTTCTTCCCCCATCGTTATTTCATATCACAATAGGGGGAAAAGAAAAAAAAAATGCACCATGTTAAAAATGTTGAAAATAATTATCGTCCCTTGAATAACCTTTAACGCTTTGTAGAGCATGCTCGAGTGTAGCTCGGGCAAAGCTAAATTGAAAATTAATTTATTGTTCAGAACAAACCTCGCATGGATGTGCAGTCTTTGTTCCGCTGGTGTTTAACATGACCTCACAAGAACACTACAGCGCAGTAACAATGATGTTGCTAACGATAGAATTTCTTTTTTTTCATTGTCACTCATAAGGACATGATTGATTGCAAATCCTTTCATACTCTAAAGGACATTTTATCGGGTCAATATTAACTCGGCTCTCCATTGGTCGATGACCGGCCAATAGTGAACGCTGTACAGTACAGGGTAGCATCCAGTGTGGTATGGATTAATAGGACGATGGCGACTTCTAACACAGACACCAACAGAACCGGTGATCTTGCAGTTATGGCTATAGCTGACTCACTTATATTTTGTCTTTAGTGCCAGTAAATGTGTGCACATCTCAATGTGTTAAGTTTTCTCACTACCCAACACTGAATATGACTCCACATCAGTGAAACCAATGAAAAGTTCTTCACTGCGAACAATTCTGATTTTCGCGAGAGAAAAAAAAAATCCTACAAGTTGTGTTTCTCAGGGCAATTAAGTTAAAGTTCACTTTCGCTATCTGTGAGGTTTATTCATTCTCCTCATGTTGGGGACAAAACGAGATTCCTCTTGGGAAAGTCTGACAAAGGGCAAATTTCTGCCGCAAGGTCACTGCTGTTCTTAATAAGTCGTTTTTAAGCTGACGCTTAACGGAAAAATGATACTTATTTGTTTGTAAAAGTTCGTGTTTGAACTCTATTCGAATGAAACCTTTTGGAAGGGGAATCAGCCGACGAGCTGAGAAAACCGTATTTCCCCATAGTACTGAAACTGAGATCATATCGAATTCGTGTAAAGAAATTGCACTTGTCCCACCTCCAAACGTCATTAGTCTATCTACTCAGCTATCAGTATTGAAAAGGCACTTGTACATGGGCATGTGAGCTTTCTAAAATGTCCTCTTTGTTGTACGGAATCACATTACTTCTACTTCCGTGCTCCCACAGTGAGCAACTGATCTTGTTAACAGTGCAGACATCGTACAGCTATGACGTCTGCAACTGACGGTCCTGACTGTCCAAGTGAAACCCAAATGAAAAAAAAAAAGTAGTACGAAACGAGGAAACGCATAAACGTATATTTTAAGCAGGTCTTTCAAAAGTGCTCAGTTTACTGTAAAGAGCCTATGGTAATATGAACAATTCCTAACTTAGTGCAGTAAAACACTGAATAAAAATAAATAGTTTTAAGAACTATCTATACTGTTAAAATAGGGACAACTATCTGTTTGGTTTTAGTTACCATCTAAATATTGCTAGCTTAGAACTACCAATAGAACTGTTTGTTGTATTCCGGCTTATGACTGTATTTTCTACTGTGCATATGGTTGCTAGAGAAGAGCTCTGCTCTCATGCTATAGAATAGATAGTACCTCCAACAAAATTCGGATGGTCCCCTCATCAACTAGAATTGTAACATCCTGGCAGAATATTCTCTAACAACTACACTCAAACCTGATTACAGAACTTACTGTTGAGTACAAGCAAGAGAACATTAGGTTATTACATTTCTGGTTGTTAAGGAAACAATTCTTATATTGTTGAAGTTATTCTGTTGGAGGTACTGTCTGTTTTATAGCAGGAACACAGTGATTTGATGTGGCGACCATAATGTACATTAGAAAATGAAAACACAGACGGCAATAAAAAGGAGTTATTTTAATATTACTATCTACGTTGACATTATTTAGATGGTACATACAATACATTAGATTGCTGACCTTGGCTTAACAGTCTACGTGGTTCATGCAGCCATATTTTTTTTACGTCAGTACCGAGCGAGGTGGTGCAGTGGTAACTCGCTGGACTCGCATTCAGGAGAACCCGGGTTCGATTCCCAGTCCGGCTATCCTGATTTCAGTTTTTTTCCATGGTTTCCCGAAATCACTCCAGGCGATTGCTGGGATGGGTCCCAAACAAAGGCCATGGCCGATTCCTTCCCAATCCCCTTTTCCCTGCGCAACTTGCACCGTCTCTAACGACCTAGGTATAGACCTGACGTTAAGCTCACTTACCTACCTAGCCTTTGATCTCAGTGCAAGGTTTACAAATCAGTTACCGATAGGGAACATCATTGGGCCTTGAGCCTAACATGGTTATTTTCGTTCCGTGCTTTACTCTGCAACACATTATGTACGAAAGAGCGTAGGCCTACTCACAGTTTAAATGGGTGAACAGCTCCCTTACACTAGTGATATGATTCTCAAGTGATAGTTTATTTGAATCATTTTAATTGTCTTCACTGTTATAGCTCTTTTGGTTTGCCTTGTAATGGGGGTAAGTTAGTGAATGCAATACTGCAGAGCTTCGCTATACATTGAAAATACGCACTATGGTGTCAAACAGGACGAAAAAACAAGGGACGCGCTTAGCTGCTGTCGACATACATGTAAATAACATGTCGAAATAACCGCATGGGATCCAATCACAAAGGGAACGAGATAAAAAAATGCCTGAGTAATTGATTAACTAAACAAACGAACAACGAGAATAGCATAATCAGGTACAAAAAAAAGGCAACACGAACGAACACAGTGAATAAAATGAGATCCGCGCTGGAAATAAACGGCACAACGGCAGCCATGTTTGATTATCATTCTGATGTTTTTTTTGTCTTGTTTCCTTTGCGATAAATGACCCTAGTTACTTTTTCGGGATTCTCTATGCGTCAGACATGTAGAAATTCATTCAGTTCATTATGTCTAGGTCTGTTGTACCATATTTGCATTCAGGAGTGGAATAGTTAAAATAACTTATAGTTATGCTTGTTACACGTTCCATAACAAACTTCTTCTTTATAACTATCACAACCAAAGCTACGTACGATAATAGTCCTCAAAATGATAATTCAATTAAAACGTCTGTGATTCCGTGCAATTTAAGGCCGTTCAAAAGCAGCGAATTTTTTTCCTTCACGTTAAGAATAGTTTATGATTTCGTGACACGATATCAACGACGACTTAGTAAGAACGCAGAATCATTTGGAAAATAACATTCGCCGTGTTATTTAGTGTAAATACGTGAATTTTAACTTAAAATATTGCTTTGTACAAACATCGATTAGTGAATATTTAACACACAAAGTATGGTTTCAAAGAAGAGGCACGTTGCAATATTTCTTTGAACACAGTCACTTGGTTAACATTCAGTGAGTGTAATTTCTAACTATTTTAATTATAAATTTCATCTCAAAAATTAAAATTTAACTATGGGTGAGTTGCATAAAATAATTTGTTAGAAATGTTCTTCAGGACGCAACGTTCGGATGACATGCAAAATTAATTTGAGCTGAAGTCTGGCATACAAATTTGTTTAATTTGGCGATCTGTACAAAGAATGATATAATTAAAAAATTACTGTAGTTCCTTTAAGACAGATTGACACCCGCCATCTTGGATTTATGGAATTTTTTTTCCATACTCTGGAAATAGAGTTTTATATCATTTATTTTTTTTGGAACGACAAAGCACAGAGCATTGCCTAGTGCATTGTCTGTGGTCAGTATTTCATTATTACTGTTTATATCGTCACCTTTGTAATCGTTTGCAAGAAATAAGCTCGCGTTTCGCCTTGACAGCTACAAGTTAAAAATTAATAAATGTAGCGAAGCTGTGGCAGTTCGATAAAGTTTGGGAAACTGTTATTTAAGATATGTCGTGCGGGAAATTTCAATACACTTTCTGAAATTGAAGCTTAGAGGAAAAATCGTTTAATTCAAGATGCCGGCTGGGTAATCTGCCCTAATTGGTTTTGTAAAGTAATTTCACGCCTTTGTCGTACATTTTTGACTTAAAAAAAGTGCGTTAATACAGCTTGTTGACGGTAAACTGAGCACTTTTTGAAAGCCCTGCTTAAGATATATTTGTATGCATTTTGTGTATTTTCCCACCACCTTATGTGAAATTAACATTGCCCCGGGCCCGATCACTTTATTTATTCGTCGGTCAAGTCAAGTAAATTTGTAAAGTGATTTTTAAAAAATGTGATTATTGTACGAATTTTCTGATTATTTATGAATTATTTAAACCAAAAGCAAAGTACACGATTTCAGTATTCACAAATATTTACCTAGAAATTTTAATTTGACGTTAAGACACGGAACTACTTATCCTTTACTGGGCGCCGATCATGGCGCCTCTTAAATAAACGCAGGTAAAGGCTGTTCACGATAAAGTGAGCACTTTTGAAATCAACCTAAGAAAAAAAGACACTGCTACTAACGTCATATATTTTTACGGGCCGACTGAGTGACATGCGCCCAGTAAAGCAGGTAACAATGGATGGAAAGTAGTTCCATATCTTAAGGTCGAATAAAAAGTGTTATGTAACACATTTGTGATAACTTAAATTATTTCTATCGCTTTCTGTTTTTATAATGCATTGAGGTATAAAAATTACCAGATTTGTAAGATATTTTATTCTCCAATAATTTCACAGTTTCAGCTGACCGGCGCATTAATAAACTGATGAGGCCTATGATAGTATAGTTTACGTAAGGCGGGAAATACACAACAGACATACAAATAGATCTTAAGCAGGGCTTTCAAAAGTGCTTATTTTACCGTGAACAGCCTATAGGCTTAGTGACATTTTTCAAAGTTTTTTTTTTTTTTTTTTTTTTAGAGTTTAATTAGTTGTAAACAGCCTATACTGTAAAAATGTAAGAAGTAAAGCCGGAGTTGTTTTTTCTCCTCGGGATGTTGGCAGCGTGTGTGTGAGGTCCTCAAGACCTCCCGCAGCTAATTGCCGTTGTCGGAAGCGAGTAGAGTGTGAAGGGGGGGGGGGGGCAGGGAGTTTCGCACCTGAGAGAGAGGGAGAGAGAAGAAAGCCGCCTGTTTAGAGATGGTCGAGTGTTGGTGGGAGATCATTAAAGGCACCCAGCTACCTGGCTTCAACTGCGTTGCAGCGTATGTCTCGGACATGTGTTACCAACATTCTGAAGTCAACGACCGAGTGTGGTCCAGACTGTGCAAAATTTTGTTGTTTGACCTGTACATTTATGGCAATGATAACTTTGCATTGTGTTTACACTTCTTAAGCAGGATCATTGGCGATAAAGGCTGTTCACGATAAAGTGAGCACTTTTTTAATCAACCTTAGAAATAAGTCACTGCCCCTGTCTGCATATATTTAAACGGGCGCCGTGAGTAACATGCGCCCAGTAAAGTTGGTAACGATGAATGGGAAGTAATTCCGTATCTTAAGCCGAATTAAAAGTGTTAGGTAACCATTTGTGATAACTTAATTTTTTTTTTTTTTTTTTTTTTAATTCACTGAAGTGTAAAAATGAGCAGCTTCGGTAAATGATTACTTTTCGAATAATTTCACAGTTTCACTCGCCCGACACATGAATAAAGGGACGAGGCCCATGACAAAGTTAATCTTACATAAGACGGAAGAATACATAACGTGCATGCAAGTATATCTTAAGCAGCGCTTTCAAAAGTGCTCATTTTATCGTGAATAGCCTATAAATTCTGTACTGCAATTTGAAGTTCTAACAAATTCGTTATCTAGAAATGTAGAATTTAAAGTTTCTTAGGCACTACGTGCAATAATAAAGGAAAGAAAAGTTTTAATACCAGTTAACACGTTTCTTTGGTAATTTTAGTTTGTACTTAGCAAAAGACGTCAAAAGTGGTCCATAGTTAAGGTAAAATACGGTATACGTCAACATTTCTTTATTTAATACAGGCTCGATGAAAATTTTTGATTGATGTAAAGAGGATTAATATTGCTAAAAACCGAAATCCATAAAGAAAAAATGTAATAACACATACCTCAGTTTTTTCAACCTTCCCTTTGAATTAAAACAAGATATTGTTTGGGCAAACCAAACAGCGCCAAATAAATGAGTTGTCCAGATGCAAACTCGGTGAATCCGTTTTCGGGCAAAAATTAGTCATTACTTCCCTATTTTTCTTGCTAATTGCTAATTTTCTTTTCAATGACAAAGAAATTTTCGAAATACTTTTGCTCGAGTTACACTCGAGCGTAGTTCTTAACGTGTTAAACGTTTCGCGATCAGTGCAACTTCAAATCGTAGAACTAATTCACTACCACCTTAACTGCGAGTTGGAAGGCCAGCGTGTAACTGAAGCATATGCGCAGTTAACGCGCAGCGAATTTTGTAAAGGTTGATTTCAAACACGCTTGCTTCACCCTGAACAGCCTTTAGCGATTAAATCACAACTAATTCGCTTAAGTTCCATATTCACAGACTGTACGACAGCAGTTCGGTGTTTGACGCGTAAATCCGTTTGGTATATATAATCCATTCACGATTAATTCCAACTTTTCTGAAGCACTGCTAAAAATTCTACTTCCCGAATATTCATCCGCCTAATTCAAAGAAAGCCTAAAAGAGTCTAGAAAACCAAACCAAAATCACGACTCATCGCATTCATGCACACTCGGAGCAATAATATTCTGTGGATAGTCCATTCACTGTTTCTTCGAATGTTTTGAAACAGACTTTAGAAAAATCACCCTATGAGTAATATGTTAATGGTTTTTAGATAACTTGTATACCATAAGTATATAACGCTGATTAATAAAAAAGTATGATATTTTACCATAATATCTTCCGTAACTTGTAATATTTATTACGTATTCAATACGAATTTAAAACAGCGAGAGCAACAATGTTTTGGCAATGGCCACTAAGAAATAGTTCACAGTTAAAAAATATATTGTTTCAACCAAGTTTTCTTGGTATGCTATTTGTAAATTATACGTTTCCTATTGAAATATGTATGTATCCCCGGTGGAAACATATTTCATTGTTACAGTTAAAAATAACAGCGCAAAATATGGTGCGTAGGCCCTTGTGACATGGTGTTTTTTTTTTTTTCGACCAAGAAACTATCGGCTAAGCGGAGCTTGTCGCTCTCTCGCTCTATTTATCTATCTCTCTCTTTGTCGCTCTCTCCCTCTGGAAATTTTCGCATCGCTAGTAGTAGCAGATAAATTATAAATGTTTTCAATGTTAGCATATTTCACACTTATACAGCAAAATAATGACTTTTGAAATTGTAATCTACAACTGAAAAGAGAATTTAATGTTTGAATACTCATTTTAATATATTTATAAGGGATGGCCGGAGGGTTACAAATCTGAAGTTGGCAAAAGTGGCGAGTGACGACATTACATGTGGTGTGTTGTTGCTGTTGTGCAACGAAGCGTTATTTTTTCCTTGCTCCGAAAATTACTTCAAATTACCGCATCAAGTTTGTACTCTTTGTGTTTTTTTAAATCTACCTAGGCAAGTTACGATGTTGTGATAAATCTGCTTCCACGACAGGAAAAAAAATATATGTTACATATGTCGTGATCGCTGCATGTAAAAGGGTGTGGCTGCGTCGTAGCCGTTATGCCGGCCCAGTGTGTATGTGATTGCAAATAGTGGACACGCGAAATTTATAAGTTTTAACCGTGAACTGTTTTTATGACAAACTGAACTATTTTAAAGTAACGTCTATTTATCACGACGTTGTACCTTTGCCCTAGGTGTTTGAAACACAGTTGTGTAACGTGTTTACATTCCTGTGATGTGAATATTTGCCACAATCCCAACGAATTACTAAGCCCAACCAGACAATTTTAAATAAATGATTTGATTAGCCTATTAAAAACTAAGAACCTATGCAAATAAATAAGAACTGAATAAACGCTACGGTAGGTTTATTTATGTGTATGTTCGCCTCTATCTATTAGGTTTGTCGCTGCTACGTACAGAAAATAAGCGACACGAATCGTGTGTTTGAGTTTACTGTCTTTTTCATTGGACTCGTTGCTCCTTCGTTTTAATGTTCATTCCCACTAAGGCAGTCTTTTTAACGAAACAACCCAACACACATCACTAACAAGACGTTGTATGCCACTGTTCTTTCCGCCACAGTTGTAACAGGGTTTAACACAGCAATCGCGACAGAATATTAATGCATATTACGTGCAATGTGCTATAACGCGTGTAATAAATATGTTAACAATGTAGGTAAAATAATAACCGTAAGAACTATCGTCGATAGAGACATTTTTAAAAAGTCATAAAGCTGACCTAAGTATAGGCCAGCTATAGACCTAAATTGTGAATATTCGTACGTAGTGGTTTTTTAAATATGGCACAATTATTTGAACAGTTGTAAACAGTAAACAACGCATTTGACAGCTATAAAAGTAGAAGTCACATAACAGTGTTTATGTTTACGTGTAGCGGAAGGTTACGTAATCAGTTACCAATAGTAGAAATTCATCAGGGCTTCAAAAACATCTGAAGAAACCATGAATGGAATATAGGAATTATTTCTTACTAGGTATTTCCAACAAATCTATTTTCTCCCTGTTTATATTCATATTAATTACAAACGAAATATTATAATTTATAGATATACCATATATTTATAGGTATACCATATAAGTAACTGTTCACTATGACTAGAAATAAGTTACTTTTACGTTAGTGCAATTATTAATCGTTTACATGCCATACTCAGTAAACAACCAAATACGTCACACTCGAGGTAATTTTTTTAATGATTGATTCAAAAACTGCGACAAAACCGCGAACCAACTATATACTAGTTTATAGCGAAAAATTTTGACTGGCTGATAGCTTCGAATGTATTGTATAGGCATATATCTGATTTATTTTCCTTTCGTTATTGTTCATCAACTCTAGTGCGCGAAGAAATTTTCAAGTTTCTCTGAGCCGGCGAGAAATCTGATACTCGAATGCCGAACTTACGTGATTCGTCTAGAAAACTCGCACCGAAGAGAAAGCGAGAGGAAGGCGAGACGCTGGAGTATTTTCGGCGGAATACGTTGGGGGTGAGGGAAAGATTTTTTTTCTCCTCGCTCTCCTCGCTATCGCTGGCGATGGGGATGTTCGACGCTCGAGCCTGGAGTCGCCCTTATCGCCCCCTCTTGCTCTCGTACCTCAAACACGTAAAATAGCTGCACGCGGGCGGGCGGGCGAGTTAAAGGAGATGTGGTAGAGCTGATCTGGGCCCGAGGGCGCGGTCAGCGTAAAGAGCTGAGTCAAAAGTGCGCAGATCGCACCGAGCTCAGGAAAAAAAAAAAAAGTCTAATATTGTTACAACTAGAATATTACTAAAGGCTGTTCACGGTCAAGTGAGCACTTTTGAAATGAACCTTGGAAAAATGTCACTGCCCTGAACGCATATATTTTAATGGGCCCACTGAGTGATATTTGCCCAGTGAAGTTGGTAACGATGGATGGAAAATAGTTCCATATCTTAATGTCGAATGAAAAGTGTTAGGTAACCTTTTATGATTATTTAAATTATTTCCTTCGCTTCCTGTTTTTTTTTTTTTTTTTTTTTTTTTTTTACATCGAAGTGTGAAGATGAGCAGATTTGTATCATTTTACTTTCCTAAAAATTTCACATTTTTAATTGACCGACGCATGAATAAAGTGATGAGGCCCATGTAAATGTTAATTTTACATAAGCCGGAAGAATACATAACATGCATACAAGTAGCTCTTAAGCAGGGCTTTCAAAAGTGCTCATTTTACCTATATAGGCTATTTACGGTATAATGAGCACTTTTGAAAGCCCCGCTAATGATCTACTTCTGTGCAGTTTGTGTATTTTCCGCCTCATTAAAAATTAATATTGCCTTGGCCCTCATCACTTTATCCATCCGTCGGTCAAGTGAAATTGTAAACTGATTAGGAAAGTAGGCCTAAATAATTTATTACTCTGCTAATTTTTACATTTCGATTTATTAAAAAATCAGAAAGCGACAGATATGTTTTAATCTATCGCAAACGTTTACACAAAACTATTTATTTGACGTTAAGATATGGAACTACTTTACATCCATCGTTACCAACTTTGCTGGGCGAATGTTACTCGGTGCGCCCATTAAGAAATATGCGCAGGCAGGGAAAGCGAGCTCACTTTATCATGAACAGTCTTTATACTCCATTCCCAGCTTCTCCGTACTTTTCTGAAATTGCATGGTTAAATCTTCTGTACTTAAAAAAAAATTACCAGTGGAAAATATTTGCCTAGAATTTTAGCGACACCTCAAGAAACTTTGCTGTGTTTTACAACGTACATTTTAATATATGGCTGTGTTTGACAAAAAAAAAATGTTTGTTCTACGGTGTGTGCATGTCTGAAGGGCAACGGAGGATGATGAGAGAAGTTTGACGTTTAGTCGACCACCGTTTGTTTGGAGAAGGAATCAGTTCGGACAATTCGGAGCTGTGAATAAAGCACAAATGGCTTGCGTTAAAGAACCATCCAGGTATGAATGGATTTCGGCAAATCATGAAATATCAAGTGTGTTTAGGCCGGATCAAGGATTCGTAATAACGAAATATTTACTTTCAAAGAAATTGGAAATTAAATAAAGGTTACGTAACTTTTTCACGGTCAAGGAACGTGTGTTTTGCAAAATATCGGAAATGAAGTGAGTTCAGACTGCAGTCCTCCGAACGTCGTTCTGTGTTATCGCGATCGTCGACCTAAGAGCATACTTTCATTAATACCTTCCCTCGTAATGAAAATAACAGGGGCAGCCACCCTCCACTTGCAGGCAAGTTTTTATCGTCAGGAGTTATGAACTTTTGTTGCTGATTTATTGAGCAGTATAAACTAAATTAAAAAAAAAAAATGACCATCTTGCTACAACTGCTCAAGATCCACCGTTTTCGTGCAAAACGCACGCATAGCTTCAGATGCAACGATACAGTGCCTAGCACGTATGCTATACTAGTTACATACGTCTATTCCGTGTCCACCGCAAATATGATGAGGGAGGACATTTTGACATGACGTCTTAGAACTCAGCCTATTATGTTCAGAAAGTGAGCGTCGCGAAATTCTGCTCTCGGGTCTTCTGGCAATTACTCGTTGAGCATGAGCAGCACGTTGAATGTAAATATGCGATAGTATAGGTCGGTCCTTTGGCTTCATGCTTCACACACGAACTCATCGTTCTGACGTCATCAGGCCACGGAGGGAGTCGCGCTGCGAGCCTCTATAGTTTCGAGCGGTTTAGTATGCTTAAAACCGCTGTAGCGACTCAACGGCTCATCCAATCGGAGAAATTCTGGAATTATATGTAGTAAACACGCATAGTGACTTTCTAACCAACAATAATTGTTGACACTGGAAATATTAACAGCTTGAATAGTGCTCGGCAGGACAAATTTAATATTGAAAAGATGACTCAGCTACCTCAATCCATTCCGGAGTTATGTGCGAAGAAGTTGACAATTCTACGCAGCAGCGAAACGCGGACGCGGCGATAACGTCATAACCCTATGCCACATCACGTGACGAGATGCGCGCTAATAACAAATAAATTGGTTTAAACAAACACACGCAGTATATATTTATTTTCTTCTCACCGCCCATAGACGATACAACTCGCCCCGTTTTTTATTTTTTAACGCTTGCTGTAAACAACGCGTGCTATACTTTAATAAGCTTACGATATTGTAGCTGCGGGTTTTCCTTGTGGCGACAAGTCAGTATGCAATTCTCTGCAGGGCTCTGCATACGAGCCTGGAACTGTGTCACCGCCACTCAAAGTTTAATGTGCGTTTTACACGAAAGCGGAGGGTCCTAAGCAGCTTGCAACAGGAGGAGCATTTTCGTTAATTAGGCTATAGTGCCCAATAAACCAGCAACAAAAGTTCGTAATTCCTGACGGTAAAGAAATTTGTCTGCATAAGGAAGGAGGTTATCCCAGCTATTTTCATTGCGAGGGAAGGCGTAATGGGAGTCTGCTCTTATGATGAAGATCCCGTTATCATAGAACTATTTTCGGATAATTGTAGTTTCATCTCATTTCGTTTCAGATAGTTGCTAAGATACCGTCTGAAATCTCATATCTCCCTTTGTATTCGAGTTTGGTAGAAAGTAAATAAGTTTTTTTTTTTTCCCCATTCGATATTTGCGCATGGAATTACCTCCTAAGTTTGTCGGATGAATGCCGTCCTATCCTATACAATACTTTACTCAATGGCATGGAGGCTGCTATGTAAGTTAGCAGCGTACTAGTAAAAATAGTTCTTACAAATAACGCTGACTTCCGAGTGTAAATTATCAATGTATGGCGGCTGAAACTAGTATTTCTCGTTTCATATACATTACAGTATAAAACTGCATGTTGGTAACACATCTACATTCCTAGAAATTACACTGATTTACTCATAGACTAAAGATGAGGTAGACCGGTCTTGCTGGCTGTGCATAGCCAATCTCCGTGTCCCAACGTCGAAATGCTTTTCTGCCAATGGCCCGAAGACAAAAGACACCGCCCACGGCCTACACTGCCCTATATATCGGCTGCATTATCCCCGTTTACTGTCCGGTGGAGGGGATTTATGTGGTTTGCTATTTCATAACTAATTTCAGCAATCGTGGCCCATGTCCTGGATAAATATGCGAAGGTGTGGTCAGACAGGCCGCTCGGCAAAGGCCTGATCACGACTCCTTTTATCAATAAATTATTAGTATAAAACATCTGACACAGTAAACCTCTGAAAAATATCGGCGAAGTACGCTCTTTCCCGGGAGCAAAAATTAGCGAGTGAGCTCAAATTTTGGCGTGGCTCGTGCGGAAAACGAGGACTGTTTCTGATTGGCTGTTCCGGCTTTCCGGTATGTCTGCTAGGCGAGATTAGCTACGTGTGAACCAGGCTAAGAAACCACATTAAAATTTGAAGTGTAAAGAACAGAAAAAAAAAAACACAAATAATTATCTTACATGGAGGGTTTAGCATGTGCCGTTGAAATAGTTTCTTTAACATTTCAAATAATTACTAAAGTTAACATCAATCATAGCCTTATTTTTTCATTGGCCCGGGGTGTGCGCGAGTATCGTGTTTATGTAACTACAGTGTCACACAAAAAATTAATTCTTTACAGTTTCTATAACTATAAACTCGCCTTCCCTCAAACCCCTGGGTGAACCGGGTTCGATTCTCGGCGGGTTACTCCCGGATTTTTTTCTTGTGGGAATCGTGCCGGATGATACCGCTGGTCGGCAGATTTTCTCGGGGATCTCCCGTTACCCCCGCCTATGCATTCCGGGACTGTTCCATATTCACTTCACTTCACCACCATCGGCTCTCGAGACCTCGATGTTAAGAGCTGCCCAAATCTCTTCACTCCACTGTAATTTTACATATAACTAAAATAAACCATAAATGACATAATATCCCTTGTAAATTTCAACAAATATTTCTCGTACTACTTTTGTAAATATTTTCAGCGTTTTCTAAAAAAATTGTAGAAAGTTTTTTTTTTTTTACGGCGTATACCATTACACGGTTAAATAAACAGTCACTCTGCCATAAATGGAATTTCAGTGGCGTCACCGACTCGTAAATATCGACGACCTCGCCATATACAAAATTACTTTCTTCGCAAGTTTGGAGAGCGTCCAGGTTGCCTGGGGTGCCACAAAAAAGAACACTCCGGAGGAAATAAAATGCCACTAGCGTTTTCATCCAAATATCAGCTTTCGACAAACCATCGTAGAGTCGGATTTTTTCACTTAGTGGAATGCTACTCAACAGCAAATCAATTTGATAAGCTGCATCAAAATACGGTTTGCTGTTATTCCAGAACCACGTGCCTACGGAAAATTAAATGTTTTAAACGAATTTATAACCACTCAAATCTCCGCAACGTTAAAACAGAACGTCGTATCGACCGTTACTAAAGTAAGGAACAAATACCCTGTTTGTTCGAACATTCAACTTCATGATATTTACCAGTAATAAAAACACCGTCACTTCAGCGCATATGGTTTTGTATTTTTCCACTGCTGCAAAAGTGTTGTAGATCTTCTCGTAGAACATTTTGGGTCTAAATTTTGCACCCAAGAGGTAAAATATCTCCATTCCCGTGGACGGTGGAGTTATTAAATTTTGGTTCCATAAAGATTTTAAAAGACCAATTTGAAAAGTTTTCGATTACATTGATGTTACCCATATTTATTCTTACGGAATCCGGTTGATCATCTGTAAATGAACTGAACATAATATCTGATATTTTGACATTGCAAGTGGCAAAATTTTCAGCTGGTGATTAGGAAATTGCGCGCAATCAAGTACACTTATTGTTGCTGTTCTGATTGGACCGCATATTATTACACATGCCCTGCAGGACTCTTGAACCAATAACAAGCCTACAAGAAAACACGTGCTACTATGCTTGGGGAAAAAAATTGTTTCCAGTCAAGTATGACGATTTGGTTGCTTCTTCAAAAATTATGCTATTCATATAACATGAAAACTAACATAAAATATTACACTAACCATTCAACAAGCGGGGTGGGACCACGTCGCCCCAAGCAACAATTCGACTTATTAACTACAACAAATAAACAAATAAAAAATATATATCACACCCAGAACAATATTTATGTAATTTTCATTCAAATTCAAAAGACTTGTTAAAATTTTTTAAGGGTTTTAAGAAAATTTCATTCAAGTTGTAAACAATTCATTAAAATGTTTAACGATTCATTAAAATGTTTAACAATTTTAAGAAAATTGCTTTCAAATTCTAAATAGTTATTTAAAAAGTTTTAACGATTTTAAGTAAATTTCATTCAAGTTGTAAAGGATTCATTAAAATGTTTAACGATTCTAAAGAGTTGTTTCAAAAGTTTGAACAATTTTAAGAAAATTTCATTCACTTTGTTCAAAGTTGTAAACGATTCATTATCATGTCTTTCAAATTCTAAAGACTCTGTTAAAAGTTTTAATGATTTACTAAAAGTTTATAAGATTTCTTTCAATTTCTAAAGATTTTGTTAAAAGTTTTAACAATTCGTAAAAAATCTTTTTGAAATCATATAAGCTCTAAACAATTAAAGGGAAAACATTAAAAAAAAAAATCTATGAGAAAGTTACAGAAGAATTTTAAAAAATGTGGTGAGAATAAAAGAAATTTTAATAAATTCTGTGAAAAGTTTTGACAAAATACCCCAAAAGAATTTAAAAGCCTGAAGTATATATATATCATTTTTTAATTTTTCCTCTTACTTTAACCTAGTAGCATAGCTGGTAGGCTTCGAAACAAGACATAAACCCAAGATCAGGTTGGTTGAGCGCTAGCCTGCTTGGGTAGGCAGGCTAACGTCCAGGGTGTCTGCTCCAGCAAGCAGATTAATTCCCAAGTGAACAGCAAACTGGAAGCAAGGGGTTCCTTCACAGCACAATCCCATTGCGTCAGGTCCCGGCAGAGGTAGAGAATGGTAGGCAGAGACTGGTGTCCTTGAATAATCAAGGTTAGGCAGGCAGCTCCTAGCAGTGCGGACCGGTTCACAGGGTGTCCGTGAGCGAGAGTAGGAGGCGTTGACCCCATGATGTCAGAGAAGCAAATGACGTGAAGCACATGAGAACCCCTATTTATAGTCAACCTCTCCTTCATCACAAAAAATTGATATTGTGTAATTCACTCTCAAATTGTATAAAATGTACAAATAACAAGAGATGTTTTAAACTAATATTTAAGCAACTTTAGGGCAAATTAGAAGGATTTTATGTGAATTTTGAAATGTGACATATTTGTGGTAGAATTTAATGTAGAATACGTGTATTTATTCAGTTTTATGCCATTAGATTTTAATTATGTTCTTCTTTAACAATTTTGTACACGAACAATTGTAATTCAAATACAGGATTTTTGCAATACGAGGTGAAATGAATTAAATACTCTGTTTACACCCTAACACGAACAAATGATTATTAAGCTAGTGTATATTTTTTATTACATGATTTATTTGTTTTTCCTTTTATGTTTGTATGGCCACTGACTTACAAACTAACTAATATCATACATGACCTATCTGGGACTCGAACCCAGAATCTATATATTACTATCATAACTACCTGGGACTCGAACCAACATTATATCAACCATGCCTTATCTGGGATTCGAACCCAGAACCTCCTTGTATAAACTGATTACTCTATGGAGGCTGACGACATTTAACAACTTATTTTATGCATTTAAATAAATGTGTAATTTGTGTAACATCCTGTACTTGTTTATATGTTTTGAATCAACCTGTATTTGTTTGATGCTGTGTGTGATAATGTTTTGGGACATCCTATAGTAACTTGTGTGTGTGTTTTGGAACACATATCATCAAACAAATACAGGTTGATTCAGAACACACAAACAAGTACAGGATGTCACACAAATTATACATTTATTTCAAATATACAGGTAGTTCCAAAAAATTTATGTACAGCACTATGAAGCACAAGTTGCTTCAAAATATATACATTTTTTCTTTAACAACAAATATTTTTATAAACTATTAGCAACTTCTACGAACAAAGATTTTATACATTTTCTTAATATTCGATCCAGATCCCCTTCTTGAACTCGGCTTTCGATGAGTGAGTGTTTCTTATGCCCTGGATTTAACCTGTCTGTACACAAACATCTTTACAACTAGGAGCATGTAAAACAATGCTTTCAACAAAATATGAGTATGCTTCAACATAATGTGAGTGCACATCTTCAATACTAGATGGAAGAGGTGTGGTTGCAGTCATATGAAACACTGGACAATTATTGTTATCACTGCATTGAATGTGTTAGTGTCTCTTTTCATCTCCTAGAGGAAAATAAATAACTTTAAAATGAAAAATACTGGCACAAGTCTCTGTAAATTCGCACAAAAGTCCGTTACAACATAGGGCATAAGTTACATAAGACTTTTTTTGTTTGACACATAATATATTTTCATCCTGCAAATCATTATGTCAGTTACTACTATGAAATAAAATGCTCAACTAAGAAGATTTAGCAAGGAACAATGTATGTATATTGATAAATTCATTCTTTCTCTAAATTTGCAAGTTGAAATGTGTTTTAGAGCTAAATTTTATTTTTGCTAATTTTATTGCTCATGCACGTCACATTTTGATGAATCATACCCCGTATGAGACATATAACCAAACTTGTTTTTTCTATAATGATATAAAGTATGAAGATTATTATCACATACTTCGAAATACTGATGGGGCAAATCAGTGTCTGTATTATAAACAAGATATTTCAAACATTTTTCTTCCTCACAATATGGCATTAAAATGCATTTGCCTTTGAGCTCATGCTTACAATCTACTCTGTGTGGTCTGTACTGGTTTACAAGACATTCAGAACTGTTGCAGTTAGTTAAAGTGGAATCATAACTAGTTGGTTTACTATGTGGTGTCAAAGCTTGAGAGAAATATGTACATTTGAAATGTATGTCTGACTCATGTATTTCCTTTACAACAAAATGTGAATATAATAAACAATAAGTTAGAGAATATAAATTTTTAGTAAAAAAAAAGGCATACGTTAAGTTCATTGGGAACATTATACTGCATTAGCCACTTCACATGCATATAAATTACACTTGGATGGGAAAACTAATCCTCCTTGTTCGAAAATAAAGTTGTGAATGTCCCTGTCGCAGGTCTCATTCCAATAAATGGTGATTCCCTGGTGAGGTCTGGTGAGTTGGTAGGCAATTACTCCATTTGCTTACTTCACTTCTATCTCCTTGGCAATACTAGCACTCATTAAATCTTCTAATGTTGTTGGTAAGTTACTGTCTGAACAAAGATATCTCACAAAGCAATTGTTGCATGCTATTCCTTCACCAAGGCGATTACCAAGAATATAGTTGAAAGTGTAGCGCCAATGTTCTATGTTGTTGCAGACATGAACTTGTAAAATGCTGTCACATGGTTTAAAGAACACTCTTCTGTATCCTATTTGCAGGACCTCATATATGTCTGTAGGGTCGAAGATTCTAGCAATGACTGATGATTAAATACTGCATGCTCTCCTTTATATAGCTGTTGAAACACCACTTTTTCTCATTTTTAACTGTTATTGCTAAGACAAACGTTAAAATTCCACATGCCACAGGAAGAAGTTAATTCTTGGTCACTGATGTATGTAAAATGTTGTTTGTTGTTGCATTATTCTGTCCAGACTGTAGTAAGAGAGCAGCAACTACACTCCTTCTGCATGATACATTTGATTTTCTCGTAGGACTTGCATTTTGTGATGTATCTACTTTGAGCTTCAAATTCTAGTTGACCTTCATTACAAGGTAGTTTGCTGTCAGGATGTAAATTATATAAAAATGACAACAATTTCCGCTCATAATATACATAGAAAACTTTAAAGGTTTCTGTTGGACTGATTAGCGAGAAACGCAAATTTTTATCTCCATTGCACATCTGAATCTGAAGTGGACTATCTGCATCTTTAATTCAGAACCACACTCCCTGTACCCTGGAGTAACACTGGCATAAGGATGTGATGAGTCGAATATCTTCATCATAACTGAAGCCCTGGTGTACGATTCTCTCTCTTAATATATAGTGAAATTTTGGAAAGATAGTAGTTCTTCAACTACATCTTGGTTAAATCAAATTTACAGAAACAAGCATTGCTGTTCCAAACCTCACTAACGCACATTCCACATGGTGCTCTTAGAAGTCCGCTACTGCCTTGCATTGCACGATGTGTTCCTTATTATTACATGTTTAAGTCCATAATGTGGGGCTGTTGCAAAATTATCTACTTAATTTATATTTTAATTGATGAAAACCTGGTTCTTTGGTTATTTTCACACTTATATTTTTTAAACACAGGTCCCAAGAAGAAAAGGCAGTTCGCTGTCAGGCCACATATAATAAACTGGACAGTCCTCTTCTTTAAAACACAACACTCATTCTGTATACATGTTTCCTCCGAAACTCTTTGTGAAATTAAAATTTTCATCTCCATTGCACATCTGTGTTTGGAAGTATATGTCATCTAGAGACTGGAACCATACTTTCTTGTATCCTCGAAAAATACTAGAGTACGTCTTCTCTGGAGTGAATTTTTCCATTTTTTCTTTCTAAATCTTATGCAGGTGTGAATCTGTAACAAACCATTTTTTCGAAAATTAATATCTTTACATGTAGGTAGGACATTGGTACAAATATTCTCTTAAAGCTTCGCTTTTACATTGTGAACAGGATGTTTTTTCCTCACAGTATTAGTATTTTTCGTTCTGTGTTTTTCAAGCACGTATAATGGATAGTCTTCGAGTAGTGCATAATTTACATATTGAAAACGTTTTATGTAAGCTATGTTACCAGGGTCCCATTTCAGGTCATGTATCTTGTAAGTCTGTTTCCGAAACATAATTTTAACACCAGGTTTTAAACTGTACCAAGGTCTGTGAGACTTAATGTATAATACTTTAGATTCAGTATAATCAGTTGCATAAGAAAGAGCAAGCTCCTTAATTACAAAGGAATTGTCTTGATAGTTTTCGAAACCTTGTGCATAGCACACCATTTTTACATTATTTCTTTATACACTATAAAAAGTATCTCATAAACTTTTATTTATAAGATCACAATGTTCGCCTTGGAATCTACTCTGTCGACTCAGGAATCGTCCATTACTACATCTGGAATAATTCTAGCTCCAAGTAGCTGTTCCAGTCTTCGCGACATACAATCCCTCCGCTTATGTTGCAAGTTACCATCACTAGCAAAGAAAGGCATGCCATAAGGGCAGTCTTCACATGGCGAATAGGATACGATATCCTCATCAGCTTGTAACTGTTCATCAACGAACAGATGCACAATTTTTATTTTATGGCCCGCAAAAGAGAAATTGTAAATTCTTTCGGCAGCCCTTGCAGTTGGGAGCAGTCTAAACTCAATACGGTTTTTCGCCTTCCCATATGCTAAAATCGCATTGAATACTTCAACACATTCAGAATCACAATTGTCACAGCAGTGACCTTGATGCATTGTACCTTTTGCGAGATGATGCTGGTGCAGAGATAGAAGTAATGCCTTGTAGATCTAGATGATGTAGTGATGTTGTATTAGACATTTGGCATCATTCTCAGTGTGGACTCTTGTCATTGTAGAAGTTTAGCATTGATGTAGATGTGATGGACACCTGGCGTCGTTCTTGTTGTGGACACTTGTCGTTGTAGTGGACACCTAAGTCTCACTACTGCTAATGCAATGCACATGCACACATATGCACACAATGTGAGCTTGGCAGAATGCGACTTAATACTGAGAAAATATTATTTTATCCCTCCTTATTTAGTAAACTGTTTCGAAATGGTTGTCATTTTCCTAACAATTTTCTTACATCTCTACCTTTTAGGAAAGTCATTTGAAATATCATAAAAGTTAACAGATATCAGTTTCGATAGCAGTCATTTCAAGCTGGATACTTCGCTATTTCAGTAATATCATGATGATATTTATTTTCTATGGACAATTTGTAAATATATACGAATTTTATGGAAGATAGTAGAGCCGAAATCCAGAACTGGGAAAACTACACGTGAAATATGCACAAATGTTTAAAAAACAGATTGAAAGTAAAAAACTTTTCGAACAAGTTTGTTTCACATTATTTTTCAATGGTTGAAAAAAATTTAACTTGAGTATTTTTAAATCTAATAATGGTGTTCTAAGTTTAACTTGTGTAAGTGGAAAGATGTGTGGTTTTGACTATAAAATATGTGAAATTGTTAAGAATTTAAAAATGTAAACAATGTGACCATTATTGCCCTGATCTGCATAGACAGAAAACTTTTGAAATAAATCATTCGACCACAAATGTGAAAGTTATACTTTGAATACGATGTTAAGATATGGAACAACTTTTCATATTTGAGTGCCAGCTTACCTGGAAACATGTGTCCGCTAAAATAACTGATTTTAGTGGCAGTAATTTTTTCATATGTTGATTTCAAAAATGCTCATTTTACCATGAACTGTCTATAGGTCAGCACCCCGGCAAATTAGTGGCGGTACCTTGAAATTTCGCGGATTCACTCGAAAACAAATTAGATTCCACATACCTTTGTGTACTTGAGCCAGTGGCGTAGAAGACTCCATTCATATAACGTACATATCTCTCCCCACTTCCCCTTCTCATGGAGGAAAAATTGTTTCTAGTCTAAAAATTAGGATTTTTTTAGTTAAATAATTTTGAAACTTGTTTTGAATTTAATATTTAATTGCAAATAGGTATTTTAATAAGAGCACCTATTAATGTAAATAATGTTGATATAGGCTACATGTTGAGATTGGGATGAACCCCTGTATTTTTTGCGAAAAAGTTGTTTTCGCGATTACGCGTATCTCGGCAAATAAAGGTTATGGAAATAAGACTATTTGTCAGAAAAAATTAATAATTTTATATGGCCCTATTTTTTTTACTTTTGTCATATTAGGTGTATTCTTGCAGAAAAAAAAAGTGCAAATGTTCAAACATCACATTTTTAAAGCTTGCCTATGCAGTTTCCTTATGCAGCAAGAGAAATAACAAAGATACGGGCATAGTTAAATCTGTGGTCATTCATCGCATACAATAAAACCCCACTGTTACAGATCTAATTTGCACAGTACAACGACACGACGGATACACTGCACGCCTTGCACGGAGAAGCGATGATGCACTAGTTGTGAGTGTTAGTGTCGCCCGTATTGCTCCCTCGCTTCTTGACATTGGACGTAGGGTTCCCAAGGGGGTCCACCCACTCTTAAGGCTTCGCCCCTTTTGCAGCCTTAGAGTTACTAGTTGTTGCCTACTTGAAAATGTGAAGCGAGAAATGATTCACCACTTGCTACTCAGTCTGCGACGAGATGCTGAAACATACGGCAGCTATTATACACGTACTCATTTAGTTGTTTCACAGGCTGCTGTTTCGCAGGTTGTTTCACAGCTCGATGTTTCACAGCCCATATTTAAAGCTCGGCTTCATCTCTTTATGCAGAAATTCTTCATTTTCACGACATCATTTCGAATTCATAGTAATAACTGACAATGTACTATCATAGAAAATTTGCATTTTAAAGGTTGTTTGATAATTTTAATGCGTAATTTTTATTATGTGTTATCTGCTAGTTGCAAATGTTAGGAACATGTTTGTGTTTTATCATTAAATTTCTGCCTTTTTGCAAGTATGAAATAACTCACATTCAAAAAAATAGATTCAAAATGATTAAACAACTAGTAAATTGTCAATTTTCTAGAGGCAAACGTTTCAAATAACAGCTCTGAAACTGAAGTTATGACCAGAAAACGACGAATACCTACATAATAAACGAAGGCGAGCCTTAATCTGAGAGTAAAAATTCGTGAAGTAGAGAACCCTCCCTCTCAAGATAATCCTGTCTACGCCACTGCTCTGAGCGACCAATGACAAGCGTGCTTGGCACTCAGCGCTTATTGGCAACGACGACCGTTCCCACAGCAGAGCTGCTGCTGTAGCGACGTCCACAAATCATACAACCTGCACGGAAGACACCGGCTGCATTGGGCTCTCAATCACCACACTCTCTCTCTCTCTCTCTCTCTCTCTCTCTCGCTCTCTCCCTGTACGCAGCACCAGCCATAAATCTCCTTCCTGTTCCTGCGAAACAGCGTCCGCGCACCGACACTGAATTGATTAATACGAGACAAAGAATTATCCATGAAATAAAATGGAATTATTGCGGGTTACCTGGTGCCCCTCAAAAGAGCGCTGAAGGCCACTCAAGGCCAATCATTTTGGATAAACTTATATAATTGCATGACGTAATTTCCAGTGTCAACATTCTAAAACCAAGCTCGTCAAGGCATAACGAACATCTAAAAACTTATTTCGAAATACGATTTATTTTTCTTACACACCGAGAAAAAGGTTTTGTTGAATCAAACGAGATTTGTTTGGTGCAACCAAATTATTTGTTTGCATAGGGACAATGAAATATTTTGTTCCTGAAACCAAATTATTTTGTTGTTCTCACTTGGTTGCCCTAAACTGTAATATTTGGTAGACAAAAATAAAGATTTGTTTTGCTACACATACGTTAAAGAGTTTGGGCCGATATAAAAGAATTTTACAAGTTCGACCGCGTTTCGAGCGCCACGCCTTAGTAATCTCACCAAACGTGGCAAGTATTGACTCAGGAACGCATCAAAATAGATATACTGCAAATAATGGGCAACGTGTGCAAACAAATATTTCAGGTTTTACAGCTTTACTTGTCAGTTTCTTGTTGCATTGTTTTATTAATGTGTTTTTACTATTGTTAAGCATCAATAGATGCACTAACAAACACGGTTACTATCCTAATTGTCACAACAAATACAAACAAACTCTCGAGCGGTATTTTCGAACGAAGGCAGTCAAATGAGTGGCCAAACAAATATGTACAGTTGATTCAACAAAATATTTAGTTGACAGTCTAATTTTTTTTGGCCTAACGCAGAGATTTTGTTTATTCAAACATATATTTTTTAGACGAACAACAGTAGTTTTGTTACTTTTAAAATTTTGTTTGCTCAACAATATATTTTGTTAAGGCAATTAAATACATATTTGGCACTATACAAACTAATATCTTGTTCGATTTTCTCTCAGTGCATAAATCGTTTCACATATGCAACCGTAATGAAAGATTACCACGTTATTTAATAATTTTAGTCACACTTGGAAAAATAAAAATATAACTGAAACCGTACAAAATTTAAAATATGGCGAAAATAGGCCTAAGTCCTTTACGCCATGTCTATCTTACATTTTTAATTTCCGGAGATAAATTTTGACTATTAATAAAAAAAAAAAAAAAAAAAAAAAAACACACATCCAACGTAGAAGGGACTGTTTAAATGGCGAAAAAATATTTTTCTAGATTCTGAGAATATTTTAGGCACTGTTAAGAACTTCAGTAGGCTTAAATTCGAGGAGAATTTTACGGAAATGTAATCCGTAATGAAGAAGTGCGGAACTCAGCTCCGTAAATACGAAGTACTGAACCTTTCCTTGTTTCCTGTAGCTTCGGTTTTCAAGAACGAACAATACCGAGTCCGCTCAAATATTTCTTCGCCACTGGAACCACAAAACAGTGGTTTCCGTACCCAGGCCAATGGAAGATATTCCTCTACACATCAGAATATAGCACAGCGCACCTGCAGCAGTCAGTAATTGTCAAAACATTAAAAGAGATTACTATAAACTGTAAAAAAAAATTACATATTTCACATTTATAGGAATAACGTATTTGTACTCTCAATCACCACCAGAAAGTCGTAGGTAAGTCGCAATTCGTTGATATCAAAGCACGTGAGCTGTTCAAATCCGCTTCAGAAGAAACTCTGTACTACGTTTGCATACCGAAAATGAAAGACTATTTAGTAACTTTATAAGCCGGAAGTACAACAAATAACTAGCAAAATTACGGAGACCTCCCGCGAATTCACGAAAGTTATCTGAAAAGTAACGTGTTCGCATTTTACGGAGAGTTCTGGATAATTTTTTACCAGCACTTATCCGTAAAATTACGGATTTTTTTTTTAACAGTCACGAAACCATTTGAAATGTAATATTCATCACGCGTGCTATTTTAGCGCAAATTTAAGGATTTTATCTTAAAATATAGATTAGTATAAACTTCAAAACGTATTTTTTTAAAAATTTTGTTTCACCTGAAGTGTTCATTGAAGGCTTAGGAACGGTGAGTTACAATCTGATTGACAACCAACAATTGGTAAACCTGCAGGGCGGCGTTTAACTTCTGGCCCTTTTGACTTCAAACTTTATTTTTAAAATGTTCAGATTGTAATACGGGAGAACCACTTAATAAATTTCGGATAAAATAATCATCGTGGCATTCTGATAACACGGGCGATTATTTCTAAGCAGTAGATATGCGTATAAACTTCGTTCTGTTTTGAGGTAATCATTGTTAATAAACAAGTGTCTAAATTGGAGCGGTTCTTTTAATTAGTTTTTTTTTAAGTATTTATCCGCCATTGTCTTACATTTTTTCATGCTATAACTCCATATCACAACGAAATATAATGTATTATAATATAATTTTTAAAACATTATTTTAGCTTCTTGAACACCCGTAAGTTGTATGCCCAAAGCTAAAGGTATATGAGGTAAAGAACGCATACGAAATGCACAATAACCGATTTATTTCCTCACAACAAAGAAAAGAGTTTTGTTACTATAACTGCCAAAAACCACTTGCCTGTTACTGTTTTTTTTTTTTACCATACTTATTTACATTCATGCAAGCTTTAGAATTCCCTTCACTGACCGAGTCTGGTTGGGGATGTAGCAAAATTAAAATATACAAAGTATTTTTTCATGAAAAATCACGAGTCTTTTGGGAAACCAGATATAAATGGGTTTCCAATCACTGTTTGCTCCCTTAGTTTTGACAGTTATGCTGTATATACTTAAGCATACTCTGGAAAATTTACATAACGCGTAATTAACTCTACGTGTCTTAAGGGTAGACATAAGTGAAAAGATTTTTACCCCTCTAAGTTAAGTCTGGTCATACGGAAGCACTGAGCCGGACCCACACAAGACGTTCGAGAGAAGCTGAGTTTCTCAACAATCATACTAAACCTACAGAGTTGGTAACAGTGGGATGTTCTTACACGTGGTGTAAGCTAATATGTTTAACTACAGATGCCGTAAGGAATTATTCGTGAACGTGCTACGAGTGAGAATGCGCGAATGGCAAAGTTATATCCCGTGCATTCATGCTAGCGAGCGGCGTTCATGCATTCGCTCAGGAAACAGTCAAACGCGAAGCGAAGAGATTTGGTAACAGTGGGATGTTCTTACACGTGGTGTAAGCTAATATGTTTAACTACAGATGCCGTGAGGAATTATTCGTGAACGTGCTACGAGTGAGAATGCGCGAATGGCAAAGTTATATCCCGTGCATTCATGCTAGCGAGCGGCGTTCATGCATTCGCTCAGGAAACAGTCAAACGCGAAGCGAAGAGAGTTGGACGGCTCTTAACACCGAGGTCTTGCGAGAGCCCGATGAGGGTGATTGAGGTGAGTATGGAGCAGCGCCGTAATGAGAGGGCGGGGGGAAACGGGAGATCCCCGAGAAAACCCGCCGATCAAAGGGCATCGTCCGGTACGATTCCCACATGCGAAACTCCGGAGTGACCCGGTCAAATTCGTTGGAAACCTCCCAACTTTGTACAATAACGACGCTAAACATTCCATATTTGTAGCCATATGTGTGGTGTTATTTCCATACGATGTATGGGTTATAAGCTTCCAGTCCAGTTTAGCAAGTTTACCGGAAATTTTTTTTAGAGTGTACTTTTCGGCATTAACTTCAGCAAAACACACAATCAAGCGCTAGAAATGCCAATTTCACAAATATTTTACTTCCTAGAATATGTTTATAGGCTGTTCATGGTAAAACGAGCACTTTTAAAAGCCATACTTAAAAGCTACTTGTTATCGCATTGTGTATCCTTCCGCCATATGCAAAATGAACTTTGCCGTGGACCTAATCACTTTATTCATACGTCGGTCAAGTGAAACTATAAAAATTATTAAGAAAATAAATATTTAAAAATTATTCTAATCTATGCACGTATATGAATTAAAAATATAAGAAACACAAATAAATCATTGTAGTACCGACAAATGTATACGAAACACTTTTAATTCAACATACAGACATGGAACTACGTTCCCTTCGTCGGTACCAACTTTACTGGGCACATGCCACTACGTGCGTCTGTTAAAAATGCACCCAGGTAGGGACAGTGACATTTTTCAATGGTTGATTTCAAAAGTGCTCACTTTATCGTGAACAGCCTTTAATAGAGTGAAAGTAATAAGTTGCTGGAAAAACGTGGTATTCCTAGAACGCTACTTTACTGAGATAGGCAGGCGTGTACGCACAAATACTTATTTTGCAGACAGTATTTTAAAGGCTCTTTACGGTAAACTGAGAGCACTTTCGAAATCAACCCTTGAAAAATGTCACTGCCCCTACCTGCGTATATTTTAACGAGCTCACTGACTTGCATATGCACAGTAATGTTGGTAACGATGGAGTCGAAGTAGTCCCGCGACTTAAAGTTGAAGTTAAAGAGTGAGGTGAACTTTTGTCAATACTGAAGTTATTTATTTTTTTGGTCTGTTTTTTTTATAAATGCATACAAGTGTGAGAGTTAGCACATTATATATATATATATATATATATATATATATATATATATATATATATATATATATATATATATATATATATACTCTTCTAGTAACTTCAGAGTTTCACTTGACTGGCGCATGAAGAAAGTGGTCAGGCCCATTGCAATGTTAATTCTACATGTGACGGAAGAATATGCAATGTGATGCATACAAGTAGATCACACGCAGGGCTTTCAAAAGTGCTCAGTTTACTGTGGATAACCTATACTATGCAGTCCTCTTCTGAAGGTGGGTTGCATAAATAAACACTAAATATATTGACAGAATTTTCGGAAAGGAACATAGAGGAACTAAGAAATGGGCCATCCGAGATAACACTTTTCACTAACTTAGTGAACAATATGTTTTGCCAGCGTGATGCAATACTGTAGAGATATTTCTACACCGTAAATCTGCACGTTGTAGTCTGGCTTAAGACATCGCTTTAAAGGGATGTCTTAATGTGTCAAAATATTTACTCGTAAAGCAGCCCGAAACAAAAAAATTATGTCTTTCCTTTCTTGATTATTCTATATTGGCATATAAAGGCAGTTCACGGTAAAGTGAGCACTTTTGATATCTTTGAAAATTGCCACTGCCCCTACCTGCATACATTTTAACGAGCGCAATGAATGACATGTGTACTGCAAAGCATCGCGCGGTGGGTATGCCGGGGTGGGGGGGGGGGGGGAGGAAGGGGGTGCGCAATT
This sequence comes from Dryococelus australis, assembly GCA_029891345.1. Lineage (NCBI taxonomy): Eukaryota > Metazoa > Arthropoda > Insecta > Phasmatodea > Phasmatidae > Dryococelus > Dryococelus australis. The sequence goes on from CM056995.1 coordinate 353,405,035, forward strand.
TTGAGTTCGTTTCGCCGCGTCTCATAACTTCCGCGTAGAGTAACTTTTGACTAGGAGAAGCTACGACGCTCGTTTAAGTTTCAATCGACAGCTCTCGTCAAGATTAGTCGATTTCGCCCATAACAACATTCGCGTGGCGTGGTTATGGTGAGATTGTAGGAGTTTAATGAAAAAAAACTAAGGAACCTTAACTCAATGTCGGCCTATACTCGTCAAAAAGCCAATTCTAAATACAGAAAGCGTATACGATTGGAAAGAGCATCTCAAAAGCAATCCATTGATACCCATAAAACCCCATATGATCGAGTGAAGCGGTCCCGAGAACATAAAAAATACATCAAGGCGTCCGAGAGCGCGTCAACCTAGACGTATTCAAGCAAAACAAACGGCCGTGCCCCCAACACAGCCAGACACAATTTTTTTTATCCGCTAGCTGAATTGCGTCGCGTCGCGCAATTGTGGAGAGAGCTTTGAGAACTTTAGCATTTGACTTTAAAGATTGACTTTTCGTTTGCTTCCTTTCCGACATGTTGTTTCTTATGGAACTTGACACTATGGAACTGTCAAAGGTAAAGTCAAGCACTGTTGACTTTACGATTTCGGAAAGTTGAAATTTAAAGTAAAAATCAAGCAGCCATTTTGCCGAGAACCTAACAGAGGTTATGTGGAAAGTTCGTTATTTCATTGTAGGGCGATTTTAATCTCGGTATATTAAACAAAGATCGTCATAAATTAAATTAATGGCTTTCAAATATAATGTGAAGAGGAAATTATGAATCGACATAGTTAATAAAATAAACAAACAAGTTTTAGTATTGAAATAGACTTGTAATATAAATTTTAAACCTATATTTAAAAAAAAAAAAAAAAAGGTACTTAAAATGCATTCCTGGATAATATTATAATTATTTACATAACAAGATACACATTCTTACGAAGCTGGCAGAACCGATGTTCAGTTGTCTAAACTCTGACTTTAAAATATTGTGTTGTGTATTGGTGGTATCGTAAGATGATAGGAAACGTAAAGTAAAATGCTAAAGTTTTCTATTGTGGAGAGGGTCTTAACCGTGAGAATTTGCAGGGCAGTTTGTGACAACTCGCGCGGGCCCCGAGGGTGCGTTCCGAGAGCGGTGTAAGGATGGGACGTTTAAAGCATTCGGCCGTCGACTTAAAGCGTCCGTCTTTTGTTCGCAGGGCGCTGTGATGGGCGCGCCCTGCGGGGTCTAGTGGCTCTCCCGAGCCAGACAAAGGGACGGCTGCTCCAGGGAGGGGAGGGAGGGAGAGGTGGGAACTGGTCCAGCGCATTGCATCCCTCGCTACGAGATCCGTACACACGCACACACACGTAACGCTCGCGTACAGAGGGCCCGGGTTAATCGATCGCCAAGGGGAGTTTCCCCCATCCACCGCCAGGCAGCGCGCGGGTCTCTCCCACCACCGCGCCAGTTCCTGCTCTAAGAGGCGTGTTCTGGAGGTCGCGGGTTCGGTCCCGACTTGTGACTGCATTTACGAAATTTAATCACAGAAGTTACAGAAATTTCTCATTTATGTAGTCTTAGTACACAAATTTTAAAATTTTGCGTAATTATATTTTGCTACAGTTAAAAATTATTGCTGTCATTAGAATAAGATAAACAAATGTCATAGAAATTCTTCAATTGATTCGGTCGTCATTTTATTTGAAGTTTTTCAATAATTGTCTGACTTCAACGATATTTCTTCGTGATGCTCCTAGACTCAACAAACGTTTCATCTTAAATCAAACATTGCGCTCATATAACTTTTTGAAATATGTTTGGCATAATATTTAAGGTTAGAAAGCTGACAATTCTCCTAGAAAAATATGCGAAAGTTGTTTTTAAACTGATTTGGCATTTTTATCGAATTTTTATTACTATGGTATCACAAAATCACGAAATATCTTAAAAATGCAGGTTAAAAAATTCTGCCACTTGAACAGCCTTAGAGGCGTTGTATACCAAAAAAAAAATAATAATTTCTTTTTATATCGGTACCAAACATTGTTCAACTAGTACGCATTGTATATGACGCCATTTTACACGAATTAGTAATTTTTACACTTTAAATTTTTAGAATAATTTGACGTCGAATCTAAAATTTGTTAGTTTTTCTGCAGCCATAATAATAACTACTAACTAAGCTGTACAAATGAAAACAAAATTACGACGTAAACTAAGGCAATGGGCTACTACTTGATATGTATGTTATCTCTAAATAACAGTTAACGCATTAATAAAAATATGTGGAAATTGTGCAAAAATTTTAATTTGGTTTAATTTAACTGTTTATCATATATGTATATTGTTTGATATTTGCTGATTACATTAGCGTCACGCGGTAGCCGCAGAATTAGTTTACATTGCAATTTTTTTCTTCTCATTTGCACAAATTAGATAATATTTGTTATAACAGTTATCTCGAATTATCTTGAATTTCAAGTAGACGTAATATTTATTTTGTCTACATACAATCATTTGTACAATTCAGTCGGAGGTTGTTCACGATAAACTGAGCACTTTTGAAAGCCCTGCTTAAGATCTCCTTGTGTGCTCATTGTGTATTCCTCCACCACATGTAAAATTAACATGGCCGTGAGACTGATCACTTGGTTCATGTTACAACTGTAAAATAATTAAGAAAGTAAATGTTTTACAAATGTGCTCATTTTACACGTATTGTGCATTAGACAACCTGAAAGCGAAATTAATCGCGTCAGTATTCACAAATAACCTAGTGGTAAGACGTGGAACTACTTTACTCTCCGTCGTTAGCAACTTCACTGGACGCTTGTCGGGCAGTGTGCGTCCGTTAAATCATATGCAGGTAGGGGCAGTGACATTTTCCCCCAAGGTTGATTTCGAAAGTGCTCATTTTACCGTGAACAGCCTATAGCAGTTATTATTATGGCTGTGGCATTGGGAAATACCAATAAATAAAGTTTTCGTGATTTTAGTTTCCTCAGAATTTTAAGCGTTGTCTGAATATAGGCTGATCACGGTAAAGTGAGCACTTTTGAGGGCCTAGTTTCTTCTTTCCCCGTTCACCCATTTTCTATCCTTTAACAGACTTTTAAAATAAATATTTCCGTGCAAGTAATAAACACAGTGTATGTATTCCACCGAATTCAGAAGTTAACGTGAAACGCAGAAATAAAACATATGTATTGCATGTTATTCCAAATGAGTGGACTTTCAAAAGTGCTCACTTTACCGTGAATCACCTATGTACGTGTTTAATATGGCAATTTTTCCAGAAAATATACAGCATTGTCGCTATAGTTTAAAACACTGTTTTACAGGAGAATGGATATCTAATACAGAGCGCTACATAGATCCAGTTAACACTTTTCAACGACCACACGTACGTTTCAATAACCAAATTATGAATTGACAAGAAAGTATAGGATTTTATTTCTGCCCTAGAAAATAAATCTACCCGAAAATATTTTACAGTTATTTTTTTTTTTCAATTAGAATATACACAGTTACTTACAGTATGACCAATATGGCAAATAGGGAGTCCCTAGAAGGGCATACGAAGCATACATTGACGTTTTAGTGTTTAATCGTATTGTACGAATTTATGAATGCGAATAAAGAATAAATGCAGAAAAAGCAATTCTACAGAATCGCTTAGTCCCTTCATGGTTACATCCAACTTGTTTGCAAATCCCTGCTTATGTTCTGCTTTCAACATATTCCTTTGACCCATGCAAACAAAGCTGAGAAAATGTTGAACATTTCACCAAAGGGAGAATGAACAGAATTTTTACTCTCCCAGTTTAACAATATTTCGCTTGAAAACCATTTTTACAAGCATTTCCATTACACACATATTCCTCTCTGTTGTTAATCATATTAATTATGAATGAATTATAATTAAAAGATGAAGTACGACTAACTTAAGTGTTCAATTTAACCAAAAATAACACACTTCTTATGTTGATAGAATATGTGTTAAACGCTTGTGATGGATGACATGTTTAGGACATAACAAACACATGGGTTCTTTTTGTTTTGAGCAGTATGTAAATATCTATGTGAGGTTTGATTCAAAACTCCTGAAGGTCTTGAGAGCCCATGAGGGCGAAGCGAGGTAAGTACGGAGCAGCGCCGGAACGCAAGGGCGGGTGAAACTAGAGATCCCCGAGAAAACCAGCTGCATTGTCCGGTACGACACCCACATGAAGTCTTGTTTGTATCTGACGCGTATATTCTGGGTTACGGCGCTTTGAAAAAAAAAAAAAAAAAAACCATTTCTAGCCATTTTGGAGTGCTATGAAATGTTTGTGAAGCGAGCGACTTCTTGAAAGCACTCTAAATCCGTTGTCTGAAGTGTGTGTTCTTTTCGTAGATCAGCACATTGGACGCACGTTTAATAGTTTCGTGGACAAAACCAAGTATTTGAAACACTCTGACTGCACAGCAGTTCTAGCACCATGTAGGCGGAGGCCTTAAGGTGCTATTTCTCTCTTTTTTTTTTTTTTAATTTGGTTATCTGAGAGTGGTCCTGAAAAATGCCCTCTTAATGCAATTTTTAGATGTCTAATCATTATAGATTTCAAACTATAACACTCAAATTCCGACACAAGAGTGTTATAGGCAGGTTCAAAGTGTTGAATTAGAGTCTAAGCGTGGCATACTGCATTTGTGTTACAAACTACGAAAGGAACAAAAACAACTTTTCCTCTACAGTTTATATGGTTTAAACTATTTATTAAATGAATGTTAACAGTTTCGCTTGTTGAATGAACAAAAATATATTTACGACAAGTCTGGCCCCTATTTTCAACGAAATTCAGAGTGCCAATACTCGCTCACCTGTTTATAAATCGCACTCATACTGAATCAGTATGTTCTGCACACCATACAGGTTGCATTAAATACAATTTGATTTGGAAAAAATATCTAGGAGCAAAGCCTAGAATGTGCATAATTTGGGAAATTGAGACTTTTGGGTGTTATATTTTGAAAACTATGATGATTTGACAACTAATAACTGCATTAAGAGGGCACTTTTTGAAAGCTCTTTCAGATAACCAAATTTAAAAAAATGTGGAATATGACTTTAAGTGGCTTTTATGTTTCAGGACATTCTTTAAATTACGGAACTTTATTTTTAAGAATGTTGAGACACTTTCAAGGGCTGTATATTTTATGAGAGTGAAATCGTATCGTTTTATTTCACTTAGTGTTAGAACTCCTGTCGAGTCCAGCAGCCTAAAATTTAGGTTAGAATGTTTTTAACGCTTTATGCTTGCTATACTAAATACGTGAAGCTAAAAACAAGTCTGCGGAATTTAATAATAATTTGTGTTTGCTGGCATGTGCTTTGTAAACTAAAATAGTGTTGGGATAAATGTGTTTTAAGCTAGACGAAACTCCTGTTTAGCTGCAACTCTTACTGGACAAATATTTTGTGGCTAAACCCTTCTTTTCTCTTGAAGACTCTTCCCATATTAGGCTGAACTAAGTGTAAGCTGAGCAAATTACATGCTAAACGCCTGTTAGACAAAAAAAACTTCCCATATTAGTTAAATACCTAGAAAGATATACAACATTTGGCTAAATGCTATTGAGGAAAATCGCTTAATAGATTAAACATATGTTCGGCAAACACCTGAAAGGTAAAATCCAATCACGAAACGGAATAAAAGTGGTTATACTATAGACTATACGCATTGAAGGCTTCATAAAAAAGCTCCGGTTCAACTAAATGTCTTATGAAATAAGTCTGTTATAAAAAAACACAACTATAAGTATGCTTGTAATTGAAGGAATGCAGCTGTTAATAAGGGTCTATGGTTATTTGCCTGATAGGCTAAACGACATATTAAAAGCCTTCCGAGCATAACACGTTTAGAACTCACAACATTTCGGTTATGCCACTATTAAGAAAAATCCCTCTTAGGCTAAACCTTTGCCTATCAGACGAAATAATTATTAATCTAACTGTCTAATAGACCAAAAATTGTATGGCTAACGCCGCAACTCTATTTCTGCAAAATATGTGATGCATGATGACAGAATGCAATAAAGTTAACGATACATTAGCAGAGTCTTTATCGTAACACGAATGTTTCAGTAAATAAATACACGTCGAGTATAGCATATATTCTCTTAGAACTAAAACAATCACAGTGTCACGGTTTTATTTCGCAAATGAAAAGGAATTAACAATGTCTATAAATTTCTTTTATCGCTACAAAGTGAACGAGATTTTCCACAATTTCAACAATGTGACGATATACTATAGTGATTCCAGTGGTCTCATTTTTCGCGAGGGATATAGGACCTGAGTTATAGTTATGTGCCGGACAAACTGTGGAAAGAAGAATGAAGGCGGACAAGGAATGGCGAAAGAGATTATCTGGAACAACTGTTGTACTTTTTTTCCCTCGCAAAGGGAATATGATCAACCGAACACTTATGAGCACATGCTCGATGTATTTGTTGTGTCATTGGGTGCATGTTTTCATTCATAGACACTTCCACGGGACCAACGTTTGGTTTTCATGTGTCTATTAAGAGACAGCGTAGAACCACTACTACCATCATAAATATTTTACAGTTTCGTCAGTTCTTGCCCGTGCGTTTACAAATTAAAGATTTGTATTAATTTTTGTGAAAACCTATCTAAAATTTACACGTTTGATGACAGTTTTTAAGTCAGAGCTATTTTTTTCTAAATTCACTGCCAACATTTTTGTAGGTATGTTAGTGTAATTTTATATTAGTAATTTTAGTCACAAGTGTGTGTATAATTTTAGGCAACGAAAAAAATGATTACCTGTAGTTGTAAATATATGGCTATGGGACCACAGGACAACTTATGGTATACTCGATATTATCTAAAGTAGCTACGTGTGTACGAACGAAGGAAACGATCTCAAAAAAACAAATGACGACTTCTATATAAAAATTGAGCTTTTTAAGTGACCAAATAACCGTGAAAAGGTTTATTGTAACGGGAGAAGAAAATTGCACGCACGACTGCTCCGCACTGTTGATGTCCTATAAACTTGGTGCAAATGAGATAACTGATAATGTTACACGTATCGTTGACCGGTTCAGTGGCCTAATCTGGCGATAGTTGCTCATATTGTTGCTCGCTCTCCTCTTCACCGGCCGTGCGCGAACGAGGTAGAGAAGGACGGTGAGTTGTAATATGATAGTGACAGCGGAGGACAGGCGATGACGGGTTTTATATTACAGTGGCGCGCCGCGGACTCTGGTTGTATTGTTTTCGGCCGATATCTGGGGAATGCTCTGGATTACTGACCTCGTTCTCTCAGCGCGACTCGGGATGCGTCGAACCTTCCAGATGTCACGGAGAGCTCTATGAACATCGCAACACGCCTCCGTGCTGAGAGTGGAGTTGGAGCTGATGAATGAATGAGTGGCTGCATAGTTAATTTAGTTAATCAACGCAAAGTCAATAATTGTTCGGCAATGAACGAACCCATTCCTCTTTAACGCAAGTACATTTGTGAAATGTCGTGGCGCTGTAAGTACGAGACAGCTAAGCGAAATGTTACTAGCCTACAGTGCTTGCGCGAGGAATTTGCAGGCGTTATAAAAGTTTAAAAACTTTTTTGTAAATGGTCAGATTTGTAATGTGACGGTAGATGTGAAAGTTAAATAAAATAACAACCCTATTTCGTAGGTTACTTATAGTACCAGATATCTGACACACTGCACTAATAAATGTAGATAAAACAAGAAATACTATAGCAAAAAATGCAATGCAGCCTATCGTGACGCTAATTAGTACATGAATAAGGTTAGCATCGTGCAACATAAATACACATTTTATATATGGGGCGAGTGAAGAGATTTGGGCGGCTCTTTAACAGCGAGGTCTTGAGAGCCGACGTGGGTGATTGTGGTGAGTATGGAGTAGTGACGGAATCAAAGGGTGGGGAAAACGGGAGATCCCCGAGAAAACCCGCCAACAAGCGGCATCGTCCGGCAAGATTCCCACATGCGAAAACCTGTGAGTGACCCGACCGGGGTATTGAATGCCGTTCGCCTTGGTGGGAGGCGAGCAAACTAACCGCTCAGCCACCGCAACTGCTTTGTAGGCCTGTATGGTAAACTACGATAAATAAGATCTAAATTAGCCTCTCGTCGAATTCTCCCAACTCCTCAAGGTGACATTAATGGATTGCAATTTACAGTTTTCACCTCGGAGCACCCTGAGTAATCCTAAAGCCGTGGTGTAGTGGTCAGGCTATTCGCCCCCCACCTAGGCGAACAGGGTTCGATTCCAGGCGGGTTCGATCCCGGATTTTCGCACGTGGGAATCGTGTCGGACGATACCTTTTGCTGTGGCCTGTCCAGAGAGGAGCAGGTTACGCGCTAACTTACGGAGGATAAGGGTAGTTAGATGGAAAAACACTCAAATACTAAATACTACTTTTATTACACTCAAGACAACACAAGGACGCAATGTGAAAGCGTCTAGCAATCCACGTTAAAGTCAGTCAGCAATAGAGGAGCTGAGATTACGTTAATCAGTTCTGGTTACAAACTAGGATGCGCTGATGCCTTTTCTCAAACAATACAAGTAATAAACGTAAAGAGGATATAGCTCTGCTCTGAGGGAGTTTAATATGCCTTCCCGCGTCCCGGATCCTATCGCGCCAGTTTCCCTACCAGGGAATATATTGACCCTTAAGGTGACGACGTCCCGAGGAAGCTCTGAACACGGCGGACTCGTCGGGGCTGAAGTAGGACCACGGGAGGTGGTCCTCTCGTCCGGCAGGTCACGGGCAGAGCCTCCGGCGTCGCTGGCAATATGGCGCCCAGAGTCGCCATTGCTCCGGGCTTATATACTTCCTTCCTGACCTCGCGCTCAATTCCCCCGGAATTTGTTTTCTACAACAACGGCTCGGCTGGCCGAGGTCGCTCTGCGCCTTGCCTCAGCTCGCCGTTTGGAAACTCTTAGAGAGGCCAACTGCAGAACTTTGGTCGGCGGGTTTTCTTGGGGAACTCCCGTTTGCCCCGCCCTTTCATTCTGGCGCTGCTCCATACTCACCACAATTCACCCTCATCGGCTCTCACGACCCCGCTGTTAAGAGCCGCTCAATAGGCACAAATGGTCCGAGTCTACAACCGACTCAATTCGGAGGCACGAATGTCGATATTTATAGTCAAATCACGGTTACTTCCAACTTTTCCGAAGCCGTGCTTAAGTTCTACTTCCAGGATATTCCTCCGCCACATACAAACAAAGCTTAACTAGGTCTAGAAAACTACGCCGAAGGTACAACGTGCCATATTCGTGCGCACTCAGTGTTATAATATTTTGCACAAGAATTATTTATTACTAGGCATTATCAACGATATTTGTTCTCCCTGTTTTTATTCACATTAATTATAACTGACATATTATAATTTATTGAGAGAATAAAAATAAAAATTGAATGTAATAAAAAATGAGGTAGTGTTATGTTAACACAAGTAAAAACGCTTGTGATACATGGAATATTTAGTAAATAACCAAACACGTCATACATGGGATGATTTTTCAAAGATTTGTTTCAAAAAGTGTGAAGAAACTGCGATTAGACTATAGAGGTCAGACCAGTCTTTCCAAATAATTTCAGATCTTTCGTTGTCGAGGTATCACATGGTCGTGTAAAATTGTCCCTAGGAAAGGAGACATGTTCTTTGCATTTCTAGCGACAATATGTCGTCGTTTGGTGCTGGAGTGACAGTAATACGACAAGCACGACACGACTGCCTCGTCACGACGAAACATTTCCAAGTGTCGATTAAGAAGCAAGGTCAGACCAAAAATATCGCAGCCCTGACAGCACGACAGAAGTAGATTATATTTCTACTTTTCGTCATGTCGGGCTGGTCTGGTTGTGGAAAAAAGAATGCAAGCACAGCATTGCAAAACGATATATCTTGCATATTTCTCGACTTTAATGAATAATTAACTAACATGGAGCCAAAACCACATTTCTGTTTTGTTTTCAAAATCGTTGTTTCCGTACTGAATGAAATTTTCGTAAGAAGTAAATAATCTCTGGTTTTTCGCGAGTTCCGAGTCGTAAATAATGTATTTTGTACGTAGTAAAGTCAGTAAGTTATTCGACGTCGCTGTACTGCATAGTTACTTACACCCGGGGAGCCAGTCCATGACCTTACTGAACGCAGTTACTGAACGCAGCTGTTGTTGGTAGCAGACTAAACACGGGATGCCCGCTATCATGATATAGTCAGGCCTTAATTAGGCGTACTCGCCTGAACGCGCCATCGCACCTTTAAGGTGATAGTTTTTTTTTTTTTTTTTAATTTGGTTATCTGAGAGTGGTCCTGAAAAATGCCCTCTTAATGCAATTGTTAGTTGTCAAATCATTATAGTTTTCAAACTATAACACTCAAATTCCGACACAAGAGTGTTATAGGCAGGTTCAAAGTGTTACATTAGAGTCTAAGCGTGGCATACTTCACTTGTGTTACAAGGTACGAAAGGAACAAAAACCACTTTTCCTCTACAGTTTATATGGTTTAGACTATTTATTAAATGAATGTTAACAGTTCGCTTGTTGAATGAACAAAAATATATTTACAAGTCTGGCCCTTATTTTCAACGAAATTCAGAGTGCCAATACTCGCTCACCTGTTTATAAATCGCACTCATACTCAATCAGTATGTCTGCACACCACACTGGTTGCATTAAATACAATTTGATTTGGAAAAAATATCTAGGAGCAAAGCCTAGAATGTGCATAATTTGGGAAATTGAGACTTTTGGGTGTTATATTTTGAAAACTATGATGATTTGAAAACTAATAACTGCATTAAGAGGGCACTTTTTGAAAGCTCTTTCAGATAACCAAATTATAAAAAAATGTGAAATATCACCTTAAGATAGTGAATCATGATGCCAGGGATTGCGTCAAGTTATTGCAAAATGACCAGCAGCATAAACCCCCACCGCCAGCCAGTAAACTGGGACAGCTTACCAAATAACGCGCCGATATAGGCGTGCAATGAGGTAGGGTGCGTCATCTTTCCACGTTCGACCAGCAGCCAGGGAAGATCGCATAAGGAGTGTGTCCGATCGCCGCTAGCCGCAGCCTCCAGCAGCATGTTAAAGGCTGTTCAGGATAAAGTGAGCTCTTCTGAAATCAACCTTATAAAATGTCACTGCTCCTACCTGCATATATTTTAACGGGCGCACTGAGTGACATGAGCCCGGTAAAGTTGGTCACGATGAAGGGAAACTATATATCAATATAACGTCGAATAAAAAGTGTTAGGTAATCATTTGTGACGGCTTAAATTATTTATTTCGCTTTCTGTTTTTTTTTTTAATGCATCGAAGTGTAAAAATGAACAGATTTGAAAAATATTTACTTTTGTAATATTATCACTATTTCACTGGGCCGACGCATGAATTGAGTGATGAGACCCATGGCAATGATAATCTTACATAAAGCGTAAGACTACACAACGTGCATACAAGTAGATCTTAAGCAGGGCTTTCAGAAGTGCTCATTCTACCGTGAACAGCCTATAAGGTGGGGACTGTCCGACTAAGTCATTGCCAATAGTAACGTGAGTTGTCATAATAATACAATTTAAAGTAATATAATTTAATATCAGTCAATAGTGCTTCCCCGAGTATTTAAAAGTACAGTATCAAGTTATTGTAAGGGCCTTGATGTTATATATGTCTCATATACTAAAATAAACCCCCTCATGAACAGCAAAAGCTCTACCAGCTCATCTGCCGTGCCCCTAACACCTACCATGTGTGAAGTTGACTAAATAAGCCAACTTCGTAACACAGTACACGAAGTTATTGAACACAGCCGTAGTGCGTGAATGCGTACACACGAGGTGTCAGACCATGATCGTATTGAATGCAGCCTTTGTGCGTAGCTGTTTACACATGGAGCGCCAGTATACGAACCTATTGAAAGCAGCCAAGGTGAGTGGACGTCTACACACGGGATGTCAGTCCACAAACTTATTGAATGCAGCCTTTGTGCGTAGCTGTTTACACATGGAGCGCCAGTATACGAACCTATTGAAAGCAGCCAAGGTGAGTGGACGTCTACACACGGGATGTCAGTCCACAAACTTATTGAACGCAGCCATTGTGCGTAGCTGTTTACACATGGAGCGCCAGTATACGAACCTATTGAAAGCAGCCAAGGTGAGAGGACGTCTACACACGGGATGTCAGTCCACAAACTTATTGAACGCAGCCTTTGTGCGTAGCTGTTTACACATGGAGCGCCAGTATACGAACCTATTGAAAGCAGCCAAGGTGAGTGGGCGTCTACACACGGGATGTCAGTCCACAAACTTATTGAATGCAGCCTTTGTGCGTAGCTGTTTACACATGGAGCGCCAGTATACGAACCTATTGAAAGCAGCCAAGGTGAGTGGGCGTCTACACACGGGATGTCAGTCCACAAACTTATTGAACGCAGCCATTGTGCGTAGCTGTTTACACACGGAGCGCCAGTATACGAACCTATTGAAAGCAGCCAAGGTGAGTGGACGTCTACACACGGGATGTCAGTCCACAAACTTATTGAATGCAGCCTTTGTGCGTAGCTGTTTACACATGGAGCGCCAGTATACGAACCTATTGAAAGCAGCCAAGGTGAGTGGACGTCTACACACGGGATGTCAGTCCACAAACTTATTGAACGCAGCCATTGTGCGTAGCTGTTTACACACGGAGCGCCAGTATACGAACCTATTGAAAGCAGCCAAGGTGAGTGGACGTCTACACACGGGATGTCAGTCCACAAACTTATTGAACGCAGCCATTGTGCGTAGCTGTTTACACACGGAGCGCCAGTATACGAACCTATTGAAAGCAGCCAAGGTGAGTGGACTTCTACACACGGGATGTCAGTCCACAAACTTATTGAACGCAGCCATTGTGCGTAGCTGTTTACACATGGAGCGCCAGTATACGAACCTATTGAAAGCAGCCAAGGTGAGTGGACTTCTACACACGGGATGTCAGTCCACAAACTTATTGAACGCAGCCATTGCATGCAGCTGCCTACACGCTAGACGCCTGTCCGTGAACTTATCGACTGTCTGTTGTGTTTTGTCATTTGAGGATCTTCCAACAGCCAAGTACAACACTTGTCGAACAGGTATTGTCGGGGTGTTTCGAACACCGAATAAAATATCGGTATGTAATTTCGTTGTGCCGACCTCTCGGGGCTCAGTCGGTTGGCGCGCCACCGATCTGGGGTGCTGGAGGCTCTGGGTTCGAATCCCGGGTAAGGAATGGGCGTCAATTTAAGTTAGTTTGTAAGCCGTCCCATGCTAAGCTTTCAAGCATAAAACCAGGGGACGTTAAAAAGCCCTTAACAATTCCAATTACATTTTGTCGTGCTGTGACGTCGCTTCAGGCTGTCGTGTCATGCCAGTCGTGCTATCGTGACTCCAGCATGATTGTCAAGACGCCGTAATTTGCCCAGTCATTTGTCACTCCCCACTCCGCGCTGTAGAGTATTCGCAGCTATAACTGAGCACTTTTGAAACCAGCCTTTGAAAAATGTCACTGTCCCTATGGATATATTTCGACGAACACGATGGCTGCTAAGCGCCCTGTAATGTTGGCAACTGGTCTCGACGTCGAATTTAAAGTGTTAGGTAAAAATTGTTTTCTGAATACTGAAATGAATTATTTTCCTCTCTGTAATTTTATGCATATATCTTTAAGAATTACCAAGTTTATAAAATATTTACTTTTCTAACAGTTTCGCCGTTTTACTTGCCCGACTCGTGAATAAAGTGGGCCGGCAATGTTAATTCTACACGTGGTGGAGGAATATATAATGTTCATACAAGTAGATGGTTTTGAGAAGTGCTCAGATTACCGTTAACAGGAAATAGGAAGATTTCGTGTAAGCCAGCCCTTCTAACATTGATTCTTTCGGGGACTATCTAGCCGTTTTCATGGACGCTTTCGTGATTGGTATTGTGCAATGTCTGATGGAAAGTTTCCTACAAATTTAGAATTTTAGTCAATCAGAGAGGAAGCGTGTGGCTTTGGCGGTAGTTGCAATTTTCTTTATAGGCAATTCAATCTTAACTTCGGACAAGGATCTCAGTCTTTTTTTTTTTTGTGGTAGTATTTTCAACTAAAGATTTCTCGTTAGAGATTGAACGCATCTAGATTTTTTAATTTTAAATTCACTTTTTAGTATTTATTAAATGTAACAATTATATTTAAAAAAATAAGAAGTGTATTTAAAATTTAAAAAAAATAATACAATTTGGAAGATTTGCAAGTCTAGATGCGTTCATTTTCTAACAAAAAAGCTTTAGTAGAAAATACTACCACAAAAAACGACTGACAGATATTTGCCCGAAGTTAGCATTTAATTATCTATACGCTGATGCACGGCGAAGCCTGGCCGTAAACAAGAATAAAGAAAATAGTAAATAATAAGACCGTGAAAAGGTTTATAGTCGAAGAAGAAAGTCAAACAAATGACTCGTGTTTTCTTGTGTGGCAGCAAGTATTGCGTGACGGTTTATTTCATAGAAATCTCCATTCCTGCTTGCGCGAAGTCGGGCAGTAGGTCTCTTAGACGCCACTTCCGGAGCTTGTATGGAACATTGTATCGGGGCGCATGATCTTAAGTGAAACATGGAAGTGGAGAGCAGCTCGGCGGGTCTTGAGGGACTCTTGAAAGCAAGGGCGGGGTGAAGAAAAGTGAGTATGGAGCAGCAGTGGAATGCACGGGATGGGGAAACGGGAGTTCCCCGAGAAAAACCCGCTGGCCAGTAGCATTGCCTGGTACAATTCCCCTTTGCGAAAATCCGAGAGCGACCCCGCCGGGAATCGAACCCGATTTGCCTTTGTGGGGTGGCGAGCACTGTAGCCACTATGCCGACCGCGGCCTCGGGGATGGAGAGGATCAGTTTTATATGTATATAGGCTATTCACAATAAAGTGAACACCTTTTTAAGGCCTTCCGAACAGACATTAACCACAAAAAAAATATGTGTTATTACAGCCTCAGACATAAAGGTTTGAGATTGCAAAAAGTATACACCGTATTTATTAGTCACGTGACAATATTGATATTAAAGAGTGGCGGAAAGAAAAAAATTGGCTTACAGGAAAACTTTGGAAGGGCATTAGAAAGTGCTCACTTTACCTTGAATAGCCTATACCAACCGTGCATCACGTATCACTATAATGAGCAGGTACATAGGCTATATCTGGAGCACAGAGCATGGCTCCCGTGGTCTCGTTCCGTTAGGCTAGTAAGATATGGAGACGCTATCTCTCCTCCCGCACTTAACTAAATTAAGGTCAGTGAAATTTATACCGCAGCGTTACGTTCTTTACTTAATTTCCCGCCCCCGCTTTCCATCCCTCGGAACGAAGCTGACAGAGAAATTAGATTTATCCACTCTTTTCCTCCCGCTATTATACAGTCAAGTAGGCCGACCTGGCGAATATCTGCGAGCATTTCGCGAGAGGCTTCCGTCGAAAATGTGAAATGTCACGTAGTTCAGAGTTTGGCTTCACGTCGTACTGTTGTACAGAGGACGGATAAATACGAAGGAAACCTCCATTAGTATCCTGGGCTCCGAACCACAACGGATCTACTACTCGGTGATGGTAAATTGCAGATACATCACGTTAGTATCTAAGAAGACGGGGAATTTAGCATAATAAAACCCTCTCCTCTTCTACCAAAACTTCATAGTTTTGTTTGGGTAAGCTCTTTCAAGTATAATTTTTTTTTTTTTTTTTTTACGGGATCGATCATTAAAAAATAATTCTTGCTCGTACACTTCGAGACACGTTTGTCTCATGCAATTATTTTTCTCCGCATTTGATCTGTGTACATACATATATGAATCGTCCACCTATACGGCCCGAGATAACCGATTATTGTATGTTTTGTACACGTAAGATATGAAGCTTACCCTGTGACGACCTTCATCGTGCTGGAAATCTACATAGCAGATGGGCTGTTCTTTACGGCGAACACCACATGACTGTCAAAGTCACGTGATCAAAAGTGATGAACGCGTTTGTTTATACCTCAATTTTCAGAAGAGAAGCACTTTTATATGAATATAATACCTCGCCAAATTGAACATATTCTAACTGCACTTGTTAGAGGACGCATCTCAAAGCACTTGTTTACTAATCAGTGCTCTAACCTCAAATCCAATCCATACCGTGTTTCCTAGACGAGTTGGCAGAAAAACGTTTCAATGTTGGGACCTCGTCTTTAGTTTATGGTTTAAAGTATGATGATTCGAGTATTGCCAACTAAATATTAGGTATTTTCATCACATAAGAACAACAATATACCAAATGCCAATTTGTGTTTCTAGCAATTTTAAAGTTTCGCTACATCGAGGAATATATACGCGACTGTTTGCTCACGACAATATTATTTTTACGTAGTGATAAATAAAAAAAAAACACTCTAATAAGAAATTTCAATAAACTGTGAATTAATATTCATGAACGCTTCCGTGGGTATTGGGGTGCAATGTCCCACTATTCCTAGCCCAGGAGTGCCAATCAATTACTGACTTCACAAGTTAGCTTTCCTAACTCTGTAATATTCAACTGCCACGAAATTTAATTGCGGTTTTCACGTCTCTTTTTACAATGTTCTGCAGATGGGAGTCAGGAATGTGTTTGTCTACACGTCTACATGGCTGAGTATTTTCCTTCTGTTTCGTACATAACGCGATTCGAGTACCTACACCGTCGGCTGTTTCATCCCGAATTTGAATAATTATAGGTAATAGTTCGTTTTACTTTGGCAACGCTGGCGCACGGAAATTTATGTTTCTGTAAGACCGTGTGATCAACGAATAATATTCGAATGCGTTTATTACATTCTACGCGTATATATTTGAAAACTGATTGCAATCCTGTAATACAATTTTGAGTCTGCTATCAAAACTTGTAATTCTACGTTCGACTAAGCTCGGTTTTCGAAATTATAGAAATTTCTTTCCTTTTGAAAACTGAGCACGCAAGAATGCGAATATTAATTCGATGTTTCAGTTGTATAGCAAAAGATCCATTAAATTTTATTTGTGACGAAAGTTGTTCAACTTGTAGACTTGGCGTAATTTCAAGTCTTTGCTTTACCATTTGTCACCAATAAAATCTTTCGGTTTATGGAGCACACAAAAATAAAAACCTATTTCATTAAATGAAAATGTGTTAGTCATACGCCACTGTCTATCTATGTTATCAGGGTTTCAAGTTACACCCGTGTTCATGTTTATTGACAGTTATGGTAATTATTTGCTTGTGTTTTGGACACTATAATACGTCTATTTACATGTTGTTCTGAATAAGAATAATTATTTTAGCCCTCCTAGGCTTATGAATATTTTAATTTCACAAACGTACTATTTCTTTTACTGTAAACCACCATTCATAATTTTCCTTATATTTCTATTATTATTTGTGTTGTTCTATGACATGTGTACAGGTATTCTGAGGTAAGCGATTATGAATTGGATACGTTAATTTCTATTTACTGGTTAATTTACATGTTTACATTATTATTTTCTTCAATTTTGAAACTTATATATTTCTTTTGTTTGTTGTTTTGAAAACAAGTTAAGCTTTACTTATTTTCTTCGTTCGATTACCGGAAGTAGATAAGCTCCTACCACGTCACGTCTCTGGAATGTTGCCGGAAGGGCTTGTTTCTGGGTGGAACCTCTGAAGGTCCAGCAGCGTAATATTTCGCTGGGATTTTCATCAGGAAAACCCCCAGCATCTGCATAAGGGTAGACCAGATTTATTACCCAGATGTTAAAGTTAGGATTTAAGAGCCAGCCAGGTTGAGAAAAGGGGCTGAGTCTCTTGTAACTATCAGCTATATTTATTAGTGAGTTAGGCCTAAGAAGATACGCCAAGGGTTTCTTCGACGCCATGTTAAAGGCTTAAGGTTTGGCCTTCGTCCAGGTGACGCTTCATTATTTCTGAGGTCTGCTATTTATTTGATTACATATTGAAGTGTACTTTCTTAACTGTACTTTCATTGAGAATTATCTGCAGACTTGTTCGTTTGAGATTTGTCATGTTGAGCGGCCGGCGCCACCATTCCACCTTAAAAGTTTCTCGACGCCGGCGCTCCAAGCTTTAAAGACTGCTCGTCGCTGATCGCCTCCCCCCCCCCTCCTTTTTTTCCTTTCGCCTGCTCCCTAGCCACTGCCTTCTCTACCCCTCCTTCCTCTATGTGACGCCATGATGTCTATGCGTAGCTCGTTAAGTTTGTGCACAGCGTTTTCTCGCGCTTGTTTGATATCGTCCGGGTGTTAAATCGCTTCGCTTCTCGTCTGAATACGCCTCGCCGCCATTGTAAGCAGCACAGGTTACTTCAGGTTACTTCAGCGCGAGCTATGGATTCTGAATTCCTGCATGAGGCAGGGTCTGGTCGGGTTGTTGGACACCAGGCTGTTCATCATGGACGAATTATTGAGCTAAGGTGAGTCATGGTGCCTTTTCGAGCATAGGTAATTTTGAGGCAATAAGCGGCTAGCTTGTGCCTTGTTCTGTGTTTGTTAAATTAGTTTTGTCTGCCACTCGCACGATTTATTAGTGTCCTATTTACGAGTGATTATAATGCCCCATTTGCCCCATTTGATGATTGTCGATGATGTTTTCGCTTTGTTTAATTTTGGTCGCCACGACTCACCAGCTAGCCATTTTCTGCGGTGATGGAATCAGGCCGCTTTATTATCCGAGGAAAAGCCTGTGGTGTTCTGAAAAGAGTATGCGAAGTTTAGGATAAGAGTTTGATATTGCTATCACTGAACTCTCTAGCTGTTCCTTCGCCGAAGTGCCAACATGTGGCTTAAATGTGTAGGTGGTTTAGAAAAACATTGTAAAACAAGGGGCATATTTTAATGAGGTTGTGACTGAATATTTGTATTTTATTCTAGCCTCAAAGCTATTCGTATCGTCACCACGAGCTGGTTACCAAGATTTTATGGAGCACGTGTTGCAAAATATTACTGAGTGGATTCTAGCAGCACGCATCAAATTTAAGTGAGTTCTTGTCGGTCTCCTTTTAACTTGCGGCGTGAAATGCAGACATTCTAGTTGGCCCTTTGGGCAATTTTGTTTGGTAAAAGTCTAAATTTTTGTGGTGACTTTTGGTAGCAATTGATAATGCTGTGGGAAAAATGTATTGGTCTGAATTAAATGAAAAATGTTGGGTTTTAAATAGATTTTGGGTCTATGGATGTGGAATGGAAAGTGTTTGTAATATAATTAATGTTCAACTTGAGAATTTTCACTTGGTAACTGGTGGTTATATCTTTTGTTTTCCGGCCATGCAATTCAAGTGACTGGTGAAAATAATTTTCTCTTTTTCCTAGCATCTAACTGGGTGTGTATCTTAGTATTTTGAGTCGTGCAATAAATAAGTTATAGATTTGTCACTATTTTAATCAGCCATGCTGTGGCCTGTCCTGAGGGGATCAGTCCACACACTTATAACGGGGATTGTAGTAGCTAGAGGAAAGAGCACTCAGTTATACAAAAGACTACTTTTATTCAACTCACAATTCTAATACAATAGTTATACAGATCGCCTGAGGGCGTTACTCCAAGGAACTGGTACCAACACTACAAGTTTCAATATGGCAAGTGCTTGCTTAAGGCTTGTAAGGTGCTCTGACTCAGAAGGTGTCCAATTATTGCCAGCGTTTATCCCTTCGTCTCCGCAAACAATTGCGCCATAACGGGAGATATAATTTCCCTGGACTGCCTCGTCGGTGGCTACGGGAAGACCCCCCCTCGACGGCGGCTGCAGACTGGCGTCGATTTCCAGACCATGGCCTGGTGGTCCTCTGTCACTGTGTCGCTCGGGCGGCTTGATCAAAGATGGCCACGAACTGCCATTGCCCCAGCCTCATTACCCTTCCCCAGGAGAATGTTTCCATAACAGCTGGGCTGGCCTGTCGATGTCGCACCGCCCTGCACGCTACCATGTCTCCTGCCAGCCCCAGCTGCTGATGATCACACCATGACCCCCGTCTTCACAAGACTCGCGCATCCTCGCATGAGAGAACCGGGGTCAGACAATGCAGGGGATGGTACCAGTGAGGCCGGGCCGCTGGACCTGTATGGCGGCGTTGCAGCGAAGGGGTAATCCAGGTGCCCTCGGCACAGAATTACTGGGTGCCGCCGGAATTGGTCTCTTTTGTTCGCGGAAACCGACAGGGTATAACGATTAGTGTCGTTCCGCGCAGTTTGGTAAGACTAGTGATAGCGTTACAAGTTGGCTTTTAGCACAAATATGTCATTTCGTCGGGAAATTTTATTTGAGAACACAAATTTAAAAGAGGAATCTTGCAATTGTATTTTAGGGCAAATTACAAAAGTTAGTTAATAGCCTACTTAGTTGAATGTACATAGATATATATTGGTGGAGGTTGTATGAACATTTCAGATATATCTAAAAAATAATTTCATGATTAAGTACTAAATTACGTTAATGCTTCTTAAATATTACTATACATTGCCAGATTTCTAACACTCGTAACTTCACATGAGTGCTTTAAATAATATTACATAGGTTCTCATAGTGCAAAGTTGTTGGGAAAGGACTTAATATAATTCTACTTATTATATTTGAACCACAACAAATTTGCAGATAATAGAATTAAATTCACAAGATGTGTTCACTTGGTGTGCCCGCACAATGATATTTAAATTTATGGCCGCTATGGTTTCGTGTTGACCGGGAAATCATGAAGGAAATGTGCTCGGTTCCATTAACTAAATTAGTTAAACCCCATAAAATATAAATACGTGAAGCAAAGTAATATCACTGGTACCAACCGCTAAGGTAGGGAAAAGCTGGGAAATTTGGTGCACCATTAATCATTTAACAGTCCGCCATAGTGCCACAAGGTATGATTCTAATGAATCTGAAAATTACTACATGACATGTGTTCTAGCAAGATATTCGTGAAAACTGATGTTCGACTCTAATTAATGAAAAACAAAAATATTAAGAAATATTTTAAAAATAGAAATTGAAAATAAATTGTTACATGTCAGTCTTAATTTGTTAAAGAGTGAAATATCACAAATATTGTGATACCCGAGTGGTCTAGGGCTGAGCACAAACACTCGATAGGAAATAATCTAAATAAATTTAACACATTTAATAAACTCAAGCACTGAAATGGTTACACTTTTAGTTATACATCTACTTACTTGGCGATGTGGCAGAAGACGACATGGGAACTGTTAATATAAAACAAAAGAGAAATGTTAGTAGAAGCAACTTCATTCTATAGCCACGGTGATGAAGGAGAGTGGAGTCTCAGCATAGCTCAGGCGAGTCGTCCCAGGCGGTGATGTACAGTCTCTGGCATCCTCTGCAGAAAGTCTCTCGTCCTCAGGTCATGCATGGCATAATAAAGCAACATGAGTGTAGTGGGGAGAAGTCTCCCTCCACCAAGAAGTCGCGCATGAGCAGTCTCTCGCCAATGAGAAGTCAGGGCGAGAAGAGTCGCCCACCAATGAGAGAGCAAGATTAGGGCATTAGCCAAAGAACTGGAACTTCGCACACAGCTCCAAAGTGTGGTATCGAAATCATGTGATGGGAAAATAGCACATGATACAGCACGTGAGTCCAGGAGTCATGGGACGAAAATATCGTGAAAAACAGGATGTATTTCCCTTCAAAAGTGATTAGCAACCGCAGTCATGCGGTGCTGAAATCACCGCAGGCAGTATTAGGGCAGATACAGCTTCCTGGCGCAGGCACCGCAGAGCCTAAGTTGCGAAAATACTTCACTAAAATGTTCTCTTTCTGAACTGGAAAACTTGCGGAGTGCCTGCGGCACTACAGTATGTGTACTTTGGATAGTGTTTTTATTTTTTATCATGTATTAACAAGTAAATGCCATTTATGGCATCGCATAAGATTGAAAAGTATTGACAAATAATTACATATACATGTACATGGGGGCCCTGTAAAATTATATCAATATTAAGTGCAACGTGTATGGTGTGCTTGCAGCATGGGGTAATCCCGTCAATGCTGCTCTCTAGAGCTTAAATTTGAAATGAAAGTGGACAACCTTGTTTGCTGCTGTACTCTATCGGAATGAGTTTGTACTTTTTATTACCCACAGATGTCTGTCACGTAAGCAGATATATTTTCAGCTAAAATAATGTTCCATCTGTATAGGCAAACTGAGTTTCAGGCATACCAATCCATTACTGTAGGTGAAAAATTTTCGCGTGGCCTGATGTGCCATATGGAAACATATTTGCACATTGAACAGTGAACAGCAGTTTATCAGGATTCTTGTAAATGTGAACGGACATCAGTGCCAAGCGCTAGTTGATATTGGAGCATCACACAACCTAATTAGGCTGGAATTTGTAAAATCAGAAGACGTAGAACCTGTTAATTTTGTCTTTCGTATAACTACCAAAAATGAGCAAATTACAGCATTAGGCCAAGCAAAAATTAATGTGAACATATGAGACATTAGCACTATAAGAACAGCTATTGTTACGTCGGAAATCCGGGACGACATCATATTAGTAATCCCATGGTTGTCCAAGCAAAACACGATCGTGGAACCGTCTGCTCACAGAATACATTTTGGGGAGAAAGAAAGACATACAGTTTATAATCTCGACAGGAAATCGACAGTAAATTTACTGCACGTCATGTTGAGCGATCTTAAACACAACATTCCACCCGAACACCAGGCTGCTTTTCAATGTTTGTTAAACGAACATAAAGGTGTATTCGGAACACAAGATGCTTTATGCCGAACCACAATTGCAAAGCACGAGATACCATTAGAAGCAGAACCCATACAGATACTGCCACACAGTTATTTACCGCACCTGGCGATAATTATTAAACAGCAGATCCAGGAAATGTTAAATGATGGTGTTATTGAGCAAACAGACAGTATGTACAACTCCGCAATAACACTCGCGCCTAAGAAAGACAACACGTGGTGTTTTTGTGTCGACTTTAGACCATTAAATCAAGTTACCAAGAAACTATTTACTGCCGTACATAAGCGTAAAAGATGCTCTTAACTCATCAGGACAGGCAACATTTATGACATCCCTTGACTTGAAATGTGGTTATTGGCAAGTACTGGTTAAGATGGAAGACCGTAAGCAAACAGCTTTCACCTCACCAGACGTGAGCCGCTTTAAGTTCTACACTATGCCCTTTGGACCTAAATGCACCCCAACCACCTTTCAATCCATATCGGTGCACGTGTTGGGCGGCTTAATAGGCGACTACACCATAGCCTGTTTGAATGATGTAATCATATGATCCAACACGTGGGACAAACACTTGCAACATCTGTTCGTGGTGTTAGAAAGGCTAGCTATTAATGGGCTGATGTGTGCATGGGGAAAATATCACATAGGTAAAACCAGTATTGACGCAGAGTGAAATAAGTCGAATCCAGAACAGTTGAAATTAATAGCGGAGTATCCACAACCAAAAACTAGGAAACAGTTGTGGGAATTTTTCGGTTTAATAAATTGGTTAAGAGAGCACATTGAAAATTTCTCAGTCATAACAGCACCACTAACAAATTAATTTTCACCTCGAAACAAATTTCAATGGTCAGAATCAGCTGAATGGTCTTTCCAAGAAATTAAGGAGAAGTTTCAGACATGTCCAGCACTGGCAAGATACAACATGGACAAGCATTTGTATTTACAAACCGACACGAGCCAGGATGGAGTAGGTGCAGTGCTCTACCAACTAATCGATAATAGGGAAAGAAACATAATTGACTTCACTAGCACCAAGCTAGGCCCTACCGAGCACCGCTAGGATGTCAATGAATGTGAATGTCTCGCTGTAATCTGGACGATAAAAAAATACTGGGCGTACTTAGATTGCCAGTGCTTTACGTTAAGCAACCGACAACAGATGCCTGCTCTGACTACATAACATGCGCGAGGCCCATAGTAAGTTAATCAGATAGGCACTGCACCTGCAGTCATTCGATTTCTCTGTGGAACATGTAGCAGGAAAAGAAAACCAGTTAGCAGGCACATTATCACGTACACCGAACCTGCAAATAATTTTGCAAGATGAAGCAGAATGGGAAGAGATCCTTCCGCCAGGGATGGGACTATTTCCGAACTCAGTATCCGGCAAGTAAGTGCCATGGAAAATTACATTCTAATTTCAGAATTGTTCGAGCAAGTGAAACAAGTGCTGCAGGGTTGCCAATTTTCGCAATACAAGATGTGGCAGTACAAGCAGGGTATAGTAAAGAATTGGCGAGTCGGGAATGGCAGGTTGGAAACATGTCCGCTGGGTAACCCAGGGAAGTGGATAGTTTATGTCCCTACATGTGTGCGGGATCAGGTGTTCGCCCATGTGCACAGTGGCAATGTAGCCGGACACCTCGGGGTATCCCAGGCTGTTCGCAACTTAATAGAGTTTTTCTTTTGCCCAGGACTCACGAAACACGCATGCAGTTTAGTACAGAAGTGTCACAGATGCAACTTGTTTAAAAGTCGCAGAACAGATGGCCGGCAACAATAACAGCCGTGTATGCCGCAAAAGCCTTTCGAGACAGTGTGCCTTAACTTAATGGGACCATACCCTAGGTCAGGTAATGGGAAGTGATTCCTAGGGGTAGTCACCAACAATTTCTGAAAGTGGGTTGAGGTGTACACCATCAGTAGTGCCCGTACGAATAACATCGCAAGAGTGCTCAGTGATGACTTTTTCCCACATTGGGGTTTTCCTAAGAACCTATTAACTGATAACGGGACACAGTTTACTGGAAGGCAGTGGCGTGAGTTATGCACGTAGTGGGGAGTGAGGCACATGACAATGGCAGTTTACCACCCCAAGGCCAACCCAGCGGAAAGGCGGAACCAAGAGCTAAATGTTAAGCTTTGCCTCCGTGTGGGGGACCAGCACACAAAATGGCCAGAACATCTAGCAGCCGCATTGTTTACACTCCACCAACGAGTCAATGCCACCACCGGCAAAAGACCTACCAATGTTTTGCTAGGAAGAAATCTCCGCTTGCCAGGCGAGGAAAAAGCAGGAAACCAGACAGCAGGGGCACACAGAACAGTGCTACCAACTTGCAAGCACGTAGAGAACGAGAGCAGCAGGTATATGAACACCACGTGCGATACACAGGAAGATGGGTGTCGACAACAACATGACGACCACCGGTGCCGCAAGCAGGGCAAGAAGCGTACGTGAAGACGCACCCGCAGTCCACATAATGCAGGGATTTTTGGGCGGGCTTCGCGGCAAAGTGGAGCGGGCCGTACCGAGTGTTGCAGCAGCTGGGACCCACTAAGTGCTTGGTCTGCATCGGCAGGAGATGGGTGAGGGTGCGTCGGGATGACATCCGGCTCACCCTGGCTGTTGTCCGCAGCAAGGTTGGTCCTGGTGTCCCTCAGCCCCAGGACGGCATTGGAGATGCCGAGCTCGCCGAAGCAGGGAGAGATACGGGAGGTGTGATGGCACCTCTGAATGAAGGAGTAGCTCCAGCTCCACAAGAAACGAGCCACTTGAGGGAACCATCTGGTGAGCCCCATGATGGCCTTGTGGGAGACAAGCTCCCTGAGCATGCAAGGAGGGAGGGAACTACAGCAGTACCTCCAACCGGAAGTGGAGAAGAGGGGGAAGAAAACCCGCCGTTGCCCGGCATCACCATACCTGACAGGGAGCAACGAGGCGCTTACCCAGGATTTGCATCGCCTGAGGAGTTTTTAATGTAATCAGCACACAAAACCTTTGTGTAAGCCTAGGGCTTCCTTTTGTACTGTATAGCCTTCACCAGAGGTTCAAAGTGAGCGAGTGTCTCAGCTATTCTCCTGGAGGGAATGTTCAAGTTTGTAGTAAACTGCATGAACTGATGACTGCGTTTATTCGATTTCCGCAAGGTGTTTCAGGGCACGGACCCCTTAAAACCCGCCATTTCCTGATGCAAGATCTGTGAATTTTTAATGCTAAATATTGATTTGTATGTGTGTGTTGTAACCTAACCAAAGTATTGCGAGTAGCATCTATGGGTGTATGGTTTGGCCCTGACAATCCACGTGTAGGGAGTTCTGTTTTGATTACATCAATATCGTACTAATGTGCAATACCAAGCAGTGATTGGGCCTACCAAAGAGCCCCTTGTTTAGGAAGCATCAGGCCTTCACAGTAGGCGAACTACTGCAAGATCTACATGGGAATGTGGTCCGTGTGATCGACCCACAGCACCCCGAAGTTATGAGGACTCAGCT
Organism: Dryococelus australis; assembly: GCA_029891345.1. NCBI lineage: Eukaryota > Metazoa > Arthropoda > Insecta > Phasmatodea > Phasmatidae > Dryococelus > Dryococelus australis. The sequence continues at coordinate 353,431,352 of CM056995.1, forward strand.
CTACCACAACAGCATCGGTGACGCCACCACAGCGACGTCTGGGGCCTACTGGGTATACAATTCCTAAAAACCTTTCCCAAATGATGTTCACCACCTTTATAAATCCCAATCAACCCCATATCGTCCAGTCAAGCCATGTCACTGTTGTCCTTTCGTGTTGGTGGGTAGGAATGAGACATGAATGACTTAGATGCGTGGAATTTAGCTGGAAAAGTTGTGGAAATGTTTTTGGTGGGAAAATGCTGATAGGAAATTTTCGCCCCTTGGAAGGGCGACAATTGACGGCGTGTGGTGGCATAGTAATGGGTTAGGTCTGTGGAATGTTGGAATTACCCGACTAGGTGCCAGGTATTGTCAAGGCGACGTCATGATGGTGGATAATGCTGTAGCACGATGACTCTTGATGACCTTAGGGTTGCGGGCCATACACCCAGACGAAAACTTCCTTTGAACTGTTGGCCTCTGCCTTTCTACGGCTGGAGCTGTAGATATGCTATTGTTGGGTGTTTACTGAACGGTAACCGATGGGCTGATTGCTGTACAACTGCAGTGACATTTTGGAGGCAGTTAGTGTTTATGGCTATATCTCGAGATTAAGATTGACACATGCTTACGTTGAGCACTGCTGAAAACACTTGCAAATGAAGCGGGTATATTTTGTGGCCCGTCTCCTTAAAAACCTTGCGGCTACCGAAATAACTTACTCACTGATCAGTTCTCAGAGTATTTATTTGGTTGAATGAACACTTCTACCCATGTAAAGTGTCTTCCTGAGAGATGTCTTAACCGGTCAGCGCGGTAACACTGCAAAAAACTGACTCAAGCCATGCAGAAAGACTTATGGAAACTTAAGCTTCCCTGGGAAATACATACCACGGGGAAGTGAGGGTGGTGTACTGGGTGGCAGAAAACGAGACTGTTAGACTGTTCTTAAGACATGAAACTATGGAAGTGAGGTTATAAGTTCAAAAAGATTCTGCCACACAATGCACGGGAAATATGGAGCACTCAGACACATGCAACCACCCTCCTTGATAGCAGATGCTTACTAACTTCACACCCTGATGCGAGAGCGGGCGAAAGCTGGAATGTGCTCCAAGGTTAGGACTACTTCCTGCACTACATGCTAGTTCCTGCTTTACAGGACGAAACTTAAGGCTACATGCTACATAAAATCACACATTAACCCTAGATGATACACGTATACATAACACTGGTGAAATGAGCATGAACACAGCATAACAATGAAAGTGGAAAATACACATTTACAGAAGAACACAATACAACACTGGCGGAACAAAAAGGACAACAAAATAGACTCTTATTAGCATAACAATTCACAACTGTAATGGCATGAGCCAGAAGCTCTTTGACTCAGTATGTTGTATGGTTCTCTCTCCTGTAACACTCCACCCTACAGAGTCCTGGCTACTTGGCTTGGCAGCCGCCGGTTACACTGCCCTGGTATGCCTTATGTTGCCCTTGCACATGTCACACACTGCGAACATTCTGTGCGCCCTGCACACCTGCAGAGTGCGCATCCTAGCTGCAGTGATGGTGGGGTGTTCGGCTGGACAAACAGTCTTAAGGAAGGGGAATGTGGCACACATCAAATACTTAATTTGCCAAAGATCAGTACTAGCCCATATCCATTCCGTGCATCGCGACGCTCTATTGTGAATACTGCTTAAAAACATTGTAACTGTATGGTCTGACATGTTGAAAGTTTTACAGATTTTACTGGCCTAGAGACTACCTCGATCTTAACCCTGTGACGTTGATTGACCTTGAAAATAAAAAACTCAAGAAAAAATACATAAAAGTCAACAAGCATATGACGTTACAGACTACCACCGCCATATTAGGTGCCGACTACCCTGACCTTGGCCCCATGATGTTGAATGACCTTGAAAAAACAGCTGAAGTAAAAGTATATAAAAGTCAGTGAGCATAATACATTACAGACTACCACTGCCATGTTTGATGCAGACTACTTCAACCTTGACCCCATGACCTTGGAAACAAAAATTTGATAAAATATACTTAAAAGTCAACAAGCTTATTATGTTACTGACTACTACAGTAATGTCTCGATTCTACTGCCAAGCGAGCTGTCGACACTTAAAGTTATAGACATAAAATCCTGAAATTTTCCATTGTATTTTTTAAAAAATATTTGCGCAATCAGTGGTATAACTACATGCATGATGCAGGACTTTGACTGCATGCTTAATTTATTAAATATTTCAAATAAAATTTTTTATTAAAAATGTTAAGGTCGATAGAAGGATACAATACACAAAAATAAAGAATAAAGTATTATTTTATAATAATAACTTATTATTATTATTTAGTAATTTCATTTTCAAAATAAAGCAGTTCGTCGCATCACCTGGTATAACCCCGACACTTAAGTTTTCTCGTGATCGAAACCACCTCTTTGGTGTTCGAGTAATCCCCACATTGTTGCTTATCAAGCAAATATCTAAGTCTGTCTACAAGGTTTGTTGGGAAGTTCGGTAACCATATAGTCATTATAACCAGCATCTTCTACATTCTTCGCAACACTTGTCGAAGGAAACTCATTGGGGAAATGTGTGGAAACTTCGAGGGAATCATCATCTTAAACACTATAACTGCCATCATAGTAATCATCAATGTTGTCTTCATGATCGTCTTCACTTCTTGATTCATCCTGAATATCAAGTTTACTTGTCTTTGTAGCTGGAGATGTATGTTCATCAGTATTAAGAGATGATGACCGTTTGTTTTGAAGTTTTTCGACTTAGTGCGAACGTCTTGCAAGTGTATGTTCTGCACAAACCGACTGTACTACACTCATTTCGGCTTTGGCATTAACAGAGTCGTCATAATCATCTGTGGAAACAGTACCCATAGATGTAGCAGGAGGCATTGATGACATCACTTGCTTGCTCCAAGTAGACGAACTCTTCCCTTAAGTAGCATACAGTCCTTAACGATGCTAAAAAATCCATGTTTCTCTTTCCAGCAGAAGGAACACATATCTTTGAAATCTGATAGTCATGTCCATATTAACATGATCATCATAAACATGACATAAATTAGTATCGTCCATGTGAAACAGCACCAACACATTAGCATTGTTGTGAAGCTGTTGTTTGGGTATGCGCGAATAAGTATAGTTGAGGTACACACTGTCCATGTTTGAGTATCATCCCACGCAAAAATTGTATTCTTGAATGCAAGTTTTTTTCTCGCAGGAAATGGCATCGAAGACAAATATCGAGTTTCGCAGTGCTTGAGATACGATGACTTCGTTATCACTGCATGGTAAATAACCCATACTTTTCACAGCCTGCAGTACACGTGCCAATCGCCGGTATTTTGGTTGCTGGAGCGATTTTTAATATAGGTAGATGTTCTCGAAGTGAAGGTTTTTCTAGTATTCCAGCAGGCTCAGTAGGATGCATGTCTTGCCGCAACCCGATGGTCCCGCGATGATGTACCTCAATGTATTCAGAAATAGGCTTCTATGTCGTGATTCGTGGAAAATATCTTCATCTTCAGCATTAATGTATATGGATAGAGTAACATCTTGTTAACGATCTTTATGTTACCACCTCAATCTTCTGGAGCAGGTGGAGCAGGTTGAGCAGGTGGAGCAGATGGAACAGGTAGATCAAGTGGAGCAGGTGGATAAAGTGAAGCAGCTGAAGATTGCACAGAATCAGTGCTGCAAATTTTAGAATGACTCATTAAAGCATCACTCCGGTAACAGCTGGGAATTTGCCACCTAATTTGTGCACTCAAAGACTGGCTAGTTTAACATACTCATTCAGATACAAGCTTATGATAATTTATATTCAGTTTGACTGTTCCTGGATGACCATAATGATATTTATCCCTATGCTGCCCAAAATATTTGTGGTTTTGCACACATTGTTACGCACTCAGTTCTTTCCTGCCTCTAATTTTGGGGCACCATCATGCAGGTCCCAGATCGTGGCATGGTTGACACCGATTATGTTCCATGATTATATCGACTCACATCAGTTCCTCCAGTGTCCCATTAAGGAATGGAATTAGCTCTGCGCTGTATTCAGGGCTAGCTGTTTCCGCCACGACTTCGAGCCATACCAAATTTGTCTTGCAGGTGATGAATACAGTTAGGGACTCATTGGATTGCTGCTCCTCCAACGTCAATTTACTTTGCGCTTGCAGTGATGTAAACACTCCCCCAAAATACCACTGAAAAGACCAGAGAAATTCCTTCCATTGCAACCCGTAGTGGTTGAGGGATCCCTACAAAGAACCGGCTTCTCCTTGGAGTTACTCTCCAACGCAACTTGCCTACTCTTCCTCACACACCGTATCGGATGAGCCTTGATGTGCAGTCGTTGACGAAGTCAGTCGGGTCTTCCATGGGTGTGCCGACAAAGGTTGGCCACATTTGAAATTTCGCTGGGGTTTTAATTGTTGTCGGTCTTGGTAGTTATGGTGTAGTGGAGGGTGCAATGGTTTAATTTCCTTGCAGCTGTTCGCTGACAGGTAGTGTCACGAAGTTGCTTGCTGCATGCGGTGTCACAGGCTGTGTGGACAGGCATGGTGTTTCAATGGTTGTTAGCATTGTTTGGAATGATGGTGTGGGTTAGTGTCGGTAATTGTGGGTAGTACAGTTTGGGTGGCAGAACAGAAGAGAAGTTACAGTTTCTGTGGAATGCAATTGTGCGGACTGGTTGAGTGGTGTTGCTGTTGACTGCCGTGGTAGAGTTGTGGTACATAGATCCCTCGCTCGTTGCCATTTGCATGCCTCTCATGAACTTGGACACCACAATTTTGACAATACTTGACATGATTACTTTTTTCCCATTGGCAGTCTGCGATACTACTTGTGTTGACTTGCTGCTCACACCCTGTCAAGTAATCTTGCACTACCCTGCATGTATTTTGAATGCTGTCGCTGATACTACATTGCTGGCACGTGAATTCAAGTCCCACTGTGGTAATGAGTTCGGATTCGGTTAGGCATTCCCAGTGATATGATATGCAGCACTGCTTGCATTTGAGAGTAACAGCCCCTTGGCCAGTGTAGAGTAGATTACTGCACCAATTAGGCAACTGGTAGTTTGTAAAATGTTGTACTCTGAGTGTTTTTTTTTTTCACTTTGCACTGCATGTTCCTGGATAACTTTATCACCTCACTGTCTTTCCCATTATTGTTTGAAGACACGGTTGTGTGTTGGGCTGGTATTTCAGCTGCAGTGGTAGTAAGAAGTGCCAAGTTCGTATTTTGCGAATGTGTCCTGTGGGATAGGGCACAAGTATTGCAGACGCGATGGTGCTGGTGCACCAAATTGCATCCTGTCAGCCATTGTTCATTCCTACAGCTACATGCTCGCAGTGCGGATGACCAGGTGTTGTGCTGATGCACAGCTTGGATGGAAGGGTGCCCTCCTCTGCACACACCTTAGGAGCAGGGGGTGAGGCAAGCCAACATGACCCATGCCCTCGGTGATCGATACTCCACTCAGCTGACTGGTGGGAGGAGGGGAGGGGAAATGGTATGCTCCCACACCTTTGTCTTTATTGTGTGTTGGGTGGCTGATATCATGCTGCCATCCCAAGACTGTCACTTTCCTGCAGAAGCCCCCGTTCACAAAAGCAACGGCGGTCGCCCTTGTGTTCTGACACACTTTTTCTGGTCGGACCACATGGCACATTCTCCAGCATCCTGATGGCATCTGGAAGACAACATGGCACTGGCTTTGGCTCTGGAGGTATTTAGCACCTGCAATAGCACGACACAGACTTTAGGGATCCCCACTGGCCATCTGCACACGACCCCAATTCATCGCTTTACCTATAGGGCTGGCACCAGGCACTATAGCCACTTTGCTGGTCTGAAAAGCCAGACTGACCAAAGGTTCATCCCTGGAGCCTGGGAACCACGTCATATAATATGTCTCCCTTCTGTGGGGCAATTTTAGCAAGTAAGCAACACCCAACAATGGTAAAATGGCTGTCAGGTGTACTGGATCTATTTTGGCAAATTTGAGAACTACAGCATAAAGGGTAAGGTACCAGCAAGCTGTGTCTGAAGTCGCTGAGTGAGAGTGAAGTTGACACCGATAACGTACAAACTGTACACTTTTCTGCACTCAGTGTAGTGTTTGTATGTTTGAACCTCCCTTGTCATCAAACAACCAGCAAATGCAGAAGGACACAAGGCACAGTCAATAAATGCAGTAATTATGCTTCACGGAAAATAACACGCAATAATTTCAACATTGCACGTAATTTTTTTCCTCCAAAAGTTTTGTTTGCACAAGTTTATGGAAACATAATAAGACAATGGGCAAAGCAGTGTAAAGGAACAAGAGCAGTAAAGCAAAACTGGCAATAACCAATCCTAGAATATTAGGATTGCAGAATTATAAATTAAATGCCCTTCACATGTGGTCAGTTGTGAAACATTTAAAAGTATTGGCAAACTTTCAGAACTTTATTAAGAATAACTTTAAACTTGCCTATGGAACACATAAATGTGCATTAAAAAGTTTCATTTTGAAATAAAATTTTCTTGTAATTTTTGAACTTGTAACTGCAAAAGTTTTACCCAGCAATTAAACAAGAATCATCTTGTGCATACCCATGTAAGATGCACGTGGCAACTACAAGATTTTCCCACCCCAGTGCATTATTTTTTCAGTGAACATTGTGTATGTAAAGTGAAATAAAGACCTATGTAGTTTTACCAAACGTGCAACCGTATTAAGGGTTTTGTATATGTAATACAAATCCAGCAACGGCAAGAAAGAATTCCCGCAGCAGTTTGGTCAGAGAACCTAAAGTAAGTTCACACACGTAATAATTTCGCCAGTAGTAGGAACAGGTGGAGATAAATTAGCGGCATTATACCTCAAGTGTGTACGACCCCTGCCTAATAGAGAATAATTACAGCATAGCGAATGTCCCTGTAGGAAACCAGCTGCGGCCAGGTCCCTGCAGGAGAGTATTTTATGAGAGAATAGAGAATGCATCTGTAGAGTTTGGAAAACTACTTCTGCCGGCTCTCATGTGCCATTGCGCACAGAATACAACAGACTGCGAGAGGTCTGGGGTAACATCAGCCCGTGGATTTATTTACTTGCAAATGTGCATGTGAGGTATTATCAAATAACTTTTTGGAAATGAGAGGCCCTCGTCAATTGTAGATCCAGGAATGGAGAACGTCTTCATCCACTAGGTATCCTCGTCACCTCCAAGATCAGGAACGTTCTGGAACAAAACAGATAAAACTTGCACAAGCATTAATTCAGGAAAAATATATTCAAAATATGGATCCAGCCTCCTCCTCAAGGAAGCTCGAAATTTTAATCCACCACTCCACCAGTATTTTCCATCTCTCATAAAAATATTTGAGAATATTAGCATATGTAATTACATGCTAGTATCACAGATACCTACCCAAATATCACCAATAAACACCCATTTCACCAATATGTTCACAAATCTTAGTACATCTTAAATTAAAAATGAAGCATGAAAACCACTAAAATGGAATGAATGTGAATAACTTAAAATCCAAAAGAAGATGAAAAACAATAGATGAAATGGGCTTGAAAACAATGGTCGGAAAACTACCCCTGCCCCACAGGGAGACACCCGAAAGGTGTGACGAAGACCAGAACACTAAAAAAAATTATGATGATAATATTCAAAAACTTTTCAACCATTTTAAACTCAAATTATACCAACCCAAAAGAAAATACATAAGTGGAAATAACCCCAAACACCCTCACTCATTGTGAGGTCCCTAACTTTACTTGTTTAAGATGTGCTTTATTAAACACATCCGGAAGGCCTTCAAGCTCAAAGAATACTATCACTGGGGCAAAAATTGCTTTATGTGACAAGGTCCAGAGTACTTCGGTGCCAACTTGGCACTGAAACTCACTGCCTTCTTACTCAAAAAATGTGTTTCCAAAAACACCTTGTCTCGTACTTTAGGCTAATTCCGAATTCTCAAAAATTGCATACTTGAGTGTATTTGTCGCCAGAAGTGACATCACCACATGTATACTAAAGCTGTTCAAATCCCCAATATAGTACACACAGAAAGTATACTTTGTAAGTATTTGAAATTGTATACTTGTGGAGCATACTACGTACTTACGACAGTCGGCATATTGTATATCAGGTGTGAAAATTAACGTGTATGTTTTGTGGTTATAAAGCTCGCAAGTTTTAAAAGTTAATAAGTAGTATTTACAAAATGTCATTCTGATGTTTGTGTAAATAATTGTCAGATTAATAAATGTGCTTTCAATTATGATTTAAATTCTGAGTGTTGTTTAGGCATCTGCAGCATATTTCCCCAGGTGTATGCTTATACAAATAATATTACAATTTCAATCTTCTTTTCCAAGTTATTACAAACCCCATAGAGTTGTAGGCCTATTTATCTTACTTTTGTTATCAATGTGTATATTGCAATGCAAGGTTGTGTAAATAATTGTCAGGTTAATAAATGTACTAACCATATTTAATTGTATTTATCTTTCTTTTTGTAGCAAACACATTATAGGTTAGGTATCGGGGAAGAGGAAAGGTTACCAGTGTCTGTATGATGCCCCTTTAAATACAATAAATATATGTAAAAAATAATAAATTCTGTAACAACTGCTCTAATTTGTTTACAATATTTTAATGACGTGATAAAGTAATATCTCAAGGCTATTGGCGTGAGAAGCTGAACAGATAAACATAACCTCGGGATACCAAGGTGCAAGAATTTTTAAATTCCTGCTATGGTGCTTAGGAAATCCCTTGCATTCACTCTTGTCCCTATGTGGTTGAATATTTCATACAACAGATGGTACATTTGCCCTGAAATTTAGAATAAAATAGTGGTAACCATATGAAAAGCAAACACAAAGTAATTCGTAATTACCAGCATTCGTGAGTGCACTGTTCAAATAAACCATTTATGTTGTACAAAATAATATTTTGGAGAGGGGGGAGGGGGGTTAAGACATTCTAGAGAAAAACCATTTTATTTTAAATTGAGTTCAATAGAGCATCGATATACTTTATTATTGTAACAATACAGGATGTTGACCCTCAGAGAAAACAGGGAAGTGTCAGGGAATTACATGTGATGGGGAAAAGTCAGGGATATATCAGGGAATTGTCACTTGGGTCAGGGAAAATGTAAATAGTTGCTACTCTGCAAAACTTGTTAGTTGTCTGAATACACAATAATGTAATGATGAGCATACACATTGTAAGATTACAATTTCTCAGTGTTTGATCAGTCAGTAAGACCCCATTTTCCATGTGTTTTTCCCTTCGCTAAACCCTTGGACACATCAGGAAACAGGACCCTCCAAATCCCACTGAAACCACCTTAACTTTGAACAGTGTTTATGAGTGTAATTCTTTCAAGCCAGCAGTTCAGTATCAGGTGTGTGGGTAGCTTTTAATAGGCCCACCGTTTAGTAAACACTGCAGATAGTAAATGTGATGGGAGATTGGCCCGCTGTTCCTGAGAACATCAAGAGTCTCCAGCTCTCGAACAACCACGACACTGCCACATGTGGTGTCCTGCACCTAGTCGGGTAACAAATACGTCTACAATAATTACCAACATTAACCTCACTGCCCCCCAAACATTTTGCATGCCCAACCGAGCCATCACATGGCATCAGCCTACATATATAAACAAAGTAATGTATTGGTGTGATTGTAATGTGCACTAATGTGAAGTCAAAAGTGTGTATTACAAGAAATATCGATGGACTGAAACAAATGTCAGTCCTGCTTGTTTGATCCATTGCAGTGTAATTTAATGCAACTTCACTGATGGCATTTTGTTCTGTCAACGATGACAAAATACAGTACATATCGTGTTTCAGTATTCCCAAAAATATATTTCAGGAAAAATGTTAAGATACTGTCTGGTAAACAAGGAAAAGTGAGGGAATTCTAAATGGAAATGCAGTGGACACTCTGCAATACTTTCACATACACACTGATGCTGTGCCAAGGTGCCTCAGTGGGTAGAGGCAGGATTTAAGGAGCGGTGAAATTCTGAAGGTTAATTCACCTGGGGCGCCAGACATCGTGGACAATGTAGTGTGAATAGGCAGAGACGAGGTTTCCTTCAGGGTTATTCGGCCGACGACCATTGCTATTCTGGACTTCTGCTCCTTATAAATGTGCCATGCAATTATTCCAAATGTGTAGTGCACAGTGGCCTGTTCATGTCAGCTCACACACCCATGTTATGTAATACTGCGGCATACAAAAGCTCGCAGATTAAGTTGATGCAGTGACTTATCGGCTAGTCACACACCTACATTTACATACACGGTACTTGCACATTAATGAATTAAGGAAATACATATTAAGACACTGGGTGAAAAAGGTGCTGGTATTCGAAGGACCCATGCCCTGAAGAGCCCAAAGGCCACGAAATAATTTCCATATTAACAGTTCTCAATGCGTAAATCATACTGTTTATTTACCAAATGCTCTCAGGCCTACACATTACATATATGATAACACTTCACAGCTTTAACCTACTGATGAGGTAATGCTATAAAAATGGTGTGAAGGTGTTAAAAATGATGTGCAAGGTTTTTTTAAGCTTCCCCAGGGGATGCAAGCACTGGTGAAGATGGGGATAATGTATCTGGCAGCTAAAGAACAAATCTTCCAGTGAATTAAAACTATGGAAATTGAATGATTGAAAAACAAAAGTTGAAGGCTGCCGGAACACACAAATCTGAGCCGCAGTAACACGCAATCACACCCCCGAGATGCTATTAGCTGACTGGCTTGCACACCGTGGTGCGCCAGCCGAGATTGGCGGGCCAAGTGGCACTACTTTCTTAACATTGCAAAATTAATAATAACCCTTTGCGGTCCTTACATTGTGCTGGAACATGCATAAATAATTCTTAAAATTAACATTTCATATGGAACACTGTTAACATTTGGGTGGATGAGGTGAGGATAGCACATGTTGTGAATGATACATAATGAAACAATGAAAAACCAACTTTACTCACTCTGAATTGCACTGGGATTTATTTCCTTGCCTAAATGACGTAAACACGTGAATGCCTGCATTTACATAGTACATGCAAAACCCTACATAAAAGATATCACTGAAAAATTAGATCTATTTTATATTACTACGCTGCAGTGCGTGTTCTAACATCATGTGCTCAAGTTTGAATTGTGTTACGTCCACACTTGCACTGCACTGGACTTGCTGTCCAGCTTTGTGGTGCCGCGGCTGTCAAACGGGCTTTGGACAGAACACATGACACTTGTCAATAGAAATGCACAGTGAAGTAGGTATAACTCTTTGCTTCATATTCTTTCATCATGCTAATCCACAAAACATATGGCAATACTGTTGGTGGGTTTTCGCAGGGTGCTCCCATTGTCTTTGCCCTTCCATTCTGTCAAAGTTCCAGACCTCTCTCTTCTCAACACACTAATCCTTAAGGCTGGCTGACAATGACAAGTTTGGCCCTCCTGTAGGGCAGCTTGCTCCACTTGACACTATCTCTTTCCCATCATTGCATGCAATGACCCTGCCGTAGGTGGGAACAGAATTGGAACATTATTATTGTTATCCACCATTACATTTCGCCACAGATTAGCTACATTATGTAAAGTGATGTACCATTTTCTATGTGAACTGTGGAACATTGTTAAACTAGAGAAATGTTAAATGTATTCATGGTAACATATTCATGGTTTTCAAACCATTATACAGCATGACATCGTGATGACACATTGTAATAAAAACTTGAGATGTGTCATTGTAGGTTAAAGCAAAAGTCTGAAAAATATGTGTTAATATTCTCTCTTTTCTCATCGTAGCAGTAAACATTCTGAATATGAACAATTAGTTAGTTTGGTGCACATGCTGATTTGTGTGATACCAAACTGTGGCAGTGTCGAGGTTGTTCGAGAGCCGGAGACTCTTGACGTTCTCAGGAACAGTGGGCCAATCTCACATCACATTTACTATCTGCAGTGTTTACTAAACGGTGGGCCTATTAAAGGCTGACCCATACACCTGATACTGAACTGCTGACTTATTGCATGAATGAAATAATTACACTCACAAAACACTGTTCTAATTTAAGGTGGTTTTAGTGGGATTTGGAGGGTCCAGTTTCCGGATGTGTCCAAGGGTTTGGAGAAGTGAAAAACACATGGAAAATGGGGTCTTACTGAATGATCACACACTGGGAAATTGTAATCTTACCATGTGTATGCTCATAATTACATTCAGACAACTAACAAGTTTTGCAGAGTAAGAACTATTTACATTTTCCCTGACCCAAGTGACAATTTCCCGATATAGCCCTGACTTTTCCCCATCACGTGTAATTTCCTGACGCTTCCCTATTTTCTCTGAGGGTCAACATCCTGTAGTGTTACAATCATAAAGTATATCAATGATCTATTGAACTCGATTTAAAATGAAATGTTTTTTTTCCACGATGTCTAAACCCCCCTCCAATAATTTTTCACAACATACACAGTTTATTTTAATACTGAACTTATGAGTGCTGGTAATTATGAATTATTTTGTTTTTACTCTGTATATGATTACCAATATTTTATTCTAACTTTTAGGGCAAATGTACTATCTGTTGTATGAAATATGCAACCACATAGAGCCGAGAGAGATTGCAAGGGATCAACTTAGAGTGAAAATAAACAATAACCTGGCAGCATTAGGCTTATGTTAGTCGTACACATTACAGATGATATTTATTATAAATTTACATCACAGCAGGATTATAAAAATTCTTGCCCATCGGTATCCTGAGGTTATGTTTATCTGTAGGGCTTCTCTGATGATTTCACAAATATTTATACCACACCAATAGCCTTGCGATATTACTTAATCACGTTATTAGAATATTTACACTAATTAGAGCTGTTGTTATAGGATTTTGATTTTTACATTTATTTATCTATGTAAAGGGGCATTACAGACACTGGCATCCTGTCCTCTTCCTCCGATACCTAGCCTATCATGTGTTTGATACCAAAAGAAAGAATAATACAATTAAATGAGGATAATACTAAATTGGAAATGCAGAATGCAATTTCAATATTATTTGTATGCAAACACGTCGGAAATATTTTGCAGAAATCTGTAAAACGCTCAGAATGTGATCCATATTTCTATGCACATTTATTAACCTGGCAATTTTTTTTACAACCCATTCACAGCAATTTACACATTGATAACAAAAGCAAGATAAATAGGCCTACAACCCAATGGGGTTTGTAGTATCTTGGAAATGCGGATTTGAATTGTAGTATTATTTGTATAAACATACACCTGGGAAAAATTCTACAGACGTCTAAACAACACTCAGAATTTTTATCATAATTAAAAGCACATTTATTCATTTGATATTTATTTACACGTACAACAGAACGACATGATGTAAATACTAATTATTAACTTTTAACACTTGCGAGATTTGTTATCACAAAACGTGCACGTTAATTTTCACACCTGAAATACAATATGGTGATTGTCGTAAGTTAGTATTAATGTTTTTGCACGATTGAAAACATTAACATTTGACTTTACATTTGCTTTCCGACATGATGTTTCTTATGGACCAAGACACAATGGAACTGTCAAAGGTAAAGTTAACCACTCTTGACTTTACTATTTCGAAAAGTTGAAATTTTGTGTCAAAGGTAAGCAGTAATTTTGTCGAGAATCTAATCGAGGTTATGTGTAAAGTGAATAATTTTACTGTAGGGAGATTTTAATCTTGGTATATTAAACAAAGCTCGTATTAAATTAAATAAATTGTAAGCAAATATAATGTGAAAAGGAAATATATGAATTTACATATAGAAAACAAAAGTTTTTTTTTTTTTTTTTTAATAAACTTTGAATGAAAATCGGAACGCTATTTTTAAAAGTATACTCAAATGCTAAAGTTTTATATTGTGTAAATCATCTTTTCTCCACAAGTATGCGATTTCAAATACTTACGAATTATACTTTCTGTGTGTACTATTCTATTTATTTGACCTGCGGTAGTATACATAAGAAGATGTCACTTCCGGCTAAAGTAGTTTATCGTGGTTGTTAGAATAAACTAAATCAAATTAAACGTTGTTTGATAGACTTGCTTGATTCCATGGCGTTTGTTGCTTCTCCAAGGAAAATGCTGGCTTGTAATCAGTTTTCTTCAGTGTCGACTCTCCATTTTGTAGTTCATGGTAGTTTTTGGAGGAGGCGTGCGAATGGTGTAGTTTCAACTCTTTTGTGGACTTAAGGAACTCTATACGGATTAAATAGTTTCTTGTCTTGGTCGTGATGGTTTAAAAAGTTTCCTACACTTTGTCGACGGCTAGAATTGTTGTCCTGGGTGTTGTGAATACGACGCCGTTTTGTCTGTGTATATGGAATGTTAGTGAACTTTTGTCTCTTCCGTCGTTTGGATTATCTATTTGTTCAACGTTTGCTGACATATCGTTAATCGTTGCAGTTGGCTGGGGCTCTTTGCTGTGTGGCCATTAACCTTAACCTGCAACTGGTATGGTGGGTGTGCGTCATGTACAGTGGCTCTAAAAGGGCCGGTTTCACTACGCAAGGTCATGATAGTTTATCGAGATTAAATGACATCTCGACTATCTGTATGTGAGGTTTCACATTGCACATTTATCTCGATTTTCTCTTGATATCTAGATAATATACTAACCCGCCGATTTTGGTGGTTTAAAACTTCCTCTGTGGATTTGTGCAGTATACTGTACAAGCTAAGATGGGTATGCCATAGTGCTGCAAACTAAACCTGCGATCCAAAAAATATGGCCTTCTAATTTTCATGTTCCAGTGGTATTATTAATGAATAATGTTAGGTTGGCAGCGAGTATTTTCATGTTTCGTCTTTATTTCCAGGATGTACAGTATACTGTACATCCTCTCAACAATATTGTAGCACTTTATTTTCTAACCTTGTCATTTCTTGTGAGTAATTTCTTTGAAAGGACATAGGTGAACATTGGTCATTACACATAACCTAAAATATTTGCTTTTGAGCAGCAAAGATCTCAATGAAAAATAATATAAATATAATAAAAATAACCATATGAAACCATACGAATAATATTGTCCATTTAATGGAAGAAGGGTAAATCTTGACAGTTCTAGAAAAGTATCATGGCTACATGGCAGCTGTTTTGTTGTTTCGAGTCCAATGCACACTTGCGTTTGCCACTTTCCATGTGTTCCCTCTCATGGCAGACACTGAAAGGCTGACGTTAACTAACTTCCGTCCAGTAATTAATGTAGGATATTAGATACGTTGGCATTCACCTGTTTTATTTTTCAATTACAGAGTTAAATTTGTCTGGGTTCTGATTATTTTATTTCATTTCGAAGGAAAAGGGGGGTGGGGGATTTTAGACTGTCTTTCGTGAGACGGGATTATTTATGTTCTTATGAGAGTGTGGCATTTTGAGTTGCATGTTGTTTTGATGGAGCAGTGGAAAGTTTTGCTTGTATGGAAATATTTAAATTATTTAACTTTGAAAATTATAACTTTAATGAAAACATATAATGCGATACATACGTCGCTGTTCATATTCGTACAGATGCAGCTATGTACACACACACACACACACACTTTTACCGAAGTTAACCTTACACTCAAATTTACAATGTAGACAAACACATATTATCCACTCGCTATAAAAAGTCTGGAAAGTGCACCATTTTCAGGCCACGTGCATTTCAATAATTATATTAACGGTTTATAAATATATTTACAAAATACGCAAACTTCTGTTTGTAATATTTGCTACCTCTTTAATACATGGCAATCCTTGCAAGTTTACTTCACTAAAATCAAGTTTGTTCGTCACTAGCATTAAATAATTGATGCCTATTTGCAAAATCATTCAGTAAAATCAACACTGTGCATGTTTCCTTGTACAATTATATACGTAAATTATATTCGTGTCACTTCATTGTGGAAGGTGGTAAGGAGAATGGTGGAACGAGCAGTTTTAACGACGTGCTGATTTATATTATATTGCACTCAAGAAAACGCACTACAATGGCACCTACAGCCAACTATGTTCGAAAAAGCAAATAAAAAAATTATTAACTACAGATTCAACATTCCGACAACACCAGTAAGATATTAAAAGGCACACGTACAGCGGCCCTCAGGGCCATTCCATTGTTACTGGTGGGACACCAGTGCAGCATTTAATTTATTCAAAGAGTTAAAATTAGTCTTTAATAATATTTATTTTATATTATTCCTGCAATGTGTAAACTATAATGTTAATACTATTAATTGGTTATTGATATACTTTTACATTTTGTTCTAATAATTAAATACTAGTGCCTAAACATTAGTCACAGGTGAGACAGAAAAAAGACATGGCTTTAAACACAAGTTTCTCGTAAAAACTCTGAACTTATGAGTCACACACAATTGAATTTGTGATAATATTATTGGGGAGGCGTTCGATACTTTCCCACTTGGGAAGAGGGACTAACGTACCAATTTTAAAAATAATATAAAATTTGTTCTGTCACAGGTGGGATTACTCTCTCTCACGGGTGGGACATGATGAGAATTAATTCAGTAAATAACATTTCTGATCACCTAAATTCTACACGTAAAACAGAAAATAACTTTGAAAAGCACTTACAATTCTGTGGTAAGTTGTAAGAAATACAAATCGTATAATCAAAGTAATAGCAGTAATAAAAACAAGTTGGCAAAAATATGTTTTTGGAAAAAGATTTCTTTGTAACTCAGTTCATGCTTGTTCGTAGACATCCAACTGGCAAGGAAAGTCATAAAAAAAACACAATTTCTTATGTTTTTCACAACATGTTGGTAACTGAGAAAGAACCTGTTCAAATCGCACATAAGATGCATCTTTTTCATCTTCTCTAAATAGTTTCCCACTATCTCCTACAGTTCTCATGCACATGATTTTCAGTTCTCCATCGCCTACTTATTTTTGACAAATGACAGCATACCTATACTTCATAAAAAAAAATTTCTTGCTGGTCGTGACAAATTGTACGAGCAAAAATGCCCCTGGCACTACCTTGGCAACAGCTGGATTTGCAACAAATTGTGGCATATCTGGTTCTTCTCGGGAATTTTTGCAGCACTGACCATCATCATCATGATTACTTTCCGAATCGGAGTACACAGCTGAATAGCTTAGTTTAAAGACTCTAAATTTCTTTAGTTCTGAGTAAAAGGTACAGCTGATAATAAGGTTTTCACTGTCCTACCGCCTGAAGTACTGTTTTGATTGAATACCACCGATAGCCAGTTCATTTAAGGTAACTGTGCCAGTAGGAGTCATGTTACGGTATAAATTACACAAATACCATAATTTTCGTCAACCTTTTTTTTAAATCTTAAGATCGGAACATTCTATGCCAAATTTCAACTCTTTCTTAATACATTTAAATGTTTGTGGTGAAACTCCGTTGTGTAATTTCCTAAATGCGAACTTCTTAAAAAGTTGAGTTTTTTTACAAGCAGTCGTCACTGCCGAAACTATTTTGTCCAGTGTTCGTCACACACACGCTCCAGTAGTTGTCATATTTTTAAAATTATAAATGTGACATTGTAATAAGCTTGCAAACTCTATACATACTTATATAAACAAAATTATGACCAATATCTTTATATATATATCAGTTACCTAATTACAAATATCGTAAATAATAACAAACACTATTCATTCTTTTGCATGCTGGCCTTGCAAACGAAGTGCATACAGCCAGAAAGAGGCACTAAAACATTGAAAGCACATCAATGATAACAAAATATTAATATAAAAAAACAATGCAAAATTGAGAAAATTTAGGACAACATGCAACAAACTCTTCCAAACAATGTAGTTTTCAAGTAAAATATTTAAGTTATTAGTTCAAGTTTTCTTCTTTTCTTTATGTTTCAAAAATATCAACAGGACATTAAAAAATGTAATTCACTCTGGCACCTGTAGCGTTCATCTCAATAGTTGGAAGTATCCCTTCGTCTTGACTCCTGTTTACGAAAGAAATATCGTCGTCTTTGGTAGTAAAAGTCTTTTTAGTTTTGTCCACACATCTCATTCCCAAAACTTTCAAGTCTCCCTCTTGTACCTCTTGAATGATGCAGACATATCTGTATTTGGTGGCCCCTCTTTTCCCACCCAACAATGTTACAAGTGCAAAACTTTCTGGAAGAGCATTATCTTCAGCCATATCTTCAAATACCATAGTATCTTCTTCGCATGGCTCACTCCACTCATCCAGATGATTCTAGAGGCACTGGATCATCATCTTCTGAGGATGTTGTTTCATCTTGGTCAAATTTAGCTTGAGACCTGGCTTTCAGCTTTTCTTTTTCTATCTTCTTTCAATTTTCCTTTCTTCCTTTTTTGTTCCTCGCCTTGCTTTATTGTTTCCTTACGTGAATAATATTCTTGCTGTGCTTTTGAGCTAGCAACAGTCAGAACCTTTTCCTTTGGAGCTCTCTTGCAAATTTGATGTTTTTGAGGCTTAGGCTAAAACAAAGCCTGCTTGAAAGGCGATGGGATTATTTTAGCAGACGAAGTTCTACAAGTATTTTTTTGACTAGATGACCCTGGTGAAATGTTTGGCACACTAACAGATGGTTTCACAGTTGTTGAAGGTTCACATGTAGTATCAAGTTGAACTGGGAAGACTGTACTGTCACTTGTAGAAGATGGAGGTATGCTTGATGAAGTAGCAGGCAAAAGATTTAATGTTATGGATGGATCAGATGAAATAGTTATACTGTCACCGACAGGTATGTCAGCAGATGTTGAATGTCCCATCATCAGATGCTGAAGATGTATCAGATGCAGGTGGTGTCATCAGCTGAACAGGCATAGAATAACCAGATGGCAGAGTTGCAGAATTGACACCAGTACCAGGTTGTGTTGTCACCCAACTTTTCATGTGCTTCCAAATCTTGAAAAGAGATGTGTCCCTTACATCTCCATTCCAAAGATCTTTAGCTGTGATGAACTGGCAAATTTCTTTAGGTCTTGAGAAGTGCAAGTGGTGTCACAGGAAATGTGCTGAGATCTTGGACTGGACTTTTATGGAATGCATTTTGCAATTGTTCAGGACAAAAAGAATTATTGATAGCTGTGTCCAATAATTTTGCAAAATCTTTCTTCTTCAGCGTTGTATCTTTACCATCCGACACTTGCTGTATTCTCCATGAACAGCCTTCTTCCACTCTTTCTTCAGTGGTCTGAAGACCCCAACATCCATTGGCTGAAGGATATGGGTAGCATTAGGCAACAAAGCTGCCAAAATAATACCTTGTTCATCACAGAATTTACTGGTGTGCAATGTCAGATGTGATGAATGTTCATCAGTGAAGAGCATCACAGGAAGAGAAATGTTCTTCTGAACAAACTATGAATGGAAGATATTTGTCAGGAATTCATAAACAACTTCCCCTGTCATCCATCCGTTTGGGGAATTTCAAATGCCGCACTGTGCTAGCATGGATGCGACTATGTCTTGAGTTAGTCGCTCATATTTGAAGCAGTCCAGTGGTAGGCATAAACTTTCAGATGCGTTACTAGTAATTAACACTGTCAGGCACTCTTTATCATCAGCATTCACTTGCAGTCTCTTCTGCATTAAAATTCCTCTGTGGATCTGTCAGAACTGTTTCTATATCACTGCCCTTTAAATATGCACCAACCTCTTCAAACTAAGACGTAATTTTTTTTCTTGTGTAACTGCTGCACGGCTTACAGTTAAATTTTGTGGTGTCCTTAAGGTGAGACCAGGATTTCTACTGAGAAAATGCTGGCACCATTTTCTCCCTGGGCGACCATCTTTGAAGGGAAATTCCCTGTTCAGTTCTTTCGCATGTTGCTGTGCACTGTTTTGCAAGTCTTTTCGTGTAATGGGAAAACCTGGCTTCCCTACTGAAATTGCCCATTCAACTAACATTTCTTCCTCTTCCTTCGTCAGGCATGAATCTGGGCCCGTTCCAGTTGGTGTTTTTCCATTAATTTTATCTGAACGTGTGTTCCTGGGCACACCATTCTTCTCGGCACCTTTTTTGATACTGAAGCCAGCCTTGACATCTTCAATAGCTGCTATCATAGCTGATTCTTCATAAAGAAGAATTTTTCATTGTAATATTTTTGCTGAAATAACAGAAAATATTATAGAATAATTTATTGCATGCGTAATTGAATAAAATAAGACAAGTAAAGTGTAATTTTTTAGTAAGAGATCAATCGTTAAATTAATTTTCATGTAATCCAAAGCTCAGTCGTAAAAATACAACTTTCTTCCAACAGTCATGCTAAAAAATAAGCAACACATTAAGATTTTATCATGATATAATTTTTAGGCATAAATATGTTATTTCATGACAAATATCAAATAATTTTCCAGTTGTTGTAACTTCACCCAGTCCTATTAGAAAATCTTCACAAAGCGAAACTAGGAGGTAACATTTATTTACAGTGCCTGAAGCCGTCGCATGCATGAACCAGAGGTCGTCATACGTATGAACCATAAGTCGTGGGTGACGAATATTGGTTCAGATAGTCATATGTAATTTTTACTAACAGTAGACTCTAAATTGTTCTTAACTGCATTTAACTTCATCATATATAAATACAGTTTTTAAAACTCGCTATTCACCAGTGCTCATCACAAATGACGAAACACTGGTAAATAGGACAATTTATTACCCAGTAATCATCACCTACATTATTACGAGCCCAACAACATTGCTAATCTTATGACACTTCTAACCCATCACTAATGTGTTAGAATGCCAAACTCCCTATATTAATACACAACATAAAAGGAAAAAAATATAGGCAATGCCGTAAGACATTTTTCACTAGCACAATAGCGTCGACATTCACTCGGGAGTGCTCCAAACTAAATGTTTAAAAAAGGTGTGTTCCAAAATCGACTGGGTGCGATCATGATGACAAGGTCTGATGAAAACACCATGAGTCTTGACAGTAGAAGATTGATTGTTTTTCTTATTATCGATGTGTTATAGTAAAAATTACGAGCACTGGAACACTGACGAAAACTGTCGCAGTTACCGTAGCCACCTTTTGTCCAACAATTTTTTTATTTTCCTCAATTTCTGATTTTGAAAGGAGTAAACATTTTACATTGGATTGCAGAGGATGCTGCAGCGACAAAGTCTTCAGCACATTCTACGACACGTTTCTGCTGTTTAACTCTGTTCCACAATGCACACTTTGTGAGTCCCCCGATTCCATATACCGCACCCTTACCATGCGAGGTTGAAAAGAAATACCAATCACGTTCAACATCAAAATCTTTTGGCACAAGGTTCATTTTCATCAAATAGTGGAATCTTCAGAAAGATATTCTTTTTTTGTTCCTAGATATCTATGAAGGTATTTTTTTTATTATTAGAGGGGACCATCAGGAAAGCAATATAACAATATTCTTTGGTTATGATTTTATTTTTGGGACTAAATGCGGCGAGTAACCAATGGCGTAAGAAGTAGGAATTGGTGGGCTAGGCAGAACAACCAATAACTTACAAGCTTGCTAAACAGGCAGCGTAATACAATGTGCCACCTTGGACTGGACAGAGTATAGGATGTCACGAGTTCTGTTTCAGGCAGAGTCTTAAGAAAATCTCTGGAGTTTGAGATGGTATGGACAGTGCCATATTATGTCCATTACAGAATATGGGTTATTGTGTGCAGCATAATCAAACAAAAATTAATGCATTTTTTTCTGGAGTGCACAAAATATTAAGATATTCTTGATAGCATAATTCATGAAAATTAATTATAAAAAAAATGTTTAATTCATATGATGCAAATTTAAATCATTTAATAAATGTAATGAGTACCTTCACATTAATTTTAAACATAAAAATGTATGTACCAATTGCCTTAAAATTCTTAGCAATGGAAAGACAAACTGTCCTGCGAATACTGAACGCAAGTTGGAATTTTAATTTTTTTCTGTTTGACCCACAAATTGCCTTGGACAACATCTTATGGCAAGATACTGTATATTTTTTAATGTACTGCAGTAAATATCGTAGCATTATTTCTACGGCAGGAATGTACTTCTGGGCCTTTCTTTAGCTACTGTACATTTGCAATTAATACCAGTAACTTGGGTGCCTTGTACGTGATAATTTTTTTTAGAATAAGGCTTTCTTTCATTCAGCTACAAAATTATTAATGAAATATTAATATTGTTGCCCATTAACTGTAATACATGATTTAATTTTTCAGATACATCAGTTGTCACTGGACTAATATATTATGTCACTGGTCTAACAATCTATTGTTAGATCAGTAACATTTATCACTTTTACATTGATGAACACTAACCTAAAGGCAGTGAGGGGAGAATCATCAAGTTTTTAAATAAAGGAAATGTAACTACACATGTTTTTCCATAAATAAATACTGAAAAATATTTGTACACTAAAAATGAAAACTGTTAGATCAGCGACTATAATAAATGTACTCATCTGAAAAGAAGAGATCTACCATTCGATAAAACCAGAATAGCTACACTTCACAACTAACAACTGCCATTTTGGACAGAAAACAGTATGGCCCACAAAAGACTTGGTAAATAAAAACTGTTAAATTTTCCTTCAGCTAGTTTTTTTTTTTTTGTGTGTGTGTGTGTGTGTGTGCGTGTGCGTGTGTGTGTTAGACCGGTAAAATAACAGCTCCAGGACAACATTAAATTAGTTTTATAATTATGAATGTACCCGAAAACCTAGCAATGCCTTCAGATAAATAACTTAGATGCTTCCATTTACGTGATTCAATTTTTACCTCTATTATATAATGCAAAACTAGGATTACGCAAATATTTCAAAATTATATTTCTATTTGTGGACAAAATGGCCACCATAGAGAAAATGTGTATGAAAAAAATTGTAATTTAATTTTATGCCACATATGCCATGCCTGCTATGCAAATACCATTTGGCACTTTACTTTATAAAACAAAAATTAACATTAACATTTGCATTTGTGCAAAATTAATAACGATCATGATAATTGGTATAAACAGCGGGGGACAGAGAATTCCACCTGCCTATGAAAACTAACCATAAAACACAGATTATTCAAAGTAAATTTGTTTTTGAACTGACTTGCACAGTCATCTGAAAAAATTTTCACGTATTTCAAACATTCAAATCCTTGTGTCAGTAAAATTGTAATTTTTTTAATACATGCAAAAACAAAATACTTGTTATGGCTTAAATCATTGCTTACAATAGTAAAAGAGCAAGTGGCTCCTTACGCTGTGAAGATAGTAATTTGTTGCGGTTCCAGTGAGCAGACTGGATTTCATCTTGGGACATAGCAGAATAATTTTATTGCAAAATCAACTTGTAAAATAACTTCATTATTCTCTTAACATTTCTCTCGTATCTTTAAATGCTTGTGACTGAGCTCTTTTTACATACACATGCTTTTCAAATACTGTCAGCTGTAAATGACAATCATTTAGTGCTTTGTCAACTGACCCTTCAGTTTCAATGAGTTTGGGGCGACCTTCATTATCTTTCCACTGTTTCCAGTTGATAAGACAGGATGTATCTGTCTGTTCATCAATTAAGGTGTTAAGCTCATGAATGCATTTAGTACAGTTTCCTGTTATGCAGTTCTCATTTTTCAAATCACAACAGATTATTTCAAGAAGTGTTGAAATATTGGAGGGAAGGTTTGGAAATTTCTACTGATAGCATCAAGAAGAAAAGTGTAATTTGAATGATATTTGCGCACGCACACACACACACACACACATACATTGTGTGGCATTTCTCTTGTCAGAATAACATGCTGGGGATGCAGCTCATAAAATTTGGACAGTTTTACTTCACCAAGGTTTTAAGTATTAAATAACTGATACGCTTCTCTTACAGTCATATTCATGTTACGTTTTTGTAGCTGCCATCTTTCACTGGTTTTTGAATCCTAAACTGATTTCACATCCCTGATACCAGGTGTCAGGCGACTGATATCATGTTCATAAAATTGTTGGACTTTTAAAGCAGCGTTTTCACAAAGTGCATTGTTCAATCTCATGCACCCCCCCCCCCCTCTCCCAACTAGTGACAAATTCCGGAAAGAATGTTTTGGCAGTGCCAGGCATACTATCATACACTAGTTTTTTTATCACTGCTTTTCTCCTTGGGCTACTGGAAGAGATTCTCTTACGCTAGCCTTTCCAAGTGACTGAACAGACAAATATGACCCTAATGGTGAGGCAATGCCAGCAGCTTTTCTTTCCGCAGACGTACAGATGACATTTCTTTCGCTTTCATTTTTTCTCGCCGGATTCTGTCTCGCATTCCTTTTCTCGATGGCTTCTATAGGTTTTCTTGTCCTCTAAGCTTTTTTCTGATCTTTTGCATTCTCTCAGCTGATGTGGTTTTTCCCATGCCTGCACAAACAATGTCCAGAAAATTGTAGATAATACTGCATGGTATTTTAGACAAATTTAAACCAAGTAACAAGATCAGTTGTTGCCTACACAATAACTTGTAAATAAACTACAAAATAAAGTTATTATCTGCATATTTATAACATGGAAATATTATGTAGAAAAGGAGAGCGTCATCCTCTTAAAATAATAGGTTTATTCTATGAATTAGCTGACAATAATAATGATTATAATTTAATGCCCCACCCATGACACTGGTCTTGTAAGGTGTGGGACAGGTAAAAATTTTTGTATCTATTCAATTGTATTATCTTTATAAAGCCAAAATTTTGGGAACATGATTCACTACACTAAATCCTTATTTCCACATGATTATGACCCTAACCTCAAACGAGGTATTACACACTTTTCCAAGTTTTTTGTCACTGGTGGGGCAATGCAGCACATGCTTTTCTCCCTAATAATATCACAAAGATGGCTTACCGTACAAAACAAATTTCATATGCAGCTTGAAGAACAGGTTATCAACTTCATTATGAATCAACTTTTATCACTGAAAGTAAACAGTGAAGCATCTACAGTGTTGACAAACTAGACCACAAAACTGTGATACAAGCTGACAACTTTACACACTAGTTACCATCTATTTTCTTTCATTAATTAAAATATTGTTCAACTTTTTTTTCGGCAAACGAATATTCTATATATTTACTTCTCATTTCCCTAAAGAATAAACAGTTATATATATATATTTTCAAAATTTTTGCTCCAGGCTTACTTAGTTTTGGAATGGCCTTTCACTGGGCTGGAAACTGGAAACATAAATATGGCTAGCCATTGGCTGGAAACGTTTACTGTTCGTGTGTGTCGACATGCTCTGCCATAAATGCTAAACATGTTTTTGAAGTCTAGTTACTATTAGGCAAGAAAATTGAATATTGCTTCATAAACATAATTTAAATGAAATATAACTAAGAATTTAAATTACAACTTTCAGTTCCGAGTACTATTTTCTTCCAAAGCCATCATCAAAATAGCCAACCTAACTATACAGATCCTACAGAATTTCATCAGCTGATACAATACTGTACGAATGAGAGCATTTACTGTTTTCATAATGTGTAGGTTGGTCACATTGTCAGATTTTGCCCTACTTATATGAAATGGACGATAGCATCGTAACACATTTTACAAACAACTAATACAGAATAAACAACTGAAAATTATATACAATGTTTAAGACAAGTCATCACACTATGTTATAAACACTGCAAAACCTTGGTAGTCCGTATATGTTAGACAAGAAAAAATATACAAGCACAATCATTTTACTTACAAATTACTGTATTGTCATTATGGAAAAATAAATAACTCCAAAGTTAAGGACAAACTGAGAAGTACTTGGGTACTAGAGTAATATAAATGCAGAACAAAAACATGAAAGAGTTCACAAACGCCAAAAACAGCATCATCAAGACTTACATTTTTTCATGAAATGCAGCAAAACAATTACGCTTTTGGTTCAAACACAAGTGCACATTGCATTTCTTGCAAAATAAAAATGTGATCTAAACTTGACACATTTGCTATTTTTGCATCTTGTCGGTTCTTTCTTCTCGTCGTGTATTGGTAGGTGATCATCATCATCTAACTTTGAGTCCAGTGGCCTGTGTTCCATGCCTTTTATAGCAGGGGGACTTGCTGCAGGGTTGAGTACGTATTCTCTCGATGGCCTTCCTCATTTCCTCGATCAGTTGTCTTGCGACTTTGATAATTTCTTCAGCCAATTGCAAACTGAAGTATAGCAAATCTAACTGTTCTTTTTGAGGTACAGCTTCAGTAAAGTTACCTAATTTGGTGACATTTTCTGAATATTTTTAATTTAAATACGCAAACATTATTGTTTTCTGTTGATTTAATAAGAGTTATGCACACCCTAGTATTACCAAAATACCATAAAAGAAATGCATTAAAGTTATGGGGGAGGGAGGGTGAATTATGTAAAACCTTCACATACCGACGTAATTTGGTGATACGGGTACCATAATTTGGTGATGTTTCATTAACGGGCAAAAATGTTTCATTTTCACAATTTTATCACATCAAATGTATCCTACAGAAACAACAGACAAGTCCTGACTTTCAATACTGCCTATGCTAATGTATTTACACAATTTTAAAGAAATTAGAGGTAATTAATTATGAAAAAAGTCTGATGTCTTTCATCACATTACAATAGAAAAAATTAGAAACAGTTTGACTAGGAGACTTTTCAAAAGTCTTAATTTTTACAATATGTCTTACCATATTACAATAGCAACAATTAGAAAAAACTAGGAATCTTTACAAAAAGTCATCAACTTGATGTCTTCCGTCTCGTTACAATAGGAAAGATTAAGGAAATAACAGGGAATCTGTACCGAAGTGATCATCTTGATGTTTTTCCACTCATTTACAATAATAAAAATTAGGAAAATATTAATTAGTAGTCTTTATAAAAAACTTTCCTAATAGAGTAGCTTAACAGTCATTGACACATTAACTTCATCCTGAACTGCAAAAATCACACATGTAAACAAGGCTACTGACAGGCTCACTCTGGCACAGTTCGTGGTAGGGAGAAGACAGGAAGCACACTGCACTCACTTCTTCCCATTTTTAACTTTTGTCTTTGGAAAAACGTTCATTGCAAATACCACATGTCCAGTCGTCATCATCCACTGTAGGCCTAGCACTAGAAACACACACATGTCCAGTTGTCATCCACTGTAGGCCTAGCACTAGAAACACGCACATTTGTCTTCTTTTTTGTAGCCTTCCCTCGGTGTTGGACTCCAGAAGGCCCAGGGGCTGCATGACGAACCTCCACTTTCTGCTGTTTCTGGGGACATTGTTTGTTCATAGTTTGGTGAACTGTTGGTGGGTTCTCGGTGATGAGTTTTGCTTTAGGGTTGGGCCTAACTCGTCCACGTGTATGCTCTTTTCGGGGACCAGCTGTTGGGAGCTTCAGAATATTGTCAACTGGAGGCGGAGTCTGTATGCTGGGATTTGTCTCTACAGTCATTGGTCTTGGGTTAGCATCGCTAAGAACAACTTCCTCTGGAACAGGACGTTCAGTGAGTAACAATGGGACCAGTTTTTCTTTGGGAATTACAGTTCTGTCAGTAGGAACAATCCCACGTGTTCTGAAAGCATTCCTTATGTTTTTGTCAGACATGGCTTTTATAAATGGCACCTGGTAAGTAGGATGAAAAACTTGCTTGTTTGGCCGTGCATGTTGGGTGTGTTCAGTCATGTAATCATCGAGTTCCTTCTGCCGCGGAGATTTTAATGCCTTGTAAACACAGACGTCCAGGGGTTGCAGAATGTGGGTCGTGTGTGATTGGAAAGTGAGGATATAGATGTCGTTTTCCTTTGCAAACTCGCTCACCTGAGGCATGATGTGTGCCCCATGTGAATCCATGAGCAGGAGCTTGGGTTTGTGTGAATCATCAGTGCTGTCAAGGAAGAACTGAAACCACATTAGGAACAGTTCCTTCGTTATCCATCCTCAATCAGACAGTCTTTCTTATAGGCTTCATTCCAACGAAAACCTTTGGAGATGATGAAGGGTGAAATCCAAGTTCCATTAGCTCAGATACAGCTTACTAAGGTCATGGTTTCTCCATGTTCTGTGTATGTTCTGCTGTATATAAATTTCTTCCCGATTTCTGCCACCACTTTG
This sequence comes from Dryococelus australis, assembly GCA_029891345.1. Classification (NCBI taxonomy): domain Eukaryota; kingdom Metazoa; phylum Arthropoda; class Insecta; order Phasmatodea; family Phasmatidae; genus Dryococelus; species Dryococelus australis. The sequence goes on from CM056995.1 coordinate 353,459,587, forward strand.
TTTGGCTTCATTACATACATGAGACCAGTCTCGTCAACATTCCATATGTGATCCTTCAGAATGTCCTGAATTTTGAGTTTTTTCGTAGTTGCAGCAAGTTTGTCAAAATAATCATCGATCATGACAGGATTATCCATTGAAGCTCTATAGGCAGAGAGATTTTCTGGTACTCTTTAAGGTCAATCCATACCTCTCTTTGAATTACGCCACCATTTTTTACTTGCACGCCCTTTTTGGTTATTAAAAAAATGTCCACGGCCAGATGCCTCAGTCACATTGAAAGCAATAACTTTCACTTGCTCCACAGTCAGTCCAAATCTTAATTCTTGCATGCTTATGACATTATTGAACACTTTCTGTTCCATTTCCGGTGCGAATGCAAATGGATGACCTAATTTTTTTTAAGCCAATGGCTGAATTAACGTCTGGGTTTTCTGTTACATAATGTTTCAAAGAAGACCATGGGATTCCTTTCTCTCCTTAGCAGCCTTATATACACTAATAAGATGATCTTCTTGGACCATTCTTACTTCTTCAATTATGTCGGGACCACTGTATTTCCTCTAAGTGCCACTTCCATCTAGCACGAGTTTTATTCTATCATGCTGATCCATTTTGTTGTGCCTAAACACAAAAAGAAAGCAGTGTGTCGGAACCTTAATTTATGAAGTAACAAATAAAATCATAGACTCTTTTTCTACTCTCGAAATACAGGAATATTCTAATTCTAAGGTAGGGGCCTTATTTGGTGACAGCACCTAATTTGATGACAGCTTGTAGGACACAATGAAGGTCATTAAATACAAGTTATACACACGGTTTACTGTATTACATTATCAGAGAATCCAAATCATAGGTTTAAACATTTAATTTTAATTTTTTAAATGATGCATGCAGTGGCCCTTAAAAAACCTTGAACATAAAGCTTAATTTTTGGCTAACTTTGTAAGGGTTTATAAAAATTTATTACAAAATAAATTAAAAATGCCATTGCCAACAGATTCTCCAGAATTTTAAGAGCAGAATGCAATATACTGAATACTACTTACTCCAAGCACACAATTCAAACTAATTATGTTAATTTATATGCGCACACACAAGTTTCATGCAAAATTCAACACGCCATTGTTTTCTGTTGTGCACAACTCATAAAGTGAAGAACATGGCATCACCGCTTGGATAGTAAGAAACTAGACAGCCTGCGCTATCTCTTGGCCCAATTTGAAACCTTTTCGTGGTAACCTACGATGGTGAGAGAAGAAATGAATTGTATCACCAACTTAGGTATGTCACCCACCATATTAGGTAACTTTATCCTACACAATTGTTTGTACTCCAGCCATGCATTGGTGACTGCCATGTCAATGGCATGAAAAATCAGTCTCAAGTGTCCATTTTTTCGACCGTACTGTAATCCTATACAGACTTATCAGTCTGTCGAACAAATTGACACCACCCATGGCCACATTGTACTCTGTCATTTCCGGCCTTTTCACATCAATGTACTTTTTGGCGCTGCTGTCCCATCTTCTGACTGTGTCTGTCGCCCCTACACCAACAAAATTAGACGCAAACATAACTGTCCTGTTGTCCAGCCACTTTGTGAGAACTAAATCTCTATCGTTACTTACCGCTTCGTCACTGTGTCCCCTTTTTTTTTTCTTTTTGCAGCGTTTTGTCGTTGCTGGGAAAGGGAGGGGGGGGGGGTCGAAAACCTGCTCAGTCTGACAGTACATGCACAATATATGTTCTGACTTTTCAAAATTTGTAGCAAATGGTAAGAAGAGAAGAAATTGTCAAAGAACAAACAGTTTCCTGGTTTTAGCAGTTTTAATAGTTTCAACACGACAGTTGCTCCAAATCCAAATCTTTTCAATATTTCTGGGTTCAGTTCAGTTGTTTTTCCCTGGTACAAAACAGTCGTACGCCATGCCACTTTTACCACAGAGAATGAAGTTCTTTATACCCCATGGGCTAGGCTGTCCTTTGACATTTTGTTTCACACACATTTTGCAGGTAAATGGAACTATCTGCTCATCAACAGAGACGTGTTGTTCCACGCTAAGTTTCAAATATTGCCAATACGCTGTTGTAAAGTGGACGGACTTTACAAAACACATCCGTTTTGATGTCTTGCCCTACTGTCAAATTGTTTACAAAATGTAAATTATTTTCTGATTTGAAGGAATCTTTTCCATGTAACTTTAGATTCTGAAAACAAACCAATATTTACTGTCCGATTCTAATACATTTCTACCTTAGGTAGTTTCAGTGACCCCATAGCAATGTGTAACGCAATTACCGATTCAACTTCGTGCATACTAAAAGGTTTGAAATTTTTGTTCTTATGCAGTGCATACATACGTATTTGTGAACTCGCAAGGCTCTTCTAACAGAGACACTGGCACACATTTCCTAAATATATGAAGAGGTGAGGGTAGTGAGTGCATTGCTGCAGGTTGAGGGGTGTCCCAAACTAGAGTGGGCCTACATGTATATCAATTTTTCTTGTCCATTGAATTTCTGTTCTTGAAGTCGTTACACTGCTCCAATTGTTATTCTTCTCTTCCTCTGCTGGGATTCTCCCACATCCTCAATAAGTGGGTCTTCATTCCCACTTGCTGCCGGAAAAAGCTCATTCTCAAAATTCTGTTCAGGAACAATGCTGCTACAATCGTGCGAAAGTTCATCACCAAGTCCTTCAACATCACTCAAATCTTTCATTTCTGACAAATTTTAGAGTATTTCTCTACAGAGGAACAGGCATGTTCCTGCAGATAAGGAATAAAGAAATTACATACAATATGCTGGGAGCAAATCACTTGAAATGAGTGTGATCTTATAGAATTTTTATTTCAGCATTCGTAATTAATTACATATAAACCTACTTGTCGGTGGGATACTCCAATTGATTTTCGATGCATTCCAAAACATATCTAGCTAACTATTTTGAAAGGCAAAAGTGTACTTTAAAATCCTCTTCATCATAAAGTTCGAAATAATTTATTCTTTCTCATAAACATCGCGGACAACGAATAATAAAATTCTTGTCATCACTTCCCGCTTCAAAAAATAAATTGTACATTGCCTGAGCCATTTTCTCTTTATTCTCAATTAAATAACTTTGCCCTCTCATCACCTTCCCAAAGTATTTGTTTATGTTTTAAAGATTAATCACGATAATAGGTCTTAAACCACCAAAATCGGCAGGTTAATATTTTCTTGATATTCAGAGAAAATCGAGATTAATGTGCGTGGTGAAACAAAATACAGATAATCAAGATTATTTGTCAGTTAATCTCGATAAACTATCATCTCGCATGATGAAACAGGCCTTTAATCGCCGTCAAGAATATCTAGTTTAAATTAGCTTGATATTCTGATTTAATCACAATTTTCTCATGGTAAATAGTAGAGATTTTGCTTTGAGCTTGTACGGAGAAATAATTTTGAGAAAATTATGGCAAGTCGTGAAGGTATTTTGGTCGTAAGGAAACAGCGAAGCAGAAATTTTCCCTTGAAAAACACATTTCTTAGAGTTAGTAACAGAAGGTTTCAATATCATTGAAAATAAACGCACTGATTCTTTGACAAAACAAAATAAAGCAAAACAATGACAAACAATAATTAGTAACCAATTGTACATCTCGTGATCACTACAGGACAGCAGACATCTTGAAGGTGGTGCTGAACACAAGGTTATTTTTGCGCTTGTGTTGTTTCACTCTTATATCCAGTACAATTGACTAACTGAGCAGCTTTAGTCTCATATTCTTCAAAACTATTCCGTTTTGTTCCTACGAAGCTTGTTAGCGATGTCTGTGCTGAGGCGGCTGTGTTCACGTCTAATCTAGGGGTTCCGCAGAATTTCACTAGTTCTTTTTACTTATCCCAAGATATTCCAAAATACTATGTAGAGCCCCATTTCAATTACTGACAATTTGTTATGAAAACTTAGAACAGTAATGTGCGATTTTCCTGAATATTCTTTGTTCTCTGAAATTTCAAAAAGTGCAATTTTTATTTCTTTATAGCCTCGCAAGAGGGCTTTGTAGCATCTGCTCGACATGACCAGGGGCCACGGTGGCTGAGCGGTTAGCCTGCTCGCCTCCCACCAAGGCGAGCCAAGTTCATTCCCCGGTCGGATCACTGGATTTTCTCAAGTGGGAATCGTGCCGGACAATGCTGTTGGTTGGCGGGTTATCTTGGGGATCTCTCATTTCCCCCGCCCTTTCATTCTGGTGTCGCTCCATACTCACCTCAATCATCCTCATCTGCTCTCAAAACCTCGCTGTTCAGAGCCATCCAAATCTCTTCACCCACTCGGCATGGCCAGTGTGTTGTTATTGTCCTTTTTTGGCACCTGAATGAGTTTGTCAGATTTTACTTCTTGCAAGCTATTGGTTAGAACTTACATCTATTAGTGGAGGCTGTATAATATACATAAAGTTCTTCCAAAAAGTCAATAAAGCTTACAACACTCAGACTACTCTGCAGCAACCGGACTACTAGACTGAGTGAGTGCCCAGCACAAGGTATCCATACTGCTAAACTATTTCCTGCCAGTACAACGCTTGAGGGGACATTGTTCTTCCTGATCATTGAAGAAGCGCTATCATAAGATTGACCATGGCAGTTCTTATGTCTACATCGCTTATTTTCAAAAACTTGCTCAACCTTGAAACGTTTCTTTAGTTTTGTGTCCCTGGTTAGGCATGAATGTTACAAATATTTCAACAGGAATGTGTTCCTCTAAATATCTGAAAATAAAAGTTCTTTGATAAACATGACCTTCGTCTGGAGTTGAGTCTAATGATGTGGAATAGTACTTTGACTTCTTGATTTGAGAGATAACTTAATTGAAAACTTCCTCGCAATTTGTTGTAGATAGGTGGTTTGTGTGACCATTTCCAAAGTTTCTTTGATTCTTTATGTGATTGCTTAAAAAGTCGTCATACTCTGCTATAAGCTCCAATAATCCTAGATACAGGTAGTCACCGTGACCCAAGGGCCTGATTTTCACCTCTTTCATTGATATGAACTATCACACATATCAATCTCTTGATAACTTCTCAGCTACATCTTCTGCTTGCCATGTCAGTTATTGATTAATACAACCCACTTCTTTAGAGCGTCCTGCAAAATCAATTACAGCATTCAGGTGGTTTTTAGAAATTTTGTGTTCAACCAGACTTGCAGCAACATTTTCCCAATCACAATAACCACGAGTATTTTGTGAGCATGTTCGGGAGAAAAGTTTGCGTACACAGCAGTAGACATGTCCATTGCTAAGAGAGAACCGGAGCCATGAAAGTCTTATGGTTTCACTGTTCCGTGTTTTTTTGCTCAAAAAAACATGTTTGGCATTTTCTTTCAGTACTTCTATCAATCTGTCTGAAAGCTTTACAGTCAAATAGATCACAGCGAAAATTCTGAAGTGCTGTGGAGCCCATTTTTATGCACTAATCTATATTGCCCGGTGTCATAAACTCCAGTCATATTCCAATGTAATTTTTACTTAAAGCAGGTTCAAGAGAAACCGTGGGTTCTGTTGTTATATTTGACTCAGAAATGCTGGTGCTGGTAATGTCTTGGAAACCTCTTTTGTAATTCCTGGGACGTGAAAAAAAAATATATATATATATATATATATAAAGTATTAATTTTTAATTTCGAGTGAAAGAATAGAAAATTATTTAAACCATAGGGAAATTGTCCAAGTAAAAACAAAGGGGCGATAAGCATGATACCATGCAGAGTTGTTAACTTGTTAACCATTCACGATTGAAGAATTATGATATTGTAACAAATTATGAATACTGATCTGTACAAATCTTGCTATGATTTGTTGGAAAAATCAAGTTACTTGAAGTTTGTCACATTGTCAATGTATCGTTTGTAAAAAAGTAATTGCAAAAAAAATTTTATTTTAATGAATAATGATAGTTGAAGGGATGAAGCCTGCATCAGTTACACCTATGTACTTACTAAAGTACTTGTACAATACAACTAGTAGGTCTACAGTTTTAAGTTTATCAATCACCAATCTAAAGTTGAAATAAATGTCAACTAGAAACAGTTTCTTGAACAACCAATTTTTCGTGTTTTTTTTAAACAATAATTAATACTTTTTTTTTATTATTATTTTTTTTTATTTTTAGAAAAGCGATAACTTTTGTAATTATTTTTATTGAATTTACCACTTCGCCATCTTCAAAGTTCTGAGGCTGACTCAGCTGGCAGGTGCACATTTATCATCGGTTTTTGGAACAGCAGGTGAACTTGGCAATAACTTCATATAATCTGTCATGCGACGTGACTTGGCAATAACTTCATATAATCTGTCATGCGACGTGACTTGGCAATAACTTCATATAATCTGTCATGCGACGTGACTTGGCAATAACTTCATTCTTCTTTTCTTTCTCTTTTGCAATCTTTCGTTTGGCACTTCCACTTTTAAATTCCTCTTTCATTTTATGGTGATTAGGTTGTATTTTATGGCGGTCCGTAATACTAGATAACATGTATAATATATAAAAAATACTACATTGATAGCTTTACTTTGTTATGAAAAAATTTCAATAACAGTATAAAACAGTATGCCTACATATTAAAATAAAACAGATGATAATGATCACCAAAACACGCAATAGAGAAAGGTTAAAAGGACACTACAAATTATTCACCCCATGCGTGTCAGCAGGAAGGCAGCGACTGATCTATTTTTAGACAGCGCTTTATCAGAGCAATGCCAAGCGATCAAAATTCATGAATGCGTCTCAACTCATAACAGCTGTCCACTGAAGAGTTCAGCCCACACAAAATAATTTTCGACATCTTTTTGATTGTGCAGATGCAATACCACATATCTCCAAATCACAAAGTTTTCAGTATTCATAAAAAAAACTGAATAAGAAATATATTTTTAATGTTACATTATTATTGAATTATCATGCCCTCAAAGGGCTCAATTGCATTTCTAAGTACAAATCTTGTTCAACACAACTGTCAAAATAAATTGGACAATTAAAAAAAAACAAAAATTCTTGGCACTACATAACCGCATAATTAGGTAAATGAAAATGTAAGCATCTTGTATGACATACAGTCTGAAGGTAACAACTACTGTTTTACATTATAAAATATAGTTCACATGTAAACTGTAGGTATACAATAACTTCACATAATTACATAAATGGATAAACACTTTTCTGTGAACAACAGAGTAATGATGGTGCAAATCATTATAAAAACCATGACAGTCCTGTGGCAACCCCTGCTTAGGTTCCTGTAAATCATTCCACTTCTTAATGATCGCAAGTCTTTCATTGTAAAGTGGTAAATTTGAGCTGTAGCAAAATTAACAGCCTTTGGTCTGCAAGGTAATTCAGAATATTCGTCATCAAAGTGCATCACATTGTTTGTGACGGTTGGACCGAAAGCATTCCACACCTGGCCAGATTGAGTCATACTTAAACACGTTTGTGTAGTCCTTGAAACATGTATGTTTAAGATATTTCACTTTGTATGGCATGAGTTTCAAGCGTGCTTCTCTCGTGACACTAATGTAATTGCTTGGTAGGTAAATGTCCCTGTTTTGTTAATTTCCTCTCAATCGAAGCACATACTGAATCACACTCTTTTGAGTGTTTCCTTTAATAAGGAACTTCTCGAGTGACCTGAACATCATTGATTGTGGTAAAATGAAGAAGTGCATTTTGCCAAATCACTGAAAATAACAATAGGGAGTTTTGGTTCCACACAGTTTTGCTCCAAATAATCTATTAAGCAAGTAGCAAAACATGATACCACAAGTTCACCCTCGCTTTCATTCCAACAGTACAGGTGTAATGGTTGTTGGCCAGATTATACACAGTGAAGTTGTGTACCATTATTTTAGTTTTGTAGCGCATTTGCTCTTATGGAAGGCAATGTTGTGACTGCTTCCAAATCCGTGGTTAGATAATAACATTCTTCATTTAGATACAACACAAACATATTTTTGGAATTTTCAATGACACAATTTTTACAGTTGTCTATCCTTATTTGTTTTATGGTAGTAAAAATTTTCTATCTTTAATACTTCGCCATACTCTTTATATTGCTTAGATGTGGTATTATTTTCCGTTTCATTGTTGAGCAGCTGACTCAGCTAGTTGTTGTTATCCCATCTGCCCCAGCGGCTTTGTTACTTTTAATTTTTGTATGATCCATTTGATTTCTTCTGGAGAAGTGGGATCGGAGCATGTAGTAGGTTGGCGAGCTAGTAGAAGGGCCGTTGGTTGCTCAATGTGTGTTGTATGTTGCGGGCATTGTGGGGTTTCATTCGGTTGGAAAGCATTTTCTAGTATGTGTGCTAGGATATCAGCTTTTTCCGCAGGTGTGTAGGCAAATGTTCCATCCAATTTTTGCAGTGGTGGAATTTTAATCGCTTCTCTGGAGAGTTTCTTCGCACATTTCCGTAGCGTGTTGTCCTCAGTGGTTAATTTTTCCACTTTAGCTTCCCACTCCATGGCTCTGTGTAGGGAAAGTTGCTGTCTAATTTCACGTTGAAGATGATTTACTTCTCGTAGTATGTAATCCAGCTGCCTGGTTCGTTGGCATTTTTTAATTGTTGTGAAAGGGATTGCAGCTTCTATCGTGTTTTGTATGTCGTTAGCTGCTCAGAGTACTCCTGCACGTGGGCGGGGTTATTTAGCGTCTTCTCGCAGTTGATGTTCCAGGTTATGTATTTAAGGGGAGGCTAGTGTGCCTTTTTGAAGTTCCTGACTTCTGTGTTGGCATTATCTAATGTGGCGAGCACTGGGAGATGGTCTGAATGCAGCTCTTGCAGTGCTTCCAGCTCGTAGGTGAAATTGATATTTTTATATGTTATGATGTTGAGTGTATCAGACCGGTAATTTGCATTTTCCGGGTATCTGGTGGGTGTTTCTGGAGTGCAAACAAGATACGGATTGATTTATTAGTGGTTGTAAAGTAATTGGCCATTTTGAGTTTTTCCTACACAGCTCCAGGAGGGGTGTTTAGCATTTAGATCTCCTAGAGTGAGAAACGTCAGAGCACTGTTATTTAAGGTATGGTTTTTCCTGGTGGGGCATATACTGACATCACAATACAGTTCTGGCCTTGAATAGATGTTTAAACTGCCACTGCTTCCAATTTCCCTAGCTCTGGCAGCTGGTATAGTTGGTGTCGGATGCTTGTGTGTACTGCAAGAGCCACTCATCCACCTCCGTTGGCCCCTGGACGGTTGTGTCCATGTATAAAATAGTTACAAACACGGAATGTATCACCGGCCTGTAAGTGTGTTTCAGTGAGGGCTATGTCTTTGTAGGAACTCACTAATTTCCAGCTCGTGATTTTTAATGTCCCTTGCGTTCCATGTTCTCCAGCGGCACATTATTGAGAGCTGTCATTGCCTAATTCTAGGATAAACGCTGCCACGAGGCGTAAATGGCGGTCTATCTGTACAGTGGGATCGACCCATGCGGAGTGGAGGTTACATAATTGCATTGCTAGTGTCATATTAATGTGTTTGTGACTTGTGGCGGCTTCCTTTTGTACCTGTGCATACTCAGTGGAAGAGTCGTTTTGTAGCTGTTCTACCCTCTCTGGAGTGATTTCGAGGGTGGGGATTGGTATTGGAAAAGTCTGTTTTACTCGTAGGGCCTATAGTTGTGGCTGGGTTGTGATTCCTGCTGCTCTCCCTGCTGCATAGGCTGATCTTGCTGTGGCTGGTTTCTCCTTCGGTGTTGTCGCTGTCTCTGGGATTGTGGGCGGCCTTGTTGCCAGGATCTAGGCTGCCAGGACCTCGGTGGAGGGAAGTCCTCTTCATATAAGTCCTGTTGGAGTGCCTCGTAGGGGTTGGAAAAACGATATTCCACATATGGCTGCCTCTCACTCTCATACTGCAGTTGCTGTGTGGAATATCCTACATTAAATGGCGGCTGTCTGTAGCGGGGTCCCGCAGTTTGCCACTCCCCTGCAGCAGCTTGGCTATACTGCTTATTCTGAAGGGGAGGGGGTGGGGGGGGCCCTGGAAACCACTGTTCATGGCTGGGGTGGGAATTTTCCTTCCATCCACGAGTGTTTGTGTTTCCTGTCGTGATTTGGGTTGAAACTGTGCTGCTTTCCTTGCATACACGGGGCAGTTCCAGTACTTGGCGTTATGTTGTTGCCCACAGTTGATGCATTTTTGCGCATGAGTGCAGTTCATCTCCTTGTGAGGGCCTGAGCAGTGTGGGCACACTACTGTGAACCTGCACTGCACAGTCGCTTGTCCAAGTCTGCAGCATCGTGAGCAATGCAGCGGTGCTTGTGAGTGTTTGTATGTTTCGATACGTACTGCCGGGCAAGTACATGCCTGACAGCCCTGATTTTGTCTTCTGTTCCCTGCGGAAAATCAACTTGGAACATGTTGAATGGCTGCCTCTGATAATTATCTTGTGGGTGAACGACAATAACAGGGAGGTCTTGCTGCTGTAGGTCTGCCATTATGTGCGTAGGGGAGGTTCTTGCAGGTATGTCTGCCATTATGTGTGATGGGGAGGTTCTGCAGGTATGTCTTTAAATACTGCTTTCAATGGTTTTTCTGAGCTGTTGCGCGATACAAAAAACTCTAGCCTTCCTTCCTCAATCATGCGCAGCATTGTGTGATATTGCGTGATGGAGGGAAACGTGTACATTGTTCCCCTCGGTGTGCTTTTTGCGCACGCGGTCAAGCCGGTGGACGTTAACCTGTCATATAAAAGATGGTAGGGGTGTGAAATGTTGTGCAGCACCGTGATCGGGGCCGAGATGAAAGGTTTTTCTGTGACTGGGATATTATTTTCTGTGGTTGGCTGTTCTGTTGGCAGTGCGACCTTGAGAATAGTTGAAATATATGTTTTTAATTATGAAATACTGGCCTGTGATTACGTATATATTAGTTAGTTATTTTTTAAATTTCTTTAGTTTACTGCTGATGGCTTAGTTTGCTTTTGAACTGACAAAATTAGGTGCTGCAATCTGTTGGATTTGTTAGTAAAACTGTAACGATTTTTTGCTCGACAGAGTGTTATGTGGTTGTTGTATGATTTGTGGTAGTTCCAGCACACCTAGATGGTGGGGAATTTTTCTCCAGGTCATTTAGACCAACAAGGGGCGGTAGTAAGTCGACATGACCTTGAGTAACAGCATGGCTCTTTCCTGTGGGTGGGACACTTGCTTGACAGCGGACATGAAGGGACGGAAATGTGCCAGCAGGGATCTGAAGTCGCAGACACGAAGGAACTCCATGAAGCTCCTGCATCGTTTCCCCGTTACCCTCTGGCAATCCCCGAGGGAGAGGGCGAGAAGTGGGCTTTGTGATTTTTTCAGAGTTTTCCTTAGTAATTGTGGTTTGTGTAGCTGCGCCAAGTGCCTGCGAGTACTATAGATGTTGTGTTCTGCAGGAAAAGAACGTCTTTGCCATGCTCCTGGACGGCTCAGGTGCTGGGGTTTGAGAAGTTGCTTTTGTCTTGGTTTCTTTGCGTTTCTGGACCAAGTCCAGGAGTTTTGAGCAGTCTTTCAAGAGGGCAGAGTGTTCGCCCAAGCAGTTACTGCATTTTGGTGGTGTGGCAGCTTGGGTGCAGGCATTTTCAGTGTGTGACTGAGCGCAGTGAGGGCAGGATGGCGGCATAGAACAGAAGTTCTTTGTATGTCCCAACGCTAGGCAGTTTCGGCACTGTGCCACGTTCTGCGGTTGTTTCTGGTATGTGTGTGTGGGTGAACGATTGTCATTGTGATTTTACTGACTTTGTGAAGTGGGGGAAGGTTTGTGTTCTGCGCGGTCGTCGCACAGAAGAAAGACTGTGGCTCTGACGAGATTTTTGAAGGATCGCCTGGTCTGGTATGTGTTTTTTTGAATTGGTATATGTGTTGCACAATACCCGGCACTGGTGAGATCTTGATTGATTTCTGCTATGTCTGTAGTTTCTGGGGGGCTGTAGAGGCGAGGCTGTAAAAAAAGTCTGGAATCATGTTTGCCGAGAGCATTTGTAAAGCGGCCTGGTGATGTTCAAGTTGAGTGGCTAGATTATTTACTCCTTGTCTGTTGTGCAAGAGGGAGAAACTGTCCCTGCTGATAGCACGCAGTTTTTGAATTAATAAACGGTGTTTAGTGGTGTCTGGCACTACAATTTGAAATTTTGCTTTTGTTTGTTTTCAGTGGCCGGGTGAGTGCCGGAAACTGGTTAGCCTGCGGGGCCAGGGTGTGGAGGTTATGTCTCGAACCTCTGCCAGTGCGGAAAAAACCGTTTGAAACAGTAACAGGGTTTGGTGGCGCCACTAGCGATGCCTGTTGGATACGTTTAGACTCCTGTTAATTAGGGTTTGGTTTCTCTTTTACTGACAGTTTTGCTCCTTTCCTTTTTGAGAGAGGACTGGGAAGTGCTATGTGTTGTCGTTAGAGCCATGTTTTCTGCTTGAAAAATTTCTTTGTCAGTGTGTATGCCATAAGGAATCAAGGTTTGAACTGTGGGACTGTTAGTGAGTGCCAGCGAGACGATCATTAATTGCTTATGCCTGACCAGGAATTCCACGCTGTAGTGTGAAGAAATCGAGCTGCAGGAAGACCTACATGAGCCCCCGTCCAACTCCAGGACCCGAGTGGAAGGAGGAGGGGAGGTGATTGAAACTACCACAGGGGTTGTTAATTATTCTTCTAAGAAGTGTTCCTAAAATGCTGTGTCGTACCTCAGTTGCTGACTTTTACAAGCTAGGCTCGAGATGACTCGGTAAGCTAGAATTGCATTACGGGGACGGCTTAAGGTACGCCGGTGTAATGCCGCGAGAGCTAGGGGTAGAGACAATCCGTAGTCTACGAGAGCGCAAGAGGGAGTGATGTCTGTGTCTGTCTTTAGGACACCGCCTTTTCGATCGTTGCCGAAGCTCAGAGCAGGGGTGTGCTCGGGCCCTTGTGAGGGCCCTTATACCACCCAGGCAGTTGTAGGATTTGTATCTCTCTGCGGGCTAGAGGAAGTTTCCCTCCCCAGACCGCAGTGAACACACAGCCCAGAGGTGAGGATGCCCTGCATGTCCCGGCACAACCCAGAAAGCCCGCCAGTCGACCCAGTAAAGCCGCGGCTCCCTAACCCTTTCCTTCCCTGCCTGCTTGATAAAAAGGTGGGGGGGGGGTTAAGGGAGGCAAACATTTAACTGAGTGTCCAAGTTTGTATACTATTAATGGTAGTAATTTTGAAAATACAGGTCTTGTGAAAATAAAAGTTAACAATACTGGTATATGGTTTCGAAAAATCCATCTGCCAGTTGTAAAATAATTTATATGAAGTGGTTTATTATGAAGCTAATAATTTATGCCAAAAAGTCCCGTGAAGTTAATTTCAATGTCTGTGAGTTTTGCTTGCCATATTACGAAATGGTAGGGTGAAGTGTGTGATAATATTCAGTAATTTCATTTAAGAAATTTTGAAACTATATAGTAATAATAATGTTAGTTATATAATTGGTGCGAAAATAGGCAGCATTTATAGTATAAGAAAGAAAACGAATGCTGGAGGCGTGTTTTCATTTGAGGGAGGGGGAGGGGGTGTGCACAGCTCCGATGAGGATGGTGAAATGCGCTGGGTACAGCCACGGGGAAGTAGTTTTGTTAAAGTGAGCGAATTTCCATCCCTGACTGATCAGAGAATTTCCTCGCTCTCCCCCGAGGTTTTAATGTAATATGTGCAGTGTCATTTACTGGTTTGATCTCAGCATTTTTGGTCTTTTTGGGTAGTTATGCGTGTCTGATTGATACTGACCTATCCTTTTGAGTACAGGGTTTGAGTATGTTAGTAATTTATCGTAGCTTTTATTTTTTTTGGATATAAATTTATTTCCTATATAAGGTAGTTTCAGAGCATCATGAATGTTGGAAATGCTTGTTAGTGGCAGTGCATTTGTGATTATTTAAAAATATTTATTCTGAACAACTTGAAATTATTTAGTTAATGCTTTTGACGCAGTTCCCCATACTTCATTTCCATACATCATAGCTGAGCGGATTTGAGAAGTATATATTAAAAGTTTTAGCCGTTTAGGAAGCTGAGGCGATTTTAGTAGTGGATAAACTAAGGGGATTTAGCCAGTTTCCATACAGATAGGTAATAGTTAAACTTTAGTATGGCGTTTAGGATATTCAGTAAGAGACAGGGCTTCGTATGGGAGGTTTTTAATAGTTTGGTTGTTTATTTTGTCTGGGCCTGGTGCTTTTTTAGGGCATAGGTTTTTAATCATAGCGATTAATTCTGGTTCCTTTTTTGGTTTTCTGTTTAGAAATTGCTGTTTGTTTGTTATTTCTGTGTGTTTGTTATTACATTGCGGGTGAAATTTAGGTCTCCGAGGTCATTATTCAGAGTGAATTGATTTTGAAAGAATTTGCTATAATTTCTGCTGTAGTTTGGGGGTTGTAAGTTAGTCCTGTTGGAGAAAGCATAAGTGTTGAGTTTTCTTGCTAACACCTCGGGAGCACACTGGATATCCGCCAAAACTAATTCATATAGTCTGAAAGTTTGGTAACAAAAATTTCCCATTTTGTTATTTTTTGTGATTCTTATCTAATTTTTAATTATTTTTCAGCTTTTTATATTTAGCTTTGTTAGATTCTGTTTTGTTTCTTTGGAAAACCTTTCTAGGCTGTCGTTTTTCGGCAAGTAGCATGTCTATAATTGGAAAATTTGGCTGTAAAAAATCGCTCCAGTTTAGGAATTTTGTGTGTTTGAATAGCTGGATTTTTAAAGTATTTTCCAGGATTTTTATGGCTGGATCGATATAATTTTTATTGTGAATCGTTAAATGCTGTTCTGTAAAAATTTCCGCCAGTTCATTTTTAAAGCCTTCCCAGTTTGTTACCGGAATTTTTGCTATAATAATTTGTGGGTGTTTAAGTGATTCTGTGCTAATTTTGCCTAGAACTGGCACGTGATCAGAGTCTTAATTTGGTTAGGGTTTTTAGTTCTGTAAATAAATTTGGTAGATTAGTGATAACAATGTCAAGCACGTCCTGATTGTGTCTGTGATTACAAGGAAGAAAATAAGGTGAGCCGGGGCCTGAATAATAAAGCTGTAGAGCTGTGCGTGGTTTTGTAATGTGTTTCCACTGGTATTATTAATTCTGCAGTGCCGATCTGTTTATTTTGCAATTAAATCGTCTGCAATTATGAAGGGGTAAGGTTGGGTTATTAATATATAGAGGTCTGTAGTTTTTAATTTCGCTCGGGGCGCTAGGTAGGCCGAGCTGATGGTTATGTGGTCGGAATTTGTGTTTATATAAATTGTAGTGGTTTCAATGTTTTCGCAGTCGGGGTCCTTATTAACGTGATGTTGAATTTTGTTATGAACAAGTATTAAGGTACCTCCGCCTACTCGTACTCTGATGGTATGTTGTGTGTGGTTTAAGTCTGGCTTCTTTTATTAATGTGATTTCGATCCAGTACATCAGGGATAGTGAACCAGGTGCTTGCTGGGATTGTGGGTCCATTAGGGCATGTGCACTGCAAAAGGCATGAACGCCTCCATGAGGAGCATGGACTTGGTTTGTGGGTCTGGGTGGCCGTTTGCGAGTAGCATGTAACCGTGGAAATGGCTCATGATGGCCTGGAAATTTGCCTCTTTTAGGAACCTCATGAGGTCCGTCATGCTACTTCTCAGGTCGTCAGGAGCTGATGGGGCAGAGTTGTGGACAGGTGCGGGGATTTGCCAGCGGGGTGGGGCGGTTGGCATCTGTATAGGTCCCTGTTCTAATGGCGCCTGCATGGCGTGTCTGGATTGTGATGTGGCTGTCTGTGCGTAGGGGGCTTGTGGGGGAAGAGATTTTGCATCCAGACGTTTGGGGTAGTGCGAGATGTCCCTAGCTTGCACGAGTGGGGCAGATGTTGTTGCCTCTTGAGATTGCATTCTGGACTGCATTTTCTTTAGAGCTGTTTGCTGGCGGTGCTGCATGATTGCAATTACTTTAGGAAAATATTTTGAGTTGGCAAGGTGATTGCCATTGCAATTGATGCATTTAGGTGCTACAGCTATCTAGGGGCATGCATCCAGAGTGTGTGACCCGGTGCAGTGAGGGCAGACTTATGTTCAGATGACAAACATTTTCCATGTTATCTGGGGCCTGGCAGAGTTTGCATTGAACTACGTCACTAAGCTTCCTCTGGTACTGGCAGGGATGAACAACTGTCATATTTAGCCAGGTTACTGAAATCAGAGGGTCAAGAGAATCTGTTTTTGCTGCAGTGTCACAGAAACGGTTTTGTGATATGAGTCGGGATTGGGAGGGTCTGATTAATTTTCCTGCCTGTACTTGAATTGGTAAACTTCTGTTACCTGATACCCGCACTGTGTAAGCTCCTCTGTGATATTTTTAGGGTCAGTGTCTGCCGGCAGATCAAACACAACCTTCTGTGGTGAATCAATGTTAGTGCTGAAGGTAAAGTAAGGGATAGCTGTGTTCTTCAGCATGTTACGGCCTCGTATTTTTGCAGGTCAGTTGTAACAATGTGGAGACCATTCCTGGACATGCTGATTGTGAGACCTGAAGGATGAATGGCTCGGAGATTTTTCACAAGGAAAGAGTACCTGCCTGTGTCTCGCGCCATGAGGCGGAAAGTTGGTTTCCTGTGTCTTACATTGTTGCGCAAGTTCAGGTTTGGTGGCTGGCTTGAAGAACCGGGGTTCAAGATGGAAGCCACTTGCTCCCTCAGTACTGAAAGCCGGTTTCGAACCGGAATGTTTGGTTGCACGTCCAGTGCCATGCCAGAGGAGTGTTTTGCTTCTTGCCTGGATTCAACCAGAGTTTGTTGCTCGTATTGTAGGTTTTCTGTCGCTTGCCTCTTGCTTAGACGAGTACGTGCAGCGGCTATGGCATCCTCCAAGTTCTCCGTAGAGTTGCGTCTTTCCAGATTCATTTCCTGTTGCTCAAATTCCATGTCAGAGCTGTATTCGCCATCTGAGGACGAGTGGGAAAACCTGGAATTTAATTCCCTGCTCGTAAATACAATAGACATATTGTTGGAGTTTGGATCATAAAATTTTGCACCGGGTGCTGTGTGTTCAGGGGAGTCATGATCCCCATGGGGGAGTCCAACCCCCTCTGCAATGCTCCGCCCGTCCAAGACCCTTAGTAGGTTATATACCAGAACAGTAAAAAATTAAAAAATGTGTTACTAGCAAAAACGAGGGGAAAAGGTGTGCCTATCCGCTGCTTGAGTCTGTCGCTGCTGATTCCCAAGGGGCTTGGCTCGAGATAGCTGTAAGGTTTTTAGACCCAACAGCCAACGAGCAGATCCTCAAGTGTCGCGAAAAAGTAAAGTCCTACAGTGGCAGGCCGAACTCCTCACACCTCGAAGACACGATCGCAACTGCCTTGAGGACAGTTCGAAAGAAGAGTCTTATACATTCTGATTTCTGGTGGGCTGTTTCTTGATTAGCTGGGCTCTTCGGTCAATCACAGGCTGTCTTCATCCTGATAGGCTGAGGTAACTGGCCAATCGAGACGAGTCTGTGTTCTCTGCTCTCGCATCACAGGATTTCAGGTCGTCCATGATGAGATTTGCCCATATTTTGTTTAACTTCAATCTTTTATTTTGATGTCGTACAGATGTTTTGATATTTCTATTGATTCTCTAATGATTCTTGGTCTATAAGTTTGTATTTGGCTATTGTGCTGTGCTTGTCTAAATCAATACTATGTTTAGTTTTCATGGAGTGTTCAGCAATATCTGGCTGGTGGTTTTCGTACTTGTAGGCCCTGATGTGTTCTTTTATTCTGGTGGTTATTTTTCTGCCAGTTTGGCCTATGTACACTTTCCCGCATGAGCAAGGTACCTTGTTCCTCGGCTGGTGTTTTGTCTTTCACTGATCCCAGTATTCTATTGACTTTATTAATAGGTTTCGTGATGGTATGTATGTCCTTTCTCAGTAAGTATGCCAGCCGGTCAGTGGTTCCTTTGACATAGGGCAGTATAGCGATGTGTTGTAAATGTTCGTTTTCTTTTATTCTGGGCTGCTTCTTGATACTCTGGTGTACCTCACGTCTTGAGTAGCCATTAGCTTCTAGAGCTAAGGTGACATGTTTCATTTCTGCCTCAAGATGTTGTTCTTCACATTTTCACTCTGTTGACCAATGTTTAAATTACTGTCCTCTTCTATGATAGTGGGTGGTGAGAGTTTGCTGGCAGGTATCTGACAGTATGGGTAGGCTTCCTGTAAACGGTGTTGTGGCTCAAGGAGAGGTTCTGTGTCCTGTATACTATAACATCTAGAAATGGAAGTTGGCCATTTTTTTCCATTTCTATAGTGAACTGTATAAAAAACGACAAGATCTGGAAGGGGTCCAAGAAGGTGAGAGGTTTTATTCTAAGGATGTACAATTTGGATGTGGGGAGGGATACGTGATTGGAGTGACTCACCCCTGGTGCCAGCTCCTCGGATGTTGGCAGACCCACGGATTGCTGCTCATGGAGTGACTCACCCCTGGTGCCAGCTCCTCGGATGTTGGCAGACCCACGGATTGCTGCTCATGGAGTTTTTGCACAGTCAGACGCCTCATGTCAATGAGGGAAAGATGTTCATCAGGGCTACAATGTCCAAATCAAGTAGTAACCCCTCTATTTACCGTGCTTTAAAACAAGACTAGATTAATAGGTCCCAGCTGACATAACAATAGAGGTGAAGAGTTCCACTGCCGCATTCATGTCTAAGAGGATCCTCAGCAGAGGAGTGGAGTGAATGCTGGAAATGTGCCTAGTCTGCTTTCTTAAGGTGGTATGGGTGGGACTGCGAAGGAAACGTGATCCAACGCGAATGGTCTGAATACCCAGCAGATCTTTGCAAGTTATTTGACTCTTAGTTCTGTTAGCCACCATAATTTCCTTTATGTCTGGATCTTGGGACTTGTTTTTAATCAACTTTCCTTTGCAGTAAGACAAGAACTAGCTCACGAGACCTCATACCAATCTGTCTGTTAAAAAATTTCCACTAAGAACCACTATGCTGAACTCATTTCAAGCATTTTCGCTCTTACTATCTCAATTTTTATCATAAGATTTATTGTTCGGGCACTTGTTTCTAAACTGTCCAGTTTGTTTACAATTATAGCACTTGACGAATGAGAAGGCTGTCATTTGTTTATTGTGGCTTGTGTTGTTGCCACATCTTTTCTGGTAGTGTCTGTGACCACTGACACGCAAAGCTTTCCCTGTAAATGCACTACCACTTTCACAATCATCACCTTCCATACCCAGCAATATTGTTTTTATGGAATCTGTAGTTATGGTAATACTGGAGTGTTCGATAGCCATTGTCATTGGGGAAAATTTTCCAGGCAATTCCGCCAAAAGTAATGTGCCAATCCATTAGTCATCAATATTGAAACCATTGCCACAGAGTTTTTAACTCTGTGTCCACAATTTTGTTCATGCAATTAGCCATCAAATCACAATTTTCCTGGTGTAACCTGAGTCATCAGATATCCTCGTCAAGGTGTCTATGATTTCCTTAGCAGTTTTTGCTTCTTTTACGTTAATGACCAGCGAAGGATCAAGCTTTAGTACTAATTTTGCTTTGGCTTTAGCTTGCTTGTCACTGTCAGTGTCTGTGTCATCCAAACAGTTTGATAAACCTCACATGCAAGATAGATTTTCACAGCAAAAGTCCAGTCAGTATAATTTTTACTGCCTAGCAATTTTGGCACGACTGACATATAATTCTCTGCTATTTTGAGTCTACACCCACTTATATTCCCGAGTAATCCTCTTTTTAACTGAAAAATATGGATATGGGTCCATAACCTGTTGTACAGGAACGCACTCAATAAGTTTACAGGCAAGACTATTTTATTCAGATAAGGAACACTGCATCGCCAGACATGATGGTAACTTAACATAGGGTAACATGATGCATACAATATTTATTATAGATTTTGAAATACAGTATAACATATTATAGATAATTCAAATAATTTCTGACCATGACAACAAAATTTAATTTATATATAGAAATATTTATCTTCTGTGTTTCATTTGCGTTTGCCTGCTTAACCATGTTTCTATGTAACGATGTTGATGCGTGCTGTTTCACATCACTTTCACCGCCATGAGAAATACAAAATTCTTGTGTGCAAAGTACACTTTTGGCTTTGTAACAATTGTTACTACAAACTAGCTACTGATAATTTAATTCCCATCTTTCTGGTACATAAAGCAGTTTATTTTTCGCGGATTTGACTCACTCATTTTCTTTTTTAAATTTAAAACTCAAAGCATTGACAATACAACTTGGCGTCAACAAATGGTAGCAACAGAAATTGAAAGATAACTATATATCTTTGCAAGCAGGTCTTCCATGAATGCTCTTGTTGACAAATGCCATCTGTCAGCATCAATTGTAACTATCTATTGGTCATAGAGCTGTATCATTAATCGTGGAAATGGCAAATTACTCACTGTGTTTATTCTGTTTAGTTTATAAAAATTTTAAATACTAGACAGCCCCAGTGCCGTTCGTGTGGTTGCAATTCTCTTGTAAGCAGTCCTTTGTATGATGCGTACCATAGTAGACGAGACCATTATGGGCCGATGTGGGTGATCCCTATTTTATTTATGTCTGCGTTTGTGCGTATTGCCCACGTCAGTCGCCTTTACAGCAGGTGGTGTATGTACAAAACTGAAAGGGTCCATCAGCCCTGCTCTGGATCGGTTCTTGCAGATTGCCAGCGGGCCCACGTACTAGTGGTCTGGTCATGTAGAGCCTCAACTCATGTCCCAAGTAGTGCTACAGCAGGTGGTGTATGTACAAAACTGAAAGGGTCTGTCAGCCCTGTTCTGGGTCGGTTCTTGCAGATTGCCAGCGGGCCCACGTACTAGTGGTCTGGTCATGTAGAGCCTCAACTCATGTCCCAAGTAGTGCTGTCAGTATTTATTGTATTTCCTTGGGGACTTTGCGCTTGTCATTTGGGTAATTAAAGCAGAAAAGTTGATTGCAGCACACACTTCTGTGAGGACTTGGTAGTTTTCCTGTCCTGGGATATCCAATCATGGGCATATTCCATGACAGCTGATGCACCTCTTCAGGAATTGTCCTCTGGTGCTGTGGGTGGAGTGGGATTTGTGGGCATGCGGTCACGGTCATGCTAGGGGGCGCAATGCCTCCAGCAGGTATCGGGGCATACATGATAATCCTAGGGATCCGGATAGCTTGTGGGTCACATGGGTGGGCTCTGATCTGGCCGTAGTGCTCCATCGTCATACGGTGGAGGAGCTGGGCAGTTTGTGTTTTGAGACCACACCGTTGCAGCAGGCGCAAATAGTCTATGATGCTGCTGACAACCTGGATTCCGTTGAGCTCTATTCACTGCTGGATGGATTACCTCTCTCACAAATAATCTGAAAACTTCTGTACAAGTTCATGAATAAACCTTGATAAAGAATGGTTACTTTGAAATACCAACAGCTGGGAAAATCGGTTAGGTAGCAGAAATATCTGACCATGTAATGTTGGTCCACTACAAAAAAATGGGAATGGTAAATATATATTTAATTATCCATTTTTATTTTATTATTATAATTTGTTACATACATTATCAATATAACTGACAAAACAATTTGGTATATACCTTGTCAAAATAATGGACAAAACAAAGTGGAATATATAGTATAAGAATACAATTAAAACAACAGATGTAAAGCATCGAAACTGACAAAACATGTAAGTATATATAGCAGAATTTTTTTTTTTTTTGGAATATACCGCACAAAAAAAAACTTTGAATTATAGTACCTCAAAATTGATAAAACTGGAATATACCGTTCCAAAACAGAATAAAACAATTTTGTATATATATTACCAAAACTAAGTAAACTACTTTGTATATATAGTGCCAAAACGTAATAAAACAACTTTTTATATGATTAGGTGACGTTAAGAAAGAGTTTAGTCACGGTGCTAAGAATTTTCAGTATAAGCCAAAATCTGTTTCCTCAAAAAAAATACCATAACACCATCAAATGTTGAATTGATTTAACTTCGTTTCCATCATAGGAACTGATGCAACAACGTTTCCCAGATAAACATATATGTTAGGTGTGATGTAAACGACATTTAAATTTGTGGCCGTGTCGGATTAAACCTTGTTTGAGTGAACTCTGTGTGGAGTAAATCTTAATTGAATGATGCATTTAGAATCTTTGCATTTTAATGCTATTATTTAATGTAGCCTACTTGGGGTGTTTTATTGTAGAAAAATGATCAGAATAATAGTGATAGTATTGAGAAGTTATATTTTTGTACACAATTTATAATTACGTATGAAAACGTAGCAAAGCAAGGTATCTGAAAGGACTTTCAAAACAATCTTAGGCCTCTTGAATCAATCTTTTGAAAAGTTCAGTTGTCCGTTTTAGATGTGCATTCCACAGTCATAATCTAAACAGTTGCAGGAGTCTTCATGTGCGGCATCCACTTCTTCCTCATCCGTAGTACTGCTGGTTTTCACAATCTGTTCATACAATTTCAGCCTGTTATTGCCTCTCCATTCTTTTTGATACGAAGTCTCCAGAAGATTGTTGACATCCTTCTATTTGGCTTCTGTTTTATTGTGTTTCAGAGGTAGTTGTGGTAACACAATGTGTTTGCAATGCTCTATCATCCCATCTGTTGTAGACTAATCCATGATTCTGCTTCGGATTCAAAACAGAAGTTTTGGAGCCTCTTATTTTTTAACGAGGTCCTTTTCTTGTTGCTCACCGTTACATTTTCTGGTATGATGTTGATCCTCTTCAGGCCAGAAATACCTTCTAAACGTTTAAAGTAACCCTCTTGGGACGACAGCTGTTTTGTATCATACAGGGCCCAGTCTTTCCCTAGTACCTTAACATCGCCCACTGAATTGTAAATGTGTATGTTCTCTTCTTTATCAATTACAGTTGGTCTTTTCCTCAGCAATTTCTCCACGTGGCCAAAAATTTGGTCAGCTGAGAGGAAGCTATGTTCCCCTTTATGGGAAATGTAATTTGCACTTCATTAACTCTAGAAGTTGTCTTCGACAAATAATACATGAGACTGTACAAAACAAAATTATTTTGTTTGTGCTTCACAGCCATTACAAAAGAGTCTGATGGTCTTGACATTTTCAGTTAGGTTGCTTCTACTGAAGGTGTTGAATCAGGGCCGAGGTTACTTCAGGTGGTCCTTTTCTGCCTGATCTTCCATCCAGACGTAGTAAGTATGTTGAGATCCAGATGATATCCCATCAATACATAAGCAGTAAAAACCAAGTTGCCTGGAAAAATAGGCTTCTTGGATTGGGAATTTAGGTAAAGACTGAATTTGTTGTAGATAGAAACAGTGTAACACTGTCATCTACCTTTCGTTGCATTAACTTGTAAAATGCAGCAGTGCAAAGATTGTGAACTCGTTTCTCTATCATATATTCAGTATTTTTCCCTGGATCATGAGTAGCTTTGATCAGGTGCTTCAATTTGTGACACAAGCTGCAAATATCTGAAGAACGGAAACCTATGTTGAAGGTTGAAAAAAATCTGTGTGAACATTATGTTACTCACTTTCGTGATATAATTTGGCTGTGAATCATTGTACATTTGCCACAGCTTGCTTACATATAAAGTAGGATCCAAATAGCTTCATTTGGACTTATTTCTTGAATAGTGGCTTTCTTTTCCCTTTCAGTTTCATTATGAAAGCAGTAATGGACAGTCTTTTTGCTGCAGATTTGTGTGACTTGCTGTCACCACCTTGTTTTTCCACTAGATATACTCCCTTGGATTTTGATTGGCAAATATTTCTTAAATGGGTAGGTTTTACTAACATAACTTTCATAAAAAATACTTTTTGTGTATAGGTAGCAGGTGTTTACTTTTAGTTATCAAGTGATACACATCTGAAGTTGTATTTGGTCATTTTGTTTTACTCATAGGCAAAGGCGTATGTCATTTTATGGGCTTTAAAGTGATGCACGTTTATATACAAATATCTTGAGCAACTTTGTTTGGCATCTCCAACAAATTCTTCCTTAAATTCAAGCAGTCATTGGGCGTAAATTTACTACATTTGAACCTACTCGTGTTGTGTCGACATGGATGAACGTGTTTTAGCCTCTTGGCTGACAATACTTCTTTGCCTTTGCTATGTCTCTCCTTCTAGGGTTTTTAGTTCTCTTCCTTGCTCCATAATTTGCTTCACCTTCACTCACTAAACTATCATCATTGTCACTCATTATTTTAAACATCATATACTCTCTCACAAAATAAAAAATTCACAGTAGTCTCCAGAAACGAAATGGTCAGTTTGAGTAGGTTAGGTTTTATTATAAACAACATGGTGAAGCATCATGGGAGTTTGGTTACCATAGCAATGGTTCTGCGATTGGCTGTTTGGGAGAAGTAATTTTTTGATTGACCATATGAAATTGATTAAACTTTATTTGACCGGCACTCTTCTGCTTCCATTGAAAATTCTATGGGATTAATTGTTGTTTGACCGTATTACATATTCCAGTGATGTAGGGATGGTCAACCTAACACAAAAATGCTCTTAACTCAATTCTTGACTTTTTGTGATTAAACTAAGGTGACCATATTTTTCTGACCCGAATTTGAGATGCTCGTTTTGGTTCATAAATGGTCAGAAGTGGGAGGGGGACGTGTAGTTAAGGAAGGCGGTGGGGGGATGGATTATTTACAGGGGTGTTTTGTTAAAAAAAATGTGAATACCATTTTTTTTTACAAATTATTTATCATAAGAGACGTATGATTTGTTGATTAGACACTAAATAAAAACAATGGCATTCTTTGTTATTTTACTTTTATCAAAAATTGAGTTAAAATAACTATTTTACCTCCGCATATTTTACAGATGAAATTAATTTTTTTCAACATGTCTCTTAGAAAACAACACTTTGTAAATATGTACAAGTTTTGTTAAAGTTAACCTTCGTAATCAAAATGGATCTTAAAGTGTCAATAGTTAATTGAGTTTTGTCTAGCCCAAATTCACCCAAAATCGCCACACCATGAGTCACACTGTCAGGTCCCAGTATTCGGGACAAAAGGCCATCCTGAATGACCCTCTAAAAATTTGGGACACGACCTCGAAAATCGGGACTGTCCCGAAAAAATCGGGACATCTGGTCACCTTAGACTAAACCCTGTTTGACCGTCACCTCCTCATATACACTACCAAAACTAAATAAAACAACTTTGTATATATAGTACCAAAACTAAATAAAACAAATTTGTATATATAGTACCAAAACTAAATAAAAACTTTTCTTTTTCCTGTACTTCTTGTACACTATCGACCAAAAAATAATTGGGCACGTGTCCACAATGTTTGCTCAGTTGTTGTCACCCCGTTAGAATATCATAGGGCCACCTCTTGCGGCTATAACAGCAGCCACCCTGTCTGGCATGCTCTCTACGAGTGTTTGCAGGACATCCATGGGTATTCGTCGCCATTCCTCTTGTAACCATTCCATAAGTTAAGCAATGGATTTTGGCAGCACCTGATGAGCCATCACCCGGTGATCCAATTCGTCCCAAAGATGTTCTATAGAGTTGAGGTCGAGGCTCTGGGAGGGCCAGTCCAGCGAACATTGTCGGCGTACCACTGCATAGTAGCCCTTGAAACATGGCACCTAGCATTGTCATCCTGGAAGTAACACAGGTCCATTCCGTAAACACGACACAATGTTGGGTATTTCATTATCCAGAATGTTACAATAGGCCTATGTGTTCATGCTGCCATGGACAAACACCAGCGGTCCTATGCCGAAGGCCATGAAACAACCCCTCACCACCTCCACCACCAAATTTCCTAGTTGGTATTATACACTCCGGCAGAAGCCGTTCCCTGGGTAGAATCCACACCCATACACGTCCATCGGACCGGAATAATGCAAACCTTGACTCATCACTCCACAGACCCGATTTCCACTGCTTCAGTATCCAGTTGCGATGGTCCACACACCACCTGAGTCGCCGAGCTTTATTGCTTGTCGTAAAATGGGGCTTATGTGCAGCTGCTCTCCCGAAATATCCAACTCGGTGAGCCGCTGTACGCAATGTTTCAATGGAAACCGATACTCCTGTTGCTGCATGAAACTCCTGTCGGATGTTAGCTGTGGGTTGTGCGCTATTTTTGACAATTTCACGTTTCAGGGTTTTGCAATTTCTGTCTGTCAAGATTGGAGGTCGTCCAGAATGTGCAGCATTGGCATGATGCCCATCGACCTTCCACTTATGCAGGATGAATGCGACTGTTTAGTTGGGCCTGTTTACCTTCTGTGCAATTGCCCGGCTAGACAGCGCACTGAGATGGCAGCCTACAATCACACCCTTATCGAAATCTGATAGCTCTGTACCTCGTGCCATCTCCTTGTCAACTGGTTCTACACCAGCCGGCATCATAGTCACAAGTCAACTGACGTACTGAATTACCTATCTTCATGGGTGCCCAGTTACTTTTTGTTCGATAGTGTACTTTTCTTGTGCCAACTGTTTAATTTGATGAGATTTTTGGACAACAGTGTGTGAACCCATTAAAATAACAAAACAGAAGCATCTTAATAACATCCTTCTCAGCATGTACACTGCACGTCAAATGGCCAAAACAAACACTTCTTAAGATATAAGTCAAAACTTCTGCAACGCCATGTTTATCAATTTTATTTAGTAAGTACTTCTCTGCTACACTCAAGATGATTTTGAAAAGTAATTTGAACACTGTATTGGGTTTACACGAAGCCCCTTGTGTATATGTATGGGCTTCAATGAGGCCATCATATGGAACATGCTCATCAGTTCTTTGTAGGTCTGCTTTACAAGTTGGAGTCTTTTGTTTTCTGCAGAATTTACCTGGCAACATAGCGAGACACACAAACATGAACAGCAAATGAAAACTTTGCAGCAACAATTGGCACCTCTTTGAATGCAAAATCGTGAACTTCATGGATCTGTTCAGGAGAGCATTCACCACCAACAATAAATATTTTAAGCTCATCCGGAGCACTCACAGACTGGTCTTTGTCACAGTTGAAAGCTGCAGAATATGACCTGTGAAGTTAATAACCAATGCTTTTAAAGAATTACCAAAAGCATGAGGTGTTGGGTGGGTGTTTCACCAATGCTTTGAAAGAATTACGAAAAGCATGAGGTATTGTGTTGGTGTTTGATATTCCATGAGCACGTACAGAACCAAAAAAGGTTTTCCACAGGACCTTGGTTCAAAGATCTCAAACATAGAAACATGAAACCTCTTTTCTCCAGCTTTGACCACAAAAGTTTGATTTTCTCAATAGTAAGAGATCCAGTTTTTGACGTATATTGGTACTGTATTGTTACCTTTGTTGTCAATGAATTTGATTGATCTCAGAACAGGAAGTACCACATCCCAAAATTTCCAATGGGGTGAATTTTTTGATAATGCAGAGTGTAGTGGCTTTGCCCCCTTTAGCACTACTACTATTGCCACTATCAAATGGCTGGTCCATGAAAGATATAAATGTAGCTGTGCCTGCACCAGAAGCTGGGAGGATTTCACACCCACTCTTTACTGTTCTTAAATAAATTAAAAGAATATGTTGCAAAACTCCATAAAGCAACCACAAATTCTACATGACACATACATGAAACAGACTTATAGTAAAAACTGCATGATTAAATGTATTGTTATAGTTATTGATAAAATGCCAAAATTTTTGCCAAGTGTACATATTTATAGTTGTAATTTTTTGTTTAACCTGACTTGCCACAAAAAAACCTCGTGAGCTTCTAAACATTATTAAAAGCCATACACTGCTACAACAATGCACATGTTACAAGGTGCAGGGCATTTTGGCATATAAATTTTTTAGATATACATCATCTGTAAACCTTGGTAATAAAAATTGCTTCTTTCATTTGTTTTGTCGTGTGTGTTGATTTTGTCACCGGTATTCCCTTTATTAATGGTATCCCAAAAAATTTTAACTATTATATTCGTCATGCTGCTACCAGTTGAAGGCCAGTAGCAGCAGAAGATGTGTTAGTTTATGGCTGTACTGCGATAACTTCAGTTGATGTTAAGGAGAGGTAATAGCTGTCACAACCCCAATTTCATATGAAATGACAAGTTATTGGGGAATCTTATCACTAAGATATTATAGTGATTAATTATAATCAGTTGACAAAGGCAACCAGTGGCTTAAGGCCTCTTCGGGAGGACGTGGAGTATCACGGAGGATATTAACCTGGAACAAAAACAATGTCAATGAGACAAGAGGTTTTATGTACAATTTACCTGGAAACTGTAAATAACAAATCCTATTCACAAGAATTTAATTACTAGTTTCCCCTTTGGAAACTGCCTGGCTATTTGCCCACCACTTTAGCTAACACGTGATACGGAAATTATTGTTTGTTTCTGATTTGGAAGCTCGCCTAGCTTGTTTCCTCACCTTCCCTAGCTAACACACATACACTGATACACTTATAAAATAATGATTTTCACACAGATGAGGGAGCACTATCTCAATATTCTGTTTTACTACTACCTCAGTGGATGGGATGACTGTTCCTGTGATTACCTTACCTGGCTATTCCGAGAAATCTTTTACTTGTCTCTTTCTTAAGCTATCAATCCTACATAGTAGAAGAACCTATCTTGAACTGGTCTTTATGAAAGACCTTGATGCATTTTCAGCAGTATCCTCTGGCTACAATTTGGGGAATGCAGCTTACGCAAGGGCAAGTTTTGGGTTTAATTATTTGATGGATGTGGCTCTGCACGAAGTAACTCTTACACTTAAAGCATTATCTTCTAGGAATTTCTCTTACATGTTTTTGGAAGAAAGGCTCTTGTTTGAACTAACTGGGTTCCATAACCAAAGCCAGATAATGAGGACATACTAGATGTTCTTATGTGAAAGAAAGTATAAGTTAATTGAGATGCTATTTATTTTCACAAAAATACTCAATTCTAATAAATGTTATCCCTTTTTCCTTCAATGGCCTCGGAAAAATTCTTTATATTTTCGCACTCACTCCACGTATACGTGTGTAACCTCTCTGGGAATATAAATAGGGCGGACTAAAACAGACTTACAAATTTAACAGTAAATAATAGACTACAAACTCTTTTCGTTGAGCAGTGCCGATGGGAGGCTCACAGCAAAACCCGACTTAGGAAGCACAAATATCAGATCAAAACTACTGATTTACACCTTCCCTTCGCGAACCTTGCAACTCTAATTTACTACAGGTGAGGCCTGTCCAAAACATAAAAACAGCTACATTAATGATTGACAGCTCACTTCCACTGGAGCTAAAAGGAGTGCACAGTGTGCTCCTCGTGAAGGTTGATGGAAGAGTCCTTCGACCGCCACAGCAGCCAATATCCAGTGCCCTTGCGCTCCCCTCTCCTGCGGCCCTGCCCGATCCCCTCTCCTGTGGTGCAGATGAGCTCTGTATTTACGTGCCATCACAATTCTGAACATAAAACAGAAAAAAACAACACATTGATTACTTTTACACATGTTTTTGAACAAATAATGACAAATAATACATACATCAATAAAATAACCTCATATTGAGGTGACTTTGTCCCAATGCAAAGTCATCCCAAATTGATCATAACAATGACAAATATTATTCATCTTTGGAATAAGAGTTTAACATTATAAATTTTTATTATTTATGTTTATATACAGTAACTAGAATGAATAAGTAATAAACAATGTACTTACCGATAATAACAAGCTATTCTTTCAAAATGCACCAGTCAAAAGTTATCCAAGGACGAAATTCACTATTTTCACAATGTTTTAACAGCAATGGTACCAACCTAAAACAATCAAATTTCTTAACACTTATTTGTATAATAACAGAACTGCTACCTTGCAGATTCAGGAGGAACTAACTGTGTGTCTCACAGAACTCAGGAAATGTGTACATTTAATTTTTTTACCCTGTTGTGAGAGTCGCCCACAAAGAACAGTCACCCCAGTCGATGATACCATCTTAGATATTGATGAAAATTAATCACCATAACACATGCTTGGGTATAATACTAGTCAAATGTTAGACCGTAGTGTTGAAGGTCCGCCTGCCTCAGGAAAGTCAATTTTGGTCTAATTTCAGACCTTTTAATATACGTGAATCTTAGTGGTTTTATTTTCAATCAAGATTAATTTCAGGTCAAAAAATAATTAGGCAGTGTATAGGATCAGCACTTAATGAAGATGGTGTTTGAGGGAACGTTTTGACGTGCGTCTTCCCCACTTTAGGCCGTTTGTCATGCCGGCCGTTCCCCAGCGCAGCATGCATGCGCACTCGACAATTGATCGCCGGCGAGTAGTGTCAGTGTCGTATGAGTGTAGGAGTGGTGCACCCAAATGCAGGATAAAGTGCAATTCAGTGCAAAGTAGGGTAATGCCACATGCATTTACCGGCCCGAGAGAGCGGGCGGAGAGATGCACAAACACGTGCTATTGCATCAAAAGGGTTGTAAACATTTTTGCAGGAATAATTATCAACACGTGATGAGGATGCGTAACCAGCAAATAAAGTAAAGATGCCTAGAAACCCATATGCCCCAGTGTTGTTGTGTTTCATCATTGTTTATTTTCACAGCCACCAGTGTTTTGTCCACTCCATTTCACCCTATTTGTAAGGTAAGTCTCAGAGGTAATTATTTGATTAGTGTTTGTAGTGTTTAGTTTCGTTTGTGGCAAGTAACGGTAAATATGTTCTTCCGCGTGTGGAAGTAGATCTCTCCGTGGCATGTGGGTCTGCCACTGCCAGCCCTCACACCACGGCGGGAAGCTAGTCATCAAGCCGCACCCAGAGGGGAGGACCGTGTGAAATCACACTCGTACTTTTCCCGCGTGGATGACCTCAATTCTTCATCACTTCTTTGCAATAGATTAATTTCTCAAGAACCTTTTTGTTTTCTGCTGTCCGGGATACTCCCCCTCGCCTTCCCAGGAATTTGCATCGCCTGGGGAGTTCGTAAATTTATCAGCATACTTAATTCCATACCAGCCTAGTGCTTTTATTACCATGTAGCCCTCGCCGCAGGCTGAAAGCGTGCAACTGTGTAAGCTGTTCCCCTGGAGGGAATGTTAGAATCTCTAATAAATAGCATGATCTGACAAGTTCTTTTTATTCAATCGCCCAAAGTCATTTCAGGGCACGGGCCCCTTAAAACGTGAGTCATATCCCAGAACTATATTTTGGATGTCCTCTGAACAGCTATTATGAGTAGTTAAATAATGTCCTTGGAAGCAGGCAACGAGATAACCTTGGATACGGGCTTAAGTATACATCCACTGAGAAAAAAAATTTTCACACATTCTCAAACACAATGAATTTTAAATAAAATTGCTGAGATTCAAAAAATTTTTATATTGTAAAGTTACATTAATTTGGTTATCATTGTCATATACAAGATGTAATACTGAAAATGGAGGCAAAATTACATGTTCGCCAGACTTTACAAGCAACAAGATTATTTATATGTTACACAAAAAATCTATGCATGAGAATAACAATCACTAAAATGTATATGAAGAACACAGCTCGGTCCACTAGGGTGGCTATTATCAGCCACTCAAAATGGTGTTTGTGCTTGCAGCCATTCTGCACATCACCAATTTCTTGCTCATTCCGTTCACTACCATTGTCCTGGAAAATGAAGGTTACTATCAATAAACTGCATCACAAATGACAAATTATTTATTAAAAGTAATTGTAAAAAGTGTGTATATTACATATTCGTAATGTGCTTTGTGTGTAGTCTCAAGTATTTTTTTTTTTTAATTTTTATGTTTGAAATGTTCATAATTACATAATAATCAAATGTAATAAGTATCATTTTAGATATACGTATGTATACACACACAAAATTTCACTCTCATATGTGGTTCACTCAGGATTAAAACCCAGAACAGTGTTTTACAAAGTCACCTTAAATCTAGATCTCACTTGCCATATGGGCTTCTCTTGTGCCTTTTTTTTAGCATAAATATGAGACTTTTAACTTCAAATTTTGATTCTTGTAATATTAAAAAAATTTGACATAACAGAATTATGATTTCAGCTAAAGTGTTGTCACAGTAGTGTTTCATGTTGGTGATTTCTTTGAAATCCGACAAATAGTTTACTTGTGATGCTGGTTTAACTTTTGGCTATTTTTACTATGTTTATCTCAAAAGTTTTAAATACAAAATTATGTAGAAAATATTTTCATGGCATTCTGATGATGTGGGCATTTATTTTGAGATGTAGCCTAATGTGTAAAAATTTTGTTCAATTTTGAGATTTGCATGGAAAAAAAAAAAAAAAAAAAACATAAAATTCATATAGTACCTTTTATAATGCAGTATTGAAAAAAATTTCCACCGTCTTCATACGAATTTCCAGACTTTTGTTTCAAGTTACAAAGAAAAGTAATACACTAAAAATGTAGTTTGAAAATACTTTTCAACTCTCTTGAACATCCTTACAGCAATTCTTTATGTAAACACTGACCTAACCTTAGGTGATGTCTTAGTGTTTAGAACCATTAAACATAAAACGATCAGTCCAGTTTAGACACACACATATGGTTGGTGTGCAAATATTTTCAATAAAAGGTTTCCATGATCTATGTGGCATCCAGTGGTGTCCTCAAAATGAGACCAGTCTCAAATGTGAGCTGAGAAAAAGTATGGACTGAACGTGTAATTTATTTGACCTGAGCACTGTAATATTCAAAGCTGCAATGAGTTGTAAAACCTGGTGTAGTGCAAATTTGAATCTGAAAACAAGAGTTCTGTTTTGGTAATAAACTAAACTACAGAAAAAACTACTCACAAAATTATAAACTTAAATTTCATCTACTCGACTTCTCTTTGATTAAAAATCTACTTACACATCATTATAACCTACAAACAGCTACACACTAAAATATAACAATTCAAAATAGCTTTCCTTTCTAGAATGTTCTGAATTAAGTTCATTGCAGCAACTAGACTGGAGTTACTCATCAAGACATATTTTAGTACTGTCCAGTTAATTCCAAGGTGTGATTTTTGGTCCATTGCAGGCTTATTCAATAATTTAATTTTACATCAAATGGGGAATTAATTTGGTATAGCGACAACTCTTCTATTACAGCAAACTTAGAACTCAGACCAGATTCAAACTGCATTTACCAGCATATTGATTCGTCCTTTATGGCCAACACATTGTAGATTTTCATTGTAAGACGCATTAGTCTTTTATTCGCAGTCCTTAGCCATGTATCGAGAGAGCAGTGCAATTTGCCCCCCTTTAATATATGATACAGTCATATAGACAGTTTGTTTTGCTAGTGTTGGATATTAGTACATCACGGAGTTCATGGGGACCTAATTATATACCTATTATAATAATTTCACTACCATGATTGAGCTAGTGTAAAAGTACTCTGCATTAATGTTTAAGTAGACTTAGACACTAAGCATGTTATTGCAGTGTGCATTTCAATGGCAGTACCTTAAGAAAATGACATAATGATATAAATACACTTAGCAATGTAAAGACGCTTGCACATACCACTTAGACAATTTAGGAAAATGTTGGTATTGTTTCTAAATGTTTATATGACAGTCATAAGTATGGCTCAGATTATGACACTATATCGTGCAGTATGTGTGTGTGTTGTGTGAGTAGGTTCATATAATAGCATAAGGTATTTCATTGGGAACTCTCTTGCCATTCATTAATTTTGTTTTATTTTGCCCACTAGTCCAGGCTAATGCAGTAGCATACTGTTCTCATAAATTAAATAGAGGAGCTGTCTAGGTAATTTTATAGGCATTCCTAAGATACAATAAAGAGTTACGCACAGTGTGAACGGTGGAGTGTAGGATGAGAAAACCACATCATAATAGATATTAAATTCTCCTAAACTTATTGAGTAAGGATTCATGGCCAAACTTTTGTGGTTGGTTGTAAGATTCCCATTAATACGTGATGATGGCAATACTGTTTCATTGTGTGAAAAATTGCGAAACGAATTAGCTGTGCAGTAATGGAGCATATACTGCAGTGCATATCACACGTAACAAGGCAGAGATACCCCACACACGAGTGCTTGCACCAGAGTGCATTCCGGCCTCCCGAATGTGGCACACCGCTTCGACCTTCGGCGCACACGCGCCACATTTTAGGGCCGCCTCACTAAAACCCCCCCCCCCCCCCCCCCCCCAATTGTGCCACTTGTTAAAACGCAGCATCTTGCATTGACACATGGAAACAAGTGCGCGTGGCACCTCCTTCCCCTGTCAGCAAAAATCATTTGTACTGCAACACCTCGCTTCACTTCATTTATCACATTTTAATAATTTTACATTTCCCTCTTAAGTTCTCAGCTACTTTCCCTTTATATCTTTGTATTTACGAATTACCACTAGTCTTTATAGATTAATTTCTATATGTAAGATTAATCAATCAATCATGGTGCAGGGAAAAGTGCAGTATTTTCTGTCAAAATCATAGAAATCCTGTTAGACAAAACTACGGTTCTATTCAGAAGATTGTTTCCGGTGGTCCCTGATGGCGGAAAACAAACATGTGCGAAGACCGCGTGGTCATTTACAAAAGCATCAATCATGGCAAAAATTACAAGAACCCTTAAATGAAACAATACATATTACAATGAGAAAATATGGCGCACTTTAAATTACAAACAAGAACACTTCAAGCGCAAGGATGGCACAGATACGGACTTGACAGCTGTTAACAACGTGGTTGCATATGATGTGACTGTAAAACAATTTAACATGACAAAAACCCTAAAAATACATACAAATTTACCCTTAATATTGCAGGAATGACAATGCAAAAGCCTTTAACATAGGTAGATGGCGCCTGATTCAAAGTTGTGTGGGCTGCATGGCCTCTCCGACATCTTTCCTGCTTCCCGCAATTTAAGTTTCAAAAAACGTCAAGGGCGTAAAATATTTATTTAAGCATAAGCATTATTCTGGAGATGTCTGGCAAAACGTATGCAAAGCAAAGGTTGACGCCGGCTAACAGCCAGCGTGCTGTTATGAACTGTATTTAATTACATTGAAACCATGTGATATTAAGGGATGAATTTCTGTAGGCATGCCAAATAATTCAGGCACTTTAACATGCAAGTACCCATGTTTTGACCTACCACATACCCTACACGGTAAAATGGGGGTTGCCGCCTAAGTGAAAAAAGGGTAGTCTTACATCATTTCGTAAATTATGATCACGGCCTATGAATTACCATTGTAAGACTTGAAAACAAGTCCTCTTGATAGATAACCTCAGACGAATGGTTTGTGAGTAAACAGACCTCCACTATATGAAATACCACGTAATGCTTATGAGGCATTTATTATCTTGGAGGTCTGTTTTCTCGCAAACCATTCGCCTGAGGTTTTCTTACCAAGAGGACATTTTTTTACGTCTTGCAATGGTAATTCATAGGAGGCCGTGATCATAATTTACGAAATGATGTATGAAGACTATTTTGAAGGGGTGGCAACCCCCATTTTACTGTGTAAGGTATGTGGTAGCTCAACATGCATGTTACAGTGACTGAATTGTTCGGCATGCCTACAGAAATTCATCCCTTAATATCACATGGTTTCAGTGTAATTAAATACAGTTCATAATTGAAACCCCATCTTCACAAGGGTTTCCTACCATGAGGAGTAGTTTCCTGGCATTCGTTGTCAGACATTTTCTAATTGAAATTTTGCAAGGAACGTCCTCTCACTGCTTGCCGCAGAGCTGATGACTCACCCTATATATATATATAAATTACACTCCCGCTTATTTGTGCTTCGCTTAACTGGTTTTCGGCTTATCCGTGCGGCGGTAAGGCGATTCTGTAAAGTGTGTCGTTTAACAAGCAGCTTTACTATACGTCTATCGCTGTGCTGCGTGAGCTGATGTTTATCTTTTTAAAGTGAGTCATCCATTTCCGCCCGTTGAAGCGCGCATCTGATCGCACTCTGACTCATCTCAGGCCGTGTCCAAAATGGCAGATTTTGTTGACAAAATCACATGACCCGAGTTTGTATACAAAAATGGTGATGTATTTGGTAATTCGATATTTTGTATTTTCTATCTAGCGGATGTTCGCAAAAATACAAAATGAACGCGTGCGCTAATGTTTTCGAAAACAAATAATTGTTCATAAAATATAGTAGGCATGTTTTTAAAAGCAAGTAACTGTTGTGTTTTTTGTTTATATATTTCGCAACAATTTTTTTTTTAATCGTTAAAATGTTTTTCCGTGTGAGTTAAACAAGTGACTGTCGACAACATCCAGTACGAAATAAAGAGTTTGTCATTTCGGACAAGGCCTCAGTTATCCCCCTGCCCTATTCCATCCTTCCAAAACCCGTCTGGCTAGTTTATCGATCACTTTGGCACGTTGTTATTCACCGTTTGTATTGTTGTTTTCGCAACGTCAACAAAGCGTAAAAAGAAAGTTATCATGGAAAAGTTGGAAAAAAAAAATTTAAGCATGGTGTGTTATAAACAAAAACATCAATCCTGGTGCCCCAAACAAAAACAAAATTGAAGACTGTTTCAAGAAAGGCACTGTTTGACTTTTCTTATATTTTTTCATATCAAGTGTTTAAATGTTTACAAAAAATCTTAACATTTCTTAATTTCTAAACTTTTGTGTGTGTGTATATGCATCTGTGTAAGTCGGTAAAATTAAAATGAGCTCCTAGTGATGGTGATTATACTGTATTGTTTAAATGCCAGCTTGCCTTATTTTATGTCCCGTTATTGTCTTTATTGCATTGCATTCTAAACCTTAAACTAACTCTGCCATCTCAAGGACGGATGAGGGGTCTGTGTGAGGAAGTGACAACTGACAACACAACTATGCACCGCACCGCTGCCGGCTTTGCGCCGCGCATGCACTGGCTCGATGCTCCGTTAATTAACTATACTCGGTGCAACATAAATATCAGTTTAAGTATCGTGTACTTTAAATGCTGCTCATACAGTGCGTGATTTGTGTTTGCTTTGAAATGTATAATAGGTACAGTGTTTAATTACGATTTTTGGAGCCATTATCAACGTTTCATTAATAGAAAAATGTATAAATTTGATTATCTGGTTTTTTAATACAAATTTGCTTATTTGTTTTTTCTCTGGCTCTGATTAACGCATTTAATCGGGAGTTTACTAGTGTGTGCTATTACCAATTTCCTTTTTGACCAACACATAGATGGGCTAATAATAATTAGTTCCATTGTAGTAGTAATTATCATTTGGTGAAAGATACACAGTTAGAAAAAATGTACATCATAAGGGGGAAAAAAAATTTTTAAGCATCAATTTATAGGTATAGGCTATTCACGGTAAAGTGAGCACTTTTTAAGGCCCTTCTAAATTTTTTCTTTCATCCTATTTCCATCTTCCCGCTGCTTTTTAATACAAACATTGCTTTGCGATGAATAAACACAGTGTATACATTTCACCACCCTCAAAATTTAATGTCCGATTCTGCAAAAAGATATATTTATTAGTGGTTTAAGCATGTTGGGAGGGCCTTAAAAAGTGCTCACTTTACAGTGAACAGCCTATATCTACTTGTTTGTCTTGCATTTGTAGACTATAATAGTGTGCACACAAGGAAATATTTCTTTGTGAGTTTCTAAGGGAGGCATTACATGAATAACTTAAACAAATATTTTTTTCTCCTACCTTTGGTTTTAATTCTTGAGGAATGAAAATTTTCCCCACAAAACTGTTGGTGATGATGTTAGTGTATCGCAAAACATATCCAGGTGGGACACAATTCCTCTTGGCTAATGCATATGTACCAATTGAGGTTACCATTGTCAGACTAGCCAGAACAAAGGAATCAACGTAAAACCTGACTGAAAAAAAAAATCAATAAGTTCAGTATTATTTGACAGATAAGTTACACATCAAATAACCTAAGGCTCAGCTCACATCCCATATTGGATTATTTGATTATGCTTTGATTTAAGCTTACAAGTAGAACAATTTTGGAAATGAGACCAGAGCCCTAAAGTATGGTTGTACATGGTATACTGAAACACAAACAGTGAATGACAATTTAATTTGCTAAAATGTTATGAATTTTGTTAAATTTTTGTTGTAACTGAGCTATTATAAAATTATGTTTTTTTCTTTCTTTCTTACATTTCGTGAGGAAAACATCCCATTTGCACCATCTTATACTTAAGCTGCTTACCTTATTTTGCAGTGTGTACATTACATATGAACTATTAACAATTATGTCACAATTAATATAATATCAAATCTAAAATAAATAAATTAATGTGTTAATTATTGTATATGTAGCTGCACTTTAACAGTTGAACTGTTATGTGTGTACTTACTGGTAAGTTAATTAGCTCTTGACACAGTTTGAAAATTCCCATCTTAAATGCTTAAATCAATACAACAAAATAAAATAGATGTGTCTGTCTGTGATTTTCAAATTATCCACTTTTAATTATTTTTTCATATGGTATAATTATTGATTACTAAGCCATATCTAATGTTAATTTTCTTCGTGTCTGTCTGTCCAACCAGATTTAACTCAAAAACCACTGAATGGATTGACGTAAAATTTACACAGTCATTTTATATATAATAGTAATAATAATAACCCCAGGACCAACTTAGTCTTTGTTTCATTGAGATATATCAAACGGTTCCGAAAATATGATGATCAGGGATGTACATAGGTACTGGATTAAGGTTTTCTTAGGATTACTGCTTAAAAAAAATGCATGGAAAAAAAAGTTCCATCATTCCTCTTTTATTTTTTGTCTATGGGCTGTCCTCCTTTCCTTCCCAAGAGCGATTCCAAATCCTAAATGTCGTGCGTACAAAGTAGCACAGGAAAGCTAGTTAGCAATAAATCGAAAAATTCATCTTTTCAATTGAAGCAGGGTTCGAATTTGGTAAAATACTTTCATATCACATTTAGTCTTTGAGATAGCTTTGATAATTTATAATAATTTGAAACTAAATATTTAAATGGTGGGGATTCTGCATAATCCATAATCCAAAATACAGCATTTTCATAAATTGGTTGAGTTAAACAACATTGTAAACAAGTGTACAAATATAAAATTTACAATATTTTCTGGATTAGTTCAGCATGACACCACTTTAATGCATTTATAAAATGAATGGCAAACTTGCATACCAATATTTTAATAGTAAATAACGATAACAAAATAATGTAATAGATGCTAAGCACAAAGCAGCATGCATTAAAACTATGAAGTAAACGGAAAATCACTGAGTGGCTAAAATATGATCGTACGTCACTGTTATTTTTATTATAATTTTCACATGAACATGTGATTAAAAATTTTATTTTGTAAATGCTCTGTATAGTTAACAAAAATGCAAACAATAATAAATGTTTGAAATGAAAGTGAGCAGAAGTAAAACCATAAATCTTACTTCTAGACTTTATGTCAAGGAGAATCCCTAGTTAACAATTCTTAATGCATTAAAACTACGTCTGGATATAAGGAAGCATTGCCACAGGTGCTCCTGAGGCTGCAAAGTGCGTTTTTTGGAAGCTGAATTACTCAGAAGTTAGCTCTGTAACAGTAGAAGGATGTTGCAACTGTACGTAAGCCAACAGATTTAGCTGCACATGTCACTTTTTACTTTTATCCTTTTCCTCAAGGAAACTGTGCAGCAAAGACCCAAATATGGTATTTTTAAGCTTTTTCACCAATTTTTTTCTTTTCATGTGTATTTAACAGGATAAAAGTAAAAGTGGCAACTGTAAATAAGTGTTTTTATTTCTTCTGGAAAAACATGTTCCCAGAACATGTATGTACCAATATGCATGTGTGTGCAAACACCAATTTTACAGGTAATATATTACTGGGGAGTCACCTACAACTGTATTAGGTCCTTCCATTTACATGGAGGATTTCTGATGCTAAGACATCTGTGGGTCATCTACAGAACCACATGGCAGGCAGTACAAAATAGTTCAGCCGGTATCTGCAGGAGAGCGCTACGGTCGAACGGCTGTGAGCACGTTATATTCGTCTACTGCTCTCAGATGCCACTACACTTTTTCAACTATGTCCCACGGCTCGCATTTTTGTTCCCAGTCAAATACTTGTAAACCAAATTGCGGTCTTTCTTGTCCCTTGCTTCTCAGACACCTCCATTGTTGCCAAACAGTGGCCTGCACTAGCAGGTTTTGTGTTTCATCTACCGCACTTGCATGCATGTGTGTAGCCTACTTTCCCAAAGAAGGCTTATGAGATGGCATTCCTATGTCTGTCGCTGTATATGTATGTCTGTGCAGCATGATGTGTGTCTTCCCTGCCCGCTAACAACTTTTGAAAGAGCAAACCGAATTTCACCAAACTCAATAC
Organism: Dryococelus australis; assembly: GCA_029891345.1. NCBI lineage: Eukaryota > Metazoa > Arthropoda > Insecta > Phasmatodea > Phasmatidae > Dryococelus > Dryococelus australis. The sequence goes on from CM056995.1 coordinate 353,500,016, forward strand.
ACATATTATACTTAGTAAGGAATTTTATAGTTTTTGACCATACCAAGTGCTTACTTTCAAAATTGTAATTTTAAAATTCAGGGTGATATGTCTGATATCTTGGAATCATTCAACTGATTTACACCAAATTGTGTATTTTGCCAGTGTGTCATATAATCACTGAGGTTAGAGAGTAATATTGGTAATACACCATTTTGGACGATAGCACCACATGTAAAAATAAAACCTTTGACTGATTAGATCACAAAAAACTTCTTAAATTCTCTCCAAAGTAATTAATACTATGGTAGGTCATATAAATGTATGCAATTTAAATCAACTAGGCACTTATTTTCAAAATGGGGACCATTAAAAATTTTTTAGTTATCTTTGATGTATCTACTATACCATTCAACCAATTTTGACTGAATTTTGTATACTGAAAGTATTTATTACAAACATATCTGCCAACAAGCAGCCTCTTTTGTCTGTCATTTTGTAGCATTACATGAATACATAAAGTTTGTATGTCGTATGGAAAACAATTTCCTGATTCCTACCAAATTTTGCAAACAAATAGTATTGTGGCAGGTAATGTAAACTGGTTTGTTATAAGTATATCACACACTTATTTTCAAAATGGCGGCCATATAGTCGTGTTACCTTAGTATGCTGTATTCTCAAAGCCATGTAATGAAGTCCAACTTAACTTTGTGTGATGGCAGTATACGCAGTCAAATCACATCATTATGGCCATCTGCCACACGTAGCCCATGACATGGCCCGCGACATGGGCTGGTGAAGCGGGTAGCTAATGTGACCAATAGGCTGGCTGTACACAGTATGCTTCCTGCTGTCGTGGATAAGGGAAACGATTTTACAGATTTGCAAAATGGGATGATCATCGACTTTTGGGCCAAAAGAGACAGCATTTCGGAAACAGCAACTTTTGTGAACTTTTCATGTGCATCTGTGGTAAAGGTGAATCGTGAGTGGATGAATGGCATCATTGGGAATAACCATCATGGAAACTGTAGAGTTTAACACACCATTGATGTCAGAGGTGAAAATTGACTACGAAGGTGTATGAAGGCCAACCGACAAGCTACAGTGGAACAGCTCACCTTTCAAATGAACCAGGGGGCATTCAGACGTGTGTCTACCACAACAGTTCAGCGAACCCTTCTGTGAATGGGGCTCCAGAGTAGACGGAGGGTGACTGCACCCATGCTAAACACAGGTGCATCAACAAAAACAACTGGAATTTGCTCGACAGTATGGCGACTGGACTGCTGCTGATTGGCAGTGGGTAGGCTTCTCATACTAGTCATGTTTTCAGCTGCATAAAACGGATGGACGTCGGCATGTCTGGCGAGGAATGTCAGAGATCCGACACCCTGCATCCATTGCTGGACAAACACAAGGTGTTGGGGGCAGTGTCTGGGGAATGTTCTCGTGGAATTATCTAGGTGCCATCATTCGTGTGGAAGGTACTCTTGATTAATTTGGTTATGAATCCATCCTCGGTGATCATGTCCACCCGTACATGATGATAAGCCTTTTCTTGGGAGGATGGGATCTTCCAGTATGATAATGCACCTTGCCACACGGCTAGAAGTGACCGTACGTTGCTGGAAGAGCACAATCAAGACTAATTGTTCCCTGGCTCCCAAACAGCTCCAATTGAACATCTGTGGGGCCACCTTGATCGTCGTGTTCGCCATCTTGTCTCCTGCACCACACACCCTTCAACAGTTATGCGACGTATTGCAGACAGCATGGCTCCAGATACCCATGGAGACCCATCAGCACCTGACTGAGTCACTGTCAGCTCGTCTAGCTGCTGTCCATGCTGTGAAGGGCTGTTACTCTGCAGACTAGAAAGTGATCATAATAATGTGATTCGGCTGTGTATATTACAACTACCAAATGTGTCTACACGAAACCTCTTTTTTGTCTGCCAATTGATAAGATAGCACCACGCAAATAAAGTTTTTGTATCACATCTCAAGGAAAAAATTAACAGATTGACACCAGATTTGGTAAACAAGTAATATTATAGCAGGTCATGCAAACTGATACTTTCTAACTAGTTTAAACACATATTTTCAAAATGGGGGACATATAACTATTTTAGCTTAGCGTGTCATATCACTGAAACCATGTAGTTAATTTCAACTTGACTTTGTATACTGGCAGTATATATTTTAACCACTCAATGTGTATACATGGAGCCTCATTTATCCACCCCTTTGTAAGTTAGCATGACTGTAGGGACTACAAATGTAGCAAGCTGCATACCCTAGTTCCAACAACACATGAATGTTCAGCACGGATCAGCAGAACATAGTGGAATGTGGAGCAACGTAAGCCAGGTGTGGCATGGCCTGTCTGTATATCAAGCGTTCTAAAAACATGAGGCTCTGTTATGGTACTACTACATTTTGCTGTGTCTATGTGAAAATGTGAAAAAATGTATGATAATATGCTATGCTGTTGAAAGCAATAATAATAATAAGGGATTGTTAAGAAAATATACAATGCAAATTACATGTTCTTACATATATAGGTAAATCAGTCTGGAATATTACCGCAGTGGTGGTGTGATTCACATTCCGCATAGGTACAGGAACACTAATAGATAATAGAACATCTAGCAAATGTGTGAAATAAATTGATGCAAATATATGTAGTAATGGTACCAAATTGCAATGAGTACACTTAAAGAATACGCACTGCTGTACAATGGTGTAGTGTATATGTATATGTGTTGTTCTTGGGTTTCCTTTGGTTTCTCAATTTTTGAACACAGTGCTAAGTCTTCAGTAAAATTGGTAGTAACTGATCAGTGTAGCAGTTGTGACACATTCATTTTGAGTAGTGACAAGTACACTTTCGATAGACAAGTAAAAACTCATTAAAATTCCACGTAGAAGATACAGGATAAGCCAGACATAACACTTAGTAATAATATCTGCTTTCTACTTCACTACTGAGAATAAAAGCACGATAGTGGGTATCACTCAGGTTTTATTATATTAAAATTGCCAGTTAGGAAATTAAAATACTGTTAAGAAAAATTTAAAATGCTGACTCTATTAGGAACTCGGGAGAAAATTCTTAAATGTCCGACACAACCTTGATTTGGAGTTTAATTACTTCAAATATCCACCATCCTTACAGAAGGTAATAAAAACTGTTAAAATCTGAAATAAATTACTTAAAAGAAAATTTAATGCTGCTGGAATTTATCAAAATTGTGAAAAAGAAAACTTTATTATCCCCAATAGCTTTTACTTCTCATGTCACTATGCTACGTTTCACTTCCCGACTACGTGAAATAAAACTGTCATTGACATTGGTATTTATCCAAAAAGTCAATCAAAATAAAAATCAAAGCAAAGTTTGTTGTTTCAAACAACATAATATCTCAATTATTGCTGTATCTCAAGGTTAATTATTAAAATTAATTTGCTCCGAAATTATGTTCAGTCTGTACAGCTGCGGACAGCTGGGTCATATCATACTAATGACAACCCATGTTAGTGCAATCAAAAATGTGCAAAATCATAAAGTAGAGTTCCTCAAAAGTACATTGAAATAGTACTTTAAACATCAATATACAGCTCTCTGACATTGTACAAAGCACGGCGTCACCTCACGTGTGGTTGGTGTCATTATCCTAAAAATGGCGCTTCAAAAAAGCAGCATCTGAAACCACTCAAAAAAATCTAATAATGACTACACTCTCTTCTTTTATGTGGTGTGGTGTTCCTGGCCTGTAAACTAATATCTGGCACTCGAAATAATATTCTAATTTATGTTGGCAACGGGGATTATCTTGATTCAATCCATGTGAAAACTAGACACGGCCGTATCAATTAAATGTCCCACCAGAGGTTGTCACATCCGGCAACTATGTCAAAAGAGCACCCAAAAACCAGAATCAACTTATTCATAAGGGTGGGGGGGGGGTCCTTCAAACGAAAAACACCAAAAAACTAACCTTCAATTAAAGCAAAACTGAAGCAAAGTTAATTACACATGAAAAAATTAAAATTAGTTACAACACAAAATTATCTTTAAAAAATTGAAACTCAAATTTAATGTTAAAATAATTACTGAAATTACTATATCTAGAAAATGGATTGGTGGTTTAAAATTACTATTAAGTCTTAAATTAATACACAATAAGAATAACTCGCTGCGGTGATCAAAACAAATTTTCTAAAAGTATAAACATTATGCGAAAATTAAAAACAAAACAAAACATTAAATCAATATTCTCTGTGAACATAGTCTGTTAAGGAAAAATCTGTGATAGACTTATTTAAACAGTTGAGCCAGACATGAGGTAGCAGTGTCACTATCATTAGATACTTCTGTGTTATCTGTCTCGCTGTCACTATCATTAGATACTTCTGTGTTATCTGTCTCGCTGTCACTCGTTAATGAAAATAAGTCAACACGTAAATCTATTACGAACTGATCTGTTGCCATGTCCAGTATACAGTCCCTCTGCCAGTGTTCATCTTCCAGCTTTTCAACATGATTGCAGTTGCCTACTTAGTTATCCTTGGTTGCGGAGTTGATAGCACTTAGTGTGTGCATCTGAAGTACTTATGTGGAAAACTTTCCCACGTTATTAGATTCTGGAATACACCACTTTAATTTAAGCCACGCTAGTTCAGTGGCATTCAACTCACACATGTTAATTGGGAGTCGGATTACATTGTGTCCAGCTTCTTGTAAAAGTTGATCAACCCATACACTTTCTCCTTTGATATGTGATCTTCAACTAAGGCCAACAGCCCACTTTTTCACATTGCTTCATCATACGCAACACCGCTGTGCTCTAACCATGCAATGATTTATTTTTTAGTACTATATTTTGAAGGAGGTTTATCGTCTTGTTTGGTGTGGTATAGTGCATTGTCCATCACTGCAATGGCAAGTGTGGTATTACACGCTCAGCATCTTTTCAAAATTAGTAGCATTCATTTCACCGTGATAATCTCTGGCAGTAGTACCAGACCTGTGTATCAATCATTTTCCAGCAGAAAGACAGCCATTTCTGGAACCAATATGAACAAGTATTAGTCTCTTGGTTGTGTTTCCTTTTATTACTTCACTTACGTCATTTTTTCTATGCCAGCTTTTCTGGAATCTCAGATTTGTGTCCACACACGACTCAAGATAAAATACGTCTTTACCTTCAGACCTACACTCTCTCATTTTCGTAAGGTACTTCAAGCGCCACGCTACTATGTCAGTACATTTTATCGGCAAATGCTGCTTGTCTTCACGTCACTTCAAGACAAAACCCATACTTCGCAGTAATCTCTTGAGAGATGATGGGCTCCACTTCCAATCTATCTTTTCCTTTAAAACAGGGTTCAGTTTGCGTACCATAGGAACAACTTTCTCTTCACAGCATAAAACTCCTGAATTGTGCCTCGTATGACACATCTGTCGAAGCTATTTCAAATTTGCATCTTTTTTCGTGGCCTGTACAGAAATAAAGCTATAGCAGTCTTACATAAGTTCAATAAACACAAGGTCACTTATTCAGTACGTCTAACATAACCAATGCTAAAATACACCTTTTTCAACATCACTGATGTACGTATGCACATAGTGCATATATAGGCTATTCATGGTAAAGAGAGCATTCTTGAAGTGCTGGTTATTTTTTAAGTTTCAAGAAATTTGTATCTTTCATTACTTACTAACATAAACTATGGAGTTTAAATAATAACTACAGTGTAAATATTTCGCTGAACCGAAAAGTTTACTACTGAGACTACAATAATATATTGTTGATTATTATTCCTGACAAGGGGGTATCTTCAAAAGTGCTCACTACACCTGGAAAAGACTATATACATAATTCATAAATTACCTCTATTTCCTTGGTGTTGTCTGCAGTTCATTGGGTGTTTCAGTATGTTTCTTCCAAATTCTCATTTTAGTTTCTTTGCAGCTCGTTCAGTTGCTTTGTGAATCGGAACTGAAAGGCATTTTTACGAACTTCTTGTTCTCACATCAATATTACCTTGCTTATTATTTCTCTCTATTTGCTGTAGATCATGATGTTACTTTTCCTATGCTTTGCTTTCGAAATATGAAACCATTGCTCATCACACACTGGCTGCGTACATGTATTGAATGGTTCGTAATGCAGGAAGAAAGGAGATGCCCCCCACTTCACTCCACTGCACTGCCTTCCCCTTCTTCCTCTTGATGTCCCTCCTACCTCTCTTCGCTCTTCACCCTCCTGCGGACAGCTCTCAAGACTCAAAGTAAAACTTAACGTTGTATACTGGCAGTATCTGTGACAACCATTGAATGGGCTAATACATAATATTTTGGTCCTCCATTGATGTTCGAAGTCACATAATGAAAACTGAGGTTTTATGCCATCAAGTAGTGTTATAGTAGCGTACGTAAACTAACATATTTTAAATGTGGCAGGCCTTTAAATTGTGTTAAAATAAATAATTTAGGTTAGTAGGTTACATCTATTAAATGATTGAACACAATTTAACCAAACTTTCTACACTAACTGCATTTATTAGAGGCATCAATTATGCATACAGATATCCTCTTTTGTTGGCCTTTTTGTTAAATATTTCCTGGGGATAAAATAGAATATTTTGCTTTATTTCCAGAACATTCCAACTAATTTTCCTCATTTGCATACCATTAGTGTTACAGGAGACCATGTAAACTTACACAATTTAACTGGGGTCAGACATTGATTTTCAAAATAGTGAACCATATAAATATTTTAATACGGTTCTCATGTCAAACAGTTAAACAAAAATCAACCAAACTGACGGTATATGTTAGAAGTATCACATACAGAATCACTTTTTAGACAATTTTATAAGATAGCACCAAATAAGAACATAAAGCAACTATGCCATTTCTCAGGGATGAATCAACAGATTCTACCAAATTCTTCATACAAGCAGCAGTACAGTAAGCAATGTAAACTTGCGTGTTTTAAGTCGCTCAGGCACTCATATTTAAAACGATAACCGTATAAATATTTCCGGTTAGCAAACACTATAATTCGAAACGTTAGACTGATTAGGCCTACTTCCGAAGCTGAAGCTTTAAATTTTACCTTCTTAATGCACATAATTGCACCCTAGATTATAGTACAAAGTTTCCTGGGTTTGAGTCCTGCATAAGGCACGTGTGTATTTGTAATCATCTCGCTACTGTTGCATGTGTTTCTGGTTTCATCTCAAGTGATATTGCTGTCAACTAGATAAGATCTACCTACCATTTAAGCTTTTAAGGATGTCAGTAGAAATAATTCAGGGAACAGTCTGTTCATGAACTGAATATACTAACTAATGTAAATAAATAAATAAATCTTGAGAGGACTCCAACACAGAAGTCAGGCTATCCCTGCCTCTCATGATGGTTTTAAGAAACAGGAAAATATGAAGTACTCACAAATGAGCGGCAGGTTGTCAGCGTTGGTCGGCACCAGGTATATGGCGTAGAGTATGAACACAACGTGGCTGGCCACGTTCGAGCAGCACATGAAGATGCGCTCACTGCACTCGGGTTCCACCCACAAGGATGACAGTGTCATCACTGCCAGAACTGCAATGTCGCATCACGTCAAGGGAATCCCCAGTTAACAATTTTTATTGCATCAAGGTCATGTCTTGGTGATAAGGACCAAACATTGTGATGGGTGCTCCCAAAACTGCAATATGCTTCCCTGTGAAGCTGAATTTCTAGTAAATTAGATCTGCAACAGCAGGATATTTTGACACATGATGCAAGCCAATAGATTAAACTATAGATGCCTGTTTGTACTTTCCTCCTTTTTATAAAGGAAACTACACTGCTGCACCAGAAAGCTCTAAAAATTCTATTTTTAACCATTTTCATTACATTTTCCCCCTTGTTATAGGATATGTAAAAGTAAAACATAGCAGCTGTACATAATTGTTGAGTTGAGAGGTTTGGGTGGCTCTCATAAAATAACAGATGAGGATGAAATGAGGTGAGAATGGAGCAGTGCCAGAATGCATAGCCCAGCGCAATTCTCACTTGCAAAAATCCGGGTATTGAACCCGGTTCGACTTGGGGGGGGGGGGGGGGGGTGAGCAGTCTAACCACTCAGCCACTGCATGCCCTGTACATAATTGTTATTTATCTTCCCTGGAGAAGTGTTTTATTCCCAGAAAATGTATTTACTGAGATACACGTATACGTGCAAACATTGATTTTACAGACAATTATGTAATTGAAAGTCCTCTTATAACTGTTTCAGAGAGGTTTTTTTTTTCTTTGTATTTTGACGATATCTTATGGCTCATGACAAGAAATCAATTGTACGTTAATTAATAAAATTGCCAATTATTCAAAAACAATATTCATTAGGTTTTTATATAATGATGTGGGAATTTTCAGTTAAAATCTTGTTTCGTAGATATTTCACAAAGTAAACTTTAACACAAAATGTGATTCAGCTGAAGTTTTTAAAGCACACGAGTGATATGTTAAAAAATATTTCTTTCAGATCGCACAATTGGTGAACTTGTAGTAGGGGTTTAACTTCGTTTACAGTGATACAGTGGCTATCATGTAGGCAATGTGACCTACATGTGTCTATGGTATGCTGCGGTGCCCATGTGGTTAGCCTGTATTTCAATCTCAACTTTTAAGATAAAATTTACAGTAAAAAACAGAATTTCAGAGAAAAAAGAAATTAGTGACCTTATAAACAATAGTAGACTAACTCATAGGTTTTATTTTAAGGTTTATATTTAAATTTAAAAATTCTTTGATTTACATTTGGAAAATAATTTTCCACCATGATCTAACATTTATCAAATTATTTCATATATTGGCAAAAAAATGTGTAACGTGTTAAAAATATTTAAATTAAGTTTAAACTCTTTTAACGCATTTAAGGGTTTTGCACAGAAACAACATTCTTTGCAATAGTGCTGAACACAATGCATCTTGCAGACATCACATGTGATATCCTCAGAAAAATAAAAATAAAAAAAATGTTTTTTTCCATAACCAAATGTTATAATTATGCTATTTTTTGTGTTGCACTAATAAACTATAGTCCATTCCCGATTGGAAGCGACTTATGAAAATCAACCTTTGAAAAAACACTCTAGGCATAACATGTCAACCTGCTTTTTCAATAACATGTATTCCACAATTATATAACACTGTGGTTAACTGTAGAGCACTGTATTATTGAATAAATGAAACTTTACCTTAATATCTTCTATAACTTGTAATATTTATTTATTTTTAAATATGAATCAACAATAGCGAGAGCAGCGACGTGTTGGCAACGGGCGGTAAGAAATAGTTCACAGTTAAAATATTATTTTAACCTAGTTTTTTGGTATACTATTTGTAAATTAAACGGTACCTATTGAAATATTTAAATATTTAGGTAGCCCCGATGGCAACATATCTCATTTTTACAGTTTAAAATAACAGCGGAAAATATTGTGAGTAGGCCGTAATGGTAAGGTGTTGTTTTATCGAGCGAGAGCAACTTTGAAACAACTGTCTGCTAAGAGAGGCTTTTCACTCTCGCTCTCTGTCTTTGTCTCTTTCACACTCGGGAAGTTTCACTTCGCTAGTAGGCGGCTTTATTGTACATGTTTTCAATTGTAGCATATTTCATACTTATTACAGCTAAATAATGATTTTTGAATTTGTAATTTACAACTGAAAAGAGATATTAAGGTGTGAATACTTATTTTAATATATTTAGATGTGATGGTGCGGCAGAAACAAAGTGAAGCTGGCAGATATGGTGAGCCATGACATGGCGTGTTGCTGTTTTACCAAACGAAGCGTAAATTATACTTACTCCGAAAAATACTTCAAATTACCACATCACGTTTCTAGATGTTGTGTTTTTTAATCCTACCTAAGCAAGTTACGAGGTTGTGATAAATCTGTTTTTCCACAGCAGTAATAAATATACTGTTACGGTGTGTTTTGTTAACCGCTGCATGTGAAATAGTGTGGCGTGTCTGCATGGTGATCGTTACGCTGGATTTGTGTGTGTGCGTGATTTCAAATATTTGATATGAACTATTTATATGTTGTAAATGTGAACTGTTTCTATGATGGAGTTATTTATTTACATCCGCGTCTGTTTATTTATCACAACGTTGTACCTTTGCCCTGGGTGTTTGAATCAAAGTTATGTAACGTGATTTACCACAATCCCAACAAAATAACCAAACCCAGCCCCAATAAATGTCAATAAACCTAATACACAGTAAGTAGCATTACATATAAATATGAGCGGAATAAAAGTTATGGTAGGCTTATTTGTGTGCATGTTCACCGCTATATTCTAAGTTTCTATAACAAAAAATGAGCGACATGAGTTGCATGCTTGATTTTAATGTCGCTTGGGATGCAAAAACGTATTGGTTTTTGTCTCCTGTGATGGTTTTTAATGTGTTTTAATTTTCAATCTCTTGTGGGCACTAATTACATCGTTGTGGAGCACCTCACATCATCACTCACTCACTCACTCACTCACTCAATTTGTTAGTAGTGATAATGTGTAGGGGTGTACGCTCTAATCATTTTCAAAATTATTATTGGATGCATGTTCAAAATTCCTTTTAGACTAGTGTTTGATGTTTACGCTGCGGTTTGTATATTTTTTGAATTTGTTTGGTGTTAATGATACTGCTTTGCGTTGCCCCATTTGCCCTTGCCTAAGGTGAGTATTTTAAATGTGTTCACATTGTCGTGGCTTACCAGTGAGAGGTATTTTATGTGTCCGTATAGTTATTATTTATGATTGAGTACTTGGTAGGGTCTAGTAATAATTCAGCTGCTTCTCATTCCATGTAAATTTTAGTAGGTTTTAAGCACATTTTAAATGTTTCTTTTAGTTTGTGAAGTGCCTTGTTGGGTGTAATGCTGCCGCTTCATGCTTTGTAATAAATTTATATAAACACATGATTGGGCGTGGTTTTTTGGGCCCTTTAGCCTCTATATTTATGAGATATTACTGGAGCACCTTAAAGAGTTAATTATCAAAGCAGTACTAGATGTTTGGGATAGGTAAATAAAACACATTAATGCAGTTGTATTATACAGTGCATTTTTTTCACGGGTGGATGTAATGACACATATTTTTAATGATTGCAAAATATTGAGTCTGAACAAGGTGTAAACAAAAGTGTAGCCTGGTAAAGGATAATTTTGATTAGGGCAAGTAATTCACTTGAAGTTACGACTTATTTATTAGTGTCAAGTTGGCCGATTTTGGAACAGCTGATTATTAAAGATTTCCATGTTTGTAGTGGCTCTTGTACATGTCGAAACGAATATTTCAGAAGTAAATGTTCACTTGATTAGTTACATACCTACCCACGAGTATGTTAAAATTGAATGGGAAATTATAATATTTTTAATACCGTTAAACTGGTTTGCTTAGAATTGGTTAGTACTAAGATTTTCTATGTCAGCAGTGAGATTTGCATACCATTTGAGACAATTTATTTCAAATACAAAAATTAGATACGTTTATCGAAAGGTTATGTATCTAGGAGTACAGTATTTTACAGACTGCTAGTGTGTTAGTTTGTATCTGTAATATTTGCTATTATCTGTGATAACCTATTATTATTATTATTATTATTATTATTATTATTATACCTCTTGTTTGACCAAGGTAACCTATCTAATAAAAGCACACGTACCTAAGAGTATAGTGAACACACGCATGTAAGCGTGGCACGATATATTTGTAATGCTTATACTATTGTGTAAATTACCTTAAAGTTATGCGCAGTTTATTGTGATTTGGCACAAGCTTTTACTGTCTTGAAATTTATAATATTGTAGAGTTTTTTGAGTCATTGTGCGGTAATATTTTGTAATAATCAAATGTCTGTGATACGTGAATCCAGGTTCCATACTATTTTCAATGTACCTTAATTAATTGGGTGACTCATTGTGAATGTTTTGAAAAAATACTGTTGTACCTGAATATATTTAATGTATTGAATGGAGTAACGTGTCATGGTGATATTTTCTATGAAAATAAAAGTTGTTCACTGCAATATTGTCAGTACTTCTGTTCTTCAATTTGTACCCATTCTGTACATTGTACAAAAATTAAGTTTTACAGAACTCGTAATCATCTCATAAACACACACATACATCTTGAGACTGTTGCTCAGGTGTCCGAAATCTTGTCTGTCGCAGCTCCAAGAGAGTAGCAGAAATGTATAACATGTTATATTACAGTTCTGAGTATGTACATTGGTTTGAAAACTGTTATAACCCGGAGCCAGACCCCTCCGGAGGAGGCTGAATGGTAGACTACACGGGAGTTGAAACGCTAGCAGAAAATGATTATGAAAACCAGTACGGGAATGGGTATAGTGAGTGAGTGAAGAGATCTGGGCTGCCCTTAACAGTAAGGACTTGAGAGCCGATGAGGGTGCTTGAGGTGAGTATGAAGCAGCGCCAAAATGAAGGGGTGGGAGAAACAGGAGATCCCTGAGAAAACCCGCCCACCAGCTGCAGCATCCGGCACGATTCCCACGAGTGACCCGGCCGGGGATTCAGCCAGGATCGCCTTGGTGAGAGGTGAGCAGACTAACCGCTCAGCCACCGCAGCCCCAAAATGTGCATGGTGTAGGGCTGACTTGAAAGTTCGCCCACACGTCAGCTTTGTGCTAGAGTCTAATGCAGCTCACCGAGTGCAGGCATGACGACGACGGCAAAGTGCCCCATTGCGTATCTCTCGAGGTAGACGACGTACTCCAGCCAGGGGTAGACATCCTTGCCAATCGACAGGGTGTGCCTCTCGGATGAAATCTCGAACAGTGACCACTCTTGGCTCTGCTGGTAGCGGTATAACTGCACCTGCGCGTACATACCATCCTCATAGTGTAAAGGCTGTACATGATAAACTGAGTAATATTAAAAGTCCTGCTGAAGATCTACTTGTATGGACATTGCGTATTCTTCCACCATGTGTATAATTAACATCGCAATGAACCTCATCACTAGAGACCAGCAAAATTTGCGTTATTATTTGGACACTCGTTAAACTCTTAACACTTTTACTTTTCCAATACGTTTGTCATTGGACCATACTTTATTTGACACACCCTGGGTAACTCTGCACCAATAAATGAACACTTAACAATTGTGTGCCCAATCACGCTCAGTCCAATCAGAAAGGGAGTGACTTCACAACTATGCAGCAGCCAATGGAGAAACTACGCTGGCTCCATTATATACAGTACCATGAAGTTTAGCCCGATGCCAAATAAAAACTCTAATTTATCAGGTCCCTACTCATAATTTTATTCATGCGTCGGCCAAAATAAACTGTTGAGTTATTAGAGAAGTAACTGCTTTACAAATTTCCTAATTATTACACTCCTAATCATTAAAAAGACAGGAAACAAAATATATATATAATTTTTGTATTTATTTAACCCTTTTAATTCAACGTTAAGATGTGGGACTACTTTCTCTCCATTGTTACCATCTTTACTGGCCACATACTAGTCAGTGTCCCCGTGAAATTATATAAAAGGTTGATTTCTAAAATGCTCAAATAACCGTGCACAGTTGTGCAAGTCATAAAGTTAGAGTCAAGTTTGAAACACGCTAACTAGTCTCCACATGCCATGTTTCTAAATGCTGTCCATGGTTATTTGAGCACTTTTTAAATCAACCTTTGAAAAAATTTCACTGCTTCTATCTGCATGGATTTTAACAGGCACACTGAGGGCCATATTAATAGTCGTCTCTCAGATCTCATCTTGAGATTGTATCATGTGATACAGTCTTGAGATGAGTTTCTAGTCTTGAGATGCGTGCAAATTAATAGTCAGTTCTTGAGTCATACCTACTCAGCTGAAATTAGTTTCAAATTTCTGTTCTCAAGTGATAGTAGATTGTGAGATACAGTTTTTTGTATCTAGCCTCGCAAAAGGCCCATGGAAGCAGAAATTGAGGTCTTTTTTTTGCTGTCAATGCACGTTTGTCTGCAGATACATTTGACTGTTTCTCGTGTTTAGTTATATTTTCTCCTGTGTCTTGTGCATAAACTCATTTTAAAAATACTAAAAATTACACAGGGCTGAATAAACATTAAAGAATTCTACTTGTAAAGTTTGAATACAATAGAAAAGTAATGTTTTATTACAAGTAGGGTGAAATATCGCCGTACTTTCACATAATAGTCTTCAGAGATGGTATTTATCTATTTGAAATATGACATTTTTTGTAAAATAAACGTAGTTTAATAATGTATTGCTATGTAGTGATAAGTATTATAATAAGATACGTAAAACAGTATTAAACAAACATTACTATCCGTAACTTCGGCTACACTGCAGTAGAACTTGTTTTGTAATAAGCTATGCTTCCAACCAATAACACGACAAAAATAATTTGTTGCTGTTATGCAGTGTGATATTTTTTAAATAAATGTAAAACGTACGCAATCAATGCTATTATATTAATCGCAACAACATGGTTTGCATTTTTATCCATATTACAATCCTTTACTCTGTATAAATGGCTTCTATAATCATATTGATAATTATGTAGGTCGCACATTGCAAAGCAAATTCTATTTTCGCAATAAAATATATATATTATATATAAAAAACAATGCACAAATATGAGTCTCAAGTGACTTATAATATTACGACTCTTGTTTATGTTCTTAACATGCACTTCTGTTATTCTTTTTACTTTAAACACGTCTATTACTTTTGCGCTGGGGACAGTACACAACATTTAAATTGCAAATTTAGCAAAAACAACATACTGGTTTTATATATATTTTTTTAAAACACATCTATTACTTTTGTGCTAGGGAAAGTAGCTTACACAACATTTAAATTGCAAATTCATCAAAAACGACACACTGGTCAATATAATATTTATATATATTTATTTGTCCTTTTGATCGCATATGGAGTAAAACCATATAAAATAAATACATGTTCATATTTAAATGTACATATAGGACCATCTACAAACGAATACCGTGTATAAATTGTGTCTCAAGACATCCCTCGACATCAATTACCTGAAACGAGATTTATTTATTTTCCTGTTTCTTGAAACTAGTTTTGGAGACTATTTATAAGATGAAGTCTCAAGAGCCGACTATTAAATAGCTAAAATTAGTTTTTAGAGAAACCACTCTCAAGTGAGAGCTATGTCAAGACTAGTCTCAAAATGAATCTCAAGATTAGTTTATTATATAGTATCTGTTCTCAAGAAGATTCTCAAGAGCTGATACACGACTATTAATACTGTCCTAACTGTGACGGGCGAATAAAGTTGGCAACGATGGGGGGAAAAAAAATTTCACGACTTAGCGTTTATCTAAAAGTGTTATGTGAACATTTGTTAATGAGGAATTATATTCTTTTGATTTCAATGTTTTAAAATGATAATAAGTAAAAATTATGAAGTTTTTAAAGTTTTTACTTTTCTAATAATTAGGCAGTTTCACTTGATCAACGCGTGAGTATAATATGGACCATGACAATGTTAATTTTACATGCAGTGGAAGAATACATAATGTGCATACAAGAAGATGTTAAGCAGAGCTTACAAAAGTGCTCAGTTTACCGTGAACGACTTATAGCGAGCTTACAAGTTAGTGCCATTCATAATATGGCTTGAATCACACGTGGTACGACAAGCTTCCTCAGCAAGGCAAATTCTAGTTTAATGGCTATCTTGCCACAAGCTTACACATTATCTGAATAGTGCTGGTGGTGCTGCCATTTCAAGGCTGCCCTACAGTTGAAATAACCATTACTAGAGACACCTGATTTTTGTACACTTTCCCTGTTATTGGCCCATGTATATGGTAAGACATAACGGCATTTGACTGGATCGATCAGAATTAAGTAATTCTGCTACCAAACGTCTGTAATTCGCAGGCAGACAACTAAGATGCTTAACAGTTGAAACCAATTGCGAGAGTGGATCTAAGCTAATGTGTTTAGACATACACCATTGTAGGAACTTGACATATCCTTACCCACTCTTTCCTACAGGCTGTTCACATGTCTTCACACTTTATGAAACCTTTGTAAAAATTACCCCTTGGATAACATTTTTTAGTTTTTCCTCAATAAACTTCTCATTGCATGCAGAGCTGGGTTAAAAGCTAATGAAGGTGGAGGCACAAGCTCAAAAGTACAGAGTTTTACAGAGGTAATCATATAAATATTCCGGTTTTTGTTGCAAGTTTTGCCAGTACTTTTATATTAATATACAAAATATTTTTCTCTGATATATTTAGACTACTCACCTCTCACCTAGGCAAACCAGCTTTCATTCCCTGATTTTCACATGCGTGAATCGTGCCGTACAATGCCGCTATTCAGTGGGTTTGCTCGGGGATCTCTCGTTTTCCCCACCACCCTCACATTCCGATATTACTCTATACTCACCTTGCTTCATCCTCATTGGCTCTCAAGACCTCATTGTTAAGAGCCACCCAAATCATTTCACTCGTGCTCACTCCACCTTCACCACAACTGCTGTTGCCACCACCCCCTACTCAGCTGTTGTCACCACCCCCTACTCAGCTGTTGTCACCACACCACCACACTTCTGTTGCCACTACCACAGCCACAATTGCCACCACTACAGCAGACCACAACCACAACCATTGATGATACCACCACTCTAGCCACCGTCACCATTACCAAATACACCACTGTCACAACTGCTATTGCCACCACCATCAGTCACACCCCCACTCTTACAACCACCACCATCAGTCACACCCCCACTCTTACAACCACCACCATCAGTCACACCCCCACTCTTACAACCGCCACCATCAGTCACACCCCCATTCTTACAACCACCACCATCAGTCACACCCACATTCTTACAACCACCACCATCAGTCACACCCCCATTCTTACAACCACCACCATAAGTCACACCCCCATTCTTACAACCACCACCATCAGTCACACCCCCATTCTTACAACCACCACCATCAGTCACACCCCCCACTCTTACAACCACCACCATCAGTCACACCCCCATTCTTACAACCACCACCATCAGTCACACCCCCACTCTTACAACCACCACCATCAGTCACACCCCCCACTCTTACAACCACCACCATCAGTCACACCCCCATTCTTACAACCACCACCATCAGTCACACCCCCATTCTTACAACCACCACCATCAGTCACACCCCCACTCTTACAACCACCACCATCAGTAACACCCCCACTCTTACAACCACCACCATCAGTCACACCCCCATTCTTACAACCACCACCATCAGTCACACCCCCATTCTTACAACCACCACCATCAGTCACACCCCCCCTTACAACCACCACCATCAGTCACATCCCCACTCTTACAACCACCACCATCAGTCACATCCCCACTCTTAAAACCACCCATCAGTCACACCCCCCACTCTTACAACCACCACCATCAGTCACACCCCCACTCTTACAACCACCACCATCAGTCACATCCCCACTCTTACAACCACCCCATCAGTCACACCCCCCACTCTTACAACCACCACCATCAGTCACACCCCCACTCTTACAACCACCACCATCAGTCCACACCCCCACTCTTACAACCACCACCATCAGTCACACCCCCACTCTTACAACCGCCACCATCAGTCACACCCCCCATTCTTACAACCACCACCATCAGTCACACCCCCACTCTTACAACCACCATCAGTCACACCCCCATTCTTACAACCACCACCATCAGTCACACCCCCATTCTTACAACCACCACCATCAGTCACACCCCCATTCTTACAACCACCACCATCAGTCACACCCCCATTCTTACAACCACCACCATCAGTCACACCCCCATTCTTACAACCACCACCATCAGTCACACCCCCCATTCTTACAACCACCACCATCAGTCACACCCCCATTCTTACAACCACCACCATCAGTCACACCCCCATTCTTACAACCACCACCATCAGTCACACCCCCATTCTTACAACCACCACCATCAGTCACACCCCCATTCTTACAACCACCACCATCAGTCACACCCCCATCTTACAACCACCACCATCAGTCACACCCCCACTCTTACAACCACCCCATCAGTCACACCCCCATTCTTACAACCACACCATCAGTCACACACCCCCCATCTTACAACCACCACCATCAGTCACACCCCCCACTCTTACAACCACCACCATCAGTCACACCCCCATCTTACAATCAACACCACACCATCAGTCAACACACACACCACTCTTACAACCAGCCAACCACATCAGTCACACCCCCCACTCTTACAACCACCACCATCAGTCACACCCCCACTCTTACAACCACCACCATCAGTCACACCCCCACTTACAACCACCACCATCAGTCACACCCCACTCTTACAACCACCACCATCAGTCACACCCCCATTCTTACAACCACCACCATCAGTCACACCCCCATTCTTACAACCACCACCATCAGTCACCACCCCCATTTACTTACAACCACCACCATCAGTCACACCCCCATCTTACAACCACCACCATCAGTCACACCCCCACTCTTACAACCACCACCATCAGTCACACCCCCACTCTTACAACCACCACCATCAGTCACACCCCCCACTCTTACAACCACCACCATCAGTCACACCCCCATCTCTTACAACCCACCACCATCATCACACCCCCCATCCTTACAACCACCACCATCAGTCACACCCCCATTCTTACAACCACCACCATCAGTCACACACCCCCATTCTTACAACCACCACCATCAGTCACACCCCCATCTTACAACCACCACCATCAGTCACACCCCCACTCTTACAACCACCACCATCAGTCAACCCCCACTCTACAACCACCACCATCAGTCACACCCCCATTCTTACAACACCACACCCCATCACACACCACCCCACCCATTTACAACCACCACCATCAGTCACACCCCCTCTACAACCACCACCATCAGTCACACACCCCCATCTTACAACCACCACCATCAGTCACACCCCCATTCTTACAACCACCACCATCAGTCACACCCCCATCTTACAACCACCACCATCAGTCACACCCCCACTCTTACAACCACCACCATCAGTCACACCCCCATTCTTACAACCACCACCATCAGTCACACCCCACATCTTCTTACAACCACCACCATCAGTCACACCCCCATTCTTACAACCACCACCATCAGTCACACCCCCATTCTTACAACCACCACCATCAGTCACACCCCCATTCTTACAACCACCACCATCAGTCACACCCCCATTCTTACAACCACCACCATCAGTCACACCCCCATTCTTACAACCACCACCATCAGTCACATCCTCACTCTTACAACCACCACCATCAGTCACACCCCCACTCTTACAACCACCACCATCAGTCACATCCTCCACTCTTACAACCACCACCATCAGTCACACCCCCACTCTTACAACCACCACCATCAGTCACACCCCCCACTCTTACAACCACCCATCAGTCACACCCCCACTCTTAACACCAACCACCACCCCACCCACACCCCCCCACTCTTACAACCACCACCACCATCAGTCACACCCCCACTCTTACAACCGCCACCATCAGTCCACACCCCCACTCTTACAACTACCAAACTCACAGGTTGTTCATGCTGACGAAGGTCGACCTCACTGGCAGTGGTTATGGGCGAGCCCATGGAGAGGCTACACTGGTGCGTATCGTACGGCCAGCGTTTGGCATCTGCCTGGCAACGACTCGACAGTATGGTTGGGGTGCTGCACGACACATGGCCAGTGTGCCGCACATCACAGCTCACGTTCCCTGTCATTGCCTCTGTCTTGTCCATACGCCACCTGTTGCCACACACACCCACGTGGGGCTACAGAAACTGGTTAAAGGCGTTCAACAAGTTGGAATTACTTTATACTTTTTAGCATTCAACATTAATTTTCATTGTACTATGAAATAATAGTTCAAAAAACTGTTAACTGTTCACTGTCAATTTTTTTTTGTATTTGTACAAGAATTATTTGGAAACTATACTCGCTAGCAACCAAATCGACTCACCCATAACGTGCGCATACAGACATGTTACCCACAAAAAGGACATAACAAATTCATAAAAAAACATATGTTGTTTTAAAGCCCGAAACTTTAGCTTTAAGTTGACACCGTTCACATAAAACTTACTTCAGTAATTTTTGCAATAATGCCATTTATGTCAAAATGTAGGACAATTGGGAATTTAGGTAAAGGAAGTATGGTCACATATTGTTCAAATGAAACAAACAATTGCACAATAACAATTTATTGAATCAATACTAATGGCAGCTTATAACCGATTTTTCATTGATCTAATCATTGTTCTTACGTGGTCTTGAGGAATTTTGCCCCACTCCTCTAACAACGCCGTTGTGAGCTCGTCGATAGTCAAAGTGGATTTCTGGCCTGGACACTTCGCTGAAGTCTGTCCCATATGTGTTCGATCGGATTCATATCTGGATTGAGTGCTGGCCAGTCAATTGTCCATATCGATATGCATGCTGAGTGGGTGAGTCGATTTGGTTGCTCGCGAGTGTAGTTGCCAAAAATAGATTTTTGTAAAACTAAAATATAATCATGGTAAATTTAACAAATCCTTACTGTAGAATGTGTAAAACTAATGTTGAATTTAAACAAGGAAGTGTCATAGTCTTCAACTTTGCAATAAACACTAAGCTACATAAACAATTGTGTGTATTTTTCCTAAAATAACTTATTGTAGACTAAATGTACAATATTTCATTTGTAGAGTAAAAGGAAATTTTTGGCCGGAAGTGCAGAAATATTTTTCTGCGTAGAATAAAATTGTATGTGTATTTTTTAAAGGATAAAAAATTTATAAAGATATTAAAACTATATATATATATATATATTTTTTTTTTTAAATTTTGAAATTGGAATAAACTAATATCTTGGACTACAGCTAAAATAACTGTCAACGCAATTTGGAATCTTATGAAGAATATTAGTTGGAAATGTATTATGTGGTTCACTCATATTTCAGTGTTACATTTTCAGATAAACTTAAAAGTCAAATTGGTTAAGAGTAAAAATATTTTCCACAGATTAACTAAGAGTAGGATTTTAAAGAAATTTTTACATGACATTCCTGCATCACTTCAGCGGGAGGCAAACTGTGTGGTCAAATAACTTTTTGAAAATTGCACGAATTATGGTTCTAAGGTACAACTCATGTATGCTTAGAAACACAAGGAACATTATATCTGAAGTTATATATGTTTATCAAGTTATCGATATCATGTTGTGGAACTATCAGATGTATCCTTAAAGCCTAGAAAAAATATTGGCCCTTGAAGAGCAGTAAGCAAAGCTACGTCAACGCCGAAGGAGATGGCACAGTGGTAAACCTTCGAACTTGTATTTGGGAGGACCAGGGTTCGATTCCTGGTCAAGCCTTCCTGATTCTTGTTTCCTGGAATCACTCCAGGTGAATGCTGGAATAGTTCCTTACTAGAAGCCATGGCGGATGTCAACGAGAGGTTAAGACTTTCCTACCTACCTACCTATAGGCTGTTCACAGTTATTTGGTCACTTTTGAAATCAACCTGCTACGCCCTTGAACTCAAAGACAGAGCAAAATTGGATTTCCAGAAGGTTTAGAAGAAACCCTCATTGAGCAGGGCGCAGAAAGTGCATAATATATTGAGAACTTATGACATGAACAAAGAACACATGAAATGTGATTTGAGCTTTTCTTTTTTTCATATAATGATTTTCATTACACTTGACTCTAGAAGTTTAAATTATTCCAGAAAATTGGATACAGCAATTTATTTTAAAAATTGACTAGATTTTGTTTTATCACAGTGTCAATTAAAATTTCCCTTTTCTCATTAAATAAAACCCTGGATACAAAATGATTTAATTTTGCATCTATCATGCCTCAGGCCATTTACATTACCAATATTATTTCAGCCAGTAAAAATATAATTATTATGCAATGGTTATAAATAATGGCCAGACTAAATACATATTATTTTTGGCCCACATAGAAAATATTTTACTTCTATGCAATAGTAAATGTAATTTTTCCTCAATATTTATTTGATTTTACCATAACCCACAGGTTCTTCATTATTCCGCAATTTATATTGAGATTATTTGCCATTTAAAATACATTGCCATTTATGAAATCAATAACAGTTTTAACTATTTTAATCTCCAAAGTTAATGTTCCAACAAGGAAATAGTATGTGACAAAAGCAATATCGATTGTTTAGCCAAACTCACAGGTTATGGCTAGCCTTAAAAATTATTTAATGGGTTTGTTTGTCTAATATTATGACTTAACATAGCCAACAGAGGCCAACAACAAGGTCTCTTTATTTGAAAATATTAATTTCACCATTTTAAATGTTTAACTGCTTCCTTATTCAATGAATGCATGGTATAATTTAATGAACAAACAGCAAACGAACAGCGGCCAAATGTTTTGGAGAACTAGAATTCATTTTCATGTGAATAAGTTCCATTGATATTTGAACTTCTCAAAAAACTTACTAGAAATTACTGGCCGTATGGCCGAACAAAGGCCAAAATCTAAGAAAACTGCACATCAGTTTCAAAGTAACCCAGAGGCCATGAAGATATATAGTTTCATTGTTTTCCATGAAAGACAGTAAAATTTCTTTAAAAAAAATCATATTTTAAATTTTTTGGCAGGCAACTTTGATGTCACATTATATGTTATATTTTGCCAAAATGCCAACTTTACAGTATTCTCATGATAGTAGCAAATTTCGCTATCGTGGCGCTTACTTGAATTATTAGGGCACCGAGTGTGCCTGATCTAACCCAGCCATAAAGGCATAAGTTCAAAGTTACATCATGTTTTAATTTTGGGCTACTTAACTCATTGCAGGTGGAGAGAGATCCTTCGGGGCAATGATTGACCCCGAGCTTAGCTCATGCACGCCATTATATACACATTTAAATTCATTTCGCCCTAGAGGGTTACATAGAAATTATGGCCGATCAGGCCCAAGTAACAAAAAAATGGAGGCTTGGCTAATAGAAAAACACATGGCCTTATTGGGACAAACTGTTCATTTGGGCCTTATAGGGGGATCTTGCTATGGCGACTAATCCCAGCAATTATGCCCATACATGGCGATTCACATCACCATCATGTTGGCACACTTCCGATAACCAGGCGAGCTTGCAGGAAGCTACTTCGTGGGCAGCCATGTTATTCCAAAGTTGGTACTCCTGAAAAGACACACCAGTGCCTCGCTAGAACAATTAGCCATATCCCTAAAGGTGGCGGTAAAATCAACTACCACACCAGAGACGAGTTGACCACCATGTGCGCCGTGCGTGCTGATGAAAAACTGCAGGATTCGACCTTGCTAGACCGGGATGAAAATTTTACCATGACAAATCACGCCTCGTTGTAGCCACCCAGAATGTCCAGACATTGAAGAAACAGGTGATCTGACAGCAATTTTAGAATAAATTGCAGTGAAGGAGTAGGCAGTTATTTTCCATGGAAACAAACGCTGTAGTCCATTGTGATGTGTTTAAACGGGGTTGTATTGGGATGCCGTCACAAACCTTTCGAAATTGTCACTGCCCTTATACAGGATACTCGGAAATTCCGCTTACAAACTTCTAGGACTCGTGGAGGGGACTGAGTAGACAATTTTTTGAATTAGAACACATGTTTGGAAATGTACCGTTACCATGCTCTAGCCATTTTAAATCAGGTGTTTCACGCGTCCACTTCCTATAGCGTAATTTAATTATGTGTGACTTAGTATATTACATTTCTAGCAATCAAATTCATTAAGTAACAATGCCAAGGGAACAATAAAGAAATTTATTCATTTATCATAATAACACTTTTGTCTACCATTAAACACAGCAATCAGTTTCTATCTTCTGCAAAGGATGTGTAGCATACAGTATGGATGCTCTACAACAGCGGCTCGATGTGGTGACCACTAACCTCATTGCACACATTGTACCTATGAATCATGTTCCAGTACACTCGCTCCATCACACCTGGTGTCCCGTCAATCTGTTCTAAAGCCCTCCGTTCATAGTTGAACCGGTCGGTGAGCCCATCCGCCGCACCGATCCTCACGCCCAACCCAACTGGCTCGACTGTTACCACGCATGTGCAAACCAGTTCACTAGTCTGCAAGAACCCAACCCGTACTGTATACCATGATCTGAAAATAATAAACTTATCTTTTTAAGGTTAGAAATGGCTCTGACTAAAAAAAGCAAAGTTTTTGTACCTGCCACAGCAGTATTGAGTATTATTTGTTTGTTTTTGTCTTTGTGTGTGTGTGGGCATGTGTGTGTGGGTGTGTGTGTGTGTGTGTGTGTGAAATAATGGTTGAAAGACATACCACATTATTCTCATGTCAACCTGTCGCATACTCTACAGGTTCAAGAGCCTTTAGATTACAAAAACTTTTTGTGCATAAATGACAAGTTATTCCGCATTATTGGAGATGGTATGACCTAAAATTGAAAAGAAGCAAACACACATGAGAGAGAGCATCAGTACTGAAGAAAGGTTAATCGTGACTTTGGTATTTCTAGTGACGGGGAGAAGTTATGAAGATCTAAAATTTAGCAGCACAAATTCTCCTCAGCTTCTAGGAAAGATAATCCCTGAGACGTGTTTGGCAATCTTCGATGTATTACAGCAGGTATATCTGTGCGTAAGTAAACAATTATAAATAATATGTAGGTCAATACAAGGAACTGGTAATTCATTAAAGATACTTAATGCATCATGATTTATAATCAACGATATATGTGAAGAAAAACGTGTGCATTTAATTATTATATGACAACCTTGTTTTACCTTTCAATAATGCCATTTTGTTGAAAGGAATAAGCCATTAAAACATTGTATACAATTGTTTGGTTGTGTAACATTTATGATGAATATTAAGTACACAAGAATAGTTGACAAATAATGCACATTTGAAATCAGAACCAAGTTCGATGTTTTAAAATAATGAGTCATACCAAAGTGAATGATAATACATGAAACAATAAACATTGCAAGCAAAGAAAGAGTTATGCATGGCATGAGAATGTAAAGTTCATTTCATTGTTTGTTCAGTGTAAATCGTACGTATAATTACAATAGATAAATGCTATCAATGTTTAATATAATTAACAGTAGTATTAGTTACTGTTGGTCACGCTGGCTGGTTCCGGTGTCTGCGTTGTTGGGAAAATGAAGGAATTCATTGAAAATGGCACTATCATGTTCGTTCGGTGATGTCTGAGAGTTATGAAAAACTGTGGTATTCTGTGCCTGGGCATGCTTGTTTTATTGTTGAATTCATGGCACGCTTTGTTTGATGGTGTGATAAAGTAGGGCGAAACAATTTTGAGGACGTCGTAGAGACATATTGGTGCTGGGCTTCATGATTGGATGACAGTGGGAGGTAGTTTTGTGATAAACCAGCGTGCAATATCACAGTGGGATACTCATTATGAACAAGTTGTGAAGAGAGTTGTACTGGGTATGAAGCCGGTAATTGCTGTTGCACGACATAGCAACTTGGGTTGTGAAGCGGTTCTACCTGAACGTGCAATTCACAGGTCAATTTATCCCTCTTAGCTAAGAAAAGCACTTCCAAAAATAAGTTTTTTTTGCTACATCCCTTTGTTCACAGTCTGCGACCACTTCCAGTTCTAGCCCTACACTTTTGCCAAATACAGAACAACTATTTTTAGGCGCCTCTTCTGTCATGTAGCATGTCACTGTATCTACAAGTTTGCTCCTCTTCTTCGCTCAAGTTGAATGTTCTTTGGCACCCTGTCTCTTTCCCTGGGAGATTGTACTTGTCGGCGTTGCAGTTGGCGATTCCGATGAAGTTCCCAATGGCGAGCATCCTGAAATGCATAGAAAGTGTCATGGTTACTAAAAACATATTTACCTAGTATGTCAGTAATAATTTAGAAGCTCATTGTGTACGTTTTTTTGATTATATAGAATGTTTTGGACTGTACACATTTGTTGTTACACGCGAAAATTGCTGTCATGAACTTATTCCTCTATTTATTTTCAGTTCCCTTCAACCCAAGATGAATGGAGGAATGTCGCACAACAATTAAGACGCATGGCATATGGAGAACTGTGTTGGTGCAATGGATGGTAAGCATGTATGGATCAAGCAATCGTCAAATAGCGACTCTTATTAACTACAATGGTTCATTTAGTGTGGTGCTCTTCGCTATTGTAAACGCTAATTATGAGTTTCTGTATGTTCACATCGGTACAAATGGTCGAGTGTCGGGTCGTGGTATTCAGAAACGCACATACTTTTGTACTTCTCTAACATCTCACACCTTAAACTTATCAGATCCTGTTACTGTGGAGGGAATCAATTCTCCTATGCCTTTTGTTTTTGTTAGTGACCAAGCATTTCCTCTGATGTATAATTTGATGACACCATATTTACAAAAAAATTTGACACGACAGGAAGATCTTTAATTGCAGATTGAGTAGAGCTAGGCGTGTGGCAGAGAACGCTTTTGGTATAATGGCAAACAAATTCAGAGTATTGTTTACCACCATAGCTGTGGATGTAAAAAGTGTTGATGCTATCGTATTAGCCTGTACAGTGCTGCATAACTTTTTGAGAAGGAAAGGTCCATATATAATGGTTCTGATAAGATTGTATCGGGACAAGAGACTGAAGGAGACTGGCTACGTACAATTGAACATTTGTTAGATCAGGACATCACTCGACAGTCTACTACCATGGATGCAGTGCAAGTACGCGACAATTGCAACATTTATTACAACAATGCGGGAGCTGTTCTGTTTCAGGACAACAACTTCAACTAGTTAATATGCACAGTCATTAGTTTACTTTTGTGGGGAAAGTGAATGTGAATAGGCTGCTATTGTAAAATGTAAACAATGTTGAAATAAAAATGTACTCACTTCAGCATGCTGAACTGTGCATTCACTTTCATTTCTTTCATCACTTCCTTCGATGTCTTCACTGGGTTCGTTCTCTGGATTTTTGCGGGATTTGCGAGATGAGATTCCTGGTTGAACTTCCTCTTGATCCAGAGTGAACATTAGAAGTTCGTAGTACCAAAGTGTAGGCTTAGGTACATCTTCTGCAGCATTGCCAGTGGACGTCCGCGGATCCTGTATTTTTCTTAACTAATGACAAAAAGATGCCCGTAGTGAACTAATTTTCGTACTTAAGTACTGCATATCAGCATCGAGTTTTAACTCTTTGCACTTTCCGACAAGTACTTCTTACGCAGTGTTCCGGAGATTCCGATTTCCTTAGTCTTTCTATTTGATTTCCCACAAACACGGATACGCACTGTACATTTCAATGAACTCCTCCCAAAATTACTTATTTTCTTCTAAAGTTATGATGAAATAACTTACTTTGATATGAAAACAAATTCAAGCACCGTAAAACATACTATAACTACCAATTTAAATACTATGTTTACGTTGAACTGGTTCGGGAATTGCCACACACGCACAGACTCCCTTTGAGCACGTCAATGCACCGGTGTGGCTCGCCGGTGTTTCTTTTGAACCTCTAACTACGAGCCACACCCCCCCCCCCCCCCCCCCCCCAAAATTCACATTCGAGCCGGTCCGTACGACAGAGGTTACGAGCCGGTCGGCTGATCGGCTTGTCTGTGAATGAGGAGCTTAAAACCCGTGCCAGCAGATCATCCTCTATCTCTATAGGAGTCTCGTACATCATACTCTTCATATGACCCCACAATAAATGGTCTAATGGAGTTAAATCTGGCCTTTCCCTCAGTGGAAGTGGATGAATGAAACACCTAATTTGAAATGGTTGTAGCACGGTAACGGTACGTTTCGAAACATGGGCTCCTATTCAAAAGATTGTCTATTCAGTCCTCTCTACAAGTCCTAGAAGTTTGTAAGGGAAATTTCTGTGCATCCTGTATGTATATATTTTAAGGAACGCACCAAATGGGACGCCCCGGTAAAGTTGCTAACGATTCAAGGAAAGTAGTCGCACTTCATAATAATCGTTGAATTATGAAGTGTAAAACATTTGTGAATACTGAAATTATTTCCTGTAATGTCTGTTTTTCTTAAGTGCTTTTAAGTGTAAGAATCAGGAAACTTGTAAAATATATACAAATTTAATTTTAGTTTCACTTGACTCAGGCATGAGTCAAATGAACAGCACATGGTAATGCTAATTTTACATATGATGTAATAATACACAACGTGCATACAAGT